>OX352267.1:11335908-12634317 GCA_947086405.1 Esperia sulphurella
ATAAATCTGGTTTTAAACTTACGTTTTAGAGATCATAAGCTATAGGCTGATACATCAGCCTATAGACGTCCATTGTTGGAAACAAGCCTGGATATTGGGTTGGAGCAACGTTCGTTGACCCAGTAAGGAAGATGCAGCCAGCCACGTCGAGAGTCCCATTCGATTCCCCGTCGTGTCATTTACAAATGTTTTATTTCTTTTCATAAGTTATTTTTTGTATCAGATATCTTCCAGACCTCAAAATATTTCAATAAAGTTGTAACGGTAAATAAATGTTATGCGATAAATAAATTCCTAATTAAAGTCTAACCCAGGTTGAAGAAAAAAGATACCTACATTTTGCTTATTTTTTGAAATAATCTGAGATCTGGAAGATCTAACGTAACGTAACGTAACGTTAGAGTAGGTATAACATCTTATCGCTTACAAAAAGTTAATAAAAAAACGCTAAAATAGTATGGTAAGTAACCCAAATTGTAATCAGTATTAAATGAGAAATAAGCAGTCATGCATTAGTCGAACTATACAGACACTCTTTTAACTACAAAGTTCCACGAGCCGTTCCTCTATGCCCTTGGAAATCTATTTTATGGTTACTGGAACACCGCCGGGACAAATCAATAGACATCTTGTTGAGAATGATCGGTTGTTGTCCCGCCACGTATTAGCAATTCGACATGCACGAGACATGATCGCTGATTGCCGCCATCTTGCCCTATTAATATTCATTAGCGTGTCTTAGTCAACACGCCCCATTTATGCTTTAGCTTTCATTATTTATGTAAACAGAGGTTGTTGTCTATGCTTTATTCAAACTAATATATAAATGGGAAAGGTGAATCCACAGAAAACCTATTAAGATAGAGCAGTTATAGCCATTTGTTTACTTCACTTTTGCAGATTTTTGTCGATGATTACCCGACTTCGACTTGGCGCGAAATGAGTATGCGTTTGATAGTTTATGCAATATATTGCAAATTGTTGGCACGCGTGTCGCATCTGCTTCACCATTCTATCTTGATAGGATTTCCCTGGATTAGTTGTTGTTTGGGTGTTTGCCGCTCAATCATGGGTCTACGGAATTTGATGGTAACATTTTTTATGTACTTATACAACACTCTGCCTAATGCTTTTGGTAAGGCTAGATTTGTCTAATGTACTAAAGAAATAAGACAAGTACAGATATAGTATAACATACAGTCCAGGACCAACATGTATAAATTGTACAGCGTTGTCTGTCAAGGGAATCCATGACTTCTGGCGCTCAGGTCCAAAGATCAATTAGGTAGGTATTTAATACGAATTGCGCGTTGTTCGGCAGATTCGTTTTTGGACAGAAACTTAATTTGGCAGAAATTGGATTAGGCAGAATCGTGTTACGGCAGAAATAGTACAGTCAAACAAAATTTAATAATTAAGTACTTTATTTATAACTAGCAAGCCGTCTTAAAGACTCTACATACACCCAAGGAAAAAAAATAGGTAAGGTTGCCATCTCTAAAATCTGCCAACCAGGACAAGAACATGAAAACCCCAGATTTTGGAGCTTACAACCCGGACATGTCAACAGAGTTTTTTTAAGTTACTCAGTAAAATTTAAAAAAAAGAAGTTTTAGTTGGTATAATAAGCTTTTTATTTATTTTCATACAATTTTAAACTAAATAGGTACCTATGTATTGTGAAGAAACCAAAGCAGAAGCGAGACGCTTCCTCGAGTCGAGGCGCGGGGCGTGCGGCGTTACGGCGGCGGCGGTGCACCGGCGGCAAGCGGTAACTTGATAACTTTAAAAAATGAAACCCCGCCCGGACGCTCGCCGGACGCCCCGTAAACTAGGACAAAACCCGGGAGGGTGGCAACCCTACTTCCAGGCAACCTTATAGCTAGTCGACAATCTAAGGATGCGGGTGCAAAGATACAAACTTTGATATAGAATACATAAGCTAGGGCGAAAGTGGCCTGTTAACTCTGGTTCCATTGCCTCTGCGCTGCGGCAGTGTTCACAAATAGCGATTTGCAGCTCTCTTGTCTAAAAGCGTAGGTTTTACACAAATTGACGTCTACAAATTAATACAATATTCATGATAATAGTGATCGATGGAGACAAAATGGAGTTCGCTAAAAGGGTCCAAATTGATCAATGGGTAATCACCGCAGGTAAACGGCCTGTCGAACTTTGCTCATTGTTTATGGATGACCCTTAAAATAGTCGTAAATAGCCGTTTGCTAGTGGCATCTCTAAGGCCTAGCGCGCACTTGCGGTAAATCAACCGGTGGCGAAGTGACTCAATTTCAGCCTCGACGAGTGCTGGAGGCGGCACAAGTTCCAAAAAAGCGTCAAAGTGGGTCGTTGCCACTAAGTAACCATACAAGTATTGATCGAACATGAACCTTAAAGCTAATGCAATCGCAGCGCTCAGATCACAAGTGCTGCGAAATCACCGCGGGCGACGGCGGAAAAACGCAAGTGCGCGCTAGGTCTTGCAGTTTCGTACCAAGTACTGTTACGAATAGGAGATAGGTTAGCAACAGTTGTAAATAATATAATATTATGACACATTTTTATCGTAAGTACATCATCATCAGCCTGAAAGAGTCCACTGTTGGACAAAGGCCTCTCCCTAGGTGCGCCACTAAACCCGATCTTCGGTTCTTCTCATTCAGTCACTGCCAGACGCCTTACGCAAGTACCTAACCCTACCTAATTCTGATCCCTGCTTACAACTTTATGCAGTCAGTAAAGTTAAATTCCATTTCAGGGTCACATGGCCAAAAGCTGCCAAACGAAGATTCTAATATTTAAAAAAAATACATTACGACCGAGAATATGTTGCTCCATTTCGACGTCGTTGTCGATATTTTTGTCCGTATTGAATCTATCATTGTTAGGAACACCCCCGTCTGTCACCGAAGTCTGATTGTTCCACCAAGTTTGTCAATTCGATGAAGCTGTCCAAAGTAATGGATGTCTTTTGTGCTTTCCCTGTTTTGTGTTGCCCTGGTATGTGGTCTACAAAATGACTTCATAGTATATCAGGCACTGATAAGTTTCCATCGGAGTTGTTTAGCTGTTCGACATAAGCAGAGTATCAATCTCATCATTCGGAGTGTTTTACTGTCAGGACAAGGCTCGTCATCAAGCTGTTAACCTGCCCCTAGGATCAAGTATTAAACATACTTGATTCTTGGCCTGCCCAATGACATGAAATCTATAAAATCTCAATTTTTTAAAAGATGTAGAATAGAGTTTCTAATAAAACAATGCTTTTAAGAAATTGAAGAATTTTTACGACATCGATGTATAATCATTGAAATTTCATTGTACTGATGTATTTGATTTAATTTTATTTTATTCGTGTGACTTGTAACTTTAAACTTTATTGACATTGTATCCATTCATTAATGGTTTTTTAATTATTTAATTTTAATTGTACTGAATTTGTGTGACATATAATTTGTACTTTATTGACTTCTACGAGTATTACTTACTGCAGTTCTGTACTATTGCTTAGTAATAAATTAATTCCCACACAATGTGTATTTTGTTATGTAATAAACGATTTTAATTGGATGCAAAGAGCGATGGAACGACGGCGATGCATCGAATTCCAGAAATTATAAACATTAATGATGAAATTGATGATGATTATTGTCCAAACAAATATTCACATCTTAATCAAGGAACTACAATAGACTTAAAATGAAGACACATAAAAAAAGAGATTTAGTCAATTAGAGAGGTTCATATCTATGAGTGGGCATTTACGAAACTGATTATATAGGTAAGGTAAAAGTGTTTTTTTCATGCATATTTCTCCCGATAGAGTTTTCCGGTTACCGTAAAGCCTTATCATCATTATCAGCCCAAATATGTCCGTCCACTGCTGATATTATATGCCACCCCAATAGAATGGGGTGCTGGGATGTCCATAACCTTAATAACGTTACTTTTATTCACTGCTAAAAACTCAAGCGGCTGGTTCTAGAACTAATATTACTTATAATTTATGTTAATTGGGGTTACTTAATCCTAAGAAAAGCCTTTTATCCTAATTTTTAAAATCAAAGGTAAAGTCGCAAACAACAGCTAGTTTCAAATAACCAATAACATGATGTCCAGCAAATATTTTTTATCTTTTCCCCATTTCGTTTTAGGGAGGAGTCTTGTCACGATCACCCTGTAATAGCTGTCGTGTGATATCAGAGGATGGCCCGCACCGTGAGACACATACTAATGTCATGATATTGTGTCGGAAAGTGTCCACAGGTGGCAGGGGGTGGCTTTGAAAGTTGGAGTGAAGTGAACATTAAGGAAAACGTCCGATCTTTTGGATGTAGTATTTTTATTGTAATTTTTATTAATATTTTTGTAGAGTTGGATCTAAAAAATATTAATAAAATCTTTTTAGAGCCGTTCCTCTCTGCAGAAATACAAAACCAGCTAGCTGGTCCTAAGTGGTATCGATGTATACGATAGGTTAAGAATGTGTTTGATATGTTACTTGTGTTCGTGGCAACAGCGTACAACTGTGCATGTGTGCGTTTAACCACACACCCCCCCCCCCCCATACCCCGCAAAAAATTACAGAATTTTGCATAAAAAGAAAGGACACGGCCCGGTGGGCGTCTTTTTTCCGGGTCCATGTTTGCTTTAAAGTTCCAAGTGACGATTGGTGATACCGAATGCTTCAGAATAGGGCTATCAAATTTGTCACACATTGCTTCCAGACGCCGCTGGTAAGAACTTCCATACACTCTGTGTTTTGCTATAAAAGTAAACAAGTTCATATGCAGTGTGAGACGCCCCGCCGCCAACAGGTGGACCGAGGACCTGAAGAAGGTAGCCAGAAGCGGCTCGTTACGGAGGACAGGGTGTGGTGGCGTTCATTGGGGAAAACCGATGTCCAGCAGTGGACGTCGAAGGACTGATATAACATGATTATGAAATTCATATTTGTTTATTGTAACTATAAGAATCGACCGAGATCAGTGGCGCGCCGTGGGAGAGGCTTATGTCCAGCAGTGGGCTCTTGCAGGTAGATGATGATGACGAGGTACTTATCTCAAATTATTCTATATCGCTCCCTCCATTGTTTAAATGGTCTACCCAACCTATTTTTTCTGATTGAATCTAGAACGAAGATTAAAAACCTTTTGCAATGTATTTTTATAACACTATAATTAAAATAAAGTGCCTTGATAAATTCCCTTGAAGTCCCTTAGCAACCCTTGTCTGTTTTCATATTACTACCTGCTGTTTCGTTTCGATTAACGCGAATTCCCTTACCAATATTTACCATAACTCTTAACAGGATACTTTTTAAGAAAATTTTACCTGTAACATCTTATTATTTCTTTACTCTATATAAAATAACCTGGTGATGCATATTTCGTAAGAATAATTCATTCAGCTTCAAAAACCGAATCAAAAGGACTGAAAATTTCCTTTTTTTTAATGTTATTTCCCAAAAGTAGACAAGTAATAAAAAATAGGCTTATTGTTCTGTGCTTTACTTCAAGGATTGAACTAAAAAAAATTGCAACATATAAATGAAAATTTAAAACCATTTTTGCACCGACAACAATCTACATAAGAATGCATAAAAAGTTGGTTAACGTTTATTTCAGAGAATAATTTTACTGGTTGGGTATTAATCATCATAAGGCTGGAATTACACCAAGCAGTTAAAAACACACCACATCACTGCACAAAATAATCCCTCATGGTGTTGTCGACAGAGCCCGATTATAACATTTGATGCTGATGATGTAATCGATGTAAATAAAAAATCTGGTAAACCATTTGATAGACTGATATTTATGAATTAATGAGCTAGACAAAATAGCATTTTGGTTCGACGGATATTATCCGAAATTCTTGACGTCCACTGCTGGACATGGACTTTCTCCAATTAACGCCATCACACCCGGTTCTTCCCCCCTCGTCCAGCTGCTGTCGGCCACCTTCTTCAGGTCGTCGGTTCACCTGGCGGCGGGGCATCCCACCCTGCGAGTGCCGATCCGCGGTCATGCCCCAAGGGCCGTCGGTTCTGCGGCATAAGTGGACCGCCCAGTGCCACTTCAGCTTGCTAATCCTTTCGGCTATGTCGATGACTTTCGTTCTTCGTCGGATCTCCTCATTACGAATCATATCCTTCAAAGAAACCCCGAGCATAGCCATCTCCATAGTATAGGCCTGTGGTCTGAGTTAAATTTGCTAATTGTACTTACCGGGAATCCTATTTGTGTACTAGGATATATTTGGATTGGCAAATTTGGATGGCATAGGACATATTTGACCTCTTGCGCTTGTATCCAGTAAAATATTACGATTTCTCCTATTACGAGCGCGACCATCTGCCGGGTGGGAGCCCAACCCGTAAAGAAAACAACGCAACGTCGTCGTTATTTCATTTCAGCGATCGTAAAAGCTCGTGAAACTAAATTAAACGTGGTTTTCCGCGTTTTTATAAATTTGCTCTCGAGTTGTATCACAGTTTCATTTTATATGTTCGTACAATGAGTTATGTATTGTTGTTAATTTGATAAACATTTAGCGACTATCAATTAAGTTTTTTACATATAAGTACGGTGAACAAATTATGAACGCTTAGTTATTTGACTGAACGATGTCAAATTTATGTCCCATAGTTTGACATCGTTTGAGACCATTACGTATAATTAGATATTCTATGCCAGTGATTCTTAAATAAAAACCATTAATATTTCAAATACGTGACCGCAAAAAACTGATATATCAGTGCATAATCGGGTCATCAATTCTGTTCCACCAAAATCGTGAAAAACGGACAGTAAATATATATTTTTAAATAAATACCTATATAATTGGTAGAAAATACCATTTAACTGACTATCCAAACAGTAGGATCATTTAAAGCAGGGATTCCCAAAGTGGTCGATACCGACACCTTGGGTTCAAAATCGGTTTCCCAGGCGTCGACATAAACGAAAACTGATTTGAGGGTCGACGAGGTTTAAAAATGGACCCCTATTAATTAACACAAGTTCTTATTTGAAACTTTCAAGATATAGGAATGACTAATATTTTAGTAAAAATGTTTTTTTTTTATAAAATAATTACCTACTTAAGTATTTTTACGTAATTTGTATTAATAATAATTATTAATTACACTTGATATGTTCTGAATTTTATGTCTATTTAGTTTATTAAATTTTGATGAGAAAACGATGTCAAGTTTACTTACTTAACCAACCGCAAAGTTTTTAAATTAATAAGTATTTTGTATCAATAGGAAAAAAACTGGAGATAGAATTTTTAAAGTAATTTGGCTATGGGGGTCTGAGATGTGAGGACTGAGGAAGAGAATGAGAGAAGTGAAGAATGAAGAGAACGAGAGGAGAGAACTGAGTTCTGTTCATTTTGGAAAAAGGGTCTCTTGCCCAAAACAGTTTGGGTATCCCTGATTTAAAGTGACCGTCTTTATTTTGAATTCACCTAAACACTGCGGCACCCTGGAATCAAGGACCATTTCCATATGTCAGGATTTAAATCTGGGATTTAGGAAAGTCAGTCTTCAAAACTTATAAAA
The DNA here is from genome assembly GCA_947086405.1 of Esperia sulphurella. Lineage (NCBI taxonomy): Eukaryota > Metazoa > Arthropoda > Insecta > Lepidoptera > Oecophoridae > Esperia > Esperia sulphurella. The sequence goes on from OX352267.1 coordinate 11,343,479, forward strand.
TCGATGTGTCAATCGATATTACTGAACCATTGCACGAAATTATTAATATAGATACTACTTACACACGGCAATAGGAATATAATATTTACAGCGAAATATATCATTGCGTAAACAAAACGATTAGGCGCTGTGAAAAATATATTACAAACAGACATGAAAACTCTAATGGAAGCCTATTAAATATTAAATAATAACTAGAACATAATCAAAAGTACAAACGATATTACTCTATCTGTTGTGTTCTTTATTTTTATAATATTCTTTATACATACATATATACATTATGCTCTCGCCCTGGTCAGAGGCAGAGACGATGCATCGTCAATTTGCGCGATCCAACGTCGCAAAGCGACTTTCCTTCTTCCACTTTTCGCGCCGTGGTAATACTTGGCGTGATGTGTGGTGAATAACATCGCCGCCTCCGTGTTGAGACACGTTATGGTACCACGCCCAAGTGGCATTCGGGGTTCTATATAAGATGTATAGTGGTTCACATGTACTCCACAAGCTGTGTAAGTCAGCTGTATAAGAGCTGTATAGCTTGCTATACAGCTCTTATAGAACCAGTTTGGGCACAAATTAGACAGCCTTAAGTTCACTATGGCTGTACATTAGCGTTATATTAGCAGTTTAAGTAGTAACATCGGGCTTAAAGGCTGACTTACGGCGCTATATGGGACACATGTGAACCATACAACGTCCATGAGCGTAATAAAGAGTAACAAGTGGCTAAATACACAGCCTACACAGTTATAAAATCCCACAAAAGTACTCCAGTGCTACCTAAAGTTCACGTGTGTCCTAAATTATTTCTTTTATTTATTAATTTTCCTCATTTAGTTTGGTTTTGTGTGTACGCCCGGCCATCAGAAACATTAACTCCGGCGGATATCAATTGGATAAAAATTTATGATAACACGCGGTAAGTATACCTGTTTTAAATACTTAATAATGTTAAATGCCATGGGAATGCAACTTTATCGTGAAATGTATACATATTTACAGCTAAAATATTCACGCGCCTCTGTAAAAACGCGATATTCATTTTAAAATATTTAAAACTGGCTGAGAGGAAATCTACAATTTTCAGTTTTTGATATTATATTGGCATTATAATTATACTACGGTAATTAATTAAAACATGAAACCAAAACTCAATCGCTCTATCTGCGTATTTTGTGATAAATCTGCATGATAATTTTGGAGATTTATATGGTAAATATTTTAGGTTACGTGAACAAAATGGTGGAAATGAAATACGGCTAGAGCGTATATAGGTTCACATGTGTTCTGTTAGAATGCTGTTGGCTATATAAAGTCCCACATTTGTACCACTACAGAACCAATGTCTATAAATGTATTCTAATGTGAACTTATGTACAGCTTTAAGATGTAATTCAGGTCAATTGTGATCATCGTTTTATTCTTTTATTATTTCATACTGAAATTTTAGAGATCCGCAATAATAATTATTGTCCGTTAAATCGCCTAGCCCAGGTACTAAGTCAAGTATGAATACCTAAAGTACAAATTTTGTAACAAACTAACAAAAAACACTTTTTGTTTTCGTGTGAGCCACACAGTTTGGTGTCAGAGTATTTACACTTACAAAGACACTACGTTGTTCAAGGAGGTATTTAAAAGAATGTAAACAAACTAGATAAAGAGGGACGAATTTGCGAATATTCTTTTGCAATTTTTCTTCTTATTCCACCGGTTCTCGCTCTTATTTTCCAAGATTTTTTATTCATTTTCACAAATTTTTGCACGCGACGTAATAAACACAATACACGTCAACTTGACCGACCACAAACAACTCCTACTACAGCTACTAGCTGTATAATAGTCTAAAACAAGTAAACATAACAGCCTTTGGCTGTATAAATGACCACGTGTGTTCTATTAATATGCTAGCTGTATAACATCGTACAAGTAGACCGTTAAACAGCGATTGCCGTATCTCTACCCTCCTATACGGCTCTTAGTCAGACGGCTGACTAATGGACAGTTGTTAGAGTATTATAACACCAACAACCGTATAAAAGTATAACTCTACACTCCTATAAGTCCCTTAGACAGATATAGGTGGTGTTAATCGCAATAATGCAGCTCACGAGTGAACTGTAATAATGCTTTAAGTTCACATTGGAACTAAATGTGTACTCTTAAATGGAGTAAAATGCTACTTGGGCGGTTAGCTAAGGAAATACTTGTTCACCCATCAGAGCCCCGCATGATTTGGTAAGGCTAACAGTGCCCGGAGTTCGCCCAGCTCCGTGATGTCGGGCCGCTTACGACCAGGCTAGCCCCTGGACACGCATCCATCGGCACGGCAGACCTTGGATTGGCGGACGGGACAGGGATCGGGGCGAGAAAGACAGGAAATGGGGGTAAGGGGTAAGGTTAGGTAGGGATACCGCTATTACGGAAGGATACTGGGATTATAGTAGCAACTAGCTGTGCCCGCGGCTCCGCTCGCGTGGACTACAGGATCCGCTCCCAATCCCACTTCCGCTCCCTATCCCACTTCCACTCAGACTTTAAATGCAGGTCCAGGTCCAGGTCCAGGTCCAGGTCCAGGTCCAGGTCCAGGTCCAGGTCCAGGTCCAGGTCCAGGTCCAGGTCCAGGTCCAGGTCCAGGTCCAGGTCCAGGTCCAGGTCCAGGTCCAGGTCCAGGTCCAGGTCCAGGTCCAGGTCCAGGTCCAGGTCCAGGTCCAGGTCCAGGTCCAGGTCCAGGTCCAGGTCCAGGTCCAGGTCCAGGTCCAGGTCCAGGTCCAGGTCCAGGTCCAGGTCCAGGTCCAGGTCCAGGTCCAGGTCCAGGTCCAGGTCCAGGTCCAGGTCCAGGTCCAGGTCCAGGTCCAGGTCCAGGTCCAGGTCCAGGTCCAGGTCCAGGTCCAGGTCCAGGTCCAGGTCCAGGTCCAGGTCCAGGTCCAGGTCCAGGTCCAGGTCCAGGTCCAGGTCCAGGTCCAGGTCCAGGTCCAGGTCCAGGTCCAGGTCCAGGTCCAGGTCCAGGTCCAGGTCCAGGTCCAGGTCCAGGTCCATGTCCAGGTCCAGGTCCAGGTCCAGGTCCAGGTCCAGGTCCAGGTCCAGGTCCAGGTCCAGGTCCATATCCAGGTCCAGGTCCAGGTCCAGGTCCAGGTCCAGGTCCAGGTCCAGGTCCAGGTCAAGGTCAAGGTCCAGGTCAAGGTCAAGGTCCAGGCCCAGGCCCAGGCCTAGGTCCAGGTCCAGGTCCAGGTCCAGATCCAGATCCTCAACTCTCCCCTCAACCCTTACCCGAACCCTCCCCTCAACCCTCCTCTCAACCCTCCCCTCAGGTCTCCCCTCATCCCTCAAATCCGCTCAAACCTCTTTCCCTCGTCTCTCCAAATGTAGTCCTCGTAACTAATCCATCGCAATCCAAATTCCGACCAACATTACTTTGCTGCATACCACAAATTCATCGTAATCGGGTAACTCAGTCAAAAGTTATGCGAATTTTCAAACACTCAAATTACACTGGTACCATACCCGCTCCCACTACCGCTCACGAATTCAGTCGAACACTTACACCCTTCGCAGTGTATGCGAGTTTTCGGAAACTATAAATTCTCATAACTTTTGATTGACTGCATCGATTGCAATGAAATAAAGCCTATATGTTACACCAAACTAAGCCCCATGTTTCTGTGAAAAGTCCATCAAAGTCCGATCAGTAGTTTTTAAGTGATGCGTGCACAAACTCACAGACAAACAGACAAACAGATAAACAGACAAACAGACAAAAATTTCAAAAATAATCGAAATGTGTTCTGTTACTTATCCTTAGACCCCGCAAATTTTTTTTTGCAAATATCTTCAATGTACAGACACGAGAAGTTTACGATTTTATTTATAAGATAACTCGGGAAGCCGGGACCGCATACCCGTGACTCGTCTAGATAGCACCGGACAGGTAACTAACAACCACTACTAAGTCCCCTGACCGATATTATTTATCAAGAAAATTAATATAGCCCTCAAAACATAGTATGAACCTACTTTTACAAATTACACAAAATTCTCAAGTTACAATCAAACCCGACCTCTGATTTACGGAACAAACTCATTAATCACCAAATCAACGAGGCGCGCGATCCAGTCACTTAATACGAAGCCGGAATCGCATGTGAATCGAAGACATTTCCGACTCATCGGAGTACGTTAATCGATTAGCACAGATACACTAGGAATTTCGATGCAGCGATGCCCAAGGGCAATGGCTAATTCCAATCTGTGAGAGATGGACAGAACTGCCAAGGGCACTCTCCTGCTATGGACTAGGGAAATGAAACTGTAATTGTCAATCAAGCTGTTCATTCGGAGCCGGATGAGGACTAATGGACGGGGTCTGTTAGCAATTACGGGAGCTCTCTTTTTCCTCTGCTATCAAAAATTCGTATTGTAAGTGCACTAACTTTTCAATTGGTTGCATAGTAGTTCTTTATTTCTTTCTGCTTTTGAATTCATGTTCCGCCTCGTTGCCTTATTGGCCGCTTAGCCGCTGGACTGTAGTGTGTTAGACATTTAAGACAAGGAAGATTTCGCTTTCGACTGAATACAAATAAAGTGGTCATAATTTCGATTCCCAATAGAGATATACAACTTTATATTTGTGGGTAGTATATTTGTGAATTGTGCTGTACTTATCTAGTTCCCATAGGATCCTAGTTTGAGATTAGACAAGTCTAGGTAAGTAAGTATAATTAAATAGCATTTTTTTATTTATATTGATATATCTGAACCGACGACGTGAAGAAGGTGGGCGGAAGCGGCTGGATGCGGAGGGCGGAGGACCGGGTGTGGTGGCGTTCGTTGGGGAAGGCCTATGTCCAACAGTTTTCACCTTCCTACCACTGTGCTACTCCGTTTCTAATCTCCATGTATCGCCACAATCAAACCACCCATCATGGCCCAGCTTACTTGCAATGGTGTGGAAAGGTGGATGCATGGAGACTCACTGGAAGAGGATCTAATCCCGCTAAATCTTCCAGGGTCGAAGTTAACGTTGAAGTTTTCGTCGAAGCTCGAAGTCACGTCGAAGTTCTCTTCACTTCACATCGTTGACCTACACTTTCTGCTACACCGTTTGGCCCTGGACCCCTTGGACGAGCTGCGGATACTCGTTGCAGAGCCAGCACCGAGCCCTCCTCGGAGACTCCTGCAGTCACCGCTCGCACTACAGCAGGGACAGCCAGGCCAGTAGCGGAACACCTCTGAAGCTCGACCAAACTTAGAAACTGCCATCAGGGCGGTCGATCACGACCCATCTATTTCTCTAAGAAAACAATCATATTCTTTTGTTCATGTCTTGGATTTTATTAACTACACAGCCCAAGTATGACAGTCTAAGGGCTGATATGATGATGATCTGGGAATAACCTTCTTACTACTAAGTAGGTCAGTGGTATCTGTACATTAGTTTGGGAGGTAAGAAAGTAAGAATGTAGCTATCTTAGAAAATTTAATAAATTTTTGACGTGCATAGTTATCATGGGTCCAGACATCGGGCCCAGTATTATCGTGCTACTTGTGGAGCGCATGATTTTTTTTATAATAAAGATTTTTTATTATACTTGTCTAATCCCAAACTAAGAGTTTTTCCTGTGTTATGGGAATTCAACAAGAATTTGACAATTTACAAATATAACATTCAGACCCCGACCAAATTGTACAAAATTGTCTGTCACCAGTGGGAGTCGAACCCACGACCTCAAGCGCTCGACTCCAATGAACGAGCCTTCCTATCCTTCCTTCAATCCTGCGAGGCAGTCAATTTGTCTAAAAAGCCTTTTTTAGACTTTCATAAACAAACATATTATTATTCAGTTTTAGTATTTTTTGTTGTTATACAGTTATCTGAACGCTGCCTCAATAAATAAGTTTTACATCTAGGCACTGTCTACCTGTTTCATTCAGTTCGCCGATCGGCCTGTTGCTTCACTCAACTTTGTGAATATCTAAAGTACATCGATGAAGGTCTGTGTTGAGGACTCAGCATAAAGTTTTCAAAGTTGCAAGTAAATGGTCTAGTTTTAGCTCATATGGTAGGTACTTAAGTAGTTGGCAATACTGTGTCTTGTGCTGGTACAGGCGAAAATATACTTTAAGAGTTTAAGTTGAACCTTACTTATGGCCGTGTGGTTCCCAGCATAGAATAGTACCACCCTCAAGGGAAGCCTTGGGTATCGTCAAGGCGACTAATGGATTTACCAGGGACGGGTAGCAGCGTTATTAGAAACATTCCTGCGATCACCAATGCGCCTGCCAAGCGTGGCGATTATGATAAATCCCCCAATGAACTGCCCACCAAAAGTGAATTCTATTTTAAGGCTTATATTCAGCAGTGGACGATTCGGCTTGTGATGAATTAATTTCTATCTATTTTTTCCGTTTTATGAGGCGATTGCCGTACTATAGATTTTGAGTTTTTTTTCCTTTCGAAACAGATTTGAAGTCGGTTGTATTTCTTGTAAAAAGTTCTTATTCTCACAACATGCATCTTAGCTCCTTACATAAAGCTAAGCCCAACTTTCCGAATATCTATCGATCACTCTTCAAATACTCCGCGAGGCGCTGCTCGCGGCTTTTTGCTTGAATTTATTAAAGTAACGAAGTTGTCGGTAAAACTTTGTCTAAAACTTTTAGAAGATGTTTCTTTCTTCTTCTTGTAAGCACTAGCTTTTGCCTGTGGTTTTTTTCGCAAAGGCGTGAAGGAATAACAGTATCAAAACATACTAAGTGTTTTACATTTTTGCCGTATGGTTCCAGGTTGCCGTTTGGAGACTTGGGAATAGGGCCACCCCCGATGTTCCCGTATGGGTGTCATCAAGGCGATTTCACTAGAGACGGGCAGCAGCGTTCTCCTGTATATATTAAGATCACTACTGCGACCGCAAAAACCCGCTTGCCATGCGTGGTGATTATGGAAAATCCACCAATGGGCAACCTGCCAGGCATTGGGGAGCCTTATGTTCAGCAGTGGACGTATTTCGACTGGTGATGATATTTTTGTATTATAATGCTACGCTAATGTTGGGTGGTTCCAGTAACTTTCTAACTAAATGTCTAATGACAAACAAAAGCAAACGAGTAGTATGGGTTTTCAAGGGGAGTATCAACTACTGATGCTGTTTAATATAATATGATACGTGTGAGAAACGATTGACAGAAAGGAAAATATTAACAATCGACTTGTCCAAAGCTTTCGATTACGTAAATCAGGATAGTATGCTAAATATTCTGGATTGCTACGGAATAAAGGACACTGAAGGAGGTTGGGTTTGAATCGTATCTTCAGAACTGTGAGCAAAGTGCGGTAATTGCCTCACATGACTGGATTACCAGAACCCTGAAAGATGTGAAGTCACACACTTCAAATGTGCAACATGGAGTGTTTAAATATTACAACTGCTTAAATATTAGATACTAGCTGCGTGCCCACGACTCCGTTCGAGTGGACTACAAAATTAAATAAAGTTGAATGTTATTTAGCGTTAATTTCCGTCCCCTTTCAGCTCCAGCGCCAACTCCTGCAAATATTTTCAATGTACAGACACGCGAAGGTTCTATCATCAATAGTTTCCGCAGCGCATGCGATGAAAGACATTTTATGGCAAATTTTTTACACCTTGGGTTACATTATTGAAATTTTAGTAGGGATCTCTAAATTTTTATAGTAATGATTATAGCTTATGTTACTTAGGGATAATGTAACATTCCAATGGTGAAAGACATTTTAAAATCAGTCCAGTAGGTAGTTTTTGAGGTTATTCGTTACAAACATACAAGTCTTTCCTCTTTATAATATTAGTGTGGTATAGATTATCTTTCATATTAATCACTATAACTAGTAGGACACAATGTTAGTATATACAGATGACGCACATAAGACAGTCCTTGGGAAAGACATTTTCCACTCACTGCTCCGGACGTACTAATAATGAGAAAACATCTCGTAAGCTGCTTCAGTGGACCATTAAAGAGCATTTGTAATTTGCATACAACGAGCCTGCCATGTTGTTTTATTCAACGAGGCTATTCTTGTGGAAGTTGTCATTATTTTTACGTTATTAGTAGAGAAACATATATATGTATTTTATATTACAGACCGACATCGACAGCCTACCTGATAAAAAGTCAGCTGTCGATTATGAAATTATACAAGCTGTGTCAACGTAAAACCTGCAGTGCACAGCTGCGTTGAAACACACACACACACCAGAACATCACGCAACTAGTCGAAACTTAAATTAATTAATTAGGTATATATTATTATTATTTCTCAGTTTTCTTATAATTATTGTTATATTAAATTAATTACCCAATATATGTTTTTTGTAACTCACCATCGCATAAAGCAGATACTTATTATAAATGTTTGCTCAGCTGCTACATGATTTATTATTTATCATATACATATTGTTAAAAGGAGAATGCCCAAAAGTGGGCCTAAGATGCGTCTTCACCATTCATGTACCAAAGATATTGGTCTGAATTATGAATCCCTTAAAATTTTTTTAAGGCTAATAGAATAGTGAGTTTAAAAATAACATATCATAAAAACGTTGATTGATTTCCGCCAGCCGACCGGCATCTTTTCAACTAGAGTAGTGAAAGCAGAATTAAAATCGATACTTTTATAAATCGATATTTATCAACAATATTTGATACTACCTTTCAGTTACTACCGCTATAATCCACCCATCATATTTTTCATTTACTGACTGGAAATACTTTATTTATACTGATTTAAAGATATTTATGAAAATATTGTTACTTAACCGATATCGATTATTCAATTTGCTAAATCGATGTAGTAGAACCTCACTATTGACATTCACTATGGTTTCGTACTGTGACGTCATTTCCGATATCATGTTAACACCTGTTTTGCCTCGGTTTGTTCACATTGTGTATTTGGGTGAAAAAATCTATTTTGACGAACCTAATGTAGTGTCGAACGCAATATGCTGTCGTCGACAAATAACCACACTAAGAGATCAAGATCTGGAGCGGTTAATCCCATGATTAACCGCTCACACAGTTTTCACAAAACCGTGGGTATATGGCCATCCATATACCCACGGTTTTGTGAAAACTGTGTACCAACAAAGCTTTCATTCCAAGTAAGATTATTCAATTTTCCCATCAAATACTTAAACGTTTTTCTTTTTATAATAATCCTTCGTATTTTGCCTGTATTTTGACGACAATTTGATCCAGAAGCAAGGTTCAAGTGCAAGGCCCAACATCCATACAATTTTGGGCATTCTCCTTTGTTGTCTATATAAATATACTTGTAACATGTATCTAATATTTCTGTGGTAAAATAAAGAATTTGAATATGAAATGTCACATGCGCCTATAATTTCACTTCCTGTCATACCATTCAAAGCGAAACCCAATGCATGCATGAGGCTGTAGAATTAGGTCGGCAGACTCTGCGCTAGAGACCCAGTAATATATTTTTGACTGGAGTTACATGCGACTGCATTATTTTGATCCAAAATGTACTGATCCGCGAATTTTTTTTAAATCGATCCATTTATTTCATGGGCCGTCAATATAAGCATGGTCTGCAAGTATTTAAGTTTATATTGCCGATTAGAAACTGCACTATTTCATTAGAACATAACTTTTTGCATTGTTTTAACATTGACACATAACTTAAATTCAATTCAATTACTCTAGCAAGTAAAAAAAATACAAAAATACTAAAGTAACTTGAATATGTACATCTAGGCGGCCTTATCGCTAAAAGCGATTTCTTCCAAATAACCTTTTCTATATATAACTTCTAAAGTATGTATCAAAACAAAAATTTTGCCCATGTTTACTTAGAATATCTATTTTTTACTGTTACCAAAAACGAATGGCTAAAAGAGATTTTTACAGATTACCTCAATTTATGACCAAAATACTTACTGGTAGCATAGCGTCGTATGTTTGAAGTACTCGTTCTTATAACATTGTTTTAAAAATTCAAAAAAAAAAAGGTACACGTATCCACAAAGTAACTTATTAATTTATTACAGCAAACATCGATTTACAGGTCAGCGGAGCCATGTCAAAAGTAACATCGAAACGGCGCGCGAGCTCGTCGAAGGTGATCTCGGTCGACGTTTGCCAACCGTCCTTCTCTGCCGCCTTTTGTGTACCAAGTGAAGACATCCAGGCTACTGTCATGGTGACACCATGATCCTTACATACCATCCGTCTGAAAATGGAGTGACCAATATAAGGATAAGATGCACAATCTTACCGAGGAGTGTTTGTACAATTAACTAGGTAATATATACAAATTCCTTGGAAAATCTATTAGCAAACTGGAAATATCTTAATCGTGTGTCAGTGTCGCCTGTGTGACATAATCAAAATGACAATACTGTTTAAATGTAATTACATGGTAATTACTAAATTTCTTTGCTAAAGCTGCAATTTGATTAATAATTGCAAATGAGTGTTCAAATAACTTTTCTATGAAATGGGTCCCAAATTAACGTTCGCGACTGTACTTCACATACTTTCACAGGTATATCGTGTCGTGTTCAAACCCCTGCACTATGTACGTTACAAACTTTAGAACAATTGTGTCAAAAATGACGAGACGGGCAATAATTTTCTACGATCGCTCAGGGTAGAGTAACACTCGTTAACGCCCCAATGGTCGTAAAAATAGTTTTTAATATTTTCTGAATTTATTTGACCCCATCATTTTCTATTTTGATTACAACTTTTAGAGTGTATTCACAATTTGTTGGTGCAAATAATTTCACTAACTATACTTTAAATCTTATCATATGACTAAATACTTTGAGTAGTAGGTTAGGTAGTCTATATAGAAAGCACGCGAAATTGATTTTTATCGAGACAGCATTAAGTACTAATAAGTAATAAATAACATCATCATGTGAGCTAAAGCGTACCTTGCTTTTAAGAATTCTGTTGCAATGCCAAGTCCTCTGTAATCGGGATGGACAGTGACTCCTCTACCATCGTAGTACTTCTCATGTCCAACATCATGCATAGTGTTTAATTCACTTATAATTTCGAGCAATTTCCTCATCTCTTTTGTTTTTATCTGTAACCAATGACGCTATATAAGTTACTAGATTTTCTAACGGCAACGCAAGTCAGCTCGCAATGCTAGAGGTGATAAGTTGGTTAAAGTGCCAAAGTTTTCTTCCAAATGACCTAAGTAATTAGAAATGAACCACATAAAGACATTATTAATATGATTACTTTTATATTTACACATGCAGAAGTTTGGACATTTCCTAAGGAAGATATTGTTTAGAATTCATTGTCAAGTTTAAATAGTGTAAGGTCTAACGCAGGTAGTCGGTAACGATAATTTTTCAAATAAGTATAATCTCTCTATGCGAACAACGATTTTATGTAGCGATTTAACGATGCGCATTTTATTAGTTAGATAAATTTCTTAGCGGATGCCCCGCGACTTTGTTCGGTTTAAAAGTTGACTGTTCCGTTATTTTATATTTCAGCGGTTATTTTCGCTCATGTTTTTTTAGGAATCTTTAAAAACAGGTACCTACCTGAAGGTAGCGAAGCTTTTTGTCCGTCTGGCAAATAACTTAAAAACTACTGGACAAAATAAGCTGATGAAAAATTGTCTTGCAGTAAAAAATAAAAATATAATTTGGGGAAAGAATTATTTACCGAGATATAAAGTGAAACAAAAAAAAATTTACGGAGTTTGTTCCTTGTGTACGATGTACACGTCGTACCAAATTAAATTGGAGACATTACGTATAATTTCCTAACGAGGTTTAAATTTGTGACGTGCATAGTCTAGAATTAGATAATTCTTGGTTAATGAGACTCTAATTTGCATTGCAGTGTATTTTTCTATAGTGGATACATTTTAATGTTTAGAGACGGGCATAAAAACTTATGTCATTTATCTTACCCTTGATCCTAACGTTTTTATTTTCTCAGCGAATAATAAGGTGTTTTCTTTATCGGATTGCGTTATTGAAGCTACACCAATAATGTCTCCAACCGTGTCAGAGTCATCGTCGAGACAGCAAATGCTAACGTGAAACAATGGCCTTTTCATACTGTCCCTAAATATTTCTCGAGCTTCCGCCATAGCTTCTTCACTTTTATATATACCTACAAAACAATACAGTACAGTTAAGATAATTATTGTACGGATAGCAATGTGAAGCATTTAAATCTGTCAGCATTCGCTTTCGCGGAGGCGGTTTACACAATTTGCTCTCAAAAGATAGTAGGAGTCTTACTCGTTGATGAGATTACCATGTTATGCTAGGAGACATATTTATTTATTGTCCTCCTGTTGACTTTCTCCTGTTTGAAAACAAGCTCAAATCTTGCACCTAGTTTAGTTTAAATAATTGTTCAATTAAAAGTTCTACAGTCGTATTTAAATAAATAAGGATATATTTTTTTATCATTTTATGGCCAAAATTTAACAGCACTTATAGTATTCCTATCACTCTCAAACATCAATAAGAAGATAGAGACAAAATTAGTATCTACAGTAGTAAACCTTTATAATAGGGCCTAACTATTGTTTTAAGTGTTTAATTTGAAACTACGAAATATATTTTATGTTCATACCTGTACACCTCTGAATGTTCTCATCAGTAATAAAATAAGTCATGTTAAAGTTTAAAGCATCTTCCAAACGATCACTGGGCAAGTCTTGAATGCGCAATTTTAATATAGTACCATCACGTTTCTTTGCTGTAAATCTTGACCACACTTTTGGAGAAGACATTGTTGTTTTATTTATGCGACTTCTAAATTGATACTGACTCAGAATCTCTATAACTGTTTATTTATATTAGGTAATCGAACACGAATGATAATCGAACATGATAGCACCACCATCTATGTATGTAAAACTGTATTTTTGTCATACTTATACTGATTAGTTCCAAATTCTACCGCATTCACTCAGACTTTAGGCGTCCTGCGCGTTATCTGGGGTGTGATAATGTACGTACTTATGTATGATACGCAGTTGATAGCACAAAATACTTAATTGCCCAAATATGGGCACTGATGCACGAAAGACTATATTTGCTTTGACTTTGCATTTGTATACTCGTCAGTTCTGTTAATGCGCTTTACCAGGATTACCGGAGCTGGTACGGCATTCCGGGGCTGAGTGATCTACTATATGTCAGTTGAAGTCTTCCCACGATCCTTTTCAGTTGAAGATCATGCCTCCTTGTGACCTCCCGTGGTTTCATTTTGAAGAAACACCCTCTCTTTCACTACGTTTTGTCATCGTTGGTTAGTATGTTGAGTTTAATTGAAGTCTTCAACCATTTTCAAGCTTCTTAAAGCTTTTTAAATATTGACCTACTATTTAAACTATATAGACAATGAATTCTGAACAAAATCATCATTAGGAAATGTCATAAGTTCTGCATGTATAAAAATATAAGCAATTATACAAATTGTCTGGTTAATTTCTAATTTCAAGGCATTTGGAAGAATACTTATGCATTTTGAAGGCGTCGCATGCCCGGCAATAGTCACTCGACTGATACACCACACCTATCGCTTTTTTGATATCTATATATACCTATCCACAGTGAGCCGCGTTGTTTTTTTAAAGTTGATATTCTAATTTCTTACTATACTTTAAAAATAAAATACTTGACGTCAGTCTTTAAATTCAAACTGTTTCTTTTAATTAAAGGTCGGAAACAGAGGCAGGTGTGCGCCAAATTTTAATCTATCACCAACCAGCGATCCGAATCCAATTAACGTTTCAAATTATTTTCAATATATCTGTCACCGTTTCCAGATTAAATCAGGCCAGGGTCCCGGTCCCAGATAGACAGGGGTTGGAACCTCCAATTTTTAAAATCAGGACTTACAAATCCCAGCTTCATCTAGCTAATATTATAAAGAAGAAAGGGTTGTAGGATTGTATGTTTGTTCGAGATATTCACAGAAACTACGTCCTACCGCACCGATTTCATAAATTCTTCCACTGTTGGATACTTTTTGTACTCTTCGTTCACAAATATGTTGTATTTTATTCGGTTTTAAACAAGGGAGTTACCACGAGAGGGTTGAAAAAGTGATCACTTTATATTTATTTAAAAGAATTCCACACAAAGATAAAGGCGGAAGCTAGTTTAATTAAATCACATAAAAATAAATCGACCTCATAATCTTTATCTAATATAGTTGACCGCATTACTCATTCTCTTGCCCATCGTGGCTTTTATATGCATAAGGAAGTTATATTCGACATCGAAATACGAATCATTGTTGATCGATTTTCGGTATTTATTTTATTCTGAATAGAAATGCAACTTATAGCTGATACCTACTTCCATTTTGGCAGTCTACTTGATTCTTTTCTTTTATTTAGTCTAGTCTGTTCTTAAACATGTTTATTGACGTGGCAGATACAAAAGTTCCCGTCAAATATTTCCATCTGGAAACAACCTTGGTCCTAATAAAATTTCTTTGACAGTTCAGGTGTGCATTGGATTTTTGTATTCTAATGTTCAAGTATTCAACAACTCTGAGTTGTTGAATACTTGAACAAAATAATCCATTGCGTATTTGTATTCTTATACAATTCATAGTGTATATTTATTTGTTTATGTGTTTATGTTTAACTGTTGTCTTGGTTGTTGACATTTATCTTCCTATTATTATTATTTAAGTACGAGTATATTCTTCTTTACCCACTCAGATACTTTTAAATTGATCGACACTAACGAAAGTGAAAGGCAAACCTTTAAATAAACTAGGTAACTTATGTAAATGTAACCCCTGGTATTATTTGCGGTTGGACCAGGACAAGGGTGTGAATATAAAATAATATTTATTCTGAAAGCGACAAGTCAAATGGCGGGCTCGGAGGTATCATCGCCTTAAGTGCGACCCACAGGCACAGCTCATTTGCATAAAAGGATTACGTAGTACAGAACCGAGTTCTCGTTGAGAAATTACAGAATAAACAATGGGACAACCCGAAGGCCTATTTGGAGATGCCTTGGTGAATGAAATAAAGCGTATGACTATTATTTTTAACATTACTTCTGCATAATTTTACGTTTGTAAAAAATATACACTTTGCATGAGCCGCTACTGATTGGCAGCTACGGACCCGTAGTTTGTATGTAGTTGAGTGGGATAAATCTGAAGATCGTCAGGACTTTGAGTTAATTTATTTAGTTAGATGTAAGTTGAAAGTTGTACGTCTCTGATGGCAGTTGTATAGGTACTAAGCACGCTGTCGCGTAATTGATATGTTATTTATAGTTATAATAAGTGTGCGATGTTACACCGTACATACTTTATTGCACAAACAAATACAGTTACAAGTTTTAAAAGATTAGTAGTACTTATTAGTAATAATGAACTATAAATGACTAATGAAATAATAGTGTGGAATAACCTGGACCTACTCCACCCATACTCCGGACAGTCGGCATCAGATGTCACCCAAATCGATCCTCGGCAGGGAGATCCAAGGGATCAAAATGTATGAAAAACGCCTTTGCATCCATACTTTTTGCCAGTAGTGTGTAGTAATTTTTTGGAGTCAATAGATGAGATTGGTCCAGTTGTAGCAATATTACAGCAGCCGCCAGAGAGATCTTACTAGAATACTGCAGCAGCTCAAGCATTGCTAATCAAGTGATTTGATTGACATCTTCTGAAATAAGTGTTGCTATCCTACTGCTATATATACCTAACTAGCCAATTGATCACATAGCAACAATGACTAAAATTTAAAACATCTGGAAAGCAGGAAAATTAATTATTAATCTACTTAAAAAGCGATTACATCGCAAATGACCGAAAACTTGTATAATTTATTATCGTTTATACACACAATCATAACAAATGTGCAGATAATAAACTTGAACTACAGCACATTATCGAAACATTAACTACCTAGTTAGGGTTCCGTACCTTCGTAGGTGCAAAATTAGGTAAACGATTATGACGATAGCAAAGATGATACGAAACCATTCTAAATAGAATTAGGTGCCCCTATACCTACCCTGAGTCAGCAACCCTAATAAGGTAAAAGAACGGTTATTAATTCTTTATTGAAACATATTGTGACCTGGACCAAAGTACCAGTACATACAGCTTATTAATTATTTTTTGGATATTAACCGGTTAAATAAGGTACCAGAAAAATACAGCTTACTAATTCTTTATTAAAACATATTGTGACTTGTTGACCAAAGGACCAGTACATACAGCTTATTTTTTTGATATTAACCGGTCCAATAAGGTACCAGACAAATAAAGCTTACTAATTCTATAGTGAAACATATTGTGACCTGGTGACCAAAGTACCAGTACGTACAGCCTATTTATTCTTTTTTTTTGCAACATTATGTGACCCTGTCCACTAAGGTAATTAGTAAAGCTTACTTGTTTATTCTTTGTTACAGCTTACTAATTCCTAAGGCTATTCCCTAACCTAGTTCTTAGTCGGATCTCATTATTTGCCATAGCCTTCATGATATTGTTAATATGATAAGTAGGTACTGCGGTACGGCAATTATACAATCTGAGATAAAGTGACGATCTAAAAATATATCTAGATTATCATAGCGATATGTATCTACTTTATGTGAGTATTGTTATCATTATAGACGGAACCCTAGGTGCACGAACTTCACTTGACTGATTGATTTCGTTTTTATTTTGTCTTTTACTGTTATTTAAACGTTACGTTAGTTATCTGTAGCATCACAATAACTAGACTGATTTAATAATATTACAAATGAGTTATATTATTTCAAAACAATAAACAGAGTAAACCGAACAGTAACTAATAATGTCGGCTGCTAGAGTGTGGACGAAATTTTCGTCAAGAAGAAAAAGTGATGGTAGGATTTTGAAGTTCCGGATACAGGATTTACCAAGGGACCGCTGGGAAGAAATTATAGATTTTTTTTTATTACACTTTGCACCCGATGAGGCTGTTCATAAAAGTGCAGGTAATCTATTAGATACTGTATTTAAATATTCGAACAAAACATCATCCGAATAAAGCCGTGCTATTCTTTATTATGGACTAGCTGTTGCCAACGACGTCGTCCGCGTGGACAACTTAACATCACAAATTATTATGTATTTCCCGTAGGAATGAGAGGTTTTTCGAGATAAAAACTATCCTATGTCCTATTCCAGAACCTAACCTATATGTGTGCCAAGTTTCATCACGATCCGTCCAGTGGTTGAAGCGTGATTGAGAAACAAACATTCAAATATCCAAACTTTCGCATTTATATTATTAGTACTATAAACAATTCCATCATACATTACATATGTGTAACTCTAGCGGTTTTGGTAGCGCACGCCAGAATAGCTCGCAGATGGTAGATTTTTTCCTACTTACTTGATATTTTGGACAATTCACACAATATCTTTATACATTTTAGTTTTATGTGTTGTTCTGATGTATAAACTATATTATTGTAAAGTTTCATTAAAATCCATTCAGTAGTTTTTACGTGAAAGAGTAACAAACATCCATCCATACTTACAAACTTTCGGGTTTGTTATATTAGTAGGATATGATTTGTTCAATTGAAAAAATACATTTACACGAAATATTGTCGTAACTTTAAAAGAATATGTTATGTCCATTATTAATTTATTAATAATTTATTTCAAGGTTATGGTGTTAATAGATTTTATTATTATATTCTTATTCTTATTGTTTTATTTGCTCATAAGCAAAGAAAACCATTTTTAGCTAAATAAAAAAGAATTATAATTTATATACCCTATATGTTTCAATATGTATGCTCATACATATTGAAACAACACAATATGTCTTAATTAAAGAAATCTTTTTTATATTTGTAGGTTTCAAAACATAGTTCTTAAATAAAATTTATTTTATTTAATTTTTCTAGCAACGTGTTTTTTTACGAATATAGTGCTCATTCCCAAAGATTTCTTGCTTTCTAGGTTCTTGATAATCTCTGTCAAACAAAATAAAACATTATTTTATATGTTTCAATGATAACTTTGATAAGAAAAATAATATTTGTCATATCTAGGTATAACCAAAAGTATTGAGGCAATGGCGGAGTATCGGCAATTTTGGAGAGAAAGATTTGAATCAGAAGAGTCGTACCACGTCATGGTATGTTGCTTAGATGACGATACTGAAACTGATGTTGAAGAAATCATTGGTGTATCTCTAACGGAGATGATTACTGAATCGCAGGATGTTACTAGTTTTAAGGTAGGTACGTGAGTAATCACAATGAATTAACAGTGTAAAGACCAAACAATATTAACAGTTCTTGAAAAATATAATATTTAACTTACTAAGCCTTTGTACCGCTTCCATATTACTAGGTATTATGGACATCAGGCCATACATCTGACGAAGGAAAATATATTTAAGGAAATTGGAATTATAACTTTAATATGACGTGTTATAAATCATAACTAGATACGTATCGTTATCTTTCACTTGTTTTGGTAGCATTGTACAGTTAGCAGAAATACATGGAAAAAATATGATGCTTTGTCATCATAAATCTTAAATAAACAAATGGGATATTTTTTAATTCAATTCAATTTCTTTTTATTGCACAATAAAAATATACAGAATCAATAATAAAGTAAGTTAGGCAATTAGTAATTTTATCCAAGAAATGTGGCGTCAATTTGTCAAATTCTACCTCAAAACGGTATCAACTGTGGTTGAGCTAATTTATGACGAGATCAGTAATAGCATAATTTTATTTATTTATTTAATAGTTTATTGTACACACAAATGTACAAAGTACAACACAAAGAAAAGAAAATTATACAAAAGGATTTAGTATTTTAAATAAATAAAGTGTCATCTTTAATCTAGAATTTGTGAAATCACTTACCATCAGGTGAGATTGAGGTCAAGCGCAAACCCATTAATAATAATATATTTTTTTTGTAAAACCTAATGTGCTGATCCTTCAGATGCTACCGATTTGACCCATCACCGATAACGATCTCTATAACTTATTTATAATTATAATAAGTTATTATAACTTACTAAGTAACTATTATTTATAACTTATAATATTCTTACTGCGATCACCTCCTTGCTCAGCGACAGCGTAACCTTACAATGTTTTGGGGAATGCCTGTTCCAGAAGTGGAATACTTTATTATAGGCTATAATCGTTTGATCAATGCTTGAAACAGGTAGTTGTATTTATTTATGAACTGTTTTCAAACATTCTTTAGATTGTATCAATGTATATGTAGTACTATAGTAAGTAAACTAAATGTTCGTTTGAGTACTGGCTGTGGTTTCATATGTCATGGATGGAAGGTCGAATTGTAAAGCATATTTACCTTATTTAATATAACATAGTCCTTAAATATCAGTTATCAATTAGCTTCATAATAATAATAATAATTAGGTAATAGCAGAGAGCTTTTTCCTTAATGCTTATCTATTATATTTTTACAATAACTTTTCTAATGTCATACTAAATAAGAACAATGTTATATATCTCACATATTTAGGGATAGCTTCCTTGTAAATTCGTTACAGTTCCAAACAAAGAAGATGCAGAAATTCTTCGAGATCGTGCATCATCAAGAGTCGATGTATGACGTCATGGAGAAACACGCATTGGATAGTTTTCACGATGACAGAGGTATGGCAGTTCATCGTGATTACAGAGGACTTGGCATTGCAAAAGAATTATTGAAAGTACGGTAAGTTACTTTGCATCGCTCACATTAAATCTACATAAATCTTAATCCCTCTTACTCTTATATGAACATAAACTGCAACGAACTGCTTGCTTGCTTCTTACGGATAGAGCAATAACGATTCTAGAAACCATTACTAATTAGTGTTTCCATTTTTTTTTTAATTAACGTGTTACACATTTCCGTACATACATATAGTAGCCTTCTCCCGTAACAGGGCAGAATAGTGTTCTCCATATGGACAGGTGGCTAATTATTTTAAGCGCCACCTTGGACGATATTAAGTTATATTGTATTCACGAATAAGTAGACCAAATCAATATAATATCTAAATTAGTACAGGTTTGAATATGTATGTGATGTTAAGTACTAGCAAGAACTATAGAAGAAAATCTAAAACTTACCTAATTGTTTTTATTTATGTATGAACTTAATCTGCTATTTGAAATTCTTCGCTCATAAAGTTTAATTCGTACATGTCAGTGCCGCCGCAGTGCTGAGTCAGTCTTTTTTAGTTCGGTTAAGGAATAATGTGTCATATTTTATTTGCAGTAAAGGCTATAGATCCGTCATGCGTCCTGCGTCGATAGATAGCCTTTACTTCATTTGAAATATGACACATTATCCCTTAAAGTAACTAAAAACGTTTGACTCAGGACTAAGGCGGCACTATCAAAATGAACCTTAATGGTATCGCTTTTAAATTTCGATGTAAATCTAATGAAGAATGTCTTTTTAAGACTTAAACATTTCAATAAAGATTATGCGTATTGTTTTCACAGACGTATGTCATGTAAGGACCGTGGAGAGCTCATGACAGGTGCTTGGATGACGTCAATCGGTACCCAAATAGCTGCCGAACGAGACGGCTGGGAGACACTCTGCGTGTTGAGTTACGAAGAGCTAGGTCGTCAGAGCGGTGTCACGTTTGATGAAGCGACTGATTCTTGTAAATTTATGGCATGGAGATCAGAAGCTGCTAAAAATGTTTAAAAAGTCAAACTGAAGTCGCGCCTGAACCTTACGCCACTTAAAGAACGCAGATAAAGAGGAGATCTAATTGAGATCAGGATTTTAAACAATCACTACAACTCATCCAATTTAAGAAGCCCCGTTGAACGACACACGCAGGACATATTTTTTCTGTTTACGAATTAAAGTGGCCTACGGGCAGATAACCCAAAAAATATAAAATTCGAATGCAAATCTGAATCGAAGAACCTAGTTGAACCTCGTAATTTTGTTTTCAGATGGAACATTGTACCGAAATCGGTCAATTATCTGCCACATCAGTGTGCATGCGTTTACACACACTGTACACTTTGTTTATCATATTCTCTTCAAATAAGGGTTTGTTTTTACCATTTTGAAACTGAACTCTAAAAATGAGCCCTTTAGAGAAAACAATTAGGTACTTGAAGTGCCAATCGTATTTAGTCAGTGTCAAGGTAGGAAGAAATACATAAAATAATCGAAAAAAGACAATAAATAAAATAAAAACTTTATTATACCAAAGCATTATTTATCCAGAGAAGAATTACCTGAGCATAGAGACTGACAGGAAAAATACCTATATAAAGAGGATATATAAAAGGGAAAATAATATGAAAACGATGAACCTCACCGTAACCTCAATATAACAGAAAAGGTAATAGTTAACTAAAAAGGAATTATGTAGAACGTCTCCAAGGGGAGAGACAAGGTAAATCGTAAAAAGGAACTATTAAAATTACTAATCCTAAAAATATTCAGAGACTTTATCCATTATCTAACACCGCATCCAAGTTACGAAAGAAACACAGGCGAACAAACATGATCCAGATGCAAACGAATATTAGCTGAAGTATTTTTGGCCTTTAACTGAAATATAATTGTTGGATAAATATGAATTCTAAATGAGAATTGGCTGACCATCTACCACTAGATGAAAGTCAATGGATTAACTTCATGAAGGTAGAAAAAAATTTACGATGTCAGGGATTGTATGACGACTTGCGATTATGCAAATACAACACATGCGTCCACACTTTCGCATTATAATATTAGTTTGAAGTTTGATATAATTAGATTTATTAAACGTTATATTTAATTTTCGTTTCACTGATTTAGTATGATTTGTGTGTCTATAGTTAGTTCAGAGTCATACACCAGCCTATATTAGCTTATTTAATTATAAGTAGTTAGGTATACAACAATTTTAATTTTAGAAGTTGTTTTATGTTAGGTATAAATGTTAAATACGCTTGTAGATAAGAGTTATGTACTGTGGTAGCTTTTGACATAAATTTGTTTTAAATAAATATACACATGTTAAATAACGAACTAGACTTTTTTTAAAGAATATTATGTTGACTGTCTACTGCCTTACACTTAAAATAAAATAAATAAATGAAGTCTAATATATTACTTTTCTTTGCCTTCATTATCAATATGTTGAAGCCTTTTAATCGTAGACCTTCCACTACACCTGATTATTCACCTTCGTTATCCAGCCGCGTCCAGCTACCGTTAGCTAGTTCTTCAGTGTGTTCATCAGGTAAAGGTTCGTCACTAACTGCACCTTCAGGTACGCTGTTTCCACTTTCGCAAGAAATTTCCACTCATCTGCTCGAACCACCATCGATTCTACGACGCATTTTATATCCCACTGCCACTTGTCTTATAAAGAAAACTATTCTTTTGTGAACTAAATCTACCTACAGGAAGTTCCTGTGCTAGGAAGTTATATACGTCCATGATAATTTAACTAAACTATAAACTTCGACATCTTTGTTAGTCATGTATTCATACGTTTTCGACTCGAAACATATGCTTTACCGTGGCTACTCAAAGTTTCCATGATTTGAGTATCGTTCGAAAAGTGTTATTTAATATCGATATTGAATAAAGATTTTTGAGTGTGAGCTTGTTTCTGTACAAAACATATGAGGTCCACAAAATAAACTATACATACTTTTTAAATAAATAAATCTCTCATGGCCGCATTCGAGTGGTGATATGGATCCTCTTATTATAGTGAATGTAGGAAAAGTACCTCCACCGTTTGCTAATGCTCAATACTCTCTTAAAAGATAGACAACTTATTCATTAGGAACTATAGCAAGATAAAGAATCTATGTAGATGTAATCTTCATTTTATTCCATCATCGTTATACGAGTAGTTATATTTAGGCAAGCCGCTGTCTGCAACTGGTCCGGAAACATACCTAGATTAAAAATGGCTTTAAGACCATCCAGAGCTAAAATATAGTTAATAATCTGAAGAAAGATTTAAAAGAGGGTCCACTTGATTGTATCAACACTTACATACGGTCCTGGAATGACCGGCAGAGTTCGATCTCTAATAATAACATTGCATATACGTATCTATCACTCTGTCATTGTGGAATTAATGCTTACAGCAATTACGTACCTACTCTCTTTCATTTAATTCTTTTGCTTTTACGCTGAAATTTATTAGGTTTCTTATATAATAGAAAACTCATTTTTTTTTTGAAAATTAGCAAATTATATGAATTATGAAATAATATTATTACGGCCTATAGATATAATTGCCAGAGTTTGTGTAGTTAATTTTGAATGACTCTGTATATAGTTCGATGTAATCCCCTGGCAATGACGTCTACGAGACTCGTTAAGGCTCAAGTCGAAGCTATAATAGACTCCACCGCTGCTACTTGAGTAGGCCTCCGCCTCCCACAGACGCTCCTAGTCAGGGCTTAGCGGCTCAAATATTAAAATTCACCTGAATCTTGGCAAAAATTTAAATTTACTTGCGAAAATAGAAATAAAATGGTTCCGACTTTCTAGGAATACCTATATCTAACAGTTTGTCCAACGTGGCCATTAATGGCATTACTTCTGTCACAAAGTAGAAAAGAGTGGAAAAAAATCCGTTCTTCCCTACTAGTAGGGACAGACCAGTAGGGATATGTAGAATAGGTCAAGTAAAGGCCTATTTCCGTCAATGTAAGTTGATAGGTTAATAAAAAGAAAACTAAAGCTCAAACGTACGCTTCCAAATGTAATGGTAACTAAGTGATCAGTGATCACTACCATACATACTATGTACATACCTATAAGATTTTTATTAAATAAATAGGAGTTTTGTAAAGTAATTTTAAATATACCTAAGGAATCAATAAATTTTGTTTCTATTATAAATTTAACAAAAAACCAAAAAAGACAAATGTTAGAGAAATTAAAGATCATATCGAGTTAAAAAATTCATAAGTCATGATATGAATCATAACTGCTGTTACCATACAATAGTCACAATGATTATATTATTCGACGGACTAAGTCCAAATGCGATAGATAACATTAATTAAAACAGATCTGATTATTTCTACGACGAATTAGGAAATTTCCTATTATACCTTAGTGACAGTTATCGTCTTCTTTCATTATTACAAAGAAGTTATTATGTGTACATTTATTATGTGCCTACTAAAATTAAAAATAGATAAATCAAGAAATAGATCGTAAACGAATTTAATTCAGTAACATTTCTTTATACCTACCTAACCAAACAGAACCGGCGAGAACAGATTAACTTCGCAAATATTTGTCAATTAAATTGATCCATTATTTATTCAACAAACAAAACACGCCAAGATAATTATAGACTTAAGTGATAGTTTATAATAAGATAATAAACGTAAATATAAATACTAGGTGCCTAGGACAGTTACTATTTACCTAGCACCTTTACCGTTATCTATTTACCTATTATAATTATTAACATTATCACACCAAGGGTAAGAAATAAAGATCATTGTTTTATCAACTTTCGATAAGAACATTTTTATCTAACTAACCTCGTTGATAATTTTAGCCAATGTAAGTCGAAACGCGGCAGCTTGAGGTACTAACAGTGAAAATAAGTACGAATTTGACAGCTTCACATAGACAGTAGCGACACGATGAAAAATCGCTAAAATCCCGGTCTCTGGAGTGTGTTGATAATCATTCTCCACTCAGTATTATTTTATAAGTCTTAGGACGCGAACACAATGTCTTCTCCAAAAGTGTGGTCAAGATTTACGGTAAAGAAACACGATGGTACTATATTAAAATTGCGCATTCAAGATTTACCCAGTGATCGGTTTGATGATGCTTTAAACTTTAACATGACTTATTTTATTACTGAGGAAAACTTTCAAAGATGCACAGGTAATGATTTTTTAAATTTCTTACAACATCTCTTTTTACTAATTGTGTTGATTTACTATGAATTCCAAGAGACAGATGTATATATTTTTCTGAACTATATATATTTTTAATTAATCGTGTTTAATCGTGAGTAGCTACTATACTACTACACCTACGTAACATCGTAGCTGCCACGGTAAATATTAGACATGGCTACTAGGTCACCCGATTCCTATTTTTGTATTTGTTTCAAAACATTGTCAGGGCACAAACGAGTTTATTGTTAATTTACTGTATCTTGTTTCGTAGGTGTCTATAAAAATGAAGATGCAATGGCTGAAACAAGAGAAATAATTGTAGAAATGATGAAGAAACCAACATATCACATTTGTATATGTTGTTTGGACGAGGATTCCGATACGGTTGGAGATTTTATTGGCGTAGCTGCAGTAATACTAAGCAAGAAAACAGATACTTCGTTCGTTGATGAAATAAAGTTCATAGAACCATTGGTAATTATGAAAGTATTCTTTCTTATATCATCATCATCATCAGCCTAAATACGTCGACTGCTGGACATAGGCCTCCCCAATAGAATACCACTTTTGGTTAGATGTCCATTGGGGGATTTGCCATAATCACCACGCTTTCTTATATATGTCGTATCTTAATTTATTAAAAAGGCATTTTTTCCGTGAGTGATTTTTCAATTTTATTTCTTCGCTACATAGAAAAAACAAATTTGAGAAATATTACGAACAAATAGTACCTACGCGTAGGTTAGGGATATTAGATCCTCCAAGATTACCTAGTATTTCCTTCATACTAGCCAGAGCTAACTGGACACTTTCTTAGTAGTATATATACTTTTATCCCGGATGACTTACTCTAGTAGAACAATTGTTACAATCAGTCAGTGCGTCAGTAGTAACCCGCATACAATTACATACTGTATATCGATAGGGTAAAGGTGAAACTGCTAAAGGACCACTTGTTAAAAAATCAAGACATATTTTACAAAATCCATATTCTTTGTTTACGATTAGATGGCATATTCTAACTTTTTATTTTGAGTTCCATGAAAAACTCCTCACACAAAATGAAATATATATTTTTTTCTTTAAAAAGAAGCTTCCAATTATATTTCTGTGAAGTTTCCAAAATGGATATTATCTTTCCGTAGTGGTCGGCTTTGTTTCCGTTTAGGCTCACAATAAAAATAACGATAGGTAATGATTGTCTTTACAGATTCAAACACAGGAAGTGCGGAAGTTGATGGGACTCTTAATTGAGGTAAACACTTTGCATAAAGTTGATTATGAAATATACTACGACGGCAGAGGAGTGACGGTTCATCCAGATTATAGAGGGCTTGGTATCGCTAAAGAATTCTTAAAAGCAAGGTAAGTTTGACTTAATAAACCAGTAGCTATTCACTTGAAACTATTGAAATATATTAAGAACACACTGTGGTATACACGCACTAACTCGGATCAGTTAGTAGTTCCTTTGTCGACACACGACTGTCACCACTTTAAGTACTCTGCAGTATTTATGCAGTTGTTAAGCAGTACCGTATTAGTGCTCTTGTAGTAAGTAGGTACTCTTGTAGTAGTGGATATTTAAATTAGTTCGAATTCGATTGTATGGAATGTCGGGGGTATACTCAAGCATTCTTCTCTGCCAAATGTTGATTAAGGGTACAAGATACGTCATATCATTATGGATGTGTTACGTGTGGGTTTCGTAGTAACAGCGTTCAAGGTACATGTGTGCATAGTTCCCCTCTCAAAAGTTACAGATTATTGTTTCGAACAAATATATGCCTTATGGCTCTAACCACGAAGGGTTATAGTACATTCAATTAGACAAACAAAAATTCCTGTCCAAATCACTCTTTGAGGTGGAAATAATAAATACTAGAGCGTAAGACTAAAAACTATTTTTACAGACTATTTAAGACCCTTAGTACATTATCGCTGCGATTTGCGGTAAACATGCGATAATATGTAAGGAATAGACACGTAATTATAGGAAAGTCGCAGAAGCCAGAGCGAGACATAGTGTACCTATTTAATATGCTTTCCACATGTTTATAGCCCTGCTGAATCGTAGTCACACGATTGTCTGGTGTGACAAACAGGTGTGATGTTTTAAATGCCTTAAAACCCTAGAATTGTCGAGTTTATTTCGGGTATTATCGGAAATTATTGAGCAAATAATGGTTGAACCATAGCTTGGTTCAGTTCATCTTGGGTAAAAAACTGATAATCAAAATTACGAGAAACTTTAAAGACATCTAATTTGTAACTTACAGACGTATGTTCTGTAAGGAGAAGGGCGTCCCTATTACCGAAGCCTGGATGACGTCACTTGGCACCCAGAAGGCAGCAGAGAGGGATGGTTGGAAGACATCGTTCGAGATCCCCTTCGAAGAACTCGCGCGCCGATTCGATGTCACCTTCGACAGGGCTCCGCCACTTTGCAAAGCGATGTACGCTGAAATAGAATTATAACTAATTATTCAATATAAATTCAATGTTTTAGTTTATTTTCTGATAAGACCTGAAAACTTTAAGTGTTTGTACAAAAAATACACATACAATACAACATACAACAGAAACATACAATAGATTACAATACCAATATAGATATCACAATTTAAACGAGCAGAGTCAAAATAGAATTTCAATATTATCAATCATTCATTTCATTACATTAACTTCAAATTATTACTAAAATTTCATGTTTTATATCATTCCAAGAATTCATTTACGTTATATCAAAGATTACATTACTATGTTATATTGACACTTTTTGATCAGATACATTTTAAATTGTTTTAAAAAATTGAATGTTAGTCAAAGCTTATTTATAATGCACCCCAATTGCATTATATATAACTGACAGTTCTCTGATACGATGCAGTCCAGTGTGTTGGCACCTTTAGTCCACTCTCATAGAGCATGTTTAATCGAGTGCTCTTATAATCTGGTTTATTCGGGACCAGGGATATCGTTTGACGAGTTTGCATAGTTGGATTATATAGAGAGAGGTCATTGTGTGCAGATTTAGTTCCACAAATGAATTTCCACATGAAACCCTGTAGACCTTACGACATCCAAAATACGAACGTATCATTTCTGTAACTTTATGAATTTGCTAAAATCAACTGTACCACCGGTGGTAGAGTTCTGTGGTACTAATGGGAACAAAGGGATTTTATGGGTGAGAATAGTGTCGGTAAATTCCATAGAATATTCTCCTGGGCCAGAATTTAATAAAATAAAGCGTTTACATACATACATACATACATACATAAATAATATAAGAGAACTTAAAAAGTGAATACTCTTTTCCCTACGATTACCAAAGCAACTAAATAGGTGTTTATGTATATAATTGTTACATCACGGTGTATTACGATTATATACAATAACGAACATGGAACAAAAAACATAATGGAAATTATAAAGTAATTGGAAAAGTAATTTGCGATTAAACTTTGTCAAACTCGCGATTAGATTTGGTTGATTCAAATTCAAATATTCTTTGCTGTGCACCATTACCTACATATAAAATTTGTAATTACATTTTTACCAACTCTGAATAACCACCCTGATTACAATATGATTATAACTGCGCCTTGCAAGAGACTACAGCCCACAGGGATCCTATCTAAATAGAATGGTGAAGTAGGCGCGTGCAAAGCATATATTTCAAAAACTATCAAGCTCTTACTTATTTCGTGTCGATTTACGGTCAGGTAACCATCGGCAAAAACTCTGCAAAAATGCCATATTGCGCGGTTTCTAACCGCATAACTGTATTTCCTAATTAGAAACGTGACAGCGAGTCAAAAGGGGAGGGACGCGCTGTGTCCCAAAATCGACACGCGCGAGATTGAAGTAAACAAGTGATGTACCCCTTCTACCTATATCCGTTTCTGTGCTATAGCCCCATTAAGCATCCCCACACACTGTGCAGTGCCGGTGGGGCGCCCAGTTGTTGTATGGAAACTCCACACTGACGTGCTCTTGGCGCGACCTGCGGTACAATTTTGAATGAAGCAGACCGTGCCTCCCTCTCAAGCCACCACCGCCACCGCGCCAAGGGTGCCTATATACTAGTATCTGCGGTGTGCACGTATGACTTTGCACCACTATTTATATTCATGGAGTTGTAATCTCGTTTCGCCGACCGACAACAACAAAAACCGCTCTCCTGTCATAGAGATTTAAAAAGAAAAGCCATGTAGGTAAACATAATTTGTGCGCCCACAATGAAGACAGCTTGAATACGCTTGCTATAGGTGCCGTACGCATGCAGCATGCCTAATTTGCCAAACTACTACTAATAGTAAAAAATACTCAGTTATAACCAACCCAACCCTTTGCAGTGTGGTTTCCGGTAGAGTAGAATAGGACCACTCCAACTCTTCCCGTAGATGTCATACAAGGCGACTAAGGGAATACATTATAAAACATCAATTAGGCTTCACCAACCCGTCTGGCCAGCGCGGGGAGTGTAGGCCAAACCCTCCTTCTGTCTCCGGCAGATGAGAAAGCGTTGTGCTCCTGCAGTGGAGACAAAAATAACCTGATGATGATGAACCAACCCATTGTTTCGTGGTTTTAAGAGCTTTTCCATAGATATACGAGTACTTATAGTACGGCAATGTTGTACGCTACACATCACGCCAAGTGGTATCACAGGGCGAAAAGCCGGTGAAGGAAAGTCACTTTGCAACGTTGGACCGCGCAAAGTGCGGTTGCATCGTCTCTGCCTACCGCTCTGGGACCAAGGCGTGAGCATTATGTATGTATGTATACGAGTACTGAAATTCATTCGGAAATTAATTTCAATATCAAAAAACACCGTTTGAGAGATAACATCTATTAGCCGTTAGACGTCTACTGCATAACATAGGCCTTCTCAAATGAACCCCACCAAACTCCGCATCCAGCCGCTTTTGACCACCTTCCCTGCGCGTGCCGATCGGCGGTCTCCACTTCAGAACTCGTTTGCTCCAATGCCCGTTAGTTCTGCTACTTCAGCTTAATCTTGAAGGCATGTATAATATACGTATCGAGCTTATCCATCTCATTTCTGTACAGAAAAACTGTCGTAAAATGTGAAATCGAACGCTTGCTTTTGTATGTTTCTGTTTTTATCACGATAGTACCAAACACACTGTAAAGTGAATTACAACAAACTTTGGATTAGAACCAATCACTCCGGTTCCCTATACCCATAAACCCTTGGGCTTAAAGTCGGGACACAATCAGCAACTTCGAATTTCAGTCAATGAATAGCCTCAATATGACTTCTTTCTGTTGGAACCCTACCCCTGCCCGTACGCATTCGTGACGAGAGCGTACGGCCCGGCCCCCCTTCGGCCGTCTACGAAACTGGAGTTTCGTATCTAGTTTTGATGAAGGAAATATTTTTAGTTGTACGTACCTGGTTTTGATGGAATTAAACTTGCAAACACATTATCTGATGCGTCCTTCAGCCGCGGCTGACGGATAATGTGTTTGCAGCTGTACTATGTTCCTTCGACATTTACGAAAGGGCTATGTAACAAAAGGGGGGTACAATCAAATAATCTTGTTGGTGTTTGATCATCCAATCGGGAAGAATGATAACTTATGCTTTAACATTGTATGTAAATATGTATGTATGTGTATGTAAATTACCAGATTACCGATGCTAGAGTTCAAGCGGAAGCTTAAATTGTTTTTTGTAGTCCATGCATTCTGTTCACTAAATAATTTCATGGAAATGTCATTAGATGAATATTCAGTTTCTGATAGCTGAGCCTAAGTTGTAATTAAAATTATTTAAATTATTTTGTAACTAAAATTGAGAAAAAAATAACATTGTACTGAGACTTGCCCAATGCAACGTACTCGTAGGGGTGAATAAATTGATTTGATTTGAACGCTTTATTGTGCCCAAATTAACAACAAAATCAAATAAAAGAATAAAGTTGTGTACAAAGGCATAACATCCAACAACCTTTCATCCCATTTGCATTCTGCAACTGAAGGCGTTAATGCATAAGTAACAGCGACTTGCGCAAAAGTTTAGAGGAAGGAGCCTGAACATGCGGGATACCTGGGAAATCACGTGCCTAGGTTGGTGTGAACTTATCTTTACACGGTTAACAATTTCCCTGGTGCGCAGTAAAGAATCGAGTGATTTACTTTCCAGTAGCTGATTACATAGTCTATTCACGCCGAGGAAAGAAAGGGCGAAAATAAGGTTGATTTATCGAGCCGTCAGCATCGGGCTTAAAGCGGTATTTTTAACGTGAGCTAGACCCCTCCACCCTCCTTCCTCCCTAAAGGTCCTCAGCCGATGATGGAACGGTTTATCGTGATGACCTTTAGCTGTTGTAAGTCCGAGGGTAGATCGATTCGTAGTGATGTAGATTACGCGTAGACTTTAGTTTGCTGAGTATCAAGATAAAATGGTGGGACTATTCTTTATTAGACACTACCTTCTGCCCCGCGGTGTTGCACGCAGGTATTCCAGTTTCCCGTGGGAACTCATTTTCCTGTGGAAAAATAACAGTACAACTTGATTTAAAATGCTAAATCGTCGTTTATAGTTTTTTTTTGTAACAGAACGCCTAGATGTTAAACAAAAGCAAAGTCACTTAAAACATGTTAGTACAATTAGTTTCAAAATCAAAGTAATAATTTTTCAATGCAAAATATACATTTTAACGCATTACTGGCCTGCTATGCTCGCGCGCTGGGTACAGTATCCCTACAATAATTTACGTGCATCACACAAACGTGTACGGACAGGCTGGTGTTCCTGTAGTAGTAGTAGGTAATTTTCGTTCCTCTTTAGTAGTCTATTTGGATGACTACTTTAAATTTTCAATCGGAGAGCTAGATGGTATTACTAAATCATTAAGGTGATATGAATATATATATGTTCCAAAATATGTCCTTAACATAATATAAATATGTTCATAATTGTACTAGTTTAGCATTGTATCACAACGCTCAAAAAGTTTGCAAGTTGAAGTGGTAGTGGGCTGGTCACATCTGTCGAAAAACCGATTACCGCTGGGGTATCTGGACCGCGGCTGGGGAAGCTTAGTGTGGGACGCGCCCTAGCTGGTTAGATGGAGCGACGATCTGCGTAAGGCGGCTGGCAGTGACGGATGAGAAGAATCAGGTTCGATGGCGCACCTTGGGAGAGGCCTATGTCCAGCAGTTGACTCTTGTAGGCTGATGATAATGATGAACATTGAAGCACGAATTATTATAAAACACTTATACTTTTGAATTGTTAGCCCCAGTGTTATATTTTAGCAGCTTAAAAAAATTACAAGGCGTTGGCCCTACTTGCTGTAAAATTGTCATAGACACCTGTAACCTTAAGGGAAATACGAGTGCGTTGCCGACCTTAAAGGACTCTTTTTACTTGAAAGAACTCCATATTGTAGCGCTGTGGAAAAACCTCAAGGGAATGTCATTCATTCCACATTGCGCACGTACGCAGCATTAAGAATCGCTTAAAGCGCTCAGTGCTTTATCTACGAAATGTGGCTGAACTCTTTAAGGACGGCAAGCGCTGCAAGTGCGGAAATTGGAGGGATAGCACCAATTCGATAAGTTCTTCGATACACGTTCAGGCACTCGCATGGTCTATAATGAGAATAATTGTGTTTTATTTAATACATTTTAATATTATACGTGGTGGGGTTGAATTTAAAAAAAATCCTTATTTATCACGTCATTTGACGAAAAACGTCTAAAATTCGAAATGACCTGTGTTATTGAAACAGAAAAAAAATTCACCTCTGCAAAATTAAAAGTTGCTAAATCTAGCGGTTTGAGCAGTGCTAGTCAGGTATCTTTTATAGAGTACCGTCAATTCAGATACCCTTATAGAAAAGAATTTTTGTCCGTATAACTCCCGGCAATGATGAAAAATGTTTACCGAATATATCACATAAATGCTATCAAGACAGAATGGTGCAGTTGGCGCGATACGCGTGCCAACTGTTTGCAATATATTGCAAAAAGTCAATCTATAAAAAGCTTATCTACTCGTTTCGCGCCAAATGAAGGTCGGGTAAACATCAACAAAAAATCTGCAAAATTTCGCGGGTTACTGAATCTCCGGACTAGATACGTGACCGCGAGGCACAAACGATGCGCGGAAATATACATACAAGAAAACGAATCAATAAAAACATGGTCATAATAAAACAGATTATTGATCTTATATCTGTCACATGAAAAATATAAGATCAATATCAAAGTTATCCAAAACGAATCATCTTGTTTATTTTCAATTTAAGTGAGAGCTGCGAAAG
The DNA here is from genome assembly GCA_947086405.1 of Esperia sulphurella. Lineage (NCBI taxonomy): Eukaryota > Metazoa > Arthropoda > Insecta > Lepidoptera > Oecophoridae > Esperia > Esperia sulphurella. Next base: position 11,376,714 of record OX352267.1, read on the forward strand.
AAAAATAACAAAATAGAGAGAAATGACACGGAAGGTCCGCGATCAGAGATTAAGTATTCTCAAGAAAATATTGGTAAGCAATTATTAGATACTCGATCTTGGTTTGAAGCCTTCTATAAAATACGTGAGAGTTTCTTTTAGACGACATCGACACTAGGATATTTAAGTACTATTCTCTGACACTGCTTCGGCTCAGAGAAGAGTGTAGATGGCTGTAGTTTTTATTCTTTGAGTTTTAGAAATACGAAAAAATATGATTTTGCATTTCAGTTTTATTGTAGAGCACATAAGAGAACATTATACGCATCTGAACATGCGTATCATGTTCGATACGCAATGCAATTCAAATATTCTTTATTTTGCACAAAAACATATCATGTCTTAATAATTTAACATAGATACTAAGTGGGATGAAGTCAGTATAATTGGTAATTTTTTAAATAATGAGGATAATCTGGGCATCATCATCATCAGGTTATTTTTGTCTCGACTGCAGGAGCACAACCCTCTCTCATCTGCCGGAGACAGACGGAGGATTTGGGCATGGAATATAGTATAATATAGTAATATATTTAGTGACAATAGGCATAAACACGGCTCCGGTTCCTGGGGATAGTTGGTCAGTCCAAAAGCCACGATCAATTATTTTTTTAGTACTACATACTAGTAATGTAACTTGGTTATGCACGAGGAGCAAGGGTTTATTTTCCTTTGACAAGAAAATGTAATAATAAACATAAATTAAAAATATTAATTTAACATAATACACAGTAAGTAACTAATATTTTTAACAACAGCATTACAACTGAAAAGACGTCTTTCGACGTGAAATACTTCAAATTCCGACAGTTACATACAATTTTCTATTCTTATGGTACAACTTACCTACTAATTCACAATGCTATATTAATTAACTTAATTTTATGGCTTCTGTATGAAAGAAACCTTCGAATTAAGTTGGTCAAGTAATAATTCCACAAACGTTAGAAATTTCTTTTTCTTTTTTCCATTCGTGGATTTACCTATATCAAGTTGAATGACCCACTTATTATATTTCGAACGTTACTTATTCATAGAGAATATTTCGAGGTACATTATTTACTGGAGCGCAGGCTTGACCTTATCCCGGGAACGGAGCAACAGGCAGGTCAGGGATATTCACAACTCAGAGATATACATAGGTACATCTGTACTTTCTGTTCACATGTAGAAAGCAGTACCTGAATTTCACGTCGCGTTGTCGAGTAAGTTTAGGTCGTTAAGTTTCTGCTTTTAAGTTTATATACCTCTTTTACTACTTCGACTCTTTATTTCTTAAATTTAATTTGCCTAAGGTCCAACGTAGCGTAGCTTCAGTCCTTGGGACTCGCCATACCTTCACTGGTAGGTGTTATGTGTTATTGTACCTCCGTTGATCCTCGCTCAGAGGAGTTGCGGAGGGAGAATGGTGAGGAGGAGGCGGGAATGCCCCCTTCAAGATGATTCAAGTATAAGATGATTCTGGACTGACTTGGGATAAGACAATACACTGGTATTATAAGAGGATAAGAGGGATATGATAAGAGTCATACGAAGCAATATTGTATCCTTAATAGAATATACTCGTAGTCGTATCTTCCATATATCGTCGGCTTACTGCAAAAAGCAATTAACTGCTCGGAAATAATAGTACCAATTAGAACCTTAGGTTTTTGGAAAGAAGTCACTAACTGCCTCACGGGTCTTATCCCAACTCAGTCCAAGAGCATATCATACAGAGTTGTCGGCCTACAGCGGAATTTGAACACACGCCTTCGACGGACGATTGATTGTGATCAAATATTATACAAACATCAAACAACAAATTCCAACCATCCTTTGGTACTTGCATTTAAATTAATTTTATTTCAGGTATATTACCCATAATTATGTGATGATTTCAAATGCCACATTAAAGCAATGAGACCGTCTTGATAGCAGGGTTGGATAAAAAACAGTTTTTTTTTAATATAAAACATGTTTTAAACAATTTAAACAGTTTCAAACAATAAAAAACATGTTTAAAATAATAAAAAACATGTTTAAAACAGATGTTTTAAACACTTTGTTTAAAACATGCCAACCCTGCTTGATAGTGCTGTTGAGATTACGTAATTGTAACTCCATAACGTTTTTTTTACTACTTCAGTCATAATCATAAGTCAGTATAATGTACATTTATTTTTCTGTTACGATGACGGTTACAGTTGTTCTTATTACCCACATGCATCTTGTTTATGTGAATGTGTCTATTAATTATTTAATTAATTTGTCTCACATTTATTTTGCCAGGTCTGCCAATATATTACACATTTATTAAGAGTAACAGAGTTGGTAGAACATATTATATCATATAACTAATAGGTATGTGTATAAATGTTTTACTATAAATATTATGTAAATGTTCTTCTGTTTCACATTGAACAATGTACGATATGTATAGGTCCTACTTAGAGGCCACTCTACTTCTATGTCTACTACTTTTGTGTCTTTGTACTTACAGCTGAAGTCATATTGTAATTTCAAGGTTTATTTTATTACTAGCTGTTGCCCGCGACTTCGTCCGCGTGGACAACTTAACATCACAAGTTATTATGTATTTCCCGTACGAATAAGATGTTTTTTCGGGATAAAAACTAAGCCTAGGTCTTATTCCAGGACCTAACCTATATGTGTGCCAAGTTTCATCCCGATCCGTCCAGTGGTTGAAACGTTATTGAGTAACAAACATCCAGATATTCAAACTTTCGCATTTGTAATATTAGTGGGATACATTGCAAGAGTACGTACCTATGTCAGAAAATACTAAATATTACTCCTATGTTGTACACTTATCGGTATTAATATAATTTGTATGATGTGTTCTGTTTTCCTGTTATTCAGGATATTTATGTGCTTGTGATAATTGATAACATTAAACTGCAAATGTAAAAAATAATAAAACATGGATTACAAGGTTTCCTTGTAATTCCATTACATTTGAATTCCAGAACATTAATTTCTTTCAAATTCCTCTTCATTAGCTAAGATTACCTAATTAGACTTGCAAATAATTCGATTAATAATAAATAAGGCCACAGGATAACTGGGAATTGCAAATAATACTTACCTTCGCGATTAGATCTTCATTTTGCCTCTATATAGAACTAAGTCAAATAAGACTGACTGGAAGAGATCCCTAAGTGGGATAAGTCCGCCTTTGTACATAAGTTAATTCCTATTTATTATTGTTGTTGTTTATTTTGATACAACAAAGCGTTTACATACATACATAGAAGTTAAAGTGGTAAGTTTGTTTATCTAAATAATTTCAATACTTTATTTCCTCATGCTGAAGTTCGCCCTGGAAATTCTAATTAAACCGTTATATGAACACGTGACTGATACTACTTATTATGTGTTTAATAAATATTTATTAAATCACACTTAGGGTTGCCATCCATTCGGGTGTCATATTATAACGTGCCATATTTTCATTGCAAGTCCTACATACATGACACTCCGTAATTCTTATCCCTGGTCTTAAAACTTATAAGTTAACACTGATTTGGAGGGTCCCACCACTTTTTGAAGTTTTCGTATATTGTCGTTTCTTTCACCTTTTCATCCTGGTTAAGTAAATAACAGAAACCACAGTAATCATCAGTTTCTACGGATTCAGCTCTTCTATAGTATTTGTAATGATTCCTCCATCTGAAATACTCTGAATATTTGTCTTTGTCGTCTATTAGTTCTTTCATTTTGGCTGCTAGATCTTTGGCGCCCAATTCTCTCCCATTTAAATAAATTCCATCTGGCATGAACCTGCAAAAAACGAAAGTAATTTTGACTATAAATGCATATATAACGCAGTTGAATCGTAAAACTCAGCATATGGTGACGTAAATTAAATTTTTGGTGGGCTGTCCATTGGGGATTTGCTATAATCACCAAGCTTGGCATGCAGGCGGATTGGTGATCACAGTAATGATCTTAATGTACACAGGAGAACCTGCTGCCGTCCCTGGTGCAATCCCTACCGTGGAAGGACGGCACCCACGGAAAGATTGGGGGTCGCTCTTTTCTAAGGCGTCGAAACGCACGACTACATAGATAAATAATTATTATTTTTAAATTGAAATCTAACACAAGATGGTAGAAATAGGGTTCAAAAACTAAGAGCACATTTTTTTGAAATATTCTAAGTTGAGAACCACACGACCACACTCCCCATATATTTTAACTCGCGTGGACTACATATCTATTGTTTACTAGCTGTGTCTGCGGCCACGCTCACTCACGTGTACTAGATACAGAATTATTTCTAATCTCACTCTCTATATAACTCAGACTTTGACAATGACCAGGGACGGCCTGGTCGTCTTTAGTCGCTTTGATGACACCTACGGGAAGATTGGGGTTGGCCCTATTCTAAGCCGGGAACAGCACAGCTAAATCAATATCCGACGATTGATGATGACTCATTAAAGTTTTGAGCACAGACCTTAGCATTATTTTAGGTTCACTGCATGCTAATTAAATTATTAAAATCGAAATATGGAGTAATGTGTCTTGAATTGTTGTTTTTAATTAACATGTGACATGTATTTTTATCTTATCTCCCATACCTTGTGTAGTTAGCACCACCATAAACGATCGGTATTGCATTGTACTTCAAAGCGTGTAAAAGTTTTTCAGTCACGTAGTCCTCGCTAAATGAATTCTCAAACGATAAATAGAAATAATAATCGTCTGCAACCATTTTGTCGCATTTTTCTTCATTGTCACGAGAACAGGTCAATTTACCGCAATTCCCGTAAATATCTATAGCTAATTTGTACTTTGCCAGTTCCTTATCAAGTTCCTTGACAAAGTTTTCACGATGACTTTTTGAAAAACAGTTCGAGACGAACCATGCTGCTGCCTTTGTTTTTTTTCGATGCGAACTTTTTATTTCTTCCGTTACAGGATCCATATCTTCTAATTTCATCCAATGCATTTCTTTTTTTGGACCAATAATCTGATCATTTGAATCTCTAATGATAATGTAACCCCATTTTGACTCTGAATCCAGTCTGAAGGTCCATGTCCAATTAAAAAAATTGTCTAACCTATTAGAGCAAATTGGGTAGTAGTGGGACGACTCAATACTAGCAAACACGAACTTTTGATGTGGAGCTCGTTCCTTAGGGAGGACACTGTTATCCATCCGCACTACCTCGGGTCCAGAAAATGCGATGACGTCAAACTCTGTATAATTTCCGAGCAAATTTCTATCAGCTGTCACAAAACAGTTGGTGTACTGACACTTCCTATCAATAAATCCTTGTCGACCTTTCCCCATATACACAAAAGGCACATTAACTGGTGATGTCCACTGTAGGATATACTTCAATTTCCTATGCTTCACTTCTAGATTCACCATATTAATAAGTTCCTCAGTATTTTTCTCATTATTATGGACTAACGTTTTATTTATACTAATGTCTCTTAATGACATGTATATAAACATTAATATAGCAGACAGTGTTAAGTAAAAGAATAACTTTCCGTATAAGTTAGCTCTCATTTTTTGTTTTTATATTGAAAACATAATTTATAAGCAATAATTCGCGGTTTGAGGATGTTTGAAGTCATTTGTGTTTTTATCGTTGTGTACGCGTGTGTGACTCGCGACCGGCCATTTAGTCACTGACGAAGTACTGAAGGATAACAATTTGAAGCTATCGTTCGCCGATGCCTACTCCACAAAGAACAGAAATTCTAGCAGATTAGATTATTGCCTATCTAATCTATTACAGTTTGTGGCTCTACATGGATTTGATCGGCAGTTGTGTATATGGGACACTGCTTACAAAGGTTTTATTGATAGTAAATGACAACTACCTACACAAATTGTTAATTGTTTGTTACTGCTGATAGAAACTTGGAGTTTAGAGCAAAGCCCTAGTAATATGTTGAATTCTTGTTCTGTTTAAGAGCTATTAGCGCGTATTTTTTGATAAACAAGTAAATATTTGTGTATAGAACAATAACGAGAAAAATTCCAAAATGAAAGAAAACTTGTACACCATCATGATCATCATCAATTTTGTAGTAGGTATTTATATGGTTCTATATTTGTTTGTTCCATTGTATTGTTTGGTGTTAAAGTACAATACTGAACATCTGTTATTATTTTCCCCTCTATCTCTCTCTCTTTCTTGTTGTTTATTTCTACTGTGTGCCAATTATGGCAGATTTTAACCGTTTTTCTTTCTTTTCTTCACATGCGAGGCGATCCATCGTCTTCGCCTACCTCTCTGGGACAATGGCGTGAGCATTATGTACGTATGTATGTATGTAGGTATTACTACTACCTAAACCGTCAATGTGACTAATTATTACGATTTTCCGGTCATGTATTGCTTATTATGTTAGTCTGAAGTCGAGTAAAGGCATTAAATTGCGAGTACATACTAAGTCATGGATGGCCATTGTTGCGTTATCTTATAATTATATACAACGCATTTTTATCAACATAATTATACAATAAAAAGGTAAAGTTATATTATATTAACTTATAATATGTTCCATTAGAAATTATTTAATAGGTTTGTGGATCACCATCAGCCGAAATATGTCCACTGCTGAACATAAGCCTACGCAGTAGAATGCCACGTTTTTGGGCTGTCCATTGGGGGATTTGCCACAATCATCACGCTTAATAGGCGAATTGTGATCGCAGTAATGATCTTAATATACACAGGAGAACCTGCTGCCCGTCCCTAGTGCATGCATGCGGTCCCTCCCATGGTAGGACGATACCCACGGAAAGATTGGGGGTCGCCCTTTTCTAAGGCCTCGAAACGCATGACTACACAGATAAATAATTATTATTTTTAAATTGAAATCTAACACAAGATGGTAGACATATGGTTCAAAAACTAAGAGCACATTTTTTTGAAATATTCTAAGTTGGGAACCATCAACCACACTCCCCATATATTTTAACTTGCGTGGACTACAGATCTATTGTTTACTAGCTGTGCCTGCGGCCACGTACAGAATTATTTTTAATCTCACTCTCTATATAACTCAGACTTTGACAATGACTCCCACTCCCGCTTCCGCTTCCGCATCATGAAATAGATTATTTACCTATATGTTGTGGATTTTAATATGTTGCAAGAAATGGGGTTAACATATCTTCGTAAGCATCGATTTTTTTATTGTTTTCAGTTTCTTCTTCTTTCGATGACGACTTTCTGCATTGCAGCTGAAGACGAACTTTTTCATTTCTTCCGTGACACTCGTACAGAACACTTATACGAATCTTGAAATTTCGTCGAATGATTTTTTCTTTTTTGGACCTATTTAAATCATCACGCTGGAATCTATTATCATTATCAAACATACTAGTGCATACTGGACAGTTGTATCTAGGATGTACTTAGGATGATTCTATACTAGCAAACACGAATTTCTGAATTAGGTATTGCTTTTGGGGTGGGTACTTACCCACTTACCCATTTGTATCTATCTTATGACCAGCGAACATTATTATAACTGATTAAATAGTTGCTTTTTCTTTCCCGCAGGCGCTGAAAATGCATAAACATAATATTTGGATTTTACAGTGTGTCCCTTGCAGCAAATTTTGCTTTGATAGTTTAGCAGATGTATTTTGACTATGGATCCACTGTTTCTCGATCCACTCATGTAATTCTAATGTGTATGTATTGTGATCCGATGATGTTTTTTTTTTTATGTTTGACGGTAATTATTCGAGCGTTTCCACCGCCGTCATTACTATCACCTGCAAACGCGTAAGATATCGTTTTTGATATACAATAAGTTTCAGGACCTAGTACAGATCGTGCTTGGAGATTTTTATTTACTAACTAGATTCTTTTTCATCAACTTTTACCCTAATGACGGCGGTTGAAACGCTCGAATATTCATCCTTGAATTCACTTATTTTGTTACAAGCCTGCATTTCTGTTCTGAATGTTAGCTCAGTTACGAATCTAATGTCAAACTTCACTATGGAAATATTTGATCTAGCAGTGGATCTTTATACTCGCAGACTGTTCATGATGATGATGTTCTCATTGGTTTGGGAACTCTTGAGTGTTTTGTTTAAATTAGATATAATACTACTAATATTATGAGACGGGAAAATATGAAAATGGAACTAATTAATATATAACAGAATATAATACCTACTTATCGAAGCGTCTAGTCGACACGTCGAGTGGCCGAAGGGCTGGTGCGTAGCCTGGCAATGCAAAGGGGAAACGCAGCAAACGGCACCCTACCGCGGGGCAGGGACCTGGCGCCTATTTTTTATTTATAATTATTTATCAGTATTTTTTATTTATTTTGATAGTAATTGATGTATTTTTTTGTAAATATATATTATTAGCTGGTTCATTTTAAGATGAATTATATTTCCAATAACTAGAAAAATATATATAACAAGGTTTAAATAAAAGACAAGTAAACTTTAAAATTTACTTTTTTAATAAATATAAATCACGAGTACGTTTGACTTCGCATCCACCATTCTTTAAAATCGTCATAAATAGTTCTTTGGCTCATTGATTCTGTGTCGTTACTGTTAAGCAAGGAACACAACTGACAATAGCTATCGGAGTCCGGCGCCTCGTCTGGACTGTGGTAAGAGTAATGATTGTGCCACTTGAAGAAACTGTAATACCTCTCCCTATCACTAATTATGTCGCTCATTTGTTTAGCTAGCCGCTTCGCACCAAGCTGCCTCGCGTCTAGGTAAATTCCATCTGGCATGAACCTGCGGAAATAACAACACAGTCATGAATTCAGTTATATTTAATTGCTATAGAAGTGGCATTACGAAAACAAACGCTATTTGCATATCAGAAATAGTTTACTTTTATTTCATTTTTTATATAATTACACGAAAGGTGTAGAAGAAATGAGTCTGTAAGTATTATTAATATCATGTAGGTAGGTGTATGTAAACTTTGCAGTCCACTTCGGAACACCATCTATTTTTTAATTTGTTTTCGAAACGCTAATGCGTTTCTTTTCATTTGCAATTTGAATTGAAAAATTATATCATCCGATTATGCTGTATCAAAGGATAGATTTTGCTTTAAGACAACTATGGTTGCTTGCCCTTTTTTACTGTGATTGACAGCTTTATTGACGCATTAAATTATCTACATTTTACTATTGGGGTAGGCTTGATCAACAAATGGCTCAGCGAGTTATGGAGAGGACTATGCTTGGAGTTTCTTCGCAGGATATACTTAATCCGCAATGAGAAGATCCTACGAAGCACAAAGAATACCGACATAGCCGATATAAGTACGAGTAGTAAGATAAATTGGCAGTGGGCAGGCCATATCTGTTGGTGAGTGTTGTAGTGTGTGCATATCAAGCACCAGTAAGCGCAATATGGATCGCTTCCCTGCCAGGTGGATCTGAAGCAGCTGGGATAGGGAGAGAAAAGGACCAGGTGTGATAAACACATTGTAGAAGGCGCCCATGTCCAGTGCGGTTGGTAGATTTCACATAAGCCTTAAAATGTCTACTTTGGCGTAAGCAGGTTTCCTCGCGATATTTTCCTTCTTTATAAAACATGTAAAATATAGATACTAATCAATCGCAGTTAACTTCCTAAAAACTCATTGTTAAATCTAAACCTTATCAACTAGGATACCAAGACTCAACACAACTTCTGTAATATTTACCTAGTGTAATTGGCGGAGCCATAAACCACTGGCACAGCGTAATGCTGAAGAGCATGCAACAACTTCTCTGTGACGTAGTCTTCACTAAAAGAGTTCTCGAATGACAGATAGAAGTAATAATCTGTTTCTATTGTTTTCAGGCAGTCGTTCATATTCTCAGTAGGACACTTCATTGTTCCACATCCTCCGTAAATGTCTATACTCATAAAGTATTGCTCCAACTCTTTATTAAGTTCGACGACAAATTTCTCCCTTTTACTCTTGGAGTTACAATTTGACACAAACCAAGCGGCTGCTTTTCTTTTAAATTGTAGTCTTGTTTTAAAATCTTCATCTATGGGCTCCATTTCTTCAATTTTTTTCCAATGCATTATTTCATCTGGACCTATTATATTGTTTTCTTTATCTCTTATTGTTATATAATCGAATCGTACATCAGAATTCAATCTGAATGTCCAGGTCCAATTAAAGATGCCGTTGTAAATATCCGACTGTATTGGATAATAATGCGAGGATTCTAAACTCACAAATACGTATTTCTGATTTGGAGACCGTTTTGACGGCGCATCAAGCTTGCGTTTTGAAACAATTTCAGGTCCATGGAATAGTATAGCATCAAACATTGAAATATCATCGAAATAATATTTATCTGGTGTAGCGTAACAGTTTTGCATTTCACATTTTCTTTTTATAAATGTTTCCTGGCTATCGATAAATACGAAAGGTATTGTTTCTGGTAATGTCCACTTTAATAAATACTTCATATTTTTATTTTTTTTATGTCCAGTTGGAACTTTGTAATAGTATTGTGTCCAAATGCCAAAGAAAATGGTTATGCCAATAACAATGCAGAATATGTTAAAGAATAGTCTCGCTGATTTTGCTGTCACTTTACAATTCCTATAAGAAATATAATATTGCCAATTCAGTTTAATGTCGGTTGATTTGTCGGTTGGTAGGTAGAAATAACGGACTAGGTAGGTATATATAACTACTTAATAAACTAATTAGGTAGAGTAATAAGATCTTTGTGGCTAGATGATAAATGTTTGCGCCAATCGTGTTTTAAAAACTGAGGGACCTTCGAATTAACCACAACCTACACCATTTTACCAATTGGATTTTTAGGGCTCCGTCATAAGAGGTAACTTTTTAGACCAGTTTTTTTAGCAATCTATTTGGCCGACCTGAACCGAATGAGCTGAAATTTAGAATTTCCTATCCGGCAATGATGGGGAATTTGATATAAAGTTTTCTTTTCCGACATATTTTAAGAAAACTAAGAAAAAAAATTACGGAACCCGCCCACTATGTTTATATTGTACACATTTTTTTATCAAGTGAGTTATAAATTAAATATCCTTTAGAAGATTAGAGGAAACTAAATACTAGTCAACTTGTAGTAAGTAGGTACTTGTCCAGAAAGGAAGGTCGCTTTGAGACGTTTGTCACGATTACGCAGTGGCGATACATCGTCGCTGCCTACCCCTCTGGGACCAAGGCGAGAGCATTATGCATGTATGTAAGTATGTTGTCCAGAATTTGGTAAAACTTATGGAAATTGTAAACGTACATATAGCTGACTTTTAAGGAAATAAAGATATAATTCTAAAAATTAAGATACGAGGATAAAGTATAAAATACCGCTTCTCGATAGTCTCACTGAAGGAATATTTTATGAAGTATGTTCATTTCCATAAACCCAATAAAATAGATTTTTATTTCTTTGTGACACCTTAAAAACATGATGTTTGGGTTTTTAATTTATTAACTATTGCTGATCTGTAAGGTATTAGAACAAATAGTCTTGGTAAAGACAGACGAAAGTATCTTTCATACTAAATACTCGTACATTCATGACAGATCCGACGTTCTTCTACCAACGATAGGAAACGAAATATCAATCAATTCATATATGTACTTGTATATCTTACGGCATCATTAGTAGCCCTGAATGTCGCCAATTTTGCTGTTTTTCTGCAATCGTATCAATGGAACTTTTCCTTTACTTCTCTGTACGATACTTCAGCTAGTTTTTAATCATGACTTTCTTCTATGTTACTCACAGTCCCATGTTCTTTAAATGTCACTTTCTGTCAGCCCGCTCCTGAAATTATAGAAAAAAGTAAATCAAAATTACAAGATATTATCAACTGTCTTACAGTTCCCAATAGTGCGAACTGTTGGGAACAAGTCAAAGTCAAAATCATTTATTGTATAGGAGTACACTTGGTACATTTATATACGTTACTTTTTTATCGACTACCGCTTCCTAGGTGTTAGCGCTGTGAAGAAGAAACAGCGCAACAAACTTCACGCAACACATCTTTTAAAATCAAGTTTGGATACAATTATATAAAGATTGTGCGAAGCTGGATCAACATTAGTACCAGGCATCTTTCTCATTCAATTAATCGTTTAATTTAAGCTACAGCAGTACATGTCATTTTCTACTTTAACGAGGCCATTGTACCTATAAGCTTAGAATGCTTAATAATACTACGTATAATACTACTGCATAATATTTTAATGCATGTGATAGATATCATCATCATCATCAGCCTAAATACGTCCACTGCTGGATATAGGCCTCCCCAATAGAATACCACTTTTGGTAAGTTGTCCATTGAGGGATTTGCCATAATCACCACGCTTGGCAGGCGGATTGGTGATCGCAGTAATGATCTTAACATACACACACAGGAGAACGCTGAAACAGACAGAGTACATCCACCAGGTTTAAAAAAAAACTTTTAATGACGTAATCTTAACCGATTAGAGAAGGTAATAGAATAATTATGCTTATGGACAAGTGTTCTAGTAATAAGTTATTCAAACGCATTTGCGTCTCGACAACAAAATGAACAAAAGATAGTGTTCCAATGGACCGCAAAGTTTACATGGTAATAATGTTTTTGCTGTTAGTGTTCCTTTCAAGCAATGTGTTTCCGAGACGCAAATAACTTTTGTTTTCTAATGACAGTTAATTTGGAATAGAATACATGCAGGTAGTGATTGTATGATAAAAGTCAGTTTAAATTGTCGAGCACACTTCTAAAGTTTTTTTTACTTTGCACGTGTCGTTTTATTATTGTTAGATACTGACATGTGTGGCCAAACTGGAGGCCCTTGTGGGTTGTGGGTCAGTGAAGCGTGTGAATCTTTCAACGCGCCTGATTTAGGCATCCTCTTGAACGTATTAGCCTTACCGAGTCATGCGGTGCTCTGATGAGGTGGACATTTATTTCCCGAGATAATCGTGGTAACAGAATGTGTCTCGACAGGGAGGCGGCGAAGTTGTTCGCCACACATCATGCTAAGTGGTATCACGGGGCAAAAAACGGGCGAAGGAAAGTCGCTTTGTGACGGTTGTCAGGATCGTGCAAAGTGACGATACACCGTCTATGATTACCCCTCTGGATCCAAGGCGTGAGCATTTTGTATATATGTAATTATTTGCTTTAAGGAATTTAAAGTTTATAGGACGAGGAAGTCAATAGGTATTAATTCGGTAGGAACCGTTAAAACACCACAATTAAAAAAAATAACACTTCAGGTACCCTGGACGCATTCACATAAACATTTATCCCTCATTCTAAGTTTCTCAAGTGATACAGGAAAAAAATCCAGTCCAGGAAACACATCACATAAACATTTATCCCTAATCCTAAATTTCTCAAGAAACGTATGAAAGCAAACAAGACCTAGACTCAATCGAATAGTTACAGAAGTAAAAACTTTCTCAAACTTCCGCAATTTTAGAAACCAAGGTTTTGTAGGTAATGAAGGCTGAATTTTCGCAAACAATTTTCCACGACGTTACCTGGAAGATTGCCACAATGAATCTCAAGATTTCGACATTTGTTGATCTGCAAAGGGGCGCATCGCAGGTCACGAGCAAAACACTTATAGTCAGTATCATACCAAATTTGCACAGCGATCTGATTCTTCATTACCTACCAAGAATAGGTACTATTGTGACTAGGATCCACAATAGAACAATTTGAATACTAAAAAAATAGCACCCAAGAATAATGTACTTTATTTTAAAATGATATGAAAATTATTCCTCGATGGAAACGGATTCTTAATGAAGTCTTGAAGACAACCGACTCCGAAAATATAATGAAGTTATTTAATTAATGAGCGTAGACAAAGGTAAAGCCACAGCATCCCCGGTGAATACAGACGCCTGGGGATAGCATCTAAAACTAAGAATGATTCTGAATTTTGGAATCCACACCGCCGAGCCCACAGCCTCCATGAAAGATAATTTATTGCGTCGTCGTCAGTAAAAAAACAAGTCTCGACTATAAGACGTCTTGTCTTAATCTAAAACATACGAAGAGTCTCGAATACTTCAAATTAGTTTATTAGCAATTTCCCTCGCATTTTTGTACAGTAGTACTATTCTGTAAAATACAAACTCACGTGCGAGTCTCACTCGAGTGACTTCACTCACTTTGAAAGCTAATTCACTGGTGATTCTGTTAACATTCTAAAGCACTCTCGACGTGAAGTGAACAAAGAACTCACTTCACGTCGATAGTGCTCTAGAATGTTTACAGAATGCCAATGGATTAGGTTTGAAATGAGTAAAATAACTTGAGTGAGACTCGCACGTGAGTTTGTATTTTACAGAATAGCACTACAGTTGATGATACAGTCAATGCGATCTAACGATCTACCTATTAATACTATTTCTTTATTTCTATGCTTCATGGACTTTCAAATTATCGCATTATGTTACATTTCATGATATTGTAGTTCATTTACATCTCATGATACAGTAGTTCAACTATCGATCTATTTATTTTTATCTTCATGGACTTTCAACATTCTCGCATTTTGTTGTACCTACATTTTGAATACAGTCAATTTCATATTCTATCGATCAACCTATTTAAAACTTTTTTTTCTATTTAGAACCTTCTTTTTTTGTTTCTTCTACGAACTCTTAATATCCTCGAATATTTTTACAATTGATGATAAAGTCAATACCATCTACCGAGCTACTAATAGTTCTTAATATCTACATATTAAGAACTATTTCTTATTTTGAAAATCGCGCATCAGTCTGTCACGTCCACAGCTGGACATAGGCCTCCTCCATGCGAAAGTAATACACATAATTGTGACATTATAACTCTGTATAAAATTGTAGTATAAGTTACATACAAAATTATCTAAAGAACAGAACAATTAATAAATACTTGATTAAGATAGCACGGGTATTACGTGTAAACATCTACTTCACCTTCAAGTGAGCTGTGATAAGTGACATGATGAGATTAAAATCATTTTCTGCTTGCTAAGAACAAAACTTGCGATGGATGATGCAACAAATCATGAAAATCGAATTGTGAAATCGTGAGTACTAAACTGCAATTCTGTTTCTTAAGTGGTCAGTTGGGGTCAGTATATATATAATACTAGCTGTTGCCCGCGACTTCGTCTGCGTGGACAACTTAATATGACACATTATTATGTATTACTAAATCCTAAAAGAAATCTATTAATCTGGTTATGCAATGAAAATATGTCTATGTACCTATACATAAAATTAGCGTGCCGGTGGCGGTTCCGCCCGTTCGTCCGTCCGTTAATCGACTACAGAATTATTGTTTTATATCTAATAAAGAAAAACGTAACCTTCGCGTGTTTGTACATTGATATATTTACAACAAAAAAAATTGGGTCTAAGGATAAGTAATAGAAACATTTCAATCCTTTTTGAAATTTTTGTCTGTTTGTCTATTACTTTGTGCACACATCACTTAAAAAATACTGAACCGATTTAGATAGACTTTCTACAGAAATATAGGACTTAATTCGGAGTAACATATAAGCTTCATATCATCGTAATCGGTTTACTTAATCAAAAGTTATGTAAGGTTATATAGTAGGTAAGGTTAGTATGCAATTTAACAAATAAGTATACTTTTAAATGTTCGGTACTATTGAGTGTGAGTATGAGTGGGAGCGGGAGCGAGAGTATGAGCGGGAGCACGGCTAGTTTTTAAATAAAGCTGACATTTACTTCATGTTTATCATGAATTAAAAGATTATCATATAATTATTTATATCATTTTTTTTAAATTGTGCAAAAAGTTTTTATTGTATTTAAAAAAATCGCAAATTCTTTCCCCCTCCCATTCCCCCTTTCAATAAGCCCTTCGGTCTTTCTTTCCCCATCCCCTTCCCAGTACGTTGAAAACCCTCCCTTATCCTTGACATCTATTTTGCATACTGTATAACAAAATGCTTGTCAAACTACTGGACATAGGCCTTCCCCAATGAATGCCACCACACTCGGTTCCCTTCAGGTCTTCCGGTCTTCTTCAAGTCGTCGATCCACCTGGCGGCGGGCGGCGGGGCGTCCTTCCCTGCGCGTGGCGATCTGCGGTCTCCACTCTTGAACTCATCTGCCCCAACGGTCGTCGGTACTGCGACGGTTGTGACCCGCCCAGTGCCACTTCAGCTAACTAATTCTTTCGGTTATGTCGGTCACACTCGTTATTTGTCGGATCTCGCGATGTGAACGATCGAAATTGATCCTATCCAACTGTCTTGTCTGTCTATCTAATAAAGGCCCCTAAACAGAATAACAAACTTTATGTATCGAGACTTTTGGAAATACCCTGGAATACAACATCTAAAATAAATAAATAAAACTATAAAAGAGCTTTAAAACCTTTCTTTCAAGTTTTTACACCGACCTGTAATGTAACTACACTTTCATACAAATGATACCTATGAAATGAGAAGTCAACTTGTAAATCAGCCTGCTGACATTTTATCGAGATACCCCCCTCCCCGCCTTACGAGGTGACGGTTGACATTGTGAACACTCCCGCTATAAAATTTATTTTAAGTGGTATAGGCTACTTACGATCTGGAAGTGCTTGAAAAGTTAATTCTGAAGTGTGTAGCTCCAATTGAAAAACAAATTTTGGCACTCACTTCAACAATCAAAGTGTTGGAAAGCAAAATTGAAAACATATCTGGAAATGCTATCAGAAAAGAAGACGAGGGTATTCGTACTACTCAACAGCAACCGAAACCAGCCGATCGTAAAAGGTTGTAACGGAGCACCCCTAGACCGGGCTAGCGGGGGTGCTTCTCGTTGCACTAAATTTATATTCCCTTGTACGTCTGAGTACTGAGGGCTGTTTGGGATTTATAACCTACTGGGACTTAGACAAAGGAAACATCATTGTAATAGTTGAGATGGCACCGTCGTGCCTTTATTTAAATTAACTTAGTTGCTACACTATACATAAGGTGATTTATTCTACTCGACTATGACGGGCCTTTATGAGGCCCGTTCGATATCCGTTCTACTCCCTCCTTCCCGGTCGGTCCTCCAAGACCGGCCGGGTCCCTATGGGTCTGAGGGTAACCTCGTACGGACTGCGCGGACCCCCCCGCACCGCCACACATACGAGGTCAGGGACGTAAGCACGACGCGGCCCTCCCCCCGCACCGCGCTATACGTCTCCTCAGCCGAAGGTACCGTACGGACTTCGCGGGGACCCCGCACCGCCACACATACGTGACCTGTTGAGCAACTCGCCTAGGAGCTCGTTTCGCTATCAGTCAGAGGACGTCGCGGTCAACCCCGCACCGCCACACTCTGCTGTCCGGCTAGTGAGCTCCCCGATGAGTGCTGACGATCTCCGTTGGATATCTTCTCACCCCTTGGGGGGGGCGGGGAGCCTGTACCGAGGCAATGGCCTCTTACCAGGGGCTTCGTGCGCTGCCCGTTAATACGGGCAGGTCCTTAGAGCGCGGAGAGACTCCGCTGTGATAAACTTGAGACCTTTTCTTCTCGCCGGCTCGCGTGCTCAGCGCACCAGGTGGAACCCCCGAGGGGGAAGCCCAGCGAACGAGCAGCAGCAGAGCCAGCTAAGCGTAGGTCTCATGGGTCAGCGGAGTCGTCATCCACGAGGTCTCTTGGTAGTTTTTTAGCGTCTGGAGGCCGCGCGTGGTAGGGCGCGGTCTCCTGGATGTGTGGCAGCGCGGAGTTGTTCGCGCGCTGGAACATGGTCGTAGCGAGGCGTCGTATGAATTTATCCAGGGGTTCCATCTTTAGGTCCCGCTGGATAGTGGCGTTCCTGACGAAACGCGGCGCTCGGACGATGGTGCGCAGCGACAGTGACTGCTGGGCTTGCATCCGGTTGTGGAGAGTCTGGCTGGCCAGCGCGTACCACGCTGGGGCTGCGTAGGTGAGCCTCGACCTGATGTACGTCTTGTAGACGCCTGTCTTGACTCTGAGGGGTAAAGCAGAAGTTAGTATCGGGCGGAGCAGAGCGCGAGCTGCGCGCGTCTGCCCGATGACGTGCTTCACTTGGCTGTTCATGTTCAAGCGTCGGTCTATGTGAACCCCTAGGTATTTGACCACGGGGGTCCACTCGACCTCCTGCCCGAGCAGACGGGTTTTTGGCGGGAAGCGTCGTGAATTACCCACAATGATGGCTTGAGTCTTCTGGACATTGATCGAGAGCCTCCACCTCGCCAACCAGGCGGGGAGTGCGTCGAGGGATCTCTGGATTTTCTCCACGGCGTGTGCGGCGGTGATCGATGATGTGTAGTAGGCCGCATCGTCTGCGTAGAGGGCCAGATGCGCTCCTTTCTCCACAGGGATGTCGTCCGTGTACCTGGCGTAGCACACGGGCGACAGACAGCTACCTTGGGGGACTCCGGCTTCGATTTTCCGCTCTTGGGATAGGACGTCTTCTACTGCCACTTGAAAACGTCTGTCTGCGAGAAAAGTGGCCACAGTCTTGACGACTCGTCGGGGACCGTAGACGTGGACAGTTTATATAGCAGACCTGGATGCCATACGCGGTCAAAAGCCTTCTCCATGTCTAGGAGCACGGCGATGGAGTGTTCTTTCTTATTATACGCCACTGCCAGGTGGTGCAGGACTCTAGACAGTTGGAGTGTGGTGGAGTGTTCGGCTCTGAAGCCAAACTGCTCGTCCCTAGGTATGATGTGAGGTGTGAGGTGCTGCAATAGAAGTTTCTCGAACACCTTGGAGATGGTCGGAAGCAGCGTGATGGGTCGATAGCTTTCTGGCTTGAGGATGTTCTTACCGGCTTTTGGTATCATAATGACGTGGCCCAACTTCCAGCATGTGGGGAAGTGTCCCATTCTGAGGATTCCGTTGAATAGCCGCGTCACTGTTGCGATTGCTCGTGTTGGAAGGTGACGCAGGGCCTCGTTGGAGATCTTGTCTGGGCCTGGGGCCTTCTTGGGCTTCGTTTTGCGGATCATGCGTAAGACTTGGGCCGGTGAGAACACAATGGGGTCCTCATCAGTGGCTATCGGCTGTTGGAAGTAAGTAGTTAGATGTTGACTTACTTCTGCTTCGTTCTCTGTGTCTGCCAGCGGGTTCGGCTTGAATTGTCGCTCCAGACAGTCGGCGAATATTTCTGCTCGGTCTGTGGCGCGATATCTCGGCGTCCCGTCGCTGGCTAGCAGGGGGCGGGTAGGCTCTGGCTTGTTTGTTACTTGCCTGCATAGCCTATGGATAGCATTCCAATCTTCACTCGCTGCGTCGATAGTGCGTTGCCAGGACTCAGTAGCTTCTGTTTCCAGGGCTTCCGAAATCTTGGCTGCAAGCACGTTCAGCTGTGACTTCATGGTAGGGCATCGAGTTTGTTGCCAGCGTTTACGCAGGCGCCTCTTTCTAGCTATCATCTCTTGGATGTAGGCCGGGATGCTGGAGAAAGTGGCTCGTTTAGGAGCTTCTCTGGCGGCATGCTTGAGCGCGCTCTGCGTGTGGTCGCTGAACTCGGCTGCTAAGTGGTCCACGTCCTCTGGGGTGGAGACAGGTCTGGTGGGGATATGCCTGTCAAGGTACTTACCGAACTCTATCCAGTCGTGTAGAGTTCTTGTTCTTGCCGGTGGCTTCACTATGTGATTTTCGGCTATAGTTATTAGCACGGGTTGGTGGTCGGAGATCATGTGGTCGTCCAGCACTTCTGTGGTTAGTCTGCTGGGTTCGAGGCCTTTGTAGACCGCAAAGTCTATGACGTCTGGCAGGTGGGTTCTGCAGTGTGGGTAGTGTGTAGGCACTTCTGGGCCCAGCACTTCATATCCCTTGCTTTCTGCGTCGTCGAATAGGTGGCGGCCTTCAGCGTTAGTATATGCTGAGTTCCATGCTGTGTGTTTTGCGTTCCAGTCTCCGGCGATGAGCGTATGGTGCGGCGAGTCAAGTAGAAAGTTGACGTCAGCCACATTCATTCTGCCAGCTGGTCTGTAGATCGCAAACACACGGAGCGGGGTCTCTGGGGTACTTACTTCCACTCCTAATGCCGTGAGAGATTGTAGCGTCACGTGTGGTATCGGCTGATGGATTACTCTTCTCTTCACGAGTACTGCTAGGCCCCTGTAGGCCTGGCCGCTGTGAGGTGAAGTCTCGTCCACTCGATAGGCATAATAATTAGGTAGCTTCAGTTTGTCTGTGCTGTGCAGGTGGGTCTCAGAAATAAGCACTACATCTATATTCTGTTCTCTCACCAGCGCACGCAGGAGGCTGATCTTCTGCCTTGAGAGTCCCTCGGCATTTTAGTGAACTATTCTTAGTGTGCTAGCCATTGGTAGGGATTAAAAGTGAGGCGATCCCTCTAAGAATAATCGGGACGGGGTCCTGGCCGGATTGGTACGCGACCAGGACTTCCGTCAGCAGCTGTATGACTGCCGCCACCGTGGTATTCTGTGCACCGCTAGGTTGTGCGCGTGTGCTCACCTGCGGTTTCAGTGCAGTCGCCTGCTTCGCTGGTGCTGCTGGCTTCTGCTGTTTCTGTTGCTGGGGAGGGGGGGGGGGGTTGGTTGTGCTGACGATCTCGGTCCGGGGCTGCCTTTTATCCTCTGGCGGCGACTCGTTGCGCGCGGCGCGCAGTGGGGATAACTTGCCAGGGCCGGCTCGAGTTGTGAGGCTGGCGCTCGATGCAGCAATGGGCCGGCTCGGTGGGTCGTTACAAGGTAATAATGACAAGCCGAGGCCGAACCGGTCGAGGATGTCGTCGGAGCCAATGACAAAGCGCGCCAACCTCCGCAATCAACTTGCGTCGACGTATGCGAGCACAGCTGCTCGCGCGCCGCCGCAGAAGACCCATCCGCCCCCGGCAGCACCCGCGCCACCTGGCGGGGCACCCCGGAAATTTCTCATAAAAAAGGCGACAGACCGATCTACTACAGAACGCGAGCAACAGGTAGAAGGTGTGGCCACGAAACCAACGACAGTGAGCGAATGTGACGACTCGCCCGTACAACCTGAATCCAACCAAAGTGGAACTCCGACACCAGGTAAATGGGAGGATCCGGTCGAAACACCGTAAGAAACAACGAGTTATTGTGGGCGAGGATGCGGAAGATAACGAACTCCAAACTGTGGAGAGATTAAAATACATTCAGGCGTGGTTTTTTAGACCTGAGACGACTACTGAGAACATATTATGTTTTTTTAAATAAAGTAGTAAAATCTGATGATTACTATGCTGACTACTGATGATTACTATTAGGCCAGTATTTATTTGTAAATTTGCTCTAAAGTCGCATATAGGGGCCGATTCTGAAGGTACACATTAAAAATTTGACAGCGCTAAAATTGGTTTCGTCTTTATCTTTATAATACTGTGTGACAAGGATTGCAACAGTTTTAGGGCTGTCAAATTTTAACATTGTACCTTCAGAATCGAGGCCATTATGTTATTAAATGTGAAAAATCGATAAGTGACTACTATGAACTTAGCATTACACTTATATAAGATATTTGTTAATTTATTAATGCCAATTTTATCATTAATATCATAAAGTATATAGATTATGTAACACAGACTCTCCGAGCCTAAGAGGAGACACCTGCCTCTGAATTTTTACGTAACCTTTTGTAATGAAATATATTGTTATGTTATTCTGGTTGCTATGGAAACAATGCTTTTCATATTGTTTCTAGCAATCGTACCTACTTATTATTATTTATGTTCGTTTTTATGTCGATGATTTAGCTCTACAAAAGCAGCACTTCTTCTGATTGCTATGTTTAGCTCAAATGAATGAAGTCAAATGATTTTATCTTAGGACAAAAACTGACCAAGGTTAAACATTGATCAAAAGTTATTAATATAGTAGAGCAGATTTTCCAGTGGGTAACACTGTAGCAAAAGGATAGAATGCTTCTTGTCGTAAAGCAAATAAAGTCGAAATCAATTTGTCTTAATTAATATGATTGGTAGTGGTTGCCTTATTGTTACAAGCGCAAACTAGTTTTTAATTATTTGTAATAGGGTCGAATTTCGCTCACTGTGATTGTCTGACAATTCGGCAAAAATCTAGCTCTATATGCACGTACTTACATAATGGTCGCGGTTGGGTGGCACCGCCTGGCCGGCGCCGTCGTGGCTTCGTTTGTATTATCTATCTACTTCCAGGTATTGTTGGTTATATTTGCTAACCAAATGACGATGACGTTTCCTTTGCCATTCTATTTCTCATACATACTATGTCCATTCCATGAAGGTCATCTTATTTTATCTTCTAAGGGACACTTCGACCCTTCAGGATTTTGTGTGCCAAACCCCTGTCCACCAACGGTGCACGAAGCCGATTTGGTGGACTTCACATACGCCTTAGAATGTCTTCTTTTGCCGAATGTATATTTCCTTACGATGTTTTCCTTCGCCGAAAAGCCTGTCGTTATTATAAATAAATGAAGGTCATCGCAAGCCTCCCTCACTCGATCGAATACAGCGATAAGTACCTAAAACTTTCGAACCGCCCTGGCGTGGTTCACGCCCTGCCCGTACGGAATAATGCTAAGTCGAGCGTCTTACCGCTCGGCCACGACTTTTGACTTAGCAGCGGTAGACCGGTGAGCGGCGCGGTTTCGGCAGGCGGAGGGTTGGCCGCCGATTGCGGCGCCTCGTGGCGTGCTGCTAACATTTTCGTACATTTGTTCTCGCCGCTCGCCGCCCCGCTCCTAGCTGCCGCTGGCAGCGGAAAGGTCGTGGCCGAACCGTTAGACACATTAGTGCTCGATGCGTTGCACATCATACGCCACCGCCCGCAACAATGAAAGCTAAGACCAGCGCCTTAGACACATTTTTGTATTTATTGTCTGACAGTAGGTGATTAAAAGCGTAAGTATTTTCGTTTTACTAGGGAGTGGTGTATCTGTTATGTAGTAACTGTTAAGTAATTCTGTGGTCATAGTTCGTGACGCAGGCGCCGCCGCCATCACTATGGAGAAAGTTTGAATACGGTTGCTAGGCGCTGTTTTAACCGTGAATTAGGTGAGGTGGTTCACACTGGATAGTTTTACAAAATATTGTAAAATTATTTTAACACGAGATCACTTTGTATATACGTCTTAAGAACAATTAATTAACCAATGAGAGTTTCTTATTGTTTTAGTGCACGGTGCATCGAGTCATCAAATTTCAAAACTGTTAAAAACCATTTTTTTTCTTAAACTTCAGGGAGCATAATAATTGAACTCAATAATAATATAATTTTCTTCTTAATCCATACTTATATATTTACATTAAATAAAAAATCTACAGCTCACTTCTTCAAGTCTCTTTGACAGCTGTTATGATACATGGTTACGCCTTCATTCCGTCAATGTTCGCATGCTTAGCTAATAATTAGTACTTATATGATGACTCGATTTTGATAAAAACTGAAATTGACCAAAATGTTTGTTGGCGAAGTGTATCTTGGAGTTATCGATAGGTAGCTCTATAGAAAATTCCCCATTCACTTACTATGCAATGACTTTAGTTTCGTGTTATTTCCCTAGAAACATGAATAACATAAACTGAATATAGTGGGGGACTGAGGAATGTGATAATTGCAAACTGCAATTTGAAGTATGACTTAGGAGTTCGATGTTTTCTCCTACCTCACCGCACCTCATTCCCCGAAGCTATCCCATTGTAGGTAGATACTTAATGAAATTCTCTTTCAAATTCACTTATCCATACAAAAACTGATTCAAACTACGAACTAAGTAATGTTTGCTATGATGACTCTGTTAGTCTGTAAATGACGTCATGTCGTCATTGTAAAGGTAGGTAGGTTGCGACACGTCACAGCTCTTTATTCGTATCAGGGCCTATTGCATACAGTCAGCGCGATAAGTGGTTCGTCACCATAAATACAAATAAGTTTATTGGTTCAAGAACATTTGCGTCTTTATACTAGATATATCTATATAGATATTTTATTACAAGCAGTAATACAATACCTCCCAAACTTGGATAATAAATATGACAATCTTATGCAATGCTCTGGGGAAACTGACAAATAAGTAAAATGATTGATAAGGAAATTGACGAATGAACGAAAGTGACGAACTAGCGAAAGTGACGAATAAGGAAATCGATTGATAAGAAAATTTACGAATGAACGAAAGTGACGAACTAGAAAAATGACCAGTGATACATTACTCGTAACTTCGGGTAAAGTATAGAGACGATTCTCTTCTAAAACACTCTGAAGCTAATAATATGTCTTTGAAAACTTACAAATTATCTTCATCTAGATCTGTTACGTATTTTGGCAAATTTAAGTATAGGTAATCTGAGTTATCAAAAAAATTAAAAACTTCTCCCTGCTTATAGTTATTGTAAAATGATTACAAAATATTTATCATAACATGCAATAGTGGTTTTTCTGCTAACTAGTTTGTTTCAGCGTCGCGCGTCGTCGCACAAAATCATGGGACTTTACTTCAACAGTGTAGTGTCTCTGCTAACATATCTGCGGTGGGTAACGTAAGCATTTCATTATACGAAAGCAAGCGAGCGAGCACGCAAGAAAAAGTTACGAAATAATCATTAAACGCTGCAAACATATATATTAAAATATTACATTGATTAGTTTTACTTCCCAAATAAAGTTGTACTTCACAAAAAAAAAGTTATAAAAAAAAAGGGTTTACATTTCCAAATGTTTTTAGAACAACAGTTGGTAATCTATACGTTCAGTCAGCAACGGGTTGGTTAACCTATACAAGTGTAAAATTAACCTTAATTGAGAATATCAAGGTCAGTTTTAGATTGTGTAGTATACTATAGCGTGTGGTGAACTTTTAAATAGAGTACAGCTCTATTTAAAAGTTTGTTTTTCTAAGTTTGTGCAATGAAATGTTCGCTGTGATTTTTTATCATGGACATAGAATAAATTGTAATTAGCACGCAAATTTACACGCAAATGCAAAAACAATAGCCTTTTAATAAAAATAAAAAATATACCTGTAAGACCACTATCCCATGACCACATGGCACGAGGAAGGAAACAGCACTGAACACTCCCGTAGAGGGTGGAACCTTGGAACAGCCCATAAGTCTGGAAAACTGGGCGCGGCGACTTTATGGCGCCGTCCTATTAGGGTTGGGGCGCAAGGTTAAAGGCCTGTTACACATCACAGAGCACGCAGGGTGCGCTAAAAACAAATGGGGTTAAAACACTCCACCAACAAAATTCTTGATATTTGTCTTTTTATTTTGTAGTTTTATTTTATATCATTTATCTTACTTATAAAGACCCGTTTACAAATGGGCCTAAATTATATTTTTGTACTTGTATCATTTATTTTACTAAGGGTTGTTAGACCTGTTACACATTACAGAGCACGGGAGGTGAGCTTAAAACAAATGGAGTCAAAACACTAACCAATAAATTATTAATATTAATAAGATTATTGATTAAGTATATTAGAATTTTTATTCTTACTTGTAAAACATTATCTTGTTAGACCTGCTTATAAATGGGGCTAAAACAGTCGTCTTTATATTTTTTACTTGTAAGTATCATTAAGGGCTAAAGACCTCTTACACATCACAGGACACACAGTGTGCTAAACATATACTAAAACACTGATAATTTTTTTTATATTTGTTTTTATACTTATAAGTTATTTATTTTCACTTGTACCTATCACCGATAAGTAAGGGCTATATCTATACTCACGGCACAAAATGTCAGAGAAATTTGCATCATTAGTAACACTAGTCACCTCAACATATTTTAAAAAACTAAATACGAGCATCTGATAAATGTAAATACGTGGTTCTGTTGCCGTATCGGCTTTCACAATCGCAAGCACGCCGTGGAGGCTCGTAACTAGTGGGAGGCGTATAGATTGACTGAACAGCAGAGCTGCTATTGCGTATAGGCTAATTTTAGGCGCGTATATTATTTTTCTGACATCTGGCCTCTTCTAACATACTAATTTTTTTTATTCATATGATTTTCTGACATCTGGCCTCTTCTAACATACTAATTTTTTTTCGTATCACTGAAAACATTTGTTAGTTTTATTATAATTTGTACCTGCGTTGGTAGCCTGCATTAGTGTAACCAGTGTTCGCTGTTTTGTTTGCACTGCCATTACTAGTTGATGTAGTTACTTACTCAAAGACACGTCGATTCAATTTAGCAAATTAGCAATCTGCTAACACCTTCTAATAAAAATGCTAAGCAGCATAGCTATATTTATTTAACGTAGTAGAAACTATATTCTATGTAGGTATCCATTATTAACTTTCCTAAAATACCTATTTCTTTGTAAATGAAATTCGTAGCCTTGAAAAATATTTGTGTTATTGTTAGTAATATTACTTAGTACTGAAATGTTTGTATTTAAGTACTAACACATCTGTTCCAAGTTCCTACACAAATTGCACACACAAAATCAAAATAAACAATAGATGATGTTTCGAAGTTGAGTGCAAAGTTAACGTGGTAATGCAAACTTGTTTTTGCTGCTAGACTCTCTTTCATGTTTTGTTTCAAAGACGCAATAGCGTTTGTTTTCGTATGTTTGTCTACACTGTCGAATGTTAAATGATGGAACCTGGATGAATTAAACGTGGAGTTGCAGTTGCGTGCAGGTTGATATAGTTTATCTCTGTTTATGTTTTTTTTATACATATATCTAAGAAAAAGTCTGCATACTCCGTAATTTTTTTTGTATTTTCCTGGAATCTAATCTTGAAAAATAAATAAAATCTGAATTTCTCCATCATCATCATCATCCATATATGAGTAAGTATATCCATTAGTATCAAGCGGACAAGCACAGATAAAGCTTCGCACAAAGGCATATATTATGTCTGTCTGTCCTACCTCATAGCATGGAATGGATTGTAATGTGCGACCAATTTGGGCACCAGCTAAACTGCACGCATATAGATTCGCATTGCCCATTACGTTTTAGGTCAAGGACAACGAATAACAACATTAATATAAGTATATCGACGGTTCCCACTACAAAGGTCGTACCTACAAGCCATTTCGATGAAAGAAGCCAAGCTTGCTTTCTAAAAGCTCTCGTTAAATTCTAATAAACGATGTTTTAGATATATTTAAGCTATACTATTTAAAACATTATGAACAAAAAAGTTTGTCGCTTATCCTTAAAAGCCCTTGGAAAGCCATGTTTTAGTTTTGACGAGTTTTCTAGATAGTCGATATGTTTCAGTAAGTTTATTTGCTTCGACGCGACGTCCTCTGCTAGGATAGGCCCTATGACCGCCACATCCCGGCATCCACCCAAATCTATATAATACTTCTTCTTAATTTTTTATGTCAAGTACGAAGGGATAATTTATGGCATACTTTTTTCTATTTTACACTAGCGCCATCTAGTGTTACACGGCAACCACTGTGCTGTTGGTCAGCTATAGAAGACTACAACATCGCTCAGTATGATTTTGTGTAACCTGTTAGACTGTACATGAATTTAGTTACACCCTGTAAAGTACAAGAATAGAACTATTGCGTCACCATCTTCGCTCGATGGCAGAGTATTTTTAAACATTCAGGAAGGTTACCATACAACTGCTTACATATTGATGTCGTGAAAACTTACCTACAATCGGTTTCCGGGCGCCTCAATGTACCTTTAGCATAGTTACATGACGCCTACGTCTAGGTATTAAATATAGGTAGGTACTGTAGTTACGATCAATGATTCATCATCATCATCATCAGGTTATTTTTGTCTACACTACCATGCCGGAGGTTGCGGGTTCGAATCCCGCTAGGGGCAAATTAATATGAAAGTTTGTACCCAAGTCTTGGATGTTTTTATATATTTATTTAAGTATGTCTATCCGTTATCTGGTAACCATAACACAGGTTCTGCCTAGTCTGGGACTGGATAATTGGTGTGAATGTCTGAGATATTTATATTTTAAAGTAAAAAAAGTCTCCACTGCAGGAGCCCTCTCTCATCTGTCGAACACAGACGGAAGATTTGGCCTACACTCCCCGCGCTGGCCAGACGGGTTGGGGAGGCCTGATTGATGTTTTATAATGTATTTTCCTTAGTCGCCTTGTACGACATCCACGGGAAGAGTTGGAGTGGTCCTATTCTATTCTACCGGAAACCACACGGCAAGATCAATGATTAATCTATCTTAAATATATATATCTTAAATAGCTGAATGCTATAGGTCATTTGTGGACTACGAACCAAGTATCTACGGATTATTAGATTTTTTTAATCTACTGAATATTGTACGCTGGTTTCACGCAAAGCAAAGCACGAAAATCTAATAAAACGTAAACTTCGCGTGTCTGTACGATATTTTGCTGTGTTGAAGATATTTGCAAAAAATCAAATAAGGGGTCCATAGAACTCATTTCGGGATAAGTAATAGAACACATTTCGATGATTTTTGGAATTTTGGTCTGTTTGTCTGTTAGTTTGTGCACGCATCACGTAAAAACTACTGAATAGATCTTGATAGCCTTTTCGCATAAATGTAGGGCTTAACTCGGAGTAATATTGAGTTTTTATTTCATCGCAATCGGCTTACTTAATCAAAAGTTATGGGAATATTTATTTTTCAGATACATTAGTAGGTATGCAATATACCAAAGAAGTATAATTATAATGTTCGGTGCAATTCAGATTGCGATGATTTTGGAATATGTTTGGAGCTATAGTGGGCATGAGTGTGGGCGTTTTGAAAGACGCGGACTTTTGTTTTCGTTACTCAATCACGCTTCAACTACTTGACGGATCGGAATGAAACTTGGTACACATAGATAGGTTAGGTCCTGGAATAGGATAGGATAGGACATAGGGTAGTTTTTATCCCGAAAAAACATCTCATTCCTACGGGAAACCAAATTATTCATTAAAAGCAGTGATGATATTGTGTAAATATCGAAACCTGCGCGGCCGAAGTCGCGGGCAAAAACTAGTTTTCCTATATTCCTAAAATAAAACTCTAATTCATGACTGTATTAAATAAAACATCAATCGCGTCATTAAAAGATATCAAAAAGCCCACTTAATTATTTTTCCATGTTTCACCAATTAATTATACGAGTAATATTCAATTTATATGGATACGAATGAATGATATTTTCAGGACAAAGACATAATTCGAATTCAATTGAAAGTTAGCTATTTTTACGGTAACGAGTGGCAAATGAACCGCACTGATGGTAAGTGGTCACAGTCGCCCATAACCTGCAGCTCAAAGGCAAAAAGTGATTAGAAACACCTTCAAAATGTGATGTGAACTTAGTAATACTTATTGCACTGTGTTGTTAACTGCAATTTCCCTATTTATTCAGACACACAGACAGCACTGGAATTACAGATACATGCAAATTGTAACTCCACTTCACACGCTGCCTGACGCTATCGTCTACGTCCAGGTACGGTATAATTTGACGGCGTAATTAACAAACTAGGCCAGGCGAGTAAGGGTTATTTTAGGCTTGGCTAGATTGCATTCACGTTGTTAGAGTGAACCACCTTCTGTCCTGACCTTCTAAAGAATTCCGTAGCCAGATAAAATCTTACGACAACAACAACTGTTTGTTGTAGAGTTTAAAACATACAACAAAACATTTTGTGAACTTGACCCGTTCGTCAGTTCAAAAACGAACTTTAAGCTAAGAGTTACCAGGCAGCTTATTGAGAACAACTATTGAGCCATACCCTCGTACCCATGCTCACATTTAACACTCGCTCCTATCTATATAGAACGTATGCATTCACTACCCCTAACCACACACACACACTCACACATACACCTCCACACTTCATGCACACACACACATACACACACAACATCCCAAATACTTAATTTTTTGATTGTTATTTCATATCTTTTTTTTCCTTTTCTTCTGAAACATGTCCGTTCTTAATTTTATTATCTTACGTGAAAACCTGTTATTAGCTATACTAAAATGTTATCGTATCCCTATTGTAATACTGCAAATGTTTGTATGCTATTGGTGTTCCAAATAAAAAATAAAAAAAGCCAACAACTTGCTGGTAGAGTGTGCTCGGACGGCGACTGAGGACATAACGCTGAAATAAACCTGAAATTAAATGATCCAAGTTGGAATGAAGCGCGAGAAATTTGCTATTTCGCTAAGAGCTGTCTAACGTCTATGTAACACTAAATATTATGTGTTTCTCTATGAGGCTGGCATGGACATGAATAGTCCAAAAGCCTCGACAAAATAAAAAACTATATTTCTTTTAGAGGACAATATTTACGTCGCACAGGGATAGGAGTGTGATCAAGAAGTGTGACCAGACTATTGAAACATGGCATAGAGACATACGTCAGATATAACGTCAATTGTTTATATAAAAAAGTGGAATATCTAAGGTTGTATAATAACTCAGATTAATACAATAAGCTAGACAATGACATAAAGAACTAAGTATTACTAAAAAAACGTGTGTTTTTTTAAATAACTAGTTACTGTTTAAAGATGGAAATTGAAGTAACATTAATTAAAATTATTTTTAAATTATAATCTATTTTTATTGTGCCATAACCTCTTAATCCAGCTGTTCTATTTATTTCTACAGTCTGTATATAGGTAGATGGTTTAATCTGTCTTCAAAGACTGTAAAAGGAATGTTTACTGCTATAATTGCTATTAATAATTGCCACTAAAGATAACGCTCAAATTGACTAAGAACAAAGTTGTGTTTCGGATTTCTCATATTGTCAAACCTATTCACTTACATTTTAACAAAGAGTCTACGAGAAGAATCATGTTGTATATGTATAAGTGGGTCCGCGCCCTGGGTCAAAAAATGAAGCATGGGTCTTCGTGCTCAGTTGCATCGATTTCTCACATGAACGTAGGATAACCCAAGTGATGCGAAATATTACATTTCTCGGTTGTACCCCCTCTGTCACGAACCAGGAAGTTTTTGCCCTGGTTGTTTTTCTTTTTGTCAGTCTGTCGGACACGTTCAGCGAGACAATATACCTATGCGAAAAAAATGGATAGATGCGCTTTCATTCGGGTCAAAGCGTCAAATTCTTTAGTCGCCTGTGGTTCAATCTGGTGGACCAACATTTCACAGATGACATACAATGCCCGTCGTGTATAATATAATAATGTGTTCAATGTTGTTAAGGTTTCCACGGTTTTAAGCGCATCTTGCATGTTCACAGATGCGCAGATCTGATACGATCACAGATTCGTATCTGTGTATCTGTCAACATTGATCACATTATCATATTGTACACGCAGGGCATTATATGTCCTCTGCGAATAGTTGGTCCACACTCCACAGGTTGCACGTGTAGAAGGACTTTCAGTATTCTTTGAAAAGCGTCACCTTAACCTGTTTAGTATACCTACCTACACATCGTGCAAACCTCTATTGCTAACTTACATATACACATGCTTATAAATAGAAATCAAAGTTATTGTGGACAAGGAAGCCTTTCCAAAAGGAGTTAGCGGATCCAGTATTATCACAGACATCTGTCGTCAAAGTTTTAAGAGACGATTTGTAAAGGTATTCCAAAGGGTATCTAAACAGACGCAAAGACATCAGTAGTGTATACGATCGATAGATGCTAACCTTTGAAGTGACATTACTGAAATTGGTATTCACTATTTCCTTAAAAAAGTTATGTAAAGAATTCATTCATTTCGTAATCCGATATCGTACCTATATAACGTCGTTTATGATCATAAAATTATATTTCTTCTCTTTCGAAAGACAATGTTCGAAGGACCTGGATAACAGGTGGTAAACTTCAGATAACAATTCCGACTAAGATCATAGGATTACAGTTTACAGCGAGTAATTAAGCAAACATAAAGCACACATGTAAACTAAGCAATTAGCTTATAAAAAGACTATGTACCTACTTACACATACACTTTTTCTTCATACATTAAGCCTATAGGTATATAACATTCTTTATTTATCATAACCTATTTGTTCTATATCTTATTTGCTCTTAAAGTGCAGTCTGAAAATACTAAACTAGCCAGTCATGTTAAACTAGCTTTTGCCCGCGACTTCGCCCGCGTAGGTTTCCATATTTACACATCTTGAATTTCAAAATATATATCCTTTTCGTAACCAACGACCCTATTATTTCTAGGTAGATAAATCTTCATACAAAGTGGCCCCACGTTGTGAGAAAATTCACTGCTTTTAACGATTTGTTTGGTTACCCGTAGAATTAGATGTTTTTTCGAGATAAAAACTGTCCTATGTTCTATTCCAGGACCTAACTTATATATGTGCCAAGTTTCTTCCCGATCCGTCCAGTGGTTGAAGCGTGATTGAGTAACAAACATCCAAACTTTCGCATTTATAATATTAGTGGGACTACATAGCTTGCTTTAATTCCTCATATCTCTATCGTCTGATAATAAAAGCCCACCTGACACCGGCTCCGGAAACGAGACACGTCTGCGCCTTTTATCCTTATCTCTGTCACGCGGAATACTTCCATTGTGACGGGGGCACAATAGTTTGATACTTTCGAGATACCTTTTGAGCCTTACGAACGAAAATCGAAAATACCAAACGGCAATCCGCTTGTCGTACCGCACGTGCCGTTTACAGGTAAAATAGGATAAAGGAAACGTGAGACATTCAATAATCTATAATGTTTAAGAATCCAAAGAAGAATATAGGTTAGGTAGGTATTTATGTGCCAAATGTAGAATGACCTTCCTTTTAAAGTTTTATCACAGCCCTAGGATTTGGGGCCGTTCAAAAGAAGAGTAAAGACACTGAGGTAAACATACTTTCACATAAGAAAAGGCTCACAGAGTAGCGGATGGTATTGGCCGAAGACTCGACGACTCGAACATCTAGGTTCGAAACTGCATTCGCAAATTAACAGAATTTGAACATTTCGCGTTTTGAACGAGTAAACGAATATAATTTTTAATCATAATATGTACCTTCTCGTTATTTCTGAGCTCTATAGTAAATAGAGTACGTCCTTTACAAATAAACAAACGTGTGTAATCAAATAATTTATCACACACAACCCAGTTATTCCGGCATGTAAAGTAAAATAATATTTTATTTTCCACTTTGTACAAATGGTATAACACTGTAAATTGTAATAAAAATAGTAACGTGTCCGCGAAATCACTTTTCTGATTCAATAATGTTACAATATTCGTGAATCAAACTTTATACGCGGAGGAAAATCTTGATTAAAAGGCTTTTAATCCAAACGGATTGTCTGATTTCTTTGACCATTCGATGGATATTTTAGCGAGCACTCATATTTTTAATGACATTGATTTTCATTATTTATCACTATTTCACTAAGTAGCGACTAAGTCGCACACAGCACGCGTCTACACGCTCCAAACTAGCACTGGCCTTGTAACGTAACGGTCCTAGCTAGGTTTTTAAAACTTCATTGTTCTAAAGACTCGATTCGTTCGACTGGCCCTTGAACAAATACTTCTGGGGCGACACACATTATTCAGATCAAAGAACCTCGCAAATTGACGGCGTATTACGTAATAATTAGAGCCTGTTATGTTCGAGATCGCAAGAGAAGATGTGACTGATGCAGAAAAGTGTTTGTCATAATTCTTGAAATGCAGTTCGGCGTTTTCTTCTATTTATCTAACGCATTTGATTGCGCTGGTCACGGAAACTAGTATGCAACCCAAATTATAGCGAAAAAATATATCGCATAGTCATCAATCTTGCATACACTTCTGTCGCAAGGTCAGACGGACTCCATAAATAACAGAGCCACAAATATGTCGTCTGAGTCTTTCTCCTGACATCCTCTACATTTATCTCAATAGGGTCGGTGCCGCTGTCGATTGGATGACAGTTTATTTAAGTGAGAACAATGACTGTTTGACCATCATGGGGCATATATTTACCACAAATTATAATGTATTTTGCATGGGTGATAGGTATCTAAGTTCCATACCAAATATAAGTACATGTACATGGAAGTGATACTAGCAGCAATACAAGTTTTCATTACCGTTCAGAACACCATCTATTGTCTATTTTGTTTCAGAGACGCATTTGCGTCTGTTTTCGTATGACAAATGTTATAATTGGACGATGGTAGGTAAGTAGTGAACTTTCTTTCTTTATACCACAGCCTATCACATACAAGCTATGTTAGATTGTTGTAATAAGGAAGGTAAGGTAATTCTTACCTTCCTATACTAATTCTGATAAGGATTATTACTTAACACAACAATCTCATAGCTTGTATGTGGTAGGCTGTGTATGTGGTAAAAGGAAAGAAAGTTCACTGCCTCAGCGTCGCCCAATTATAACATTTATAGCTATTGAGCGATATATGAAACATTTAAATTCATTACTCAGTTAAATTAATGTATTTTATTTCGATTTTCAAGAATACATTTTGAATAAGAACAATAAAAAAACACAGATTGTATAGAGGTAATCCCAAACAAAATTTAACAAATTTAACAAAAACTCACTGCTAGCAAATAAAAACAACAACGTAACCGCATTTTGGCTCGTAATAGTGAAATAAATCAAAGCGAAAGGGTCTCGGCGATCCATCATACGAGTTCCGCGCTGACGTGCCTGACCGCGGGAAATATTCCCAGTTTATTGCGGATTATGGAAATGAAACGAATCTATCCTCAAACAAATAATTCCCTTACTCTGTTACAGCATATGAAAACACAGTGATGCGTTCAGTATTTAACTAGGTACTGGTATTTTCTAAAATATGCATATTAAAATACCGTCACTAACGAATAGTGAACACGCAAGTTCTCTTTGATCTTCTTAGACACACCTATTAAACTTTGTAGAAAAATAATTGTTTTGTCAAAGTTCTCGTCAGAGCTGTCAGTTATGTGCATCTAAATATCAAACACAAATTGCCAAAAACTTAACATACTATGCGCCCTGTTTTCGTATATAAGAAATACTCGCAATATTTTAAAAATGTGAAGAGGATCGCCTGGTATTTAATGTTTTTATATGATACTTGATTCGCTAAAGTGATTTAAATCTTCGATGTCACCCTTCACTTCATAAAAATGCTCTTAGTATGCTGATCTCATAAGTCGTGGCAGCCTAATTGGTAGTGCGCTTGCCTCATGTCGAATGTTCAAATCCGAACCTTGTTTGATTTGTCACACCACAGGCTTTTCTGTGAAGAAAATCATCGCTAGAAAAACTGCTTACGCTAAAGAATAAAACTAAGTTATGTGTGAGATCTACAGCCCTGGGCCTGCGTGGTGGATATATCCCGTCATCATGAGTGTATACCTCAACCCAGCAGTGGTTTATATAGCATTTTGATTTTGATGCTGGTCTACGAAGACTACTAGACCCTAGAACCCCAGCTACTATTCTTGTTTAGTTATGTAATTATTAGTAAATTGAACCAGTATATAATGCTTTCATTTACTTTGCCTTTTCTCAAGCGTTATCTTTCCTTGAGCATTTAAATTAACTCATCATCATCATATTTGCCCTTTGATGTCCACTGCTGGATACAGGCCTTCCCCAATGGACGTCATTACGTCCCCGGTCCTCCGCATCCAGCCGCTTTGACCTCCTTCGAAGTCGTCGGTCTATCTGGCGGCGGGGCGTCCCACGCTGCGCGTATCAGTTTGCGGTCTCCACTCTAGAACTCGTGTGCCCCAACCATCGGATCTCCTTATTGTGTTTCACCATCATATCCTTTAAAATAGTAATAAGTCATTTAAAATAATTATTCTATCGTTTTATTGACAGGTACATTTATTACACTTTCTAAGAAAAAAAAACATATGTGTTCGACCTCGGCTGCTGTTGAAAATTTAGAATGTTATTTAGAGGACTTGGTCATCTGTTTCGAGGACTTCGTCAAAAAGTTCCTCATAGTTATTACTATTGGCATTGGATCACTTATCGGCATGCTCATCTACATGCTAAGATCACGAGGATCAAATTCAAGTTCAAGTAGAGGGCTCCAAGGTAAGGGGAAGTAGGAGTGATTATTCTTTGTTCCCTCTTGAAATTATCAAAAGTCTTCCAAACAAATGTTCAGTCTTGCGTATTTATATTAAAACATTTTTTCAGAGGGAAAGTTTTCATGATAATTAATATAATATTCATACAAAATTTACGTGTTCTAGACAGACGAAATTCATACACACAGTTCAGTGAACATTTTGGTAAAAATGGACGTGCGCTCGATCATAGTAAAGCTAAAGACGTAGCATCTATGGGAGTTCAGTCAACTGAATACGACTCAACAGAAGCTGAATATGACGCCATGGATGGCTACTCTAAAGACCAAGCTTCCATGGGTATTCGGTCTTCTAGCAACAACAACTTGGTAAGGAAAACATCATCCGCTGCTTCGAACACCGGTTCATCAAGACCCGCCACACCTTGTACAGCAAGATTATGCCCATATTACCAACCAAAATCATGCACTCAGCCAAGCTCACCAACCCCGTGCCCAGTGAAACCATGCTTACAGCCATCCCCACCAAAGCCATGTAATCTTTCCATTCTACCGAAGACATGCCTCATCCCGCCACAACCATGCCCTCCGCCAACTTGCAGCAGAACTCCATCCAAACCATGTGTTGAATCAAAGCCTCTGTCCTGTTCAGGAAGCTACGAATCTCTGTTTTTGAGAGAGGAAGCGTTAGGTTATTCTCAGAAAGTAAGTATTTCTACGTTTTACTCAATCACTTATTTAGTGATAGAACAGAAAACAAGGTACGGAGGCAACTGGGAAACTTAAATAATCTTTAAGGGATAACTTTACCATGCAAATACGAGTATTCTATAAAATACAACCTCTAAATCGATCGGCAACCGATGCTTCCTCCGTTCCAATTTTTAACCTGATAAATGTTATGAAATTCATCAACTTACTGCAATCAGTAGATTCACCATTCAGTGGATCATTTTGTACTAAACTTGTTGTTTTATTTTTATTTTAGAACCTCTGTAACCTGAAACCCTGCTTACCCAGACTTTGTAGACCTGGCACGCTCAACTGCTCCAATCATAGGTAAGTAGGTATTGGCTTACAAAGGCTCAACTCAGGCAATTTTCACCTTTTCTTAACTTCAGCTTAATTAGTCCAGTACCTAGTTTTCGAGTTATCAATTTACAATTACCTTTTACAAATACTTATATCTTTTTTTTAGGATAACCGTGCCAAGCTGCCCAGCCCCATGCCCCATGAAACGTGTGTATTTGTTCGGGTATTTAATATATTATCAATTTTCCATTAACATTACAATTTAAATGTTAGTCTTGATAGAACATGTTAGGTTAGATAAAATGAAACTTATACACTTAAACTTAACACTTGCTTATTACAATTCGACACTGTTATGAGCAGGGGTCGGAATTAGTCATTTATATGCGAACTGTTGAGTCTCACTGGTCATTTTCCTAGTTCGTCATTTTAGCCAATTTGTCACTTTCCTTATTCGTCCCTTCGCTAGTCCGTCAGTTTCGTTTATCCGTTCAGTTTCCTTATCAGACATTTTATTTATTCGTCAGTTTTGTTTATTCGTCACTTTCGTTCATTGGTCAATTTCCTTACCGTACTGCTTGTCAATCAGTTGACGACTGTGCAAATAGTTACGTAATGTATGTATGGGACTCCCCGCATAGTGATATCATAATAACTCAAGTTACGTGCCCAAACTGTAAGCTTTTTTTGTCACATCACAAATAAATTTTGGCGGTTGGTTTGCAATGGCATACCAAGTCACAGTTTACTCTATCCTCCAAAATTTTATGTTTCATAACAGATATTACCTACTACAACTGTATCTATTTAGTTAAAGAGCTGCTTAATCAGTCTGTCTTAATTTTTTCAGGTCCCCAGATGCCACGACCGACCAGCAGTCGACACTCTTGCTGCTCAACCTGCTGCGAGGATGACAAGTAGTCATTTAATAATTGCCATAATTTATTATATTTGATGGAATAATTATTAAGATTAGTTGCTACGCGAAAAGCAACAAAAAGTCTTCGATTCTTTCCGTAACAGAAGAAAATATATATTCATATATCCCAAGATTGTGCGCATAGAATGTTAGAAATTAGGTAATATGTTATCGTAAGCGTGTTCTTCTACGTAGAAAATGTAGAAAAAAAAAATATCTTAAAATTTTAGTTTGTGTTGTTTTGTCATAGAAATAAAATATTGAAACAACTCAACTCGATTGACTTGTTCTTGGCAAAAAAAAAATTTTAGAGACATAAATAAACTTAACTTAGAACACTCTTAACTTTATGGATACCTTATATGTAACCTGTTGACATTGCTGTCTTTGATCATATTTTGTGTATATATGCCTTTGGGATTAGATGCCTTTAGGACTAAGCACGTGCGTGTCGCATCGCTCGCAAGCTACGACATTCAAGTTAGTTTTTCATCAAGTACTGCATTCGTCAAATCCTTAGCCGTAAATTCACGCGCGCGATATCATGAGAAAGCTTACCTTACCTTCTTTATTCTTTATTGGCCCAGTCCGCCAAGATGTACCTACCAATGTGTTTGTGAATCAAGATCTATGACTCCGTCCCACAACGCTTCAAGCGGCCGATATCGAAACGTTTTCAGTATTAAATTGAAATTTTCTTTTTCAGTATTACTGTACATTCGACTGTATATTGCTCAGGTATATTGTAATGCTGATGATGATATTCACGGGTTAGTCCTACTATCTGGATTTCTCTTTGGGCGATTTGTCTTCGTCGTTTTGGTTCTAATGCATTAGAATGATCCTTAGAATACTGCAACTATTAACGGTAATACCAACATACCAATTCAATTTCAATTCAACGCATATTTTATTTGTGTTCAATTTTATTTGTGCTCGTCCTACTATTAGTTCTACGATCGGACAGACTGGACGAAAAAAGCCCAACTATATTTTTATTTTATTTATTTATTAAACAATAAAGACAGAATTTACATCATTCCAGTGCAACAAAAACCAGACTTATTTTGTCTGTGCACCGTCGCACAGCACAGCACAGTTATACTGCCTAGTATGACATATTGGAAATGAATATATAAAATAAAGACCGTCCAAGGATTATCGTTGTCGGTTTGTCCCAGTGGTCAGATTGATGGTCAGACTATAATAGTCAAGGGCAATCATGCGATCTCCGTGGTATCATAGAAGAAAACCTCACACTGTCAATGACTATTTTTCTATCAAAGTGCTACAAAATGTCCTACACTACTCTTCACCTATATAAGTTTATCCGCAAATCGAAATTAGAGCGCACACTTGTCTTTTCAATTCTCGAACATCTTGTTTATAACATCTTTGCATCTCAGATTCCAGATTTTGCCGCTTGGGGCGCGCACACAATTTACTTCATACATTTCTAAGCTACCAAGAAATACTTATATTTTATGTAACAAAGAATAAACAACATTGAATTTGAAAAAACTTTGATTTTGACGCTGTCAAATTACACTTTAGTGCTTTTATAGAAAAAATATTAAAAAATGTATAAATAATGTAAAGTTTGTAATAAAAATGGCGAAGCGGCGTGTATACTTGTATTCAGGTTGGAACTTGCCACACAGTTTTCCATATTTCTTAAAATTTCTATTTAAATCACCGTTGTCATTGTGTACATTGATCTTTTTTTATCGTATTGTAGGTTATCTTTTTGATATCGGTTCCATTTTTCCTCAGGAACTTTTTCTATCGTGTCAGTCTCGTATAGGTCCTGGCCGATCGCGTCCCAGCTGTTATCTGCTTTGATTATGTAGGTATATAACCATACTAAATTCCTTAGAACTAGGTATACT
Organism: Esperia sulphurella; assembly: GCA_947086405.1. Taxonomy (NCBI): domain Eukaryota; kingdom Metazoa; phylum Arthropoda; class Insecta; order Lepidoptera; family Oecophoridae; genus Esperia; species Esperia sulphurella. Next base: position 11,416,522 of record OX352267.1, read on the forward strand.
CGTACGCTAAGGGCCCAAACGACTCCAACTACTCTTCGAACACCTAATCGACCAGATAACCGAAAAATGTAAACTCGTTGAATTGAGGAACAAAATTCTGGAAACTGGTGATTCAGTAACATTGCATCAGATCATTTCTAAATCGAATGCTTTAAAAATGATTAGTAGACAGCTTGGACACTCATAAAATGATGATCAACAGGATGACAGAGTCGAAATAAACAAAATCGATTCCAATACGAATGTTAATTAAAGGCATAAGAAAACATGATGTGCAAAGTCAATAGTTGTAGCAGACTTTGGTTTAACCGCCAATTCATCAGTAGGTAGATCAAGTCTTTCTTTCTAAAACCTTCGCTATTTCTTTAGCTGCACTATTTATTTTATTTTCATATTATTTGTAACGAAAGGTTACAGCTACATTTGCAATATACAATTTCGGGTAACAACTAATAGCCAATTAGCCGCTACCACATAATAACAAGCTAGTAGTTTATATGTATATTAAACCGCTACTTAAACCTATATGAGAAGTCACTATAGTAAGTTCTTTCTTGGCAATACGGGAACCACTACAAATCAAATTTTAGTATCCATCACTCAGCTCGTTAGAACAAAACCTCGATAGAAAGAGGGATTAGGAGTAGGAATTTAGTAATTTCTGCTATGGTTACTTACACCAAATTCAGACATTTAGAATTCTTCTCGTCTAGGCACATACACCCGAGGAGATCGGGTACCGCTAGCCGCCAAGGTACCTTCAACAGCCGCAGAATCCTTGTTCTCCATCGCATATGATAGTGCCAGAAGCTACTTTTGGAATGTTTACAATGCAATCGGAACAAACTACATGGGCATGGCCACGATTGTCATGATTGTTTTCCTGAGTTTTCTGCTTCCCGACATATCACAGAAGATACAGGTATCCAAAGATCTGAAGTCAATGAAGAAAGTTCTTGTTGAAATGTCGGTAAGTGTAAATCAGTAGAAAAATCAACTCCACAATAACAACAGTCTGTTACAGTCCACTACTGGACTAGGCTTCTTACATGAGTTGGTGATCGCAGGAAATTGAACTTTATGCAGCGAACTTAATGCCTTTAATCTTTAAGTCGTCTTGTATGAGATCCACAGGAAGACTGGGAGATTAGTATATCACGATGTTCCACCTCACTTAAAAAGCAAGGTCAGACCACTGTTGAACTATATTTTAAAGTGAAACTGCACACCACTCCCAGAGAATCTAATAATTAGATAAAAACGTAAACTTCGCGTGTCTGTACATTGAAGATATTTGCAAAAAAAAATTAGGGTGTCTAAGAATAAGTAATAGAACACATTTCAATCATTTTTGAAATTTTTGTCATTTTGTCTGTTTATCTGTTTGTGTGTGCACGCATCACTTAAAAACTATACTGAACCTATGTCGATCGACTTTTTTCACAGAAACATAGTGCTTAATTCGGTGTAACATGTAGGCTTTATTTCTGACTAGGCCGATTGCAAATTCGGCCTAGTCAATCAAAAGTTATGCTAATTTATAGTATTCGAAAACTCGCATACAACAAAGAAGTGTATATTTCATTCCAGATTAATAGTCCTATGAAAACCAACGCTATTTACGTCTCGGTAACATATACATGAAAGGGTCACCAGCAGCAAAAATAGGTTTGTATTACCAAGTAAACTTTGCGGTCCACTTAGGAACACCATCTATTGTGTATTTTGTTTTCGAGACGCAAATGCGTTTGTTTTCATAGGACTATTAATCTGGAATGAAATATAGGGTGTCAATGCACGACGGAATTCGTGAGCGGTAGCGGGAGCGGGTATGGTACCAATGTAATATAAGTGAGTTTTTGAAAACTATAAATTCTCATAACTTTTGATTCTGGAGCTGCATATGGATCTGGACCTGGACCTGGACCTGGACCTGGACCTGGACCTGGACCTGGACCTGGACCTGGACCTGGACCTGGACCTGGACCTGGACCTGGACCTGGACCTGGACCTGGACCTGGACCTGGACCGGGAGCGGAAGTGGAAATGGAGCGGATTCTGTAGTCCACGCGAGCGGAGCCGTGGGCACAGCTAGTACTAAATATTAGTACCTACATACTGCCAGTACTGTCTCGAATTTTTCTTTGCTTTGTTGGCTACAGAAAGAAGTGAACCGTGCTGAGGCAGCCTGTTTCACGGTGGCGGAAGAGGTCTGCAACCTCCACTACTCCGTTCGCGATGGAAGCACGGAAACTGTTAGTACCAGGTCAACTGAAATTTTAAATTACTTTATGTACTTATTCAGAGAAGCTGTACCTATATTATCTAGAGCTGTGGGATACTAATGAATAGGGGAATAAAATCCTAAACATTGTAAAGCTTTTGGTCAGTAGGTAAATCTACATTAGGTATCAATACCCGAAGTTACCAGCTAAGCAATTATGTAATTTAAAATCTTTGTATCTCAACGTTCCTAGCACCAAATACCGTCGGCGCCCCCCTTTCCTCCCGCTCCCGCTTCCGCTCCCGCTCCCGCTTCCGCTTTCGCTTCCGCTCCCACTCCCTTCAAGCATTATACTTTTAAGTGATCTTTTGAATATTATAAGTTCTCCTAACTGAATGTTCTCTTGACTGAATTAGCCGATTGAGATGAAATAAAGACTGAATGATATATAACAGTCACATGTTACTCTAAATGAAGCCCCATATTTTTCTGAAAACCATTCCCAATTGGTTCAGTAGTTTTACGCGATTCGTGCACAAACACACAGACAAAAAATCCAAAAATGATTTAATCCTTACCAAATACTTTTTTTAGTACATATTTTCAATGTTGTAGAGAGACGCGCAGTTTACATTTTTATTTATTAGAAGAAGAGAAACGGCGATTTTCATATTATAGATGGTATAAAAAATACAGACATTAAAATACAGACATTAATGATTATCAAACTTGATCGCGCATTGTGGATTTAGATGTTTTCCTATATTTCTACTGCCTTTTCTCTTTACAGTCCCTCGATCAGCAAGACCTGTCGGTCTGCACTAGCAGCAGCTTGCGTAACACTCAATCAGAGCCGGTGCAAGTAGAAAAGAAAATCGGATTCTTTCGCAGAATCTTCTTCCCCAATCGACTTACCTCCCACAATGTAGGTACTTGAAATTTTATACGTTTTAGCCAATTGTACATGCCGTGTGGTTCACGGCTTAGAATAATACCCCAAATCTTCCCCTGGGTGTCGTCAAGGCGACTAAGGGATTGTACTAGGGACAGGTAGCAGCGTTCTCCTGTGTATATTAAAATTATTACTGCGATCACCAATCCGTTTGCCAAGCGTGGTGATTATGGCAAATCCCCCAGTGGACAGCCCACCAAAAGTGGCATTCTACTGGGAAGGTTTAGAATCAGAATCAGAAATTATTTATTAGTCATTTATCATCACTTCTGTTCTTACTTGTTTATTAGTCACTTATGTTCAGCAGTGGACGTATTATAGTCTGATGATAAATGATGAAATATACGTTAGTCATAAAACATGTCGTTCACTGTTTATGGTAAAAAACAAACATTAAGGGCTTCCTGGAATAGCTATATTGTGTTTATTGCATAAATTTAATTTATGTCGTGTTGACATATACCTATGGTTGATGCTTAAAAGCCTGATAGATAATATAACACGGTTGACGGTTAAAAGAATGATAAGATAAAAAGCAATTATGTCTGTATGTACCGGGATGTGTTTGTATACCTCTATACCTGACTAACTGACCGACTCATCATTTCAATTCACAGCTAAATGTCTGGGTAGAAAGTTCTAACTTCGGGCGGGAGGAGGCTTGAGGAGGATCTAGGGCGTTGCCAGCCAATTCACCAGCAGATATGGGGGAAGCCAAAATTTAGGAAAAATTGGGGGTTGGGGGGGTATGATTTTTGTACGTGTAGTACAATGTTTTCAGTTGAAAAAATACTTTTAATAAGTACAGTAAAAGTTAATACCAAACATTCTGTTTTAGCGCTATTTTCGAACGACGCCGTTTTTTATCTCCTCCTCCTCTTGAGGACACCTTAGTAGAGGCTCCTCAAATAACTAAAATAAGGATTTTTAGTCATTCCATGCCTAAAAGTCTGAAATTCCACGCGGACGAAATCGCTGACCACAGTTTGAGAAAAACACCGTCCAACATGACCTGTGTTTATCCATTCCTTGGACAATAATTTCGTATAATTGCTTAGAGTTCATCACTTTACGAATTTCTTATCAATATGTTGCAGGAAATTGCCCTCATGTCCTACGTCTACACACATTCCTTTGACGCCCAGAAACCAGTGAATGTTACAACTGCTGCGGTGTGATTTGTATTTAAACTAAAAATCATTGATACAAGTATATCAACAATATGAAATAAACTGATTTGTTCTGGAATTTTTGTAAAGTACTAAATTAAGGGGACTTAGTTACAGACTCTAGTACCTATATATTATCTTTGGTTACAGTCAGTCGGAGGAATGTGACGGTTATCCACTAATGCTGTCTGTTTGATATTCCCTCCTATTTCCCCACACCTCATTCCCCGAAGCACTTTAACCTAGTCCCCCACTGTAGATACCTGCTTACATATCAAAAATAAAGCACATTAGATATTCCAAGTCCACAACACGTAGGTGTCCAGAGTGTATAAAAAAAGGTAGGCAGTACATACATGCAGCTGCAGTGTTTTAAGTGAAATGTCTTTGTTGCCGCTTGCTAGGTAAAAAAAACAATTCAATCACTCTAATCGTCTAAACTTCTTGATGTCGCTCAACTTTTTCGACATGCTACTCATATTGTTTTGAAAGAAGCAAAGCAATTTTCGTCCATTTTTAGCATTTAAAACATTGTATTTTAAGTGGTAATCTAAAAGGCCGACAAAATGGATTTTTTATCGAGTAGTGAAATAAATGCATGAAAAGTTAAAACTATTTATTCGATTACTGGCGCCATCCAAAGCGACTTAACCCCTGAATAAGTTTGCATATAGGATATCCTGAGGATGGCTATAAGTTTCCGTGCCATATATCTTCCTAACACAAGCCAACCAAGACGATGATCCAGCCACAATTAGAAGACTTTTCAGCCATCACGATCTGACATAGAAACTCGTCCAGCATCATGTTGCATGCAGTTTACTGCTGGACTAGGTGTTTTTCATTTGCACGCCATTTCTCTATGTGTTCTGCATCCTGGCTTTTCCTGCTTTAGCAATAGGTATCACCCCAAGTTGATCCTTGTATCACCTTATCTCCATATTCTGTACTCGATCTACCAGTGAGGTACTCAGCATAGCTCTCTACTTTGTGGTAATTGAAATTGGCGAGCTGTTTGCTTGGGGTCTCTTCTCCGTAAGCCAAACTCACAGTTCGCTATTTCACATGAAGTATATCTTTTATAGGTATATTACTATCGAAAACAGCTGCGCCTGCCAAAAAGTCATTATTTATTGCACAACGAAACTTTTTGCTCTAAGTTTTTCAATACACGCTCTATTGCGCAATATCCTATAAGCCCTTTGATTTATTTCGATTCATCTGTCGATTCTTCTATACATATCTACCAACCTCTACCAACCATACAATGCATCAGCCCATGAAGGAAAAAATCGCGCCCATAGGCGAAGGCGCCAAATAAAAAGTTTTTAACTTCATGCCTGTTTCGTAACGAATGAACAAAAAAAAATATGTTCTGTCAAACAATGCATTTTACATCCATTCGTTCTTCTAAGCATTTTACAATGCAAAAACAGTATAAAATTCCACCTAAACAATGGGTTAAATTAATACAGTAGGTAATTAATACAATAAATTATTGCAGTAGTTGCATCCTAAAAATGGCTACACCAAGTCAACGTAATAATAAATCTTTTCAAACAATATTAATGCAAACGGTGTTGTTCGTAAGTTTGTTTGCAATAGCAGGACATCTTTGTGTTAATATCTGGGAACATTTTATAATACAGAACGAACTTGGAAGAATGAAAACCAGCCTATATTCACTGAAGGTAAATTAATGACTTCTCATTTCAGGTTGTAAGAATAAAAGTAAGGGGCAGAGGAGAATGACCATATCTGATTTACGATTTCTAATTTTCGTCTGCATCTGTTGGCATGTTCAATTTAATTGTGTTCATAACCTAAACCCCAATTTGCTTAGCTTTGCGAACCCTAAAAGAGACGCTCTAAAATAAGATACCAACAGATGTGGCAAATGAAAGCTACGGCTATTTGTGTCTCGACAATAATATACCGTTGTTGGTGTTGGTTGTTGAAATAGACTGCAAAGATTACATAGTAATTAATAGATACGATATAGGCGTATAGGTATGTTCCGTTCACAAAAGTGTTTCGGCTGCAGTTTACATATTTAGTTTCCGAGATGCAAATAGCTTTGTTTTTGTTTGCTTCTTCAATTAGAATAAAATATAAGCAGGCTACTCGATTGAATAAAGATAATATAGATTATTATAGAGGATTTAACTTAACCCTGATACAACAACTTTTCTTAAATTTGCAGGAAACTATAAACCACGTAGGAAATGCATACGACTATATTGAAAAAGAACTAGTAGTATTAGCAGGATTAACTGAGAAGCATTCGCAGACACCCCTAAAAGAACCACCGAAACCACAAAGTAATAAATCTACCTTAAATCGAAGAATGTACCGTGATATAGACGTTTATGCAGCACCCACCACTGCAAACCAAACTACTCAACATTTCTATCGTTATCACAATTTTGGTAAGACTGATGCAGCTACAATATCAGACGCCTATCAAGATAAAATTCCAGTTAAAGAACTAAAAGATATGCAAATTGGAGTAGCACCATCAATATCAGACAAAATGGTTCATGGAACAGATTACAGTAAAGTTTCTGTACCTAAAAATGCAGCAACTATTACGAGATATCCTTTAAAATCTACTGCAGTTGGTAGTAAAAACTCAGGATCCAAATATAAACACAATATACAAGCTAATACTAAAGAAAATTGCAGACATAAACATACACACAATAACCATTGTCTGCACAACAAATATATACATTCGAAATATAGCTCCCCTTATTCGTTTTGGAAGTTCTAATTGCAACAAAATTTTATTGATGTTACTACTTTGTGAAGCATATAATAATACAATGTAAACTACTAGTATTATGTGCTATTGTAAGATGAATACGTGGACCACGTAATAAATAAGCTGCTGTTTCAGTTATTTTTAATACTTAGTTCGTTTTATTTTCAGAAGTTGTAAAGTTCTAAAAGAAATACCTCGCGAATCGGAGGAAAAAACCAAAGCATTACTTGGCATGTGAAAAACTGATTTTATTGACAAGAAAATAAATAAAACTGTACATATGTTTAAAATTTTGAAATAATGTTGGAATGGAGTCGAAATACACTTGTTTCACTTTTGGGAATTTGGAAATTGATTATAATGTTGCATAGTAAGATTTTTCTTGGTGCTATCTCCATAAGGGTGTTTCGGTTTTACTCGATTGTCACCAGCACCGTGAAGACACTTGAGGGACTTCGGTTCCCATCCGAATTTTCCGCAGTCCATACAATTAGCTAGACTTTCCAATATTTCTACTTGTCCTTCAATCTTCGGCAAATCTCGAGAAAACTTAGAAATTTTTGACTCCAAATCTTTGTAGTTGTCTTTCATGATAGCGAGATGATGCTGAAATAAATGTACCTTTATAATAATTTTATTATTTCAAATTGGAACTTAATGAAAGCCTGCTTAAAATTAAAGGAAAGTATATAATATAAATACTGAGAAACTGAAATCTACGGTCGTCAAAAACATCTTTATAAATACAGTAGTGAGTTTTAAACGAATATAACACATTACATCTATTGCTCTTTCGGTCTATGTCCAGCAGTAAAAGTCAGCAGACAGATGAAGAGGATAGCTCTGAGATTTTAAAAAGTTTGCCATTATATTTAATTTGTTATGTGTTTTATTCCCAGCGAAATTATAAGCACTACTTACACCCTCCTGCTACGAGATCGACAAAAAAGGCGACCGAAAGCGGCTCGATGGTAGGAAGGGTAGGTCAAAGTCAAAATTCTTGTTTGCGTATTACTACACTTGGTACATTTATACACGTAATTTTTTTTATCGAATGTTCCTACGCAGCTTGCTATAGAGCGCTGTAAAGGAGAAACGGCAGAACAAACATCCAGCGGGGGTGATAGGATTCTGTACATGTTTCGGCTAATGATGATTATGTAGTGCTAACAACAAACAAATCTTACCGAAATATCGTTAATGTTCCTTGTAATGTTATTCAAGCCCCTGTAACTTTTAGCACTACAGTTCGCGCATTGGTAGTCCAACATCATGTAAATAATTCCTATAAGACACGACAGTAAGATAAAATCGTAAATTTCGTTGAAGACGCTACAGCTCTTCCTAGGGGTCAGTGTATGATTTTGCAGCGGTTGAACAAATGAATGGGGTCTTGAATCCCGTGAACGAGAGTGGCATCTTCCTCTGCGACCTCGTCTGCTGCGATAATCCATTGTCCTTCTTTATTGTCTTCTGAAAACAACAACTGGCAACGAAGAGCCACTCTCGCACTCAGAAAGTAATTTATTTTTGCATGTCGACTAAAATTTTATATGATTTTCTATCACAGTTGCCATTTTTGTAAAAAGTTTTATGAAATCACAGACTGTCAATTGTCAGTTGGAATCTTCTTTTTGTTTGTTTGTTTGCTCACAACTCAAACAACACACAACTTATTGCTGATCAAGAAGTAGGAATATCAGTAATCACACATTTTAAACTTTCTTGCTTTGTACACATTATTATATAATTTATGCACGTGTCTTACACGTGGTGAATGCTGAGATGGAACACTGGTTTGAATTCCACCAACCTAACCTAACCTGCTGTCCACGGATTCACAATTATGCCGAGGCATAAAATAAAACTTAGAGAAGATATCAGATTTAAATATGTAACACTAGCTGCTGCCTGCGACTTCGTCCGCATGGACAACATAACATCACAAACTATTATGTATTTCCCGTAGTAATGGGATGTTTTTTTCGGGATAAATTATCCTATGTCCTATTCAAGGACCTAACCTATATGTGTGCCAAGTTTCGTCACGATCCGTCCAGTGGTAAAAGCGTGATTGAGAAACAAACATCCAAATATCAAAATATCCAAACTTTCGCATTTATAATATTAGTAGGATAGTACGATTAGTAGGATTGGACAATTACTGCACAATAATGATGATCTGATTTAGGTTCATGAGTACTCATGGGTGACAAATTATAATTATAATTTGGGGTTTGAAGGATAAGTAATAGAATATACATTATTATCCTTAGCCTGTTTGTTTGTAAATTATTTTTGTAAATTGTTTAATGTGTTGAATAAAGTGAAATACATATAGGATGGTATGTCGAATTGGATTCTAACACAGGTGATTTTGACTCGAGAGATCCAGTAACAGCGAAATGTAATGTTGATTTTTACATAAAACGCCATCTGTGGGTAACTTCGACTATGAACAGAAGTGTAAGCTATGTTAACTTCGTAAATAAGTTCACCTGTTTCCTAGTAGGCTTTTCGGCTATCCTACAGATAGTGCTGTTATGGGTTATCCTAATTTACTTTAGTAAGGAAGGATATTTTTTTTTATTTTAGTGTCGCCGTTACGTACGGTTTCACATTTCACAACATTAATAAATAACATCCTTTAATAATATTTTACCTAGTTCACACTTCTATGCATATGCCATTTTCATAATTATTTTTTTCTATTGTTATTGTTTCCCATTTATGATCTCATTAAAGGTATTCGTATGTATCTAAACATGTAGCAGTAGTTGGTTTTGTTTAATTTTTTTGTTAGTTACTAGGTATCATCATGAGACTAACATTTATTTATATTTCCAAAATTACCAGCAACAAGTACTCGGAATCCGATCTTAATTACTTTGTCCTCTGATTCAATTCAAACACTCAAAATATGAGGCAGGATTGACCAGGAACTTTCGTCGGACGCACCTCTTTCCCGGTTTGCTGTAATACCGTCGCGATGCGATGTTGGAGCAGGCAAGGTGCTTCGCTTACTCTATCGCTCTCTTTGTACTCCAAACTTGGTTTTCGTTTTAGTCTCGAGCCTTTTAATGATGGTTAGTATCGATGTTTCTTCTTATCGATAATTTAAACTGTAGGAATCTTGTATTTTTTTATGACATCGTGATGTTTACTCAATAATAGATTTTACTGGTTTGGTAGGTAATATTACCAAACTAAGGGTACAGACACACATGCTCATTAGTAGCATGGGACCATGCTATTTTCTAGCAAATGCTACCTATTAACATGTACACGTGTTAGTAATGCACATGCTAATTTTGAGCATGATACAAAATCACAAGCCGATTGATTTTCGAGCATGCTACCTGTGGTGCGGGTCAAAGGAGGTGTGCTAGTAGCACGTGTGAACGTGTTTGCTTATTAGCATGCTAGTACAAAATAGTTTTGTTAGGTTCACTTTTCAAGAAACTGTGTTGATCATTTGCTTCACTTATAGGAGTATAATTTTCTACTTCGTACGGCGTATAATTTTTTTTCATAGTCATATTAATTTATTGCATCATGTGTTACAGGTGTTACCTTTCACAACATGACCCTGTAAGGGTGTCGCAATCTTTTATCTAACTTAAGTAAATACTATTTTTATTACCAGCACATTGTTAGTCAAAAAATTCTTCTTTCCTGAATATGTGTATTTGGTACAATACTTTTTCAGGTAGCATACTTATAAATAGCATGCAAATGTGAACTCGCCATGAGCATGCTACAATTGAGCATATGTACTTTAAAACCTTTTTAAATCCAATTAATTATAAAAAGTTGAAATAAAATAGATTTAAATTTGGAATGCGCCCAGATTTAGAGCGGGCACTAGGCCTAGGCTAAAGGTTTAGGATTGGAATCACTGAATTGAAGGATTTTTGTGAAAAAATCCTGGGGATTATTTATTTTCTGAGATGACGAAACTGCACATTGAGACTGAAATTGGCATATCAGTAGTCCTTTAGGACTTAATAAACGTAAAACATCGACATCGAAAGGATCAGGTTGTATCCCTTCCTTAAACTCGTGTTGGTACCGGCGGCGCCGGGCGCGCGGCCGCCGCATGATGTCATTCATCAGCACACACTCACACACACAAGCCGTCTCGCGACCGCGCGCCGACCGACCCGTGCCTGCCTGTTTACATTCTGTACGCAGTGACTCCATACCGACGTGTCTGTGATTTTATTTATTCCGACAAACTTAGTTTAAATAGTTCCAAATATGGCTACCAACAGGGCCGCCAAATCAGGATTTGCCGCCGAAGCTCAGAGAAAGGTAAGAATTTTTGAATTTATTTAGCAACGTGCCGGGTTGTTAACCGTCTATGTAAAGTAGTTTCGATGTGATCATAATCTGCAATGTAGAAACTGGTTGTTTCCTATCTGGCCGGGTTACGTTGATATTGATTCGGGATGCTGCGTGGTCCAGAATCTGTTACAAGGACTCAGCCATGACCTACATACGGTAACTCATGTTGTTATGCCCAGTTGCGACATCTTTTCAACTTGGGCGCCAGATGGTTAAGTACCGGGAGACCATTAGACGGAATTATTCTCTGTCTTTAGTATGGTAATGGTACTTATATAGGGTGTAACAAAATACTTTACGAGACCGGTTTCATGTCACTCAGTTTCAATACGTATCGGATACTGAACCACTTCATCATCAGCCTAAATACGTCCACTGCTGAACATAAGCCTCCCCAACAGTATCCCACTTTTGGTGGGCTGTCCATTATTTGCCATAATCACTACGCTTGCCAGGCGGATTGGTTATTACAGTAATGATCTTAATAGACACAGGAGGACGCTGCTGCCCGTCCCTCGTGTAATCCCTTAGTCGCCTTGACGACACCCATGGGAAGAATGGGGGTGGCTTTATTCTAAGCCGGGATACCGGGATCCGGGCATACCGGAATACGGTCATAAAACATCGGAATTCGTAAATAACAATCATACTTTATGGGAAATGTCTAGCGTATCACAGCTCTGATATAGGTATATTTATTTATAAACCAATAGTCATACAAAAACCAACGCTATTTGCGCCCTCGGGAAGATTGGGTTAACCACACGGCATGAACCACTAGCATATAAATTTGAGAAAAAAAGACGTCGCACGCATGCTACTAAGTACTAACGTCACCTCATTTAATAGTGCCCCCTTTTGTACACACTGGCCCAGTTAGGTACTTATTTGGTTACACCCTGTATAGGCAATGTTCGGTATACTAGAACGATGTATGTATGGGTATTATCTTTATGTTTAGTCTCGACCAGTTAGGTTAATGGTTTTGCTAACATAATAGGTACTTAAGTATACCTCAAGAGATTACTATTACTAAGTATATTATGTACCTGGTTACCCTACTTACTTAAATTACTTCATCATCATCAGGTTATTTTTGTCTCCACTGCAGGAGCACAACCCTCTCTCATCTGCCGGAGACAGACGGAGGATTTGGCCTACACTCCCCGCGCTGGCCAGACGGGTTGGGGAGGCCTGATTGATGTTTTATAGGGCCCGATTCTGAAGGCACACATTTAAAATTTGACAGCGCTATAATTGGTTTCGTCTTTATCTTCATAATACTGTGTGACAAGGATAGCAACAGTTTTAGTGCTGTCAAATTTTAACGTTGTGTCTTCAGAATCGAGCCCATAATGTAATGTAAATTACTTACATTAAATTTTTTTCAAATTGTCATTTCTACCGAACTTTTACGAAGCTATAATCGAGTACAGTGCGTCACATAAATTATACCTACCACGAATTGTGTAGGTATCCTAAACGGCCAGAAACAGGTTCCATCTCTCACAAAAAACTAGCTCGGCCACCCGGCCGCGAGCAGCCGCAGTCCACCGCCGACATTGGAGATGTCTAATCAACATTTAACCCTCTTGTAGTTGTAGTTTTGGTTTATTACTACTTATAATTACTGAAGTTCCGCACAATTTCTGTGGTACTGGGTGACTAGGGTCTAAAATCCAGATAGCATCTTAGTGGATTCGGCGTTGCATTCGAGTGCTAGAGTTCATGGGGCGGTTACAATTCGATGCTTTTTTTTGTTCTTTTAAGACATTGGTAATAATACCATCAGTCTAATCACGATATCTATTTATTTTCTGTGTACTATCAGTATCAGAGAGCTTCAGACCAACGCTGGTTTTCCTATGGTCTCAGACTTCCCTTACTAACGTTGATAGTAAGCTTTAGTAAGGTTTGAGGTTAGGAAGTTCACTGATTTAAGAAGGTCAGCTTAGTCACGTTTATTTATGTTTCCTATATAGTGTATACACGCACAGACACTTGTTGTATAATATACTATCACTACTAAACACCAAATTATTTGGAAAAAAAACTGTTCTCCAAAAAAATGCGGGAACAACCACCACAATTTGATGCCTCCAGTGCAGTGTTGCACTGAGGCGCTCTGAGACGGATAGTACACGAAAAGCAAATAGATAGTATTTTTCGAAAATTATTTGAATACAGTTAGGAAATATACTTATGTACATCATATACTTACTTACATCAATTACGTCTCTCTCACATTATTAAAAATATACACCGGCTATCGAAGGCCTATTTAGTATTTATGTCTAATAACTTTTGCCGTATGATTTCCGGTAGAGTAGAACTCCAACTCTTCCCGTGGATGTCGTACAAGGCAACTGAGGGAATACATTATAAAACATCAATCAGGCCTCCCCAACCCGTCTGGCCAGCGCGGGGAGTGTAGGCCAAATCCTCCGTCTGTCTCTGGCAGATGAGAGAGGGTTGTGCTCCTGCAGTGGAGACAAAAATAACCTGATGATGAACTTTTACAAGACCGCAAATAAATTATTTAAAAAAATTCTCTTATTTTTTTTCTCTTGAATACGGTTCAGTGTTTCTTCATATTCGTGTCAAATTCCATAAAAACCATTGAACTGTTGTCAAGAAGAAAAAAAACAGAACATTATTTAAAAAGAATGTAATTGGTCTTCTGTAAAGTTGCATTTTCAAAGTTAGATTCTTTTTCACTGGAATATTGTCAAGATTATGCACAATTTCTGTGGTATGGGTGTATTTAGTACCTGAGGTCATGGATTGGGTTACAATTTAGGTAGGTACTTGTATGGGGTTTTAATCGTACTATGTTATGGGTCATTTTATCTTAATTTTAGTTATCTATGTAAGGTCCAATATTCGTTGCTATTGCAGTGAAAATGTTTAGTAAACTATTTGTAACTGTCTGTACAGAGTAGGAATTACTTAGGCATACTGTCTTTAAAATGCAAATCTTTGTTATTTGTATACAAGCCAGATATCACCTTTCCTTGAAAGGTAAGAAATAAGACACATTACGAAGGTATTCCTACGTTCTACTTATATCATTACCGTATTATTCTGTCACCATTATATTATCGTTATCTTCCAAAGAATAGAATCTGTAATAGTCATAAAAGTCGTTGTTTTTATAACATACGAAAATATAATCTAGCTAGACCATTGTTTCACCGTTTTCCTTCATAATACCATTGACACTGGCAAGATCCCACCCACTAATATTATAAATGCAAAAGTTTGGATGTTTGGATGTTTGTTTCTCAATCACGCTTCAACCACTAGACGGATCGGGATGAAACTTGGCGCACATATAGGTTAGATCCTGGAATAGGAAGTAGGATAGTTTTTATCCCGAAAAACATATTAATCGTTAAAAGCAGTAAAGATGTGTAAATATCGAAACCTACGCGGACGAAGTCGCGGGCAAATGCTAGTGATAAACAAAAATGATTATCTATGTTTAATGTTTTAATGCGTATAAAGAAGGCTTCGTCTGGTGGCATCGCCAATGAATACTCGTATAGTCATCATTATCCTATAATTCAATTTAATTCAATTCAATTCAATTACTCCGCAGTAACGATGAAAATACATGTTTAAAATAAAATATACTTAAGTAGGTACAGCAACAACTGGATTTTAGCAAAAAATATAGGGTTTTAACTAAAATTCGGCAGATAGCATGGAAATTAGCTACAATAAAATGCTAGTTTTAATATCCAGCTGCCAATTTATAACACTCCACTTTGCTCCACGTTGATCACAGATCTACGCCATATAAATATTTTACGAATGTTCCTTTACCGAAAAACCGTTCATTAAATGCTCAACCGGTTTCAAATCCTCTAAAGCAAAATTACCATGCAACATAAGTATGTCAGTGTATCGGGAATAAAATCAAAACATATTTATTGTAGTTTCACAGACAATGAAACCTTACTAAGCGTTAGATAGCATTTAATTCCACTAATCCGCTAAGGGCTTGGTCGGAGTTGGTTTACTTCATGCTTGTAGTAAGCCTTTACCCACGGATATCAAATTTTTTAACATTTACTGAATTTAGTTTCGAGGCAATGAGTTACCAAGTATATTTAAACTAGCTGTGCCCGTGGCTCCGCTCGCGTGGACTGCAGAATTAAAAAAAGTTGAGAATGATTAAGTGTTAATTCCCGCCTCCCTCCCCTTCTGCCGCCCCTTCCCGCTCCCTCTCCCGCTCCATCTCCGGCTTTGAGTCCAGGTCCCGGGCCCTCCCACGCCCTCTATAGGTCTAAATGTAGTTCAAACTCATCGCAATCTAAATTGCACCGAACATTATACACATTTTCTATTACTTACTTATCCTTAGACCCCCAATTTAATTTTTCTCGCAATATTCAGCTTTCTAGTAATATGAGCAATTCATACAAGTACATTCTAGGCCATGTGAATAGGTCAGTATTATATATTATAACTGTCCATAATTAGCCGAAATACATCCACTGTTGAACATAAGCCTTCCCAGTATGCCACTTATGGTGGGTTGTCCATTTGGGGATAAGCCATAATTACCAGGTTTGGCAGCCGGATTGGTTATCGCTGTAAACACAGGAGAACGCTGCTGCCCGTCCCTGATGCAAACCCTTTAGTCGCCTTGACGACACCCACGTGTCCCTATTCTAAGCCGGGTAACACACGGCATATGATAATAATATATAGGTACAATGAGCAACAAGTCTGTATTATATATATTTACTGCATTCTCCGTATGAGCAGACACAATACGTGTGTTTTACTACTTAACTTTCTTATCACATGACTTGTTTTAAATAAGAATGACTTAATATTCCATTCCACTAATATCCAATTACGTCATGACTAAATAATAGTGCTTACCAGTGTCCTTAATTAATTGTATGAGCATTGTACTTGTTCGGGAATTAACAAGAGTTTCATGTGTGCATTAGCTATATGCATGCATTTTTAGCTGGCGTGTGTTAATTTGATTAATGATAATATTTTACAACATCAATCAGGCCTCCCCAACCCGTCTGGCCAGCGCGGGGAGTGTAGGCCAAATCCGCCGTCTGTCTCCGGCAGGTGAGAGAGGGTTGTGCTCCTGCAGTGGAGACAAAAATAACCTGATGATGAATATTTTAGGGAGATGACGAGGTATCGTACAAATCCAAAATCATTTTGGTATTCAATTCAGAAAGAGCGCGTAATCTTACGTTTTAATTTTTTTTATTATTTCATGCGAGCTAAACACCATGTCTAATTAGAAAAAAAATACAATACAAAATTTCATATATTAAGCCAATTATTAAGTTCGTCATTTTACATAACAAAATGGTTAAGTTTAAGAAAGAGGGAAAAAAGCTACAAAGTTTATATAATTTAAAATGAGAGGAATGAATTGTAGGTATTGTAAACGTTACTTTATCGTTGTTATCGAATTGATTTGGGAATTGTAAAGTAGGTAACATGAGAATAGTATTTCAGTAAGTAAAGTAACATTTACAATACAATAGTAGCACTACTAGTAGTACTAATTATTTGGTACACTAATTTGACGCTTAAAATAAGTTCCTAAATAATACAATACAATTTATTGCACAAAGAAATACAGTTACAAGGTTAAAATAGTAGGTACAATTTAGGTCCCAGACAGCCTATCATAAACTAATTATGTTACTCAAGTCAATTTGTTTAGCTTTAATTTAGCCAACATGTAACATTTTGCAGTCTTCCGGTCATTGCCCGAATATTGCTTACGCTTCGCGCCTACCTGCCCCTGCCATATTTAACATCGCTCATAAATTTTTTAGTACCTACACTACATTTTGATTATTTATAAAAATACCGTTATTAACACCATAACCGTTATTTTATGTCTGACACTCAAATTATCTTATACGGCGTGTGTCGGCACTTCAGTATTTTCAAGACTTAATGTACATACATAACTATCACTTGGTATCAGTCATTAACTCTTACTATTGACGATAGTTTTATTAAGAACTCGTTTCTCTAAAACCACCAATGATTAGAATGAAAAGGACTTAGGTATATAGCTATTACTCGTAGTAAAGCCTCCGCTACGTAAAATAGGAAGTCATTTCAAATACTTATAAAAAATTAATCGTCCTTAGGAAAAAAATTCCCCCCTCTATTTGTCCCCTCCGCGCCCCGCCATAGCATTTACATACAAGCTCACTTATTCTCGGCGAGCAAGTCGGATTTTTTAACGTAATACAGAGACGGGACACCTTTCTTCCTGTTAAGAGCAACACCGGTCCCGTAAGTAGGCCAAGGAGAATCGGTCAATTCAGCTTTTACAACCGGTTCAGGCTCGTTTACAATACATTTTTATGTGACTCTCGCGCTTATTGATGACTAGCTGGTGCCCGCGACTTCGTCTGCGCACGTTAGTATTTCGAGTACCTTTTTTGTAGGACTATTTGATATGAACATTTTCATCATACATTATAACATTACATATGTGTAACTCTAGCGGTTTTGGCAGCGCACGCCAGAATAGCTCGCAGATGGTAGATTTTTTCCGACTTACTTCATATTTTGGACAATTCACACAATATCTTTCTATGATGTAGCCTATGTGTTATTCTGATGTATAAGCTATATTATTGAAAAGTTTCATTAAAATCCATTCAGTACTTTTTACGCGAAAGAATAACAAACATCCATCCATACTTACAAACTTTCGCGTTTATATTTAATTATGATATTAATATTATATATATTATATATATATATATATATATATAATATTAATATTATATATATTATATATATATATATATATAATATTAATATATATATATATATATAGTAGGATTGACACCAGAGTAGTGTTTTACTTACTTGTAAATGTTCTTAAAGAGGACGCATTATAGAAATTAAAATCCAATATTAAAATGATTTAAACTACTCATACTGCGTAAATAGCCAACTAGTAATGGAAACGAGTACCAGAACCATTAAATCTATGGCCAAACAGCTTTTGCTATTTGTTCCAGATAAACAGAATTCTGAATAGCTATTGTAAATTTAGAGATCATCATCATCAACCTGAAAGAGTCCACTGCTGGATATAGGCCTCCCCCAAGGTGCGCTACTGAACCCTATCTTCGGTTCTTCTCATCCAGTCACTGCCAGCCTCCTTATGCAGATCGTCGGTCCATCTAGCCAGGGGACGTCCCACACTACGCCCAGTCCTACGTCCAGTTTAGGAGATACTATACTAAAAGTTATAAAGCACCAATGGATAGAAGTCGATATACTTAGGCGTTACTCTCTGACAAAAATACAAGACCACCGGTCATGCGCTATATCAAAATGTGTCGATGTTTACGAGAGGTTATGAATGTGTTGTTCGATTTATTACCTACGTGTGTTTCAGGGTCTCCCCCCTAGGTCGAGCTATATAAATAAAGTTACAGAATTTTTTTTTTTTTAATTTTGCTTAGATTAGGTGCTGGCGGTAGAGTCTGATATATCTAAGTCGAATGAGGTACTTTGTGATAATTTAGGATCCATAATTCATCAGAGTACTCTGAACATTATTCTACGGGGGTTTTATGTCTTTAATAAAAATATATATTATTATTAACAATTCTTGTTGTGCAGTGTTAAATACTTTCAATTTTCTAAGTGGTAACTGACGCTGTTATTTGTGTGTACGTGATATTATGCGCCTTATCAGCAAAACCAATGCGCTGGTCAGACGATATTTACTCTGCACCTTTCCATTATGTACACACGACTCGACGTTATGGACTTCAAGTAATGTGCAGAAATCAGTGACACTAACGTAGGGTTGCCGTCTCTAAAATTTGCCAACCAGAACAAGAAGCATGAAAACCCCGGATTTTGGAGCTTAGGTCCAACCCGGACATGTCAATAGGATTATTTTTAAATTACTCTAAGAAAAATGAAATTGTTATAAATTAACTTTTTATTACAAATTAAACCCTGCCCAGACGCTCCCCGGACGCACCGTAAAATAGAACAAATCCCGGGAAACCCGGACTTATGGCAACCCTACACTAACCTATAGTTATATATAGTTATGGGTAAAAAAGTTATCTTTTATTTACGTGACAAATAGGTACCCAGATATTTATTTCTTACTGTTGCCCGTGACTTCATCCGCGAGGAGAATGTTTGATGTGGAATACCCCGCCGCCAGATGGACCGACGACCTAAGGAAGGTGGTCGGAAGCGGCTGGATGCGGAAGGCGGAGCGGCGAGTGTGGTGGCGCTCATTGGCTAAGACCTATGTCCAGCAGTTTATGTCTAAGGGCTGGTATGGTGATGATAGATTTTGGCTAATTGGCCACCCATAGAAAAGGGAATCCTAGTTTGGGAGCCAGGCTACTGCTTGTAATAATATATCTACATAGATATATCTAGTATAAGGACCCACATGTTCTTGAACCAATAAAGTTATTTGTATAGTAGATCAGTCAATCGGGAGCTGAGGGCATCCTTTATAATTCAAAAACAGAGCAACTTATCTTTATGTGCTTTCATTTTATCAATTATAGATGACTTAATGTTTGCGTAGTTGATTTGCATTACTCACCTAATATTTGATAACCATGAAGTGTAAGCGTAAGCGACATGAGAACAGATGTTCAATTACCTCAAAAGAATTTTATTTTATACTTACGGAGACGATGATTCATAAAGGCACGGTTCAGTTACATTACGACAGCAGACCGCACCTTGTACGGTGTGGCCTTTGCAGGACTTATTTATATAGCTTAAATACAGGCTACTTTCAAAAGTACGCCATGTGTTCAAGATTGACACTTGACCAAATTTCTCTTAGCGTCGCTGGAGGATACCCTGGTAGTTTCGTGTTATTAAATACCGAATAATAAGGCATGATCATCCTAAAATGGTACATAATGCCATTACTGTGTACCTTTTGAGGATGATTATTCATTTAGTTACCATGTAAAAATAGAAAAATAAGGTAGGTAAACTAAAATCTGTCTTATGGCCGTCCCATAAACTGCCTTGCGTCAAACCCGGTAAGGTTTGCTGGAAGAGATCTCTGTTAGAGCTAAGCTCACCTACGTACAAGAAATATCCTAATCGTTTTTAAAATGTCGTCAAACGTTCGTATTACTTCGATATAATATCCGGCTGTAAATCAGCCTTTTCACGATATGGCTAAGCGTTACATAGGCACATCGTGAATTGGCGCCAGATCTTGATCTGACTGATTTTATGGTTAGCCTCCGACATAAGAACGGAAAGAAAGCAAACAAACACGCAGTAGATTATATAAAACAGTGGTGTTGAGTAGAACTGAGGACAAAAACTTTTATAAGGTTTAGCATGAAATGAAATATATAATATCTTTATCATTTTTATCAATTACTAGGTCATTGTATAGGCGAGACATTCTGGAAATTGGGTTATAAATATGAGATATTGTTTAATATTATTTTTTCTATATATTATTATATTTTCCACTGCTGAGCATAACCCTCCCCAATACAACTTTTGGTGGGCTGTCCGTTGGTGGATTTGCCATAATCACCAAGCTTGGCAGGCGGATTGATGATCGGTGTAATATACACACAAGAACGCTGCTGCCCTTAGTCGCCCACGGGAAGATTGGGGGTTGCCCTATTCTAAGCCGATAACAACACGGTATTATTATTGTTTATTTGATATAACAATTACTGCGGCTGAGCTATTAATGTTCATAATCAAACTTATGATGAATTAACCTTTGCTTCATACCTATTACTATTACGTCATCCTATTTATTAGGCTAGCTGCTGTCTTACATTTTCCTCTATTGTTCTGACTCCATAAATGTAAGCATGATATAAATAACAAAGTCTGATGGTATGACCAATCTGAACCAAATTCCTTTTTTAGTGTCATTATTAATTTTAATTCAAAATAGTATCTCAAAATTCATTCGTCGGAAAACAGTAGAAGTTCTACTGTGTCTTGTTGGATGCCCATGAAACGTTATGTTTGTCTAAGCAGTTTATGTGTTTTTCATTTGTTTGTGAATTTGTGTTATGTCAGTGGATAAATGTACATGCCTATATCTATCGTCCGTATTAAGCATTTCGTCATCTACATTCAGGTGAATAATTTCAAAATCAAATATTAGTTTCATATCAGGAGCGTTACAAGTATTGTTAGGAATTATCTGTAAACAAAGCTGTGAAGCATGGACTCTTTGGACATTACTTACCAAAAAACATTCGATACATTATGCTCCCTGAATTTTAGGAGAAAAAAAAACGAGACAGTTTTTTTTAGTTTAAAGATTTTATGACTCTGTTTTGATAAAAACAAAATTGACCAAAATTACCTTAGATTTATCGAATTATCAGGGCTACTAAGATTCTTTCAGTCAGCTATTTAACATGGGAAGAAGAGTAGATTATAATAACAGATAGATATGATGTGCGAAAAGCTGTCAGTCTGTGGTGATCTGCGCATAACTAGAAATATGAAAGAAATATGCAGTCGGATAGTAAAGTGGTTACCGTATTAGTGTCAAAGTCCGGAGAGCCTGTGCAAAGGAAATGGAAACCGTTTAGACGCATACTACTACGTGTCTGCGATGTCTAGTTAACTAGCATATTTTGTATCTTGTCAGTCGACTACAGTTAGCTCCTCGCCTTGGTTTGAACATTTAGAGCGTATGAGTGAAAGAAGAGTGACAAAAGCCCTGGTCTTATTGAGGACGTCGCCAATTCAAATTGTTGAATTTCCTCCTAGAACGACCTCTATCTGTAGTTCCTCTATCTCTTTTCTCAGTCTTCTTACGCAGCAAATAGAGGTGCATGAAAAGGTTAATAATAATAAATAAATATCTCAGACATTCACACCAATTATCCAGTCCCAAACTAGGCAGAGCCTGTGGTATGGTTACTAGATAACGGATAGACATACTTAAATAAATATATAAACATCCAAGACTTGGGTACAAGCATTCATATTCATCATACGAACATTTGCCCCTAGCGGGATTCGAACCCGCAACCTCCGGCGTGGCAGTCCGAGGGCTACCCGTTCCGTTAATGGATGTGAGGGAGGCCAGTGAGGTGTGTCAGGATCTCGCAAAGTGACGATACATCGTCTCTGCCTACCCCTCTGGGACCAGTGGTCTCTTCGCAGTGATCTCTTATTGAAATTGAAGATATAATGACAATATTCATATTTTATATTGGGTTTATTTTATTTGAAAATGGATTTCGAGTGAAGACATCTGTAATCTATCTAATATTGTTATTTCCAATAAAGATAGAGGCTACCTAACCTACCTGAAACGAACATAATAGTATTTGGGTGTAACAATGTGCTTTTCAGATAATTTTTAATTTGAGTTTTGAACATTTTACTATAAAGCATTTGGCATTTGACCTGCAACTCTTGCATGATTTCGTCGATTTGACTTAGTTAATTTACTGTAAATGTTTGTTACCTTTTAGATTCTCTATGCGTCGTCGACGTTAAAGCATTTTCTCACACTTGAAATCCGATTAACATTGGCTCTCCATTTTTGCAAATGGATCACCCGCCGCGTTGCATTGACCGCGTCAGTCCGCCGGCCTTACTTGCGCTGGCGACCCCATTCTTGTCTCCTTACCAGTCATGTGATCATTGTCGACGACGGCCTACAAGGCTGTCTCTTTTTAAAATGCAGTTTACCTCAATGAGAGTCGTTTAAATTCATGACGTATTTTCTTGCAATATGAAGAGTGTATTGCAGTTAGATTCGGAAGACTTTTACTAGAGCGTTTTAACTCAGCCACGTTTGGTACAACCCCACATCCCACAGTTATTTCTTTTTTCTTGAATGAAACGTAGGAACATATTCCACGAATTTCCTTTGAGAAGGTTCCATGTGTAGACTCTGACATATATGACGTAACGATATACCACGAACGTCTGAATCCGTTGACTTTGAATCATAGTTATTTATGGCCACAACAGTTTTTGTTGCCGAGCCGTGTATGGACGTATCCGCACAGAGATTAGCAGTGAATGAACGCTTTAACGTCATTAGAGCACTATTGATGCGCTTCAACTGATCCGTCATGGCCTTCTTTGGCATCTGCTGGCGTTTATTTTTTAACCTAGTGACCTCTTGTTCTTGCTGAATATTTTGAAATATTTTGACAAAATTCATGGAAATTAAGGAGTGAGTAAAAGAGGATTGTAAATGCGTGTTGGTAGTCTGTCAGTCCTGCAAATCATACGTTATTTTTTTAACGTGTTTTACGGCTCTGAATTAAACGTTAATGCGTAAGAACTTGTCAGATCAAATAATGAGAGAATGTCAAAAGAAAGATACCTAGTTTAAAACTTCAGAAACAAACCAGTTTAATGAATTTTTAAAACACACTAAATAAAAAATCATCAATGAAGTATATAGTTTTAAAACTAACAATAATGTTGAATTCACTATCAAAGTTACTAATTTAATCGATGACCTTATAATAGTTACATAGTAACTAAATATTTTGGATAATAATGAGGTTGATAAAGCTCATACAGATTTGACAAAAGTGAGTCATATATTTTTTATGATAAGCTGAAAAATGTTACTTATGATAATGAAACATGATTGACCTGCGAGAATCGCTTACTATGAATGAACCACAAACAAACAATCAATTGCTTAATCACAAAACTAGATTCAAACTTTAGGGCTAGATGAGGAAAGAAGATCCAATGTAGCTAAAAAGAAGGACAGTGAATACTAAGAAGGACAGTGAATACTAAGAATGAATGCATTACACCCAGAGTAGGTATCTAATACCAAACGCGAAAGGGAGAGTATCTACACTACCTAAATATATGTAGGTAATACGAATAAAGGACGAGGGGTGCTTACTAAGGATGGACCTAATTTCAAACATTATAAAAGCAGCAACTTGGCAGGTGTTCCCAAACGGTACAAACAGGACACTGCCTACAAGAAACCACTTCCTTTGTCTTCGAACACAAATTAGACAGCGACGTGGAATAATAATGAAACGCACGAATAATGGCAGGCGGTCGTATCAGTTGGGGCCATCTTCTAGATGAATTTTAAAATTCAATATGAATAGCTGTGAGTTAGGAACAAAAAAAATTATGGTTGTAGTTTATATTATATTTACTACAAGGCCGAAATTCATTTTTACTTAATGCAGGGTCCACAGAGTTCGCCGTTACGTTAGTGTATAGTTACTACTTTAACTTTACGGTGCGTTCTTTACTAGAAATATCAAAATTTAAATTTTGTTTTTTAAGTAGTTGAGAACCGTTTCAATTCAATCCAACTAAGTAAGTAGTTGGGAACGATTATATCAACAACAGTGAACGTTAACGGCTTATAAAGATGCAATTCTAGTTCATACGTGGCTACAGATTGCAAGTACATAGTCTCCTAACGAAAACTTAATGATGTATAGTGTTGTGATGTACTATGTAAGCTAGGTACTTTATTATTGTATCAGTAATTTTTGCCACAAAGAGTACATGAATAAAATAACTTTAACCTAAAACGCCTTGTGCGGGTCATCTACGATACCGGTCCGGGGTTATCTCTTCTTATGTCATCCATTCATTTCACTGGCTGGGCTAATATTACATTGTAAGCAGGAATTTTATGAAGTCATTTACCTACTTCTCAGAAATAACTCATTCATGAGTAAGTAATTCTTGTATCTGTAGTGTTGAAAGGCATTTAATCGCAAAAGAATACCTAAATTCGAAATTTTTAGGGTTCCGTCACAACGGAAATCCTAATAGCTTTTTTATCATCTGTCTATCTGTTCGCTGAATAATTCGAAAACTATTATACTGATTGTGCAGAATCGCCCGGCAGGAGGTTGAAAAAAAAATTATCGACGTAACTTGCAATTTGTGTATGACACATTAAAACCTTTAGAGTACTTGATGTTAAGATTTTAGGTCAACTTAAAGTACCTATCCTTCAAATTTTAAACCTCGAATTTCGTCAAATTCTTGACAAACTTAGTCTGGAGGTTTTTTTCGCACAGCGTGCTTGAAGACACCCACAAAATTAAATGTTGAAGTTTTAGAAGGGCTTGAAATAAAAGTATGCTTACTAGCTGTTGCCCGCGACTTCACTCTTATTGTAATCAAAATTATCCTATATGATCATCTCCATAACTCTGAGTATCAACCTGAATTATCAATTTGTATGGGAAGTGAATTTTTTTTGCAAATTTCCAAAAGTTGTTTACATTTGCCTATAACGATTACCGCACAAAATTCTTAGATAAAAAAAAATAACACATGTATAAAAGGTGTCCGCACCTTCAGTGCGAGTCCCACTCGCTTTTGTCCGTCTTTTTTTGTATAACGTCTCTGTTAGACCCGTCTCGTCGTCGTATTCAGGGTCTGAGTCATTGAAATCCTCGGCTAATTGCGTCATGGTGCGCGTGAGTCGACTTTTGGTGATGTCTTCAAATGCTCAGTTGCGGGAATATTCCGTTGTATCGCATATGCTTATTATTGATTCACTATTGTATGTGACGTCACTTTATGATGTTTAATGCAAGTTCGTAAAAGAGTAAAATTGCTAGCGTTTCAACAGCCACCGGCATTCCCGTCAGCTTCAAAATTTAAAAGACAATAGGTACCAGGTTCACCGTATTTATTATACAGTAAGTTTCACAGATTCATTATTAGTGAAATATTTAATTAAATATATTTGATGTTCATCCACTTTTGGAGTTAGTAATGACGGTGGTTGAAACGTTTGCATATATACCTACCCATTTAAGAAGTTGCATTACACATATAGTGACGTCACATGCATTAGTAAATCATCGGAATACTCCTGCATCTGAGCATTAGCAGACATCACCAAAAATTTACCCAAATACCTAAGGAAAAATATCTACAGGAATTGGCTCACCATTACCAGGGAGATAAATTTTTTTGTCGGGTATTTCAAGGAATCTGCATAAATCTTTTATTTATAAATTATTGTGTACCAATATTTGCAATTAATCTTTTATAATACGCCATCAGAAAATACTGATTTCGCTCCCTGAAATGTAACAATAGCACTCAGCTATTGTCGTTTGTTTGGTCGCTATAACAACAACTCGTCGGCTGTTCGGCTATAGCTTCTGAGCCTTTGGTTAGCGCGCTGCGCTGTCATCTCATCACCTTATCGAGTTTCTAATTAGTTATCCCTGTTTGTTGGAGTTAGAAGCGAGCCTCAAGCCTATGCATATTTTAGCTCTGAATATGTTCTAGCGAGATAACATGTTTTATTAGCGTTCACTGAACTTTAGACCAAATATTCGATGCGCGAACGTTGCGAATATTTTTACTTACCTATAACAAGAGACAAACATACTACACTCAAAAATCCGTGCCTCGTTCGAAAGACCTTGCAATATTTGCGTTCATATATATATTTTCCATCTATCAGCATCAGTAGCTTGGTGATATGACGTCCAGTTCTATCAAGACTTTGACGTGGCACGACTTAGACGCCTCATGATATGGACCTCTTACGATCTGGACCCAATTTAGACACGGGACATTTTACAACTTTGACGTAACACTCCGAATCGGCTAATTTAGACCCTACACTGTAATTTTATTGATATCATCAAAGCCATGAGTTTTTTATATCATCAAAATCTTGTTATCATGAACAGCCATTTTAGATCTTGTTCCCATGAATTAACCCTTATCCACGATCTTATTAAACACTACTTTACACACAGCAAACTTAGTAGCTTATTAACTGATCACATATTTTTCAGCGACACGTACGCCACCGCAGTTGATCTCCCTCTCATCCAATTGGTTTCAGCAAACTTTTCAATCGTCGTCAGTACACCTAGCAAGCTAAAAATTAAAATCTTTCATATTAGCATAAAGCATAGTAAATTATTTATTTATTGTATGTCTATATCTTTATTTATGAGCCGTGAAATCTAGACGACTGAATGCTGATGAGGAAGTGGTTGGATGCGGAGGGCGTGAGAGGACCGGGGTGTGGTGGCGTTCATTGGGGAAGGCCTATGTCGCTGTGGACGTCAAAGGGCTGATATGATGATGAAGCCAGAAGGACAGTATGGCCTTCAACATCATGATCATTTTCATATCAGCCCTTAGACGTCACGACTGCTAAAGTTTACACTCTTATCTATCACCGTCCGAGAAAGACGTGTAGTGAAAAGCTAGGGCCGCGTTTTGCCAACTGCGCTACAGACACTCTAGCCAAGCCTACTACCCAAGTAACACAGGAAGCATTTTAACAAATGAATTGTAAACTTATATAGAACTTATGGTCCGTATAAAGTCTTATAAAAGTTCACCGAGCATCTTGACGATTTATATTGACATTTTAAAAACATTATGATGCTTTGCACTGTAGAACGGTTGGATAATCGCATATCAAAATACTTTTGTAAAACCATTAGTTTTAGTGCAGCAAACCACAATGCAGCTGTACAGCTTTCAGCTGTTTTTAGTGCATTTGGATCTACAATAGCATTTTTAAGTAGTAAGATAATGCCTAATGCTGCTTAATAGCATAAACTTGTGCCATTATAATGCACAGTAAATCTGTTATACAGCTTTGAGCTGTTTTTATTGCCCTTTGTTGTGTAATAGCACTTTTAAGTGGTAAATAAAAGCCTAGTACTGTTGAACGTCATATACGTGAATCAATGTAATGCTTGCATTTTTAAAGGTCAACTGAGTTCTGATGTACAGCTAACAGCTCTTTAATCAAATACTCGTGAGTTATTGTAATGCGTAAACCATTTTTTCCCACGAAGTAGGTACGACAGCTGATTTTGTTTCCCTTCTCTCTTGCGTCTGTACTATTTTGAAGTAAGATAGATAAAAGTAAGAAGAAGTATAGAATCACAATAATAGGCCCCGTTAATTAAGTGATATTAAGTACTCGAATGAAACTATCTACTTTCTTTTTTGTTGTTGTTGACAGTACTATAATCATTTAAGCCACGCCAGAAAGCTTTTTTATCCACACTTGGCAAACTTATAAATGGTACAAAAATTCTGAAATGGGTTTTATTGTTATGATCAAGGATCCCTAAAATTGCGTTCAAGTAATGGCAATATAGTCTACATCAAGACTACTGGTATACCGGTGAACCCATATATATCTACTTTATAGATAATAACACTACAGTGGTTCATCAAAAGTCTTTTCTCTATCATCTGGCTTAATAATTGTTCACGTATGAATATTTATGCTGCTGGCGGCATAATTTAGGTTTTTAAAGGCTCGCCGGGCTGCTATAGGCCGACACCATTTTGTCAATATTTTATAACCAAAAAATATGATCATTCGGACCTATTTACAAAAGCCAGACCTATATATACCTTAATTTAATACTGCCCCACCAATACTGTTATGTTAATTATGCGAAATTCGTTCTATACTAGGAATACACGATTGTTTTAATTATTTCACACATATCTTTATATAACATTTTATATCAAAACCACAAAATATTGAAGGCGCGTGAAAATTTTCAATGAAACTTATATAGACATTAACAGTAAACTACATAGCGCAGTAATATTTGAAGACATTAAATAACAAAAGAGTCAAAAACTTAGCCAGTAATAAAACTTGTTTTGATGCGAACAATATGGTGGCAACGTGTCACTCACTTAGTTTTGATTGTTTTCGTCCATAATATATTGCGAGACAAAGTAGTTAATTGAATTCTAACATTTGTACCGTGGTTTTAGAGATGTTTTTTTAATGATGCAGGATTTATTTCAGGTCTAACTGTGAACACTTAAAAAGCTCCAATCATTCTTTTACTACATTCTAATGCTTTTGTCATGCAATTAATATCTTCTTTATCAATAATATTGCTAGTATAATGTTTCTCTAATGCGACTGGGAACTTCAATGACCGTAATAATGCTTCTTTAATACGATTGACACCTTTTTTGACCACAATAATGCTAATATAATGCGCCTGTAATGCAATTAAACAACGAATGTGAACCTATTTAGGATCTAAAGCCGTTTAATTTGTGCCCAATTAAGCATTACAGTAACCGTATAAACGTTTGTAATGCAACTGTAGTACTCACTCAAAATGCGAAAACGACACAGAAATGCTGTGATGCGGCCGTTATACTGCTTTGGTGTGTTACTTGGGTAGGTACATAATAATTAAAAACTGTTAAAAAATAAGTACAAGCAAGTGAACAGTTACTTCAAGTTACAATTATGTAGGTAGTGAGCTAGGAAGGAAGTGAGCGAGCACGTGTAATCATAACCAACTGCCATCACACAATACTCACCTACATTTGCATACATAGTAGGAACATTACGGTGACATATTTTGTAACCGAGTATTGAAACCATTTAAATGATAAGTACCTACGCCACGGCATTCGCTAATTTATTTATCATGCTACTTTTTTATTATGCTAACAAAGGAACCTCGCGAGGTGTAACCGATTTTATTGAAACTCTGTACAGATCTTGATCTGGTACATCAATTTATTTTATCATTCATACTAAGCCATACTAAATGTGAGAAATCTACTTGGATCAACATTATTTCTTTGCATAATGTCTTTGGAGACATCAAAATCGGTCAGTGACACCTCGTGAGAGTCCCTTGTAAGTTCTATAGCTAATTGGTCACATACTATACGTCTGATTGCTTCAATTAATTGATAAGACATACTTCTTCGTCCTTCCTCCGAAGTTTGGCCTTTACTCCTCCTAAATTAGTCGTTACGTTGAAATTACCTGCAATTACTGTACCTTTTTGGATCACTTAACTATTTACTTGGCTCTCTTTCACTACTTGCTACAAATAAGTTACGATTTTTGGTAGCAAGTTAGTTTTATACTTACTATAGGTACTTAACTTTGTAAGTCACCGCGTGACGAATACTTAGTTCCATTTCAGTGGACGTCATACAGAACATCATCACGCTTTGTTTCATTATATTCGTTGATGTTTAACAAACCACGTCGTCTGTTGATTTGGGAACCCGTTATACTTTACATTAGAGCAGTACGATACAGTTTTAGCAAGATATATTCAGTAGCGTTAATGAAACCGTTGGTATCCGTTATCTAGCTATTTAACAACCAATTCCCTCTCGCGTTATCAGTATGACCTTCGCCAACTGCGGAATGACGTTAGCAGGCTTTTGTATAAATAAAACTCCCGTATATGGGAAGTTATTTCTAACAAATTTCTATTTTATGACATATCGGATATTGGAAGATAACACGACCCGAATTGTTTTCATACTAGCTCCGGCTCCGTACGCGTGGACTACAGAATACGCTCCCGTTCCCACTCCCACTCCCGCTCCCGTTCACTTTCCCACTTCCACTGCTACTCAGACTCTCAACCTCCCAATCCCACTCCCAAATGTACATAGTTAGTCCTAATGTCATCGTAATCTGAACGCCGAGCATGTTATACTTTGTTGTTTTGTGTATGGAAGAAAAGATGAGGGAAGGTGTACATTGTACCTACATATGTACACCTTCCCCCTACCCCCCCTTCCCCACCACTCACCCTCCACTTTACTCACTACTTTCCCCTACACTTCCATGACCCACCTATCTCCAAAATGTAGTTCTCACTCATTGCAATACGAATTCCGTCGAGCATTAATTCCACCCTACACTTCTTTGTTGTATACTAATGCAGTTTAAGCGAGTCCAGGGCCAAGTCCAGGTCCTGGTCCTGGTCCAGCTCCACATCCAGATCCAGCTCCAGCTCCAGATCCAAATCCAGCTCCAGATCCCACTCCCTCATCTACCCCCTTACCCTACCCTCAAATCTGCTCTCAAACCTTCCCTCAACCCTTTCCTCAACCCTCCCTCATACGTATGCAACAAATTTATCGTAATCGGCTAATTCAAAAGTTATGCGAATTTATAGTTTTCAAAAACACATACATTACTTTGGTACCATACCCGCTCCCGCTACCGCTCACAAATTCCGTCGTTGTATACGAATGCAGTGTATGCGAATGCAGTGTATGCGAATGCAGTGTATGCGAATGCAGTGTATGCGAATGCAGTGTATGCGAATGCAGTGTATGCGAATGCAGTGTATAAATTCGTATAACTTTTGATTGACTGCACCGATTGCAATGAAATAAAGCCTATATGTTGCACCGAATTAAGCACTATGTTTCTGTGAAAAGTCCATCAACATCCGTTCAGTCGTTTATAAGTGATGCGCGCACAAACAAACAAACAGACAAAATTTTTAAAAATGATCGAAATGTGTTCTGTTGCTTATCCTTAGACCCCCTAATTTTTTTTTGCAAATATCTTCAATGTACAGACACGCGAAGCTTACGATTTATTTATTAGAAGATTGCCATGAAGTGAAAAGAAATAGTAGAAATATTTGTTGGAATTTTCTGTGGTCTTGATTCAGTTTATACCTAGGATTATTCTGAACTCTTAACACACTCAAGTCCTATAATGGTCCTTGAAACATGAAAAAATTAATTTATTCTTGCATAAAGGAGGGAGTATTATATGTTTATAGGTTTAGTCACATAATAAGTACGATACTTGGATGATAGTATTGAGAGAGCATACTGTTCGCTAACGTCATATTTTATACCAAACCACCTACCCCACATTCCACATGTTAACTACAGCGATTGTTATAACCCGTGTATTTTGTTTCCAGATCAACAGTAAATACAGCGAGGAGCTTGCGCAGGAGAGTTTGGAATGGATCCGCCAGATCACCGGCGAGCCTGAGAACATCTCCGGAGACATGGACAATTTCTACGAGGTGCTCAAGGATGGTACGCTGCTCTGCAAGTGAGTTCTGCGATGCTTCTTACCACAAAAAACTCTAGCAATCAGTAGTATGACAGACTATGAACATGATTTTTGTGTTTTCACCTTATTTCGCCACCTCGTGACTGAAGTGATCTGAATTCCGATTGGTATAGAAATCTCGTATATAGTCAATTTTGGTTCGAGGTGCGGGTTTGTCATCAATCGGGATGTTTATTCCTTCCACACTGTAAATATACCTACCTACTATTTTCTTGTGTGTGATGTTTGCTGAACTAATTTGTTTGTAATGTAATTCCGCTTTTATCGTGGAAAACTTAGAAGGAAAGGTAAATAAACACGATTAAATGATACCAGTTTTTGTTTCCTAACATGATACAAATTACTATCACTAAGAAGTAAGATTTTACTGAAAAATAAAGAAAATGTAACGATAATGATCCATCCATTCCTTTACAGGCTAGTGAACCACATCCAGCCAGCAAGCATTAAGAAAATTAACGAGTCTAAGATGGCTTTCAAATGCATGGAGAACATCAACGCTTTCCTCGACGCTGCCAGACAACTGGGCGTGCCTGCTCAGGAGACCTTCCAGACCGTCGATCTGTGGGAGAGGCAGAACCTCAACTCTGTCGTCATTTGTCTCCAGTCGCTTGGAAGAAAGGTTGGTTCACAACTGTGTCTTATGACAAATCTGACTTCGAACATATTATCTTTGCTTCGAGTAAATAAATGTTCCTGACAAGAGATATACTTACGAGATGATCGACCTGTAGAAAATGCAACTATGCGGAACTCTAACTCTGATGTAATTTGACTCCAGGCGCTAGAAAGATAGGTTAATCTACAACTGTTATTGAATAAGTATGTTTTATGCTAAGTACTTCAAGTGTTCCTGCCATCTCTAATCTACCTACAGACCGGTGACTTTAGTTTCCAGTATTCGATAATGTATTTTCATTTCAGACTCCGCTCTTCGCTAAAAAAAATCTGGTTAGAACTTGTAATAGTACCTAACTGATTTCTTTATAGCTGCTTATATTTTATTTACATTTAGGTTACTTACATGAATCCTAGTTGTAATCGTGAGTCTGACGTTAGTGAAGGACGGCAAATTAGGAGAGGCTCTTGCTAAATAGTACTCACTATTTGACCATTATGTACGATACAATGATACACGTCTCACATAATAGATAACCATCACCGTTTTAGGCTTCACATATGTTCAACCTGTCAATCCAAAATTTCGATAGACCGACATAACCGTTATTTTATTACTTAAAGGTTATTTATTTTGCATGTTCGCCATTGTGCATTGTTTTTAAAACTTTTGGTTTACTCTATTTATTTAAAAACCAAGCTTTTGGTCTAAACGAGCATAATCACTGGCATACCTGCTGTTTACATTCAGCCTCGGAATATATATCATTTGTGGGAAAAACTAAATTTTTATGTGCTTGTAATTTACCTAACTGTTGTGCTTTCTGCTTTTCAGGCCGGTAACTTCGGCAAGCCTTCTATTGGACCGAAAGAGGCTGAGAAGAACGTGAGAAACTTCTCAGAGGAGCAGTTGAGGGCTGGTCAGGGTGTCATCTCTCTGCAGTACGGGTCCAACAAGGGTGCTAACCAGAGCGGTATCAACTTTGGTAACACTAGGCACATGTAAAACGCGTCTCGTGGATGCCAAATATCTGTATTTGTCCAAATCAAATTGACCTATGATAACAAACTTCTTTTGCGCTTTGAGGTAAATTAGTTTATCAATCGATGGCATTGTGGTAAATCCAAGCGCAACAACTTTTATTACCAGTACCACCTTAACTTTGCAAACGATTTTGATTAGACTATTTATTGATTACGCTGTGAATGGAAAGCTATAATAGTTGGTCATTTTGATTGAGACAAATCGTACTCCGTTAAAATAAGAGATGGATAATTAACATTGAAGATAAATAAGATCCAGGCAAACTTTTACTGGCATGATGCTGCTGTTTAGATAATTTGACATGTTTAGACCAAATATAAGAGCGTTCTGCAGCATAGATAACAGGACACATTCAATATCACATTTAATGATAGGGACGGACATAACGACTAATTTTCTTTTGTATGCTCTTCTCGTGGCAAGCTCATAGTCCCTAAATATTGGCAAGGAGCTAAAGTTCTAGTAGTTCTACAATATACACGGTGGCACCTAGGACGATCGTGATGTCCTTTCGGTTCGGTAATCAGCTACCAGCCAACAGTTCTGCAAAGACTCGAGTGTCCGAGAAACTGGAGCGCCTGAAGTTAGGCCAGGAGTGTAAGGCATTCATAGACAGAACAACAGGAGAGACGTGAGGTTTTATTTATAGACAACCCGAATCACATGGAAAAGATAACACTATACACTCAATTATTTTCCTCATTGCATCTAACTGGTGGCGCTATAGGTAGAAAATGGGTCAGTCCTGAACTCGATGTATTCTTGTTTAGAATATAAAGATTCTTAATGATAATCATCCCTCTTCTTAAACAAATACAAACAGATAGTTGTACTTATTACAATAGAATGTTTAACTTAAATAGAGTAGAATATTATTAAAGACTTACCTACTATAGAGGACCATTTCATAGATTGTTGCGAAAGAACTTAAGATTTTCTCGATTTTCGAATCTCTAATTGACGTTTAATTACTTGCAACATTATATTTAGGTAACGTTACTTGTTAAGTAAGTCAATTTGTATCTGAGCATTTAGTTTTGTATCTTAATCATTCCGGATTCATTCCACTTTCGGAATTTATTTTTTTATCCGATTTTTTTATGTTGGTGTTACACAATATTTTGTCTTTTGTTATTTAAAGTTATATAATAATTTACGATATTACGATAGTTGTCTTTAAGTCAGCTAAAAAAGGATTAAAATATCATTAATAATTTGGAAAAATAAATTATTTCATTGAAATATGCTAATTCAATTTCTTTTTAGGTGTTTATTGCACTGTAATGGTTTAAAAAGGTCTGTTCGGTAATAACTACCTACTTAATTTTTATTGAATGTTAAATATTTAGTGTACGTAATTTTATTTAAACAGGAAATTGAATTTTCATTTAAATTGGCTTAGCTTTTGACTGTTAGGGCTAGTATTAATAAATCTACACTGAACTCAATTGTTTTCGAATTTATTCGCTAATTTATATAATGACTTATTTATTTATTAATACTAGTCAAGTATATCACGTTACTTTATTCTTGTGCCAACTGCAGTCACTTTAATGTTAATTAAAATTAATATAATCTTAAAATTATTCCCTTTTCATATTATAAAAATATTATAAAACAGTACAATAAGGGACCTACTAGTAATTATGAATTCTTTTAATGAATATTTTTAAAAATTGTGCCTTCTATCCCCAAAGGGGTTTGTGAAACTCAAATTTCAAAGTCTACTCCCTTTGACAAAAAGTGTTTCGAATATTTTTAATTATTTATTGAAATTCGAAAATTAATTAATCATTCCATTTATATATTTAGCATGTTAGTACACACACTGTGATTAATGATTTTATATAAATACAATCTATATTTTCTTATAGTTATGTATGTAATTGTATTGTACTCCCTACTTGATGACGATGCGTAATGTTGCGACTGTAAGTTTCATAGAGTATAATTATTACTTTGTGGAAGTACGTAGATAATAAACTAAAAGTATAAAATGTTGTGTTTTATTTTACCATACAAAACATAAACGCAGTAAGTCAAACCCTCTTCAGCCATAAATATAGCTATAGCTATAAGTCCACCTAAATTGTACTTCAGCTTCTGACAATGTAAACGACTGAAAATTGACGATGATCCAACGATGGCACGCTGCCGGGACACAGAGTGTAATTGTCTGAGGGCTATACTATTAGCTATTACTTCTCTCTCGATCTAACATTTAAATAGATAACCCGACAACACAGCCATCTATAAGAACAAATATTACTACTTATTCATATATTTAATTTCATATTACGTATATACAGCCAGTTCTAAGCCTGTTAAAGTACGAATGGAAATTTCTCTAATGTTGGTATTGATTTCACACTCACGTTTCATACAATTGCGTTTTCAGCTTTTTTATATGGGAGTACCGTCTCTTAAACTTACATCCTCTTTGAATAGATCCTCTAGTTTAAGAACTTTAATCTTTCAGAAGATGCACTAAGAACAAGGTGAAGGGAAAAAGATGTCTGCAAGTCCACATATGTACACCTATTTGTACAAACACAGGTATGGATTGTACAGTTCACGACTTACATTTCATTGTAGGTATGTGTTATATTATATTCATCGATAATCAGAAGCAATAGATCCGTCCCACTCACCCGTACAGGCTGGCCGGCTATAGTAGATTTTTTCTACTATGTTGAGTAGCGCACCAATCACGTGATACTTATCTTTGGTGATACCTATGGTCGCCGACTCGCAACCAGTGCACACAAAAAACAAAGCAGCAACAAAATAACTAAAAATGTCATATTGTGCAATAAAACAACGCAAGAATTATAAAAAAAAAACAAATGGAATAGCACCACACCACATGCAAGTATTAATTCCTCTATAACATTAAAAAAATAATATTTTTACAAAATAATTTCCTATGA
This sequence comes from Esperia sulphurella, assembly GCA_947086405.1. Lineage (NCBI taxonomy): Eukaryota > Metazoa > Arthropoda > Insecta > Lepidoptera > Oecophoridae > Esperia > Esperia sulphurella. The sequence continues at coordinate 11,453,455 of OX352267.1, forward strand.
CAGCCTGTTGTTCTAAATAGAGGTGTCTCTACAGTATCGAAATTATGTTAAATAATAGTAACTTTTACTTTGAATACGATGGTATTTTTATAAATTTTAGGCGTCATTGTGAACAAGGTGTTCTGCTTTTCATAAAAAATTAAACCTTTGACGACCTCCGTGGCGGAACGGGGTAGCTCTCGGACTGCCACGCCGGAGGTTGCGGGTTCGAATCCCGCTAGGGGCAAATGTTCGTATGATGAATATGAATGTTTGTACCCAAGTCTTGGATGTTTATATATTTATTTAAGTATGTTTATCCGTTATCTAGTAACCATAGCACAGGCTCTGCCTAGTTTGGGAATGGGTAATTGGTGTGAATGTCTGACATATTTATTATCATATTTATTATAAGATATTCATGGTAAAATGATATATTTTATTGCACATTTACCGCAAAAATAATCGATATATGTTGTATTTGTCCACCTTGCAAGAAAGAGTCGCTATTTCATAACAGATGTCGCCTTAGTGATGCATCGATTTTAACTAACATCATATTATAAACTCTATGTGTACGTAAATAAAGATCAAACGGAAACAAGGCAAAACGCCATCTCTGTTTCATTTACGAAAAAAATATCAACTTGCCTCATTAGCTCAAGTTCTGCAAGATTCCGGTAGGTGGCAAGGGGCCTTTATTAGTGATGTGACTACATTATCGAGAATGAATGACTGAGTAAAATAATTGTTTTTCGTTTTATTTTTCTGTTCGTAGATTTCCCAAAGACCCCTTCATTAAAGGGCAATGGATTTAAAGCTTCGTCAGGGCGAAAACTGATATACAATAACCAGTGCGGCTATGTGTTCTGACTATTTTGAAAACAGATATTTTGTGGAAACCAAAGGCCGAAGATGTTTAAAAAAAGATACGATCCCAATTCTGAAGTAAAGTGTATGCACTTTGTGCGGTACAAGTAGGCATAACAAATGTTTGGACGAAGTCACAGATGAGTTAAAAACACTAGTGCTTTATAATTATAATTAGTTGCCAATAGTAGCCAATTCTGAAGTCAAACTTTTTAAATTTTACAGCTATAAATGTGTTTTGTTTTGATCTTCCTAATATTGTAGGGGAAGAGGGTCCCCTGTTTCACCTCCCCGGAAAGCGGTCAGGCTGGTTCGCGAACAAACACGTCATGTAGTGTAATCTATTTGCTTCTGATTATCGATGGTTATATTGCTACTGTATTAGTTCTATCGTTACGCACTATTCATCAATGTGCGTATACGTATATACTAAGATACCTACTGACACGTTCCGATTATATAGCTGCCTTCATCTCACGCTCACCTTTCGCGAAAAGCGGGGCGTGCCATCATGTATTGAACGATATACTAGTGTAGGAGCAATTTTTATTAAATGACAATAGAATCCTGTTGAGCTGGATATCGTTTAGAAAACTGCGACAGGTCTTCACATCGCCTATCCACGGTGCTTAAATGCCTTAAAGCACCGAGATCCTGCCTGTCATGGATAATCTACAGCGCAGAAACGTAGACCTGATTCACTAGTTCAAAGACGCTCAGAAAGCTATGAAGAGGGTTATGTTTGGGGTTACTTTAAATAAAGGATATGATATAATCAGCCAGCAGGATGTCTGACCAAACTAAAGGTCGAGACATAGCCGAAATTAGCAGACTGAAGAGGCAATGGTCTCTAAATCGACAGCAGTTGGAGCAGAAGAGTTTTGGAGTGAAGATCACAGAACGGCAGCATGCTACAACCTACCGCCGCTAGATGTACCTAGTGAGAAAGTGGCCGAAAGCTACTGGATGCGGAGGTCATAGGAGGACCGGAAATGTGGTTTTGTTCGTTATGAAAGGTCTATATTCTGCAATAGTAACACCTAGGAAGCGGTAGTCGTTAAAAAAATACGTGATAAATGTACCAATTGCACTCATTTGCAACACTCAACACTCAATAGCACAAAATTAACGAAAAAATATGAATTGGAAACTATTATGTATGTGTGAGGAATGGAATAAACCGACGTAAATGATATAGTACAAACAATAAACAAATATCCGTTAGTGGCCGAAGAAATAAAGTTGTTTGTGCCATTTCGTTTAGCAACGCGATAACCCTCTGCTGGAGTCCAGGTCAAGAGCCTTGTCACGTGATCAGTCAAGTATTACGTATGCTGTGGCATCTTGGACATTGGTCCAAGTGTGGCATAGAATAATGGCTATGGTTACCTAACCAGGGTAGGTAAGGTGCGTGTTTTCGTAGGTACCTAGTCTAGTTGTTTTTAGGTAACTAACTTATTCCACTGCTGTACCCACCAGTCTTCTTATAAAAAAAAATTCGCAGGCGGAGTATTCACATTATTGTGGTTATTAAAGCACAAACAATGTGCACCTTGTACGACAATCCATCCAGAGGAAGAGACTACCTATCTATAGAAAGTTTTTATCGTGCTATGTACCTACCTACTTATAATTATTTAACTATCAGGTTATAAATCATTTCAGCAACATTTAAGCTGTTTTTATCCTTTGTTCAACCTTATGCACCCCCGCCACGCTGCAGGCTATACTTAGAACAATCGATCATCATTATCGTTGCCGTCGTCACTATCAATGTCGTATGTATGCGATAACCTTAATACCTTCTTATTGCTTCAAAAGGCATCCGTCATGTAATCATGTAAGATGTGATGTCAAGAAATATGTAGGTATCTAAGAAAAATAGACGTCACATGCAATACAATACAATACACTTTATTGCACTAACAAATACAGTTACACGTTGTAAAAGTTATAAATAGTAGTATTTGAGCGGTCTTATCGCTTTAAGCGATTTGTTCCAGACAACCTGACATGACCATGGTAATTACTTTAGATTACATCTAAATTACTATTCGTTTTTAGTCTGAGGTAATTACTCTCCTACCTACTTCTCCTACATGCACCAGGGTGCAGCACTTCAAATGAAGTATAATTTCTGAAACACTGAAATTTTTCAGTCTGTCGTTAATTTTCATTGGCTATTAGACGCTCGCTCCTGTCTCTTATTGGTTAGGATTTTTTGGCATATGGTGTATAATCTGTCAATGTCACAACTTTGTGATGTCAAATAAAAAAAATTCCGATGAAAACGCACTTGTTGTTTTTCAGTTCGGTTCAGTTTCTTTCTATAATTTTTCACGATTTTCTTAGATGTTAGTTAGTTCAAATATTTTAAACTTTAAATTTTAATAATCACAAAGTATTGCTAATATTATGGACACAAACCTAGTAATTGCATAAACACTAAATATGCGTAATAAAAATGTACGGTGTCGTGAAAGACTGAAACATTGTATTTCGTAAAGAAACATGTCTAAAGATTCGATGGGTGTATTTGCAAACGGATGGGCAATTGACACAACTGCGCCTGTTGACCTGAAGAATTCCGATAACGAAGTAAGTACCTACCCAAATGGACCCCTGCGGAGTTGTTTGCTTACTGATAAGAAACAACGTCGTCACTGACCTTATGCCTCCAAGTTCTCGAAATCCTGCAACGCTAGCTTTTATGGCATCATCGTATTTCTTACAACGAATGAACGTACAGTAAATACATATTCATTTAACGAGGATTGTTGAATGTTTAAGTAGTAAGTGTGGTGTTCAAACAAGCATTGCAGTTGTTTTTAATATTGTTTTATAAATCACGTCTGTACTGCTAATGGAAGCTTACCTACAGGTAATTACAGGTATTCATATTAGTATAGTATAGTAGGCCCAGCTGTACAAAGGCTGATGATGAGTTGAAACTTAACAGCTTCATTTCTAAATAATTAAATATCACTCCAGAACCTCTCATAAGCAAAATCTAATAGTAGGCATCACAGCGGTTGGGGAAATCTCAGAGTCAAATTGTAATGTAGAAAATTACCATGCTATTTTGACTTTGCACCCCAAAAGGTCGCGAAAACCACCATTAATGTAAAAGAAATTGACAATTTATGATATTTGTTTTTAAATTATGTAATTTTTTGCCAAAAGGTAGGGGCTAAATATTAATATTGAGTATGGCTTGTATTAGAACATGAGTTCCTATATTCTCTCTAAAGCATTATAAATAACTGTTGGTGTTTCAATATATAATAAAGTTAAGCATGTACACATAACATGGAAAAGTTTTATTCGTCGGTTAGAAGTGTTAACCACTGAACTCCAGATAGATACAACATAATATTTTGGATGGCAGTTATAAATAGATGATTTGTTTCTTGCTGTTTATATGAATAGTTAAAAAACTGTATCGGAGTTAGGCAGTTAACACTTTTTATCTAGTGATATGTGGCAAAGCCCTAATTGTTTTTCTCCTAGTTATAATTTTGTATTGCATGTTTATCTCAACTTTGTCAGCCTGAAATGTCAGCATGTATTTTCTATTTTAATGTTAATAATTACTCAAGCAACTTACTGTTTTAAATGGTTAGTAACTTTCACCGTTTATTTGAAATTGTGTGTGAATTTTAACTCCTAAAAAACTAGATTTTGGATCTTGTGACTATAAAAATTGGTATTTAAACCTATGTTAATGAAAAGATGATGATGAATGAAAATAAAGAAAAGTACTTAGTTACTTAATATTTAATTTATGATAGGTACTTAAATTAAATAGGTATTTGAAGCCTTTAAAAGATTTTTTACATTTTTTTTTAACTGTTGAACAAAATGCTGAAGAACACAATCAAACTAGGATTTTCTCCTATACTATGGAATTAAGGATAGAACAATTCACAAATATAACATCCAGACTGGGACCAACTTGTACAAAGTTGTCTATCCCCAGTGGGAATTGAACCCACAACCTCTGGCACTCGAGTACAATGACCAAACCACTAAGCCAATGAGGTGTTCAATTGAATTCAATTACTCTTTATTGCTCGATAAAAACAATGATACAATAATTAAGTAGCTGAGACAGAATTTATTGGGCACAATGTGTACCCTTCAGTTATTAATTAATTGTATATTAATTTATCAACAGATAATCTAAGCTTTAAGGTTTGCATTGCACTGATTTTAACATCAACTTTCTACAGCTTTTATAAAATACAGAGATTCAATAACTGTACAGACTTCTACAACTAAATAGAACTCAAAATAAATTAGAATAATTCTACTATATACTAAGTGCTGTGGATTTTGTGAAAATAAATAAAATAAAATAAAAAAATAGTAATAATGAATTTCCATTTGATATCATTTTGTATAGATTATAATAAACATATACAACAACTGTTCTTTGATACTGAATCATAACGGCCACCTCAGGTATTTTAGTAACACACTGTGTCATGTACTACATCTGGGATATAACGAAATAGTTATTATTGTATATAATACTTAATATCTAGCTAGTATTCTCTTTTAGTGATCTTGTTCGGCCAATTTGGCGTCAAAACGAGATTAAAAAGTTGTTAACATTATTTTTCTTAATTAGGCTAACAATTTTAGTGCAGATAGGACTAATTTTTATCTCTTTTTTATTTGTTTAACCTTTTGACTGTCTGCATTATATTTGTTTAGTGTAGGGCTGTGGCACAATGCAAGATTTCAAATAAAATTAATTTAAATGTGAATGTAGAGCAGAAGGCCATTTAAAATTTGACTTGAATTTAAATAAGAACTTAAATTAATTATTTTATTTATTAATTCAAATCTTCATGTTGAATTGAGTTATGCAGAAATGAGCCCGCCCACATTAGTCTTTTTTTTTAATATAGTGAGTGTTAAAGTCTAATCTGGTATTATTCAATAAAAAGTTATGCAGAATAATTGATGAGTATGTTACTAAAAAGTATAAAAGCTAGCCCAAACCGTTTCTGACGTCTGCCAGATGATTTTTGTGAAAAAAAAGCAGTGTAGTATACTTAACAAAAATTTTGACGTCTTCTGAGTTTGATCATTTCACCATAACTGGGTTTGTTTTATCGGATTTTATTTTTCAAAGTATTCATATTTACTTAAACATATCTTATCCTTGCCCTCGAGAAGTATATAATGGTCAACTTATCTGTACATGTACTTAAAGCTCACACAGTCACCATAGAAACTGTACTGTCTAACTATGGCGTAAATCTCTAGCATATTAACAGCACTGTCGTACAGATGTTTGATGTAAAGTGGAACAGCCATTTTCCTTGGTGATTGCTCACTTGCTTACTCATTTACTTTTGTTATATCATTTTTTATCTAAGTACTTAAACTAAGAAGTTATTATTGATAGGTATATAAATGTTTTAGTGTAATAGATGATTGCTTTATGGAATATTCGTACGTTATCTTGTTTTGTTCCTTGTTGTCAGCTAGATAACTGTTATTATAAAAAGCGATTAGGTTACACCGTTTTATAGGGATCCGTCTAGTCGTCGCACGAGTTTAGTTTAGGCTTTAATTTTTTTTTATTCACTAGCAAAGGTTGTTACTTTTTAGTCTTTATATAATACAATATTATGATTCGTTTACGTTTTGAAAGCACATTTTATTCATGAAATTTTGAAAATTAATAGTGAAAACTTTAACTGTTCTTTAGATTTTACTAAACGGACACACATGTACCTACTATGGACTTGATACATGTACCTATTTATCTTACCTCCTTCGACTACAACCCAGGTTTAAGCTTCAATATTGTCTTTACCAAATCGTCTTTGATTTGCATTTCTCCTTAGCAGTCTGTCCATTATTTATAAATGCTTATTTCTTTAAAAGTTTCTTCCAGCTAACCGGCAATTAAGATAAATGATGAAAGAGACTCTTTGTTTGTCCAGTTATCATGCCTGATGCCCCTACGTATCTTACTCATTACCCCCTGCCAGTGTAGACACTGATACGTATTATCATTCGGGACGTGGAGGGCGACCTTCCACCTCGCACTGTCCCCCGGTTGTCGTCTGCCCCTGATAACAACTCCTATAAATTACCTACATAATCGGCTTACGATACGTTTCAGTCTCAGTACGCTCTTACAAGTCTTTCTGTGCGGACGTTCTGTTAAAACTTTACGATTATTTCTATTCAATCTCAATTTAAGTGTTTCTAATTGTGTTTCTTTGTTTTTATTTACGTTCCTAATGGCTAAATTTGTCAATTCTGATTTCCTCTCCCCCAACTAGTGTTTTTGTGTTGTTAGAAAAGGACATTTGCAATATCAAGAAGCGAAATCCGAGCTTCAATCGTTAGAGGCTCAAGTCTTCACTACGTCTAAAACTTGTGATAGCATACATGTATCAATACTCAGGCGCGCTGTTGCAGAAAATGACCATTACTCTAATGTACCGAGTGAACCCTATCTACTATTCAGACTATTCAGATACGATTTGAGCTTATACATAAAGCTTTTTAATCCTAAAAGCGTTTTCTGCCATTGGCTCTACCATTTTGAATATTACAAGTTTGGCCTCTACCCTAAGGATATTACCTGATAGAAGCCTTTGTTACTCAATCTGTAAGAGATTTGATTGTCCAAAATGGATATCGTGGCCAATGTAAGTTTATTTACAACATTATTATCTTTTATTAACATAAGTCAGACCACATTCAAATGAACTGCGGTTCATAGTGTATCAGTGAGTGATTAAGTCGAATGTGCTAACGATGTATTTTTATTGCGTTTGCAGTACCACCCGGTGTTCAAAGCGTTCCTCGCTGGATCCTTCTCGGGCACGTTCAGCACGATCCTCTTCCAGCCCTTGGACTTGGTAAAGACGAGGCTCCAGAACCCGAGTCAGCATGTTCTTACGGCGACTGTCAAGTGAGTAATTCTAAATATTATATATTTAAAACTACATAGTATTAAGTTCCCCCAGGTGCTTTCATGTGTTCAGGATAAGCTCGCAAACTACTTCATGGATTTTTTTCCATTTCTCATCATTAGTTTGGCCATTTGCCGAGGAAGGTTCATAAAAGACATAGCTTAATTGTGTCCTATTATGCAGTAAAAGTGATAAAAATCGGCGTTCGAGATGAACTAAATAATTGGAAACAACGTGTTTCTATATTTATCTTTTGAAATATAGGTACTTAATTTATAATGCGCCCGTGAGCAATATTGAATTTGCCGCCCCAGTATGTCACCCATTTGTCTTGCTTTCTAGCAAGAAGAAATTTTCTTGTTTCTGTTGAGGCAAGCTGTTATATCCAAATCGCTTCATGATCCAGTTTAGACTAGGAAAAACAGTAGTTTACTTTTAGGATGAACTAATATGTCCTAGTCTCAATAAGGCACCATAGTCGATTCGGTTTGGTTCCACCTGTCTGTGCCGCTCTAGTATAGAGCCCACAAAGTAACCACTTAAACAGCCCTGCATTCAATCTTTTATTTAATTTTGTTGCTAAGCACTAAGAGATAAGGGGTTCACAAGTTTATTTGTGATTGTATCATTTAGGTACTGTTGTGTAATTGTTTTATTACCATAAAAGTAAGCATTCGGCTTTTATTATGTTTTGATAAATAATGTTTACACACTTTTGAACTTTTATGCTGTTTTAAACGTTATTTTAATCAAAACATCAAAAGTTATTCAAAAGGTAAATAAAGTTATTTTATATCTACAGCCATTTTTATCTTTTGATTCAGAGGGGTGTGGCTTGCACACCTCTGTTTATTATGTAATCTGAATTAATTATTCTTAACGTCATTCTAGAGAAAATGTCACCTGTTCATATCTCCATCTATTTATCGCCAGGCAAAACAGCTTACCAGTACTCGTGATGCCTGTCCACACCCTGATGCTGTTACGCTATCGTCACTGTTTTCAACGGCTTACTAAATAAACCTTTTATTTTCAGCGGCCGAATCCAACCCGGCATGATCACAATTTTCGCCAACATCGTTCGTCAGGAGCACATAGCTGGACTATGGCGTGGGATGGTGCCTTCCGTTGCCCGCTGCGTGCCTGGTGTGGGACTGTACTTCTCCTCGCTGCACTGGCTGAAGGCGAAGCTCGGGAAGACCAGGAACCAGGACCTGGGAGCCATGGAGGCTGTGGCGCTCGGCGTGATAGCGAGGACCATGAGCGGGGTTGCGCTGATACCGATAACTGTGATCAAAACTAGGTAAATATCTTTAGTTTTTGTGATTGTGGTCTAGCGGTTCACGAGTTATTTATAAGTGAACATTCAAATAAACATCGAACACGCTGAGAGAAAGTTGAAATCCGCAAATTTTGTCTCAAATAAGTATGTCGAATTGCAAGTCACATGAACATTCTCTGTTAATTGGGAAGAAGAAATTTGTTTTTGAGTAGGTAATTAAAATTAGTAGCGCTACGCATATAACCGGCGAGGATGTTATATTGCAATCCGACTATAACCAAAAAATTATAATCGTACGAACATCAATGAACATAATTAATTTTACGTCACATTTAAAGGAGAACCTCACGATATCATCGCACAGTTGAAAGGGCTGAATCTAGATACTTGAAATGTTGCATAGAGGTTCCTCAAATAACGTACGCAACCACTACAATAGAATTTTCGGAATATCTACCCCCAAAGAGGTTCAAAAGCCATGTGGAAAAACCACCGGGCTACAGCTGCAACATTTCCAAGTGACGACGTATCCTCAAATGCAAATCAGTGTCTAGCGCGCAGTAACCTTAGTTCCGATGACACAATGGACTTCGTGTTACTTTAACATACATAAATTAATTTGCAATTGAAATTTACCATTCAAGTATTGATCCTATTAAAATTTTAAATTAACTTTCTTCAAAGATACTTTGTACTTACTCCTTAATTAACCTGTATATTGACCTCTTATCGTCACATGTGTTTGCAATGTATAAGAGGCATACTACTATAATGATTACCAAACAAATAGGATCTACAAGTTCGTAGGGATGCATTAGGGAAGGACAGCTAGCAGCAAACATTGGCAGGAAACTCATTTTTAAACAAAGTATTTAATTATACGTCACATTTCAACTTTGAACTCAAAACGCGATTTACATATAAAACATCCCGGAAGTAAGCCATCAACTGCAACAATTCATGTGAACTTCTCGTATAATTTCGCTATTAGATTATCATTTCTTTATTTTTTATAGATACGAGTCTGGCGTGTACAAATACAACAGTCTGGGAGGAGCTCTGAAGGCGATCTACAAGGCGGAAGGCTTTAGAGGTCTATCATGCGGCCTGGGTCCCACCCTGGCCAGGGATGCGCCGTTCTCTGGCCTGTACCTCATGTTCTATACGCAGGCAAAGAAGAATGTGCCCCAAGGTATGTGTCACTAGTTTTCTTTTGATTGTCCCATCTAGATTCTAGATGAACATGGGCTAGTATTCCTATATTTCTAGCTGGATCTTAAAGATACAGACCCGATATTGAAGGAAAAAAATCAATCCAGAGATTACGTCTAAATCTTATCTACGGATTATTTATGTGCATGTAATAAATACTTGTGGGTTACCCATCCATAAATATCTAACATTTCATATTAACATGTAAACATGATAAAAACAGTATGAAAATATCATATTCGTAAGTTATGAAAATAATATTTTCATATTGTTTTATTATGTTTACGTGTTAATATGAAATGGTCATGAGATATTGCAAAATAAAATCTACATAAACATGTTATCTATTTAATCTGCATGTTGATTTTAATAATGTTGGCTATCATATCTTTTGATTGTTTTAATAACACTTTAGCGTTTTTTAAATCCTGATATCTGTCGCCTGATAACTGTTTTGACGTAGTTTAATATGGCGAGACTGATACTAACAGAATTGTTATGTAACTAGGTAGATTGTTTGAGAGACTACCCATCTACAGGATAATGCAGTGACGACTCATGAGTCATGACTTAATTGGGGCACTGTGGCACAATGCAGTCTGCACTGACTTATAATCTGGGTTTATTGTTATTTCTTAAGATCTGTTAATATACGTGTAACGTACGACGAAATGTACGGATTAGGCCCCTTGTACTACGATGCGATGACCAACACGTTTGTCCATCATTGGCATTATGTGCATTATTCATTACTCCGACCGAAGTTTTTTTTCATTGCCATAAATTGTAGGTACATGCAACATATTGTATTAGATTAGGTACTTAAAGTTCCTGTACAATTTTACCAGTTTAGGAAGTGACAATAGGCTGTTTGTGTTTGCTTAGTCGAGATTTCAATGCGTATAGTTATTTTTTTAAATGTGTTTTACGGCTCTAGAAGCTAAGTCCTTTTAAGCCATATATGAAGTGATAAAGGCTTATTATCATTTTCGTCTTCTACGCATTTTATGATATGGAATCAAAAGTTATCCGAAACGTTAGTCCGAAATGTAACGTCTTCAATGGCCGGCAAGACACATTTTAAAGCAATACGACAAAACTTCCGGAAATGTCTTCAAACTTCTTTAAGCAGTTAAACCCTGGCAGCTTGTTAGAACATTGTTGTGATTTGTCAACAGAATGGCTGCAGTCTCCTGGCGCGGCCAGCGTGATGCACTTCTCGTGCGGAGTCATGGCCGGTATAGCCGCTTCATTGGCCACCAACCCAGCAGACGTTCTCAAGACCAAGATGCAGCTCTACCCCGACAAGTTTCCCAACGCGTTGAGCGCTGCTTTGTACGTGCAACAGGTGAGCAGTATTCATTCATATATTACCCTAGTACCGGACATAGTCAGGGCGGTTGGTGGACTTGTCTATTAGTTTGTGCACGCATCACATAAAAACTACGAAACCGATTTCAATTGACTTAACACAGAAACATAGGGCTTAACTCGGAGTAACATCTAGTCTTTATTTCATCGCAATCGGCTTTCTCAATCAAAAGTTATGGTACTTTTTATTTTTCTAATACATTAGTAGGTATGCAATATAACAAAGAAGTTTAATTATAATTTTTGGTGCAGTTCAGATTGCGATGAGTTAGGACTACATTTGGAGCTGTAGTGGGCGTAAGCGTGGGCGTGGGTTTGGACATCGGCGTCGGGAGTCAAGAGTCGTAGTCGGATTAAGAGTAGTCCACGCGAGCGGAGCCGCGGGCACAGCTAGCACTTTATTATTATTCTATGCATATTTAATGGCTTATTTACATTAACATCCTGTTCATCTGGGCATTCTTATCATTTTAAGAGACCTCAGGTCAGCTTCCATTGTCCAAATGTGCGCAATTATTTTTATCGATGGCACGCGTGTGGTAAATGACTTGTGCTTTACTTTGAACCGCGTATCGCCTGTAGAGACCTATCAGTGTAGACCTATCAGTGTAGATGGTTAATTGCTTGCTTTTTAAAAATTAAAGGTTATCTTAGGTCTTGAAAGTTAAATGACTAAAGGCCTTGTTTTGTTTGATTTTTTTTGGCCTTAAATATGCATTATTTGCCGTGTGGTTTCCGGTAGAGTTGAATAGGACCACTCCAACTCTTCCCGTGGATGTCGTACAAGGCGACTAAGGGAATACATTATAAAACATCAAGCAGGCCTCCCCAACCCGTCTGGCCAGCGCGGGGAGTGTAGGCCAAATCCTCCGTCTGTCTCCGGCAGACGAGAGAGGGTTGTGCTCCTGCAGTGGAGACAAAAAAAAAATAACCTGATGATGAATGCATTATTTATAATTTAATTATCAATTTAAACATGCATCAGGAACAACTAATTACGTACCAACCAATATAGAAACGGAATACAATCTATAATAAAAACGTCAGTGTCGATCGTAAAAACTATCTGATTATAAAATATAATTTCTCACTAGTGGGTTGTCCCATTGCTAAACAATACAATCACATATACCTTATCCAATGATAATAAAGTTAAAATTAGAATGAACTGTCGTACATTAAATTGACACTAGTTCTTTTACTGCTAGCAGCAAAAACAAGTTTGTACTTTTATTTATACCATGTTAAGTTTGCAGTCCATTTCGGAACACCATTCTATTGTTTTGTTTCCGAGACTCAAATGCGTTTGTTTATGTGGAACAGATGTCACTCAGTACTGTAGGTAGGTCTCCGTCACTCAAACTTACCTACCGCGATAAGTACCTTTACTTACGGGCCGCCCCGGTGTAATTCCCGCCCATACGGAGTAATAACAACGCTAAGTCGAGTGCTTTAAGACACCTTTTTGCGAGCTGTGCGGTACATCAAACGCCGACCGCACATCGAGCGCACATTTTTGCGTGTATTGTCTGACAGTAGGTGATTAAAAGCGTAGATATTTTCGTTTTACTAGGGAGTGATGTATCTGTTACGTAGTGACTATTAAGTAATCTGTGCATTATATCCATATTTTTATAATTTTTTTTTATTTTCAGACGTACGGCTTCAAAGGGTACTTCAAGGGCGCAGTGCCGCGTATGCTTCGCAGGACGCTCATGGCCGCCATGGCGTGGACGGTGTTTGAAGAGATCACACGGTCTATTGGCTTAAAATGATCATGTTCACCGACCAAGGGAGCTTCCGTAAACCACGTGGCCCGATTAAGGCCATTTTTTTACTACCCTTTCATGTTAGCCTAATGTGGTTCTCCAGGCAGTGAAAGGTAGTTGGTTGATATTGTTTCTAGAAGGCATTCTATGTTTTATGCAAAATTATTGGAAATTGCAGTGTATTTGCGTAAATGAACACAACCGCAAAAAATATAAGGCAAATAAAATAACATACATATATTTTTATTTATTTCAAAATGTATGGTAATCTTACTAAATAATTCGTTTAAAACTCAAATTTAATAAATAGAAGTCCTCTTCATTAAACAGCGTAGCGCGGGGGATGCGAAACCACCACTCGGTTCGGCTCGCTAGAGATTGTAAAACCCCTGATGAAAGTTGGACACGCGGCTTATGAAAGGCCCCCAATAAAATTTTGAAATTATGGAACTTTGCCGAGATTAGTCATTATGATGTTCCTTGATTAATTATATATTTCTTTTAGAATTTAATATTTTTTCCGAATATATGCTTTATTAGGTTTAGATATTATTTTCTTATTTAAACTTACTTTTTATTAGATTGTTACTCAGTTTTTGTAGCTGATTTTATTGTTATTCATTAATTTTATTGGTTTTCGAAATCAATTTTAGCTAATAGCCAATAAGATCGAGTATAGTGATAGGAATTGTTACAGAGTCATGTAAAAATCATGCATGATAATTTTATAATTAAAATATGTGATATTTTTGAATATTATTGAATAAATGTGTTAACTACAATTATGTTTTCACTTATTATTATTCTGTATTACACAAAAATGTATTCATTGCTGTTTGGTGGTACACGGGTGGTACCCACCAATGTACTATGAATATACGGAAAGTACCCACCGCTGATATTTGATACTCCGTCTCACGATAATAATTTAAGACCAAATGGAAAGAAACTTGTTATTTTTAGTCTGTGTGCAATAGTTTATATCAAAATGTAAATAGAGTGATCACAGGACTCTTTCTGTGTGGTTTTCCGTTAAAAAGGGTTCAGACTTGAGATAGACCATACCAGTAATATATGTATTTATCTTTGCCATATCAGAGTCACATCCCCGGCACCCAACAAGCGATCACATTTAATCACCTTATGCTACTACAGGAGCCAACGATCTCTATGTACTACTAGATGGAGCGTTCCATACAATCGCTCTGTTCCACACAAGGAGCCGCAACTCGGTTACATTCACAATGAAAGTTGCAGTTACTATGCAGAACATTTAAATTATTACAAAATATTGACGCTACGGGTAAATAGCGTCAATATTTAATAAATAATTAAATGAAAACATAATTAACGGCTCCCAGAGCCGCAGTTGCGTGGAACAGAGCGATTGTTAGGAACGGTCCATCTAGTAGTATATAGAGATCGTACAGTCCGGACAGTGGTACACGTTTGTGTATGTGTGTGCGTTTTTTAGCGCTGCTGCACCGAGAGCGCGCAAGCATGAGGGATGTCGATCGAGAGGGACGTTATACGTCAACACAGTGCTTCTCTTTCTAATAGCATCGTTCTCGTGGCGCCAGTCGATAGCGATACTTTGTACTGGCGGGCGGCGCAAGCCAACAGCGGCAGCCCAGAATTGCGTATTGACAGCCATGCTCTATTTTGCGAGCGACGTTAAACTAGCGGGGGGAGGTGAGTGTCGCTTCGTTACGATGAAATAATTAGTATTCTCTGCCAGAGTACTACAGAGTATTAAATCACAATGTAACGTGTCCCTTTGGCATATGAGTCATAATTAATCACCCTGGCCCAGTGCAGGTTGGTGAAGGATAAAGGTAGCCTGGGTGCTCTGGGCACTGGGCCAGGGTAATTGACTATGACTCGTATATGGGCCAGGGTGATTTAATACTTCTTACCCAAAAGCTTGA
The DNA here is from genome assembly GCA_947086405.1 of Esperia sulphurella. Lineage (NCBI taxonomy): Eukaryota > Metazoa > Arthropoda > Insecta > Lepidoptera > Oecophoridae > Esperia > Esperia sulphurella. The sequence continues at coordinate 11,468,813 of OX352267.1, forward strand.
TTTATGGATAAGAACAAAGGCAGAATAGTAACAAAACCATTTTATTTTACATATTTACAGCAATTAAATATTCTATTTAAAATTTTATCTATTTACCCCCTTATATAAATTCAAGGCCCTCGTATTTGAGATTCTCAACCAAAGTGTCTGGTAATAACTCCGTGCCATCTGACCTAAATGCTGTTATAAACGTGGCAGTCCTGCCTTCAAACTCTGTGGTCTTCAAAGCAACTATAGCCTCATCTTTCGATCCAGGAATGAACTTGAATGAAGAGAAGCCGAGCTTTGGCTGAAATGTGGTAATCTGTAAAAGTACAAGGCAAGCGTAAAATAAAAATAGTTAAATGATTAAACTAACGATAATAAAGTTGTTTTAATGTAAAAACCCTATTATATACCTATGTAAGTACCTATTCAATTTAGTTATACAACAAGAACTTGACCAGGCCTCCAATAATAATGGTGGGTTGGTGATTGCAGGTAGGAGTTGAGCGAGACATAGGTCTCACTCAACCATCTCATGTATAGACCTAAATAAATTTAATCATGATTTGATAAAGTTAGAAGCTATCCTAAGACTGTTTTCAACTGTTTATCGCTATCGTAATGCAATAAAAGAATTAGACACACTTTGCTCTATTTAATTTATTTTCAATTTTCAGTAGGTATATGAAAATTACCAATTTATTTATAATTTATGCTATGGCTAGAGTTGAGTTATACACACCGGCCCCTTGTGCAACGATAATAGTATCTACGTTGAGAAATTAGACACAATTTGCCACACACTACTCTAATTCTGAAATTTTAGATGTGTCCCACATCTAAAATTTTACAATAGTAAAATAATTTCTATTCCTACAAACAGTAATAAAAAGCAAATTGTACTTTGGCATATCTACAATGTTTTAGTCAATTATTTTATAGTTTTTTGGAAAAATCATGGAAAAGAATTCTTTTTCTTGAATTTTCATAATTTTAAAGTAAGTGTATGTTCCAAATTTCAGCTCAATTGGTCCAGAAGTATCAAGTTATACCAGACAGAAAAAAAAGCTTTGCTATAAAGGTAGCAAGTTTGAAGGATCTATAATAAAGACTTAACTAATTTAAGAGCTGTCAAATTTTAAATGTGTGGCATCAGGATTAGATCCAATTTAATATTTCAAAACTAGTAACTTACCTGAGTAGCATGTATTTGGTGAAAATTACTGTCCGCAGTGATTAAATAATTGCATCCCATGACTTCGTCTCTTGTTTCATTGTAGTGCTCTTGACTGCACCGTCGGGGTAGGAAGTGCCATTTCTCTGAGATCGGAGACCAGACACCAGATTCATGGATCATGTAACCTGGCCATTTGATACCAATGGAACTTCTTACGGCTTTGTATTGGTTTGCCCAGCTTAGGTGCTGCACCTGAAATGTTACATATGTTATTAAGATTAGAAATAGTGGTCACATACGAGCTGAATGGAGTGGCAAAGTGTCAATGGCAATGGTCAAAACTATCAGGCAATATGATCAAATTTGCATCTGGAATCTATATATTGTGCATAAAAACTAATTATAAAATTTAAATGTTTTAAAAGTTGTTGCTTACAGTGCCAAATTAGATTACTTTTAATGACACTGTAATGGTATTACAATAAATAAATAAATATTGTCTCTGCAGCACACAGCAGCACACAGCATGAGTCTAAAAGAAGATTGACCACATTTACAATCTTTATGTTGATAGAATACTGCACTCAAATCGAGTGTTTTGTTAATAATAAGTATTAATGGATGTGATAAATATTTTTGCTGAATAAAATCAAATACAAACTTGAAAATACAAATTCTCATGGTCTACTTGAAAACTATTAGAGGTATCAGATTTGAATAGCACCAGTTATGTCTCTTCTTTTGGAAGTTGTTCATAGCTACTAAAGAATAAATGTGGGCAGCATCATCTGTACGAATGTATATACCACAATATGAACTCTATATACCACGATAACAAACTAGCCTGCCAAATTTGCTTATTGGGTATAAACTCTGGTTAGTCCATCTATTGCTCCTAAAGTATTTCCCCCAGGAGCAAAAAATATCAATTTATTACTATGAGTACAATCCAATATGCTTTATAATGTAGTAGATAAGGGTGTTTCGATAATGTAGTATAAATACATGGATATGTATTGCTCATGGGGGAAATTATAGATGGACTCCCATTATTTTGGGAGAGGCCTGGTCTGTTACCTATATGCTGTTGCAGTTTGTTAATGTTGTAACAAATATCCAATAGAAATTAAATAATTAAATGCCTAAATGTTGTAGCTGGTAAATAAAAGTTAGAAGAAAAATTACCTCTCCATGCATATTAATTGCTTTCACCCACATAGGATCATAACTTTGGAATTCGCCACTAGAAGTAGTCCACTCCTTTCCCATCGAACCTACATAGAGGATCTCGTCTTTCATTGTTGCCCACTCAGATTTAAAACCTTTCTCCATCCTACCATTGCCATCTGACAATATCACCCAGGGCACCATTTTGTTGTGCAGTATTTCAAACACCTGAAATTAGAGAAATATTGAATCAGGTTGTAAATACAATAGGGAATTAATAATAATATGGATTAATATAGATAATATTTAGAATAAGGAAAAAGGTTTTGAGTATTAACCATAACACACTCTACAACAAGGTTGTGATCACATGGAACCAATTACCGCAGGACATTATAGAAACACTTTTAAACACAGACTAGACAGGTACTTTATAAACCAGTGTTACAAGTGACAATTCAAAGACTAACATACACCAGTTCAAATATAGTCATACTAGCAATTTGCTGCTTGCCTATTATCCCCATAATAATGAAAGAAAAAGTTTACTCAAAATATGAAATTCAATAAAATTCAGAAAAACAAACTATTATTAAGTTAGCATTTGCATTATTTCCTGAAGAACTAAGTGAACAATGAAACTTTTCAATGAAACCCAGAGAAATACAACTTGATTATATGTATTTAGCTAACTTTCCTGTAATATTATTTTGTTGTTCTTGAATAGACAGATTTAAATAACCTGTAGATGAAGGATGATCATGTTATTACCATTTCATTTATGACTGAAACTTACCATTCCAGACCTATCATCAAATGTAAGCAGTCTTCCATCATAAACAATCAGTTCTGACAGCTCCATCCCTCTGCCCTTATGTGAATATGTTGATGTAAGCATTGTAGCCGGCTGTGAGTCCCATACCACTGCCACATGCTTCTTCACAGGGTTATAGCTTAGGGAGCCACTTTTTAAATAACTTTTAAATGTGTAAGGCTTTGTATTGCTCTTTGAGTTAGTATCTAAATCTGCTACTATACCAATCCTGTATGTTACTACGTCCCCTGATATGACAGGTGATGTAAGAGGATATGTAGCGTTGTACAGCCTTACTGTGGCCGACCATCTGTGCATGGAATGTGATTGACTGCTGGTCCACCAGTTGTAATAGAATAAAACTAGAAGGAATACTCCAACGGTTGTTATTAGGAATACAAACTGCGGCTGTATTCTGACGGCGTTGCCGACTCTGTAGGTGGCTGGGGTGCGAAGCGCCTTGCGCCAGTCGCGAAGTGTACCTCTCATTTTGCCTTCTTCTTCTAATTCGTAATAGTCATACATAACGCAGAAAATTAATACATTATTAGTTCCTTTCACAACAATCTACTTGATTTGACTAGTTAAAACTTTTTAACGCTGAATTATTGAAATTTACACGTGTAATTCGTCACTTGAAATTTTACACTGCTACTTAAACTATTTGATTTAGGTTCATAGTATCACTAGAATACAAGTTTCCTGGTCTATTACGGGAGTGTTTGGGTCACTGGATTTTGACTCAAACAAAATTAATTGATAAATATGGCTCATTTTGAAATATTAACCCGAAAACTAAACGAATTACACATTACTTTTCCTTTCTCAAGAAACATAAGAAATGACATTGACGTTTGTTGGTTTTTTGGCCTGTATGTTACTTGATGTCGAGCCGTTTTAATTTCAGTATTATAGCTATATATGAGTAAAGGCACTACTAAAGAAAAGTATATACCTCAGAAGAACGAATGGATATATCCAATAGAAGGATTTATAAGGGTCCAAGAACGTGAAGGAAACCAACCCTTTTCACTCTTATGGTAATTTTGCTGTTGCTAAAGTGAGAGAATGCTACTTTTAACAGGACGTCAGATACCATGTCCGTAGACTGTTTCAGAAATCTAGAGTTGAGGCGGACGTGCAAAACATGGATATCGATAATTATCGGATATCGATAATCAATAAAAATATATTACGTAGTCTAAAAATTATCATTATATTATTTAGTAAAAATTTGAAATTATGTTAACATGAAAATTTAATTTAATTCTGAAGGCACGCACTTAATTTGACAGCACTAAACTAATTGTCAACTTATAGTGAAATAATTTTATTTCATTTTAGAGCTGTCAAATTTAAATCTGTGGCAACTAATTGAGTTATTATATCTAACAGTTGCCAGTGGAAGCTGAAACAGTATTCTATGTAAAAAATTAATCAGTTTATTTACTTACAACTATTTTATAAAACTACATTTTTTTTTAAATAAAATTTAAATTTACTTAGTGTTAATCAATCAATAAATATAATCATAAAAGATTATAAAACAATAAAAAATTAAAATTTCATATTTTTATCATTAGTCATTGCCTGATGTCGATGGTATATGTATCGGTCGATTAGAAATCGATTTCCAAGGATATGTGTAAGTCTGGAGATGATAACGTTTGCATTCCAAAAGCTGCAGGGCCTGATAATGACGTGGTACGCGATGTTACTGACGGATCCAAAGCTGCCGGGCCTGATGATGATGACATAGAGCGCGCCGTTTACCGATGCCAAAGCTGCAGAGACTAATGATCACATTGGGTACGAGAACGTCTGAGGCCCCAAAATTTAAAGACCTGAGACGGAGAACACTACCGTGCCCGAAGTTAATGGAGCTGAAGTTGTAGAAATGCACTGAAAAGAAAATTAATATTTATTGGTCAAGAATAACAAAAAGAGTGGAAAATGAATCTGGCATTAAACATTTTTAAATTACGATTAATTATATATAAAAAAATTGGGTGTCAGTAATCCCAGCTAAGAACTATTTTATGTACTAATGAGTTTTTATTATTGTATATTTACTTTTCGCTCACGACGGTGAAGAAAATCAAGATAAAACCTGCTAGCCTGAGGAGAATTGATAAATTCGAAGACAACTGAATAGGCTTGCCCCTATTAAAAACGTTTACTTTTAAAAACTACTTACTCTTCCTGGCGACATAAATAATGTAGGCACAGCATTATCCTTCAGTATTCGATATTTATCATCGGTAATAATACAACACAATAATTTAAAATGTCTGGAGCACACTCTATGGTGTTTTTTTGCCGTCCAATCAGCTTCGGTGGACACCGCATTAATCCACTTTTCACATAAAAAAATTTTCATTAGGAAATCTAAATTGAAATAATACGTGTGTGCACGTAAAAAATACGTGTATACTCATGTGCACAACACATCCAAAACACAAAAAACACTTTTTATACTTTTATCGATAAATTTTTGTCCAGCTCTATTTAAACATTTCTGTAAAATTACAAAACTAACAAAATATATGAAAGTACACTTATACATGCTCAATTAATATACATATAATAAAAAGAAATTAATTTCCCTTACTTTTAAGCATAAATTTATCTCTTTAACATGGAAAATGGATAGGTAAACACAAAAAGAATGTTTACCTGTGAAAGTTTATAGTTTCGGATTGATTTTCTTTTCTCCCCATGCGAAATTTGCAGCGCCTTATCACACATACCATAGCTTACACCTTCACAAAATATTATCCTGCACTCTTATCACAAATCTGAAAGGATTTTAAATTAAAATAGTATTTCAAACTCGACTAGCACGCAAGCCGTTTCATCAATCATTAATGCAACTAAATTCAAGATGCATTTGTCGCTTGACAGCAGCGACCAAAGAGAATACAACAGCGACTATATTAGGGAACATTTTAATCAGCAGGATAAAGTCTCCACGCGGGCTACAGTTTTGACAAGTGGCTATGTAGGTACGCTTGATTAGTATTATGGCGGTTTCTATGGTTATTATTCTTCTGAGGTATATACAATAATGATGTATAGCACTATCTCTTTCCCACTAAACCATTAGTTTCATTTGCATGCTAGAAAAATGTACCGGACAGTCGTTTCATTGTCAAATAAAAGTAATTCGTGTTTATTTATATTTTATATACTTACCACACTGACTTTTCGATTCATTTTCATCATCACCTGTTGTGTCGACAACGTCCACTGCTGGATCTTCTTTATTAAACGTCATCGCACAGATCTCACACACCTGACTTACAACACAATTGATATTCCAAAAATTGATTTCGTCAAACTTTTTTTACACTAGAGAGTAGATCGGGATTAAAATCTAAGGTGAGATTTCCTATATTATAAGACCACACAGCGCTACGCCATATTAATGCAGTTTTAAAAATAAAACAAATAGGTAGTTAATGAAGTAAAATTCTCAAACCTATCTAACTTTAGATTGGGTAATAAAATTATTATTTCGCATGCGGTAGTTATGTATAAGTACTTAATTCAAGATAAGATAAGAAAGATAACATTACTACGGTACTTGAATACTTATACTGTGTCAGCCTATCATCGTTCACTGCTAGACGTACCAGCAGGCAGGGTAACCGGGTAAATCGTACGAAGGAGTAATTTCCATGGCGCACTTACCTTTTTTTACGTAAAACAAACTAAATATCAGGCCTCAAAAACATGAGGTGCTTGACAGGGTTAGATTGGCGTGTGGTTCCCACTTCACGGTTTAGAATATCGCCAGCCCCAATCTTTCTGATGGTGTCGTCAGATTATCCTGTGTATATTAACATTACTGCTATCACCAATCCGCCTGTTAAGCGTGGTGATTATGGCAAATCCCCCAATGGACAGCCCACCAAAAGAGAGGAGATTTATGTTCAGCAGTGGACGTATTTCGGCTGATGATATCGATTTTATACTGATAGTTGATTACCGATATGATAGAAATTAAGTACCCACAGCACACCTTTAGCAAACTGCGATTATTTTACCGGATCTCAATAGTGAAAAGAACATTCAATTTCTTTGTGAAAATATCTTCACTTATATATAAAGTGCCTTTTAAATGATAGATGCTAGGTACAGAGATGAAGACCGCATTCCAACATGGCATCTAGATTCCTTCCGTGTCTAGATATGAATCCGACGACTAACTTTAAGCAACACGAAGCACGGTGGCACACCCCACGGGCACTCCATAAGTGGTCCATTCATAGTCCTGCATGCTGGACGTCGCGAGAAGTTGCTTCATACATGGTCCTGTAGCATCCGACCACACACTGCGTTGATCTGTCCCAAGTGGCGGTATAGTGCTTTGCGTATATATTTTTTTTAAGAACCTGTCCAATCTTCAAATATTCAACATAATATGCCTATGTACCTACGTTATGTAGGTAAATATATATTACCTACCACTACCTCCTTATCTAGGTGTATACGTGTATACCTAGATAAGGTAAAAAGTAGGAAAAAATGCATGTCTGCTTTCACTGCATTGAACTGAATGACGAAACTCAAATGTGAGCGCTCATCGTATCACGGACATCCTGTATAAAAACTAATTGAAGTAAAGTCAAACTACATATTAAACGTTTAGTCACGTCAGTCGGCCAATTTATATTTTGGGATTCTTTTTAGATTGATTTTTAGAAACTTCCTTTCGCCAATGTATCAATATCAAAGGCTAGATAATTATTATCAGCTAGATAATGTTATACTTAGATAACTTTTATTTTCTCGTGGTTAAAAGCTTATGCTGTTCCTTGCCGTATGATCTAGGTATGTACAGTGGAGAATCGAGTTGAAGGACTTCAGGAAATGGGGTTCGGTGAGGTAGGAGAGACCGACAAATTTTAATACTGCACTGCTGTGGCCTCAGAAAAACGAATTGGTTATATTCGTTTTTCTGAGGTTGTGGCACAGGATTTTGACAACTGTCATATTCCTCCCAGCTCGGACCCCTTTTGTACCGGCTTGCTTACTTTAACGCGGACTTATTGCATACTTAAGCTCATAAGGAATTAAATAATAATGTAAATTGTTTGCTTTTTTTATACCTGTGAAACTATAATAGGTATACCAAAAAAACCTTTTTAATATTTAGTCAAGTCAATAGATCATCTATGCCGAAATCGCAATGCAACCGATAATCTCTATTTAGAATTAGATGAACTGTTGCAGAAATAGTTTATTGCATTGATTTATTTGTATATGAAAACGCTTTATTATATCAAAATTAACAACAACAATAACAAATACTATATCGCAACATTGTGTACAGAGGCAGACTTATTCAACTTATTATCTGTTCCAGTCAAGTTATTGGAAATTTAAAACTCGCTGGAGACATGAAAAACGGGGGTGAAAACAGCTGGTTTTAAAGATTATGTTGGATTTAGACATATCTAATGTAAGCTGTTGTATCTTGTTGTATGTATCTTGATATCTTTATTTCTAGACGTTTTATTAACGTTTAGGTGATTTGCATTCTTAGCCTAGTCTTAACCTAGAACGATATGGCGAAACAGATTGTGAACTACTAAGTACAACTTTAAATTAATATACCTACTTGTACATAAGTACAACCTTAACATAATCCATACTTTTTCATTGGTGACATAAACCTTTCATCTTTATTTGCAATCTTCATGAATTGGCTTGTCACTTGACACCTTCAACTAGACTTTATAACTATGATTACTCAGACCAATTTACGATTATACTAAGATCATTGACTGAAAAGTAGAAGCGAATTGTTATTCAAATACATAAGGAAACCCAAACAAAATGCATATGTTTACAAGCGCCTTATGGTATTTAGAATTTTTAGCCTTTGTTATTATATTGTCCATGTTCTTCTGTTTCTTCCTTTACTTGGTTGGTTTTAATTTGTCTCGGTACAATCTCCGATACGATATGAGAAGGAAGTAAGTTATTAAGTATTATTCGACTTTAAAAATGTCTAAAAACTTTGAACTTTTTACAGAGGTTTAAGATGCCTTGTTCCATAATATCTTCACATATAGGATTGGTATAGTAAAATTAAACATGGTCATACAACTCTGATACCATGCACTCAATGACCCGTAGTGGTATAGCTGCTGTCTAGAGCTGATATCTTTCCTCGAATTAAAGTCCGTGCATTGCGACACGATGTTACCCCCAGATATTTACCTCCATACATCGGTACCGAGCAGTACTAATATATAACAAATCTGGCAGCCCTACTTAGCAGACTCTCCTGGATCTGGATCCCACGGCTGCAAACTTATTTGCTTCGATTAGGTACAATGACTTGGTTTATACCCGGCCACTTGTATAGTTGTCCATATTAATAAGTACCTACCTACATAGGTACTAAAACTTTAAGCAGTTTTTTATTTGGATATTTACAATTTGTTTTTATCTGGTGGTATCCGGAACAGATACCTCTAGTTTTTCTGTAGATGTCATGAAGGATGTCTGAGGTGACAATGAAGCATAAATTCAGATGATGGACAGCAACGCATTGTCTATACTGGGTGTATCATTAAGACCGGTCAGTATGGGGAAGTCAGAAATTGTAAGAGATAGAGCAATATGCAAAACTGTAAAAAAAGAAAAAAATTACATGCAACTCTTTCTTTTCATTGTACCTAGATACAACTTTCATTGTAAAATGACGAACTTACTAATTGGCTTAATATGTGTTATCCTATACCCATTGTATTTTTTTTTTCAATTAGACATGCTATTAAGTTCGCATGAAATAAAAGTAAACCCACAGTATCAATTTTCGTAATAAAATAACTACCTTTTATTTAGTAAAATGATCGGGTCCGTTAGTTGTGTTGATTTATTCTGACAATCTATAAACGCAGTTTTTCTTATATTAAATCGACATCAGGGTTCCTTAGTACAAATTACTCTATCTCTTATAGTTTCCCGTCTCCCCCATACCGACCAGTCTTGATGATACACATTGTACTTATATTAAACTTCACATAGGTATAGGTTCTGTGTTCAGAAACCCGACCTGGGATAGGTTGGATTGATATAAATTTATTCGTTGCCCCCTACTATCAGATTGGTTCCAAGATGGACTAATGATGTAGAAAAATATTAATTTTTTCTTCCCAGGTATTTGGCTGACGGTACCTGGTCCATTCAATAACATATAACTTACTTTATGAAATATGGAAGCAAAACCAAAAATAAAGTAAGTACTTAGATGATGGGAATATTAGTCTAGTTGGAGTAGAAACCAGTGCGAAAATTTGTATGCTAGTCAAGGAAATTCTTAGGTGTATGGGGCGTCAGTTATTAATCCCCCACCCCCCCAAAAATAATAAATTTCCGTAGAAAAATTACAGGAAACTAGGGCAAAATTTTAGGTACCCAAAGGTTTATTTTAGTTTATCCGAAGCGCTTTCGTTACCTTTGTTCTTGCTTAAGTAGTAAATACATTAACCGAATTACAAAGCTGACGTGAGATTTATGGTATTCACGAGATAATTTAAAACCGGGTGTGGTGGCGGGCATTGGGAAAGGTGTGAGGAAGTCCTGCGTCCAGCAGTAGGTAGACGGAAATATGATGATAACTGTTTCTATCCAGGGCCAAAACGATATATCCTCAACGAACATCTCAGCATGTTGAAACTCCGACGAAGTGCGTTTGCTACGACCAGAGCCTCTGGTGGTTCTGTAGTATGATCATCAGCGTTTTTGTCATCGTGCTCTGTCTCTATATTTTTATGAGTCGATAGATTGGGCTGCAAATGGCAAATAACTTTATTAAATCACGCCTACTTGTAGACCGGTATTTTTAATTTCAATTATGTGATAATTTGGCATAACTTCGAAATCTCACTAAGCAAGCCGAAGGCCGAATCTAATAAGTTTCGGAAAAATTCAAATATGTTAACAAAATCCTTCTCATTTGCATCCGTGCAAAAAATCGTTTAGAGTATATTTATAAGGTACAGTAGAGGTAAAAACAAGAAACGTAAAATCTCGCAGAAGTTGGTTAAATAAAGAAATACTTTGATTTGAGCAATAGATAATATTTATATGTAAGTACCTAATCATTGACAATTGATTAATTCGAATTTTTCAAAATTATTTGTCATTTTTTTTATTCTAATTGGAGATTCATTTCTACATGACCATGATGGAGTGTATACTAATTTTAAGTTATGTATTTTATACCGTATGGCGGAGCGTAGATTGAACACTACCTATTATGAAAACCATATTTAACCTATGTTCACAAATATAATGATGATCGTCGGTCTTTTGGCAAAGGGCGAATATCCTGTTGTACCAATCGGCAAATCAGCTCATTCTACGAAAGACCGAAGGACGAACCATTACACCATTTCACATATTCGCTCTTTTGTCAAAAGACCGTCGATGTTACATGGGAATGGGTGACTAACCCGGTATAGTTTTTTTGTTGAAATAAAATCTACTTGGTTTAAGTATACAATTGAAAACCTACTTTGTTATCTATCCAGGATCGCAGTAATAAGACCTCAAGCAAAACTTCCCCAAGTGACCCAACCTAACCAAAGACCTGTATGCTGTGACATGGAGTGTTTATGGTTCTGTAGTCTAATCGGAAGCATCCTTACCATTGGTGTCTGTTACTACTTTGCCTATTCCGTCATTTCTATCACTAAACTCAAGTTTGGAATGTTCGTTGCGTAGTTTCCAAACCAGAGTTGCCGTTTACAGTATTTACTCGTGTTTCATAGGAATCGTGAGTTTATTTGTACAGATAATTTTGTACATGATGGTCCTGGTCTTCATTTTGTTATATTACTGAAATTGTCTAAGTAATTCCCATAGCGCTCAATAGATAATTCTTGTCATCATTTCTAACAACAAGTGTATGACTAAATAAAATATTTATTTATTATACGCGCTTTCTACTGAAATAAGATAAGTATAAAAAATTTAAAAAAATCAAAAAATGATCTTCTATCACTTTTCATTCCCTCAATAAGACTTTTTTAAATATTTTCAATACACATAAGCATAACATAAAGCTTGCAGTTTTATTATGTAGGAACATGGATTATCGTATCGTCTATCTTCTAAATTCTATTGTACAAGAGTGTTTTTATCCTCACGTTACAATATTAAAATCGATATCGTATGTATGAGTATCATGTTATTTGTCGTGATCATGTCATGATTTGTTTTAAATATCATTGTTACATGCAAAGATTTAATTTGTTTTGTAGTTTGTGGTAACAGCGTGTAATTAAAATGTTAGTGAAATTGTTTTTTATGCGTTTAAATTTATTGATCTCGACTCTCAAGTTGAATCAGGTGTTCCTATTTTGTATGATGGAAAATTTTTGCCTGTTGTCATCAAGCCCATCAACAGTCCACTCGTCAATAAGTCAACTGGGAATTTTCAAAAAAATTATGACGTTTATGTTGTATCCGTGTGGTTTCCGGCTTAGAATAAGACCACCCCCAATCTTGCCGTAAGTGTCGTTAAGGCGACTAAGGGACTGCACGGGCAGCAGCGTTCTCTGCGACAACTAATTCGCCTGCTAAGAGTGGTGATAATTGCAAATCTCCCAATGGCTCACCAAAAGTGGCAATCTCAGTAGATTTAGCCTCCCCAGTGGGAGACTTATGTTCAGCAGTGGACGTATTTCGGCCGATGATGATGTAGGCATAGGCCTTCCCCAATGAACGCCACCACACCTTATTCAGGTCGTCGGTTCATCTGGCGGCGGGGCGTTACGTTTGACATAACCAAAAGGATTAGCAAGCTGAAAATTAATATGAATTAAAATATATAAGAATTGGTTATTCTGCAAAACTGCTAACACATCAGGCATAAGTGTAAGTAATAAGTATTGCTGGAATATTCTGGGTTAACCTTTAAACTAGGCTAACTTATTAATAACTAGCTGACCCGTACCCACTTCGTTGGACGGTAAACATTTTCCGACTACCACGAAGAAGTCTTTTCATTTTTCTGGTTAATATATAGAGTATGAAACACACAAATAACGTGGCTTTCTATTAGTAAAAGAATTATCAAAATCGGTTCAGTAGATCTAGAGATTACCCGCTACAAGCTCACAAACTTTAGCTATTTATAATATTAGTATAGATAAAATAAGTTACTACTTTTAACAAATCTTTTTAGCCAACTTATTTAATAACTATAGCTGTGCCCGCGGCTCCTCTCGTGTGGACTACATAATTTCTGTTTTTAAATGAAGTTAATACTTACATAGTTAGGTATAATATCCTTCCTCCTTTCCTCCCGCCCCCTGCATCCTCCACTCCCACCTATATAGTCCTAACTCATCGCAATCTGAATTGCGCTGAGAATTATATTTCTTTGATTGAGTTTTTGAAAACTATAAATTCGCATAACTTTTTATTGAGTAAGCCGATTGCGATGAAGTAAAGACTAAATGTTCCTCTAAATTAAGCCCTATATTTTTCTGAAGGCTCCGTCAGAATTGGTTCAGTATTGTTTACGGGATGCGAGCACAAACAAACAGATAAACAGACTTAAATTGCAAAAATGATCTTAATGTGTTCTATTACTTATCCTTCACCCCGCAAATTTTTATTTTAATATTTTCAATGTATTTACAGACACGCTCTTGCATGAATACTGGTATCAGTGGAGCGTTAAATAAAAATGTAAACGTTTGAACAAATCTTTTAAAATAAAATGCACCAGGGGAATCAACTATAAGATGCCTAGTTTGAAGATTAACTCTTTTCAGTATTGCCGAAAACTTTCGTCTGATTTCTATCCACCAATTCTAGGCCACCATACTGTAATCTAATGTGGCTTTTTATATGGGCATCATCAAACTAACTGCAATTTAATATGCCTACTGATTGAATAGATCCATTGTAATTGTTGATGGATGATAAAGTAATTTTTTCTCGTAATTGTTATGATGGTGGTCGGTCATTAGTATTGTTTTGATAATAGCAAGGAAGTAAATATTTAATACAGTTTTCATGTAAAACGAATTCGATTCGGTTTTGTTACGGTTCATTAGTGTAGCAGATTATTCTGGCAATGGCTACATGGGCTTGTTCTCTTATTGTTCATGGCCATGCAGCTAAATATTTAACTTGAACTCGATAAAAACCGGCACATGCTCATTTTGCAGTACATTGCCGCTTGATCTTTAAATTGTTATCATGTCAGATTGTTTGTGAGCAATGTATATGTATATTGCCGTGTGGTTTCCGGTAGAGTAGAATAGGACCACTCCAACTCTTCCCGTGGATGTCGTACAAGGCGACTAAGGGAATAATACATTATAAAACATCAATCAGGCCTCCCCAACCCGTCTGGCCAGCGCGGGGAGTGTAGGCCAAATCCTCCGTCTGTCTCCGGCAGGTGAGAGAGGGTTGTGCTCTTGCAGTGGAGACAAAAATAACCTGATGATGAATGTAAACTTACTGTAACATAAGCAAGTAACTTATTTTATTGTTTCTTAGTTGTAAACTCATTTATTAGTGACATAAGCAAGTAAATTATTTTATTGTTTCTTAGTTGTAAACTCATTTATTATCATCATCAGAGAAAAGGTATCGAGCATTTATATTGTAACCTTTATCCCCATCTATATCTATCTCTATTTTGCTGCTGTAAACAACAATCAGAAACTAAATTCTAAATAAAAATTCTATGATAGGTATTGCTTCTACAGCAACCTGCGGGCTGCAGAAAGATTTGACGCCCTACCTATTAAATTCTTATAAATAAAGGGGTGAAGTCTATTTATAGATCGCTGTACTAAAATCCATAGATTGGTACTTGAAAGTACACGTTAAGAGATGTTGGAAATGAGGTAGTGTGAGGTGGGAGGGAACGTCAAAGTTATGTTTCGCACAGCCCATTAGATAACTGTCACATTTATCCAAAGGTCCTTTAACTCGATCTTCCTAGGTAGACCTACTAGTCTAGTGGGTAGATCTAGTAGGTAGGTAATTATTACTGATCCGTCCAAGTGTTTTGTCTCGTTTTTGCACGATATGAATGTATGCGTTGCATTAGAAATTGTTAGACGTCTTTTTGCCTGTCTTTTTCTTCTGAAAATTAGTTACAATATGTTGTCTCATTATGACAGATTGTGATAAGTATTTGTTAAATTAGTCTTAAAATAATCTATACCTATAATAAAACTGTAACTGGTCTATGTCTGTACATGCGAGATATTTAAGAAAAATATATGGGGGTCTTTATAAAATTACTGTTTTAAAATGTTTTGTCTGTTTGTCTGTTTGTAAGTCTGTCTGTCTGTCTGTATTATGTATGTTGGTTACCTCATCACGCAAAAATTTTTGTATCAAATTTGATGCAGTTTTCACAGTGGTCTTGCTGGAGATCTAACTGAAAACCTAGTGCATGTTTCATCCTAATACGCTACTTACAACCTGAGATATTAACCTGGGAGCGGGAGTAGAACGGGAGCAGATTCTGTAGTCCATGCGAGCGAAACCGTGGGCACAGCTAGTGAATGATAAATAATGATGATCAAAAACGACACTTGTTGGTTGTGTGATAGTGCAATCTATTATTCAAATAACAAGCTTGATTTTAAGGGTAGGAACTTGTCCGAATGTACATGTATGTAGGCATTGTAGTTTGTTTAAACAAATTGTACCTACAGTAAACGAACTTCAATATCTAAGGTTTAATCATTGGACTTAAAAGTACCACGATTATAATCCGAGTACCTATGTATTTGCCTACCGACTAATAAAAGCTAGGTGTTCGAAAGTTAATAGTGTAGGTAAATAATGGCGATCATTGTAAAATCTATTAAGCAAGTAACTTTGTGCAGCACGAACCCGTCTTTTGGCCAATGACTTTACTTGTAAACGAGCTTGTGTAGTTTATGACGGTTCTGCACTAAACAGGGGCCTAATGATTCTGTTCATCTTTGTCAGGGCTACCTATTTCTTGCTCGTTGGTGGTATTTTTATTAAACATTTTTGTCAAACTAATGAATAAAAGGACAATGCTCAAAACTGGGCCTAAGATGCGTCTCCACCATTCATGTGCCAAAAATATTGGACTATGTCATAAATCCCTTCAAAAAAAAATTTAAGCTGGTTTAAAAATAACATATAATAATAACGGTAATTGATTTACGCCGGCCGATCGGCAACTAGAGTAGTGAAAGCAGAATTAAAGTCGATATATATAATCGGTGTATATTTATAATCGATATTTTTCAAAAATATTTGATACTGCCTTTCAGTTACTGCACGATAATCCACCCATCACGTTTTTAATTTACTGACTGGAAACACGTTATTTATAATTATTTAAAGTGATATGATAATAACTAAAATAAAGTTGGACGGGCCACATGTACCGAGAAAAAACTGAAATAGACCAAAAAATTGAGAAGTGGACCCCTCGATACAATGCAGAAAAGAAAAAGAGGTAGACAATGCAAGAGGTGATCGGACGATCTGAGGAGAGTAGCCGGCCCACTGTGGATGAGGTTGACTCGCGATAGAGAAAACTGAAAGAAACTGAAGGAGGCCTACATGTCTACAAGGGGGCAGCTGCAACCAGAAACCAGCAGTAAAATGTGGATAAACAGTGTTGTAGTACATAATTACTGTGCTTGGCTAATCCCACGACGAACAAGATAGTATTTTTATTGAAGCTTTTACATTATACCTAGGAAATGTCGATTATATGCTTGATTGACTCCGACGCCCGCCTACTTAATACTAATCGGTGAAATCTTTCTGTGTTACAATTAGTACCTAATTATAATTACACGGAAACCGGAAGTCTCATGGATCTCGTTTCACCTATTCACTGAGACAAGACTTTCATAATACCTGACTGGTTAAACCAAATAAATTGAAGTCCTTCTTGAATAAAAAGGTAATCATTCATTAATCATCATTGACTGATATAATGTTATGTAGTGCAGAGAGCGAAAACTCTATTAGTTACCCACAAACATACAAAGAAACCACACAATGGAAAGAAAACTATAGAAAAGATTAAAAGCTTATTAATTTATTTCAAAAACCTCAACAAATTAATACTTTACATTATAAACATCACACCAGCTTCCCATTTGTGGGTAAGTTGAATACTCGTAAATGAACTAAACTAAAAATCATATTAGGTATAACAAAAAAAATACACGTATCTTAGCCTTAATCTAGTAAATTTGAGTCTTTGCTTTAATTCGTATCTAATTTACGACAAATAAATTAATAAGTACTTGAATTTTTGTGATGTTTTTCTAAAAAAAAACCATTTTAAAGATTTTTTTAAACAATAGATCATCAAATAAATTAGTGTATTTAAGAATTTAAGTTTTAAATACTTAATGAGTTATTACCAAATAAAAAAAATTACACTATTAAATAAGTTTGTGAGAATAGCCAAGTTGAAGAAATCTTACAACAGGCCCTTTAACGTATATATATACGTATATAAATCATTTCCTTTTAAGTGATCGTTTGTGACAACCCTACTGATATATCTACACTATTCATTTAGTGATACAAACAGACACAATTTACTAATTTACTAGAAGTATGCTTTACACTAAACCTTTGACCCTTTGGTTATTGTTTGCTGCACCCTTTGAGTTTTTTTTAACTCGCTCATGTTAAAGGCTACTCAAAGGTAATATTGACACGACCATTCAAAGGTAAAGTCACCCGCCCACGGTTTATTTAACAATCGGTTTTAGTTTTTTGAAGTTTTTACCGGTTTTTACTATTCCTTTGTGGAAAGGTCAAAATTCCAAAATCTTTGTATCTAGTTGCTGCTTGCCTACGCCATGACATTAAATTACGCCCGAACAATTATAAGCATTTAGAATAAGTACCTGCTTTGAAATGTTTGACCGAACACTCCCTGCTACCTTCAAAGAATTTATTTTTAAACTGATACATCCTACTAATATTATAAACGCGAAAGTTTGTAAGTATGGATGGATGTTTGTTACTCTTTCACGTAAAAACTACTGAATGGATTTTAATGAAACTTTACAATAATATAGCTTATACATCAGAATAACACATAGGCTACAATTTATAAAATTGTCCAAAATTTGAAATGTTTGTCTTAAATAGTCCTATAAAAAAGCTACTCGAAATACTAATCGTGCGCAGACGAAGTCGCGGGCACCAGCTAGCGTATAATATATGACGGTACTGGGCAAGCATAGTGTGGGACGTCCCCTGGCTAGATGGAGCGACGATCTGCGTAAGGCGGCTGGCAGAGACTAGATGAGAAGAACGGAGGATCTGGTACTTGGGAAAGACCTGTGTTTAGATATATGTATAAAGGAAGAGGATTAGTAGAGATATGAATTTATGTAATTGCAAGGAATTTTTTATGGTAATATGGATATATCCATGACTTTTTCCTAGATATAAGTGAGGCTGGGGTATACAAAGGAGACGCAAAGGAAAAATATATCTTAGAAATTGTTTTTTACGCTTCACGCGTTGGAGGTACAGAAAAGGGGGCATCGAGAAAAAAAATGTGACTTTGAACCTTTTTCAATAATCTGGACGTATAAAATGGTTTAGAAAGAAATATTAACTAAGTATTACTACTGATTTAATTTACTTATAACATCTCGTGAAAAGGAATGTCTATCGCTCGATATTTTCGTCACAAGTTCATAAATTACACTACCTAACTCCGATCCCTGATGATTAGACACCTTCTGGGTAAAAGTGTTTCATTCGGTCTAATCTTCACTTTCCATCAGGTTAGATTAAGGCAAAGATAATATATGATTAAGGCTATAAGCATGAGCATATCAATATAAAAAATGAAATAATTTACTATAGTTAATTACTACTATTGTTAATAATATTAATACTATTACTACTAATATTACTATATTTATTATTATAGTTATATATTCAGTCGTATATTGACGATTTATATCTACGTTCAGTTCAACTCAAATCAAATACTTATTCTTTATTGTGTACCAATACATATACAATTTTATAAAATAAAAAACAAAAAAAAAATACATAGAAGGATGAAATTACGCTGTAAGATAAGAATTGGATGGCTCTATATGAGTATCATTAAAATGCATTAAACTCACTGAAGCGATTATTTTACTACAAAATTAGATAATAAGGACTCGTAAAAATCAAGTTTATTTTCTTATTTTTTCTTCCAATTAAATAATAAAAGAGATATCATTGCAGACGAGATCTGATCAATTCTCGTCTGGAGAACTAGACTGTGTCCATTATGGAGGTGCTATACTGCGGGATATACTGTGCTATGATATTATTATAGCTATGATTGCTGCAACTTACTTTATTTTAGTTCACATATTAGAGTACCTAATAGTACTTTAATTATTAAGACTATTACTGTTGACATTGTATAAATAAACTATTAAAAATAAGCCACAAGACTTTTATAGAGCTCTGTACACAAAGCTAGCTCAAAAAGAAATAGCGTGCAAAAGTCCACTGTTGGACAAAGGCCTCTCCCAAGGCGCGCCACTGAACCCGATCCTCGGTTCTTCTCATCCAGTAACTGACAGTTCCCAGCTGCCTTACGTAGAGCTTAGCTCTATCTAGTCAGATCAAAGAAATAACTTGATTTGCGTATCCCACAACCAAAGATAAATACATTAAGTAACCAATATGGCTGGTTGTTGGTTAAGAAAAAAATTACTAACCGTCCAACCAGGGTGGACAGAGTGGTTTATCGGTTAGTAACAGACTAAATTGCCTACGTATCTAGCGAAATGTCTTCACTATATCATAATGTCAGCCTTTAGACTTCCACTGCTGGACATATTACGAATCATATCCTTCAAAGATACGCCGAGCATAGCCCTCTCCATAGCTCGCTGA
Source organism: Esperia sulphurella (assembly GCA_947086405.1). Lineage (NCBI taxonomy): Eukaryota > Metazoa > Arthropoda > Insecta > Lepidoptera > Oecophoridae > Esperia > Esperia sulphurella. The sequence goes on from OX352267.1 coordinate 11,488,885, forward strand.
GCGACGTGAAACTTATGGATCAGGCCCACTGTCAGTGTCCACGTTTCTGCACCGTAGGTCATGACAGGCAGGACGCACTGATTAAATACTTTTGTCTTTAAGCATTGTGGAATAGGCGAAGTGAAGACTTGACGTAATATTACAAATGCTACCCAGCCCAACTGGATTCTTCTGTCAGCTTCCCTATCAAAGTTGTTTCTACCCAACTGTATTGTCTGTCCTAGGTAGACGTACTCCTGAACAACTTCACTATATGTATACGACTAATTAAGATACGAGACTCATAACTAATTTATTGCGTACGCATACTTTCTGTCGTAAATCTAAAGCTGAGAAACCAAATTATTATTTAAAGTACCTAGCTCAATCATACTTGCAGTACCTACGTCCTGATGATTATTTATGAGACTGTCTGTTAGAAGAGTTGAATTATACTGTCCGCGTGCAGTGTAGGAGTAGCTTTAGATTCGCAAGACTGTTGCAGATGTTCCCTAAAGATAAAATCTATTCCTACGACTTTACGGTAGAGAGAATAATTGGTATTATTCCGGTAAAGATTGAGATTATTTCTAATTATGGACAGAAAAAATATATTTATTTGTAATTTATTAAGTTGGCATACAAGAGAATCGTGGGAGCCTGGTTGGTTGGGTTCAAACGCCGCCCGTACCAATAAGTTTTTCGAAACATAAGTAGTTCAATTTGCCATTTACATGTATTGTAATTTAGTAAAAATGATTTCTACTAACTTTTAGTATTTAAGTTAAATATAATAACTGACTAGCTGTGCCCACGACGACGTACGCGCAGACCACTGATATAGGTACGTGGGGAAGTGTGGGTCCCCAGCCCTCCCCTCCCTTAAATCTCTCCCCCCCCACTGTTCCACTCTCACCTCCTACCTTCGCCTACACTTCCAGGACCATGCACCACCGCTTTTACCTATATCCAAATATAGTTCTCACTCATTGCAAGACGAATTCCTTCGAGCATTACAACCTACATCTTTGTTGTATTCTAATGCAGTGTAAGCGAGATTATGAAAACTATAAATTCGTATAACTTTTGACTGAGTGGGCCGACTACATGAAATAAAGTAGATAAATGTTACTCAAAGTTAAGCCCTATGTTTTTTTCCGAATGGTACATAAAAATCAGTTCAGTCGTTTTTACGTGATGCGTGTACATACAAACCAAAGATAATATATACAAACAAACAAACAAACAAACAAACAAACAAACAAACGTTCTCAATATTTTAATGTGTTTTTCCTTAGACCCCCAATTTTTTTGCAATTATTTTCGATGTACACACATGAGACGTTTACGGTTAGATTGATCACAAACTCATAATTAATACAAGATATAAACCTAAAACAAGATACTATTTAATTTATTTAGTGTCTATAGTTATGACAAACAATGATAAAGTACATTTATTCCAGTCGAAATACCAATGATTTTGTTCTGGAATGGAATGTAAGTTTATATAGGTACGTAGTAATGAAAAAGAAAAGTATTCATCTCCTCTTCTTAGCCTCAAGTATTAAGTAATTTTGACTACACCTACATTACTCTATGTTTGTTTTACGGCCATTAAACACAGCTAAAAAGCGTGTTGGCTCATTATTTGTGCAACTAAGTAACCTTTAAGTAACTAAATGCGACCATCTTTAGTGCGAGCGCCTCATCAATGTCGAGTGTATTTTGGTCTTTAAACTGTTACATTTGTGAAATATATTGGGATATAAAAAAATAGTCGGAGCGGAAATTCTTCCCGTGGGTATCGTCAAGGCGACTAAGGAATTGCCGCAGTGATTTCCTGCGATCACCAATCCGCCTGCCAAGCGTGGTGATTATAGCAATTCCCCCAATGGCCAGCTCACCAAAAGTGGCATTCTGTTGGAGAGGCTTACGGGGCTTACGGTCAGCAGTGGACGTATTTCAGCGGAGCGGAAATTCCCGAATTGATCAGCTTCTGTTTTAATATTCGGAAATCTGCCAATACATTACACACAAACGTCATCATACTCGCCGTCATCCTCTCACTGCTAAGGATCGTCATAATGATCAATACATATTATTATAACCTTATGCACTAATTTGTCAATTTCCAAATCAATTGATCCCACGAAATGAAATACGAACCAACTTCACCAACTTGGTTACCACGGATTAACTTAACTATTTATTACCAAGTTTGCTGTTTCAGACAAGTTGCATGAATGCTAATTGGTAATAGCTTGCATTGATGATTTAAGTCTTACATCCCATACTATACCACGTGGACCTTTGCTTGGAGAGCTGAGAGCAAGTTCTTAGATATCTTTAAGGGTTCCGTCAAAACGTTGCGAAAGTTTTTGTTCATCTGTCTGCCATGATATTCTAAAATAGTGGTTGGTGGTAAAAATTATTTTGACTAAAGTCATTTTCAAAATTTTGCTTGATCACAGGTCAATAATAGAATACGGTATATAATGTTGGCATATAAGATTCACTAGAAACATTGTAGTTTTAGAGTGAGACTTCTGGAAAAATTTGGTCAGCCAGGAAAATCTGGTGACAAATGTTGCTGCAGTCTTAAAGCCAAGGGTGGACTAGATCATCGTCGTAGACGATGTCGCTGAAAATACAAGGAGAGATCATATATTTTCATTGGATTTTTTTTAATATATTTGTTTTTGATTCAAAATCTGAATTCTCACTGGGTTGATTATTTTTTATTATGTACTAGCTTTTGCCCGCGACTTCGTCCGCGTAAGTTTCGATATTTACACATCTTGAATTTCAAAATAGGAATGAGATGTTTTTTCGGGATAAAAACTATCCTATATCCTATTCCAAGACCTCACCTATAAGTATGTGTGCCAAGTTTCATCCCGATCCGTCCAGTGGCTGAAACGTGATTAAGTAACAAACATCCAAACTTTCGCATTTATAATATTAGTGGGATGTTATCTTATGTATGCCCCTCCTCCAATATGCAAACGCATACATAAGATATGCATATGCCCTCCCCCCCCCTCCTTATGCAAACGGGGCTCACACCACCTGATTCGAACATACTACATATAAAAAATAGGTAAATTGTGGAAATTTCAGTTTAGGAAATAATTTAATTGACGAAACCCGCACACTGTGTACGATGTACACTTAGCTGACTTTTATAGCTGATATTAAACTCCAGGCTCCCTTGTTCTGTTCGTTACATGAAGTAGCCGGAAGTCCTCCAGGATGTGATGGTTATAAAACTGATGTATTACAGCTGTAAAATTATCGAGTCATAAGAGTCTATGAGAAAATCTTCAATTTGTTTGCAATACGCGTATTAAACCTATGGGAATCTCAAGTTAATTAAAGGCGTACCATAATAGATGGGTTAATACCAACTTAAAGTCCCCTCCCAAGGGGCGAGGGGACTTTTGTCATAGTGATAGTAGGCATGGGTGTTGGACTCTCAAAAGAGAGTTGGACGCATAGGGTCTGATTCCTTCCTACGGAAAAGACTTTATACAAGATCCTATTTTGGATATCATGCAGGGGGTAAATTAAAAAGTTAAGAAATAACTAAATATAGAATTTACCTTTTTTGTACAAATAAGGTTTGTGAAAAAATATATTTTTTTCATGATTTTTATGTGCTTACGTTATTACAGTAATCCATATGGTATATTTATTTGTATATACTCTGTATTTTAGAACATTCCTTGTTGAGTTTCCACAGTACAGGGAAGCTTTGTTTGAAATTAGACAAAACATATGAATATTTATGTGTATTTGTCGTAGAATAAAAACAAAAGACTAACTCAAAATACTATCATGTCATTGTATTTTTTTTATTGCTGATGCTTTGCGCTTGACCTCAATATCACCTGATGGTAAGAGACGATGAGGCCTAAGGTGAAGCGCGCTTACCCATAAGATTGACTTTTCATTTAAAAAGATCCTTATGTAGTAGATACTAGATATACCACGTTCTCGCACGAAGCGTTTTGCTTCCTCTTTCATTATGCGAACTGCTAAGGTATGGAACTCTCTACCAGTTTCGGTATTTCCGGACAAGTACAACTTCGATCTTTTTAAAGGAAGAATGAATAGGCATCTTCTGGGAAAGCGCGCTACACCTTAGGCCTCATCGTCACTTACCATCACGTGTGATTGAGGTCAATCGTAAACCCATCAGGAAATAAAAATCAAATTGTACTCGTCCGGAAACACCGAAGCTAACAAGGAGTTCAATTCCTTAGCAGTTCGCATTATGAAAGAGGAAGCAAAACGCTTCGTGCGAAAGCTTGGTATGTCTACTACTAATACATAAGGATGAAGTCCCTCACCTCGCCCGGTAGTTCAGTGATGGAAGGGAGATGGGGAATCAAATTGTGCAATTCCTGGGCACACACACTTCTGTACTTATCTGTAGAAAACCAAGTACTGTACTAGTAAGAACAAATGCTAACTTCCAATTAAGTATAGTTAAAATACGGGTATTTGTGTAAAATCTGCCAAATGCTATTTATTATCCTGTAATATCCTGTAGTTTTAAATACTAGTAATGCCAAAAGAAACACATATCCTAGATATTTCATTCCAAACCAATAGTCATTCGAAAAACCAATGCTATTTGCGTCTCAATAATAATTATATGAAAGGGTCACTAGCAGCAAAAACAGGTTTGTATTACCATGTAAATTTTGCGGTCCACTTCGGAACACCATCTATTATTAATTTTGTTTTCGAGACGCAAATGGGTTTTCATATAACTATTGATTTGTAATAAAATATAGGTAAGTTTTACCAAAATCTCGCTGTCGTAAATTTGCTAAGAAAAAAGTATGTACTTGCCGCCGTAAGTATGTCTAATTTCAACAATTCCCTTGTTTTAGAGCTCTACGTATTCGTTAAGTTAATTTTATTTTCTGTAATAATAACGTTCTTTTTGACATCCAATCTTTAGTAGTAAACAGTGAACGACGATATATTATTCTGAGAGACTTAGTGCATCAGTGGACTTATAAAATCTGCAATATCGCCTTTAACGTAACAAAAACAAAAACAAAAGCAGAGGCAGGACAAAGACAGGCTGATTTGCTCTTTATGTCAGATGTTAGACACAAAACGTCAGGTAAATAATGGCCCATAACCATAACTCATGCATAAATAACCGACAACGAAGCTGTAATTGTGCCGTGAAACTTAAGAGTGAGAGCTGAATGAATGAAACAAAAATAGGAAACAAAGTGAGGTAAAACTCTGCTATAGAGAATCAAGAAACTTTTATCAATGTTTAGATATCGAAATGATGTAAGTGTATAAATGTACCAAGTGTACTCATATGCAGAATTTTAACATTTGATTTTGACTTTTTGACTTTAGTCAAAGATGATATAGATAATACTTTGATGCACCATATTAATTCACATCCCTTTTTATTTTGAATCATATGTAGCTTTCCTTATACTAATGTTTTCTTTCATAATCATTTATAGGTTCTTTAATTCTCAAAAAATCGTTTGTATGTAGGTATATGGGCATCGACTTTCAGAAACGATTGTTAGACGAGCACTCTAGCTTAAAAATACAAGGATATTCCTAGTATGGAGAGTCTAGAAGAGTCGATTGCATCGATAATTAATTTGGGGTTATATTTTTCCCAAATCAAATTTAAAATTAAGAAAAAAATCATATTTTACGTAGAACAATCACGTTTTATGTTAATACTTTTGTTCAAAAACATTTTTATATGACTTATAGTTCTTCGTCTATACATTGCAGGAAATAATCTAATTGGGGTGTATCAGGTTTTTAAAATAAAATACACAAGGAATAACATTGTATAACCTATTATTTTATATTGTATTGTATTGGAGGTTACGGGTTCGAATCCCGCTAGGGGCAAATGTTCGTATGATGAATATGAATGTTTGTACCCAAGTCTTGGATATTTATATATTTATTTAAGTATGTTTATCTGTTATCTAGTAACCATAACACAGGCTCCACCTAATTTGGGACTTGATAATTGGTGTGAAAGTCTGACATATTATTATTATTATTATAACCGCTATCCAAATATTAAAATAGAAAAATAAATTACAGAGCCACAGAGCAGTTGTCATTGAATTGATGTTATGTTACTGGTACAATAGTAGAATTTTGTTTAAGTTTCATCTGAATAGTTACCACCAGTTTACCTAACATCAGCCAAACATCAATGGTTTGAAGGGTAGGAGAGACAGTCAGTGTAATTACAGCCAGTTTAAGTGGCAACGCTCTTGTCGCCTTTGGGTCTATTTATATCCGCTTGCCACTTCGGACCGTAAAAAAAGTTTTAAATTTGACGTTCATTCACATAAAACATCTAATAATCCTATTGGACCCGTCTATCTTAACATCTCAGGGATCCAGTAGTCAATTGTGGAAAAACTAGACAAACTAGATAAGAACAAGATAAACTAGGTAGGAAATTACAATAATTTATACAACATGCGTTTACTGACCTGCTGTTTGAATCTAAATAGAACACTCAAGTGGTTGTACAAGTGCAAGTAAAGAAATTATAGACAAAGAATTTTTTTTCAGACTGTCGTCGAACTCTTTTAGGTCTCGTTCCATCTTAGGCCTCATCTATACCTACTATCCGGTGAGAAGGTCAAGTTAATCCCACCTAAAGTTTTGTGAACTAGGTACTTAATTCGTTAGCATTATTATATCCAAAATCGTGCATTTGTATGACAAATGATATTCACTCTTATGTAATTCATTGTTTATTGGATTTTAATAATTATACGATAGGTGCCCCGGGACTAATGGGATTATTTCGTCCCACTAGTCCCGTTGCAATCATTACGGTACAACTGGGGAAAAAAAATCTCATTTGTCCTACAACGGGACTACCCAATGGGACAATTGGGATCAGAGGGTCTACTCGGCCCATACGATGGATTATTGCTACAGGACGCCGTACGGCGTCACTGTCCGTCAACGTGTTAATAAATAGGTATAATTATGTAATCATAAATAAAAAAAATGTAATTATAATTATTATCGACTATGAAGTATTATTTCGCGTTTAGTTTTAAATACCACTTTCTCCGATAACATTTGAGTAAGTAGTGTATTTTTAACTGAAAGCGGGTTTATTATTCAATGTAGACCTAAATAAAATTACCAGTGTCATACTCGTAGTTCGCAACTATGTTCTAGTATTACCATGCTTTTGTTAAGTATAACATATTTTTCTTCTTAGAAGTGAAACTGTGTCAGTTTTAAATATCCGTTATTTTTTTGTTCCAAAGTTGAAAAGTTTTAGGATTAATTTTTAGTAAGTCATGTTCATTCATTCACCTTTTGATACTTCATAGACGTCGTATCGAACACGAGTATAATATACTCAGTATATTATACAAACGAAATAACTGCAGAATCAGGTAATTATACTCAGTAATAAATAATAAATAATAATTATCTTTTTTACAATTTCTTGATAAGTATAAGCTTAAAGTAAAAGTAATTAAAGTAAATTTAAAGTAACCTTACTTATCAAGAATTTGCAAAAAATATGAGTTACTGTACATATATTTTTCTTTATCTTTGAGATAAATCATTTATAGACTTTTGATTATAACTGATGAAAATGAGATTTGGTACTTGTTCTTACCAACAAGTGTTCCAAGTTTTTCAAGTAGGTATACTTATTGCACACCTTATCTACACATACTAGTTTTGTTACACCATGTTCTACTAGGGACCTACTGTACGTGAGGTCATAAATTATAAGACATAAAAGCCTCAGCATCAACCCTCCCGCAGCCTCCCTAGACGAGCCGGTAAACGGCGAAAGTACACAAACCCCGCGTTCTGCCGAGCGTATAAACACGAGAATTGCGCGCCGCGCGCCACTCGCGAACCGAGCACGCATATGCGCGCGCGCACCGCTGCCGCCCATCGCGACGACCGAGTAACGCGCACGCGAATTTAAAAAATTTACGCGTGAATTAAATGCAGTGATTCGAAAAACGAACGAAATTTCTGTGACTCTACCGATTTTTTTTTACTTTCTAGTGTGGTTTCGAGGTCTGCTCTAATTGTGGTATGTGTTTGCAACTTTTTGTTTCTAAGATTGATATTCGAAGTTTTAGAGGTTTTACTATGCACAATATACATAGGTTTTCATTTATTTTTACGGATGAATTTTTCAAATTAGATGGATTGTGACCATTCGTGATCGTTCGAGCATGGTGGTCAATAGGATTGAACTGGAATGGTCAAAATTAGTGTGACTATTGTCACGTTGACCTATTTAATATGTTTTTTTATATTTAATTTTGTCAGGTTTGTCCATAAAATTATAGAAATTCTTTTCGAAACAAATATGCTAAAGTTAGAAGACACCTTTTTAAGGGGTACTTAGGATAATAGAGAGAAGATAGCAATTTCTGTTTATAAGCTGGTATTTTGTTTATAATCGTCTAGGGTAAAATACCATTTATAATTTTTGACGCTCTGTTAAATATTCAAAGATTTAGTAAAAAGTTCATATAAAGTTTTTTTGAAGTATTCAAAAGTCAAGTTCATTCAAAACTAATAAATAAAAAATTAAGTAAAAAATGTTCAACTTCTGACGGAGAATATTTATTAACAGAGTAATGACTTAACTCAGACATAGGTCATACAAATCTCGCACCACACTTACACTGCTATCCTTTCCATCAACGTCTGTAATAGTATTTGAGTTGGGAAAGGTCAGACAGGGCCCTAGTGGTAAGCGGTTACTGTCTCCCATAAGACCACAGTGTGTTGCCACCTTGGGGACTGTTAGAACGTCTCGTGTGCCTGGCTCTCCTACCCTTCAAACCGAAACAGAACAATGCTAGCGTAATAACCGGTAGTTGATTAAATAACATTCCACAAGACAAAACTGACCCTTACTACCTAGTCTTTGCCCTTACCAATTATGTACGATATCAACTACCTTAGCCGTACATAACGTAATGTATGTTATAGCTAACTCTATTCGTGCATATTACCCTAGTACATTTTTATTTTAACTTTGTAACTGCACAAGTTTCATTGTAAAGGAGAATGACCAAAATTGTATGGGAGTTTGCCCTTGAACTTTTAACCTTGCGTCTGGATCAAATTGTCGTCACAATACAGGCAAAATACTCAGGATCATTATAAAAAGAAAATCGTTTAAATATTTAGTGGGAAAATTCAATAATCTTACTTGGAATAAAATCTTCGTTGGCATGCAGTTTTCACAAAACCGTGGGTATATAGCCACGATTAACCGCTCCAGATATTGATGTCATAGTGTTGTTATTAGTCGACGACGGTATATTGCATTCGACACTACATTAGGCTCGTTAAAATAGATTTTGTCACCCAAATACACAATGTAAACAAACGGACCAAAACAAGTGTTGATATCATATCGGATATGACGTCACAGTACGAAACCATAGTGCATATCAATAGTGAGGTTCAACTACATCGATTTAACAAATTGAATAATCGATATTTCGGTTACGAAACAATACTTTCATAAATATCTTTTAAGAACGTGTGTATCACTTTAAATCAGTACAAATAGTGTATTTCCAGTCAGTAAATGAAAAATATGATGGGTGTATTATCGCGCTAGTAACTGAAAGGTAGTATCAAATATTGTTGACAAATATCGATTATAACTATATATCGATTTTAATTCTGCTTTCACTACTCTAGTTGAAAAGATGCCGGTCGGCCGGCGGAAATCAATCAACGTTTATATTATATGTTATTTTTAAACTCCCTATTCCATTGGCTTTAAAAAAAATTTGAAGGAATTCATAATTCAGACATATATTTTTGGTACATGAATGGTGAAGACGCATCTTAGGCCCACTTTTGGTCATTCTCCTTTGAAAGAGATATACATAATAAAAGAGTAGAAAAACAAAAGAAAAGCGAATTTGTACATTGAAGTTAAAAAAAAAATCACTTCCCGGATATTACTTAAGACCAGTAGAGGCCAAAAATATAAGAAAAAAAAATTCACTCTTTAATAGCTTTGAGTTCGGAACACAATCTGGTATAAGTTATATCTCAATAAAATGTCAGGAGGCTGAACTAGGTTGAGCACTCTTTTGATATTATTTAGACAGTGTAGTTCAACATTACTGGTTTTTGCAAAAACTTGACAGAAAGTTACAGAAATGTTTTAAAGCTCATTTATAGTTTTTTATTTTATTGTAGCTGTTGTATTTTTGGATATTTCCACAAGTCTCGATACAATAAAAAATCTTAGTTGCCCTGTAAACCACCACTCCCTGACAGGCATTTTGTTGTATAGTTAATTGGGTATGCAAAATGGGTGGCAGGAAAGAGAAGGGAAGGGAAGGAAGTTGATAGGGAAGGGGAGGGAGGTTGGGTGGAGGGGTAGTGGGAAAGGGTTTGGGGAAAATCTTAGGAAAGGGGGATAAAGAGGACAGCTAAGCTAGCAGGAGTGGGAGGTGGCAGAAGAGAGGGAGGGGGGCGGTGGGAAGGCAAAGGCGAATTAAGGGGAGGGATAGGGGAATGAGAAGGGGTTAGGAAGAAGAGAAAGGGGGGAGGAAGGTAGGGTAAAAGGGAGAGGGAATGGGTAGGGGAAGGAGTTTTCAACGTGGTGGGAAGGGGCTGGAAAAGGGGAGTGGGTAGAGTGATATTAGTGGGAAGGGGTGGGGGAATGGGAGGAATGCGAGCGTAAAGGAGGAAGTAAAGCCCCTGCGAAAATTTTTTTTGTTTTAAGATTAGATAAAATATAAGCAACTTCTTACACAATTATAAAACATAAAAAATATAAATAACTGTGAAGTAAATTTCAACTTTAAAAAAATACAATGATTCTGTAGTCCCACGGCAAATTTATGTCAATATTTTTTTTCAATGCATAGTAGTTTTTAGAAGTATGATTTGTAATGAAGAAATTCGACGAAGAACGAAGGTGATCGACATAGCTTAAAGAATTAGTAAGGTAAAGTGGTAGTGGGCGGGTTACATCGGTCGCAGAACCGATGGCCATTGGGGCAGATAAGTTCTGGAGTGGAGACCACGGATCGGCACGCCCAGGGTGAAACGTCCGCCGCCAGGTGAGTCGAAGACCTAAAGAAGGTAGCTGGAAGCGGCTGGATACGGAGGGCAGAGGTTCGGGTGTAGTGACGTTTATTGTTGAAGGACTCATTACAAAGACAGATGTATTTACAGTGTGCTTGGATGATATGGAAGAAATAGGTAAACGAATCGACATACCGTGTTTCACAGAGCATAATATGATATCAGACGATATTAATTTCTTAAACATGCCGAACTTTACGCTGGCGGCTTACTATGCTCGAAACAATAGAAACGGTGGCTTTTGTATATTAGTAAGAAATTATTTAAAGATTAAAGAATTTAATTCTATAGAAAAATTTAATATATCAAATGTTTTAGAATGTTGTGCAATAAAGTTAGTGGAGCACAGGTTAGTGATTTTATGTGTATATAGAGTTCCCAGGAATAAAAATATCGCACACTATTATGACCTATTTTTTACTAATCTTACTGATATTTTGGATGTATTAACTAGAATTAATAATAGCAGAATCATTATAAGTGGGCATTTTAACACGGATGTTCTTAAAAAATCTAAATACTCAATTAAATTTGAATAAATGATTCTAAGCTAATTCTAAGTTATAATCTCAAATTTTCTATCAGGGAACCAACGCGACCTAGTAGTGGCACCTGCATAGATAAAATCATCCACAACATACGTGGAGCTAAGATTGAATTATATGAACTTGCTATCTCAGACCACAAAGCTCAACTGATGACTTGTTCAGTTGGGAAGACATGTATCTATAATCACTGGTATTGTATAAATCGCGACTACTGTAATGAAAATGCATTGAGAAACTTTCTTTTAATGAAGTACTTAATGCAACCGACGGGGACATAGCTTTCATTGCTTTCTTTGAACTATTTAAGCTCTTCTATGACTTATGTTTTCCCGAAATTAGAAAAAAAAATAACTAAAGTGGATATCGCGCGGCATCAAAATAGGAAGTAAATAGAAACGATCCTCGCTTTGGAAATACAGGTTATCCAAGGGCCCTTACGATAGGGAAAATGTGAAATTAACTCAAAAGGCACAGAATATGCACCACATATTCAAATCAACGAATAAACCAAAAGCAACATGGGATATCATAAATAAGAATAAACAAAGGTTTCCAAGTGAGCATCTAAAGCAGTTAATCGTTTATGGAAGCCGTGTTACGAACCCTGCATAAATAGCGCAAATATTTAACGACTATTGCATAGATCAAATAAAATCACAGCAGCAGAAGCTCAATTGTATAAACATACTTACACATACAATTCTAGTAAATCTTTCTTTATGAAGCCTACTGATCCCGAAGAGCTATGTACTATAATAAAGAGCTCAATTAACACAAACAGCACTGGAATTGATGGTATATCAACCAAAGTAATAAAATATGTTTGCTACCTTATTTTAAGCTACATCATAAATCTATGCCTACAACAGGGTGTGTTTTTGTCAAAACTAAAGACTACTATCATAAAACCGTTACACAAAAAGGACGATAAATGTGACATAAAAAACTATAGACCAGTAACCTCCCAGTTTTTACTAAAATTTTTGAGAAGGTCATGTACACTAATTTATACAATTACTTTGAGTTTAACAAAATACTAATAGACTTCTTAAATATAGTTTATTCCAAAATTGACAAAAGTGAAACTGTACTAGCCATGTATATGGATAGGTATGTCAAAGGCATTTAACTATGTAAAACATAGTATACTAATAAGTAAGCTGGAGACATATGGAATTAGAGGAAATACCTTAAATTTGCTAAAATCCTACTTAAGCGAAAGGACACAAATCACCAGCATAAACAGAATATGCCCTAGAAGCAGAATGGAATAAGTAGGTATACATATAAGAAATACACACTTCATTACTAATTTCTTAAATATTAATTTGTTGCTAATTATTATTACCTGTTGACATTTTATGATCGTATTTATTATTTTTTGATTTGATTTTTAAATGTAAATAATTATTGGTAGTTTCTTTCTCAATTAGGTATGTAATGTAATAAAATTTTGTGCGCCTCCTGGCGGATCACAGCGAACTTCCTATAATGTAACACCTGATTTACCCTGAGTATCAATAATAAATGTTTTCAATTTAAATTTTAACAATTACATCAAGTTTATGTTCATAATACCTGAAATAATAGCAATTTATTGATCTAAGAAGAAAATAAACATTTTATGGGAATGAGAAGCAGAAATTACTTGAAACGGAATGGGCAGTCGGCTTGTCTACTCCAACTCATTAACTTTGACTTTAACTAACCGAACCAAAGAGATAGTCTCTTCGGAGATTTATGAATAAATAACTCATTTTAAAGCCCTATTTCCTTATTTAGTCTGTCGGAAAACTATTAAATACAGGGGAATGACTAAAATAACTTAAAAAATGAATATTACTTGAGAGGTTTTGACTTTTAAAAAATTTCAACTGCTGACTAAACACTGGATCTAAAAATATTACACGAAGATTCTAAAAAAATGCGTAATATAAGTATTGGTGTAAAACACCTGTAGTTACCGGTTACAAGGGCCGTCCGAACATCAGGAACTGACTTTTAGAAAAATCTCATAATTTGTATTAGTTCATACGAGTTTAAAAAAAATATGATAACTGCATTTACCACTGCTATTCCTTTGCATACCAAGATCAAAAGAATAAAATACAATGTCTAATTTTATTATTTTATACTAACATAAACTAAAATAGTTCATGTAGACTAATTATAATTAGCTACTAACTAACACTAATGGGGATCCTCGTTGTATCTAGATAAAGCATTGTATTTTAATTTATAGCTTTTGAATCACAGCGTTGTTTGCAACCTCTTTGGTTCTCAAAACGATGTATTGCAGTAAACTATAAATAAGTACTTGGACCATCTCTCATTTGGATATCGACATACGTGCCCTGCCCATGAGAGATGGCCCAAATAGTTACTGCCTGGTACCCAAGGGACGGAAAAGGATCACAAGGAAGGCAAAAATTAAGATGGAATGACGAGATGAGGAGAATGCTAGGAGCGACCTGGACTACGTTAACACGAGACCAGAACGATTGGAGGCGACTGGAGGAGGCCGTCGTCTTTCGGGCGGACTGAATTTTACATAATAAAACATATTATATAATTATTAATTAAATAAATAGTTAATGTAATTTATAGTATCATCTAGGTATAATGTAATATTTTAACTGTTAATTATTATTTTTTTCCAATAATAATGAGGCTTTTTATCTTATCTTAAAATAGGTACTTATACATTGTGTTGTAGGGTAATCAATCACATATTTCTACAAAAGTAGAAAGTTGAAAACCCTTATTTTTGTCCCTTTTTATATACCCCTAACGCTGACAAAGCCCTGGATAAATTTTCACGCCAAAAAGGTTTTTTACAGTGACCCCCTTTTGTACACTCAGACTTTTAAACGCATTTGATGCTCAGTTTGAAAATATTTGCTTGCAACTACAAAAAAATTCAAAATAAATTAAATTACCTCTACTTATCGCTTCAATACGACTGTCCTGTTTCCTCGTAACAAAGTAATTATTCGTCTTTATTAATGAATGTCACCCACAATGGAATTCCGGACTACTTGAGACATAACAATCGATTATCTTTGCTTTCTTAATAAAAATATGAATTCAAATCAATTATTCTACATCCGTGGAAGTTACCGTTTTGACGGTAATCGATTTAGGAAATCGTTTTACGCACGTTTCCGTGAAAGTGTCATGCGATTATGGGTGCTAACATAGAAAGTGATGATTTGGTGCCCGGTATTGTAACAAATTATTTTTGTTCTATTCTAGAATAAATCAATAATTTACAGCGAATTGCCAGCCACGATTGTATGTGGGTTTTGAATTACATAAAGTTAGCAAATCGTAGCTTTTGACGAACTCTAATAGTTAATACCTAAAAGAAGTCTTGATAGTTTTTACACACATCGGTACTCAAGCTAAGCCAGGTTATAAGCCATGTTTGTGGACATTCCGGAAAACATTTAGGTACTATTTGTTTTCCGTATGTTTTAATTTTCCGAGATATTTCAGAAAATCTAAAATCGATGGGCACTTATACGACGTAACTTTCCTGATTTTTCTGAAAATTATTAAAAATAAAGAGTTCTATGCTTAAAATCATGCGATGTTGATTGTTGTTTCAATAACAGGCCCCTCAAGCGTCGATAATGCGTGGAATTAATCTCAATTCATTGATACTGCATTTTAGATTATACTCGTAGATTATGTAGCGTGATGAATATGCATTTTTTATTATGCCTTTAGGATTGAAAACCATTGAATATAATCTAGATCCATAAAACAAGCCCGTCGATTCACTTACTGAAGAAAAAATATAAGCAATATTTAGACTAGGCAAATATTTTGGTTAACATTTCAGCGTATCTGATTAACTGGAGTATCTTTACGCATGTTCCAGTCGGCATTTGTAACGAAATGATCTGCAGAACTAATATAAAAAACGTTCACCAAAAATATGATAATCGGTACCTAACTCTCCGAAGGGTAAAAAGATATAATAAAAACAATTTAACTCCAGTTAGTGATGCCACAAGTAGGTCCAAAAAATATTTCTTGACTGTAGTAAGTAAACTAGGGTTGTATTCAAAGTTTTTTTTTTAACTATCATGTTTCTTCAACTTGTTCATGCCTATGGGTAAAAAACTTGCTGCTTTCCGTGACTTTAACGTCCGTAGATTAAGATTTTCTTTCTCGCGGGGCGGCGGGAATACACAACTAGCCTATGCTCATAAAATATGTAAAATTTCAATATTTCAATATATTACAATAAATATGTAAAATTTCAAGGAGATCGGTTGAATATTCGATATGTACAACTGTAATAAACTTACTTACAAAATTTATACCAATTGGGGATAAGGAAGAATTAACGAAACATTAATTACCACATGCATAAGTTATTCAGAATAGCTTCGCTTGACAAACGGGACTATTTCAAGACGAGTTACAAATAAGGCCCGGGTCGTCCGGGACGCAGTCACGAGCAGCTAATGGGTACTGAGTGGCCTTAAACAGCAACATTAAATTTAGTCCCACTTGTAACACTAGCTCACTCGGAGAACTAGGAATTTTAATGTGCAAATTATTCCTAGATGTGAGCAATCGAGAGACCGTTGAGAGTAGGGTTGCCATTTTTGTGAAAAGTGCACACTTTACACTTTTTCTGTTGGTTTGCATGATTTTATTAATTAAACAGAATTCTTGTACATATCGCACAGATAGAAATAAACACATTCATGTCAAAACAACAAAAACACATTAATTACTTAGACAAACTACACTTGTCGAGCACCCACCGAGGCACAAATGGTTAAGGTTATTTGCAAAGTGTGCAATTTCTTTGCTTAATCTCAGTGAATGATTCTGGTAAAAAAATGCATTTGCCATAAAACTAACGACCTACCTAGTTGCTAACTACAGAGTTCCGAGTCATGACTGTACAAATTGAAAGTATTAATTTTCAATATTAGAAGGAATGTATTTGAATGAGAGATGTTTTAAACATGTTGCAAAGCCTTATTTATGTTTTTATTTCAAATCCTAAACATTGTTTCATTCAACAGTCAGTAACATCCCGATTTGTTGATTGATATCGGCTTATAACTTTCTTACTTGATTTGCTAGTTTGTGACAGCCCTGAATACATGAAAGTGACATTAGACTTTATGTTTGATTTTAAAACTTGCAAGATGACGTATAAACCGATAATTTGCCCACGCAAACTTTCTTTCGCTAATAATTTATGTGTGGCTGAGTAATCCAGGTAGTTACCAATATACATTTTTGTCTCATGAGTTTTTGCTGGGGAATCCCTGACGTCATATTGCGGATAAATGTAGAGAGTGAATCGTGAAAACCCCACTAAAGTCACTTTACCAGAACCATTCCTGTTGAACAGACAGATGGACAGAAAATTCGAATATGTAGTTTATTTTCTATTCCTTTTATAGTTCCCTGAACGCATTTCATTTCTGACGGTATTTTTAATGAACAGGCTTGTTTACATTTGCCTTTTAACATTATGTGTACGTAGTGTTGGTAAATTCCCGAGAATATTCTCCTGGCCGAGAATTTATGAGAACTTAAAAAGTGAAGCCACTTTTCCCTACTCTTACCAATGCAACTAATTAAGTGTTTATTTATATACCTAATTGTAATATGCAGACTGGTGATGTTACAATTATATTTACCAACACTATGTGTACGTTTTTCTTTTAGTCCATTCATTCCTTTTCTTTCTCCTTATTAATTTAAGTTTTTCTGCTCCTTCCTGCTGTGTGTTTTATATTATAAATGTTCTAATAATCTGTGAAACTGTTTCTCTCAATGTTTTGTTATTTGTCAATTACTATATAATACCCAGAGTAGACTGCAAGTTCCAAAAAAAAAAAAAATTGTCTTTTAAAATCTTAATCATTAACCAAAACCGTATGTATAAGACATTATGTATATGCATTTCGGCATTAAGTTGGACTGTTGTACTACTGTGTACAATAAAGTTTAAATAAAGAAAAATGAAGATTTCACTTCTGTCACGTTTTATTAAATTTTTTGCACCCCCTTTTGCTGACAGAGAGCCAGAGTTAACAATCCAAAACCAAATAGCAAGAAGGTCACGCAGCAGGGTAATAAAAAAACGCAAGATATTTTCAAAGTAATTTTGATAATTGGCCACTGCGACTGCAAAATTTTGTAGTGCGGAACAAATGGTTCAGTTAGTGTAGGTATACTATAGTTAATCGGCAGAATATCTGAACCTTTATTATCTTTTCCCAACGGTAGAATTTTATAGTGTAGGGATTTTATAGGCTAGTCCGTTCTGCCTGTTAAATGGCAATTATTATTGTTATTATTTTAAAATGATAAAATAGCCTTTTGTTTCATATCCATTAAAATAAGTAACTACGTGCAATAAATACAAGTGCACATACATACAAATATTTATTACTATCAAGCAAAACTTTTTGGAGGGCGCCTTCGTTCTGGAAATATATTTTTTCCTTCATGCTTTCAAGCAATAAAATTTACACTCTATTTCATTATATTTTCATAATATTATAATTATTATTAATGTATGTGTTTTAAACATTACATGTTTAAACATTTATTGACCTTTGTTTAAATTAATTGTATTGTATTTACACTTTGAAGGACAGTCCACTTGGGCCATGAACCCAATTGGTTCATGACTCAGGCCCATAGGATTGACCATTACAGCGTCATTATACTTCAACGTGTTAATAATAATTCTATATTTCAAATCAAGTATCCATAAGCAATGTATTGTAATACAAGATATAAGTACAAAATACAATTAGAGAGCATAATAAAATTACGCTGCTATATCCAGCCAACATATACATGGCAGACGTGAAGAACCTACTGTGCAAGTTCTTAATGATTATGTTATTACACCTGTCATGTCAACTCTGGCCATAAGTGACGCTATTCTGTGTCTTACGATGGCATAAAACGTGTTCACCTCAGTCTAAAAACATACCGTAGGCGCTGCAGTGTGGCGGTAACCCCATCAACGCCAAAAGGTGTTGTATTTAAAACTATTGACATTATTGCACTTATTTTAATATTGTTGAAGGACGGACACTTTGATATGTCTTCTCTGGTTATCGTCCTGCAGTGTTGATGATGATGTCTAGCAAGCGCGCAGTTTGACAATATATAATCGTTCGAGTTTGTATAAGTTTACTTGAATAATTGCGGACGCGGGCACAAAATCTAGTCTTTTTCTCATGTCCTTTTTGTATTGTTTTTTTAGTTTGTATAACAATAACGTTAGTTTCTTGAAAGCTATTATGAGCTTTGCATAAAAATAACTTTTCCACCTAAGGCCACCTAGCTCGGTTGATATGCAAAACTAGAAGCGCCTTTAAAGGAAAGGTACCTTAACGCCGAGTGGAGAAAATTGTTGCTAGGCGCGCAGAGACACGGTCGTGACGAATCAAATCCAACACAGTCTGAGAACAAGTGAATCCGAGAG
This sequence comes from Esperia sulphurella, assembly GCA_947086405.1. Classification (NCBI taxonomy): domain Eukaryota; kingdom Metazoa; phylum Arthropoda; class Insecta; order Lepidoptera; family Oecophoridae; genus Esperia; species Esperia sulphurella. The sequence continues at coordinate 11,508,052 of OX352267.1, forward strand.
AATTACGGTTATTTCAGAAAAATAGAAAATAATAGGCGAGTGACTCTAAGTGCACGGCGATGTGACCAATTAATTAGATGAACTTAGAAAAAAAGGCAAAATAACTTGAATTACTTAGATGACAAAGAAAAGAAAGATACGTTAGGAAAGTAAGGACTTGGTTGGAATGTCGCGTGTGCCTGTCGTTACACTGGTTCTATAACTTACTCGTCAAACCGGAACACACCAATCATTGCTATTTCGCAGAAGAAATAGGTAAAAGCTTAGTGCCTACCTAGTCGAACCCTGCAGTGACCAGTAAACTACTTTCGTCAGATTGAATAAACCATGGTCTTTACCACAAAATGACCAGACCACTTACATAATGCTGAGAGAAAGACCATCACTAAGATTATCACCAGCGTTTGTGGTTACGGATTACGCACTAGAAATCAGTAATGTCATGAGCTTGACCACGACGACGAAGGCGTGTCCACATGATTCACACGATTAATCGAATGAAAGTGGGTGCGTAATCGTGTAAAAACGGTTCGTCTGGCGTTCAGTCTGCGATTCGGCGTAACGACCTACGAATTGGTTCATGAGTTCATCACGCAAACTGTTCTTATAAATATTTTTGTCTGTCATGTCAGAACCCTTGTTGTATTGTGTTAAGAATGATATTCGATTACATTTGCCACTGATGTGTCTATTGTGTGTTAAAGTAACCGCCTCGAACACTTTCGCTGTTCAAATTATGAGTTTATAATGATCGACAATTGATGTTTCATTATGACTTTTGACCGGTGGCTCTTGACCCGGAAAATTACGCAGTTTTTATTGAGTTGAACTATTCTTTTACACATTACGCACTTTTAAAAGATATCTTTCGTCGATGTTTGCGGTCAATAATTGGATGGAATGTTTTATTGTCACAATATATGGCAGTTCAGTACCCACAGCTGATAATACCTAGGAGTAGTGGGCCTGGCCCAAAATTTAAGTCGCTCATGGAGCTATCAAGACTTGGACCATCTTTAAAGAATATGATTGGAGATGAGAAGACCCAACGATTAACTAACATCACAGGCATACTAATTAATTTAATAATCTGTAGAGAGGGACAGATCGAATATGTCACAGAGCCGATTGATGGACCACAACATTGCATTATGATAGGATATACCTAGTATTGAGCAGGATTTCCGCATCACATGCCGGTCAAATATGTGCTGAGCTATTCCTATTTTATTCCGTAACAATTAATTACGTCACCATTAAACATCCGCTAAAACTACATGAATTGCATTTTACTATTATCTGACAGTAATTTAGGGGTTATTACCTGCAGCTTCCTTCGAGTCATTTGCCACCATATACACACAAAAGGCTTTAAAGGTGAAAGCAAACTTAACATTTGCATTGCGAATTATAAGTTTGTTTAATTACCTTATTATGTTTGCGAAAATTATATTACGTGATAGCTCTCTCTTTGCCTTTATTTTGGTTCATTACTCATTTGTGTTGTTAAAAAAATAAATTGAGTGGATTCGAACGGACACGTCCGTACAAACTTCATCAATTTTTCTATTATTAAAAGCTAAAGTTAATTAGATCAAACTATTAAATCGATTCAAATGCAAATAAATGTGTGCGCATAAGAAACTTGATGAATGAACTTTCATGATTTTGGCACTAGTTGATTATGTCTGCATCCATTAATGAATTTGTGGCGCCCGCCAGTCAGTCAAGAGTTTGAAAACACTTTCATATTAGAATTGTTTCAAAGTCTAATTATTAAATATATCGTGAATTAAGTACATGTGCAATTAATGTTTTGGAATTTGCCATTACCTTTAAGGATTATTATCATGAAATTAGATCCGACAATTACATATTACATGGCAGTGGGCAGACCACGGCTATTGTAGAGTCGAAGAAGCATTTGGGGCTGTCATGCGTAGGTATCATGGGTTGTGCCTGTGGCAGATGAAAGAAAGAAATACGTACTTAAGAATGATCTTTGCATTTTTTAATAACTTAATCTAAATATTTAAAAATTTCTTAAACCTACGAGTACAAGGTTAAGGTTGACTGGAAGAGATCCCTAAGTGGGATAAGTCCGCCTTTGTACACAGTTTAATTCCTATTTTATTATTGTTGTTGTTGTTATTTTTGGTACAATAAAGCGTTTACATACATACATACATACATACATACATAGTACATAGGTGCACTTATTTTTTAAACGTGTCTTTAATTTTTTTAATTACCTTTACTTCGTTCACTTCAGTATCGGATACCAACATTGTAAAACAATCTACATTGCATGCAAAGAGGTGTCCATTTTAATAGTCTTTAATTACACACGGTGAGTTGTTAAAAGCAGGTGATCCACTGCCATGTGGAAACAATGACATGCCTGTAAAGACTTCATAGTTTATTATTTAATTACTTTGACACCTTTTACATCTTTGCCCAGAACTGGAAATTGTATCCACTTGGGTTTGTATTAATTTTCTTTAACTTAAACCATCAGGTCATTATATTATACGGTCTCGCACTTGTTATCTAAATCACATCTACCTACGTTCTTAAATTAAAGTAAATATATGTAGGTGAATAGTTAATTAAATGTAAGCAAATAGAGTTTATTTAATAAAATAATCATGTACTACAGTCAAGTTATTTTAAACAAAAACAAAGCGAAAACATAGTTATTAAAGCCTACTTTGTCGTAATCGTTGTTCCTAATTTATTGTTTGATTTTTTATCAGGAAAAGTGCACTTTACGTAGCGACCTATGTACGTTTCGTTTTCCATATTTTTTATCGCAAGTGGTCAATCACCACAGAAAGATCTTTCTGATTAGACTTTTGCGGACTTCTCCGGAATCTAAGAACAAATACTCTGCGTAGTCATACTAGTCGTGTAGGTTTTTTTTGCGAGGAGTGTCTTTACACGCCCCTCTTCCAGTTCTACCCTGGAATTAACTCGAAGCAGGTTCTTTGTCGCTCCTCGGGGCATCACTAGAAACTCAGTTCGTTCTTAATTCTCAAAACATCCAGCATTCACAGGGTTACAAATGCGCGATATTGGCAGTGCAATTTCGCTTAGCTTCTGGCGATGTAACTCTGCCCTTATAATCAAGACATAATAAGCTGGTGGCGCCGACTCGGTCGATGACACCTGAGGAAAAACGATATTAGCCATAATGAACGTAATTGATAGTTAATATTATATCATCGAAAGTAGCGACTATATGCAGGTGGTTATAGCACATATTGATTCAATAAAATTTGGGCCTGCAAGGTGTTTCACGAATATCCTACTAATATTATAAATGCGAGAGTTTGGATATTTCCATGTTTGGATGTTTGTACTCAATCACGCTTCAACGGACGGATCGAGATGAAACTTGGCACACACATAGGTTAGGTCCTGGAATAGGATCCCGAAAAAACATCTCATTCCTTTGGGAAATACCTAATAATTTGTGATGTTAAGTTGTCCACGCGGACGAAGTCGCGGGCAACAGCTAGTTTATATAATAAAAAATATACATTCCATATTTATACATCATGCCACAGCCTTTAAGATAGAAAACATCGCATGGAAACTCGACATTCTAAGGCGTAAGAGAAGTCTACGAATTCTTTGGCCTGCACGCTTGTGAATGTATGTCCAACAGTGGGACCTGGCGACATAAGACTTGTATCTAATTGCACCGAATGGTACGAGTACTTTATTACTTCCCGGATGTAACAAAAACTAAGCGTAAGTTATTGTTACAAAATTTCAATGTCAGTCAGTATGTTACGGGTTCAATTGTTACCAGGAGTCCATTACTCTTAAGGTGCGTACTGATTTGTAACGGAACATAGTAGGGTAACACAATACAATGTGATTGATCAATGATTATTCTTGCCTTTTCTGAACAGTATCGAAATAGGTATGATACAGAGATTTTTCCTGAAGTGAAACATTGAGCCGAGCAGGTTCGACGATGCTGGCTATAGAGTTTCTCTGAATAATACCACAACAACAAAGAGTGTTCACGCAGTGACAATGTTGAGCCGAACAGTTGAAAAGAACGTTGCAAAGAAACAACCGCGTCACGTTTGAATATCCAAAACAACCGCATGTCTAACACATCCACGACGTCAAAAGATACGCTTCGTTACGTTAAGATGTTACCTACCTATGTTACGAGTCAGTACGCACCTTTATAGGAAACACGTTATGTACTGTTACGCTCACGGCAATATATTGTAGCATACGTTATTAATATTAATGCATTGTTTGAAAGAGTCCAGCAGGCGTGTGAACTGAAAATTAAAATATCCGTAACGCTGCGCACGTGAGCTGCGTTGGTAAACGAGTAACTGTTTGCTACCGAACTGTGGGTAAAGAAGCAGAAGGATTGAAGAACAAGTTTTATTGGCAACTCAGTTCGATCGAATCGAGATTTTCGATCTTTCTCATCATTGTTAGAACTGGTACAGTAAATTGTTGAGTACACTACCGAAAAGGGGCGGAGGGGTATAAAAAGTGAGGAGACAGGGAATAAGGTACAATTTCAATTTGCAGTTCTATTTATTATCATACTCCTGAAGGCATTTTAAAATATTTCAATTCAATTCTTAATTTATTGCAAAAATGAAAAACAATACAGAATAAATGTTCTTGTGGCAATCAGAATAATAGATTATCCTTGACAGAATTAGATTAATAGATTATTTTGACGAACGTTGTAGGTAATCTATAAGTCTATTATGTAACTGTCCGCTACAAACATTTCATGTTTAATTTTCCATTGAGATGCAGAGGCAATACGTACAGACTTTACCTTATTTTTAATACTGTAGGTATTTTAGTTAGGCATAGAATAAAATTTGACGATCATAATATTACTCGATAAAATTTGAGTCAAACTGATCATAGTTAATATCAGGAAGTCCCAATTCCAGGCTAAACTATGATGGTCAGAAAATTAAGAGCGTGGTCTCGTAAGATCTACTTACTTTAAATGGCTTAGGGTACAGGGAGTCGGCTTCAGCCGGTCACAAGTAGCTTTATCTCAATGGCGTAATCGATGTCGTGAAATATCTCTAAGATTCCGTGTCGATAATCACTAACCTTAACCAAACAGGTACCTGTCTAACTAAAGTAAGAAAAACAACTAGGTACCTGAATAAGTACCTACTATGATAAATAAGTAGGTACTTGTCCATCTTAAATTAACGAACTACACTCCCGGAAACCTGAATCAAGCCACCCTGCAAAGTTTTTATCCAGTTTGGAAACTGGCATGGTTAGTATGTTCAAAACTGACTATTAAGTTAATCAAAACCTGTATACATTCCTGTATAGTAATGCAGTAAAGTTAAAACAAAAATTTAAAAGAGTAACAAAACTAACAATACGAGTAACTTGAGTATCTTTAAAGAGAATCTCATAAAAACAAATTCTTTTTACATATATATACGGTCAGTTGTGGCGCTTAATTTTTTTATGTTACCAATTAATCTACCTACACCTCACACGCTGTGCGAATTGTTCCAACTTTATCCTAAATGTCAATTGCGCCAACAAGACCAATATATATTTTAAACGATCTTGAATAAAAATATATTCTTTTATTAAAATGGGACAGGAGACATTTCAATTCGATCTTTTCTGCATAGCGGGAGTTTTTTTGTGTTGTTTTATTTTTGTTTATAATGTATCATTGAGATACTCAGTTTACAAACCTACTTTTTATATATGGATTTAATAAGGTTTATATTATTTTCATTAGCTACAAGCAAGCACTAAATATGATCATTTCTTAATTGTGTAATAATTATTTCCGCTGTTTGAATACAGTCTGGATCGTGTTGGGCTTTAGGTCATCCATCGTTAATTATTTATTAGATGGGCACCCGAACAAAAGAATATTAGACAAGGTTTTGATTTTTGGAAACAGCACATATACAAAAGGTAGGTACTTAAAAGTTTTCTTGAAAAATTTAATTCTACTTATGCACAAGAAATAAGGAAGGTAAACATTGAAATTCTTTGTCAGGAATCGAACCCTGTTTACTCATGACCTCATCCATTTTACAAATCAAAACTGTATCTTTTTGTCATCATAAATAGTACATCGAACAATTAATTACCGCTATGCCTTAAATACCCAATTAATACCTATTAAAATTTGCAAGACCGGATAGTTCACAGTAATAAAAAATCATGCTATCTTTAGAAAATAATTGCGCCGAGGAAAACTGCAATTATCTTGATTAAAATATTTAAAGACTTCTTCAGTTTTGCCTTTAAAGTCTTTACCAATTAGCTATGCTTTGGTATCTGAGCAATGCTTACATTGGAGTATTCATAGTATGTTTACGAGGTAAGGGATGTCACTTTGTTTTAAAAGTTTTAACGTTATTACTATGTTAGCATGTTATAATAATTACATCTGCTTAGGAAGTTAGCTACAATCTAGATTAATGAATGACATTGTCATTTTGCATGAAAATTAAAAATGTTGTCTTAGAATATTTTAAGAAAGTTCTCGTTTTGCAATTTCTTTTACACCAAGTATAATCTACAACCCTATTTCATCTCCTTCGGCGACAAGCTATATAGGAATGCTATAGGATTATTTATTCCGATTCATAAGTGTCTTACTTATTAACAAAAGTCACCTCGTAATTGGTTATCAAGTGTGTGAACTGACAACATTTATGTCGTTATAATGATGTGTTGGATTCATCAGAAAAAGTAACACTTTTTCTTATACATGCAGCTATTAATAAAGATGATGGGTTTGGTTTTTCAGGTACCACCAACACGTTTACTTTTCTTTTAACCTTTGTGGTGTAGTATATCCAAATGAAGAATGAGTACACTTTAGTATGGAAATCTTCAATATCGAAAAGGTAACTATTGCTGTTAACCATGGGTGCTCTAGTAACTGGTTAATAAAGTTCCGAATGTGCAACAAAAGAGGATCGACATCGGTGTACGTTACAGCGTTTTCGCTTTTGGCGTCACCATGGAAATATTTCGTGGTCATTTTTCATATATTAGGGTTAATTTTGAGCCCTTGATCTGACGCTGGTTGTCCTGAGTATAGATGGAGGAAGTCAGAGCGCCAAACATACCTACGTTTTTTTTTTCAGTTAAGCTGTTCTCAACAGAGACTATTCAGAATCTTGGGTGTTTGGATTTGCATACATTTTGATGCATTTTATCCATTTTAAATTAATGGATAATTGTGACAATTTTGACCTTTTTCTATCACACTTTGGACATTATTATCAGATTTTATCCAGACCGATCCCCGGCGGGGATCCAGACGCTCAAAATTACCCCAAATGCATGACAAAAAAACGTTCCTCCTGAGTTATTTTACTGTTTACTGTAAACAACACTAACCTATAAAAGGGTTAAGTTATCAGTTATCACTTTACTTTTCCCTCACTTTAATTTTACGTAGAGATGAACCCTACGTTCAAATTTGCTTACAGGTTGGCCTAAACCACCAGCCAGGCCGCTCAGACCTAATCAGTGCCCTTTAAGTGTTTAATGGAGACATATTGGCCTGGCAAGTTGTAATCAACCGCCCAAGATGCACCGTTAGGCTTAGGACTATCCGGGGTTGTAAAACAAGAGCGTATCGCATCATTAGACCAGATTTAATATTTAACCTAGGCTTCTACGAATGAATATCCTCATGTTATCTTCGCAATCCAGTATCTTAAAACTTTTTTTTTATGTTATGTCCTAAGAACGCCAGATATTATGAGATTATGAGAATTTTCCCCTGTACGATGAGATTTAAACAATGATAGAATATTCACTAATATAACAACAACATCCAAAGTAGGATCAACTTGAACAAATTGTACAAAGCTGTCTGTCCCCAGTGGGAATCGAACCCACGAGTTCTGGCGCTCAAATCTAACGACCCAACTACTAGGCCAACGAGGCGGTCAAATATATATATATATATATATATATATATATATATATATATATAATTTTTTATCCGTTGGTTTGCTCATTATCACACCCTGAATACGTCCACTGCTGAACATAATCCTCCCTAATAGAATGCCACTTTTGGTTGGCTGTCTATTGGAGGATTTGCCATAATCACCATGTTTGGCAGGCAGAAAAGGTTAATCCAATAAACTATATTGGATGAACCTTCTAATAATTATCAAAAGTCTTATACCAGAAGTTACTGTTTTAACACAACAAGTTGTTATAAAGTATTGTTAATTAATAGCTTCTTTATTATTAACTCTAGCTAGACTTTGACTAACCCTAAGTTAATTACTTAACTTTAATATTAAATAATAAGGGAGCTAATAACACTTAATTAACTATCGCGAGGAAACAATGTTGCTTCATTTTCTAGAGCCAATAGTGCACTTTGTATGAGGACTGTAATAAACTCTAACACCAGTCGGAAGTTTCTCTAATCTGTGTTCATAAAACTCTGTGTACAGGTACAATACTATTTAAGGGTACATAATTCTAATATTACTCCTGACGAGATTATGCCATGCTAGTTAAAGTTATAGGATGTAGGAATCAAGTCACAAGCGAGGTAGCTAGTACCTACCTGGAAGTGGCACAATTAATACTTTTAAATAGATAATATAATCATAGAAACATATGCCTTTTTCTGAAGTTTTTAGAATTTGTATTTACTTATCTTATGTTTTATTAATTTAAAAAATATATATACTACATAGTTCAATTCTGGATCATTGTTTTTCCGAAATAAAAACTTTCATTTTGTTTTAGTAAGTCAGGAGCCTGGAATTAGAAATGGTTTTTAGGGCTCAGTCAAAACGGTTATATCAATCAAAGCTAAAGTACTGACTGTTTTTCCGCCGAATATTTCGAAAATTACTGGACTGCTTATGATGCTCAATTTGGAATATTGGTATATGTAAAATTGCACGGCATTGATTGTAAAGTTATTAAAACATTAGTTTTTTATTTATTAGTCGAGATAGAATGGGAAACTATAATGACGTAACTAGAACACTTGTGTATCTCTACGACACGACGTATTTGCTCTTTGCCAACTTTTTCTACATTTTGATTTTAAAACATTTCGTAACTATAATTCTTCATCGTGGGTCAGATAGAGGGCACACGATCCAGAGGTCGAGCTCCGACAAGATGGTCCGACCAGATATGGGACCAATAGGAAGAAAGCTTTATGAAGCAGCACATATGGCGCAAGACTACTAGGACTTTACGAAAGCGAAATCTCTACGGTTACGATCCTCAGCAGTGAGGGGAAGTTTCTAATGGGTCACGTGACATATTCGGATAAGCGTTTGGCGTCTAATTATCATAGACGACAACAATTAACAGTGTAACATTGGTTTTTCATGCTCTGATGAATTTGCTTAGGTAAATTCTGTGTTCCGTACTTATAACTCGCATAGCGTCCAGTTCTGATGAGGGAATTTAATTAAATGTAGTTTCGGTCATTTTATTATATACATAATGTACATTGTATAAAATATTATAACACAAACAACTTTCGTTTCAGTGACCAGTGAGAGTCGAAAGTACGCAGTGTAAATACTGATGTAATTTTATAATTGAAATATGTAATTGATGTGTTATAATAAAGCATGATAAAGTATTTCACTTCATTGCTTTTAAAGGAATAAAACAATTATGAACAATTATTAAATAGTTTATGATAATATCATATTTGGAAAGAGAGTCAATTCCAACAATTAAGCTTTAAAATATATATACCTTGACAACTCTCTCTTTAAGTGAAAAAAGATTGACTTATAAGGAAATACGACCAACCCGAACTATTTATTTAAACGGATAATTTACAGTTTTTATCTGCTGTGGCAATGAATAAATTTTACATTCTTTTTCTGGTTATTTATGTATTTTTACCATAGAGCCAGTAGAGGCTACAGGTTCTTTAAAGTACCATAAGCAGGAATCAGATTGCAATTTTATAAAATCTCTCGCCCAAGAACGTCAAATACTTAGTAAATTGTTGTACTTGTGCAAAGTATCTGTGTTAGTTTAAGTGTATAATCTATGGTGGTCAACATAGCACTTACTTGAAATATCGATACACGCTATTCGAATAGAAATCAGTGCAAACTAACACGGAAGGCTCGGACGCCTTAAGGTATATCGACGCTATAATGCATTCCAAGACGCTGTGACATTTTGATGAGTGTATTTATAATGTGTAACAGCTTTTGAGTGATACACTAAAACATAGTTTAGCGAAGTGCGGAAGGGAGGAAAACTTGCCACTTTGTAATTATATTTTCCGCGGTGACGTCTTGATTTCAGGGGAATCTAGAGTAATTTCTTTGGGCTTAACGTACTGTGTTGTTCAATAGACTTAAGTAAAGCATAGCAAGTTTATCATTATCGCAATCACAGTCTTCAAATACGGTTACTTATTTACAAATACATCATTTTTTTATCAGTTATTTACAAACTCTTGCCAGCTTCGGTATTTCCGGACAATACAATTTGGATCTTTTTAAAGGAAGAGTAAATAGACAACTTCTGGGTAAGTGCGTTCCACCTTAGGCCTTATCGTTACTTACTATCAGGTGAGATAGCGAGAGGTCAAGCGTAAATCCATCACGAATAAAAAAAACTATTTTCATAATTGTGTATTTAAAACCTGGTCACATTACAGTACATGATCCAATTAATACATTATACCTACATTATTTTATATAGGTACAAATTCATATAATTTAATGTAATAGTTAATCCATTGTAATCTATTGATATGACAATAATTATAAACAAAATTAAGAAAAAACCTCCTAATTAGTCAAATAACCCGCCCAGAGTCGTACCTACCTGGCTGGAAAGTACCCATCACGCTGGCGGCGTTTTCACGTTGGATATTTACATATATTTAGAAAATTAAAACTAGTGGCATTCAGGCAGACAATCAAATGCTGTCTACATTGGTTTTCCTTTAATACTTCGTCAATTGTGACTCTTACAAGCTAGTAACTTTTTGTTACTTAATTTGCAAGTGTAATTTTGACATTATTTGTCACTCAGCGCATAGTCTACCGCGTAAAGTGTTAATGTTAGTACACTTATTTTACAGTCGATCGGGTTTCCCCGGCACATGGATTTATCTTCTTGACACGTGTAATACAGACCCGAATTGAGGATGGTGCAAAAGGCTATGCTGTGAAGGTAGGAAAGTATTATAGACGCTAAGTAATTCATAATTGATTGAACTTTCAGGGGAAATTACTATAGTAGGAAACAAGTTCTAAAGCGATTGGCACTATATTAAATTTAAAACTTATTGAAATATAGACAAATAATACGAGCTTAATCTATTTTCTTAAGAGTTTAAAGTAAATATGTTGTTAAATGTAAGTTAAGCAAGCAATAGGTACTTAATCGTATCATATCATATACCTACTAATTGTATTTTCTATGTGATATCTTCAATAGCTGGTCCTTTAACCAAATTATGTAATCTAATAACAAAGGGCGCTAAACTGCCTAGGTCGATTCTATTGCCAAGCAGGAAAGGTATTTTAGGCTTAAACGTGACGACCGGAAGGTGTTGAATCCCAGTCCAATCCGAATACATATTGCATCGGGTTTTTGTGCCCAAACAACACCGTTTAGTCAAAGAATAAGTAATAGTTTAGTGTCGGACGCAGCTCTATTCATAAATAGTTACACATAGTTGGATTCCGACACGCGATGTCACGTTCAAAGTGATAGGAAACAGCGGAATTTATGTTTATTTTAAGCAGTAGCTCAATACAGACAGAGTGAGGCTCATACTATTAATTTGAGCTCCATTACACAGTATTCTAGTGGTAATGGACTAAGGGCTAAGTACATTATGTGATGCTATACGGTAATGATTAAAAAGTTAGATTTGTCAAACAAGGTTACATTGTTACATTTTGAGACTTGAATCCAAAAGCTAAATAACCATCATATCAGCCCTTAGACGTCCACTGCTGGACATAGGACTTCCCCAATGAACGCCACCACACTCGGTCCTTTGCCCTCCGCATCCAACCGCTTCCGGCCACCTTCTTCAGGTCGTCGGTCCACCTGGCGACGGGGCGTCCCACCCAGCGCGTGCCAACCATAATAAAAAAGCGGCCAAGTGCGAGTCGGACTCGCCCATGAAGGGTTCCGTAGCAGCAAGTAACATAATATAAAAGTTATTGTAGTTCGTTGTAATTTTGATCGATGTTTTAATAATAGTATTGTGGTTTACGATTTATGACGTATTAAAAAAACTACTTACTAGATCTCGTTCAAACCAATTTTCGGTGGAAGTTTGCATGGCAATGTACATCATATATTTTTTTTAGTTTTATCATTCTCTTATTTTAGAAGTTAGAGGGGGGGGGGCGGGGGGAGATGGGACACACATTTTACCACTTTGGAAGTGCGTCTCGCGCAAACTATTCAGTTTAGAAAAAAATTGTATTAGAAACCTCAATATCATTTTTGAAGACCTATCCTTTGATTTGCAATGATACAAAAACTTAACTTACTTCTTGCCAGTCGTCTATTTGTGATCATACTTAATGATATTTGAAGTTGTTGGAATAACTGAAGTTATATTACTGCTTTGTTTATCGTGTCTATTGATTGTTAGTTTTATATTCACATTCTGTAAGGGTCTGCGCACACTTGATACTTACAGCATCGGCGATTGGCGACATAGTTGTTTATGAGCTAGTCAATGCAGTTCAAGTTCATTTTTAAATAGTCATCGAACGATTTCTATTCGTTAAACATTGTAAGAATTGACAATGTTTCGCGAAAACGTGCGATTTTAATTCCACTATCGCCAAACGTGAGTTGTGAAGTTGCAAAAGTGGATTAATCCCTTCAGGGGCATGACATTCCCACGAACGTTTGGTTAACAACTTTTTCAAAATGATCACCTCCTAAAATTACCATATACCTAAACAAAATGTAAGTATTTCTTGGTTTTGATATTCTTCAATTATGATTAGTCATTTTTATAAAAAGTTATTTAATTCGAAGTCACAAACTACTTCCCATACAAAAGCCGAAACCTAATTGTTTTCTGGGTCGACTTTTTGTTGTTGTAGAGTAATTGGCTAAGACTACATTTATATTATATTGTATTAGAAATCATTGTAAACTAGCTGTAGGTTTCAGCATAAATAAATAAAATAATAATTTAAAGTTTTTTAAGTGTATTATATGGAATGAATGGGTGTTATTAGATCCATCTAAATATCAGATTATTATTATTATTATATTAGATATTAGTTACAATTAACAATTAATTAACCAATGTTAAAGATTACTTATAGCTCCGTAGCGGCGATGTTGTTCTCAACACATCACGTCAAGGGGTATCACAGAATGAAAAGCGGGCGAAGGAAAGTCGCTTTGCGACATTGGATTGCGCGAAGTGGCGATACATCGTCTCTACCAACCCCTCTGGGACTTAGGCGTGAGCATTATGTATGTGTGTACTTATAGCTTTAGCCCGATAAAAAAAGGTTGATCAGGCAGTATAATTCATAAAATATCTATTCGTAAAATAAAATAAAATAAAAGTATCGAATGTGAGCAAGACCTAAGCGATTCCATAACGACACTAACGGTACCTACACACATCTTGCAAATTTGACGTATTTGACCACAGTTTTATGTACTTTATATTATTTCGTAGACTCTCCTAATTGTTTGTACACATGCAAACAGCCGGAGTGGGAAAATATTTACATGACACTTCATGAAGCGTTCGGTGAGGTGACAGCATTTTTTTTTTGCAGGCAGTAGTGTTGTGCTAGCCCGTAATGCGTTATTATTGACATGCAAATAGAGAAGTGACCAGGTATGAAAAAATTAGCAACGCGCTCTTTGTTAAAAAAAACGAAACATTCAAGCGATTTGTGGCATTTTGTAATTAGACGTTATCGGTTAAATACAAACAAGTTTCTTATCCTCAAGAAATCGCGCTTAGCGGTAAGGTCGCCTAGATGTAGGTAGATATTTAATTCTAAATCAATAGTCATATGAAAACCAACGCATTTGCGCCTCGAAAACAAAATTAATAATAGATCGTGTTCCGAAGTGGACTGCAAAGTTTACATGGTAATAATACAAACCTGATTTTGCTACTGGTGACCCTTTCATGTACATGTTATCGAGAAGCAAATAGCGTTGGTTTTCGTGTGACTATTGATTTGGAATGAAATATATGTAAGCTGTTTTATTATTGTCTGTATATTTTTTATTGTGAAATAAAGGGTGGGTAATTGAATTGAACAAAATGATATTTTTTTAAGCGAGTCAACGAGGTAAGGCCCTAAATTGCACTCAATTGTAAGTAGATAAAAATGTGTCAAAAAACCTGCAACTGACCGGCTGATTAAGTAAGCACTCAATTTTCCCAAAAAATATATTATGTCAAGTATTCTACTAATATTATAAACGCGAAAGTTTGTAAGTATGGATGGATGTTTGTTACTCTTTCACGTAAAAACTACTGAATGGATTTTAATGAAACTTTATAATAAAATAGCATACATCAGAATAACACATAGGCTATACCATTTATAAAGATATTGTGTGAATTGTCCAAAATATCAAGTAAGTAGGAATAAATCTACCATCTGCGAGCTATTCTGGCGTGTGCTGCCAAAACCGCTAGAGTTACACATATGTAATGTATGATGGAAATGTTTATCTTAAATAGTCCTACAAAAAAGCTACTCGAAATACTAATCGTGCGCAGACGAAGTCGCGGGCACCAGCTAGTAATTCATGTAAAAACAATGTTTTATACCAAACTGTACAAAGGTGTACCAGAATATTGAGTAAACAAGCGTTCGAGCACTCAACTACACTACATAATCAATTTGCAACGGTACACGCAATGCGTCTGGCCTGATCTGGTCTAGTCTAGTGTTGATGGACAACGAATAAACGTTCCACGATCCGAGGCCCGCGTCGATCTAATTCTACTGGTAAATAAATACACATTTCCTGCCTTTAGGCCACGGATACATTAAGACCGCTGTTATGTGAACCGCAGTAGAAAATAAGCAACCCTAGCTAGACTTACTATAGTCAATCTCTTGGCATTTAATACAAAGTACCTACAGAGAATACAAAAGCATATCAAATCTATTATGGGCAAAACTCACCCAAGAGTAGGGTTGCCAGGTCTTAATACGGCGAAGCCGGACTGGGCAGGCAGTTTACCCGGACTTTTCGATATCAAGGCCGGACACTCTAAAAGCCAACGATTTTATCCCTTAATTCTAAAATAAAAAAAACATTTATTTCCATATTTTGTAATAAGTCTTCTTTAATCGACATTAACACATTAAACTTTTAATTCTTATACATTTGTATTATTTCAAAAACAAAAACAATCAGTACGAATTTTATAAGTAATAAAAATAAAAATAATCAACCTTTTTGTTCTGTATGTGAAACGAATAAAAATTAAATTAAAAATGAATTTTAACTAAAAAAAATATCTCAGATGAGCCGTGAGATGGCCCAAGATGTAAAAACCTAACAAAAACCGGACGGACCGGACACTGGCGAATTCAGCCGGACAAACAAGCAAAAAGCCTGACCCAATCCGGCTTTATCCGGACGTCTGGCAACCCTACCCAAGAGCTGGTCATTGGTCATGGCGCCAGAGGTCGTGGGTTCGATTCCCACTAGGGACAGACAACTTTGTACAATTTGTACAAGCTAATCCCGGTCTAGATGTTATATTTGTAAAATTTTCTCATCATATCATCCCGTAAACGTCAACTGCTGGACATAAGCCTTCCCCAATGAACGCCACCACACTCGGTCCTTTGCCCTCCGCATCCAGCCGCTTCCAGCCACCTTCTTCAGGTCGTCGGTCCACCTGGTGGTGGGGTGTCCCACCCTGCGCTGTGAATTGTTCTATCCTTGTTTAATTTCCATATCACAGGAGACAATCCTAGTTTGGTACGAGTATTAGACAAGTGTATCTACTCGTATACTATGTAAGATTTATTTATGAGCAGTGTATCGTTCGTTGGGGAAAGCCTCTGTCCAGCAGTGGACGTCTAAGGTCGATATTATGATGATGATCATTCAATGTTTAACTTAAACTTATATGGGGAGGAAACTAAAAACACCAGCTTAGTTTAAAAACGCGAAAGAAAATTAATGATATTAATAAATTAAATAAATAGTGCAGATAGATTAAGGGGGATAAGATAAGATAAGGGGTATTATTTGACGACCTCCGTGGCGGAACGGGTAGCTCTTGGCCTGCCACGCCGGAGGTTGCGGGTTCGAATACCGCTAGGGGCAAATGTTCGTATGATGAATATGAATGTTTGTACCCAAGTCTTGGATGTTTATATATTTATTTAAGTATGTGTATCCGTTATCCAGTAACCATAGCACAGGCTCTGCCTAGTTTGGGACTGGATAATTGGTGTGAATGTCTAACATATTTATTTATTTTTATTTATTATATATTACAATTACAACAAAATCAAGACAAAATATAAAGGGAAATTAAAATAATATAATTAAACAATAATTACACTATTAAAAACCTTCGACACTAGGTTGGTATCAGGTGGTTTTATTTACTAGCGTATTTAAAAACTTTTCATTTCATAACACGATTTTCATACTATTTTTATAACTACTTAGTAAACATCTGGTATACCTATATAAAATATCATTTGTATTAGCATTCAGTGTTGTACCCGGAACATAACAGTGTATCTGTTCCCAGTATTCCACAGGGTCTATGTGTCGACTAAAGGATAAATTCGTAACCTTGGGAGAAGCACAGAATACTTAATAATGTAGAAGATAGTCGTATCTTTCATACTAAATAGGTATATGAAGAATTCAATTGCACGAATTCAACAGAATTATCTAAGCACACTTCATATACCTACTGCTATTACTAGACCATCTGCCCAGCTGTTAATTCGAGGTTATTTCCCATTACTTTAAAAGAGAAAACTTTTAACTCTGTAAGCTGTAAACTTTTTAAGCTTTTATTAATTCGAACATGGGTGAGATTCGACTGCGAGACCCCGTAGAGAGAAGTCAAACGTTCTATGTGGGACGTCGAAGATATAATAAAATCGTTGTGTCTTCGTTTTGTCTTTCCTCCCTTGATATTGATAGGACTGATACTTATATTTAACGATTCTGAGACGAAAACGTACAAATTTTAGAAGTTTTGAACAAGTTGGTTTTAAAACAGTACGTTCATAGAAGCATAATAACATATTCTAATAGAAATCTTGAGACTTTCCCAGCACTTTGTTACATCCAAATCGGTCCAGTATTAGCTAAAATATAGGTATCTCGATCTTTTTCGTAGGTGCCATCACTATTTTTGACTAAAAACGCGAACCCGCGCTGCCTCCGAAAGACAGATTGTAAATTTTTTTTATAGACGCTTATTACGAAGTCACAAGCAACAACTAGTAAACAACGAAACTCACTGTCCCGGTTTTAGCTCACCTGCACTGCCTGCAGTATGCCCAACCGCAGACCGCGACCGCGCACCGCCTCTTCCATACCCATAACCTCAAGAAAGCTCACTGATACATACCCATAACCCTAGGACAGCTTACTGATAAATCCCGCGTTTTAACGAGGAGTCGTTACAATGGTTGATGCCTGAAATGGTCTCCGCCATCTCAAATATTCAGTTTACCCTCGTTATAGTGGAGTGCATTACAAATTCCCACGGTAACATTGATATTCTACTATTTGATATGAATGTCGCCAGCTATGATAAATCTTCTTACCTTGACGAGAAACCGGCTGTGGCAGGGGTGGCAAATGAGCGGACCGCGATTGCATGATTTGCAACCCGCGCCACCGAATCTGACAAGACGGAATCGATGCAAGAATTACTTTGTCATGTTCAGTTTCAAATGTCATGAATATGTTAGTACCTACTTAATATTTTCAATCAAGCATAAAGCAATATTCTCGAACCCATGCTCTTATTTGAACTTGAAATTAAAATATTCTAATTTGTATAAAAACATGTAATTATAACGTAAAGTAAAAAAATAAATCATTCGGTTTAGCCATTTGCAATGTACAAATTATTAGAACAGTGCTATAAAACGAATCATATTATAGAACTTTTAACACTTCACTTATAAACTCTAGGTACCTACTTTAAATTACAATTACAAGGTTTAATTAAAGATGAATATTGTTATTTACAATAATTTTAAGTTTTGTACACCTGTTCTAAGCTATGTCAGGCATGGGTGCGCAATTATATTATATAACGCGGCATAAGGAACAAGCACTGCGTGCAATAATGTCATAATTCCACTCTAATAAGATGTTAACGGTTAAGGGCGCGGAGTGAAGTGAAGATCTGCTAACTGTGCTCCCGTCAAGTTACCGGATCAATTGGATTTTATCTGCTACCTACATTACACATTCTAGTATAAAACAGTGTGTCAACTCAACATTTTTGGTGCTTAGAAGAAACTGCACGAGCTGTGGTCGTCTAATCGTATCCACAATATGGTTTTGCTTCTCTTTGTTTTTAATTGAAAAGTTAATTTTTCTTTCATCTCGCTACATGATCCTATGCCACTTTGGGCATAAAGAATACTAAATATTACTACTTTTGTTATTCTGCGCCAATAAATATTAGGTAATACTACCTCTTTGTTTCTATAGTTCTATTTCTATCTATCTCTATAGTTCTATCTACGGCACTGTCTTCTGGTCACATGGCCTTCGCATTGTCGCATTAATTTTCCGCTATATATCTAACTACTTTCTATATTCATATTTGCCTAATTTCTTCATGTTATGAGCTATGACATCCGGAAGGATATCTACGGCTGCCCTTTGATGTACTTTTATCACCACAAGTAGGTACGCCAAGAGTAAATCCTCGGATATGGTAATTATGCAATTACAAGCCCCGCGATTATTGACTTACAAAATTATCTGAGTAGTGCAGGTTTCCTTCAGCTTGACAGGATTGAACTCGGACCTATCAACAAGATAGGTCGCGTCTCATTTACTACGCCATCAATATCATTTCAAATTACATTTGTAGCGCTTATTTATTGTTATATTTGTACACTGTGACGCAGTAGCTACTGATAAGCCTGTACTCGCCAATGGAGGTAAATTACACGCAATCACTTCCGTCTTCTCTTTTATGCCTCATAAGGCGAGTAAAAAGTTGTGAGGTACTCCGACTGACAGGTATCTCTTGTAGATATTGATCGATTCAATTACTCGCGTCTACTGACGCCCTTTACTAGCCCTTAACACGGACCATACATTTTATAAACGTCACTATCTTAGCTCCAATTAAGTCAGGGAAATATTGGAATATTTAACGAGTAACTGAGTTTTTTTAGTAATTAATACAATGCATTTGCAATGTTTAGTTATAAAATTACAAACTCTTTTCAATCAACGTATCGAATTAATGAGAATTTAGAATTATAATTCAATGAAAAACAGATGTTTAGGAGTATGGAATAAAATTTGACCGGGTCCCTTTTTTTACTCTACTTCTAGAAACAGACGAAATAATAAATTGCCAAACTACACTACGACTGAAAAACCTTTCACTATAAGCCACCATTGCAATAATTCACCAGACTATCAACTTCATATAAGACAGAAGTTAGCAAACTAACTCTTCAACGCTTGCAACATCTTTGTTACTTAGATCGAGACATATGCAAAAGTGACGATGAGATCGAACCACCATTCCGATTCCCGGGATCTAATTAGTACCGTCTCCGTCGTAAATCTTCCTTCTCCAGCGCCTGCGCACGTGTTTTGATGTTCTCGTAAAACACCCTGATATTCTCTGTGCCTTTTCCGTCGATTGATTTCCTGATTTACCTTTATAGGAGCTTGTTTGACGCTGTGAGTTCTGATCTATCTTGGGTTCTAATGATGTAAAAACATGAAGCAATTCTGAATTAGAATTCATCTTAGTGTTGGGTCTAGTAGCTGCTGTAGTTTAAAATAGGATTATAATTGTTACTTTCCTGACTTTGTTAGTTTACATATGTCCTTTGCTGGACATATGTAAGAACGGTCGTAGATTACTCTCAATTCATTAACGTATTGGTTAATACGTTCATGTATCAATTTCACACAAACAAAATACGATGAAAAGATACGACTTTCTTCTACCAAGAGTACGATATGTTGTATGAAGACGGCAGGAAGCCCCATGTCTAAAAAAAATATTTGCGAAGCTCTACGTGCTGCGGTTGCTCTTCGAAAATACGAGACCTATCGCCACGCCTTTGCTCTGTTAGGGTTTGCTTACTAAATAAGTAGTTTCTGAAGTACTTTATGAATATTTTTATGGCATGCAAACGATTCCATGAAAATTATTTACTTGTGGAGTTTATGTAATGTAATGTATTTTTTTTTCTCCAGTACAGAAAACTCTAAAGCGTTTTGACTCCCAGTTGTCAAGAGTATTAGGTACGTTTTGGTCGTGTTGTTATTATTTTCCCAGCAATTTAAATAAGCTGCCATTAAGTATTTTAAGAAAGCATAATGGTATCCCGTTGCTAATGCTTTAACTAATTGTTTATAAAACTGCAGTATACCCTAATTAAGACATACCCAAATTACAATAAATTAAACATTTCATGGATAAAGTAATAATACTCATACTTATATGTCGGTATAGCATGTAAACAACTGTGAACTTGGAGGTTTGTGTCATCGACCGATGTGATGGGTGTGAGACAAAAGTATAGCGTAATAACGTGCCGATTTATTTAAACTGTACACTTAGCAGTCCACTTTGGAAGATCACCATTATATGTTACTGAAAACCGAGACACTGCCCAAACTACTACGTCGTCAAGGTAGTATGAAAATGCGGTACTACAAACAAACAAATCGATACCTCCACTACACGAACTAAAGTAAATTTTTTTTTTATCAAAATTGAGTCATTGTCGAAATATACTAATCAATATGCTCCCTGAATTTTAAGAAAAACAAAAGCGTTTTTTAGAAATTTTGAGATTTGAGGACTCGATTTTGATAAAAACAGTAATTGACTAAATTTTTAGTTGGCGTAGTGTACCTTGGAGGTACCTAAATATTGGTTCAAATGACATCTATATCTATTGCAAATATAACTTAATTTACAGTACGGAACAGATAAAAAAATTTAACATTATTTACGTGAGTAAAAAATAGATTTCATAAGTAGTTTGTTTTAAAATGTTTTAGAGTATAATTTAGTTAAACACATCGTGTTTCAATAATTACAAAGTGACATGACAACTTGACAACCCTATGAAAATAGGAAACATTTTTTGACTTTGTTAGGAAGCTGTTAGTTCCTCTGTACGGTTTTTTACTCATGTGGCCGGGGCATCAGCTGCCGTACGTGAAGACTTACATCAATGTTGTATTTTACATTACGAGTACAAGATGGCTATGAAGTTTTGTATAGGCATTATATGGGCGGCGGTCGCTGGAAATTATAGAGCGATGTAATGCCATGGGCAATAGTTGGTAGTGTTGCTTTAAACTTTTTGTACTAAGTTAAGTAACTAGTATGGGAACAAAGTTCCCACAGATTTTTATAGAAAGATTATTGGGACGAAAATTCCCAGTCTGGTAAGACTTTATGGTAGGACTACTTGTGACGTAATTTACTTGATTAGACATATAATATATATGTTTAAATGAACATCAACCATAGATAATGTACCGAGTAATTAATAAGTCTGCAAAACTTCTTGGACAACTCAAATAGGTAGTCATTAAGTTTATTAACAAAATATTTGTGCGATAAGACTTCATTATCATCAAGCCCGATATGATCCGCTTTACATGATGAGATGGCGTAATGGCATCATCATCAGCCTAAATACGTCCACTTCTAGACATAGGCCTCTCTAACACCTAGGAAGTGGTAGTCGATAAAAAAAATTACGTGTATGAATGTACCAAGTGTACTCATATGCAATAAATGATTTTGACTTTGACTTTGACCAACAGAATACCACTTTTGGTAAGTTGGCCATTGGGGGATTTGCATAATCACCACGCTTGGCAGGCGGATTGGCGATCGCAGTAATGATATTAACATACACACACAGGAGAACGTTGCTGCCCGTCCCTGGTGCAATCCCTTAGTCGCCTTGACGACATCCACGGGAAAGATAGGGGTGGCCCTATTCTAAGCCTGGAACTACACGGCAAATGGCATAAAATAATTGTATTATAGAAGAACGTCAATAGCCAAAATGACAGTTTTACTTGAATCTCGCTATATATATTTATTATATTATTTATATATATTTATTGAGTTATATAAGTACATGAAGAACAATAATAACAAATTCCACGCCGTATATGGAACTACTCGTAGTATATGAAGATACCTAAACAAGGAGAAACGTCATAAGTTTATTTCTATTTCAAATTAATTACACCATAACTGTAAGACTGTACAGACTTCCCAAACAAGGGAAGTGTATGGAATATGCGTGTCATTAATTCGTTACGCTGGAACATGGTTTCCGTAACAATTACTTAATTGAAACAGAATCTTCCTTATGTCAATTAATGGATAGGTAATTATATTCGCATATTATGATGATTGGCGTGGAATTCAGATTACGACAATTAAATATAACACGATTGGACTGTTTCAATATTTACTTTTCGATTGTGTTAATACAGGTTGTACAGTTTTGTGCCCTGGGACTTTGTTTTTCCCGTAAAACTCAGTATATTCTCAAAGTAAGAAAATAGTCTATCCTGATCTATTTAGAAGTAACACATCAGCTATGAATTAATTTTTTAAATCGTTTAGTTGAGTTGTTGAAGAACGAATCTTTTATTTTTATTGCATAAAATTTTAAGTAATTTAAAGTTAGTAAATCATTATAAAACATCATCTTTAATATAACAATGTATTAATCACATAGGTATATATAATCATATCTAGCCTACAATAATAATAAATATTCCCATAATATTATGCCAAGTTACGAGCAATTACAAAATATTTTATGGTTTACCTAGTAATGGGTTCACTAAACAAATTAAGAAGTTTTGTTCATCTTCCTCTTTGCACAGCAATTAAGTTAATTAAATAAACTTATGTAAATGCCAGGCAAACAATTAAAACAATTAAAAATACCACACAAGCTACTACAGCCCATAATTGAAGACAATAATAATATGGTTAAAATTTAATATTACGTTTCAAGATAATGTTATTTACATAGATTTATTTTAAATACTTTATGATCTTTACAGATAATTTATCGTAAACAAGATCAATCAATGTTGAAAATTAAAACTTAGTCTTAACCTTAAGATTAACATCACTTATATTATACGTAATCTTACATACATAATGCTCACGCCTTGGTCCCAGAGGGGTAGGAAGAGACGATGTATCATGGAACCATTTCATCAATAAATTTTATTAATAATGGATTAGCGGGTTAAAAACTCTACAATAAATGTACTTACCTACTTATAATTACATTATAAAAGTGTTTAGGTATATATTGCGTGAGATAAATTAATTATACCTATTCAATTCAATTACTTTTTACTTCACGATAAAATATACAGATACAATAATAAAGTAGCTTACACGTATATCTAGGCGGTCTTATAACTTCCATTTCTTCCAGACAAACTTTGGGTAAAGGATAAAAATATCAGAAAAAGGTATAGGTTGTGCAGTTAAAGGTAGGGAGGGGTATAGTTTATACCAGTAAGGGCATACCCATAACAATATAGATCTAATAAATAAAATCGTAAACTTCGCGTGTCTGTACATTGACGATATTTGCAAAAAATAAATTGGGGTGTCTGAGGATAAGTAATAGAACACATTTCAATCATTTTTGGAATTTTTGTCTGTTTGTCTGTTTATGTTTTTGTTTGTGCGCTCATCACTTAAAAACTACTAAACCGATCTTGATGGACTTTTCACAGAAATATAGTGCTTAAATGGTTGTAAAATATAGGCTTTATTTCATTGCAATCGGTGCAGTCAATCAAAAGTTATGCGAATTTATAGTTTCCGAAAACTCGCATACACTGCGAAGAGTGTAGGGTGTAAATGGTCGACTGAATTCGTGAGCGGTAGCGGTATGGTACCAATGTAATGTGAGTTTTTGAAAACTATAAATTCGCATAACTTTTGATTGAGTTAGCCGATTACGATGAATTTGTTGCATACGTATGGAGAGTTGAGGGGAAGGTTGAGGGAAGGGTTAAAAGTAGAGTTGAGAGTAGGGGTAGGGTATGCGGAAGTGGGAGCGGGACCTGAAGCGGGAGCTGGATCTGGAGGTGGACCTGGAGCTGGAGCTGGACATGGTCCTGGATGACGAGACCTGGACCTGGGACCTAGACCTGAAGAGAAGATGGAGCGGGAATGGGATTTAGAGTGAGATTGAGAGTCTGAGTGGAAGTGGGATAGGGAGCGGAAGTGGGAAAGGGAGCGGATCCTGTAGTCCACGCGAGCGGAGCCGCAGGCCCAGCTAGTACATAAATATATAAATACGTACATAAATATATGCATATAATATACCTAATACAATTAAATGTATCATTTTACTTAATTTCTTTATAGTACATCTCCTTACACAGACATTGTACAGCCACAAGTAACATAATCATGTCAGCCTTTAGACGTCCACTGCTGGACATAGGCCTTCCCCAATGAACGCCACCACACCCGGTCCTCCGCATCCATCCGCTTCCGGCCACCTTCTTTAGGTCGTCGGTCCATCTCACAACATAATATCACTATTAAAATATGTATATACCTAGTTGTTTAAAATAACGATTTCTTAAAAAGCAATCGATATTAAGACTTATTTCTCAACCTACTTCGATCACTGCTAATGATAGAAACTGGGCAGATTTTCATAAGCTCATTGAAACATGACAAATAACTTTAATTAACAGTTAACCTACTAGCCGGGTCCTTAAGTTTTAATAGGCGCACTAGCATATAAACTGTTATTGAAAACTATCTTAATTAAACTTAGGATTAATGTACAATAAGTTTTACAACTTAGTTGTGTTATTTGTTTAGTAGAAATAAAGATGTTCCGAAAACAAAATGACAGACAGAATACTTTAGCCGAACTACAGAGCTGATGACGTCATACCAGCCCGTCAAAGTTCAGCAAATTGACCAAAAGAAACATATTATTCGTGAGAATACTTTCACTGACTACAATTAAGCTTAAAAGAGCGACCGGAAACATCATTCAAAGTATATAAAAGGTACACATTCAGTGGTTTAAACGGTTTTTCGTTATATAGCTAATGAAACGGTTGTTACGGACATAATATGTCCTATATAACATGTTTGCTTACAGATGAATGACTGATGATTGATGATTTTGCAAGTAATTGCTTAAAGGATTTCCTGTAGAAACTTAGAAAGGAACATTGTTTGGTAGATCAGCTATTTGCATGCCATGTCGATGACCTATGGACACCGTAAGGTAAATGTAAATATTATATATAATAGTATGTAAATGTAAAATTATACTAATGCTACCAGGAGTCAGTCAGTCAGTTGACGGTCATTATATGCCTAAATATAAAACAGTATCTCTTATTCTCGCGTATTTTGCGACAACTGGGGATTTCCCACTGTTTCCCTAGTAAAAAGTACAAATAAATGAAA
Organism: Esperia sulphurella; assembly: GCA_947086405.1. NCBI lineage: Eukaryota > Metazoa > Arthropoda > Insecta > Lepidoptera > Oecophoridae > Esperia > Esperia sulphurella. Next base: position 11,533,778 of record OX352267.1, read on the forward strand.
ACTAAGAAAAACAAAATAAAATCACCACGAATATCATTTTTTGAACACATACATTCACAATCTTCAGCGGAAATATGTCCACTACTGAAAGTTAGCCTTCCCAATAGAATGCAACTGGGGGATTTGCCATAATCAACACGCGATTGGTGATCGCAGTAATGATCTTAATATACAGGAGAACGCTGCTGCTGGTCCCTGGTGCAATCCCTTAGTCGCCTTGGCGACACACAGGGAAGATTGGGGGTGGCCCTATTCTAAGCCGGGACACATGGTACATATGTTTCAGTTTTGAAACGGTTGCATATGTATGTATATATGTATGTAAACGCTTTATTGTACCAAAAATAACAACAACAATAATAAAATAGGTATTAAACTGTGTTCAAAGGCGGACTTATCCCACTTAGGGATGTCTTCCAGTCAACCTTAGAGTAACCGAAAGGACAAGTATAATGCGTTTAGTACCAAAATTTGATATAGAAATGTACTTTTAATATTATTTTTATATTGCATATTTTGTCTAGTCCCTTATAAACATTTTCTCCTGTGGGAACTGGGAACACAAAGGACAATGCACAAACTACTTGAAACCTATCCTGGTCTGAATCAAACCTAGTAACATGTTATTAACCTACCTTTTCCTGTTATTCTTGTCCTCTACCCAAAGGTTGTCTGGAAGAAATCGCTTTTAGCGATAAGACCGCCTAGACGTACATATGTATAGTTATTTTATCAACCGACTTCAAAAAAAGGAGGAGGTTCTCAATTCGTCGGAATCTTTTTTTTATTATTTTATCTTTTTTTTTACGTGCATTAAAGAGTAATTGAAGTTACTACCTCTGGTGCTCAAGTGCTACCTACACCCAAGGTACTAAGCCAAAGAGGCGCAGGTGGTAAAAGTTGTAAGTACTGACGCAGGTAGTTATTGACGAGACTGAGCTGACTGACTTGTATCAGTCAGTCAGCTCAGTCTACCACGTACTACAAACATAATGCAATTAATGCCTCACGAACAGAAAATCCGACTTTTGTGTACCAAACTATCTTTATTTCACACGTTACCTAACAAATTTGTTACCGATTAATTTGATGATTGGTTACTTTCATTTGTCTAATCTAACCACTTTATTAAGTTATTAAACATATGGAAGTTAATTGAACCGATGGCATGTAACGTCTTAATCGGAGGCTATAAATCAAATTAACCACAGTATAACTTCAGAGTCTGATGCTTAATAAAATTGACAAATTAGATTTCTGACCATTAAGGCAACTGTTTCGTACACATTTCATTAGATGAATAATTTTGACTAGTATCTACTAACTACAGTATGGTCAGAATATCTATACTTATAATAAAACTGTAACTGGTCCATGTCTGTACATGAGAGATATTAAAAAAAATGTATGAGGGGTCTTTATAGGGCCAATAGAAGCTAAAATATATTTTTTAGAATTTTTGCCTGTCTGTCTGTATGTTTGTTACCGCATCACGCAAAAACTACTGAATGAAATTTGATGCAGTTTTCAAAGTTATCTTACTGGTGGTCTAACTTAAAATCTGGTGCATATTTCATCTTGATACGCCACTTAGAACCTGAGATATTAATAAACTTAAAATCTGGTGCATGTTTCATCTTGATACGCCACTTAGAACCTGAGATATTAATAAAGTATTTTTTTCTAGAAGTCATTATATTGGATGATAATAAAACGACTGTTAATATTTCTTCCAGTAACTCAGTATCACATTTAGAAATCATTCATGAAAAAAACATCAAATTTTTACGAAAATTTTGATAAAAAAATGCAATATTTCTCGAACGTACGAGTATATACATCATATGGGCGAGGTCAACGGCCGCGGCGCGGCGCGTATAGGATTGAGTGAAATTTAGTTTTTGGGGATAGGGATGGGGTTGAGGTTGGGGTTGGGATTGGGATATTGAGAGTCTCGAGTCTGAGTGGGAGTGGAAGTAGAAGTGGGAAGAGAACGGGAGCGGAAGTGGGAACGGGGGGGGATTCTGTAGTTCACGCGAGCGGAGCTGCGGGCACAGCTAGTATTTTTTTACAAAATTACTCAAAAATTGCAGTTTTTTATTTATTTAGATCAAGTTTTCATATTCTGGTTAGATCGTGTTTACCAACCAGTTTACCATCCCTTACCTAAGTATGACGTCCAATCTATGGGATACCCAGTACTAGTGACATAGTGAATTACAGAAGATGCAATGATAAGTAATTTTTATTTTTTCTATTACCACATGTGTTAATTCTGTTGTCACATTCATACAATTTAGCGGTATTATTTCAATGTAGCTTTGAAACATACCACAGGGGTGCCAATTAAGGCGTCTATTAAGGTGTGAGTTATTACCATATTAATCATTACATTACATACAAAAGTCACGAAGGAGAAATTATTGACTATCAATATTAATGAGTGCTTTTTGTCCGTTCTAACGGACGATGACAAACACAAACTGGGGCTGGTGACTGAGTTGATGTATAACGGTTTTGTGCGACGAGTTAGCTGTGGAACTGCGACATATACTTCTGTTAAATGTGAATGTTACTACGATCGATAGCTGAGCAATATCTAGAATTTCAAAAGTTACAATCGATATCATCAATAGCGCGATCAACAAATACCTTATGTAAAAAGGGACTGCGCGCTGCGAACAAAGACAACGGTCGGAGCGCCCTCGCTCCCTGTCCACTGTCCCGTTCTAGTATTATGCTCACAATTTGGAAACCACGTGTATCATTTACTCTATCCGATCACTGTATCCGTATCGCCATTTCATTCGTCGTGCCGTATCAAGCACCGTATATCTAGTTGTCGCATACCTGAGTTTTCCTTTGATGATCGGACATAAATCGACTCGAGATGGTAAGGGCCCAAGGCCGGGTGACATCTGTAGGATTTTAGTGTATCGTATCTCACTGGCGTGGCACCGACGTGTATCATTATCGCTAGTTTGGACGCAAATGATACGAGATCGTTTTAACGCACGTTTTAACCTAGCGAACTGATAAATATCGTCAGTGCCAGGCGACGACGATACAATGCTGCAGATGTTGCCCGGCCTTCATTGTCGTCGATTTCATTTCTAAAGGACATAGGTATTTATAACAATTGTCATTATTTGAAAATGACAAACGGCTTTTATTGCTATTATTGAAAGTTCTTGCCGTGTGATTCCCGGCTTAGAAAAGGGCCACCCCTATCTTTCCCGTGGGTGTCGTCAAGGCGACTAAGGGATTGCACCAAGGACGGGCAGCAGCGTTCTCCTGTGTGTGTATGTTAAGATCATTACTTCGATCTCCAATCCGCCTGCCAAGCGTGGTGATTATGGCAAATCCCCCAATGGACCACTTACCAAAAGTGGTATTCTATTGGAGAGGCCTATGTCCAGCAGTGGACGTATTTAGGCTGATGATGATGATGTATGAAAGTTCACCGTCAGCCAAGTATTGACTCACATAATGTAGGCAGTGGTTTATTAATAAGACGAGACGGTAGTATACTAATTATATACAATTTCATTACAACTCATAATAGCGTGCTTCTTAGTGTCGTACTATATTCACGCGAGATCGAGATTAAATGTTTTACCGGCTAGACAGAGTTTCAGTGAAAGATAAAGATAAACTACACACACAAACTTGAAAGATACACTACACAACAGGTGTTGTGGCTGTAAATGGATGGTAATTGAATACAATACACCCACACACACGCATACTATAGATAAGACAAGGGCAAGACGAGAATTCACAAATATAGTACAGTAAAACCGAAGGCCGTTGGGGCAGACGAGTGTGACTCCCCGCCGCCGCCAGATAGATCAACGATGTGAAGAAGGTAGTTGGAAGCGTCTGGATGCGGAGGGTGGAGGACCGGCTGTGGTGGGTTCATTGGGGAAATTGGTCCAGCATTGTACGTCTTCAGGGCTGATAATGATGACAGTAAAATCTAACGCATGATTTCTGACTCTGGTCTTACGCTCAAACTAAGCCACAGGCACTCTATACCTACAAAACAAATCATGGTTACCTTCATATTCTTGTGTCTAAAAGTCACACTTTACAGGAGACGATAAAAACGTGTTTATAGACCAAGTAGGAAACATTATATATTTTTTAATTATATCTGACGTGGGAGGGTGAAAGGGGTTTTTGGCGCTGTTAGGACGTAGCGTAACAATAATAAAATGCAAGTCTAAATTTTTAAGATACAAGAATGGGAATATCCTCTTACCAACTTTCGCAACTATACGGGGTACGTTGTACTTTCGTTCCATTGCTTTCGGAAATTCCCAGAAAATTATCGTACTTACCAAAGGTAACAGTTATACAGTAATATCTTAACATCTTAATAATCTACATCTTTTAAGTGACCGTGTAATGTTAAAAATATTCATCCAAGAAATGACTATAATGTATTAATTAGTGTCATTAAAACATCGTTAATAAGACAAAAGACTGGCGCCACAAATTGGTAGTCCGAATTAAGACGTGCACTAAATATTACGAAAACAAATGACTCTCTCACATTATATCTCCTTGCTTTAATTTCCATGGAAATTTCCCTCATTTAGGCTCGTTTCCATGGCGTCGTAGTCGGATCAGATTACCCGAATTATTCGGATCGTGGCTAATAGGCTATTGTTAAGAGATGCTCTTGTCTGTTTCAGATCGCGAGATAAACTACGCAGAGGTGAGAAGCGAACTTTACCTACATACGATAGAAACTTGCGGTGCTGATTTTGGATAACTAGGTGTGTACAGTTAGATTTAAGTTAGTAAATTAAAGATGGCTGGATGGGGAGAGCGTATAAGACCTGCGGGGGACTAGTCCGTAAGCGTTTCGGATAATACCATCGAACTAAAAATCCTATTTACTATAGTTTGAGGCAAAATCAGAATATGTAACATGGCCCGTTAGAAAGTACGAAATAGATTTTTAGATCGACGGATACCTATTACACGACTGCTTAAGGAGTATACACTAGATATGGTAGCGCGCTTTGGAAAAAGACTATAAGAATATCTAAGATAATTATCAAGAAGCTGATGATGACGTATATTTGTATCCTCGTGGTCACTATAGGTCACATAAGACTAATCAGAGATATACGAAAGACGATGTACGAAATCCTACTAACATTATAAATGCGAAAGTTCCGATATTTGGATGTTTGGATGGTTGTTACACAATCACGCTCCATCCACTGGACGGATCGTGATGAAACTTGGCACACACATAGGTTAGGTCCTGGAATAGGACATAGGGTAGTTTTTATCCCGGACAAACATTCCATTCCTACGGGAAAAACATAATAATTTGTGATGTTAAGGTATCCACGCGGACACAGTCGCGGGCAACAGCTAGTTGGATTAAGAAATTTGCTTTCTCTATAACGTAAAATGAGCAGAAGTATCGAAGGAAAATAAAAGAACCATAATTTATGAAATGAACTGTGACGTCTTGTTACATTTGTGTAATGTTAATAACAATATTTGTGTTAACGTGTAAACTATCTTGTATACGGATGGAATAAACAGAGTATACGCCGCTTCAAAGAAAGTTTCGATCTGAGCCTGAAGCCAGTAGAATACGCAAGAACTAGTCTAATCGCCAAGAGATGATGTTGACAAAAGGAGCATTGCTTGAGTTTGATTGATTACCTGTGTGAGTAAACTAAACGCTGCCATTTGTAATAATTATGTCAAATTAGAGCGAAAACTTATTCGTCCTTACAAAGAAACCTTTAGAGTTTTCGAATAACGTAATCAAGGAACAAGCTTTGACATTGATCAAGGTCACTCAAAGTGACGATACATCGTTTCTGCCTACCCCGCTGGGACCAAGGCGTGACATTATATATGTATGTACAATTAAGAAAGTTCCATTGCTAAAAGCAAATATTTTTAGATAGAAAATCCATTTATACTTAAACACGGGACAAATACTTATAATGATACTAATAGGAATACAGTTTGCAAGTTTTCGGATAAGATTTACATTCCACGGATAAAATAGAATTGAACTATTCTTTTTCGCCGTGTGGTTCCCGGCTTAAAATAGGGCCAACGCTATCTTTCCCGTGGGTTCAAGGCAACTAAGGAATTGCACCAAGGACGGGCAGCAGCGTCTCCTGTGTATGTATATTAAGATCATTACTGCGATCACCAATCCGCCTGCCAAGCGTGGTGATAATGGCAAATCCCCTAATGGACAACTTACCTAAAGTGGTATTCTATTGGGGAGGCCTATGTCCAGCAGTGGACGTATTTAGGCTGATGATGATGATGATTCTTTTTCAAATCGACGAGAAAGAGGGAATAGCGTTTATAGTAACTAACTAATAAAATACTTAATGCTTTATCGTAATAGATCGTCATGGAACGTGAAAACTAATGAAAGTAAAAAATCTAAGAAGTATGTGGCATGCCTGCATCAAATACTGCAACCATCTAATAGTACCCATCAATCAATAACGTTACATTAAAAATCAGCAGAGTGTACGTCGTACACAACGGGGAACTATTAATTTTTTTTAAATATACTGAAATGTTTTAGAAAGTCATGGAATGTCCATAATTATAAATTCACCATCATATCAGCCCTTAGACGTACACTTCTGGACATAGACCTTCCTCAATGAATGCCACCACACCCTGGTCTTCTGCCCTCCGCATCCAGCTGCTTCGGACCACCTGGCGGCGGGGCGTCCTACCCTGCGAGTGCCGATCCGAGGTCTCCATTCCAGAACTCGTCTGCCCCAACGGCCGTCGGTTCTGCGACAAATATGTCGCACATCAGTTTACTAATTATTTCAGCTATGTCGGTCACCTTCGTTCGTCGTCTAACTTCTTCATTACGAATCATATCCTTCAAAAAAACCCAAACAAATTATACAAAGTATACCTTCATTACCGCCCAATTTTACATGTATAGGTACATTCCAAATTTCAGAACAATCTTCCGGACAGGCAAACAGAATCTCAATAAAATAAGGGTTTTATATTATTAGGGATAGATACCTAAAAATACTCTTAGCTGTTTGTTTGTAAGCACTACACGGGCATATAACAACACGGTGGAATTTTCAATTACAACTTTTAGTTACAATAACTGAGGCCTATTATGTCAAAAGTCCAAGTTGTGCATTTTGTTTTGTTCTCATTTTGTTTTGCATGGTCTCGAAAAGGCATAATATAGCATTATCGTTAAGTTGACGGTCGACTTAGTGATAATAATATATCAGGCCTTACTTGTCGACCGCGTAACCCAGAGCGCTGAAGCCCTCTTTATTAAGTTCCCTTAGAAGTTCTCCGTAGATAAGCTTTTTCGCTTTAAGACTGAATAGGACTACAGAATTTCTGTTTCGTGTTATTTGGTGTTACGTTGCGTCGTCTGAATTCCTTATTAAAGGCTAGTCGTGTAGCTTTGAAGCTGCGTGTTGTTTGTCTTCTTGACTCTGTTGAAGTGGTGGCGCATTTGTTGTCTTAGCTTGCCTAGTTACTTATTCCACCACCTGTAACTATATGTTTTCCTGGTAAGAGGTTTTTCGCTTCCGTCGCTGGAATCAGTTTTCTTCGGGTTCCTGCACATTCCTGGCTTGTAGGCCTGATTCCATAATGATCAGGATACCCTGGTGATCTGATCCCGACATTTCTTCGTTTGCGACGTACTAGTTATTTAGACCCACATATCAGTTGTTAAAATCCCGGATCTGCTTAAAAAAATAATCCAGTCGGAACTTAATGTGGTATTTGTCTTAAGCATCTATTGCCAAACAGTCTAACGGTAACAAAACTAATGCGATGGCCATGCAAAGAAGCATTTAACTACCTTTAATTTTGATAAATGAGCTGGAAACATCAGTCAAACTATTTTTATTATTACACGGCTGTCTATCAAAACTTGAAACAAGTGCGTGAGCGCATCTCACGTCAGTAACATGATGCTGAGATGTGACGTGATGATGTAAGATTATTATAACATATATTTTAACTTAAACAGTTTTGCTCTTTATAATAATAAATACGAATAGAGATTCATTTATCTTATGGAAATAACATTTTTGTTTGATTATTAGAGTGCGAGTTTGTACACACTGATATCCGTCTTCACGGATGTCTCTCATAGCGAAGGTTTTAAATTTTTTTCGCCTGTGAGTTACAGGATGTGCTGAACATAATAATATGTGTTATTATAAAATATGTTTTACGAAGTCAGTGTGGTGTTTGATGCAAATACACAACTCCTAGTATTCATGTAAGATCCTTATAAGATCCCATATATAAGGCGACTAAAGCGGAATAAATTTTTATAATTTTCCAATAACTGTCAGGCAATTTCACTTTAGTCGTCTCATACGGAATCCACATTAAGACAAGGAGTTGGGTTTCGTATCAAACGTCATACTGAAAAAACATCCCTAAAACATACTTCACCAGAATATCTGAGGATATGTAATGTATAGGATAGCTACCCAGTAAGACGTCATTAATTTTATTAATGACATTTTAGTCCTCGAATCATTTTTATGATCGATTGAAATTACGTACGACAGAGTTTACGTAATTTTATAATACCAGATAGACAATAATTAGTTAAATATTGAATTTTATTAAAATCGTACCACAGCACACAACTCGATTAAAACGTTTGGAAATTACACATTCTCATTGACGACATGCAGATGCATATTTTATTTTTTCGACAAGATACTGTAAAAAAAAACACTTGTTGATTTAAACAAAATCTTGTTATAACCGTGAACCATCTTCTCTAAATACGAACGCACAAAAATCTTGTTCCATTAAATTAACTTTTGTCCCCTTGCACCAACACGATCTAATTTCAATCGATCATAAAAATGATTGGCTGCTGTCGTACCGTGTTTTAAAAGTTTTATTTAAAAGTATTTATTCGTTTAACATTTTATAAGGCGAAAGCTATCGATGAATGACTCTTCGCACTTTGAAGCCGCCTGTGGTGTGCAATGGTCGTAACAGCGATTTTATCTATAGATTAATTACAGGAGTAATACTCTTTATGGCCACGCTGGGCAGACGTGTACGTGACGACATTTGAGAACTTGGTCGCGCACCGGTGGGACTGCAGCCTGTCACCGGTCTGGCATCAAGTACCAGTTTAAATAGCTATACCGAGTTTTAGCTAGTAGGTTGCACCACAGAAAGATTAGGTTGGCATTTGGACGCTTGATGTGGTTTGCCCCATTACACACAATTTCCATTTCCTCGAGATATTGTCGTATTCAATAGATTCTGCGCGCGCGCCGGTTGCGTATCAGTTGATAAGATTTATCGTGTTCGCAACCTATTAGGCAGGGAATGTTATAAATTATCAGTGTAGGGTTTAGACCAGTGATTCTCAAATTATATGTAGGGGCACCCCTGTTGCTGGAGTCAATGAATTGAAATGAGCCAAAGAAGTCTTACTAATGTGAAAGGAAATTAAAAAGAGAATTCACTTGTTTCTGCCTACTGTGTTATATGACGTAGGGAGCATTCATAAGCCACGTGGTTCCATTTTTACCTGTACTTAGGACCGACCATGGCTTCTGATTTGACCCCTAACCAGGGTATTTTACTCTAATAAATCTAGAATACATTTATTTTTACCAATTGTAGAATAGTTAAATTTACATGATATACTGATGCCAGAACTATCCTTAAAATGTGTGTAAACTTGCCCAATAGTTAATCAATTAACTTTTAATTTATTTGTTCGAAAAAGAAATTGTGACAGCTTGTACCCCACGTAATTGTGCCAAGGCTACGTTATAAGCTCCGAAATCTATTAAATCATCCGTATGTTGTGTATTCTGTACCCTTTAGCTTTTTCTCGAATCCCTGTCCCCTTATCGTGTCATTTGGTTTATGAAAGCTCCCTTACTGACTTTCACACTGTGGCAATCTATTCAAAATGTCGGGCAAAAGTAAATATTAAATCCTAATATTTGTGAAGCCTTCGCATGTTATACGTACGACTGATCTACGTGAAGAAATACCTAAGTTTTTAAACTAGAAAGAACTATCGCCAAAGATAATTTATTTACCTGTTGCGAAATCAGATTTACTATTTAATCAGTACGACATATTACGTATTTAAGAATAAAATTGTGTTAATAAATATGTACTAATATATTACACTTATATACGTATATACACCTCAGATAAATAAACCAGATTTATATATGTAGACTACATAAGAGGGCAAGGACCGGAAAAGTTTTGGAATCAACAGCCTTATAACTTTAAAAGGAATTCGTAAATCTAAAATGTAAAGTGGGCTGGATATTGAATGGTGAGTCCGGACCGGTTGGTATCGACACAGAACGACCAACAGTCCAGTGCGTGCGTTATCATAGACACGGGCATTGTGCTAGCAAGTGCAGTTCTAGGAACAGTGAATACCCTGCTCCATGACAATACTAGCCGCTGTGCATACAAGTTGATTTATTTACTTACTAGCAGTGCCCGCGGCTCTGCTCGCGTGAACTACAGAATCTGCTCCCGCTCCCGCTCCCGCTACCACGCCCACTCCCCATTTCCCACGCCCACGCCCACGCCCACGCCCACGCCCACGCCCACGCCCACTCCCACTCCCACTCCCACTCCCACTCCCATTCCCATTACCAGCTCCAAATGTAGTCAAAACTCATCGCAATCTGAATAGTACGGAAATACTATTGTGTGCAATATATTGCATACTAACCTTACCTACTAATGTATTTCAGAACTATGAATGTCCATAACTAAAAATTTCCATAACTTTTGATTGAGTAAACCGATTGCGATGAAATAAAGATTAAATGTTAAGTTAAGTTAATTCCCATATTTCTGTGAAAAGTCCATCAAAATCCATTCAGTAGTTTTTGAGTGATGCGTGCACAAACTCACAGACAAACAGATAAACAGACAAAAATTTCAATAATGATCGAAATGTGTTCTGTTGCTTATCCTAGACACCTCAAATTTTTTTTTTCAAATATCTTCAATGTACAAACATGCGAAGTTTATAATTTTATTTATAAGATACGTTGGGCACTCAGAAAGTTACGCGAAAATACAATAAACATGTTCAATACTATTACTGTTAAAGTTGTATTACTATAAAACGGTAAGTATATTTTTAACTGTACCCCACTGCCTAAATGACCGTTTCATTTATATATGACCAGTCACTGTCACAACCGGTGACAGGCAGCAACGCCACTGCTGGCTAATACCACACCCCCGGCACTCCATTCAATCGAACAAAATTAATCACCTACTACTACTACAGGAGCACTAGTCTGTCCGTACACGTTTGTGTGCGCGCGTATATTATTGTAGGGGTGCTGCACCGAGCACACAAGCTTAGTCGAACGAGAGAGGGACAACGTTATACTTATACCGTATAATTAAGAGATTCTAACATAATATGAGTCTGGCTACTTAAATAAATAACTTATACGTCAACAACATAGGTAAGTGCTTCTTTTTCTAAGTTATAGCGTCGTCGATTTGTCGGCGCCGTTATACTTTGCGCGCTACCGACGTAACTTTGTACCGGTAGCCCGTAGTGCGTACTGCCAGCCGTGAATGTCGCTTCTATTTAGTATTCTTTGTTAATACTACGATGCTTAGTATGTCTGCCTAGCATTGCCTTTAGAACTGTCACTTTCATTTAATTAGTTTCTCATTTGTCCATTGAGTAATGAAATGAAACTATTAAAACGTTTAAAACAAAAGAAAGTTAAAAAACCACGAAAGCAGTACGAAATGATCAAGTGATAAAAGCTTTTAAGAATTAAGACTAATGTACTTCAGTATTTTCAAAAGTAGGTTTATTCTGGGTGGTCGAATTAACAATAATGCATTTATTTATACTTATCTCTTTATCAAGAAACCAGTAGCCGGTTTAAACTTAAATGAAAGTTGAGATAATCCTGCCATTTCCTTTTTTATTTTGATTGGTGAAATTGTACTTATTTGTAAGCTGTGAATTTTGTCAATACATTATGGCAGACTTATGTAGACCTTGTTTGTAATGTAAATGTCTACCTACTGTATGTTAAAACTAGAGTTTGGTTTCCATTGCATCAAGATATACCTAATAGTAAGAAACTATACTTAATATTCTAGAATATTAGTCTAACTAAAGTATTTTAATAGTGCATTAAAATTATCTAGTGTCCAGATTTACGACAGATCCAGTTTTCAGTTTTATAATTAAGTAATTCATTAAACATTCAAGATGGCGATAAAAGGCACAGATTAACTAGTCCGGCGAGGACATCAAGATGATAACGTAAATTTATTCTAAATGCTACTAATTTGTCGCGAGAGCTCTTTCACGGACCAGACGCAGTCAATTATTATCATCTGTTATTATAATAAAGTAAATAACTATTAATTACTTTATATTATAGCATTTTAAGCCTGTCTTTTAGAAGTTTTCAGCAGTGATAATTTTTTTTTGAGAATTATTGCATGAGAACCGTGTGCGATAGATTTCGTTCTCGTTATGGACCGGCTTCGGTCGAGATGGTCCATTAAAGATAGCCGGTCCCAGACGAGGGCGAAACTTGTTACAAAAATTGTATACTCAATATCTCGGCACTTTCATGAAATTTCTAAAGTAATTATCAATTGCATTGCGTGCAATGTAATAACGCCTTCGGAGTGCTGTTGGGTCTGCCTCGATTCTGTAGCGCATCCGGAAGATTTGCGGAAGCGCACACCGACTTCCGGCTTCCTCGCCATCGTCAGACAGAGATGCGCTTCTCTGCACAGTGCACTGCACAGCGCTGCAGTGCCAACAACATCATGTAATGCTATTCTCTAAAATACAAACTCACGTGCCTTCTCACTCAAGTGACTTCACTTACTTTGAAACCTAATCCATTGGTATTTCTGTTAAACTGACCTATTCCACATATCCCTACTGATCTGTCCCTACTAGTAGGGAAGAACGGAATTTTTTTCCACTCTTTTCTACTAGGGGGGATACATGGAAATTTTATTTCCACGTATTTCTACAAAGATAAAGTAGAGGTAGAAAGAAAAATCCTTTATTGTACTTGAAAAAAACATCCTCGATACTATCGGTATTGAAATTAATAATTAAGTATCTTTGAAATCAGTGAATAGGGTTAGGCTTTCCAGAGTACTGTCGAAGTGAAGTGAACAAAGAACTCACTTCATGTCGACAGGGCTCTGGAATGCCAATGGATTAGGTTTCGAAATAGTAAAGTCATTTGAGTGAGACTCGCACGTGAGGTTGTATTTTAGAAAATAGCAATACTGAGCTTGGTAGCCGACAGGTGGGACTGTCTAATGCTGTCTAATGTCTTTATTGTTACACTCACAAATATTTTATAGATTCTATCCGAAATTAATTATTATTAATAATATTTTATTTCAGACTCATGTCCATATAACTGTTTATATTTTCAATTCAATACAATGTCAAAAGCAAGAATTTTAAATATTTTTTTTAAGAATTCCTGATATTTATTTACAGAATATGAAGATCGCAATAGAGCATGGTTCGAGCTCTTCCCGTGATTGCCGTAACTATATTATATGCCAGGGGTGGCCAACCTGCGGCTCGCGAGCCATTGCGGCTCTTTGAAGGATTACCTATTTGTGGATCTCGATAAATGTACCCGAGTTTTAACTTTAATAAATTATCACCCACAGCAATAATAAAACGCAGTCAGATTTTGACTACGTTCGGATACACATGTGAAGTTATGTTCTAATACATGATTGAACTTTTGGTTAAAATAGTAAGATCATATTTTCAAGCAATTGAATTTATACATAAACAAAAAAGACCACATTTTAAAGAATTATCAAGGGAAGTAAAATAAATGTGATTAATTTTTAATATTTAAATTTAATACACCTTTTACTTTTATTTATATGTTTTCAATAAATATAATTCCTGTAAAAAAATTCTTAATACCTTTTTTGCATACCTACCTACCTTTTAAATACATATTTTTACGCACTTTAGTGTAAGTGTATATTTGATGGGTACGTTTCTTTTATAATTTTGGTACTGAACGCATACTAGTTCTTACAGTTACTCTAAGGTTGACTGGCAGAGATCCCTAAGTGGGATAAGTCCGCCTTTGTACACAACTTTTTCTTTTATTTATTTGTGTTGTTGTTAATTTTGGTACTATAAAGCATATACATACATTAATGGCGGCTCACGAAAAATTTCAAATTTTTAAAATAGCTCGGACTATCAAGGAGCTTGGCCACCCCTGTTATATGCCGTAACTCTCTCACTTTATTAGGTGTTAACGATTTAATAGTTGTAACCGTGATTTAGAACTAATTTTATGGGTGCTTCTTCATGGTGTAACCGGCACCGCAGGTCCAGCGAACGTCATTATTTTGGAAATAATTAATGATCGTTTTAATATTGACCGAGAAGTTGTTATGAGGCAATAATTTACCTACCTATAGGGCTCGATTCTGAAGGCACAATGTTAAAATTTGACAGCATTAAATTATTGCTATCGTTGTCACACAGTATTAGGAAGAAAAAGACGAAATGACGGAAATATCAAAAACATATGTCTGTCCAAATTTTTTACATGAAATCTCCATTGTCGAACTGTATGAATTTGTATGTGAAGAAAAAAATACAATTCGAATTTCTAAAAGCCACATTTAAAAATGCCTCAGTTTTTCATACATAACAGTTAAAAATAATAAAACAAATAAATACTAAAACTTAAAACTATACGTTAGAGGCAAAACAAATTATGTAATGGTAATTTCTTCTTATAGATTTGAAATTTATCATGTGCCGTACGGTTCACAAAGTCATTTATTATCCTGGCCACTTATAATAAAGTTAGACAAACACATTCACAATGACGTACTTACATATTTTTGTTTTAATCTGTAACAGAATGATTGAAGAGGGAATTATTTAAATAAAAAGCTTGTTTCTTGTAGGTAGAACCTTACATTTACTTATAGAATTGTCACATAAAGGTCTATGCGGAGGATCAGAGGCATAAATCAGCGTGTGACGTCACAATGCCCTACCACCGCGACGTCTTCACACGCCCAGCAAAAATGGCTATAAACCAGGCATGTAGCCAGGGAGACGTGCATTATGACTCGAATTATTAATCTCTTAGCAAAATATAAACAAAGTAACGTGACTGTCAGTGTCATTGACCTGCATTCCAGATGGTTGAAATGTTTTATCGTTTTTTTTTTAAATAAATAAACAAATTATAAACTATTGAAATTGACTATTGTTCTAAGTACATGATCATAGTAAACTTTTACTGCGAGTAAATACCTACTGGTGGGCAATGTTGAAAGATGCAAGGAGTAAAACCAATTCATATATTCCTCGCTTCTACTACCAGTGTGCAGAGAGCCGCCTCATTATCAGTTTGAAGTATGACGAACGTCTCGTAATGATATCTTTATTCTTTACTAGAAACGGCCCGTGACTTCTTCTGCCTGGAATTAAAATTATTAGACTCCCTCCCTCTCTGTCCAGCCTCACTATCCTACTTTGGCTACCCCCTTGTATGAAACCGAATAAATATAACCTATGTGTGAACCCTCTCTTCCTTCTTTCCTTCCTTTCTTTCTCCTTATTTCTCTACCTCTCTCCCTTACCACCCACCACCTCTATCTCCCATCAAAATCGGATCTAGCTTCCCGAAACCCTACAAAATGACACCCTTATCGTAAATAGTGTCTCATATCATGGCGACCATCTTGGATTTAAAAATCAACGTCTAATTAGGATTCGGCATTCCCAAAAACCTAGAAAATCACCACCCATATTGTAATAAGTGTCTAAAGCCATGGCGGCCCTGTTAAATTGCAATACCAACGTCGAATTCGCATTAACATCGAAAACTTAGAATGACACCCATATCGTAAAAAGTGTCCAATGAAAAATCGCGGTTATGATCTCCCACGTTTCAGTGTCGTTCAACTTTCTTGACATTATCAAAATTAAAATGAATGATAAAATTTTACATTTAAAAAAAGAGAAAAAGTACTTATCCTCATGGAAGTTGCAGACTGGTTCAAATTCATATACCTCATCTTCCTCAAAACCCACCCTTCAAATATTAAGAAGGACGTATTTCGGCTAGTGATGAAAATTACCTACTTTATTTTTGGACAACGATCCATCCATCCATTTTATTTAGTAATGCAATAGACTAGATTAAATTTTTTTAAGTCCGACCTATTTAGATAGGTTGTTTATTAGTATGTTTTTCTTTCTTTTATAATAATAAATATTTTTGACAAATGTTATTTTTGTAAATCATTCTGAGTTGAGTTCGTATCTGCCAGCAATCCGTTTGTACGGACGGAGTCCTGCACGGATTCAATAGCTGCAGTTGAAAGGACAGGGTTCTAGCCAGCGGCACTGCATGAAAGCTTTATTTGACTTATGGTATTCTGAATATATTAAAGTATAATATATCTCACTAAGCTTAAAGTCCGTTTACTTTTCTCTATGTTAAAGTAAAAATTGCAAAATAAACTTGCTTTGTATTGTATATCGCTGAATGAATTTTTTGTATGTAACTTTTCTCAAAAGTTTAACAAGATGAATAGGGCTTCAACATAGATTCATGAAGAGGTGCTTGAAAAGTTTATGTGTTATGGCTTACCTAAAGACGTTATTAAGTCTCTGTCTAGATCAATTGACGACTCGATTAATCTACTATTCTTTTCTGTCATAGCGATCATAAAGCGATATCATCTTTTGACACAAACAACTCTGAACAAAAAACAATGTTTTCTTCCTTGTAAAGTTACGATGACATTTAATAAATATTTGATTCAATCTTAACCAAATAAGGTACATTTTTGCACGCGTAATTGTTATAAGTGCAAATTAAATAACAGGAATATGTTGTTCATGTAAATCGCACCGTACAACATCCTATCACCCAAATATTTTAATTACTGTAACTGTTACTCTAAGCAAGTAGGTATACAAAAGTAATTTACATGCACGCGAGACATGAATATTCACACAGTCAGTTACCAGACGGCCGCTGGTGGTCATTATCCGGCAACAAGCATGACGTCCAATACAAAAGCTCGCCAGCATAATGATCGTTTTTCAACCACTTTCTTCGACGTAAAAAGTGAACAATTTATTGTCAGACGATAAAAAGCAGCTAAAAACCTAACTCAATTGTCACGGGTGTCGTGAACGCCGGTGCGATCCGCCGGCAGACCGCCCAACACCGATTATGATACCATTGTATGCCACTTTTTTCCAAAAGCCTCTACATCTTCCTTTTTCAAATTCGGCAGCTATATCTTTTCACTTTCACTGCAATGTGTCGTACCGTGTTATATTTGTGTTTAAACAAACTCCATCAAAATTAAATGGTCAACAACACGAATGCAGTAAATTGTGTGAGTAATGAAACAAATTGCCGCCTTCGCCTTATCTTTTTCATTTCTGATTTCTTCATCTCAGTGTAAGTCGTTTCTTTCGACAACTTTAGAAATCGAAGTAATTTCATACTTGAAAAGCACCGTCCTGTCAACGTCTTCAAAAGCTTGTATTTTCATCGGATCTATCTCCACAAAACATGATCTGGATTAAGTTTCATTATGAGATTGAAATTGTGTGTCGCAACTTGCATTCTTCTGTTGGCAGACAGCCAAGTGGTTCATTAAAAGCCGAAATTAGCTGAATCATCCCTGTCATTTGAGTCACGCGGGCCTTAAACGGCTGTCTTGCATTATGCAATGCTATCATTGCATCTAATACTACCGCTGGTAGCTATTGCAGTCAACATATTTGTTTGAGTAGGGCGATGAACTTGTAAACAAAAAATAATTCAAACGGAATCTCGTAAGAAGCTGTTTACACCGGCCGACAAATATTCTACCTATCACGAATTTGCCGGTCGTTGAAAAATACACAGACATAAGTAAAGCAAAACTAAACGAACGGGTCATTGTTTCGCTTGCTTTGTTAAAAACTATTTTTTTTATCTTTATTGGACGGTTTTTGGGTTTACTTTCCACTATTTAACAACGAAATTGCCAAATTAACGCCAACAGCAGCGCTTTTTAGCGCGTTTTCGCGAAAATAAAACAGTTTGCAAATTACCATAGATAGTTAAAAGGTGCTTAATGCTTTCTTTTCTTGGTTAAGTAAATTTAATTACGTCCATTAAACAGGATATAAACAGTTCACAGCTCTACTTACAAAGAGTAAACAATTCTTAATTATTTATGAAAATACTGCCTGCTTGATAGGTACTTGATAAGTATTACAGTTTCGTTGACTATTTTTAAGATGTTAGTAATTTAAAAGTAGCCGTTATTTTGTTTTTTCAATATACAGTTATGGTTATGAATTATGTGTTACTTCACTTCGTTAAACAGCGTGCATAGGTAATTAGCTACGTAGTCGACTACAACAACAAATTAAATCATAAAGGTAATTAGTACAATGTGAATAATTTAAACAACGAATGAAGTAATATGGAAAAGTTGAGATAGGTAAATATTTTTTGTTATCAACATCATCAGACCCGTCCACTGCTGGACATAGACCTTCTCCAATGAACGCTACCAGTCCTGCGCCCTCCTCATCCAGCAGCTTCCGGACACCTTCTTCAGGTCTTCGGTCCACCTGGCGGCCGGGGCGGGGAGACCCACCCAGCTCGTGCTGATTAACGGTCTCCACTCCAGAAATTGTCTGCCCCAACGGCCGTCCGTCGGTTCTACGACAGATGTGGCCCGCCCACTGCCTGCCGTAGCTTTTTAATCCTTTCGGCTATATCGGTGACCTTCATTCTCCGTCGGATCTAGTGATTACGAATCATTATTCATAGAAACTCAGAGTCTATATTCCCTCCCTCCCTCTCTATAGCTCACTGAGCGACTTGAAACCTGAGGATCAGGTCCACCGTCAGAATCCAAGTGTTTTTTTGGAAAATTATAAATATAAGGCTATCGAGAAGTTATTTAAGGTAGGTTTAAAGATAACGACTTGGAACTAAAACCTCTTGCTGGCAACAGATGCAAAAATACGGTGCAGATAGTACAGCTAATTAGATCGCAGAAAGGTTTTGTTTTTATAGGTAATAAGGCATTTATTGTATTTGAACCCAAGAGATTCAGGAATAAAGATTTTAACTTGTTGCAATTATTGGATCATCTGGGGCTATGTGAAGGTAGCTGGGGTCACAGTATGAAGCCCGTCACATACGTAGCTATGATGTATAGGTATTTATATCTATTACGTTACCAACAAGCTATCCTGTAATATATATTAATTTTATAGTACGGCCGAACTTATACGTTGTGAAGGAAAAATATAATTTATAGCATTGTCGTGTTGGCTTGCTATAATATAAACCGCCTAAATTATAATATTTTTAACTTTTAAAACTTGTAATAAAGTGTAATGTATTTGTGTTGTATAATACAATCGCAGCAAATATATCTGGGACGGGCTTTACCAGTAGAGTAGAAGTGTCGCTAGGGCACTCTATAAATATAAGATAAGAAGTTACT
Source organism: Esperia sulphurella (assembly GCA_947086405.1). Taxonomy (NCBI): domain Eukaryota; kingdom Metazoa; phylum Arthropoda; class Insecta; order Lepidoptera; family Oecophoridae; genus Esperia; species Esperia sulphurella. The sequence goes on from OX352267.1 coordinate 11,553,368, forward strand.
CAGTCTATACATAAACATGGTGCAAACACTGGCCTCACTTATTCATTGTAGACGAGTCTTAACTTCTCCATATAAAACCTATGACAAATCCACACCGCGAGGGAATATTAAAGTATCCTGGGGACTAGAATAACCAGTGAAATTATAGACTTTAGATATGAAGAGTCCCCTGACGTGAGATTAAAATAATGGCGGGCCATGTCCGCGGCGATTTATTCGCCTCAGCTAATGATGGGTGAACTTCAACGCTTTCTTGCATGTCCAATAGATTTTTAATACTTCTTTTTATAGTATTTATTGGTGGTTGTACGTAAGGGCATGTTCAGATAAGACAATGGATGGGTAGCGAGTATTTACGCTAAGCTGTGGTAAGTGACATTTGACAACCATTTATGTGCGTTAGCGAAATACCTTATAAGCTGATGGAGTGTTTTTCTTTTCTTTTTCAAAACTACAGCCAACCCGAAGTACTTAAAATATGAGTTTCATTTCAAAACTCTGCAAAGGCTATGAACACCCCCGAATTCGATTTTTTACTATGGCCATAAATTTTGCACCAGGGCAGAAGCGTTCTCTCGTGTATATTAAGATCATTACTAGATCATTAATATGCCTGCCAAGCGTGGTGATTATGGCAAATCCCCAATGGATAGCCCATCAAAAGTGTCATTATATTTGGGAGGCTTGTGTCCAGCAGTGGACGTATTTATAATGAATTAATTTTCTGATGCCTTAAAATGTAGCGCCAGCAAAATACATAATCAAAATAAGTACCTACACTTCGCATAATAAATAATGAACAGCGCCAGTTCGGTTGGCGTGAGCATTCATTTAAATAAAATCATTAAGAATGTAAGTGTATGAGAATGACCGGCTCTCCGACTTTGAACCATAAAGTAGTTAAGTAAGTGCACAGTAAATAAATAAATCATTTGTTTAACGAGTTGATGTATGCCTGTCTGCAAGGTGTTTCACAAGTGGCAAGCACATGTACTTACACATATAATTTTTGCCACTATTTATCAAAGTTGTGTCAAGTTTGTGTCAAGTGAACGCTGGAAAACTTTATCTTGAATTATTTTAACATAAATACGTTTTAATTCTTTGCAGTACCTAAAAGATTAGTAGTATGTATTTCGGTGAAGATATCGCGAGGAAACCTGCTAAGATTTGTGAAGTCCACCAAATCGGCTTAGAGTACTATTGGTCGAAGTGTTATTAGGTCTTATTGGTCCACTAAGAAGTAAAATAATATTTTTCTTTTTAAATGGATCACTGAGAAACTAACAGTGCAGATAAATAAACGGACAAGAAATATTTCATTTAGAGTGATGTAAGTATAGGAGACAATATCAAACAAGGAAATCTTCAAGTTCTTAGTTCAGTATCATGGATCTGGCTAATAGGTTGACTGGAAGAGATTCCTAAGTGGGATATCTCCGCCTTTGTACCTACACAGGTTTTGTTCCTATTTGTTATTGTTTTTAATTTTGGTACAATATAGCAAATTTTCATACATACAAATCTACTGAGAGTGGTAGGAAATGTCGATAAAAGCGTTGATAAAAGCGTCCTTGATATATTTATCACAATTAAGAGATCTTTATGTATATAAAATAATTTCAGTTAGTACTCTGGGAATCGTAAAAGAACCCAATGATATCTATAAAGGCTTAAATGCTGCTGACAACTGTACAAAAGGTATAAGTGGGCCGTATAATATTCATATTCATTTATCAAGCTTTATCTAGATTTAAATTAACTATAAAAGTGCTCAAGCCGTCCCCTCGTTATCACTAAAGAATAATTTCTATAGAGTAATAGTGATCTGCAAGACTATCCCTCAAAGTCCTCCGTAAAAAATTACCCCTGTCCATATAATCTGCCCTCTCGCAGCCATAGACGGTAAAAACGGATAAATAACTAAAGTCGTCTTCTCACCTAGTTTACACTTTATTTTTTATCGCAAGCGACCAGTCCGGTATCATACCATTACCTCTTTACTTTAAGCCAGTTGTAACGTGTGAGCAAACATTTTAAATTGTATTTAAGTACATAGTATTAAAAACGTTATTAAAAATACTTCACAAACTTCAAAAGCCTGAGGGTGAAGGTTAAATTCCTTCTTTAAGTTGACATGCTGTAAAACTAACAACTACTTCATTGCTGCTACAAATTAAGCGCTGGTACAGTCAAGGGCAAAAGTGTACCTATACACTTATTGTTAATATATTCCTAATGTACTGAAATAAATGCTTATAAATATGTACACATTTTCAGATACATAAGTATGTATGTATATGTGTAATAAATGGTAAAAGTAAACCAAACTATGTAAACTTTAATTTTTTATATTAAGTATATATTATTATTAGAGCTATGATAGTGGGCCCGATTCAGAAGGCACTATCCTCGTCACACAGTATTGTGAAGATAAAGACGAAACCAATTTTAGCGCTGTAAAATTTTAAATGTGTGCCTTCAGAATCGGGCCCATTGTGATATTATGCTAGGTTTTACTCTCTTAGTATTCTTAACATTATATGTTTACATATTATTGGCTATAATCATGGCTATAACTTATGGATATTTAATCATTTTGAAATGTACCCACATTTATGATTAATTACTTAAGTTGACGGAGATATATTAGTTGTAGTTATTACATACAGACTTAACTACAAAATAATGTAAATAATCATAGTTATGAAGTTATAGAAATATTTTTAACCGACTTCAAAAAAAAGAAAGAGGTTCTCAAATCGTCGGAATCTTTTTTTTATGTATGTTCCCCGATTACTCAAAGACGCCTGAACCGATTTGGAAAATTCTTTTTTTGTTCGAAAGAGTATACTTCCCAGGTGTTTGGGAATGGTCATCAAGTCAGGATCTGATGATGGAACCCTGCAGAAATCGAGGAAACTCTTCATCTAAATTTATTTCACGTCTGACGTCGCCAAATAGTCGATTGTTTGCTTGGCGTTGTCGTGGTGAAAGATGATCCTACTGCGAGGTCGTTTCTCCCGAACTTTTTCCAAGACAAGTGGCGAACAATTGTTAGAAACAAACTTTCTTGTTGTGTTAAATGACATCGAAAGTCATAAAAAATCATGGCACGACCATTTTCTCGCGTTAAATTTATGCTTACGTGACACAGACAATTTTTAATTTGCTGCCACAAATGAACGGAATACATCGAGGACACCTGAGAATAAGCCGCACTAACTCAGACTCAAATGTTGCACATCACTTTCTGAATAATAGAGTTGTTCAATCGTGGAACAGGCTCCCAGATGAAGTGGTTTCAGCCAAATCAATAAACTCCTTTAAAAATCGCCTTGACAACCGGCTTAAAACTAATACTGTTTAAAAGTTAAAATTCAACACTGTGAAATAGACACATCAGCATATTTGCTGCTCGTCTATAATATAAATAATAATAATAACATACACAATAATATTGGCAAAGAGTTTCATTTTCAAAATTTTAGCTTATTTTTTTATTATATCGTTTACAGTGGCCAGTTCTAAAAACTTTCAGTGTCGCCCTCGTACTACATTTCTTCCCTGGACTGTACTAGGTAGGTACCACTACTCAAGTTGAAATAAAAATATGTTAAGTTAAAATTTAAACTCTTACACTGAAACACGGTTACGAGACAACCAGACTACAATGTTAGTGCCTCTGTCTAGCCAGGACATATCTTAAAACTTTTCGATAAATTTTTTTTAACTTTCGGTTTAAAAATCCCCCAAATTCTATAACTGTCAAATTACTTTTATGTTAATATCCTATATAATTATATATAAGTACTAGCTGTGTCCGCGGCTCCACTCGCGTAGACTACAGAATCCGCTTCCCTTCCCACTCTCCTACCCGCTCCGCTCCCGCTCCCCCTCCAAATGTAGTCCAAACTGATCGCAATCTGAATAGTACCGAACATTAAAATTATACTTTTTTTTGTTATATTACATTCTAACCTTACCTACCTAATGAGCGGATCGGTGATCGTGACGTCACGCGGGACTGGAGAGGCTTATGTTTAATACTCAATAACTTTGTAACTACTGGTTCGATTTCAATATTATAAAAAGATAAATAATTAGCAAGTCATAGTGAACACTGTACAGTACAGATTTAACTAATGTTCTGTAGCTTTACTGATCCTCATTGCAATTATTTTCGAACATCAGAAACAACCTTTCTGAAATAGGTATAATGTAATAAAAAAAAACTGAGTAGCCATAGTAGACAGTTATTATATCAGCTATACCCGGGATTTCTCAAAATAATTAGAGGTTTATGTCCTAATCGGAAAGCTGGGCAGGCGAGTTGATTATCGCAGTAGCTACTCATATGGACTTTTATTCGCATATGATAAAATTGTCCAAATACCCATCACCCTGATCATTTACTTGCTTAATATTACGACATCCGACTCGGACGTGCTATTATTTTTTTCTGATACCACACGGATTAGTAGGCGTAAGGGGTGGTTACCCCCCACGGTTAGACCCCCCTGACTACATGCCTGGCTATATGGTGAAGGCCGCTCGAGGCCGGTCGACGACCGCGCTATTTATAAAGCCACACTGACTGGCAACCTGTTGTCTTATTCCGGACAGAGTAACGACGTCACAGAGGCGACGGAGGCGTGGTCACTGTATTTATGAGATACAGATACGGCAATTGCATTTTGTAAGTGTTTACATAAAAAGGAGCTTCAATCATAAAGTAAAATAAAGGTGTGTTTGCAAGTTAAACTAGAATAGACATCAATTCAAGTTCTACATATGCATATCGATTAAAATAGGATTTAAATGTGTCTTTTTGGGATGTAGTACTTTGATTGTTACCTACATTTACAATAAATACCTTTACTAGCGGAATTTCAATAAGCCTTAGCTTAACATACACTATAACTATAATTAAGTAAATTGAAATAAAAAATACATTCGCGCAAAGGGCTGAATTGCGACCTGGCTATTCCGATGTCTATTTTTATATAGCTAATAAGATCAATCTGTGGGTTTAATCCTACTCAAATTCAAATTCAAGTAGTTTATTATCATAAATTACCAGGTAATACTACTAATAATAATAAGTAATAATTAATTACTCGGGAGTGAACTTTTCAATTTTTATCTTTCGATTTCGAATACTAATTTTTAAATCAAAATGTAAAAAAATGAACAAGTAATGTCTAATTTATAAAAAAAATATTTTAGCCGATCATTTTAGTCACGACGTAATTCTTTCTTTTAGTTTTAACATTCTACTAGGTATTTGAATTTAAATCATAGCGTACCGAGTATCTGTTTTTTCGAATCGAAATATGACAGGACAACTCAATGAAATAGGCAGACATAAGAATGAAAATGTTAATGTTATTCAATTTTCATTTACCCTGAGCAATGAACAAGTAAAATTAATCATATAGACCTTTTCCAACCGTTGGTTTTTTTAATTAATATTATTTTTGAACTGACGCCTCTATCACAATGCTGTACTATGCACATGGATTGAATGACGGCTACATGCACGGTGATAACAATCTCCGCGCGAGCGTTGACGGCGCTTAGCACTTTCAGATGGATTGCCATTTCTGGTGTCTCATATTCATCTTCTTTCAAATGTATCTACATATACATGTATTAAAGGATACCCTGCCTGACTTATCCTATCAACGCACAAGTTTAACCTTTGGGCCTAGAAACTTAAAGTGTTGAATATAGGTCCAACAAAAGACGACGTAACGGCAACATTTCTGGTTATTATACAAATAAAAATATGAGTTGTATACAGTTGTCATAATAATAAATATTCTACTATTTATCTAAAAAGAATTATAAATATTGGCTCCAGTTGAAAAGCACTTTATCTGGTGCAATTAATCTGAATTTAATTAGTGCTGATGTGTGGCATTTGCGATATTTTATCTCGGATACGTGACCGAACCCGAGCTTGAGGAAAAGGGCATTTTATAATTAAGTTGTAGCTTCAACTTAATTTACCATAGAATAAGATTAAGACTTACTTTGGCAGGCCAAATGCATTAATGTTACGTTATTTATCGTGCATGTTAAAATAAATAAAAAAATAATAATTTTAGATTCGAAGATTATCTGTTTTTTCGGATCATTATACAAAACTTACCATTATACAAAATTTGGGTAATCAATAATCATTGATGTCTAATTACTATTTAATAATACTATAATGATAAATATACAAATATGTTTCTTTTTACCACGGGAATATTCAATAGCCACTTAAAACATCGTTGCGAACTGAAAGCTGATGTTGGCGTCTTTCAGCGTTCTTTTCTATTTTAAAATACTTATAAAGCATTTATCATCGCATCTGAAATCAAAAGCTTCGCAGCGCATATCAAAACAATTAACTAAGTATTTTTCTCGTAAACTTAAAGATTTTTATAAAATTCAAAATGTAAGATAAAAATATTACTTTTAGCGGAGCTAGAAATAGAAAGAAAAATAAAGATTGTATTTGATAAATCGTACATAGCTAAGGTTTAGGTTTCTAATTTAAATCTAATGTAATAAAATCTAAATTTTGATGCTAGCCCTAGCCCCTAACCCTAGCATCCAGTCGTAGGTATTGTATGACTGGTGGTAGGTATAATAAGTGCCTATATTTTATAATTAATGATGATTCATCATTCATTTGAAAACACTTAATTCAATTACCTATCATTTAACAACAAAATTAAGTACAGTAGTTTCAATTCGATTTGAAATGCGATGAGAATGAGCAATAATATTATATTTTATGAACTTTCATCGAATAAAACGTGGTCTTATGGGTTCGCTCGGTAATTGCATAGAAACTTATTCAATCGAACAATAATTTCATACAGTTTAATGAAAATCGATTCAATTGTGCATCTCGGTGTTGCTTTCGAAACAAGTTACGCAACTTCAGGAGAAACAAAAGAATGATAGCAATTTAAATGCAATGAATTATCAGAGAATTTAGTTTACGACTGTTTATCACGGAACACGAGGCTTGAGCGATGATTTTTGATTCAGTTTAGAAAGTTTTTTTAGAACTATTTTACAGTTATCCCTAGAAGTGGTTCGTCATCTTAAGGACGATAGTCGTATGAAGGCACTGCACGCTGACTGCATGGTGTCGAGATTTCCCACTTTCTAAATAATCATTGTCACCTAACGATCCGTTACTTGACGGATCGTTAGGTGACTATGATTGTTCATTAAATAATTGACGCTTTAGACAGAATGAAAAAAATTATACATTAAATACATTCTCATTTTTTAATCATAAACTATGTAGGTATATAGAATTCCGGTATGAACTTATGGATATAAAACAAGGATAAGTCAGAGGTCTGGATCAATTTGTGCAAATTGTACAATGTTGTCTATTCCTAGTGGAATTTGAAGCTATGGCATCCAAGCATCACCCTCATAAGATCGAGTTGAATCGGTATGTATCGATAAATTTTTCACAACCTAAGTACGGTTTACCGGTGTACCAGTCCTGGATTTATCATTAGGCTCTATAGCTCACGTCCTGTAGGGGCGGCAGACTTCAGGGGGCGGCACAAAGTCAAGTGGCTAAGTACCTCAGAAAATTGTCAATCCGGCATTGCCTTGATGTCACGTTACAAATAAACTAAAACAAATACAGTAAAATAGAGTTACCTATAAGTATTATAATTTATATTTAGATGGACCTCTTGAGTGCTAGGACACACAGAGATGTTCCATCGAACTCACGACCTCAAGAGCACGAGTCCCACTCGAAGCCACAAAGCCAACGCAACGGTTAATCCATAAAAGAGGTAGTTTATAAAAAACTTATCAATAAACAACTTTTAACAAACATTAAACGATTTATATTCGATCGCTTCCAAGCTTTACAAATTAAACGGACACAATATAACGTATTTTCCATGGAGCGGAGCCCGGAGTTACATGCGCGTGAGTCATTATACCAGTTTGATTCAATTCTTTACGTCAAACTCAATGAACCAACTCTCACTCACAGCGCAGCTTCCAAAACATGGTATTAAGTATAGCGTTTTTAGCTACAATATAACTGAATTACCTTTATTGATAGCGGGAAAAAGAAACTGGAGAAAGATTTAATAATATCTTTTTCTTTATTTCTACATCAGTTAGCTTACCTTTACTTGGTCTTACATAGGTACTTGCGGTAACTTCACTTTTGAATTTTTTACTTATACGAACTGTCAAATTAGTACTGCAAAAGTTTGAGGAGCGTTGAGATGAATCTTTGAGCAGAGGAGCAGCCTCAAAAGTTGCCTTAGAGAAGGACGCCTTCTGCCAGGTGAACTTACGACGAACTATACGTTCTGGGAAGGCCTCTATAAGAATACGGTCAGAATATGATGATCTACTTCCCCTGAGCATGAAGTGACAAATAAACCAATAAAATCTATTAGTTGTTTCTGGTACACGTCACACACCCGTGGTAAATCCTCCAGGGCCTAAGAGCCAACACGCAAGTTCTTAAGTCGTTTAAGAGTCATTTAGCTAAAAACCAGCTTTTGCGTCTATGATTAGGATTTAGTTTGAATGATAGTAATTTCTTCGAATAATAAATGCAAGCCGCCCGAACAAATTATAATAATGGAGTGTAAGAACTGCAATCCTCTTTACACGAGTATTCCAAGACATCAGATGTGAAGGAAATAGGTTACTAAAACTAAAAGAAGTAACTGGCTTGATTAGAAAATGGCCACTTTAATTTAGACAGATCTTTTATTTGCTCTCCCTCAAAGATTGTCTTTTTTTAACATTATTTAAATAAATTAGCACTTAACAAGGGACACTTATTATGACAGTACGTAGTAGGTATATTTAGTATTCTCTGCTTATGATCTACAGAAGAACGGTTTCTTGCTTGTGCTATAATTATTTGGTCAGCCAATTATTATTGTTGCTTTGGAAAATGCTGACAAAATTAATATTTATATCTCTAATAACTTTTTTAAGTAATGTCCTAATTTTTATTACTATTGACGACCTCCGTGACGGAACGGGGTAGCTCTCGGACTGCCACGCCGGAGGTTGCGGGTTCGAATCCTGCTAGGGGCAAATGTTGGTATGATGAATATGAATGTTTGTACTCAAGTGTTGGATGTTTATAAATGTATTTAAGTATGTGTGTGTATCCGTCATCTAGTAACCATAGTACAGGCTCTGCCTAGTTTGGGACTTGATAATTTATGTGGATGTCGGAGATATTAATTTATGTTATTTATTACTATAAATTTCATCAAAATTGCCTTTACAAATGTTTATCATTCTATTAAAATATAGCCTCTTAACTTAACCTTTGTTTCTAAAATTCCTTGCAAAGTCTCTGAGTTGACTAAGACGTCGCAAGTTACCCTTCCTTTATCTTACACTAGCTGTTGCCCGAAACGTCGTCCGCGTGGATAACTTAACATCACAAATTATTATGTATTTCCCGTAGGAATGGGATATAACAAATATCCAAACTTTCGCATTTATAATATTAATAAAATTTAAACTTCAAACAGAGTAGATATTTTGTTGAGTTAGTGTATCACTGGTAATTTTTTGACGTAAATGCAACTAGTTCACTCAATATCGTATAGAGATCGTTTTCAACATTTATTCGACATAGCTACGACGAACTTTCATCTAAATTATTATTCGACATTAAATTATCCAAAAGAGCTTTCGCACAATTTTCATTCGATGTTATGATCCTATCATGTATTTTCGATGAACAAATCGGACGTCGACTAATCGTCGTTTATTGCGGAGGGAACCTATCCAAGAAGGCTAGAGCTTGTTTTATACTGATTAAATTTATTAATGAACTTAATGAATCATTTGTCTCTCACTTCACTTTTCTGTTATATATATTTAATTTCATCGTATTACTATCATTTTACCTTTTATAATATTTCCCAATATATGTCTAAATGTCTAAACATTTTTCTTTATCGGTAACTCCTCTCTAGATAAATACCTAATGGTTTGGTAACTCGTGCCTACAGCTTCGCTCGCGTGAAATACAGAATTAATCTTTTTTTATTATTTCCCGCTCCCGCTTCCGCGTCCGCTCCAACTACCACCGCTACCGCCACCTCTTACCCTCGCTACAAATATAGTCCTAACTCATCGCAATGTGAATTCTTTCACTTCTATGTTGTATAGTGTGTTCTAAAGTAATGCATGTGAGTTTTCGAAAATTATAAGTTGCCATAACTTTTGATTGAGTAAGTTGATTGCGATGAAATAAAGACTATCAGAATAGGTTCAGTAGTGTTTACGTGATGGGTGCACAAACTAACAGACAAAAAAGTCCTAAAATGATCTTAATGTCTTGTATTACTTATCCTTAGACCCCAATTATTTTGGTTGCACAGACAGGAATATTACGTTTATATTTATTAGAAGTATCGGTTATTTTCTATTTCTTTCATGTGATTTTTCTCTACCTTGTAGAATCACTGCCAAGTAGCCTTTTTTTAATTACCCACATTAAAATTGGAAGTTCGATTTAAACAGTATTTACCTAAAACCTGTTATTGTTGGTATTTTTTATTGGTATTGTTTAAAGTAAACTGTCTGAATTACGTTAAAGCTAATAGGACGTGCATTACTACGTTCTTTGTAAAAAATACAGCCCATTTTTTTACTATATACTTATACAGTGTCCTAAAATAGATTCGATAACCTAAGGCTCTGTACTTATGTATTTAATTCGGTATCTGACTGCACACTGTGTAAGGCAAACAACCTAATAACTCTGTTGTAGTCAATATAAATCCCTGTAGGTGTCCTGGAGAATCTTCGCTCTGATAACAAAAGTTTATGCATTATGTATCCTTGCTGGGTTTTAAATATAATGCGGACGGAGACCGTCAAGAGTTATAGTGACTTGTAAATTATTGCATAATATTTTTGTCGATTCAAAATAATATGGAAATGTTTTAAAAATATCCAATGATAATGGTAGGTTAGGTAGCTACGAGTACTTACTTGTGTTATTATTTTTTAAGTGTTATTTATTAAGCAAAGTTTTACAAATCTCAAGTTTGTAAGCGGTTTGAGCTTAAAATCGTCAGCTTTTAACCTAATTACAAATAAAATAAAGAGTTATGAATTAAGATTCTCACGAGTATTAATTTTTCTTTTTGACTTATTTTTAACACACGAAACTCACAATCTTGTGCCCGACGAACGTCGAAGATACATAAAATATGAAGTAGGTAATAAATAAACTAAAAACCAACCTAAGTAGACGCCAATAATCGGAATAATCCTTAGGTAAGTATGTATAATCGTTTACCCTGAAATGTATAAAATGCAGGTTCTATTAAAAAAATTGCAGCATTTCTAAATTCTATTACCTATTAAGTCAACGAGTTTCTGAGTGACAAAAATTATGTTTTTTGACATGGCTCCTCGATTTTTTATGCCATTACTAATTAGTATGAAATTACATAAATATTATGTAAATATTACACTTACAATGTTAGTCATTAATTTGTATTTAACATTAGGACTTGTAAATATTTTGTTATTGGTCTGATTAAATAAAATTCCTTTTCCGCTTATTCAAGGATCGTTTTACTTGGTGTGACCAGTTAAGTTAGATATTTGCCGTATCATTACCCTAGCTAGCTAGTCATGCCATATCAGAATCCATTTAAGAGCAAGTAAGGGACAATAGCCTACCATTTGTCAATAACTAACTACCTTTCTAGCGTGCCTGTACTTTCAATAAGAAATGGCGTTTCACCTTCCTGATCCCGAATCAATTGGATTGTAATTGAATAAGGCATTTGATATATTAAAGCTTCCAATTGATATTTAGACAGCTCCCGAGGTAAGCATGAAATACGTTTGAAGGTGATTTCACTATTTTAAAGTCTAAAGACGTAGGCATGGAGTTGGGCCAGATTTTTTTGACTGAAATCATTTGTCAGTTATCATCTTCATCATCATCTTATTATCACGGTGAAGTCCTCTACTGGACACAGGGCTTTCTCAGTAAAGATCTTTGCGCCACGGAACTAATATTTAAGTTAGTATTATACATTTTATAACTGCCGAATTAAAGTAACCTTTTCCAAAAAGTATTTCGGCTACAAATACCTACTTAGTTATAACTAACGTCGACTTTTACTGTTATATATGGCACTAATAATCGAATTCTGACAGTTTTTCGGAAAGAAAGACGTAAAGTTACTATCCTATTATCCGAAATTAAGGCAATGATAACTAGTAAATACTTTCAACTAATCCTACATACAGAGATGAAATAAAAACAATACATTTCAATTTCGTGAAATATTTTGGTACATTTTATTCGCATTGGTTCCAAAAATGTTCCTGCACTAAGAATAACAAGACTCAAATGAAAGACAGTACTGAAAGAATGATGATATAAAGAATAAACTCAAGATCAAATATCAAGACATATGTTAACATGTGGCGTAGAATGTTGACGTGTTGTTTCAAAACATAGAGATATTAATCTTATCCAGCTCCTGGTCTAGAATGCCTCTGCTGAGCGCCACGGGGGATCGCCGTAGTCGAGTGGTCATACTCCACATTTACGTAGAAAATTTCTGTAGTGGTAATTTAATATCGTGTAATAAAGTTATTAAAGTCTGTTTACGATTGTTAATTCTAGATACTTACCGAAATCTATCTACCTAGCTGGTAGATAAATAGATTTAGAATCTATCTAGAAAGAAATAAAGAAGAAAATACTTATTTTCCAATTAACTTTAATTGGTTGCATAGCACACGTAACAAACTAACAACAACGAATATAAATACAGAAAAATGGAATATAGGTTATGTGGAATACAAAACTAAACAGTATATTATGTACTGGAACAGCTTGTGTGCCTCATCACTCAAAAGGTTCATCTAGATATAGATTGTAATATAGATAATTCTATTGTTTGTATTAGTCATTGTTTTTATTAGTTTTTTTTAATGTGACTTCCAGGCAGTGCCAGATTTATACTTTTCAGTCCATTTGGTTTTATGCCGCCCGCCTCACCCTTCTACCTACCATAATCAACTTACTACTCGTAGGACCCTCCGAAATTTGCCGATTTCACACCAAACGACTTTCATGAATTGTTTAAAAGGCTTGGCCGGTTAAAAGATACACTTTTAACTCGAAAATATATGCAAATATATACCTACAATTCTTTTATTTTATTACAGAACTTGTTCGATTTGGCTACTTTCTTTCATATTACTATAATCCTATATTACTAATATTATAAATGCATAAATTTGGATATTTGGATGTTTGTTACTCAATCACGCTTCAACCACTGGACGGATCGGTATGAATCTTGGCACACATATAGGTTAGGTCCTGGAATAGGACATAGGATAGTTTTTATCCCGAAAAAACATCTTATTCCTACGGGATTTTTTAAATAATTTGTATGTTAATTATCCACGCGGACGAAGTCACGGGCAATAGCTAGTAGGTACTATATGTTAGAGGTCTCCATTCCCCATAATTAATTTATAGTGTCCTGATTCTGCTACCGAGCCTGTCACCTCATAAATACCGTTTCGATGGCTTGCGTGTGCGCACCGGTGTTAACATCGTCGGTTTAGTTCTGGCCAGGGAATAACAACGCCCGACAGGGAAAGCTCACTCGATTTAAATGTAAATATACCAATTAGTACCTATTTACAGAGTTTAACTGACAATCTGTGGAAGTACCTACTGTTATTTAGAACTTGCGAATATATGTTCAACAATCATCTGTAATCCTAGATCTTTAAAAATCTTCTGTTAGACGCCCCTTTGTGTTTTTATTGTCTTGTTACATTAAACGTTCAGTAATTTGTAAGTAAATTTGCTATTTTTTTTATATTCAAAATTATTAACTTAATATAACTTGGCAACTAGATATTTTTTTGTAACTTACCTACCTGTGACGCTCGAGAAATCAAGACGAATCTAGCTAAGCTCCGTTTGTCAAAATCAACCTGGTTTTTTAGGCTCTATCAAGAAACATATTCCATGCATAAAACCATTCGTGAGCAATTTTTTTCACAAAATAACATTTTAATGCTCACGATTTAAGGTTTAGTTTCAACTTCCGCAAAATTGTCGGTTACGGTTGGTGGTTATGGCTCGATTTAAACAAACATGGATAGACAACTAAAATCATAACCCTCCTGACTTCGCTATAGTCTGGAACAAAGCTATCCAGATAGCTCCAAAACCGACTGTGCCTCCAACGAGAACAGTTAAAATATTCCGCGTCGACCGCTGTCGAGTACCGATACCAATTCCTCTCGATACCCATTGTATCCCGTACCGGTAACCACTAATAGGTACCCGGGTCTCGGACATAGATTTACTCCTATCCTATCCAAATAGATTGCGTTCGGTTTTAGATTGCTCGGATTGTCTAATAGAACAGCTCTGATTTGTTTGTGTTTGCCTTCAGATTTGCTGCTAACATTGTATACTGCACAAATTCTAGGTAATGCAGATGATTACATACAACAAATACCTATCTAACATGCTAAGGTTTAGATGTTTGTTACTCAATCACGCTTCAACCACTGGACGGATCGGGATGAAACTTGGCACACATATAGGTTAGGTCCTGGAATAAGGTCCCGAAAAAATATCTCATTCCTACGGGAAACCAAATTAATATGAATTTATGTCATTTCTAGGGACGTTGATTACGAAAATGATATCTATTTTGAAATTCATGATGTGTAAATATCGAAACCTACGCGGACACAGCCGCGGGCGTAAGCTAGTATCTACATAAATCTAATTTCATCTATGATTTTGATGAATGATACATCAATTGACTAGTAATGACTGGCATTTTGTATATTCTATAACAAGTTCATAGAATTTTCGTTACGCTTTCGTTGAAACTTTGCGTCGATCAAAGTAAATCAGATTACTCGTAAAGTTTCAAGGGTCAAAGTAGGTATTAAATTGTAGTTGCTAATGTGGGAAATAGATGGCGTTATAGTTAATATTTCATGTTTAATAGTTTGAATTATTTACATTGTGTTCCATTATCGCCTACAATTTCAATAAGCATGAGAAGCTAACATCATGAAGATTATTTTCTTGGTAAATCAAATAACTATTTGAAAACGGTACCTTTTTTATAATGTTTTCATTTATGTATGACAAATAGTCCTAGCTTATCCCTCAAGTGTCACATTATGCGAGCTAAATAAACTTTTCTGATTAATAACTTCTGGTACGATAAGCATAACTGTGCGGCTTTGTAAAAATCCCACAGAGTCGTCTGGTCTGTTGACCTCAGCGTGAGATGATTTATTAATGAGGCGCCTTGATCCTGTGTGACGCCACATAACGGGTCAAGACTTGACTTGGTGCGTGGTGATGATGACTACCTTAATTTTGGGAATGTTTTATTTCAAGTCTGAAATTCAATTCTTTCAGCGACTCCTCAAGAAATTTATATAGCTATAAGATTAAAATAAAAAGAAACATTGGGGAAGGCCATCAGATGAGGCTGATGATGATAGTGATAAATATTTCCATGCAGACAAGTCGCGGGTATAAGCTTGTGCATATTAAGCACAACAAGAAACAATTGATACGTAGACAGATTCAATAGATTAAGCCAATACAATCAGGCTTTGATTTGAGAATACCAAATACGCTCCATCTTAGGCCTCATCGTCACTTACCATCAGGTCTTATTACTGAGGTCAAGCGTAAACCCATCGGGAATAAAAAGATACCTATTAATGATATTAAGATTTTAAAAATACATACGAGTATATCCTATGAAAATAGATACTTAAAAAAGTTTTTCTTATTCAATGTTTCAGGAACTACCGAGAAGAACAAAGTTACAACACGGCTCAACAAATCTGATATAACTCACTTCTTCTTCTAAGTTCGAAGGTGAGTGTAGATATTTAATACTGTGATTTAGATAGTTAATTAATGTATAATAGTAATCAAGTCAGTTATAATATAATTGATCAAGAAATAAAATCAAAATTAGGAGGCTAGTTGCAGAGAATACTAAATATTACTACTTATACGTACAGAAGCGACACTTACCTCCCCCCGCCAATTTTACGTCGCCCGCAAAATAGAGGACGGCTGTCAGTACGCACTACTGGGCTGCCGCCGCGAAAGAGAAGTACTCATGTGGTTGACGTATAACGTTGTCCCTCTCTCAATCGATTATGCTCGTGCGCTGAGCCCTACAATAATTTACGCACACACGCAAACGTGTACGGACAGGCTATAATAGTGCTCCAGGAGTAGTTCGTATTAGTTCTTGTATGAGTTTGACGACCTCCGTGGCGGAACGGGTAGCTCTCGGACTGCCACGCCGGAGATTGCGGGTTCGAATCCCGCTAGGGGCAAATGTTCGTATGATGAATATGAATGTTTGTACCCAAGTCTTGGATGTTTATATAAGTATGTCTATCCGTTACCTAGTAACCATACCACAGGATCTGCCTAGTTTGGGACTGGATAATTGGCGTGAACATCTGAGATATTTATTTATTGTTATTTAAAAGTATCGGGGTATGCTCGTGGTAAGCAAGACGAATTGAAAAGCGGAAGAGTTGTGAAATTAAATTTAAAAAATTGTTAAAATCCCTACTACCAAGTAAGATAATTTAAATACGACACTCGCTTGGGTATTCCAGGAAAATATTTTAAATATAATATAAATTGTACAGCACCAATGTTATTATTGATCACATAGTATGTGAGGAAACACGTTTTAAGCCACATGAGTGGTTAAGTCACATTAAATCTATTAAACCTGAGAATGTGATGTCCAATTACACTTCATAATGAGATGTTTCACATGAAACAGTAGCCGTGGACAGTGTTAATGACCTAATGATGGACTGGTTGAGTGTAAAGGATAAAGGTACCTATTTATTATGTGAATTACTGTCTTTTCAAATGTCTGAAACAAAACCATAATCAGCGATTTTAAGTATATCAATAAATAGTTTTGTAAAGTCCTAATTTGACGTCGTTCTTGACTTTTCAAGTCTCTATTGACAATGAAAGTTGAGATCAGTTTAACGTCATCAATTTCCTACATAAGCAACTAAAATTGAATATCTTCTTTGACCTTAAAACTTTATGAGTAGGTAATCTGATTTACTTAGATCGACGCAAAGTCTAAACGAAAGCTACTGCGTTACAAAGAGTGTTCATCATCAGCAGAAATACGTTTACTACTGAAAGTAGACGTCCCCAATAGAATGCCACTTTTAGTGGGTCTAATAACCTAAATAACCTACGGTCAAAATTAAAAAACAAACGTTAAGTTCATATGTTTTACAATTCACTTCCAATAAAACTGTTAAAATTAATAGTTTAAGCGACGCGTACTTGTATTATAAACATTTATAGCTCCCGTAAAAACCACGCGACTAAGACATAAACCCCCTCCCCCTACCCCCCTTCCCCCTCCCCTCTATGTCCCCCTCCCCGTCCTCCACCCCCTCACCTCCCCCTAATGAATGAATGAATGAAATGATTTATTGCTGAACAGTCACGTCCTTTTTTGATACGATCCCTAACCTTCATAAAATTGATAGGTCATGACATGACAGTGAACTTTCGCTCGAGAACAACGTACTAATAACAAAATAATATTTAATCTGAGACAGTATACCTATTCCACAATTCTGAAACTAAATCCAAAGCTTCGAAATTTTCTTTATGTCACATAAGTATTAAGAGTCCTTTGTTAGTAAAAAAAAGTGTTGCCAAGTCTGCCTTTACTCTTGTAGAATTATAAAGTAAATTGTTGTCTAGATGAATATTGTTTTCCAACTCTACTTGTCATATCCTATCTTCCATACAATCTTGTTTACCTGCGGTCGAGTCAAATGTCTGCGGCAAGGCACTCGCCATTCAATCGTATGAAAGATTTGCCACTTGGTTGCACATAGTCACCACTGAAGATTTATCGCTGATCTCATAACGATGTATTTTCTCTATAGTAGCAGTTCATACTAAATATTAAAACCGTAGTTATATGTTGCCACAAATTGTAAATGAATTTCCGGAAGAAATACAAAATATCTATTTAAGTAGTAATAAACACAACTAAGTAATTTAAAAACACTACCTTCAGTAAGTGGAAAGAAAAAAAATATAAATAGATTATTATGTAATTAAGTACAATTCAATGTTTCACCAATAGATAAATGTATAAATTTTTCATGTGCACTCTTGTATTTCTTCTTCCTTCACTTTACCTTCACTTTTATTTAAAACTAACTGTTGCTCGCGACTTCGTCCGCGTGGACAACTTAACATTACATATTACTATGTATTACTAAATTCTTAAAGAAATCTATTAATCTGAAAATATTCATATACATAAAGTTAGCCTGCCGACGGCGGCGGTTCCGCCCGATGGACTACAGAATTTATGTTTTTTTTATTAATAAAGTTGACATTTACCTCATGTTTATCATGAATTAAAAGATTATCATTAAATTATTTATAATTTTTATGTTTTAATATTGTGCAAGAAGTTAGGTATTTTTATTTTATTTTCATTTCGCAGGTGATATCCCCTTTCCTCTTTTCCCTTTCCCCTCTCCCATTTTCTTTCCTTCCTCATGCCCTTCCCACCACGTTGAATTATATATATAGTTATATTATATGTATAGATGCTCATCAGGCCTGCTGTGACCGAGCGGCCTCACCGCACATAAATATTAGGACAAACCCCAGAGGTTTATTACGTGTGAGTTATGTAAGACATGTTATGTATTTTCCTTATAAATAAAAATAATAAAATCACTACTTACTAGTACTACTTATTACTTCTTATTATTAGTAGTAACTATGACAGACGTCCAAACAAACTTACTTAGAAAGGTTTGCAAAGGCGTTTATAGAGTCCCATTTTCTGAACCTCTAATGTAAGAGCCGGATAGCGTATTGTTGTAATAATGTTCAGGATTTCAGTAAATAGGTTAGGTACTAAAATTACGACAGACTTGAAATTTGCTGAATTAAATAAAAATAATTTGTAGATTAGAGTAACTAAGTCTTTAATATTCTTTCTATGAGACATTGCATTGTGTCGTTCCACGTAATAATCCAAAGATAGTAATTGGTCATAACTCATAATATCATTCTTTTACTTAGCGGTCAACTATATCAACCGGTACTTAAGTTTTTTTTTGTAATTAAAATTGTTTTCGTTTTATTTAAATTACACAAGAATATTCCTACGTAACTGAGAAACAAAATCTATTTGTTTAAAAGTCAGCAAAGCGTTGTATGTCGTCGTACCTACACAATGAGCGGGGGTTCCGTCAATTAAAACATTTTTAGAGGGTGTCAGACAGGTTAAGGAAAAAAAAACCTTCGAAAATAGTGTATCCTGTAGCTTGGCCATACGAGGGAATGTTGCAAGCAAGGACACAACGCTCAGTGTGACCACCTCGACGAACTTTTCTAAACAAAATAGGTATTCCTGTTTTGTTTTTTGTATATTTCGATAAACAATGCTTTAATACCTTTTTATTCCTGATGGGTTTACGCTTGACCTCTTCTTACTTGTTTGTAAGTGACGATGAGGCCTAAGGTGGAGCGCTTACCCAGTAGATGCCTATTCACTATTCTATTAAAAAAATGTTTTTGGGTCCGAAGCTGGCAGTGAGTTCCATTACTTAGCAGTTCGCATTATGAAAGAGGAAGCAAAACGCTTCGTGTGAGAGCGTGATATGTCTACTAGATAAAGATGAAGTCTCTTCCCACGCCTGGTAGTCGGGTGTAGGGAAGGGAGATGAGGGGAATCAAATCGTGCAATTCCTGAAAGATAGACCACTCTGCGATAATATTTGAGGCTGTGTAACTTGGTATTTACCTGAGCATCGTCGCCAAAGAACCTTCGGGCACGACGCTCTTTGACGACCTCTTGGCTAATTAATTAATTTGTCCAAGTATAATAAAAACACTGATTATATCTATCTACCTTTCTTGATTAGGTAGCTACCTTTCCGGATTGGGTAGTTATTTATGTATTTTCTTAATGATATACACTGAACACCTCCAATTACACTACCTATTTGTTACGTCCATCTCGTTATATCCGGTAGCTTAATTAAGATTATATTTGTAATCTCATGTTTCATTCAAAGAAATTAATTTATCAAGATGTCAAAAGGGATAGTTACAGTCTGTTGCGGAGGTATCTAATAAATCAGATAAACAAAGTTTAAATAAAATGTCGAATTAATTGTTTGCGTTATGCTTTCTAGAGCAAGAGATGTGTGTGAGATGTGTTGTTTTATTGCAGAAAAAGGTGTTATTAAAAATGAATTAAGTTGATAGATTAGTTTTATCTTAATACGACTTTTTATTAATACTGTTGACCTGAATAACAATCTGCAGTATTTTCTTCTGTCTATTAATTAATGTTGTAAGTTGTCGTGTAATTACTTGAAAGAATACTGTCTCTTGTATTTATAAATCAAGTATTAGACTACCTACCTATTTTAAAGGCTATAGAGTCTAACATTGAATTACTAAAGAACTCTCGGAATTATAACCGAAAAACACATCTCGAATAAAATAAAACTAAAAGAGTTAGTACCTACTGAAACAACTCTGAAATTTTTGTTTACATGAAAGTATAACCAGGTCTATAATTTACATAAAAGGTGACAAGCGAACAATGTGTAACTGAATTTTTTATACATAACAAGGAGAGATTCAAATAAAATTGTATAATAATTAAACAAAAGTTTAATTAAGTATTATGAAACCGGAACAGGCTGGATTTTGAAAAGGCTACAGCACCGCATACCACATCTACACATTGCGGCAGGTTATACAGAAGACCGAAGAGTATAACCAGCCCTCGTGTCTTGCATTTGTGGACTACGACAAAGCCTTCGACTCCATCGAGACATGGGCTGTTCTGAAGCTGACAGAAGATTTCAGTTGGGCTGGGCAGCATTTGAAAAACTGCGTCAAGTCTTCACGTCGCCTATTCCACAATATTTAAATACAAAAGTCTTTAATCAGTGCGTCTTGCCTGTCATGACCTACGATGCGGAAACGTGGACACTGACGGTGGGCTTGATCCACAAGTTCCAAGTCGCTCAGCGAGCTATGGAGAGGGCTATGCTCGGGGTTTCTTTGAAGGATATGATTCGTAATAAGGAGATCCGACGAAGAACGAAAGTCACCGACATAGCCGAAAGGATTAGTAAGCTGAAGTGGCAGTGAGTGGGCCACATATGCCGCAGAACCAACGGTCGCTGGGGTGGAGTTCTGGAGTGGAGACCGCGGATCGGCACTTGCAACTGACCTGAAGTAGGTGGCCGGAAGCAGCTGGATGCGGAGGGCGGAGACCGGGTGTGGTGGCGTTCATTGGGGAAGGCCTATGTCCAGCAGTGGACTCTAGAGGCTGACATGATAAAACAAAAGTTTGCTTGTTACTTTAATTAAAAAAAAATCCAGTGAACATGCATATATTTTCTGAAATTTTAAATTGACTAGGCGTCAAATATGATGATCTTTATGTAATAAACGTTCTGTGATGATCAGTGTTAATGAAACTTGTCCAAGTACTGTGTTTACTGACCGTTAGTTGAGCCTGTAACTAGCAGAGCAGAATGGAACACTCTGGCTAGACGTAAATTAAATTGGGACTTAAGTTTTAAGAACCCCTTACTCAGCATCATTAATGTCAAGTATGCGTCTGTTTGTGCTCTCTAATATAAGTGCTAGGAAAGGGGAGGGGTAAATGTGTAAACCCATAGTGGAGAAGCAGAAATAGTACAGACACGGGATAAAGCGGTTTTATAAGGAATGCAGCCGCTAGCCCACAGGTAGTGAGATAGCCTTGAGTTTAGGTCGCCTTCATGTCATAAGCGGAGCGATTGTTTATAACAGTCTGATGTGTAAAGTTGAAAAGACACTTCTGTTGCCAAACATGTGGCATTGTATGTAACCTAATACCGCCAAATTTTTCGAGCTGAATATATGTATGTTTTCAGTTACTCTAAGGTTGACTAGAAGAGATTCCTAAGTGGGATAAGTCTGCCTTTGTATACAGATTCATTCTTTTATTTATTTTTGTTGTTGTTAATTTTGGTACAATGAAGTTGTGTACAAAAGCAGACGTATCCTACTTAGGGATCTCTTCCAGTCAACCTTAGAGTAACTGAAAGGACTGGTATAATGCGTTTAGTATCAAAATTATAAAAGAAACTTACCCATCAAATATACACTCACACTAAAGTATGCATATAATATTACATAAACATAAATGATACAATATATACACTAATTAGCTCATAATACAACTATCTAGTCGTATATTTTATTGTATATTTTTTATATACATATACTTACATACCAGATAAAATCATGGGTATCTTGTAAAGTGGGTATATACGAGTACCTATCGATGAACACTGAATAGAAACAATTAAATCTTGGGATTATTCGTATTTTGAAGATAACATTATTTCTCTTCATTTAAGTACAAAGTTAAGCTTAATTCTGGAGGTGGTCGTTTATGTAAGTACGAACATATTTACACTGGATCAGTCATCCCCACCTAAATCATCATCATCACATCACTGTTTAACGCAGGCTATTTCCGTCGCGCCCCACTGAACCCGACCCTTAGTTCTCAGTCACTGTTAGTCGTCTTGTGCAGATCGTCGCTCAATTTAACCGGAAGGCGCGAAAACCACCAATATCCCTATTTAATTAGAAGAATATTGAAAACCTTTATTTATTTATATTGCACACACAAACAATTTATTACAAACGAAAAAAACATGTAATGAAGGTGAAAATTATGTCAGAAAGATGTCTGCCATTTTTTTATTGACCGCTCCTTTAAACACCCAGTCCTTACCTTTAGAACCACAATATCAGGCTAGCTGCCCGTTGTAGCGAATAATATCAGGCGAATAAATCCGCCCAGAGTGCAGTGCAGTGGCTAAATCAACTATGCAGTATCATGCGCGGGCGCAGGCGATGACGCTTGCTTGTTACTACGGTACTTTAGCTTGCTGTCCACAGTTTAGCGGCTTGAAAAATAATATAAAATCTACTTTATGTACATTGAGTATAATGTGGGGAAGGAAACAGTTTTTGGTAACACGAGTAGTATCCTACGTCGTAAATATTTCGACGGAAATACCAATTAATGTATTTATTATAATAAATTATTATTATATTCTAAAAAGAAGTGTAAGGGATACAATGTCAATTTTTTTTTAATATGAGACTTAACTTCCATAAAGGTGAGTTTATATAACTAAAGAACTAGAAAACCAAAGAAACTTTGCTCTGTCATACATAACAGCATCAAAAAAGGTATAATTAAATTAATTAAAAAAATAAACAGATTTTAGCTCTCCTGACCAGTTGTCATTTGACCCTTACGCTAATTGATACTTCCGGTATCGATATGTACCTATCATCATCAAATACGTCCACTGCTGAACATAAGCCTCCCCAATAGAATGCCACTTTTGGTGGGCTGTCCATTGGGAGATTTTCCACAATAATCACGTTTGGCAGGCGGATTGGTGATCGCAATAATGATCTTTATAAACACAGGAGAACGGTGCTGCCTGTCCCTGGTGCAGTTTTTTAGTCGCCTTGAAGACACTCGGAAGACTGGGACACGGGAAGATTGGGGGTGGCCTTATTCTAAACCGAGAACCACACGGCACATGGTATTTTTTTTATAATATATTGCTCAAACTAAGGCAAAATGCGCATCCAACAGGTTCAGTTTTAGACGCCGTAAACGTTGACTTACTATTAGCGGACAATGAATAATTATATTATTATCCACTAGCTGTTGTCCGCCACGTCGTCCGCGTAGACAACTTAACATCACAAATTGTTATGTATTGCCCGTACGACTGAGATATTTTTTCGGAATAAAAACTATCCTATGTCCTATTCTAGGACCTAACCTAGGTGTGCGAAGTTTCAACCCGATCCATCCAGTAGTTGACGAGTAATTGAGTAACAAACATCCAAAAGGGAATACATTATAAAACATCGATCAGGCCTCCCCAACCCGTCTGGCCAGCGCGGGGAGTATAGGCCAAATCCTCCGTCTGTCTCCGACAGATAGAGAGGGTTGTGCTCCTGCAGTGGAGACAAAAATAAACTGATGATGATGAAACATCCAAACAACCAAACTTTCGCATTCATAATATTAGTAGGATAATGGATATGGCAAGATATTTGATGTATGGTTTGATGGATTTACGATAATAGGTAGTGTGCAATGTTTATCGTGGTGTGTTCTATTGTTTATAATTATGGACTTTCAAGTACACCAGATGTGAATTAAGCCTACCGTAATCCTGTCGACCTGTCCTTTGTCGAAGTGTAGATGGTGGACGTAATCTAGTGCTTCCTAATGGCCAGGCATTAACATTAGCGCTGATTAGGCGCGCTGCTGCGCGTGCGCCGCCCAAAGTGATAAATGCTCCGCCGAGCCGAGAGATTAATAATGACAAATAGTGGGAGATAACTCAGGTATACTTCTTTAATAATATATGAAATATTTGTAAGAAAATAGATTTGATTTTTCTTTGAGTTTGGCTTTGGTGATAGTATTGTTTAAAACATATTTTATCGATATTCTTTGTAGTAAAGACCTCTTACTAATGATCTATGCTACACAATAGTAATATCACTAATAGACTCTTTAACTAGTACGGTAAATCTATATCTATAAATAGATTACGTCTGTTATAAAAAAAATCTCGTCTATGTTTAAAGAAAAAGTTGCGGTTATGATATGGATAGATAGATAAACTCTTTATTGCACATAAATTAAGGATACCAATAAAAATAGGTACAGATTTTTGGAAAGTGTACAAATCGCTTAAAGCGATCTCTTCCAGGCAACATTTCAGAAGGAAAATAAGAAAGACATAGCGACAAAATTGCAATACTGCGACAAAATATTGCAGGTAAAAGAAGAGAAATTTATAATTTTAGAACATAGATAAATATTAAGTAAAAATACTACTCAACTAAATTGACATAAAAAATATTATTAAATAAATATGCTTGAGTATGCTTATAAGATATACCTTGGGGTTGGGGTTGGGGTTGGGATTGGGAGTCTGAGTGGGAATGGAAGTGGGATAGGGAGCGGAAGTGGGAACGGGAGCGGATTCTGTAGTCCACGCGAGGGAAACCGCTGGCACAGCTAGTGCTAAATAAAAGGGCAAGGATATGAGAGTTGCGACGGAGTCTGATCGGGAGCCACTTTAGCTGACCACGATACTTCGAGATGTGATCAAACTTTCGAACCCCAAAGATGAAGCGTATACACATGTTTTGTAGACGCTCCAACTTATTGAGCAGCTCCTCTGTAAGGTCTATGTAGCAACTATCAGCGTAATCGAGTATGGGGAGTAACAGAGATTGCGCCAGCTCCGGTTTTGTTTTGACTAGGATCAAATTTTTCCAACGTCTAAGAGAACCCATTGAAGCAAAAATCTTACGACTCACCATCTCAACTTCTTTTCTGAAGACACTTTTCAGACTTTTCAGGAATTCTGTAGACAACTGAATTCAAAACCAATAAAACGATTATTTTATTAAGCTTCTACTATTTCTAGACATGGGACTAATCATAAAAGCTAACATTATGGTTAGTGACATTCAATACAGAGGATTCGTCGAAATGAAAATATAATTTGAAATTACAAACTTGCGATTTAAAAATCAAAATGCATCATATTTTGTATCACTTATATATTTTATTGTCATGTAATAGAAATTAACTACCTACCTTCGTAGACCGCAGGACATTAAATGTAAGTACTAATAAACTTCAATTTTGCTGTGTGGAATAAAAAAAAAGAAATTAAATGAAACGACATTTCTCTTTTGAAATGAGTAGGTAAGGCACAGAAAGAAAAAACTTAAGCATCTTCTTATTTTTTATACAGTGTGTGTTTATATCTCAAAAAGACGGTTTTACGACGGAAAGATGCTAATATTTTGTCCATTTTAAAATGCAGTCTCCCCTGTATATTATGTAGATATCTATTTGCTGGTTGTTGCGTTGGTTTATTTACCGCCGTCGGATTAGGTGCAGGGGAGTTCAACCTTTTGAAAATCAACTGAAAGTGGCTTGGTCATTGGACTGGAGCGCTAGAGGTCGGGGGTTCGATTCCCACTATGGACAGACAACTTTGTACAATTTGTTATTGCAATTCTAGTCAAAGTTTAGCTAGTAACTGGCACCTAATTTGAAATTCTAGCCATGTATCAAACCGTATAGAAGTAACGAGTTTATCATTTGCAGATTCTTTTCTAATCACAATTTAAATAAAGTCTATATTCTCTTGCTGAAAAAAAGAAGATAGTAATAAATAGTAAATTTTTGAGTAATGATTACTAGTAACGGAACCATCAATGTAAGATGTAGGTGACATACCTATCTTCATCTCGTCAAGTCAACACCATCGCTCATATACGACAAGCATACAAAAAAAATCTACTATGTGTTCACACACTTTTTTGTCAATAGTACTCGACTCGAATGGTATTATTATGTTCGCACTCGCAGCTTAGCTTCGAGGCTTACACGTCTCTGACTGTCTTACGACTGTGCGTATCGTAAAGAATGCGTTATACTGCCATTCATGTGCTTTGGATAGCACATATCCCTGACTAATATTGAGAATACGGAGTTAACCCGGGTGTTGAATAATATTTACAATGTCTAAATCATATAGGTGCCTTCTTGTACTTTAGATGTTAGCTTCACAGTGGTTTAATTTTGTGGTTTGTTAGTAAACATTACTATATGTAGTTTTTATATTTTATATACCGTTTCGATGCAGACTCCGTCGTCTTGAAGATTATTCTAGCTAATAATGAAAAAAAAAAAGATTTAAAAATGTTATTAGAAAACCGCACAACATGTTTCGTTCGATACAACTTATTGTTCCTCAGAGGGTTTTTAGAAAAGAATTTTAATGCTAAAGCTAGGTATAAGTTTTGTTGTAAATTTTTTTTTAATAGGTATGTTACGTCCCACTTTTTATAGGATGAAAACAAAGTTATAGTTTATTAGCTTTTGTACTTAGGGGTGGAATTTTAAGATAACCTTTTTTGTGGTTGCATACGTCTTGTGAGGAACCTTTATACCAAATTTCAAGTACGTACCTTGCTAGACCTAGCAGCAAGAGAAATTGACTGGTTAGGGCCTTCTTTTACAGAAATGTTTTTTTTTTGTTAATAAATAAATATAGTTTGTTGATCCATGTGTAGCACCCCTGCAGCTTGTCAGAGTGAAGTATAAAGGACCCGGCGGCGCCTGCGTGCGTATTTAATCGAATCGAACAGAGACTCATTGAATATCTCATTTAAATAATAGTCGATTCACAGCCAGCTTGGAAACTAGAGATATTTATGTAAACGGCCGCCGGCCGGCCATGTATGGGGATTAATAACATTTATCAATAACCAATAAAGAGCATGATCTCAGTAATTTTGCAGCCATGAAACGTGGTATCGGGTTATAATCGATCCAGGATCGATTTATATCTGGTCTTAATAACTGATATTTTTGTTCAAATCGATCGTTTTAGAGTTTTTTTTATTACATGCATTGTAAACACTTTTTGGTGGGCGAATTTTTCCTTCATGGTAATAAGTAACCCTTTTTGAGACTTGCCAATATTATATTCGATTTATTTCATTGATAGCACCACAAACTTTCTTTCATATGCTTGCGAATACGGCCGCGCGGTAATATAGGTAAGTACCAGTCTTCCGTAATAAAATGTAGCTTATGTTTTCTTCCGGGATATAAGCTGTTACTGTACCAAGAGTCCTTAAAATACGTTCGGCCGTTATGGTGTGATTGAACAAAAAACAAACATCCACATTTCGCATTTATATTCTATCACATTTTGTCATTTTTAGAGATTCTTCAAAACGGATACCTACCCTAAGGTATAGCGAAGCAATTTTGTCCGTCTGTCCGACGGATTACTTGAAAATACAGAACCGATTGAGGTAAAACTTGGAATATTCATTTTAATTGCTCCGCATTGATGGGAACATAATGATCTTTTATAGTTATTATAGGAAAACTAAGAACTGCTTGTCCCAGATGACTCAAAAACGAATGGACGGAATGGACTGACTGACATTTTGAACTTTTATTTTCTAGCAATATTGACACAAAAATGGAAATTTTACAAAAATAATGTTCCGTGATATTTCAGGACAACTAAAAATATGTTATTGTTGAAACCCACAGATTATGTATTAAGAACACTTTTCTGACTTTCTAATTTTCTTTGCGATGTATGTTTTGGTTATTAATGGCAAACATCCACAAAGCTTTCTCAATTTTACTTGACGGATATGACGAAGAAGCGATGACTAGGTAGGTATAGGTATTTGAGCGGTCTGTGTAGTGTCTGTACACATGACAGTCGGAACAATGAATATTCAGTTTTCTGCCAATCCCAAATCATTGATGTCGAATAGTTGTGTAGGTAGTTAATTATAACATAATTGCTTAATTTGCATTGACTTTTTATATGATATCATACCAATTAATAAACTATGTGCCATACATACGATTACAAATACCCTCAAGAATGTTGGAAACCGCCTACAAATCATGCCTAATTATGTCATGGCGAAGTAAATATTTGGGGCATCGACCATTAGCGCTGAATGCATCATGCAAAGAGTTGAACACTTATTGTCAACACATCCGACTTATATTTATTTATTTATAATACCATTTATTTATATTACACATTAATGGTACTATTATGTAATACCATTACACAATAGTACCATTACAGGTAACCTAATTTGGCACTATATGTCTTATACATCTTATTTTCAACCAATCATGAATGGCGAGACCTTGACCGGGCCAATCAGCGTGCAGTTCCCTCCACCCGCATACCTTAGCACGTTGACAGAATTGTTTGCTTGCAATATTAGACGCATTTAGAAGTCCATTGGGATTATTGGTCGATTTATTATTGATGGAAATTGGTTTAGTCCTTCCTATGTCGTAGCTCCGTTTATATTTTAACTAGAGTTCATCCTTCATTGAAGGATATGATTCGTAATGAGGAGATCCCACGAAGAACGAAGGTAACCGACATAGCTGAAAGAATTAGCAAGATAAAGTGGCAGTGGCAGGCCACATCAGTCGCAGAACCGACGGCCGTTGGCGCAGACGAGTTCTGGAATGGAGACCGCGGATCGGCACGCGCAGGGTGGGACGCCCCGCCGTCAGATAGACCGACGACCTGAAGAAGCTGGCCGGAAACGGCTTAATGCGGACGACCGGGTGTGGTGGTGTTCATTGGGGAAGGCCTATGTCCAACAGCGGACATCTAAGGGCTGATATGACGAGACTTCATCCACTCACTGTAAGATTTGGTTGAAACTCGTAGCAATCGTACCAGTTTAGGGGATCTCTGATACAAAGCCTAAAGAGCAAAATATTGTAACCTTAACCTTTTATGTGCTATTCGCCTGGAACCAGAAATAGCAAGTACCTATTCGTAGTTACCATACTACGTGAATTTTACTTTTATGTTTAGTCAAAGTAATAACACTTTTATTAGTACTAAAATTAAAACGCAGTGTGATTGAATAAATTGTAATGTGCAATTGAGTATAAAATTTTAGTGTCGCAAGAAATCTAAAATTATAATACACAACATTTTACATTACTTTTGAAGTATGAACATAGAGTCGGCAACAAAAGTATTAAACTTAAGAATTCGAATGATATCATAAACATTAGCTCTATCACCGTCCACTGCTGGACATCTGGATGTGGCGGCGCGTCTAATACGCGCCGCCACATCCGCGGGGGTCAAAACTAAATTAAAATTCACTGAGATTATTGTTTTATAACAGAAAGTCATATCGTGTTGACATTTATCGTGTAGCCGAATCCGAGGAGCACCAGTCTTCCTGTGGATGGATGGCGACTAAAGGATAAAGCCAGGGAAGGGGCAGCAGCATCGCCTTTGCATTAAACTCCATATGCTGCGATCACTTACCCTGCCCAGCATGGCAATTATAGGTTATAAACCTCGTATTATTTTAGGAAGCGGCCGCTTTGTTTTTGCTGCATGAAACATGCGCAGATACATATTCCCGCAAACTAATACCACACTACTGGTGATACTGCTTGACTTGACGTTGATGACTGCAGTTTGTTATGTATCCATGACTCTGGTCTGGTCTGATCTGGTGACGAAAACAGGAATTTTTAGCTACCTACCGACCTATACAACATAAACTGCTGTACCTTTTATATGGTAACCCCCCTTTTTTGTACTTATTATTGGTACCTCTTCTGGTGGTCACTGGCAATGACGATTACTACATAATAATCATCATCAGGTAATTTTTGTCTCCACTGCAGGAGCACAACCCTCTCTCATCTGCCGGAGGATTTGGCCTACACTCCCCGCGCTGGCCAGACTAGTTGGGGAGGCCTGATTGATGTTTTATAATATATTCCCTTAGTCGCCTTGTATAACATCCACCGGAAGAGTTGGAGTGGTCCTATTCTACTCTACCGGAAACCACACGGCAAACATAATAATAATTTTATTAATTTAATTTATTTTATAAAGTGACCACACTCGTGCTGTGTTATTATTTCTTAATTAAAGTGTTGATGCAATATAAAACCAACGCAATTTTGTCCAAAACATATCATCTTTAGGTACATTTAGTACTTTTAGTGGATTTTGGAATAGTTGTGATGCTTGACCATTCAGAATCCAGAAGAATATTTAGATATTATTTAGATCTATGGAACAACTTATAATAGGAATTGGGTAGGTAAATGAAGTCACCAACAATTTTAAATTTAAAGTCATTGATCTGTTATGTATGATTACGGAAAAAATACTTTTTACATGAACAATAAATCAGTTATATAAGTTATGTATCTTTATTGAATTACTATAAAAAGGTTAAAAAACGATACCACATTATATTTAATAGGTATACTTACACCCATAAACTCTTAGGTACTCGAATATTTATTCCATTAGGAACTATAATCATTTCAAATTTATACCCGTTAATTAGTAGTTAAATAGGTTATACACAAAAAATTATCTATGCTACTAATAAAATTACATTCCCTACTTAATTATTTATTACTTTAGACTTTTTTGCGTAGGTATTTAAGTTCTACGTAGAGTGGGCGTGGGTAAGCGGTTTAAGTTTTTGTGCATATTTGAAATCCTATCCGATTACTTACTATGTACCTAGTTCATTAGTGGAGGTCTATAATCAATGTTTATCGTAACAAATGCCAATCAAAAGTGTCGTTGATCTCACAAATGTATTATTATTCAATTAAACAAAGTACGGTTCGAAATGTATACCTATGTAGAGCAATGTTATCTTCTTTCTTACCAACTTTTTGCCCTGAAGCTTTCGTCGTGGTTATGCAAGATTTTTTTTGTAATAAAAAAAGGTATGTATGTGGTACTCTCTGGCTCATAGAGTATTCTACTTTCAACAAAATAAAATACAGATCAGTTGAGTTGTAAATGCGTAAAAGAAGAACATGTTGATAATAAAATAGTACAATCAGTGGACCATGATAAATCGGCAAGTATATTCTACTTTTAACTTTATCATCATGAGATAAGGTGCTAGGGCTGGTCACTTAATTCGGAATGATACCGTACCTATAAACCTATTAGCTTCTGTATCACTAATAGCAATTAACTATAGTAACGTTAATATTCCTCTCGTAAAAGTAAATTGAAGTGATCAGTAAAGTAATTTATTGCATTCCATTTATTTATTGACCCATTTGGGCACAGCAAAGTAGCATTACCTTACTCATGAATTATTTTTAAGACTCAACGTTTCATATTAATATAGTACCATGGG
Source organism: Esperia sulphurella (assembly GCA_947086405.1). NCBI lineage: Eukaryota > Metazoa > Arthropoda > Insecta > Lepidoptera > Oecophoridae > Esperia > Esperia sulphurella. Next base: position 11,585,358 of record OX352267.1, read on the forward strand.
GGACAACGTTGTACAAGACTGTCCTTGTCTACTTGCTGGAGACAAAGTGAAAATCGAGAGAAAATCCCAAGATTAAAGCCTTCGATTTGACTATGAAATGTTTGTGTACCTTACATATTATATTTATTTAATAAATTTTCTAGCCACTGAATGTGACCATTGACATAGGATGTTTCAACTTTCCCCAGTGAGGGCTGTGGGAGACACAAATTGCCTCCATTACAGCGTAATGCGATGTCACTGTCACCCGCTGACATAAGTGACACCTCGGCAGGGCTCCGAGCTGCGGCTTTATGAAGTGCTAATGTGGATAGTTGGTTTCACTTCGTGTGGGTCCTATTTAAAGAAAACCTGCACATCTGGTATCTAAAAGGATAACTCTTCTGACGTTGACGATCTATCAACGCACATCTCAAACCGCTGGGCTGTAAAAAAGGTGTAGACAACATAAACATTCAAATGATCACGTATTACATACAAAGTATGAATACATACGGAGCCGCGCCGGTTAATGCAGACCTGACCCTATACCGCTACTGGACCGGATACCTCTAGCCACTAGGGCTGCCATATTTACTTTAAAGTGTAGGAATTTCCCATATGTCTTTCTACCATTATATATATTGCAGTGTTAATGTCGACGTAGAAAAGAGAGTTAGTCAATCACTTTTGAGTTATCCCACAACTACCTACCACAAGTGTCACCTAAAGATGTTGTCTAGTGTTATCCATGAAATAATTAATACTACCTGATACTTATTTATTTCAGGCACCATAATCCATACCACAAAGTTATTAATTACATTTAATGTAAAATTTAAATAAAATATGAATATACTGTAATAAAATAAAGCATTAAATTCTATTTGCGGCTCGGACTCAGGTACACAGAGAACTATATAGTGCTTAAAGACTTAACTGGAGAAGTGCTCACAAAAAGCTTTCAAAGCTATATTTTTATAAATAAAGACGTGATCTCACAACCATGAAGAAGTTGGACTTCAGAAATCATGCACAGAAATTAGGCTTTTGCATGAGGATGCATATCATTGTATTTCATCCTTATGGTACTGAAAGATTTTCTCGTGTAATTGATCCGTAGATTACTTACCCTGTATTAGTTATATAAGTAAACCTTAAATATATGTTTAGCCCATAAACACAGTTTGACTGAAGTCTTTTCTGAAGATCTGGGTGGATGTTGCATCTAACGCAGAGGGCTCTCGGTCAACATCATCATCATCATCAGGTTATTTTTGTCTCCACTGCAGGAGCACAACCCTTTCTCTTCTGCCGGAGACAGACGGAGGATTTGTCAACATATGATCAAGGTAAAGTTGTGAATTTCACAACCCTAAGAATCTCGGAAGTTAACACAATGACATTGTAATGGAGTGAAATATCTATTGTCTTAGATATAAATATTTAAATTCAGTATCATGGAGATATTAAATTAAAATACAGGATGTCAACTTTAATACAATGAAAAATATACCGTAAAATCCCAATAGATGGTCACCATATCAGACTTAAGAGATCAATGTATCGTGTGTATGAGTAATTGATTAAGTCCGTTTTTACTTTTGACAGACACATTTATCTATTAGATACCTCGATACATAAAATGAAATGTGTTGATGACAAAAAATATTATAAGCGATAAACAAGGAGTACCTAGTTGTCCTGGACATGTGTAAAAACAATCATATTTCTAACTGTATTCAACAACAAAAAACAACATCTCCACACTTATTAGAAGATAGGAGTAATACCTATCTATAAGTTTGCTTAAGATAATTTTGGGAATTACCAACTGATTTGAAAAATACAGTTACTCATTGTTAAAATACTGAGATCGAAACGGACATAGGCTACTTTTACGTTGAAACCGTAATGGCTTCCCATGGCAAAGTCAACTGTGATCAATGCAGCATGAGCCTTGAAGCTAGTTGTATACAAAATATCGATTTTGTGATTGTGAAAATTTAGGATCATCCCACACTTATCAGAATTTGCTACAGCTCGGACGCATATTACTTTATTGAAATAATGTATTTTAGTTGACATACCACGCTCTCGCACGAAGTGTTTTGCTTCCTCTTTCATAATGCGAACTGCTAAGTAATGGAACTCTCTGCCAGCTTCGATATTTCCGGACAAGTACAACTTGGATCTTTTTACAGGAAAATGAATAGGCATCTTCTGGGTAAGCGAGCTCCACCTTAGGCCTCATCGTCACTTACCATCAGGTGTGATTGAGGTCAAGCGTAAACCTATCAGGAATAAAAAAAAAATCTTTCTACTGTGTTTTGATCGGGGCGCAAGCCGGTTCCTCGTCGATAAGTATAGAGATAGCCTACTGTTGCTTACGTCCACTAATGGGCAACCAACACACCTGAGTCTGTCACTTCCGGCTGACAGCATTTCAGGTCCATCTGTGAGGCAGGGATGTCCATGCTGGTAGCACTCTAGGACTCTGCCCCAAAGGCATTGGTTCTGCGATAGATGTGGCCAGTTCACATTTTGTTTGGAATGTCGGTGGATCTTAGGTTTTTGTCGTTTTTTCTCATTTCGGATCATATCCTAAAAACACACTCCAAAATAGCCCTCTCCATAGCTTGCTGAGCCACATTAAATATGTGAATTAGGTATCATCACCAGCGGAAATACGTCCACTGCTGAACATAAGCCTCCCCAATAGAATGCCACTTTTTGTGAGCTGTCCATTGGGGATTTGCCATAATCACCACGCTTGGCAGGCGGATTGGTGATCACAGAAATTATCTTAATTTACGCAGGAGACCACTGCTGAGCGTTCCTGGTGCAATTCCTTAGACGCCTTGACGATACCCACGGGAAGATTGGGGGTGGCCCTATTCTAATTCGGGAACCACACTGGAATGAGGTACCTATAATGTCAGTAAAAGTAGATTTTTTTTAAATTTGTACTGCACTTTTTATCCCCTGACATATTGGTCAGATACATTTATTATGCGGTGTTTGCTATTTATAAAGATTCCTCGAGCTCGTATAGCATGGGAATACACAGGAATTGGGACTATGGGGAAAGAAAGGGTTATTATAACATAACATATTTTTTTTGTTTGTTAATGTATTTATATATTTAAAAAGTAAAAAAACAATACAAAAAAGGATTCACAAATAAATATATATATATATGAGTAGATATTTAGCAGAATCCATGTTAAACTTCAATTGTAGGAGAGTTAAAAAAAAGAAGGAACTCACACTTTTTAAGGTTTTATTTTTTGTTTAGTTTATTTATTATAATATGATTATTAATACTAATGTATTACAATTCCGTTGAATCTGCTGTCCGTACTCTCAAGGAAAATCCCTTAGGTACTGCAAAAGTCGATACTTTACGATACCTATCTAAATTAATCGACAGGCTTAATTGCGGGAAGTATCAAAGAGCCATCAATGTATGAAACCTCGTTAATTCGCCGCATCACTTACTTATTCCTTTTATAAAAACACCTCACGTTTACCAAAGTGGTGGTTATGTGCGGGACCCTCTTTAAAACCCATTTTAGTCCGTCATTACCTCCTCAACCGGTTGTCGTATTAAGGAACGCGTTGAGACAAAAAAGTATTGCGATTTGAACTTGCGAATTTTATTAAAGCGCCTGTTCACTGAATGAAATGAAATATTTTAAATTAATTTGATTTTTTAAATGTTTTGTATTTTAATAACTGCTAAATCAATAAAAATGCTTTATTTTTAGGCATCGATATGTATTACTTAAATTAAATATATACATGAAAACTTATACGAAACAATGTTCGCAGGTATGGTAATAGATGCACTTTATAGGTAGAGACGACTAATTCAAGTTTCTGAAAAATCCCATTATACTGTCAATCCTAAGTTTTGCATCCAGTCTCAGTCTGATACTAGTTCTAGGTGTAAGTCTAATTGTCAGTCTTAGTCTTCCTCTGAAGTAGTAAACGGCGATTGTGAATTAATCTGGATGAGTAACAAGGGTCATCTTTCTATGCATTAAATTTCATATTCGCAATCACAAACTATCATGATGATTAGGGTATCTTCCATTACTTTCGAAGAAGCCTGGTCCAGCATTGGACTTCTTATAGGCTGTAAATGGTTTTAACTACTAAAGTTACAAATGAACTAATTACCACCGTAATCGTTCGCTGTCGACCATAAACCTGCAGCCGAAAGGCATCACTGAAGATAGACTGGGAGCCTCGTGTGACTGTAATTACACCTAACCGGAACACATCAATGCTAGCATTGCTGTCATCATCATCATATCAGCCCTTAGATGTCCACTGCTGGACATAAGCCTTCCCCAATGAACGCCACCACACCCGGTCCTCCGCCCTCCGCATCCAGCCGCTTCTGACCACCTTTTTCAAGTCGTCGGTCCACCTGCGCGTACCGACCCGTGGTCCAGAACCTGTCTACCCTAACGGCCCTCGCTTACTGTACATATAGGTATTTAAGAGGGTAGTTGCCATCCAGATGGATCCAGCACTAGAATCCTCCCCTGGTTCTAGAATGACTGAAGAGCTGTTAATAAAATATCGTCACTTGAATCACTTATTGCAAAGCACATCCACCGGGTATTTTCAAAACATATTTTATGACTTATTCGTAACCTATTGGAGCAGGTAATGGAATAGTTTTGATAATGGGAAAGTGTTGTCAGACTTATTGTACCTAATCAATTCCATCAATGCATCGTCTTGTAATACAGGGCGAAGTCACCAAATGTAAGACAAACGGTCATCACAAGTAAATTTTCAATTTTCTCTGTCAAATCTTACGATACCGTTCAACATTAATTATACAGTAGTTTACACCCAGAGAGACTAGACCGTAAAGTGTGAAGAATCTTAATGCCAACGATCTCATTCTGACATAACGTTACTTAATTTAACTAGAGGCACCGTGTATTATAATTTTATTACCGCATAAACATGGTACACAAAATTAATAGATATGCAATCATGGTGTTACAGACAGCCATCGTAATAAATAGTGTCCGATGAAATGGGTTTTTTGTTTCGACCTAAACCGATCATCGTTGGATCTTCTAGTACATATTAATTTTATTAATCTTTGGTACTTTCATTGCATATTTTTCTTTTAACAATTTATTGACACATAAAAGAAAAAAACCATACAAAACAATAAAAGTAAAGACAAAAATAACATGTACTTACAGTTTATATATTTATTTTGTGATTTTAGGTGCGTTTTCCAAAAGAAATGTAAATAGGTAGTTTTGACGTAGAATTATCATTTGTTTGGTAACCCATTAAAATTAATGTAATCTACCTATTCATTAGTAGGCAAGTATGTATAAGTATCTACACGAAATAAACAAAGTAAATTGAAATTTAAAAACCTTGTTCGATTCTATTCGGTAACAGGGCTTGCAAATAATAATACCTAGTATTTGTTTTAATGAATTATTATATGACATTGAATCGCTGATCGTAAGGGTACAGGCCTTCTCTAGAAATCGCTGTCTGCCTACACACATTTCATTATCTGTTTCGATTTTAGTGTTCGGCCAAACCGAAAGATACCTTAAAATTACAACCGAAGTGCCGGAAGCCGAAACCGAAAGCAAAACTACAGTCGGACACTAAAATAAAGAACGGTCTCTAAAGAAAATAGAACTGTAATCAGGGATGAGTTCATAATATTAATTTGAATAGCTTAGTGTGTACCGAATGTGAGATAAATTACACTGCAACGTATAATTTTGTGCGTCATTAACTCATTACAATTTATAAACGGATCTAAAGAGAGCCGGATATTGAGAAACAATTGTAATTCTATTAAAAACTATTTGCAAATAGAATTTGTAATTGAAATGAAATTGAAATGTGAAAAATCTAAACACCGTGAGCAAATGTACACATCTGAATTAGAAGTAAGGATAATCAGTCACAAATTGTTTGCCAATTCGTACCTACTTATTGAGTCTGGTGGAGCTACTATGACTCGGGTTGATATCTCTGAAATCTGCCAACCCGGACAAGGAAGCATAAAATCCCGGATTTTGGAGCTTACAACCCGGACATGTCAACATAGTTTTTTTAACTTCTGAATAGTCCCACTCACATACTAATAGATGGAAAAATCACAAAACGTAAAATTGTTATATAATATATATTATTAATTTCGTTTCTCTTAAATGAATTTAGTATTGAAATTTATTTCAGTAGACGACTTCAATAGCGCGCAATCTAGAAACACGTTATTAAACTGAAGTACGCCTAATTGACAAGAATAACAATTATTGTGCGCGCAGGAGTTGAGTGCGCTGTCACTGCATTTTGGGTACTGTAGTACCCGGGACGTTTGAGTGGTTATGCTACGTAGTAAAATTAAAAATTGTTTTAATTGTTATATGTCATTTTTTTATTGAAAACTTTAAAACCCGGACTAAAAATGCAACCCCGCCCGGACGCTCGCCGGCCGGATGCCCCATAAACTAGGACAAATCCGGGTAAACCCGGACGCATGGCAACCCTATGTATAACCAACAGATCATCGGTAAGGGTATGAGACGAGTACGTCGATATTAATTTAAATCACAAACTTACAAATTCTGTCAAATTAGTCGTTAAATCTTTACGTTCTTTAATTGGATGATCACAACACAACAACCTATAACTAAAGAGAGAGTTGGTTCAATAATTAAATAATCATTAATAAGACTAGCTAAGTTTCGTCTAGTCAAGGCGACTAATTGATTGCACCAGGGAAGGGCACATGATGTAGCCTTTGCCTGTATATATTGTACTAGCTGACCCGTGCCCACTTCGTTGGGCAGTAAACATTTCTCTCGCGTATTTGATTTTTTACATTATCTGTTAAACTACGAAACCAAAAAAACATACTGTAAGTAACGATTTTTATCTAAATATAATTTCCCTGGTGATAGAGCAATTTATTTCTAAATGAATAGATTGACGTCATCATCATTATCATGTCAGCCTTTAGACGTCCACTGCTGGATATAGGCCTTCCCCAATGAACGCCATCACACCCGGTCCTTCGCCCTCCGCTTCCAGCCGCTTACGGCCACCCACTTTAGGTCGTCGGTCCATCTGGCGGCGGGGCGTCCCACCCTGCGTGTGCCAATCCTTGGTCTCCACTCCAGAACTCGCCTGGCCCAACGGCCATCGGTTCTGCGACAGATGTGGCCCGCCCACCGCCACTTCAGCTTGCTAATCCTTTTGGCTATGTCTGTCACCTTCGTTCTTCGTCGGATCTCTTCATTGTGAATCATATCCTTCAAAGAAACCCCGAGTATAGCCCTCTCCATAGTTCGCTGAGCGACTTGCAACTTGTGGATCAGGCCCACCGTCAGTGTCCACGTTTCTGCACCGTAGGTTACGACAGGCAGGACGCACTGATTAGAGACTTATCGACGGCGAAGTGAAGACTTGACGTAATTTTCCAAATGCTGCCCAGCCCAACTGGATTCTTCTGTCAGCTTCCATATCAAAATTGTTTCTACCCAACTTTATTGTCTGTCCTAGGTAGACATACTCCTCAACAACTTCGATATTGACATTATCGACGATCACCGGGCTTAGGTCGACGTGTGAGTTGGACATAACTTTCGTCTTGTCTACGGTCATCCTAAGACCTACTCGTCTGGAACAGCAGTTGAGGCTGCTCAGCATTTTCTCGAGATCCTGCAGCGACTCTGCCATCACAACTATGTCGTCTGCAAATCGAAGGTGTGAGATGTGCTCGCCGTTTATACTTATGCCCCGTCCCCTCCAGTTCAGTGTTTTAAATACATCCTCCAGTGCGCTGGTAAACAGTTTCGGAGATAACATCCCCCTGTCTAACCCTCCTCTGCTACTGGCTTTGTCTGCTGATACTGGAGTTAAACGTTCATTGTGGCAGCGTTATACAGGCGTCTCAACACCTCGATATATCGCCAATCGACTTGGCATCGCTGCAGGGATTCCAGAACAGCCCATGTTTCGATGAAGTCGAACTCATTCTCGTAATCCACAAATGCAAGACACGAGGGCTGGTTATACTCTTCGGTCTTCTGTATAACCTGCCGCAATGTGTGGATGTGGTCTACGGTGCTGTAGATTGACGTGTTGCCGTCTAATAGAATTCAATAGATTACGACACGGTCGCTGTTCCATACCTATGTCGTATTATCTCTTTAACCATTCGTCAAAATTACTTGCAGTAAAAAGGAAAAGTCTTTTGTTTTAGACACTTGAGACGATAAATTTACTACTTATTTTGATAAGAATTCATAATTGTTGATAATATGCTTAATAAACATGACATAACGATTCAAATTATTCTTTTAATATAAAAAACTACTTAATGTGACTTAAATACAAAAGATAGACATATGCTGTCGTTGACTTTTTTTGCAGGCATTATCAAGCTCTGTAACTTTTCTCTAGAACTCAATCATATATCTCTCATCGTTCGTAAGCAACATTTTCGTTCGACCGTTTTTTCTCCGACTTACTTTGCAAATCTGACTACCACGAAAAAGTCTTTTAATTTTTCGGGTTAATATATAGCCTATGATACTCACAAATAACGTGGCTTTCTACTGGTAAAAGAATTTTCAAAATCGGTTCAGTAGATCCAGAGATTACCCCCTACAACGTCACAACTCACAAACTTCATCTCTTTATAATATTATATATAGTAATAGTATATATAGTAATAGTATATATAGTATATAGTATAGATTAAGATCATTACTGTAATCACCAATCCGCCTGCCAAGTGTGGTGATTATAGCAAATCCCCCAATGGACATCTTACCAAAAGTGGCATTATATTAGGGACGCTTATGTTCAGCAGAGGACTGCTCGGCTGATGATGAAGACTAGCTGCTATTCAATAGTAAAACTAAGATATAATTAATCTTAGAAGAAATGTTAAGTACAAAATACAAAAAGAAACCGGACACTTTTTATTCAACTGATGTTATCTTCCGATAAAAATAGGCGCCTTATAAAATTCTTCATTTAAAAACGCGTCGACGACGTAAAAGGCAGCACTAATTGTGATCACTTACGTACACCGGCAATTCTAATGGGAATTTATCTTTCTCTAAATGGAAGCAATAATCGGGCAATAATAAACGCTGTCCGGTTATAATACCCTTAGGCCCTACGTACACTCATACTTTTAGCATCAGCGGCTGACAAAGTAGTTGGTCCGTTTGTCCGACAGATAACTAGTAAACTACTTGACCGTTTGTGTGAAACCTTGGTACATGCTAATTTGCCTAGAAATTTGAAAAAAATATGGAAATAAAAAAAAACAGATATTAAATGAAAAATGTTTGTGATCCGAATGACTTTAGAAAACCACTGGACCGATTTTGTCGAAATGAAGAATAATTTTTTATATGTAAAATTAGATAATGATAAAATTAGGTAAAGTTGTAACTTTAAGGAAAACATATTTTCTGGGATAGATATTAAATTAAAACTTAAAATATTTTTAATTAACGGAACCTGCATATTGCGCACGACGTATCTACACTTTGCTGATTTTCGTACCTAAGTAAAGTATCAAATTCAAAATTCAAATTCAAAATTGTTTATTGTTTCAACCTATATAAACATCATGTATATATGCCAAGGTCCTCCTTTTAAGTAAAAATGTATCTGTGTCAGGAGGAAATACGGCCGAATTTCAAATGGTGCAGGCTAATAGTGGTTCAACAATTATTACTTCCGACCATACTTAGCAGATTTTTTATAAATAGAGCGGTTAAAATCAAACAAAAACAAACAGACCCTAACACTGTGTTTACAAAGTACCTAATTAAAGACAATCTACGACAACATTTCTATTATCGTATAATTAACTTTTTTCTTTTGGCCCATTTCAATTTCACAGTAATGTAAATTAGTACCTTAAGAGTCTTAACGATATCAACCAAATATGTACCTATTCTTAGTTATTTTAAAACACAATATGTACTATTCAATTGCGCCTCTCAGAGTAATTCCGGGAAATTTATAGGTACGTTGGAAAATGTGAACCTAATGGGAAATTTCATTTGTAAAGTTTGCAATGCAGTGCTGTAGAAGCGTTTATTGTGTGTCATCGTGACGATACCACAGTCTGATAAGAATTTAAAACAAACATGACAAAGCCTTATATGGGTTTATTTATACATATTTATATATAGTTTATTGTCGCTTCTTTTTCAACAGACATCGAATAGAAAGCCTATTTTTTTTATTATAATGAAAGTCAGAGGCTTGCGGGCGGAGGGAAGTGTAGGTACGCTGATTGGACCGCTTTTAGGTCGCATTATGTCGGGATTGGTCGGAACTAAAATGACGTTGTGCGCAGTTGATGCGCGGCGTCTTATAAGCACACCCGGCAGATAATACTAAATACTATAAAGAAGCGATCCCTACCGCCAGTTTTACCTCTCCCGCAAAATAGAGTACGGCTGGCAGTACGCACTACTGGTCTGATGCCGTTACGCACACACAATAACGTGTACCCGCTCGCGCCACGCCCCCCACTGGTACTAAACGACTACGCCAGCCTGCTATCGACCGGCGCCGAGAGATCAATGCTATAAGTCAGACAGAAGCATTCATGTTCTTGACATATAACGTTGTCCCTCTCCGACTATGCTCGCGCACTAGGTGTAGCAGCCCTATAATAATTTACCCACGCACACAAGCGTGTATGTATAGAAGTAGGTGATTAAATCTGTTTGCTTGTATAGAGTACCGGGGGTGTAACTGCGTGTTGCTTTAAGACCAGGGGTAAAAACCGACCTTGCGCAACTCCCCAGTAACCTGATACATGCGTCTACGCATCCATTCTTATACCTTTTGTAAACTTGCCAGTTCACTAGATGATGGAATGATGACTGCACTTTATAGAAACGCCCATTTATATTATTATCATGTTGATTTGATTACATTCCTTTAAAACTTGGCTATAAAATGTCTTGAATATGAAAATGCTCTTTGTATAAGTACTTAGTGTCCGATAAAAAGTATAGTTTTGTCTCCATTTAGAATTTTTTTATTGCATGTCTACTTAAATGCAACGACAAATGGTAATCGTGTCGACTTTATGTGTTTTCTTGCACTTGCAATTATGTATGATTAGAATACTTATCAATAACCAGGTTATTTTATCTAGTTTTATCTTTGATTTAGGTAAGACCGATTTAAATAATTTATTCTTGAACAGATGTGCCCGCGGCTCGCTCGTATTCTCTACACAATTCTTTTCAATCTCACTCTCAATCCGACGCCCACGCCCACGCCCACGCCCACGCCCACGCCCACGCCCACGCCCAAACTTACGCCCAATACAGCTTCAAATGTAGTCCTAACCTAACTCATCGCAATCCGAGTTACACCACATTATAATCCTACTTCTCTGTCATAAATTGCATACCTACTAATGTATTTGAAAATTAAAACTTACCATAACTTTTGATTGGGTAATCGAATTGCGATGAATTAAAGACTAACTGTTACTACGAGTCCCATCAAAATCGGTTCAGTAGTTTTACGTGATGCTACAAACTAACAGACAAACAGACAAAAAATTCAGAAATCCTTAGACACCCTAATTTAATTTTTTTGGGATTAATTATCATTATACATACACGCGAAGTGATGATTTTATTTATTAGAGATTCAATGTCATAAATACTTCTTAACAACGGAAACAGATGTAATTTAAAAGTTATCAAATTAAAGCTAATAATCTCCATTCGCATAAGGATATTCCTATCTAAACCTTAAATGCACATTATAGCTAGATGTTTGGTTTGATTGACCTATGGTAAAATCTGTTCTCGTGGGAACCAAAAACTTGCTTGAAGCCGTTGGTAACAGCTAGGTGTAATATATGTAAAACTTGGGTAATATTAGTTAGTATTCTATGACTTCGGAGTCTAATGAATATGTCAAAATGCAATAATTCAATTTGTTTGCCGCCGCACCTGGCCGGGATGACGAATTACATCGTCCGATGAGTTTATTGCGCGCAATCTGACATTCCATCCGTCTTACGGCACGGCAGTTGTGATTACCCTTGCAAGTAGATGATAAGTTACGTTTATGATTTACTTACGATTGTAAGTCGTCGCTGCCGCGTCCGGGTTGGACTCCACTATAGCGCCCCGCGCGCCGCTGCACTTCGCCCAATACAAATCGCTTGTGGAGTTTCTATGGGATAATGCCCGCCACTTCCAACTTTCAAATTTCGAATTCGTTGAAGGGAAGAGCACTGACAAACGCTAATGCCGCGTGTGTATGTAGTTTAACCCTTCAGCGGTAACGATGAATTTCGACTAGCTATGAGTAGTGTTGCAGGTATATCTATAAGTAGGTGAATAGTCCGATAGTATTTAGGCAAATCAGTTGCATACTGAGGCCCTCAAAAAAGGTTGTGATCACGGCCACACGAAAATCGGCCAAGTGCGAGTCGGACTACCGACTCGTTCAAGATTGAAACATTACACTCCTACAAAGGAGACGTTTACCAATTTTTATAAGTAGAACATATCTATGAAAGTTGCCAGCAAGTCAATTTAAAAAGCCGCGTAAAGTGAGACGTTTATACACTTTACACAAAACGTCGTAATGTTAATATAATCGTAACTCGTAAATAGCTCGCATCGTAAGTTAAATAGTAAGTACTAGTTAAGACATGTTAATTAGTTATTAGGTTACGTCCTTACTGTGTTGTCTGTTGAGGACGTCCGTCCTGCTTACAAATTTTAGACTGGACATTTATTTTAGTAAGAAGATACCTAATCTAAACATTTGATGTAATCTTTTTTTAAGTAAGAAAAACATATATTTGAGACTGATTAATTACATTTGAAATATTTACTTGGCAGTAATTTTCTAAATTCTAAGTTTTCGTAATATGAATTTTATATTAAAAATGTGGGATAGTTATTAGTAGACCTAAATACATTCCAAGACAAAGCTGTATCGATATGTACTTACCTAATTTTGAAGGTACGTAGGATATGAGACTTCAAATGACATCCATTATTGTTATTTATGAATCTATGCACGGCGGGTACAAACTGATATATAAGTATTCTTTATTGCACGTACTAAAACTAAATACTTACAATTATAAGTAAATTGTATACAAAGGCGAGCTCATCTCTAAAAGACTACAGGGTGTGAAACAAGGATCTAAAAGCGAGGTGGGGGACGGGACAAGTGCAACTACTTAAACATACATAAGACGACATATTATACTGAGTGAGACAGATATAAAAGATACATTTTGACTTTTCTCACTGGTTAATTAGACTGCAATGTAAATTTGCCCTTAGACCGAAACATCCACTGTGTTTCTCATTGTGGTGTAATCAAGCTTTATATGTGTACTATATTCTGAAATGTCACTTAACGTTCAAGTTTATACTGAGCCGCGGCGCACAAATTGCTCCGAGTGGCGTAAATAGCTTTATCCACCTTCATATCATACCAAGCACTTATACCTAATTTGTATAAATACTTGTTAAGAGTTTGAACAGGACCTAATGTGAAACAGTAAAAACACTTGCCGAAATAAAATTGAACAAACCTAAAATTAATTCACTATGTTGTCGCAGAATAGAAAATGTTAACGGAATTTAGATACCATAACCAAAGATAATATATATACGAGAGTCTATAGTTTGAGAATATTTACTTACCTTTATTGATTTGGGCACACATTTATAATCTCCCCCTGGGGATTTAACTGTAAAACACAATCAGTTATGTGAATTAAAAAATAATCTTTGGAGCAAATAAATATGACAAGAGTACATCGGAGAGCGCAATTCATAGAATTTTTAAAAAGTCTAAATTCAACACGCGTAGTTAACACCATAGAATAGACGTTTTCACGCAAAACAACGACATGATCCCCGACCGTGCCTTGCCCATTCTTAAGTTTTTATTTATGTACTACAGGTACAACATCTTATGAACTGCGCTTTTCTTTGATGTGCTTAATATACTCTTGCGCGTGTTTATTTGCTTCGTTTTTTTTTTAAATTAAATATCAAAATCGATGTAAATCCAATGCAACTAGTAGAAAAATCTTTCAAATGAGCCCTCTAAAAAGTCTATCGCCAACTGATTCAGAAGTTAGAGCACTCTATAGTTTGCCGCTCGGTCGTGTGGATATGCTCTAAACATTTAGAATATCAGCTATCATCTATAGGTTGAAAGTTATAACGATTTAAAATCTGACTCTTTTTTCCATATCAAAGTTACGACCCTGACCGAAACTCAAAAATTAGAGTCGTTTTTACGTCAAAAGCATTATGTATAATTGCATTGTCCACTTTTATTTCACGAATAACGGTTGATTCCTCCTAATTAGTTGCTCTATCAGCATTTTCAACAAACCTCTTACAATCTAGATTCGGAATCCAAAAATATGTTTTTCTTTAATGTAAATAGACTAGTATTTTATGGGTTGCCAGTTAATATAATTGCAACACTTAATTGCACCACCACCATATTTGGGTTACTTGCACCACTGCACTGATGAAATTTATTATTTACGTTATAGTCTATTTTTAGGTACTTTATGTTTTATGAATTTATGATTAAAATGGCGGCCATAATTCTGCAAGTTACTTTTATAGAAGACAGTTAAATATTTCTATAGCTTTTGCTTGATAGTGGTAGAATGTAACTTGATATTCTTGAGATAGATATCATGATAACGACTTTAAGTACTTATTTAATTATATATTTCATGAAAATAATATTTTTAACACTGATCATAAAATACGTCAACATAAAAATATGCAGAAAAGTTATACGTATTGTAAACTGTCCTGCTTGTTGTAAAAATATGTATTTTTATTTTTTAAGGAATGCTTTGACAGTAGAAACTTGACACGAGAAGGTATATAAGCAGGCGCCTGATGATGCAGATAGAAATTATAATCCGGACAAGTTTTCTCTTGATATCCTGTTCCTAAAATATTTAACTACTGACTGACTTCTTCGTGTATACAATTTCCGTTCATCACAGTCTTATTAATATTCTCTAAGGTAGTTTTAATTGCGAGTTAATTACATAGTTAAACATGGGTCTTTACTTGTAAATGTGTCATTTCTGAGGATATTAATTATGTATCGCTAATAGCTTCGTTTAAACTTAATAAGTACCTAGTACCTTCTTAGTTTATTTTGTACAAAACTTCGGTATGTTTAGTTCTTTTTCTGTCATTTATGTATGTTTTTAAATGTAAAATCCTACCAACTTTGTGTTTAAATGCAAGCCTATCTACTCTCGTTCTTAAGACACTTTTAATAGAATCTTTTCCGTTGTTTCTTGGTCCATCTATAAGTGATAACGATCACTTAGGTTCTAAGTAATAGCTCTCATGTTTGTCAATGCTTTCCCAAGTGAAACCTTTGCTTGTGTAACGAGTTGTTCTTTATAAGCGTTCTTTCTTTATTCCAGATCATTATGGAGTATCCGAGTAGCCTGCTCATCGCGCTGGTGGTCCTGAGCCTTGTTTTCCACGGCCAGAGCGCTCCCAGTTCCAGGAGGTCAAGGGCTACCAGTCTACCCGAAGACTCAAAGGACACCAACGTAGAAATCAATCGCCAAAGCAAGCTACAAGATGAATTTAAAGAGGAAACTACCACCGCTTCTCCCACAAAATCCAGCAGAAGAAATAAAGCGCTCAATCTCTTTGGTTACTTTCCCTCTTTCCTATCTTCTGGTCTAGACTACAATGAGGATGACGATGATGACGTCACCTTCGCGGTCAATGACGATCATTTCGACGACGATGATCTGTCTAGAACAATCCCTTCCAGACGTCGACAGCAGAATAAGAAGAAAAACGGCAACGGCGAGAGGGATGGCTTCCAGAATGATAACATTAACTCTCTTCAATACGATAATTCGCCGATTTTCTATATAAGATTGCCTCCTACTCCGTATATGTTTGTTCCTGGATTGGGATATGTGTCCCAGCCCCCGAATCTCGGTCCACCGATGTCGCCACTCATGCCCCCAGGAGTTCCTCCACAAGCCGATCCCTTCATCAACCTCCCCCTTGACTTCGTTTCCAATGGCAAGCCTACAGGAGTCTACCAATGGGGCGGTGCCCCTGGCTACCCTCAAGTCCAACAAATGCCTCAAGTTAATCCCTTCGGGTATGGCGGTCCCCAGCCCATGATGCCTTCTCCTCAACGACCAGATTACAGCGTCCCTTCGTACTCCAACCCGAGGCCTAAGCCTCAGTCCAATTCTAAAGTCACCAATCTTAAGGGTCAATATATGTTTAATGGAAAACCTGGGGACAACGTCTATGTTTTAAGAGATACATATAACTCTATTTACTCGGACGCTCTTCAGAACTTCTATCCCTAAACAAATAGTGGTCTGAATATTAGGAAACGAATGAATGGCTCGTATCGAGTCGCTTTAGATAATTAAGGATTTTTCGAACAAGCATGATCAGCTAATAATTAGTATATACGTATATATTTTACCCTCTAAAATTCAGTAGAAAAGACAGGAAGGTCTTTAGATCAATTCTCTCTTCCATATTTCACTTTCACATTTCTTCTTGTACCTGTTATTTACTTATTTTTAAAATGTATGTACCAATGTGCATTGACATTGAAAGTATAAGAATTTACCATAAATATAAGTTCACAACTGTAACTTTATTATGTTAATCCATCTCTATTATATTACGAATATTTTATTGTTTTTTTCCCAACGTTGAATTACCGAGAATTCATTCTAATTTCTTACTAGAACCACTTTTTTTTTAATTAACGAGACATATTGGTTTCAGAAAGTTCTCAATTTAATAATATTTACTTATAAGTAATATTATTTTATAACTCATTGGAAAGTTGTGATTTATTTGGAAATAACTACTTGACAACCTCCATGGCGGAACAGGTAGCTCTCGGACTGCCACGCCGGAAGTTGTTACACGCTACAACATGTAGACACGCAAATGTTAGTATGATGAGTATGAATGTTTGTACCCAAGTCTTGGATGTTTATATATTTATTTAAGTATGTCTATCCGTTATCTAGTTACCATACCACAGGCTCTGCCTAGTTTGGGACTGGATAATTAGTGTGAATGTCTGAGATATTTATTTATTTATAGATTTTTTTTTCATTAAAAATATAAAATTAATCAATCATAATAAAAATTAAGTTTGATATTTCTATTAAATACTGTATAAAATGTACTTAAAGATGTTTCTAAATATATTCTAATAAACTATGATTGGTTTTAGGTAAATACGTTACCTATATGAGTATATTCAGTTGATTTTGAATTAAACTACTTAAGTACGTTTGAATCTTTTTACAGCTACTTTCATATCCGATTAATCCGTACCTAATATTTATTATTATTATTATACAAGGAAATCAAGTCCAGGTTTATATGTAAACTTACAGTAACAAGTAAAGTATGAATAATTTCCTCCCATGATCCCTACTGAGGCAAATGTTTCTAGAGCATGTTTCTGGAATTAGATAAATACTTACAATTTGTAAAATTTGCCTCAGCCTATGATTACCTCTAGAACGTACTACCTACTCTAACCATTTGAAGCAATCTTGTATAATAATAAGTAAGTACCTACTCTACAATAAAATGAAAACTAATTATAGGTTGTGTAATAAATATCTCAGACGTTTACACCAACTATCCAGTCCCAAACTAGGCAGAGCCTGTGGTATGGTTACTAGATAACCGATAGACTTACTTAAAAAAATATATAAACATCCAAGACTTGGGTACAAACATTATTATTCATCATACGAACATTTACCCCTAGCGGGATTCGAACCGGCAACCTCCGGCGTGGCAGTCGGAGAGCAACCCCTTTCCGCCACGGAGGTCGTCAAAATAATGCTTAGCTACATATTTCACATTTCGAATCGTATACCTACATTATTATTATCAAACTCGGTATGACAGCATGCCCCTAAATGTGCTCCTTCGCTTTTGGCTAGGTTTTATACATAGATAGGGCCAGATAAGGTTCCCAGGATAAAATTGTGATTACTACTGTCGCTACTAAGATCTTATCTTCTTATAGGGGGGCAGGTGAACCTGGCAACACTTCCATCCTTTGGGATCTTTTGTGCCAAACACCTGTCCATCAACGGTATACCAAGCTAATTTAGTGCGCTTCACATAAGTACGCCTTAGAATTTGGTCTTAAGCATACGCAGGTTTCCTCACCATGTTTTTCCTTCACCGAAAAGCCTGTAGAAAAACTCATCATTTCGGGCTTGGTTTAAACCCACGACTTCGTGAACGTGATGCGAGTGCACATCCCACTAGGCTACCACGGCTTGTCGCTACTAAGATGCTTTCAAAACTTGAATAATGTATGCACTGTAACTAGAAGTTATAATTTATACCTATGTATGTATAGGTATGTATGTATATTCTTTCTCCTCTAATAATTAAATTACTAGTGATTTATGTTTGTGACTTGCAATTACTTAGAGCATTTGAGTCAATACTTAGTTTTATAGGATATACCTAATAAATAATAGGTATTAAATTATTGCGCTAATATTTATTTTATATAATTAAATTATTTTAATTAGTATTTTAAGGATGTGCTGCGTACAAATTTGTAGTAAAATCTATTCAATTCGTCTAAAGGTATAAGAAAATCAATAATGTATCTTTCCATTTAAATTTCTTTTGAATTGTCAGAGAAACTATGACTTTAACCGCAGAAATAAATCAAAATATGAATTGCAATTTCTGCTCCGTCTGCGACTAAGCGTGTCAACTTTCATAGAATTGATTGTTTTGACCTGACTGATCTGATTTAACGAAATGCCTGTTACTTGAATTCGCTATAGATCTTTGACATTCGGATACTCGTATGTAAAAGTCAGTACCGATATATTCAATATTGGGCGTCTCTTTATCTGAGTAGGTACTTGGTACATATATACACGATTTTTTTATCAACCACTGCTTCCTAAATATTAGCGCTGTGAAGAAGAAACGTTGCAACAAAATTCCAGAAAACATCTTTTAAAGTAAAGTTTGTGCAACAGTATTAAAAAGCTTGTGTGGTTTTTCGGTCATGTAGTGCAATTATTTTGTCACAGCATATAATATTTGTTAATGAACGTCAATATACTTTCTGAAATCGCCGAGTATCGTCGACGTTGTCTCAATATTTGAAACTAAATGCTGCCCGTGTCTGCGTCCGCTTGGAATTAAATTGGAAGTGGAATAAAAAAAATTGATAGACCAGTCAGTCATTACCTACATATTTTATATTTAAATGGCTCAAGTTGTGAAACGTAGAGCTACATTTGGACACGCATGCGTAATTAATTCGTGTATTACTTGTCGTTGTCGCATCCATCTTGATTTATTTCTGTAACGTCATTCTACGTAGATAACCCACATCTTTTTATATTGCATAGCGTGTATGATATTGTTAACACAAGAGAAGACGAGAAAAATAGAACATGAAGTATGTAGATAGATGTTTAATTGGCATGTCCGTGCGAATCAGGCATCTCGGGCGTGACTATCGTGTGGCTGGCTATCGCTCTGTTCGCAAAATAACATGACAACTGTCATGCATTTTCCACATGCAAAGTGTTTACATAAAATCACGGAATTAATTCGCTCGGACGGACATGGATTAGTCTTTTGATAAGTTATATGTTATGATAGGTAAGTCTTCTTTAAAAAAAAGTCTTAGTTCTTATCTTTAAAGCTTTTTTATTGTAGTTAATGTTACCGTGGTCGGGTAGAAGCAAAGGCATTTACTAATTTGTAACTCTTTTTACTGTGCCGCACTGAATGCTTAAACTATAAAATAAATAATGCCGTCCAATTTGTACTTTTTAAAGCACAAGTGCTTAGGTTTGAATCGATCGAACTATGTTCTATTTATACTTGGAATGTTAAATGTAGGTAAATGAATGTTAATGCAATAAAAATTATATTTTACAGTGTTTATGAGTTTTATTTGATTTTTATTACCCTGTTTGCAGACATCAAAGAACAAGTTCAGTTAGGTCTGTGTTTAAAGTTTATTTAAAGGAAGACATAATACAAACTTACTGTTTCGTAAGGTGCCTAAATTATAAGTGTATAAGTACCTTGTGACGACCTGAAGAAGGTGGCCGGAAGCGGCTGGATGCTGATGACAGAGGACCGGGTGTGGTGGCGTTCATTGGGGAAGGCCTATGTCCAGCAGTGGACGTCTAAACGCTGATATGATGAAGTACCTTGTACCTATAGTTTCATTATTATTTAACAAAGATCACATATCTACCTACGGCATTAGTTAAGTAGGTATGTGGTCGGGCAAGGCTCGGCCGCCAAGACTCCATGCCCAGGCCTGCTGCGCAAGCCACAAAACTACAGCCCCAGGTTTAATTGATATGATATACAGTGATCTGAATAGGGAGAGCTATTTGATACTTGCAACATACTGTCATAGGTCATAATATGGACATGCCGTTGGTACCTATGTAGCAGAGGGGCTCCCAATCGTCATTTTATCACCCCATTTTTTTTGAGAGCATTGGATAGAGGGTATCATGGCCAACAACTTTTATTTAACCTATTTTTTCCCTTACTTGACCTTTTAAAGAGACAAAAGTACTCTCCAAGGGGTGCGTCATTTACCTGCTTCTTAAGATTAAGTATTCAATTAGTTAAGTTCTAGAAATTTTAAAATCCCTGGATCCCGGATGCATTTCCATTTTAACATAATGTACGTTTGAGGTCATTGACCGGCAGTCGCTCTACCTACTCCGATCACTGGTGATCTATGATGCAGTATGTACCTACCTACCTACTTAATTTTGCCTACATACCATTATAACCGCCATTGCTATGAAAATAATGTTAGGCGCGAGAGCAACTGCTTCATGATGACTAGAATTGGTACTTACCTACTAATGCTACTAAGGTCGCTCAGCGGGCTATGGAAAGAGCTATGCTCGGAGTTTCTCTATGTGACAGGATCTGATATGAGGCGATCCGCCAGAGAACTAAAGTCTTCGACATAACTCAAAAAGTTAGTACGCTGAAGTGGCAGTGGGCTGGTCACATCTGTCGGAGAACCGATTACCGTTTTACCGTTGGGGTAAACAAGTTCTCGAGTGGAGACCGCGACTGGGCAACGTAGTGTGGGACGCCCCCTGGAGAAGGAGCGACGATCTGCGTAAGGCGGCTGGCAGTGACTGACAGTGGGTGAGAAGAACCGAAGATCGAGTTCAGTGGCGCACCTTGGGAGAGGCCTATGTCCAACAGTGGACTCTTTCAGGCTGATTATGATGAATGTTTCCTGAGATATGTTTGTCTAAGGTACCGACTTAGGTATCTACCTGTTTTCCGATATCAAACTACAATGTCCTTTCATAATGGAAGTAATGTTATCAGAGCGTAGTACTAATTCGTTCATGCAACTAACTACGCCTCATACCATGAAGCAAAATATTTTTTCGTAGCTCATAGTTTCACCTCAAAGTGTTTTCCTTCATGTTTGACACTAATTGGTTATTAAATTAGATAACAGATGCACATTTTAAATCTGTTATTTAAATAAATAATAATTACCTACTGATCCTGGCAATGAACAGCGTAACATTAATTAATCTTAATTTTCATTGTCAAATTCAAAAACCTCAGCAGCCAACAAGTTGACAGCTGGTTAGTGTTCTCAGTGCAACCAAAGATAATATATAGGTACTAGGTGCAACTCAGTTCCATTCATTCAATTCTATTCAGTCAGACTGTCACTGTCAATGTCAGAATTGTGTTGCCTTGGGCCCCATTGGCACATTGTTTTACGATTTGTGTTGTAAAAATCGAAAAATATAAAAATTAATATGAAATAGACAAGTGTTAGTATAAATTTAGAACAAACAAAGCCTTCTAAAACTATTTAAAACAAATCACTGACAACGCTTTGAATTATTGTGTTCAAATGAGACAAATATGCGAACATTGCTGCTAATTAGCAGAATGGCGATTAGAAAAATGTGATATTTTCCTTAAATATTTGTAAAAACGAATAGATTGTCGTGATGTTCCGAAGTCGGAGCTGGTTTGGAGGCGGCTGGGGCCGACCTAAGAATCCTCACTCACTGGAAAGGTTGAAATATTTACATAACATTCTGTGCAAGAACACAACAGTGTCGGAGAGTAATAGAGGTACTTTGGTAGAGTCCTTGAGGTGCATAGCTGAGATACTGATTTGGGGTGATCAGAATGACAGCTCTGTGTTTGAGTAAGTTGGTTATTTTATTGTTTATGGGTCTTGGAACAAATCAAAATATGTAAGAAGACTAGTCTAGGTGCACAGCTGCAATCAAAGTTTTTTTTTTCTATGATATTTTGCTAGCATCCATTCAGTTTTCATACCATAAACAGTTCTATTTAGTGCTCGATATGTGTGGCTACAGGTTATCCAATGTGTGGGATCTATTCAGACACTTTGTCTGTAGAGGAGAAATCAAAGTTGCATTCATATGATCATTGATAGACAGAGATGATACTCACTACATGGCATACTAAACTTTTTTTACAAACATGAAATGCACAACTAAACATTTTAATATGTATTTTCCAAATCATTTGTTGACTTTAGAACCTTGTTTTATTTTGTTTGGGTTTATTAAAAACAGTAATAATATGCAAAAGTAAATGTCACGCAATCAAACCATTCTTCCATGTTGGCTCCGTAGCCCAGTTGGTGACCCTGACTGAGCTGAGACTTCGTTACGTAGGACTATGCACCAAGTTGTCAGATTACATTATTCTTATCTGATATAGTGTTTATATTAGAGAGAAATATAGACCTATTTGAACTATTAATTACCCTAAGCAGCTACATATTCTTGCTGAAGTACTAACACTGTTTAATTCAAAATTGACAACCAGGTAAGTAAAAAATTAATACTATATTTTTATCACAGTATTTTTCATATTATCTGAACACTGTATAAAATATTTAGTACAGTTTATAAAATAAAGTTTTATTTAAAAAACATCCTGAAACTCCTGGAAAGTTGTCAATTTTGACTTACATGGTGTTAGAACTTAGACATTTTGATACCAATGAATTTTTTCCAAACTTAAGTATGGTTTATTATTATACCACGAGATTATGGGTGAAAGAAAACATCGTAAGGAAACCTATCATACGCTGAAGAAAAAATATAAAGGTGCATGTAAAGTGCACCAACTTGTAAGGGCTGGCATGATGGACTATGGCTCATTCACCCTCATTATAAGGGTAGGCCTCTGCCCTATCAGTGAGATGTGTTACAGGCTTTTGGTTTTTTTTTACTTCACTCAAAATTTAAATAATTTTTCATATTCAATAATGCCTATATCCCTACACAGGGTAGGCATGTTGAATACTAATACATTACTGCAACAAATATTGCTCATGTTTCAGTTTCTTCTTGGAAAAGAACATGTTGTCATATTTCCTGAAGATTATGAGACAGAAGTGTGGAGGCTCATCATATGTGTGTGTGCAGCTGTTACAAACACTGAACATTCTGTTTGAAAATATAAGAAATGAAACTTCATTGTGTAAGTTACTTTTATATGCACAGTCAAAAGAAAACAGACATGTATAGTATTATTCTTGTTTTTTAATGAATAATTATTCTTTAAAAATACATTCTTTTGTCTGGTAAAATATAAAAAAAATTTATATTCGTATGTTTTTCCCTTTTTTATTGTACTTAGCATTTCTAAATATATATTCTCATTTGAATATTTGAAGTCAATCATCTATCTAATTTCTTAAATTAGATTTGGTATTAACTAGATTTGCTAACAAGAACATAGAAAATTGATGTCATTCATATGTTACAGATTATCTGCTCAGCAATAACCATGTGAACTCAATAATAGTTCACAAGTTCGACTTCTCAGATGAAGAAGTGATGGCATACTACATCTCATTCCTCAAGACCCTCAGTCTTAAACTGAACAATCACACCATACACTTCTTTTACAATGAGGTAGATGTAATAATTATTATTTTGATTGATTTTATAAAATAATTTATAGGTTAGTCAAAAGATTTAATTAAGTAGTTTAAGGCACACCAACCACCTCTGTTGCTTCACCGCTCTCACACGCAAGGTGCATTTTTTAGGCATTTCTTTGGACTATGTACCCAGTTGCAAGCATAAGGTTTAATTTAATCTTTGCAAATTAGCATATTTGCATAACCATGTCAGTAAGTACAGTATAATAATAAATTATTACTGTGATTGAAAATAACTGGGTTTTATGAACAAATTATGTTTGGAAGTTGTCAGATCACATATATTACAGAATCAATTAAAATACCTATAACATGATTCATAAATAGACTCAAGAAAAAAATTTAAAGTAATTTATTTCTTAATTTAATCATCGAATGAAGTAAACTTTTATATGACTATAAAAAAATACAATTTAATTGCTTACAAAGTCGGTTTAATATATGTTTATTGTTTAATTACAGCACACGAAAGATTTCCCTCTGTACACAGAGGCCATTAAGTTCTTTAACCATTCAGAGTCAATGGTCCGCATTGCTGTTCGGACTCTAACCCTCAATGTGTACCGAGTACAGGATGCTAGTATGCTGCGGTTTATCAGAGACAGGTAAATGAATTGTACACTTTCGTTATTTGAAAATAATCATATAGAAAAGATTTATCATTAGAGTAGCATTGTTTTTGCAAAGAAAACTATATACAGCCTCATTGGATTGGCGGCTTAGTCATAGGACTCGAGCTCCAGAGCTTGTGGGTTCGATTCCCATCTGGGGTCAGACAAAGTTATACAATTTGTATAAGTTAAATTCCAGTAAGGATGTTATATGGGTGAATTAATTCTATTGTAAAGTAGAAAATCCCAGTAAAGAATTAGAGATAATTATTATATAATTATGACAAATAATTTTACCTTTATGCATTTTCTTTCTCAGCATTCTCTGATCATTTGTTACTTTGACTTAAAAAGTAAATATATATTTTTTTATTATATTGAAGGCGAAAAAATATCTGATTGAGAATTTATTTTCAGAACTGCAGCACCATATTTCAGTAACCTCGTGTGGTTCATTGGAAAACACATACTCGAACTAGATGCCTGTGTCAGAAACGACGCTGAGTAAGTTTCAAAACGATATTTTGTTATTCATTCACTCCCATATGATAAAAATGCTTATATTTCTTTTTTAATTTAACAGAAATAACTATTCCAGCCACCAGTCGCAACAAAAACTTGATGACTTAGTCGCTGAGCACCTTGACCACTTACATTACATAAACGACATTCTGTGCCTCAACATTCCTGACCTCAACGACGTATTGACAGAGCATCTACTACACAAACTCCTTGTACCTTTGTACATCTACTCTCTGACATCAGAATCTACCAAACTACCACCCACCTCTTCCCCTTACAACAGAGATCACATACAAAGCATTGAAGTTATTACGCGAAATCTAGAAGCCATACTGAAAGGTAAAAGCACAGAAGTATCGCCGAAAATGTCCTTCCCCAGACAAGGAATGGACTCGGACGATGAAACTAAACCGTCTGTGTCATGTGTGGTTGCCCTATTTTTGTTATCTCAAGTATTCCTAATAATAACGCATGGCCCTATTGTTCACGGGCTGGCATGGATCATATTGCAATCAGACCTATCAGTATTTGAGGACGGCGCCACTAAGATACTAGAAATGTACATTAGCAATGCAAAGTCCAACGTGAAATTGGAATTCTCGAAGCCGCAGTTAAGTTTAGAGAAGGCTTTGGAAAGTTCTGCGGGGTATGAAAGAGATTACACGACCCCAGAATATAGTGGTCCGAAGTTATTTGGCTATGACACGGATCAGTCGAGCTGTGATTTAGATCCCGAATTAGTGTCTACGTCTCTACCGTCCACTTCGCATATAAGCGAGTCGTCAAGTATTGCTCACGATTCTACAGAAGACTTGGTTACTCAGATGCAGTCGGTTAAGTCGAGTAATACTGTTATATTGAAGGAAAACATGCCCGATTCGCCGCTACCGGATTCCGGCATAGAATCAAGTTCTTCAAAAATGTCAGAGTTGAACATAACGGATGAAGAGAAGCAGAAGTTACTAAGTGTGACGGCGACCATTCCGAGTGAAAGGACTATAACCTTAGAGAGTATATTAGAAAGAGAGAATATAGAGATAGAAAAGAGACCGTTCTTGAAAACGATTCTCGATTCATTGGACTGTAGTGAAAATGATTATAAAACTCTATTCGCATTGTGTCTGCTGTTTGCGCTGATAAATAACAAAGGTACGCTGTTCATTTTTACATTACAGAATTTAAACGTCTATGTACAGTTGAACTTGTGGCTTTGTTAAAATTCACAACTTCCATTTTTCTATAATAGTTGCAAAAATTTACTGATTAAATGTTAATTGACTGTTTTTCTCTGTCCCTTTCGTTGCTTGCCTGGGTTATTAGTGGGTAAGATGTTATTTCTTTGTTTACTTACATGGATGAAGGCAACATATCTGACATTGATTGCCTCGTCGGCTTAGACTTGGTCGTCAGACTCGAACGCCATAAGCCGTGGGTTCAATTCCCACTAGTGACAGACGGCTTTGTACTTGTACAAATTTGGTCCTGGGGGCCTACTACTAAGCATTTCGGATAATATCCTACGAACTGAAATTATTTTGTACCCTCTAAAGGATCATGTGCCATATTGTGATAAGCGTTTGGCATCTATCGTAGTCAAACGCTAAACGCTTATCCGATAAATAAACACACTCATTATAGAGTACAAAATAACTAGTTCGACGGATATGTAAGCTCGCTGGTTTTGATGTTATATTTGTGAATTGTCTAATTCACATTGTACAGGAGAAAATCCTAGTTTAGGATTAGACTAGTGTATGTATCGTCACTGTTTAGGAAAAGTTACTGAAACACCAAGGTAGGAAGGAATTTACTATAGGGAACTTTAAAAACATATGTTTAAATTCGCTTCCGTAAAATCCTATCTTGGCGCTTCAGCAACTTTTCCTAAACAGTGACGGTATAAATAATCCTCATATGTGGTCAATTTATTGATTTTTAACAACATTTTATATAAAAAATTTCATCTTAGCCTATAAAATTTTGTTAAAAAGCTAACCAAAAAATTGACTACATAGGAGGTATCTTAGAAACAATGACGATAATATATATATTTCACATAAGAAATGCCTTGATGGTTAGTGGTGTTAATCTTTATGACAAATATTTTTCGACTCAAAGCTCCCAACCAAATAGTCTGCTCTCAAGTGAAACAAAGTTTAATTAGTACAACAATATATAAAAAAAAACTACACTTTGTTTCAAAACACAACTCTCTTAGAAAAGAGCCAACAACAACCTATGTTCTTAATTTCAGGAGTGAACACGGAACTACTTGACATATTACTATGCCCTGAAACTGATGAAGCTATTATTGCAACAAATACTGCTAGTACAGATGTAGTAGAGAGTAGGTCAACTACTAGTAGTCAAGAAGCGAGTAGTGATAAAGAGCTGGAGGTTGCGCAAACGCCGCCGTTGAGGAGGTCGATGCAGAGTTTCAACGCTTTGCTCATTTCAAAGCTGATGGCCATTGCTAATTTGAGCTGTAAACCAGGCAAGTTTAATATTTGTATTGTATAATTTTATTTGGTCCGCATACTCACTATAAACATTTTCCCGCGATTCCATACTGTTCTACAAGACTTGTGTTCCCTGAGCCTAAGCTTTCTCTGTGTTAGGGGCCATTGTGCCAAAGAAATATAAAAGAAATTATTTGTTTAAGTTTCTAAGCCATTCGAGTCCATTGTCATTAAGAGATCCAATGATTTAGGCTTCCGGAAAGGCATTTGTTGGCGACGAACTGGCTTTTTCTATATTACTGGCTGTTTTTTATACTTTTGTCAAACGTGGTTTTTTATTAGTCTTTAGTTCTTATTATACTGTCAGAAAAAGTTGTGATATTTATAGCATTCCTGCAGGCAAGATATACTTTACACAGGCTGTTTTTACTCCGTAATATCATGACCACTTTCAGACTGTTAGCAACGCTGCGAGTTTAAGAACTGGTATATAATTGCATCGTTACTCGAATTTTTACAGCTTCAAAAGTTCGGCTGGTGACATTAGAACTGAGTGTCACACTAGTACGGATAGCTATGCAGGGCGCTAGTGGGATAGCGGGCGCGCGACACATAGTGGCGGCCGACACGCTGCGGGCGCGTTCTGCCGCGCTAGCGAGGAACTTTTACAAGTGCGACGACATCTTTCTGGACATGTTTGAGGACGAGTGAGTATTGTATGGCACTAGCGAACTGAGCGTTAATATAGTATAAAAGGGATAGCTGTGCAGGGCGCTAGCGGAATAGCGGGCGTGCGACATATGCGCTGCGTGCGTGCGACATATGCGCTGCGTGCGTTGAACGTGAAGCGTGGAAAGTGTGTTGACTTCTTCCAGGCCATGTTTGAGAATAAGTGAGTACTGAGGTGCAGGGTTCTAGTGAGTTGGGCGTCACAGTAGTAAAGATAACAATTCAGAGCGCTAGCAAAATAGCGGATTCGCGCGGCATAACACGACATCCTGTAGAAAGTCTCCCAGGGCTCTTAAATTTTTTTTCTTAATAATGTATTTTGCGGCCTTGGTCAAAGAGTCCTTTTAGGCCCGTCTTAATTATCAATATTCATATGCAAAAAATCGGCAGTTACAGCACGACTTCCATAAAAATAAGGCACAGCTGTTGCTAGTCTGCTAAGTACACTTTTATATTTCACGTCATCACTAAAGTTGTAGTTTTATAAAGATTTACAAGGGACCATTTGGACCAGTATATCTAACGGGCTATAATGTAAGTTTACCGCACAAAATACATATTTATTTGCATTTGTTGCATAAAATACTATTACAGATATCATCCTATCCTACTAATATTATAAACGCGAAAGTATGTATATAAGTATTGATGGATGTTTGTTACTCTTTCACGTAAAAACTACTGAATGGATTTTAATGAAACTTTACAATAATATAGCTTATACATCAGAATAACACATAGGCTACAATTTATAAAGATACTGTGTGAATTGTCCAAAATATCAAGTAAGTAGGAAATACATAATAATTTGTGATGTTAAGTTATCCATACGGACGAAGTCGCGGGCAACAGCTAGTATAAGATTAAACCTCTAACGAGATCCCCGCCAAAGAATGCGACTTCTCCCAAAAATCCAGTGACTTTGCTACATTAATAAATATAAACACTTCAGGGTTGAGCGCATGTGCATTATGTGGGGCGGTTGACTGATGGTGCTCTATAGTGAGGTTCATCCGTTATTATCTTCTACAACTAATCCTAGCGTGTCTTTGATCAGGTACTGCGAGATGAGCAAACGGCCGCTGAATGTGGAGTGGCTATGCATGGACGCGGCGATACTACTGCCTCCGACCAAGACTCCGATGTCGGGCATCGCTTTCGCAAAGAGACTACCCAGTGGCGAGGTATTACCAGAGAATACTTAATATTACTACGTAAAGAAGCGACACTCACCTCCCCCCGCCAGTTTAACGTCGCCCGCAAAATAAAGTACGAAAGAGAAGCACTTACGTGTTGACGTATAACGTTGTCCCTCTCTCGATAGTTTACGCGCTCACATAAACGTGTACGGACAGGCGGGTGCGCCTGTTTTAGTAGCAGGTGATTAAATCGGTTCTAATGTATGAAGTGTCGAGGGTAAGGTATTACCATGTTAACTTTTACTTTGGCTAAAAGTACAGATTAGATAATATTGCACTCTATTGCTTTGGTTACTCCATGTGTGTAGTGGTATACTCAACACGCGCAGGATGGGACGCCCTGCCCTTAGATGGACCGACTAACTGAGGAAGGTGACCGGAAACGGAGGGCGGAGGACCTGGTGTGGTGGCGTTCGTTGGCCTGTGTCCAGCAGTCAAAGTCTCAGGGCTGATATGATGATATGTATTATTGCCGAGTAGAAGCTAACAGAAAACATTTTCTTAAAATTCTGAAAGAAGGGAAAATAAGTCTTAAATTAATAGTTTTGTGAACAGATGGAACGAGCACGCCGAGCGATAAGATCATTCTTCCTCATCCGGGACTTGTACTTGAAGCTGACTGGGAAATCGGAAACGCAGCTCCCACTCGCGAACCCGGCGCCGTTCGTGCAAGTTGGAGACGTACTGGACCTCAGTAAGTTTAATATTAACTCATTTTCGGTGAAGGGAAACATCGTAACGAAACCTGTATAATCATATACGAGTATCTAAGTAAGAAATTCTAAGGCGTATGTGAAGTCTACCAAATCGACTTCCAGAACCGTTGGAGGACAGGGGTTTGACACAAAAGATCCTGAGAGTCAGGTCTTCCTGGGCTCCTAAGAACATAAGATAAAAAATATTCACTTCGTTCACGACATATAGAATAAAATAGATTAGTTTCGTTCATTTCATTCATGCCAGCTGTTGTGAAAGTGCTGTGATACGCTATACACTTCCTATAAAGTGTGATTATTAGCGTATGTGACGACCAGGAGCGGCCATAAACTAAAACCTACCTGCCACAGACTAAAAAAAATCCGAAGGGTCGATATATGTTCTCGAATCGACAACTTATAATAGTTTACCTCGAGACGTGAAAAGTGCGGCTTCCACCAGCATATTTAAAAATAAATTTAAAAAAATTCTTATTTCTAAGGCATATATTACTCAGTTGACGAATTCCTGAAAGATGTTTCAAAGTATGTTACTTGACATTTGTGAATTTATGACATTATTTATTAATTATTATCTGTTACCTATGTGACATTAATTGTTGTAAAACATTTTTGACTTGTAATTTTGTTACTAATATGATTATGATTATTATTTTCGAAGTTTTAGAGCGATCTGTGCTGGATGTTTTCAGTTACTTTGTATAGCATTACAAATTTGATAACAGATATTTGACGGGAAATGGCTGCTAATTTTGTGATAATGTGGTTTCATTGCAGATGACTCGGATCTCATATCGTGCGATATTATCCAGAAGGACGGCACGTGGCATCATCGGTTCTTGGCTGTGGACAATATACAGATAATTCTGGTTGAACCGGACAAACAGAGGCTGGGGTGGGGCGTTGCCAAACTTGTTGGCAGCCTGCAGGATTTGGAGGTTAGTTTGTGTTTTACTTTGGAAACATTACAAGAGGTGGAGTTTTTGCATCACGTTTATTGCCATGGGGTAAGGTATATTATCGACCTGTGTGAATTTAGCTTCCCTGTATAACAAATTAGGTTTTACCGATGTTGTTTTCAAAGAAAATTAACTAAATAAAAGTATCATTAGTTAAGTAAGGGCTAGGTACATAATTTTCATGCCCCAGTACTAGAGGTGTTGATAGATACGATGTATCGCCACTTAGAGCGATCTCGACACACCTCACTAGCCTCCATCATATCCATGCACTACCTTTTATTAATTTCACTGTGAATCCCAACCTGGATTCATTCCATGACACAGACTATGTGTATACCAAATTTCATAGAGATCGGATGCATAGTCTAGCAGTGGAAACGTAACAGACAAACGAACTCACTTTTGGATCTTTCAGAATTATTTTGTTACGTTAATTATTACGTTTCAGATATCTTTTTCTATATCATTTGTCAGTAATAGTAAACCTTATTCTATGTTACCTAATTACAACAAAAATGCACATGTATAGAGCAGGATCAGTGGGGACTTACCGACGAAGCCGACGGTCTGCGCCTCTGTGAACTTGCCAGATGCGCTGCAAAACCATGGAAGCCTCAACAACACCCTGAACACATTGTTACATTGCACGTGCAGAGTGCATCCTGCAGTTGTAGGATTCGCAGTGGACTTTGAAAAGGAAACTGTTTTAACGAAACATTTACTTATACAGATACAAGGCGACAAGGACGACCCGCGATGCCTGCACCTGACCATTCACAAGCCGCGCGTGGGCGCCAGCGGAGCCCTGCCCCGCACCGTGCTGCTGCGAGCCAAGTTCAAGTTCGACGACCACATTAGAAGCATGGCGGCCAAGCAGCGACTTACTAAGGTAAGGTGTCACAAAAAGAGAACGAGAGTCGAGTATTTTTTACGGTCGGAAGTGTCAAATTGACAGATCACTGACAGGTCACAGTAAGCGGTCACTGTCGATAGAGATAGGTAAGCTAGAACCCAGTTATCACTCGTTCCACCCACTGGTTGCTTTGCGCGGGTGAAGACAAATTTCTGTAGATTATATAACTGATTTAATATGAATAATCTAAAGAAATAGGTTTTCAATTAAATGAAATGGGTGATAACTGGGTTTTAACCCGGTTACCCATATCTGATTGTCGCCTATAAACCTACAATATGTGGACAACAGTCCACAAGTGCGCTGCCACCCTAAGGACCATGTTAAAATGTCTTGTGTGCCCCTTATTCATTGGCTCTACTAGACTTCAAACAGGAAAACAACAAGCTAGCATTACTATTTCGCGGCAGAACTAGGTAGGTGGGAGGTCATCCAGATGGATTCTTAGATACTAAACTGTATGTATGTATAAATAATTCTATAATAATAAATAATAGAGAACAATAATTTCATTAAATGAAATAAATAGAATGAATTTTTAAAAGTAAACAAATGCTATTTTATTTTATTATCATTGTCCAATTGTCGATTATTCCAGGGCCGCACAAAATCCCGTCAGAAGAAGATGCAGCAGATCGGGCGGCTGCTGGAAGTGTCCGGTATGTCAGCGCCGGCTCTAGCGCCGAGGCACCGGCCTCTGTTCACGCGACCCGGCCTGTCGGCCATCAGACGCCCTTCAGGTAAGCCACTCGGATCGAACGGACTTGTCCTAGAGCACAGTATAATCGTGTGCAGAGAACGAACCACAAGGCGAACTCAACGTCTTTACATCACGTACTCAACGAAACGAGACGTTTATCGAGCTAACTATCCATGTTATTAACATTATACTCAAGGCAACCAAGGAGGATTCCCGCCAAACATCTGCCGGAGGTTGTCAGGATAATTCCTGAATAGACGAGTAGGCTGTTTATCGACAGCTATGGGGTATTGCAGAAGTCCACTATGGGTTGTTTCCAAGGATCCATCCACTGCGAGGACTTACAGACGACCGTCTGATACTGATAATGCCCAGCGGTTTAAGCATGAATGCTTATGTGGTAGACATGCCGGTCGCTATCAAGGCGCCATCCGGAGCCGCCAAGTTTTATACTATGATTTTGAGATGGAAGTTCCTGCGACCCATCCCCACGTTAACAGCGCAAGTGACGCAAACTACAATGTTAGGCAACCTTGAAGCGTGGGGTTAAATGCTTCGGAAGGACGTGGCAATCTACTTGACGGAGGTGGGTCCATTTTATTGCGTAGAGAGGCGAACTTTGCTTGACTGAGGGAGTTTTGCCATGGTTGGCAGATGATCGGAGACTAATGGAGTCGCTCGGCGACAATACGTCACGCTCCAAGAGGAGTGGTGAAAAAATGGGGATCAAATTGAAAACTTGTATATACGAGTAGAGCATTTGGAAAAGAGTATAAGGCCCAAACTACACGATCCTTGTTCAACATTGGTTGCGGCTCGGTTGTCTTTGTTTAATCTATTTTCTAGTAATACTTTAAAGGTGCGTGATTATAAACCTCCCATTTTTTTTAATGCAATTAAACAAATTCCCAGGTGGCGACGACGACACGGAACGGCGCCTGCGCAGACCGAGCGGACACGTCCTCAAGGACGGGATAGTCGTGTACCGAGAACGGACTACCAGCAGAGAGAGGTAGGTCTTTAAGTAACGTATTCAGCTAAATAGTTGTATATCAAACAAACTTTTCATATTATTGTACATGATACGCGAGTCGTGAATATTTTATTTTGTATTTCCCGTTCCCTGTTATTTCTACCAGTACTCGCCGTGGTTACGATCTGACAGGAGAGGCGAGCTGTCTGTGTAAACTTTACATATCATTTACTGCCTTTATTTTTATAGGGTTCCGCCGATAGGGATGTCCGTATAACAAAGCTTTTTTTGTCCGTCTGTCCTTCCGTCTGAACCGTTCCGTCGAAACTTCGAGCCACTCGTAACATAATAATTTACATATTATATTATATGTAAAATTTCCCGGGAAATATGGAAAAATTATGGGAAATTCAAGAAAACGTTTATTTTTTCAAGATATTTGCTGATTTTATATTTTTATACAAAGTTTATTCAAGTTGGCGATCATGCATGTGGCAAGTAGCAG
The DNA here is from genome assembly GCA_947086405.1 of Esperia sulphurella. Classification (NCBI taxonomy): domain Eukaryota; kingdom Metazoa; phylum Arthropoda; class Insecta; order Lepidoptera; family Oecophoridae; genus Esperia; species Esperia sulphurella. Next base: position 11,619,746 of record OX352267.1, read on the forward strand.
AAAATCCCTATTTTATTTTATTTAATACGGTAATGGGCCCGATTCTGAAGGCACACATTTAAAATTTGACAGCGCTAAAATTGGTTTCGTCTTTATCTTCATAATACTGTGTGACAAGGATAGCAACAGTTTTAGTGCTGTCAAATTTTTACGTTGTGCCTTCAGAATCGAGCCCATTGTATAGTTACAACGGCTGTTTCGGAAGTCCAATGCATTTTTATTCTGTTATAAGAAAAAGTATTTTTATGCCTTTATGATTGCATACATGTTCGTTTTATAATAAACATAAATATAAAAGTCTCCTCGGCGTCTTAATTGAACAAAGGCGACCCTAGATTGCCTAAACGGTGCTATCATGTAGCTGGCAAAACCGAACTGGCTCTTGAAGACTTGTCACCAGCGCAATGTAGCTTAACACTGTCTTCCTTCAAAAAATACCTGTTTTTCCTGGGAAAAACCTTTATTAAAACACCTTGTCTTACGATATCGTCGGCTTACTGCAAAATCAACTAACTGCTCGGGAATCATCATCATATCAGTCCTTACACGTCAACTGCCCAATGAAGGCAACCTTTCCAGTCTTGCCGGTCTTCCGCCCTCCGCATGCATCCCTCGGCCAGCTTCTTCAGGTCATCGGGCCATCTGGCTCGGGAATAACAGTAGCAATTAGAACCTTAAGGTTTCTGGGTAGAAGTCACTAACTGCTGCGGTTAATCCCGAGCAGTTAGTTGCGTTTTTCAGTGAGCCGTAGTACATTTTCTCTAAAGATCTCCACTTATCTCTCTCCTTTGCAGAATGACCTTAATATTTGACCTTTAATGCATCACAGCAGCGTATCCCGTAACAGCAGCGCGCACGGATCGCGCGAGGGCTCCCCCCGCGCCCGCTCCGAGGAGATCCCGCTAGAAGACATCAGGCGAACGCCAGCCACGTCTACACCAGTCGCGGCACCACCGCTACAAGTTGGTATTACTAGGTACTTTCCAAAGGTGCTAAGGAACTACTATGGACTATCTTGGTATTGTTATCGTATGGCCTAATAAAAGATCCAACGAATTCCTGCTTAAAAATCGAACTCCTAAACCCCCAGAGTAACATTTTGTGGAGGACTTACTATTTTTGGTAACACTACACCTCATACCATGAAGCAAAATAATTTTTCGTAGCTCATAGTTTCAGAATTAATACTAATTGGTTATTAAATTAGATAACATATGATTTTAATGTGCATCTGTTATCTAATTTAACAACCAATTAGTGTCAATCATGAAGGTAAAAACTTAGAGGTGAAACTATGCCTTCGTTACCCGTGTTACTACCAGTCTTACTACCAGTAGTAACACGGGTATTTTTTTTTGCCCGTGTTACCACTAACTGCTCTAGTAGTAACACGGGACAATTATTATTTCCCATATTACTACTAGCCATTACCTATGTTGACTTCTTCCTTTTTCCAAAATCATTGACATTTTTGACTTAATTAAGAAAGAAATATATTAGTGAGTGACGTTTATATTTTGCTTATTTTATGGTGATATTTGCATTTCAATGTAATTTGCACTTACGCACTTGAAAAACTTCGTTGATTTCGTATTGATGGAGAGGCAGTTTTGTTTATTTATACTATATTGGAATGTCCGAGTAGTATTTGTGATGAATTAATTATCTTTTTTCTTACGGAAATAAGAAGAACTTAATTTTAATAATATAAAAAAAGTATTTACATTCTTTCTTTCTTTACCTGTGCAAGTAATGTTATCTATACCTATAATAAAACTGTAACTGGTCTATGTCTGTACATGAGAGATATTTAAAAAAAATTATATGAGGGGTCTTTATAGGGCCAATAGAAGTCAAAACATTTTTTTTTAGAATTTTTGTCTGTCTTACTGTATGTATGTTTGTTACCGCATAACGCAAAATATACTGAATGAAATTTGATGCAGTTTTCACATTTCTCTTGCTGGTGGTCTAACTTAAAATCTGTTGCATGTTTCATCTTGTTACGCCACTTAAAGCCTGAGATATTAATAAAGTCAATTTTTCTAGAAGCCATTATATCGGACGATAATAAAACGACTGTTAATATTTCTTCCAGTAACTCGGTATCACATTTAGAAATCATTCATGAAAAACACATCGCTTTTTTACGAAAATTTTGATAAAAAAAATGCAATATTTCTCGAATGTATGTTCATCATATGGGTGAGGTCAAAGGCCGCGATGCGGCGAATGGCGCGGCGCGTATGGGATTGAGTGAAATTTAGTTTTTGGGGATAGGGATGGCGTTGAGTTCGGGATGGGATTGGGATATTGAGTCTCGAGTCTGAGTGGCAGTTGAAGTATAAGTGGGAAGAGAACGGGAGCGGAAGTGGGAACGGGGTCGGATTCTGTATTTCACGCGAGCGGAGCCGCGGGCACAGCTAGTTGGGAAATAAATACTCTTGGTAATTTCCCCGACTTTTGCCCAACAGGCCGGATGGGCAAAAGAGAGGTCGGAGGACAATGTTGACATTACAGAGAGTAAAGTTCTAAAAGTCACTTCTATCTTATTTTACAGTCCTACCAAGTTATCTATGAAATAGGAACTACGAGTTATCATAATGAAAAGACATTCGATTGTCAGTGCAAATTACATTGAAATGCAAATATCACCATAAAATAAGCAAAATATAAACGTCACTCACTAATATATATCTTTCTTAATTAAGTCATAAATGTCAATGATTTTGGAAAAAGGAAGAAGTCAACATAGGTAATGGCTAGTAGTAATATGGGAAATAATAATTGTCCCGTGTTACTACTAGAGCAGTTAGTGGTAACACGGGCAAAAAAAATACCCGTGTTACTACTGGTAACGAAGGAAACTATGAGCTACAAAAAATTATTTTGCTTCAAGGTATGAGGCGTAGGTAAATAAATATGACATTACATATAAGTATACATACGTATACACTTGTCTAATCCCAAACTAGGATTTTCTCCTATGCTATGAGAATGAAACAAGGATAGGACAATTTACAAATATAAAATCCAGCCCTGGACCAAATTGTACAGAGTTGTCTGTCCCCAGTGAGAATCGAACCCACGACCTCTGACACTGAAGTCTTATGACCGCTTGGCCAACGAGGCGGTCAAAATACTTTGGGTTATGGACTTGGTACCTACTTTCTAAAGGTGCTAAGGAACTGCTACGGACTGCTTAGCTACTAAATATGTAGTCTAGTCTAGCCATGGATCTCTCGACGATATCAGGAGAGTCTTGACACCAATGCCTAGCAGTACCGCAAGTTGATATTTCTAGGTACTTTCCTAAGGTGCTTAACGACTACTATGGTTAGGAACTTTCCAGCGGTGCTCAGGCTCTACATAGTAAGTGGACATGTAGCCATGCATAGCATATTATTTGTAGCTTATAACACTTAGGTAACAGGTTAGGACTTATTGGTACAAACTGCACAAAGTGTCGGTCGTCAGTGGGAAACGGTCCAAATGTTTAGGTTAAATTTGGTAATAGACCTTGACAAATGCCGATTCATCATATCACCCTCGTAAGTCCAATGCTGGCCATAAGACTTCCCCAATGAACGCCTCCACACCCGGTCCTCGCCCATCCGCATCCAGCCGCTTCCGGCAACTTTCTTCAGGTTGTCGGTCCATCTAGCGACGGGGCGTCCCACCCTTAGCTTCCTGACCCGCGGTCTCCCCTCCTGAACTCGTATTCCAAAACATGCAGTCACCTTCTTTTCAAATAAAAATAATATACGATGTATCCTATTTAATTACACCTCATACCATGAAGCAAAATAATTTTTCGTAGCTCATAGTTTCACCTCAAAGTTTTTACCTTCATGATTGACACTAATTGGTTATTAAATTACATAACAGATGCACATTAAAGTCTTCTGTTATCTAATTTAATAATAATTAGTGTTACTCCTGAAGGGAAAAACTTTGAGGTGAAACTATGAGCTACGAAAAATTGTTTTGCTACATGGTATGAGGTGTAGCATCTAAACTTATGTTTCACAGGCCCAGCCTAGTACGTCTCAGCAGAAAAAACTGATGACAAGTATTTCTTCGGAGGAGACGTCCTTCATATCCGGAGAGCCGCGCCCCCGGCGCAAGGGGCTTGTCGAAACCATTTGATATTAGCTAACCAGTCTTACGTTAATCGATGGCGGACATAGAAGTCACATTAAACCAATGATAAAGGGTGAGCTGCTAATTAATTTTATTTACTAAAAGGTCGATGTTTTCAAGCGGTAAGACCGCCTTTGCGTACACGTTGTACTGATACCCGAGTACTATAAATAGTTACGGTGACATTCTAGTAGATGAAAGATATGTATATTCCATTTAATATTAATTTATTCCTGATAACTTTGATTCGATTTAGTTAATAACAAAATTTGAATAAAATTAAACTCTGTTTATATCTGTGAATAATGATAAATGCAGATTTTTAATATTTAAATTCTTTGACATTATTATAATGTTTTGACACAAAGTCATATCGTATTGACGTGGACAATCAAAAAATGAATGTAACACAATGGAGCAAGGCTTAGTTTGCTTCATGTTTAACTTGAACTTAACGTTTTTTGATAAATTTTAAAGTTTTCATTGATTTATGCATAGTAATATTACATTCGTGTGTTCCCGTCAATATCCGAAGAGTCCTCTTAGACACGAATTGCATACTTAGAGCTCACGGACTTGTAATGACCTCTATATCATAATGATTTTGTCAACTTAGAAGACTCAGGTCAGGGCTTGTCGCATGTTTATGTGTTACTCGCATGTGATTTTTTGTCTTACTTAAGGGCAGAAACACTTTACACACACACGACGCGACGCCACCGGACGCATGTGGAGTTAAAACGCTTGAAATCCTGTGACCAGAAACACATTATTAATCAACACATGACGTCGTTGCGTGGCGTGTTGATAATGTACTTCTGGCCAAAGGATTTCTTAGGTTTTGATTTGACACCACACGCGTCGTGTGGCGTCGTGTGGCGTAGGGTGGCGTGGCGTGTTGATAAGTGTGTTTAGTGTGGTTAAGCAGGCACCATTAATTGTCCCTCTCATATGAATCTCAATAATTAGACAAACATGAAACAATATGAGTCTTGAAATTTAATCTTTTGGATAATTATTGTGTATAAATGACACTATCTAGAAAACCAGTATAAATGACACTATTTAGAAGACATGAGCGACTAAGATTGTAATTTGTAAAATAAAACTTAACAAATGTGCCTGCACAATCTGCAGTGACTCTGTTTTTACATTTCCAATCAATAAAAAAGGTATATTTAGAAATTGTAATAATTTTTATCCAAAAATCTTAATGTTTTAAGCCAAAGTGGTCACAGCAGATACAATGCGTGGACATTAAAATTTGTATATCATTCGTTTAAATATATATGTTAAATAGGTCTCAAATAATAACACCAGTTATAGCTCAATTCTAAATTCAATTATGTATCTTATTAAGAAAGTGAAGAATTGATATACATAGGTAATTTATGAAAATCTGTATATATTGACTATTTGCTCTGCTAGCTAGGAAGACCGTGAAGTGTTTTGGCAACCTTTTAGAAATTGTCAAAAAAGGGGTCAAACTGGTTTTCTAGAATTCTATGATTGATTAATTCTAATTCTTCAATTGGAGAAGAAACGCTAGTAATTTTCGTAGAATGAATAGCTAACCGGTTTAACCCCTTTTTGACATTTTCAAAAGGTTCCCAAAACACTACGGTTTTCTTAGCTAACAGTAGCTATGCTATATTGATGTACGATATTTATATTTTGTATGACTTGTAGAAAAATTTATTGCCTGCTTTTGCTGAAATATTTGTATGACAGATATAAAGTGGAGATGGGTTGTTGTATTTTTGTAATTATGAACGAAATGGATCTCGTGTTACGTCCGTGCTATGTTGTATGTGATAGAGATAAATAAAAACGAGGACCTGGGCCCGTACTCCTTAAAGTATTTCGTCTAACTACCGTCGAACTTAAAGGAGATTTTGTACTTTTTAAAAGGTTATATCATTCTAATAAGCGTTTCGCATCTAAGTATCGTAGCTAGACACCATGTCAAATAACCGGTTCATCATATCAACCCTTAATGACTTCCCCAATGAACGCCACCACTTCCGGCCACCTTCTTCAGGTCGTCGGTCCATCTGGCGGCGGGGCGTCCCACCCTGCGCGTGCCATCCGCGGTTTCCATTCGTCTGCCCCAACGGTCGTCGGTTCTGCGACAGATTTGGCCCGCCCACTGGCACCGGTCAAATAACCAGTTAAAGAGTAAAAAATAGCTTTTAAATTTCGACGGATATTAGACGATATGCTTACAGAGTTCTTAACGACCGCTTCAAACCAACAGCTTTACGTCCTATTTTTGAACCGGCCTGCTCTTATTAAGTGAAGTACGCAAATTACGTAACGCAATGTGGGGGGAGGGGGGTAAGGCCAGGTGTTACATACGGTCCTTGTACATGAGGGAGAGGATCTAGGTTTGCGTTACGTCACGATTTTAGAACTGCTATAAATATAAAAATGACTGCATGTACAAACTAATAAATGCAGCTGCATGCAAGAGGAGTAAAATTCACTCGAAATTAACTCGTGCACATAAAGATGCTACTAGAATCTACGTAAAGTAATTTGCTAGTGGGGGGGGGGGGGTTCGAACAGGTATTACGGTCTTGGTACGTGGGGATTTTGGTTTACGTAAATTGTGTTCTCCCCCTAAGATAATTTGTTAGGTGACTTTACCGAAAGCCGCTTTTATTTTAAACTTTTTTTAAACTTTATAATGTATATGAAAAGGTTTGTAAACACATTAACTATCTATGCCAACTGGTGCTTGAAAAGTCGAAGTCTGCGTTTGGTTCAACTTTTTATTCTATCTGTCCGGGAGAAGGGAAAGATCAGATTTTTATCAAAATGTTATATCAGTCATTCGCTTATTATAGTTGGCAGTCATCATCAGCCAAAATATGTACGCTGCCGAACATAAGCCACCCCAATAGAGTGCTACTTTTGGTGGGCTGTACATTGGGGATATTGCTATAACCACCACGCTTGGCAGGCGGATTGATGAACGCAATAATGGTATTAAGATACACCGGTGAACGCTGCTGCCTGTCCCTGGTGCAATCCCTTAGCCGCCTTGACGACACCCACGGGTGGGTGTGGCCCTATATTAAGCCGGGAACCACACGGCAAAATTCTTGTCAGTAATCGATAATTACTATTATTTAAAACATGATTTATTTAATATTTTTAATTTACCATTACAGACTTGACATTAGGTAGGTAGAAATAAAATATTATATGTGCATTAAAATATTAACTATTGTAAATAATAAGTAGGTATTTATAAAAAAACAATAGGAATATTAAAACTATTTATTTATTTCTATTTTATTGTTTTACGATAAATCATTGACTCACTGATAGCACAAATACCTAAAAAAATTATAAATGTCATTATTGTCACTCAATTTGAAATTAAGGCCACTTTAGAACCTTGTCACAGCAATTTTTTTTTATTTGTTAATGATTACAAGGAGTTTATAATCAGAAAGAGTTGCCGTAAGAGAGATGTTAATAAAAACTTACGCCATTGAAAATAAAATTAATGGCATTTGTCACTACTACTGTCAGCAGAATATGTTATCTGGAACCTGAATGCATGATTTTGTCATCAATTCCAATTTTAGCGAAAATTTTAAATTAAACAAATGACAGGTCACTGAACTCTTCCACGATATGATTTCCCCGATACACGAGTGCTCGATCATGTTGCCGATATTGTGACAAGGTTCCTAAGATGGACCTAGATTTCAAATTGGTTAACTTTACATAAACTGAAGGAGATAAAATCTTGTCCACTGAACATAACTTACTGTCTCTGTTGGCTAACGACCTGAAATGATTTTGGCTTCCGCAACAAGAAGACAAGTGAAAAAATAATTCACAGTAATTCAGAATAATGAGAGACCACCTCTCCTTATTCTGTGCGGTCTTGCCCGGACTAGCCACTAGGTCGTAACATCCCCTCCGGAGCGATCGGTCTTCTTTCCCCATCGGTCTACTTGTCCAAATGGTAAATTTTCCTCTTCGGTCCACTTTCCCCATCGGTCCACTTTGCCCATCGGTCCACTTTACCCATCGGTCCACTTTACCTATCGCTCCACTTTAAGAAGAAGTAATATAGTTTTCAAACCCTGCTCGCGAAACATCATTTTTCCACTTGTCGATTATTGCTGAGCATTTGTATATGCATTATTTACTTTATCGATTTGAAAACCATTGTAGGTGGACAACATTCTATATCCTTTAGAATGTTATGTGTATTTTTCTTTAGAATTCTCACGTTTGCTCTTGTAATATTAAAATCTACATCGACCCACCATGACTTCTTTAAAAGTAACACATGTGTCAAATAACTTTAAACATAGGTAGTTTTAAATATAATTTTCGATGTTCTGTAACCGTAACTAATAATGGTTTTGAGGTAGAGAATTTATGTTGTGATTTTATTTTAAGATTCGCAATAATATGTAAATAAATATTTTGTCCATAAAAGATTATTGTAGTGTTGGAAAGGAATATATATCAATGTTATATTTATTTTTAATTGTTTTATTTGGAACTTCACTAACATAATTTAGTTTCTTAATTAGCCAGGTGAATATAAAATTATTATAAGGTTATCATCACCTAAATTGCAGGCAAAAACTACAAAAACCTCGGAACATTGCATGAAATCGAGTTTCTTTCCTGTGTTTTGAATTTTGGTTTTTCAACAATAACAAAAAGTTACGTCTCCAGCCTACGAAAGAAATCGATGCGATAAGTATGAAAGAGAAGCACTTATGTTGTTGACGTATAAAGTTGTCCCGATACTGATCGACTATGTCCGTGCGCTGGGTGCAGTAGCCCTACAATAACTTGAGCACACACATAAACGTGTACGGACAGGCTGGTGCGTAGATATAGAGAGTAGTATGCCTTACTCTGTCATGCCACCCATCGCGTATTGCAATTCTGAATAGACAGGACAAATGTCGGTAATTAGTCGAATTTAGTCGCAAAAAACTAGGTTTAGTCGGTCCGCCGTTTAAAAGTTATAGGGGTATGTTGGTGGCATGCAGACTAAGGCTTATTACCTATTATGGCCACCTAATACTTCCGGAACCACAGTACAGCGATTTAGTCGATTGTAATTAGGTCGATACAGGTAATTAGTCAAACCTAGTAGCAAAAAATCAGATTTGGTTGGTCCTCAGAGTAGTAGTAGTAAGTGATTAATTGAATACAGTTTCGGGGGTGTGGTTGTCTATCTATCTAGTGTGTGGTAGATATATCATAAAATAAAACATTGTACTCAACTATATATTTTTTTTCTAATTTATTTGATTAATCATCTGCTCTATACACATGATATGCACCAATGCCTATAAATAATATAAAACGATGTTATGAACAATACATGATATTATGTATGACACAAATAAGTTATTTACACAAACAACAAAATTTAAATAATAATCACATTCCATTGCTCTAAAATCATTGCAATCATTCCATTGCATTGCTATAAAAGTCTACATTTTTAACCTTTGAGCGCTATGACATTAAAAATTTCAATTATAAAAACAAAATATTTATAATATTATGCTTAACACTTTCAGTACATAAACTCGCTTTCAAACAACTCATCACAGTTGTAATTTCATGCCCGTTTATTTTACTAATCTTATAACGTAAACGTAAAATCTACTTATTTCGATGTAACAAATACAACTTCTTGTAAGTTATAGGGATGTGCTTTTCAAGAAAATCAATCCTCGCAATAAATACATTGTCAGTAAGGAAAATATAGTTCTGAGAGATAGAAATACTAAATCACTATGAGCTACTCTAATTGTACCTGCAGGCTTTTTAGGACTAAAAGCCATGTATACTCTTAACGGGTCGGGCGACATATCCTTTTTTTTTAACCTTTATTTATTTATTTATAGAGGCTTTGGTACAAAATGCTGACCATGTCACCCTCGTAATTAAAAGTCCTTATTTATTAGTGTATACCAGCGTTAGTGTATACAAGAGCTTAGCCTCCTCCGATAGAGGAAAAGCCAAAATACTGTTGCATATACCAACATTAAAGATAATTCTTCTGAAAAGCGTTTGGCATCGAACTATCATAGTAACGCCAAACGCTATCCGATTATGTCACTTAACCTGCTAAGGAGTACAGAATGGATTTTTAATTAGACTAATGTTATCCAAAATTCCCCCAGTACTGAATAAAGAGTACGCCTTATGTAAAACTAATCAATCATACAATAAAAATAAAATAATTCCTTATTGGACATAAACAAAACATTGAATCAGATTTAGCCCTGGCTCTCAAAATGGAATGTCTCGTGAGTCAGGGGCCAGTTCCTTGCCAGTTTCAAGTAGAATAACTCTAATATAGGTAAGAAAAAAGTGTATTATTCTATTTTGTGTGTAAGTGTTGTGTAACTTACGATATACGGAAAATCATACACAACATTATAAATACAAAACTCTTTTCTGAAATAATAAATAAGATACTTTTATCTTACAAGACGCAAAGTATGTGATTTAAATTTTTTTTTTAATAAATTCATAATTTTTAAAGTAAAATTACCTAATCGAAAACATATATTTTGAGCACCCCATAGTGATTGATTATATTTAAATATCACACTGTTTCAGTTTAAGCATAGTCTTAAAGTGAAACTGAGTCAAGATAACGTAAAAGGTTCAAAGCACATTCAAAAACTGACCAGTAACATTCAATAGTATCATGACGAAATTATTTTTATAAAATTATTAAGTACTAACTCTTAATAAACTTATTCATAGTATTACTTAACAGGTTACTCATTTTCACATTGCATACTAATAACTTATTATTATTTTACATTATGGTAAGTTTTGCTTTTAGTACTGAAATAAAATAATATAAGTATCAAATCCAATGCGATCGCGATCAACTCATAGGTACCTACAATCTAATGCTTTCATTGGAAATTAGATTTAATAACTATACTAATGTAATAAATTATTACTTTTATAGGTTAGATGGCGCCCTTCTGCATACATATTTTCAATGACGTGAGCCACTCAAATAGATTTGCGAAAAAAGGTTTTTATATATAAGACACTGGCTGGTTATTATAAGTTTCAAAATACTTGTAGATGAAGGACATTTTAAATTTAAAAGTCGTGTAAAATGAGGAGGGGCCAAATTTTTTACGACCTAAGTTAAAATATAGTGTCATCTTGAAAAATGGATTTACCTACGTTGGAAATAGCGCGGTGATATTTTTACGATCACCAATGTCGCTTAAAACCGAAGTAATCGTTTCATAAACTTCAAATGCAACCGTTAACCGCTGGTATGTACCTACAACACGTTTATAATGCTCTCGCGGGCGCCCAACGTAAACGAAACAGCAGTAGAAGTTGTATTGTGTCTCGTTGGCTTACCGCGAAGCGATATGTTTTGTCTAAAAAGTTCATGATTTTATTTGTTTCTGAATTTGTGTTGTGTCCGTAAATAAATGATTATGTCTATCTATCTTTAAGTACGGTTAACTAACTTTGGCGGACAAAGAAAGAAGTAGCCGCATTTGACGGCTCTTACGGAAGAGAATTGGCGAAATACATATGCGTAGATTCAGCATATAGTGCAGATTGGATCGGGTACTGTGCATGAGATTCTACACGGGCATCTTCGCGTAACGAGGGTAGTTTCGCACAACCTCACAGACGCGTGTAGAAAGGTGCCGTGACATAATAGCTAAATTGTAGCAGGCTTGTACTCTCGACGTGGCTGCGACATAGTTACTGGTGGTGAATCTTGTGTCAGTAGTGCTATTCTCTAAAATACGAACTCACGTGCGAGCCTCACTCAAGCGACTTCACTCGCTCATGGATTAGGTTTTGAGGTGAGTGAAGTCACTTGAGTGAGACTCGCACTGTAACACTATAGACGCTTCTGGAGATTTCTTTGGAAATATATAATATAAAAATTATCACCAGTACAAAATTTTCTCTTTATTATTTTCGCAAAACTTTCTAAGTGCCTCACGTGCAGTAAGTTCGGTACCTAGAGTATGTTCGACATTTTGATCGTCACAAAATACGTTGTAATTTGTGTCTCCAAAATACATATAACGTCATCGTATGTGACCTAAACTTAAAGTTCCATGCTCTACTCACTTTTTATTTTGGACTTCTATTTTAGTTTCAATTTGAAATACGAGCTGGTACCATACTATAGTCACATTTAGGCCAAAACTTTAGAAGAATTACAAAATAAACACAGTTAATATTAAGCAGCACTTCATATCCAACGCTAGAGAAGCTAATATGGAAGCACATAAAAAGATTTTTAAACAGTTGGAGACCGCATCCTAACACTGGAAATGTTACTTGTATCTTGAGTGACAAGAATACTCAAACTTTGGTGTTTTAACAATGTAAGAATAAACAAGATATTTAATATTCTAACCTTGTTTTATTAATATTTTAGCTTTCTTTATTCATATTCTAGCTATTTCCTGTGTAGTCTCTTAATTGTCTAGCATTTGAAGTAAGTGCAATTACTAAAACAATTTATTTGAAAATCTGCGCAAACCACAAATTACGACTGAAGATAATGCATTGGCCTTAATTATTATTATGGAACATAATAGGTATATTTGGTGCATTGTATTCCCTTACAAATCAATTCATTGTCTATTTACATTATTAATTACCTTTGCAGAAGTAAATTATTTACGAAAGGAGTATGTATAACATTCGTGTGTTAGCGATATGAACTGCAAAAAGTATGTGCAGATTATATTCAGAAGGTAAAGAGAATGTGCCTGAGGTGGTGGGGGACAAGGATTACCTGTTATCTTAAAAAAAAAGTCTTACACTTCAAGCATATTCTCTTTAGCTTTGCTGTTCTATTCGATAATTTTCCAAGACAGTAATATAAATTGTTTCTCTATAAAATAGTCATTATATTTTCAAAAGGTAAATAAGCAGACGAATTTCCCAGTGTAAAAAATACGTATCCATGAAGACTGGACAATTTAAAGATCTGTGACGGTTGGGAAAACAATTTGTTGATTTAAGTTAACACCATGTCGAAACTCGTCTGCTGATAAATAAAAAAAAAGTATAACCCTGTCACCAGTGTGCGCTTAAAATCGTATCATTCTGGATCAAAAATATTTGTAAAGATCGGAATAATGTGATAGAAGAATAAATACATTTTGTCGAAGCGTTAAGAAACAATGTTATAAAAATAAAATTTTAATATATTAAGACATACTATGAGAAAATGTGACATTTAGAATAACAAAACTGGGTGAAGTTCTGTACCTCTAGGTGCTTTACGTCTTATTCCCTCGGCGTCTGGGTTCTACAATTACCCTTCCCAAAATGACAACTCCCACCATGGCTAATTTCCGGAATTTACACTTCCCAAACTGAACATTTCCCAGAATGCACACTTCTCAAAATGATTATTACCCAGAATTTACGCTTCCCAACATTGAAAGAGTCTTTAGAATTGAAGAAATCTGGCTTTATTTAGTTCCTGATGACTGCTGAACAAAAATAAAACAGATTTTCTCAAAATAGAAGCAAGTATTTAAAGTACCCAGTGTAAGAAAAGGTAACATTAAGGTTCAGATAAATAGTAGGTATGCTCTTATTAAATAATTTAAAAGGCAGATAGATGGTCGACAATCTATTAAATTATTCATAACTACCCGCATGCAATCCCCTTTCTGAGAATAGGTAGTCAATTTGGGAAGTGGTTATTTTGCAAAAGTTGGCATGTTGGGAAGTGATTACTAATATAATTATTCTGGTAACCTTTTGTCGTCTTATTACAATAATTAGACGCCAAACTCTTACCAGAATATGTCACGTGACCCGTTGTAAACTACAAATGGCTTTGTAGTTCGACGAATATTATCCGTAATACTTATGGAGTAGGACTCCAAATATCGTGGGCAAGAGACGTCATGCGCCTGAAGGAACTGTGTCATACGGACCTTCTTAAACCAAACCACAAATATAACAAAGTGAAGATCCTCCGAGTAGGAATGACATAAGAATGTTACGATAATATACCTACTTATAAGAGTATGGCAGATGCACAGTTGAGTACCGAAAGCGTATACCGAATACTTTTCCCTTGAAATAATGTAGAAGATGACGATGTGATGGTATATCTATTTCGTTAATGTACACATTTTGTTACTCAAGCCCGGTTAGTCTAAATGAAGCTCATATTTTTCTTAACACCTACTTATGTAAGTACGTCTATTTTAATCTGGTGTTTATTAATTTTAAAACATTCAATTTTTTTTATATATTTTTTGGATTTTTCTCTACAACATGGACGTAGCTTCATTATTTATATCATGTCTCTAGACTCTAGATTTTTATAAATTGTTTTGACATTCGTAACTGCATTGAACGTACCAGTAATATATTTAAAATATATTAATTATTCAAATGACTAATAAACAGATTTTATTAAGATCCATTGAAGCTACGGCACCATGTTACTTTCTGATGTTAAAGTACTATTTTTTATTGTTGATGGGTTTGTGCTTGACCTCAATCTCACCTGATGGTGATGATGAGGCCTAAGGTGGATAACTACGGGTCACATCAAGTATATTTTCCCATAGACATGCTTATACAGCGAACAAGTTATTTAGTTCTTTCCTTATTTGCGAAATTATATTTTGTATTGAGCTGAATCATGAAAAATTAATACATATATGTATAAAGAGTCTTACTATATTTTCAAATATGCTTCTATTTTATGTTTGCAGCTATAGATCACAAGTATATGGTAATGTCTTATCATGTTTAACATATTGTATATTATGGCAATCATAGATTTCTAGAATTTAAGACATAGAATATACATATATTGATAATACAGGTAAAGAAAACGAAGCGAAACCCCAAATCTTAGTCCAAAAATAACCAAGTAATTGACAGTTCTTAGATTTAAACAATCCAAAATAACTACTTTTATCAGATTACAAAGGTATAATTGACAAAACTAATCAAAAACTTTTATAATAGTACAATTTCTCTGTTTCGTCTTATAGAAACTTAATTTCGAAAATTCAAAACACTTTATAGTGTTCCTCGTAAATATATTCTAGCTAAAATCTGCAGATATACATTTTAATATTTCACTACTAAAGGTGCAAATATTTCTAAAATATATATATAATATATTTATAAACAGTATTCACTATATTGTGCCATATACAATGCACGCGTAACACTCATGTAGTTATGTATTGTTTAAATTTACCGTACGTATTACTTATACATAAAAACATTACTGTTAAACAGTATCACTCGCTATACATCATCCTTTATGTAATTAGCTAACTATAGGTCAGTATATATAATATATCCTTGGTGTCTATACGTAGTTCATACGCCAAGTAAACCGAAATATAACAAACGTAAGATAATAAGTAAGCCAATGTAAAAGTATTCATATACATAAACTGCATTTCATATTCCCCAATAAACCCTGATTCTGAATCGATTAAAACAGTATTTTAGGTGTCAGTATTCCTCATTGTATTTAGTATGCAATAGTTTATTTCAAATAAATACCTAGGGATCTTCAAACCATATTTGTGAAAATAACATCGTAACTCTGCTTTCTTATTGTTCATATAAAATGATATTTAGGTATATAACTACCACCTATGTATATATGTATATTATTAAAAATACAAATAATTTTTAAAGATCAACCGTGGCAAACCATAAAAAAAACATACGTATTAATAAAAAAATATTTTTTATTATTTTATGGGATTTTCCTGAAATAGAGACTTTATTATTAAAACGATAATACCATATACAACAAAATACTATTGTTTATAAAAATTGATAGAATTAATTTTGTATTTTTCCAAAATTTGTGTAGCATGATTTTGAAACTCGGCGCTAGAACTACTCAATTGTTGGACATAATTAAAATAAAATCAACGCACATACATAACACTTTATACATCATTTAACAATCATTATTGTCAGTTATAAATCTATTTTATGACCTTTATATTTAAATATAAATTCGCGTGTAAGTAGTAGGCAGTTTAACACAATTATATTATATTTACTATTTAATTCCGAACGATGGCAAGGCGTGGTCTTGGTAGGTTGAAGTAATAGTAAAACTTAACCCAAAATGTAGACTGCATTTCTTTTAAAATATTCCGGAATTTAAATTTAAGCATATCTACTTAAGTTGAAATAATTAAGAGTTTTGCATAATTTTACAAAATTGGTCATTTATTTGTCGTATGGAGTTAAAAGTTATTTATGTCGAGAGTCTATTAGAGCGGCCATTACGTTATATCGAGAGCGATAGATGAAACTGGTGATAAATCGAAGTTGTTTGACATCTGAGGTTTTAAGTAAGGATGTTTGAAAATTCATCAACCGAAAGAAATGTTTATCTATATTCTAATTATACGAGGAAAGGCCGCTAAGTGTAAAATGGATTTTTTAAAGTAACGGTCTAAAAAGGAAAGTTTTCTAAAATTCTATAAGAATTACTTCATTATTCACCAATATTCGTTAATCACAACGATCTATATGTACTACTAGATGGAGCGTTCCAAACAATCGCTCTGTCCCACCAAGTAGCCACAACTCTTTCACAATCACTTTGAAACTTTGTGCAGTTACTACGCAGAACATTTAATAATTACTAAATTTTGACGCTACGGTTAAATAATGTCAGTATTTAGTAAATAATTAAATGTTCTAAGTAGTAACTGCACAAGTTTCATTGTGAATGTGAAAGAGTTGTGGCTACTTGCGTGGAACAGAGCGATTGTTTGGAACGCTCCATCTAGTAGTACATAGAGATCGTTGGTTAATCATAGAATTCTAGTTAACCAGTTTAGCACCTTTTTGCACTTTCTCAAGAGGCACTTTTTACACTTAGCGACCTTTTCTTGTATCAGGGCAGTATTTTGAACGCAATTGCAGTAAATACCACCGCTAGAAATGCAAAATACTGAAGCGCCATAATAGGATTATAATTATACCATTTATGACCTTCAGACCAACTAGTTAGTGGGGAAAAATTATGTAATTTTACAAATTATACAGTAGAGAATTTAAAAAAACATATCTTTTAGCTAAAACTTCGGCTTTTGATAAACAAATGATTGTTTTATGAAAATCGGATGTTCAGACAAATAAAATATAACTTTTTTTTAATTCTCTACTGCACATTCATATTTTAGCGCTTCAGCAGTTTTGCATTTCTAGCGACGATATGTGTCTTGACTGTTCTGGGCTCACGTACGTACGCGGTCAACGTACAATTAAAATAATTAAAACCACACCACGCGACATCGGCTACAAGTTGGCTGGCATGGACCTAACTAGCACATTCAGTATTAAATTGCTACAGATTATATGAACGCTTACAGTATGACACGACAGATAGGTGTCGAATTAAACACCTGGATACTATACTTGGTCTAGCAGCTCCTTAACATTTGCACAAAGATGCAGTCGAAGCTATCCAAAAACCAAGGCTTTTCAATCGAAACCAGCAAAATAGACACGATAGGAGCATGCGGTAATATCAAACGTGCAAATAATCATAGTCGTAGCTTACTATTACGAAAAATTCACTTAATAAACAGCGACAGTCACAAGATATCACATAACTGATATCTGAAGCGTTTCGCTTAGTAGAGTCACTTTGTCCAGAGGGTACAGTCACTGTGTTGAAAGTTGACGAAAGAATGGATCTTTTGAAAGTAAAGACAAGAAATTACAGTAAGTGATGTAAGTAGTCTAATGTTCATGAAGTTCCAAAAGGCGTAATAAAATGAGTTTTATGATGACTTACAAAGTCAGACAATCGAATATTGCTTTTTACGTAGTTATTGAACATACATCATTCATGAACTGAACCATCCTTCCCTAGTTTCAAAACATCCATTTGTACATCAGCCTTCGATGGTGGCTGTACTTGCGTATAAAAGTGGGTATTGCGAGAACGTTTATTGCTTGTGTGTTAGGAGCGCAGCTGCGCGGGACTGAGCACCAACTCGCCGTCGGGAACGCCGGCAAAGGAGACGTTCCGAGGCGGAGGGCGCCGCGCCCCACTCTGTCCCGCCCCACTCTGCCCCAGATTCTGCCCCAGCGTCTGTCCCGCCGGTGTTTGCCCTTGCGTCTCCTGCTTTTGCTGGACCGTGATTTGTACTGTGCCCTGTGAAGAAATAAAATAAGAATAATAATTCATGTTAGCTAGTCGTATAACACGTACTCTTTATTGATGATGATTGTATTAATGCTATGGAAGTCCCACTAATATTACAAAAGCGAAAGTTTGGATGTTTGTTACTCAATCACGCTTGAACCACTGGACGGGTCGGGATGAAACTTGGCACACATATAGGTTAGATCCTGGACATAGAATAGTTTATATCCCGATTTTCCCCATTCCTACGGGAAATCAAATTAGTTGTTAAAAGTAGTGAATTCTGAGATGTGTCTACAGGGTGTTTTTGATGTGCCTTACTGAATTCGAACCCACGATCGATCTCAGCAAATTAAAAGAGTAAGCTAAGCATATTAGTCGTGCCAAGACTTTTAACTTCTGGATACCCATAGATCTTCTTAAGCCATCCTGCGGAATGTCGTGACTCTGTTGTTAATGGCGATAATAATAGGACATATCTCATATCATCATCATCATCAGGTTATTTTTGTCTCCACTGCAGGAGCACAACCCTCTCTCTTCTGCCGGAGACAGACGGAGGATTTGGCCTACACTCCCCGCGCTGGCCAGACGGGTTGGGGAGGCCTGATTGATGTTTTATAATGTATTCCCTTAGTCGGCCTTGTACGACATCCACGGGAAGAGTTGGAGTGGTCCTATTCTACTCTACCGGAAACCACACGGCCGTATCTCAAATGACAAAATTTAACTTGGTACTCATCATATAGAGAGCTACTGTAGATAGGAACATCTCTCTTTATAAGGGAAGAATAAGTCTCAGAGGGCGAAATTAAACTTGGCAGTACCTGCTGTAGATGTGCGGGCGCAGACTGCAAGATGGACGGGGCGAGGGTGGTGGGCACGGGCGAGTGGGGCGGGTGGGGCGAGACGGGCACGGCGGTGCGGTAGCGGCGCAAGCGCTCGTCCTCCTCGCCGCTGGAGAGGCTCGACACGTCGCAAGAGGACGCGTCGAGGCGGCGCGCGGGTGAGCACTGCGCCGGGCCCACGCGCGGGCCGCGGGCCAGGGGCATCGCTTCCCCCTCCCCGCAGCCATCCAGTCTAAAAAGCACGGGCTTAATACGTTATTGGCGAGATCAAGTGCTTGAAGCGCATCAAGCCGTTTGAAGCAAGTACTATCTACGTAGTAAGTTAGGTTGCTATTGGCCACGAGTCTGCTAGAACGTGAGCGTGCCACGGCAGCGATCAGCTCGTGCTAGAACCGATTGGTTGTTTTAAGTATGGTCAATTGTCGCATTCGCAAACTCAATCAGTTTAAGAAGGCCAGTAGAAGAAAAACGTTAGTTTTGAAACCTTCGCAGAGAACAGAATTTAAAAAATCACGGCCAACGGGTTAATTACAATCATTGAACATGATTAATTTTCTGTTATTTTATTAACCGGTAAATTAAACTAAACTGAAACCGTAATACGAAATTATTTCGGTTCAGAGTACCTATTGACCTGAAACCGGTTTTGGAATTTTCACCAGCCCTTGAACGAAGGCTTAAGAAGAACAAGCAATACGAGTATATAAATTAATTCGTTGGTGTCTCTGGCTTCACAAATGTGTCAGCCAAAAATGACATCACCTTCTGCTCTCCTTGTAGTTGGTCCGTCGTCGACAGCAAGGCTTCGCGAATATGCAGAAGGCGATGCGCAGCAAACAGCAGGCCAGGCCGGCCACGATGAGCGACGGGCCAACCAGCCGTAGCTCTGGCGTCTTGAAACCCTGCAATCAGACATTGAGAACACTTAAACGTAGGTGTCGAAATCTTCACTTCACTGTAATTTGAACGCTTGTGGCTATCTGTTTATGTTTCAAGAACCGTTGACAGGATTTTGATACGAGGTTTTCTCTAGAAAGGTCAGTGTATGAACCATAAAATTACAGCAAGAGATTCTCAAGCAGTAACTATTTTAGTGAAGCAAGGCGAAACGTAAAATGTAAAAGAAGGAGGGATGAAGTCACCTTGTCTCCGGTGCCGACGAAGTACACGACGAGGCCGAGGGCGAGTATACCGAGGCCAGCGTACAGCAACCGCGCGACGCCCCACGGCTCCCCGCCCGCGCGCTCCCCTTCCCCATCTGACTCTGATGATGAGCCATACGACGCGTCTCGTACCTGAAACATCATATTCATACTTTAAAGAACATTGCTGAGATCAAAAAATAAAAGACAATAATGTAGTTGCCTTTGTTTCCAGCTTAGCGCTGGAGTGGTAGCCATACATGGAACTACGCTGCATCGGCCGTTTGATAACATTATATACAGTGCATATAACTGTACATGTAACTGATAGCGCTGTGAACAGTTCACGTACAAAATGTTCTTCTGCCACCTGATAGCATTGTGTGCACTGAACGTACCAGGTTGTAGGTACCTGTGCCACGCCGCGCGAGTCTCGCTTAGCGCCGGAGTGGTTGCCAGCACTGAGCTACACCAAATCGTTTGGTAACATTGTATACAGTGCACATAACTGTACTTGTCACTGTAAAGCGCTATGAACAGCTCACGTACCCGGTTGTTCCTGTGCCACTTGGCGCGCGGGTCTCGCCTGGCACCGGGGTGGTCGCCGAGCACGGAGCAGCGCCGCGCGGCGCCGCCGGCCGCGCCGCCTCCGCCGATTGATAGCGCCGCCGCCTCCTGCCACGCCGCGCGCCCAGCGGCGCACTGAAATCACAATGCCAAACATTTTAAATATATAGACGCAGTAGGTAATACAGTACTGCGAAACACATATAAAAATGATTATAATTTTTTGTTGCAATTAATAAATATCGGAGTCTAATTTAACATTAGGTATGATAAAGGGATTCGTCACGATACTTTCATACTTATAAAAGTTTATTCGTATTAGTATTACTTGCGTTTATTTGATTAATTATAATTACTATAGTATGCACGTCAGCCAAATAACAATCGAAATTGAAATTAGTTCTTTCTTGAATTAAAAGCTCACAAAACTAAAATTTTGGAATATGACAGGTTTCGTCAATATTCTAATAATCTACGAGTATAAATAGAATATGTAGGTACTAAATTTTACATACAACTCGCACTCCTATATTAAAATCATTATGGCAAAATGACAATGGATTTTCCAATACAAAAATAACCACTATATTCCTTCACCAATAAATAACCGAATGAAAGTCCCGTTACAACCACCTCAATACATTACTTATACAAGTCACGATTTCGATAAACAGAAAATGAGAACATATAGGCCAATAGCCAGTGGATCTGAGAGGGTGTTGCACGGCGTATTGGCTCCCGGACTATATTTCATGTCTAAGGCCGGAAATGGCGGCTGCAATAAAGCCTTAAAGTGGTCATCATTTTATTGTATTATGGTTCTATTGCCTCAATAAATAAAGATTATTATTATTGTTATAAACAAACGGAAAGAAAGAGTGCGACGAGCCCATCGACGACGATCAAATTTCCAAAAAATAATACATAATTTACAACATTATGACAAGGGTCTTTGAATTTTTTTTAATTGGTGATTTTAGATTTTGTAAGTAATAATAAAAAAAATTAGTCAACTTTGATCACTGCTGATAACTAATTTAAGTTGTCATATTCACAATGAGCAATTTTCCTGTAGATGCTGTGTTAAGGATGCTTTCCTGTGCTAAACCCTTTCGTCCCATTTTGTAACCAAATTTCATAACTGGCTACGAAATGAAAAATTGGAATTTCTTATTGCGTCTTGGTGTCTTTACACGTGGTTAATACTCACTTCCCTAAACTGGATTTTGGAGAAATTGTTAATAGGGTGATTTACTTTGCGTGTACAGTTTAGGATCGCCTAGTCCCTAAACATTTTTGAAAATACCCGTCGATTCTGTAAGCATTTCAGAAAATACCCGTAGATGGAAAGTCATTTTGTAACTCAAATGGCTCATGTGACATATTAGGTAACGCATTTGGCGTTTAACTATCGCACTAAGACTATTCTAACTACTACTAACTGCCTACTACGTAAGCATTTCGGATAATACGGAATAAGACCCCTGGCGTTCCAAAGCCTGCGATCGATTGTCGAGACCTTGAGTTTTTCGTGTATTATATCTGTATTTTAGTTCCGGGTTCACCTCTTAATAGCTGACTCTTTTGTTGTTGTTCTTTCACGAAGTGAAGTTTCCATTTAATGCCTATCTGAGCAAAATTTGCTGATCCATACTTACTCAATTCATATTTCCATTTGCTTAGAGAATATCTAAATGAGAAAAGAAATACATCTAAACAGTTCAGTAATAGTAGAAATGCGAGCGTAACAAAACTGACTAGATCGCGTAAATTAATTTATGGGTAATAATCATTGTACCTAAATTATGTTGACTAGGTATAAATTTAGAATTGTCTAAAGATACAAAGAACCCTGACGCCTCATACCTTTTGATTCAGTAGTGATGTTTAAAGTTACTGTTTTTTTTTATTCGGGCGAATGTAATGAAGTGTAGACAAAGGCTAAGATATTTTAAACCAACTCTTATATTAAAAAAAAGAGAGAGGGTTTATGTAAATGATTTTGTATGTGGATATATATACAAGTATATATGATAACCTCGTTAGACTACTGTTTATTTTAACGTCAAGGATTGTGGATTTGATTTCTAGTGACTTGAATCAACACGCAGGGAAGCCGACATCGCCATACCACGGCGTTCGCTTCTGACGAAGATACAATACCACCTGGTCATGCGCTGGTTTAAAACAAACCAATGGCACAGCTCTGGTACTCCACACAAGCAAACAGATTTAATTACCTACACGTATGAGTGTGTGCGTAAATTATTGTGGGGCTGCACCCGTCTCGCGAACATAGGTACAACATATACGTCAACAACATAAATGCTTGTAACAATTATTATACTTACTCTTTCTAACTTATAGCGCCGATCTCTCGGAGGCGGTCTATATTATAGCGCGCTAGCGTAGCAAGACAGTAACTTAGAACCGGTGGCCGTCACGGCGCGAGCCGAATGGCGGCAGTACAATAGTGCGTATTGCCAGCCGTGCTCTATTTTCCGGGCAATCTTAAACTGGCGGGGGGAGGTAAGAGTCGCTTCTTTACGAAGTAATATTTAGTATTCTCTGCCTATGGTTTGTCCCCTCCGAACCCTCCAGTTCGAGCCGAGCTTTAAGCCCACTGAGATAAGACGGTTTATAAATTAAATTACGAATTAGAAAATACATCACATGTCTTACATTATAACTCACACATAATAATCCTCTTGGGTTTGTCGTATGTGCGGTGAGGCCGCTCGGTCGCAACAGGCCATGTTAACGCTTGTTGTATATTATAAAGAAAGTTATGTAAACATAACAGTGCAAACGACAAATTTATTAATTTATCTCTATAAAACTTTATTCGTTTATTTATTTCTGTTGTTAATTTTGGTACAATAAAGCGTTTACATACATACATACATACATACATACATACATACATACATACATACATACATACATACATACATACATACATACATACATACATACATACATACATACATACATACATACATACATACATACATACATACATACATACATACATACATACATACATACATACATACATACATACATACATACATACATACATACATACATACCTTAAATTGTACTTATGTATATTAACATTTTTTTATTTTCTGCTACTGAAGGTAGTGTTTTTTTAATAAGTACATATTTGTATTTATCACCACTTAGATAGGTATTTTTTATTGCTTCCGTAAGTAGCTAACCCTACAGTATAATGTTGTAGCGTCCAGAAAGAGGCATTAGATACATTTTACCGCACTAAAAAGTTAACGTGGCAAACTTGAATAACGTGAGTCTGAGGAACGCCGCGGAGCGATAAGCTAGCATGGAATATTTACATTATCAATTGTGCCTGACTGAATCTATCATTAGTAAACCATTAACACATTTTCGTCTGTAATGTCAACAATTAACCGTGACAAATGACCAGTTCACTGTCCAAAAATCAATGGTTTTGTCATAATGAGCATCGATCGAACAAGTATTTTGTTTTGTGGGTTTGCTAAGTTAACGTTAGGTTTAGTAATTTTTGTCTTAAACATTTGGTGAAGATTTCCTCAATTCCCAACAGTTCAGTTCTCCAGGGAAGGTGTATCATCTATAGGATAAAAAACTTGTCTCTCCTGAAAGTCGTCATTTGACCCTTATGCTAATTGATATTTCCGGTATTAAAACCGTGGACACCCCATGATGATTTTATTATAAGCTATAATAAAATCATAGATATTTAAGAATTTTAGTATGCTCCTAAAGAAGGATGGCGAGCTTACATATAATTTGGGACCCAGTCTTAGAGATTACGTTCATGGGGGAAATCTAGTAATACTTGTAGAACAAAATAATAGTATCAAAAAAGCAAATTGAAAGTGGCTTGTAGAAGTTGGAGGAAAAAAGATAATATACTCGTAAGTACAAAGTTATGATAATTATAACCTGCAGTTTTTCCTAAATACATAATGTTATCATAATCTTTAGTAAATTAAACAGAGCCAATACAAGTCGTTAGAAAGTTAGAATTATGAAAATACACAAATCGCAGCCAAACTAAAAACCCCAAGATGCCGTTTAAAATGAATTGAATTCAAATAGAATAATGCGTGAGTGTGTGTAAGCACGACTCGCGAGGGGAGACCATAACATTGACATGACAGCTTATGTCATTGCAATCATAACCACGTTCCTTTAAGACTGCAAATATAGCAACTTATGAATCCTTATTTTTTGTTTTACTAGATGACTTTGTTGTTGAATAATTAGATTACGTTTATAATTTCTATACTTCTTCGTTGTTGTTGTTAATTGCCCAAAAATATGATCTTACTATTTTAACCAAAAGTTCAATCATGTATTGGAACGTAATTTCACATGTGTATCCGGACGTAGTCAAAATCTGACTGCGTTTTAGTATTGCTGGGGGTGATAATTTATGAAAACTAAAACATTAAGTTGTAGCTGATTCCCGACTTCTTTTCACTCCGTGTTTTTTTTTAATATTCTTATAAAATTGACTTTATAATAATAACAACCTCAATCATGAACGGGTATTCTTTATTTTTGGGTTCAATCTCGCCATTGTTCTTTCATATATACATTTATAAATGTTTAGGTGTTTCCATATTAATAAATGGTAACGTTGAGGTTATACATTTTACGAGAAATATTACATACATGTTTTTGCCCTTAACTGTACCCGTCATATTTTTACACGCCTCGCGAGCTTCCGCTTTAGGGCATGTTTTTTTAAGTAAGTAAAACTACGCTTTGCTACGCCGTAGCAACTGTCCGCAGCTCAAGTGTTATTTTAGCTCTAGTGTACTACTCATAAGTACACATAGCAATAACAATGTAGTTATAAGTAACTTTCCTACTTTATATAGATTGTACAATTCAGGAGGGCTACTTTTCGTGAGGGGTGAGCGCGGGACGCGGGGAGGTAATCTGAACCTATCAGAACGTCAGTATCCTAGTATACGTATGCACATATTGAATTATTTCTTAACGTTAGAACTAACACAGTTAAATACAACGCATACAATGAAATGTAAGCGATTTAGAGGAGTGGGGCGTGCCGTCCTAAACTGTATGATCTAAGATATAAGACCACCTAGATGTACATGTGTAAGCTACTATATTATTGTATTTTTGTTTGTATCGTGCAATAAAGATTAATTGAATTGAATTAAATCTATTGTGCTCTCTATGTTTCGTTACAAAATATAATCAGAGTGGTCTCCATTGGCAACGTAAAGATAACGGTAAAATTTCGAATAGGTAGGTACTAATGATAAAAATCATTAATCTAATTCCTTCCAACACTTTACGATACACATCACAAAACTGATATCTCAGTTTGATTGTGGAGAACAGTGTTAAGTACAAATTACAGTGTTACAAACTATTAGCACTTAGAAGTTAATATAATTATAAATGCGACATTATAATAGGGTTACAAGATAAGCACCGTAGCTCATAACCACACACCGGCAATCCATACAAGCGAGCTATACTAATATACAGGCGCACCCGCCTGTCCGTACACGTTTGTGTGAGCGCGTAAACTATCGAGAGAGGGACAACGTTATACGTCAACACATAAGTGCTTCTCTTTCGTACTACGCATCATGCTTTATTTTGCGGGTGACATTAAATTGGAGGGGGTGAGTGTCAATTCTTTACGTAGAATATTCTCTGTCATAATCATGGAATCGGGTTGATTAATAAATTAGATTGTAGGGTTTGAATTGAAACCTTTACCTATTAAGGTGAGAAACATGAGGAGGTTGTGTAGATGTTCCGTTGTTTCTTCCGATCTGTCGCAAAACATCAATTATAGCAAAATATCTTTTAATTGTAGGTATTTAAAAATCACAATAATTATAGGCAAACAGACCAAGTAGCGGAAAGTCCAACCTTGAAATAGCAAATTGTACAAGTTTGAGTATGCCTTATTCAGCGACTAAATATGACTAATTCAGGTGAATAGTCGACTAAATCAGTAGCACGCTATGTACTGTGATTCCGGAGATATCAAGGTGGCATGCCAGAATAAGGTTTGTTCTTGTATGGGAACGTTCAATCCCCTGTAACTTTTAAACGGAAGACCGACCAAACCTGATTTTTTGCGACTAGATTAGACTAATTCACCTGACGAATCTAATAAATCAGTAGCTCCCTATGTACTTTAATTATAGGTGAAGATATTAGGTGGCCATGCCGTAATAAGCCATGGCTACCAACAAACCCCTATAACTTTTAAACGGCAGACCGACTAAATCTAGTTTTTTGCTACTAAATTGGACTAATTAATCAAATGCAATCCGTGATGATGCCAGAACCAAGTTTGACATTAGATTACATGCTTGTAAGGCGACGACATGGTTCACCACGTATTATATTAAAGAGAGCTCCTTAGCGCAATTACAACAGACTGATTTATGCTAGAGTAATGTGAACCCATATATAAATTATACGGTGGGCGCGCCGCACGCTACGGTGTCATGCAAAACTGCGAGGGCAATACTTTTAAAATAATATAATATTCCATTTTACAATATACCTGTAGTTACTGGGGGTTTTACACAAATGATATTGATTTATATTATATCACGGACGGCTATCAGTGTAAACAAGCACATAAAATGCAGTAGGTTGGGACCGAAAGTTTACAGTTTTTATTTGCAACTACCTATCTTCTGGGTAAGCGTGCTCCACCTTAGGCTGCATCATCACTTACCATCAGGTGAAATTGAGGTCAAGCGTAAACCCATCATGAATAATAGAACTAATTTACGCGTGAACTACAGAATCCGCTCCCATTACCACTCCCGCTTCCGCTCCCGCTTCCGCTACCCTCTCGCTCCCGCTTCCGCTTCCGCTCCCGCTCCCACACCCACTCCCCTTTTTCCACGCCCACGCCCACGCCTACTCCCACTCCCACTCCAATTTCCACTCGCAGCTCCAAATGTAATCCAAACTCATCGCAATCTGAATAGTACGGAAATACTATTATGTGCAATATATTGCATACTAACCTTACCTACTAATGTATTTGAAAACTAAAAATGTAACTTTGGATTAAGTTAGCCGATTGCGATTAAATAAAGACTAAATGTTAAGTTAAGCCCCATGTTTTTGTGAAAAGTCCATCAAAATTCAGTAGTTTTTAAGTGATGCGTGTCGAGGGGCCAGCTGGTCATAAGCTGGCCGTCATCACGGAGCTGGGCGAACTCCGGGTAGTATTAGCCTTACCGAGTCATGCGGGGCTTTGATGAGGCGAGGCGTACAAGTATTTCCCTAGCTAATCGTGGTACACATCACGCCAGTGGTATCATGGGGCGGGTGAAGGAAAGGCGCTTAGCGACGTTTGTTAGGATCGCGCAAACTGGCGATCGTCTCTGCCTCCCCTCTGGGACCAAGGCATAAGCATTATATTTGTATGTATGTATGTATTTCTGCTCAGTATAATTTTGTCTTGATTCATAAATTTTTACCAATCTTCCCGTGGGTCAAGACGACTAAAGGATTGCATCAGTGACGGGCAGCAGCTTTCTTCTGTGTATATTAAAATCATTACTGCGATCACCAATCCGCCTGCCCAAGCATGGTGATTATGGCAAAATCTCCTAATGATATCCAACCAAAAGTGGCATTCTAATAGGGAGGCTGATGTTCAGCTGTGGACGTATTTAAGCTGATGATGAAAAAATTTTGTCTGTTCTGCGTATAAACAATCTGTGATCTATGTTAATGTATTGTAAGTTATCTTTAAAGACTAATTTTCATAAATGCTACTACTTTGCTAATCCTACTAACATTATACAGTAAATGTGAAAGTTTGGATATTTGGATGTTTGGATATTTGGATGTTTGGATATTTGTTACTCAATCACGCTCCAACCACTGGACGGATAGGGATGAAACTTGGTAAACATATAGGTTAGGTCCTGGAATAGGATATAGGATAGTTTTTATCCCGAAAAAACATTTTATTCCTACGGGAAATATTTAATCATTTGCAATGTTAAGTTGTCAACGCGGACGAAGTCGCGGGTAATAGCTAGTATGAAATATTATATAAAAATTTCAAAAATTGTTTCAATGTCAATATACCAACTTTTTTTACCTAAATACATGGAAAATTCTTGGTTCCAACCTGGTTTCGACCAACCGTGGGCGAAGCCGCGAGTCTGTAGATTGTCGATTTCTTTAATGTATTCAAAATTCGTATCAGATTTTCAGATACTGTATCTGTAGCGCGGCACGTCATCGCCCATTTTCACGAGAAACTACAACAATGCAGCCCGTGTCAAACATCAAACGTTCACGAGCTCTAAAGGCTAAATAAAAAATGCATTGATTCTAGATGAAATTTACTAGACTCGAGACTATATAGAACCTAGCCATTGGTGATTCAATGAATTGTTTCAGCTACAACCTAAGGTAAGAAGAGATTGTATCGTCATTTTTACATCAACCAGTTGTAGATTATACGGAAGACATAGAGTCAGCAAGAACGACACCACATACATACGTTATCCGTATTTCTAGATATACGTACGTGATGTTGATCAGTATTTACTTCCATTAGTAATTACATTTATTAGCTGTGCACGCGGCTTCGCTCGCTTGAACTACGTCTGTCGCTCCCGCCTCCGTAATCTGAATTCCACCGAGCATTATACTTTGTTGTACTGTATACGCATAACTTTTGATTGAGTAAGTCGATTGCACTGAAGTAAAAACTAAATGTTACTCCAAGTTAAGTCCTATGCTTTCGAAAAGCTCCATAGGCACAGATAAACAGTAAAAAAATCAAAATATTATCTTAATCTGTTTCATTACTTATCCTTTCAGTTACTCTAAGGTTGAATGGAAGAGATCCCTAAGTGGGATAAATCCGCTTTATTATTGTTATTGTTGTAATTTTTGGTACAATAAAGCGTTTACATACATATTTATCCTTCGTCCCCCCTTTTTGCAAATATTGTTAATGTGACGCGTGAAGTTTACATTTTTATTTATAAGATATATATAGATTGCAATTTATACCTTTAAAAACGTTATTAGATTACAGAATATCATAATTTTTCGTTTCTCATATCCAATTATAACAACAGGCAAGTCATAATATCTAGTTCGTCTCATTGGCTTAGGACCATTAGACATCGGCCCCACGTACTACGAACACCTGCCTGCAGGTCTACGTAACGAAACCAATGACGAAACGTTTAGTCGACGACTGAAAAACCTTTTGTTGGAAAATGAATATTATTCCATAAATGAATTTTCTAAAAAATTAAATTTGTGGGCCCTCTGACGTTTAATTTAATTTGTGATAATTTAATACCAAGTGTATTTAGAGATTTATTTTAATATTATATACTGACATAGATAGTATGTTATATACTATGACATTATTTGAATTGTTAACATTGTAATTTATATTTTGTACATTAATTTACTTTATGACGATCCCTTTTACCATATTAGAATGACATGTAAAATTGAATTATTAAGATGTAAAAGTGAAATAAATAAATCTAATCTAATCTAATCATGAGCGCAGAAGCCATGGCTTCGATTTCCACTGGGGATAGATAACTTTGTACCAATTTGTACAAGTTGGTCCCAGTCTGCCGGTTATATTTGTGAATTGCCAAGTTTCTACCTGCCTTGTCCAATTCCCATAGCACAGGAGAAAATCCTAATTTGGGATCAGGAAAGTGTATGTGTGTATACTCTTCTACCTCCTTTTAAGATGTTATTTTCTCTTTTTTCTGCTTTAGTCTAATCTTAACAGTTATAAAATTAAACATCTATTAAAAATCAATTAATCTTCAATCGCTTGTCGTTTGCTAATGGTCGAATTCTTTATCGTTTAAATATCAAAATCCATCTCTGAGCATTAATAACATGCATACCATGTCTGATTTTGTAGAAAACAATTTTTAATAAAAGTAAAAGATTATTTGGGTCAGAAGGGCCGAGGTCACTGCACCCCCTTCAGGGTTACCACGGTATAATACGGGGTATTTCTGTAAACATCTAATATATTGGTCATTTTACTTGTCCAAGACGGAGGATTTTCGGCAATGAAACCTGCTTGCTCTGGAGAAAATAAAAAATATTTTGGTATTTCCGACGAATATGGTCTAAATCCAAATTCTTTGCGCTTGATACCAATCACGAGTAGCCTAGTAGTATGTGGTCTCTCCCTCATCCAGAGGTCCAACAGAACGGTGAACTGCTGCGAATTCATGATGCAACGAACGATCGTAAGTTATTTTAAGGATCAACGTAATTTGTGACGTGACAGGTGTCATGCTTCATGGCTTTGTTTTTTTTTAAATGTGTGTTCCGTGAGTGGTGTGTCTATTTGCGCGTGGTGTTTGTTTAGTAGATACTAATTATTCATTGCTATACAAGAAGTAGGAATACAATAGAAATAGAAAATGTTAGAGGAATAATAATTTTTTTCTCTTTTTACTGTATTTTTTTGTGATTTGTCTTTCCAACCTTTTTTTAAAAAAAACTACAGGTTCATGGCAATTTTACGGCAAACAGATAAACATAAAATAATTTGAACTTAATTTTTTTTAACAATTACTAAAAATAATGACTTTTTTATGTAGAAAGAAGGAATAGTGGTAATTGTTGTGCTTAGTTAGCTGAGTCATCCATCATATTTCATAATACAGTTGACCGCTACTGAATATAAGAAAAAATTTAAATGACCATCAAAATAAATTAGATGCTCGCGAGAAATAATTAATATCCCTTATGTAGTAAATATAATAGGTAACGTTAAAGTATCATCAAATATGTTATATCATCCAAATTGGTCGGTAGGTAAATGAAATCAGTCTCCATACGTTACACAGAAGGAGTAATTTTCTTAACCAAAATTAAATTCACGACATTTCGTAGCAGTAGCAGCGCTACGTTGGTGCTACGTAAATATTTGCTACAATTTTCGTAGCGGTGCCTGTAGCAACTCGCCGCCGTAGCTGGGTAAACCAACGCCGGGTCAGAGGAAGGAAGTAACGAATGGATGCCAGTAGGTCGTAACCACTACTTACTTACTAGAAGCTGAAAGCCGGAACTTAAAATATTATTCACGATTTTTTTGTGACAAACGAAGAGAGCGCACTATATAGTAAGTAGCTATACGGTCGCCAATTAGCACGTTCGTGGAGATAGTCCACGTGACTAAGTTTGTGATGCGGCAACAATACGGACTACCAGGCGTGGGGAGGGACTTCATCCTTAAGTAGTATACACCACGCTCTCGCACGAAGCGTTTTGCTTCCTCTTTCATAATGCGAACTGCTAAGGAATGGAACTCCCTTGGGTATTTCCGGACAACTACAATTTGGATCTTTTTAGAGGAAGAGTGAATAGGCATCTTCTGGGTAAGCGCGCTCCACCTTAGGCTTCATCATCACTTACCATCAGGTGAGATTGAGGACAAGCGCAAACCCATCAACAATAAAAAAAGACGTCCACAAGAGCCGGTTGGTTGTACACTCGCCTCACGTTCATGAGGTCGTGGGTTCAAACCCCGCCCATACCAATGAGTACGGTTTATTTTATAATACCACAGGCTTTTCAGTGAAGGAAAACATCGTAAGGAAACCTGCATATGGCTATGAAGAAATTCTGAGGCGTATGTGAAGTCCACCAAATCGGCTTGGGGCACCGTTGGTTGTCAGGGGTTTGGCACAAAAGATCCTGAAGGGTCGAAGTGTGTCCAGGTCTTCCTGGCCCCCTAAGAAGATAAGATAAGGTAGAAGTTACCGACCTACCCCCTGTACTAATTTACAAGCGAACTAATTTAAAAACCTACTACTACACGCGCACTAACCTGTCCTTACACGCGTAAACTATCGAGAGAGATACAACGTTACATGTCAACGACATAAGTGCCAGCCATGATCTGTTGCTCTGTCTTTGAGGGGGACGGTTAAACTTTCGGTGAGAGGTGAGTAACGTAAAGCGTAGTAATATTTAGTATTCTCTGTCTTTATATTCTTTGTATTTGTTCTTCAGTCTTTGAATAGCAGTAAGCACGTCCGGAATGTATGCCCGACTTTTCTGGCGCAAAGAGATTGCAGCCCGAACTCGAGTTTGACGAGAAAGTCTCGTCCTGGATCTGGAAGTCCCTCTTAGCGGGGAAACGTCACACCTAACATACTTAATTGAAATATGGGGCAGTGCCTCAAAACCCAAATTTTCTGAATTGCAAGTTGCTCAAAACAAACTAATTTAAGTACGATTTCACTATTCTTATCTAACTTAAACGTTTAAAATATATAACGAAACCAAACTCATGAACATCAAACCACTTTACTTATATCATACATGCATACTCACTCGCAAAATGTTAAACAAAACCATACACACCAGCATCTCACTCGTAAAATCAAAACACACATAAAGACGCATCATAACTCGTCGTGCGAGCTATATCGTACTACCGAAGACAAGAACCAACTATAGCAAAAGAATGTTTACATACGAGGGAGCACAACTATATAACAACCTACCGTCACACGTAAAAAATATCGAGCTGTTTAATTCATTCAAAGGTAAACTTGCCCAACATGTACTTGACAATTACGATATCTAACAAGAAATGCATTAAACGAGTAGGTAAAATAAAAATAAATGTTTTGTGTGTGTGCGGTGCGAACTACAAAATATGTTTTTCCTATATTATTTCTCATGTAAGTGACATTGTCTTAATGATAATAAAGATATTTAAACCTAAACGTTCATGGCCTTTTACCGAGTTCTGTGTCGGTACCATGAAGTGTGTGGCGAAAAATAATAAAACATGAAGTCTGGTGTAGTTTTTAATTTGTTATGTTTAAAAATAATTTTGGATGAGAACGGAAATCTTGTAAACTTTAAGTCATTGGAACACACGGGAAAAGGAGAAAAAATATCAATAACGATATATAAAAAGCAAAAGGGTTAAAACTTACTTTTGATTTGGAATACATGGGGAAAAAAAGGAAATTAGGAAAATAATAATAAATGACATATGAAAGACAAAAGAAACTGAGGCGTAATGTAATGCTTGACGAAAAGGAAAACTAAAGGAAGGAAAAACAAAATAATAGGAAACTAGAATAATGTTTCAGGTTTTATGAAATTTAATTTAGAAAATAGTAAAGTATAGAATCGATAGGTCCTAAAAATTAAACAATGAGGGACCTAGGAAATTAAAAAAAAGATAAACTGTGTGCAGAGGTCACAATTGCGTTGCCACGCAAATTCTAGGTTTGAATGGACTTAACTATTCGCCGACTTAATATGTCATTCACCTTATCCTGAGTGGGGTTCTTTGTACCCCAGTGAGCCTAGATTTGCTCGCATACTATTCATTATTCAAATTTATTCAATCCCAGACTTGTTACAAGCACTTTTTGCGAACGTGTAAACACCGAACGTCGTATGCCACGACGAAAAAACTGTCTCGAGCAAATTCACATAAGTAGGCCTACAATAAAAAGTTAACAGTTATTTTTATTAGAAGATATTAGACGTTTAGGCTCTGGATATTCTCACAGTTTTCTTTGGTGCACATATAAAATGATTGTTAAAAAAATTACAATTTGACACCGTTTCTTTGGGACATATAGGTATTGTGTTAGACAAACGTCCATTGACGTATTCAAATTAATTATTTTAATCTCTGGTAGCAATTCATTATTCTCTTCTCATACCTGTCAGTTGTTTGAACAGTTTCATCCTTTACAGTGTGATTTAGATTAGATTAGATTTTTATTATTTCAGCTTACATATTAAACATGTGAACGTCGAGGTCATTGTCGAGTATCTCATTTGTAATGTACCAGTCCCCAATTTTTAATGTACCAAGGCACCAGTCTTTTAATAAATTACCGCGGCCCCGCTCGCGTGCTCCCGCTCCCGCTCCCGCTCCCGCTCCCGCTCCCACTCCTACTCCTACTACAGCTCCAAAAATAGTCCAAACTCATCGCAATCTGAATAGTACCGAACATTAAAATTATACTTCTTTGCATATTAACCTTAGATAGATTGATAAACTCTTTATTGCACACAAATTAAGGATAACAATAAAATAGGTACAGATTTTTGGAAAGTGTACAAAGGCATATATATTAAAGCGATCTCTTCCAGGCAACCTTACCTACTAATGTGTTTGAAAACTAAAAATGTCCATAACTTTTGATTGAGTAAACCGATTGCGATGAAATAAAACCTGTATGTTACTCAGACTCAAGCCCTATATTGCTGTGAAAAGTCCATCAAAATAGGTTCAGTAGTTTTTAAATGATGCGTGCACAAACAGACAAAAATATCAAAAATGATTGAAATGTGTTCTTTTATCGTTAGACCCCCAATTATTTTTGCAAATATCTTCAATATACGCTAAGTTTAGGTTTTTATTTACTAGATTTATTCAAAACGGTCCATAGATGTCACTGCCTCAAAATGCCGCTATTGCGTTGTGCTAGCGCTGACAAATACGTGTTTAATGGGTAGTTTACAATAAATTCGCAACACATTTCGGAGTCCGGACCAACCTACGTCAGCCGCTAAATGTCAATGACGTGGAACGCCTAGCCTTCGTAAAGAATCTACTATTACACTAATCTATTTAATACATATTTAGGCAAATAGGTTTTATAATTGCTACAATTAGGCTTTTTGAGTTATAGAATTAATATAGATATAGACATAAATATGTTCAGGTCGGTATAATACATGCATTTATTTTAAAAATACAACAAATCAAGATAATTAAAATAACGAAACAAATCAAATTAATTTAAAGACAAATAAACCAAATGAGAAGTCACTAACTGTTGGAGAGTAACTGTAGTAATTTGAGTCTAAGCTTATTGCAAGAAATCACTAATTGCTACGGTTATTCTCTAACAATTAATGACTTATTTTCTTGATATCTCTAATATGATCTATTTATATTACTATATTGATATATGATGTTTCTTTGAGATCAATCGTTCCAGTAGTTTTCGATTTATCTTACAGTCAGACGGACAGACATTTGATAGATCCCTAAAAACCTATCGATCGGTAATTTAATCGTCATTTAAGTTAGTAATGGTAACTGATGGATGGATGAAGCACGCACTGGGTACTGTAAACAAAGAACAGTGGACATCAATAGGCTGATAATGATGCTAAAGAGTCAATAACTTAATCAGCATACACCAAAGAAGATTGACTGATGAACTAAGAACCCACAATCTTCCTTACCCAAAAAAATAGCAGGGGGAAGTTACCAAAGGAAGCTCTACTTAATTTACATAAATAATACAAGCTGATAGACCACATAATTCATGTAAATATGATGAGCAATCGTAAGGCTAAACATTTATGCAAACATGAGGAGCATTTGCTTAAACCTATCGATTGTTACTTGAATGCCTAATCAACCGATCTACATACGTTTATAGTTTGGCAGATGTATCTATACACATTTGGCAAACACTATAGGATGCCATGGTCGTGGCAAATGACCATTTTTTAAATATTACATAAAGATACACTTGTCTAATCCCAGACTAGTATTTTCTCCTGTGCTATGGGAATTAAACAAGGTAAAAGGACAAGCAAAACGGGGACCAAATTGTACAAAGTTGTCGTCCTCAGTGGGAATCGAACTCTGGCGCTCGAGTGAAATGGCCAAGCCTCTAAGCCAACAACAGATAGTAAGGAGAATGTCAAAAATTGTATGGAAGTTGGGCCTTGAACTTTGAACCTTGCGTCTGGATCAAATTGTCGTCAAAATAGAGGCAAAACACTAAGGATTATTATAAAAAGAAAATCGTTTAACTATTTAGAATGAAATCTTCGTTGGCGCACAGTTTTCACAACATCATGGGTATATGGCCACGATTAACCGCTCCAGATCTTGATGTCTTAGTGTAGTTATTAGTCGACGACAGTATATTGCGTTCGACACTACATTAGCTTCGTTAAAATAGATTTTGTCACCCAAATACATAATTTAAACAAACCGAGATAAAACAGGTGTTGTCATGATATCGGATATGATGTCACAGTACGAAACCATAGTGCATATCAATAGTGAGGTTCTACTACATCGATTTAACAAATTGAATAATCGATATTTCGGTTACGTAACAATATTTTCATAAATATCTTGTAAGAACGTGTGTATCACTTTAAATCAGTGTAAATACCGTGTGTCCAGTCAGTAAAAGAAAAACATGATGGGTGGATTATCGCGCTAGTAACTGAAAGGCGGTATCAAATATTGTTGACAAATGTCGATTATAAATATATATCGATTTTAATTCTGTTTTTACTACTCTAGTTGAAAAGATGCCGGTCGGTCGGCGGAAATCAATCAACGTTTTTATTATATTTTATTTTTAAACTACCTATTCCATTGGTTTAAAAAAATAATGGATCATAATTTAGACCAATATTTTTGGTACATGAATAATGAAGACGCATCTTAGGCCCTGTTCGGGCATTCTCCTTTGACAGCTATAAAATTAGTTATGTAATTTTCGAATACTACTCAACTTTTTACTCGCGGCGAAAATATGTACGATCCGATAATGGCCCCTTCGAATAGTTGGGAGTGCACCTACGAAGTTCGGGGTCGCGGGTTCGAATCCCGCTTAGGGCATCCATTTATGTGATGAGCATTTGTGTTTGCCTTGTGTCTGATTGTAATTTATTTATGTATATACATCTGCTGTCCGATACCCATAGTACATAAAGACTCTGCCTATTTTGGTATCAGATGGCCATGTTTGAGATATCCTCACATATATTTAAAAAAGAAATTTTGATACCTAGGAAGTATGTACATTTCCATTTTCTAATATAATATGTTACACTGCAGTCTCTTATGTAAACTTGACCCAACCTGACTTCAGGGCACTGGTATTTGCTACGTAAACCCGAGGAGCAGCTCAGCTCAGCTGCAGTGTAAACAACATCGATGTAGCTATCAATAAATTGATTGTGGACTTCACTATGATACATAAGGAGCTATATACTGTGTTTCGGTTTGATGGGTTAGGCGCTGTGTAATTTCGGGCACGTGAGGCAATTCAACTAGCCTAGTAGTCTTTGATTACCACCACAGACCTACTCTGTAAGCATTTAGGATTATATCCATCGTACTTAAAAGCCATTTTAAAGTCTCAAACGGGTCATGTTATTTATTCTATTAAGCGTTTGGCGTTTAACTACGATATGTAAACATACAAAACATATCTTTGCATATTCAAAAAAATCGTACAAATTATACCGCTTGATAGATCGTTTTGTGCTCTTACGAAGAAATGAATTCTTTTGTTCGATTTTACAGGGGTCCTGGGGGCCTACTCCATAAGTATTCTAGATAAATAAGTCTGATAAATGGCTATGTACATGTAGGTAGTCATTTTTTACTAACGGTACATGAGACATAACCTGATAAGTATTTGGCGTACAACTACGATAGCTGGACACCAAACGCCACGCAATATGTTACATGACCGTTCGATAGTACAAAATAGCTTTTATTTAGTTCGACGGAGAGTAGCCTCCAGATGTCAGCCCATTTGCCACTTCATTCCGTAAAAAGATACTTATATCTGTCAAAATTATAAATTGATTGGTATTTAGTCGAGGTCAAAATATTTTTTTCTTTTATGTTCGTCTTAACACATTCCAGGAAAGTCACTTAGGCCCATACTGCTTTAAAAACTCCAGTGAAATGATTATCCTACATATTATTTCCTTCACTTTATATATTGGTATTAACGTGTACACCACGGTAATATTAGTACCAATTTCTCGTTAGAAGTATTTCAGTTAATAGGAGGTCGTCGATCGGTGTTGTGTTGAAATTTACAATGTCTACAGGACGTCATCACTGTCCTTGAACGGGTTAACTCAGGGTGCATTCCACTTGCTTCAACTTACACGGCAAGAAATTCTGTCCCAAAAGTCATAAACTAAAATGTAACGCTCTGTAAAGTTGCACTCTGTGAGATAATAAACAAAAGTTTGCAAAGTGTTACGTTGTACACAATGTGCCCGCCAATTATTTTAAATTAAAAAAAATACATTTTAAAAATTTAGCAGTCAAAACAATACAATATAATAAATTTACTATTCATAATTTTCCCTTCGTTGCAGGACAATTTTAATTTGCATTTCAAATGTAATTAATTTCGGTTGCAGAATTATATAGACACAGACAGAACGGCCAACAGGAGGACGGAAAAGCTTCGGTATAAAGTTCTACTATGAATGGTTGCCATAGAATTCGAAAACGTTTGAACTTTTCGCGTCGTTTTTGCGTATGTTTGCGTATATTTGCCGTATGCAACGAAAACAACTGTGACCACGAAGGAGATAACATTATTTTTTAGAAAAAAACAAAAACCGACTTCAAGACTATACCTACATGTCCAAACTTAAACTAAAAAGTAGAAAATAATATTTTAATTACTTCAAAGAAAAGAGCATTAAATGATATCATATGGTCCGTTGTCTTTCCAATCTGTCACGATCCGATTCGTCACGAATCAAAATATAAAATAAATATTGAACAGCAAAAAATATATTACCTTACCTATCTCACTACAAAGAATGTACCAAACTAAAAACAAACAAATACCTTTACTGCGAAGCACTTTACGGTGAAGAGCAATAAGCAAAAAACTAACTACTAAAAAGTAGTTAAGTTGCAAGTATAGATTGTACAATTCACGACGACACGCCCCGACTTTTTGCGAGGAGTGACCGAACCGGGACTTCAGTAGCTTGTATACATGCGTAAAGATAGAACTAACACAGTAACAATATTACGCATGCAATGAAATGTAAGCGATTTAGAGAAGGAGTGGGGAGTGCTACCAAGAACTGTACTAGAGTGTATCTAGTAAATAAAAACGTAAACTTCGTAGGTAATATTAAAAAAAATTGCAAGAAAAAAATATGGGAGTCGAAGGATAAGGAATAGAACACATTATAAGATCATTTTTGGAATATTAGTCTGTTTATCTGTTAGTTTGTGCACGCATTACGTAAAACCTACTGTGCCGATGTAGTGGAGCATTCAGAAAAACGTAGGGCTTAATTTGAAGTAATAGTAATCAGTCGACCCCGTAGCCTAGTCGGTAGTACATCTGCCTGCGAAGCTCGGGATCGCGGGTTCGAATCCCGCCCAGGGCAAAACATTTATGTAATGAACACTTATGTTTGCCTTGTGTCTGGACGTTATTTATATATTATATTATGTATTTATGTATGTATATCAGCTGTCTGATACCCATATTACAGGCTCTGCCTAGTTTGGGATCAGGTGGCAGTGTGAATGTAAAAAATATTTTTTTTGCTTTTATTTCATCACAATCGGCTTACTCAACTTATTTATTTATTATTTATTTAGACGTTTATTTATTTAAAATATTGCAACATTACAGATTATTATTCCATTGCATTACAATAACTTTTATACCATAGACGAAACAGGCATTCATCTCTCTAGCATTCCCTTACATTCCATCATCAGCCGTCCTATGCCGTCCACGAACACGTCACAGTGTGGTGCCTCGGCGAGCAGGGAGCCGAAATAATGCAGTGCGCGCGCGACGGTCGAGTGCCGGTAGAGGTTGGTGCGCGAGTGTGGTGTATGAACAGCGGGTGACTCCGCGCTCGTAGGTAACACTCGGGCACGTACAGTTTTAGTACCCTTCCGACAAGATCCACACAGTCTATCTTGTTTTTGATTATATTTAAGACGAACCTTACCAGGGCCAAGTTTCTCCTCAGTTCGAGTAAGTCATAACCTAGATGTCCCTCTAAGAAACGAGTGGGATACATGTAGGGGTAGTATCGATGGTTTTTCTTACATAGGTATCTTAAAGAACGATTCTGAACTTGTTCCAACATGAGAATATATTTTATCTCATGTGGAGTCCAGACCACTGCGTTCGTTTCAACTTTACTACGTACTAATGCGGCGAACGGTGTCTGCGTAGCAGCGGCGGTCAGAGTATTAGCATTGCGCGACTTTGTAGTTTTAAAAAATCACTAAATATTATATATCGACGGGATTCAGATAGCGATAAGTTAGGACTACTGTGGCGGTGGTAGTGGCAGTCGGAAGGAGGGAAGGGGGTAGTGGGGTAGGAAAGGGGTATTTCAGATATCTTATTCAGCTCTCTTACAACTAATAACCGATAATGTATTTGCAAGCAGAAAAAGATATGTGAGGTTCACCAAATTTGTTCTCAGGCTCGGAAATAAGGAAGCTTTTAGCTTTAATTATGTTTGACGTTTGATGGACAGCTGGCTGATATTAACCGACAGTGCCACTCTAATCGAAAAAAAACCCTAAGGGATTTACTGAGCGCATTTAGAGGTTATAGATATATACTTAATGGTTTTATTAAATATTATATAAAAAAAAAGTATAAGAAAAAGGGAAGACCATATAAAAGATGGCACAACGACCTAAAAGAGACTGTGGGTCCACTGTGGACACGACTGGCTAGAGATAGGCAGCCGTGGAAATTGCTGGAGGAGGCCATGTCGAAAGACACACCGAAGAAAACTAATAAGGATTGTTGATTCTTAAAATTAATCATTTCATATTACTTTTAAAATTACTTTATATTCTTTTTTATTTATCCATAAGCTAAATAGACTTTTATCAAAAAATACAATTAATACAATCTATTATTTTATATTTATCCATAAGCTAAATAGCTTACATCTCAATTTATAGTCGTAATATTATTTTATTGCAATTTTTTTGTCTATTATTTGACAGCCACAGTTATTTGTTAGCTCCAAAAGATTCTAATAGATGGCGATATATGTTGACTGGATTGAGTAAATATTCAATAGATGGCGCTATTTAATTATAATAATATTATGTGATGTTAATTTATCCACGCGGACGAAATCGCGGGCAACAGTTAGTATAACTATAAATATCATCTTGATATTATTCATCAACAACTGAAATACGTCCACTGCTAACCATATTTAAGTTATTATTTAACTAAAATGTTATGTATTACTTGATCCATCTATGTATATGTGTTTTTTATTGTAAGTATATGCTTTATTTATTAATATGATATTATAAAAACCATTGTAGATGTTTGCGCTCGATTTGGATGACAAGAACCAAAGGCGTAGCATCGTGACAAATAGTTTTGTTTTACTGCGAAAAATACTTTTTTCTCTCTGGAGATATCTTTACCCTCTGTTTTGTATTTTTAAATATACACTGAAAATGGTCGCGTATATTGTAAAAATAGTATAAAATAATATTTTATTTGACAAAACACATATTGGAATATTCTACAAAAGTCGGGAACTGTCAACCTTAGCACTACGGAGGAACGTAGGTAACTAATATTATATTCGAGTACATACGAGTATACAAGTGGAACTCCTGTATTTATTAATTTTGTGTCCATCAAAAACACTACCTCTGGCGCTGGAGTCCAATGCCGAAGTCACTAAGACAATTATTTGAAAAAATAGGCGAACATTTGCGTAAGGATGGCCATACTAGCCTATTTATTAGGCTTACGTTTGCAAACGTTCTGAAAATATGTCCAAGTGTATTTCCGGCATTTTAATGTTGAGCAAGTTGCAAAATTAATGTTGTAAAGAAGCGATTTCACGGAAATATTATGCATGGCATGCATTGTGTTGTAAGTCATATTTTTCTGTCATGAATTCGCGATGTTTTTATGCGGAATGGCTTTATTACAATGTCGGTATTTATCATGAAATACATCATGGTACTTGATTATAATTTTTGTCGTTTCTGTTATACACAGTCAGAATCGGACATAACGTAGAAACTTTTGAGCTAATATGTATTAGGTCTATAGGTATCATAAACATAATTCGGAATTCGTTACTCAAACCGCATATTGCAGCGCTTTGTAATGTATTGTAACATTGCATACATTGTAAAAAAATGACAGAAAAGTGTACATACAATGTATGTATATAAATAAATGTACGAATCATTGTGTTTTCAGTTGTATTGAAATATTTCGGACTGAAATTAACATAATTTCCCTATCCGTGCTGGGCAATTCTACAGCCGAGTTATCCGCCGGACAGACAGACATACAGACAAAAATGCTTCGATAAGAGTATCGTTTTGATGGAACTCTAATAAATGAAGCAAAATAATATAGGCGAAATCCAAGCTCAGAAACGTTGGATAAAGCATAGTTTTTTTAAATAGGATCAGTTCATCGTTTATTCTAGTTCCCCAAGAATTCCTGAAGCTGCAGTAAACGAATTAATACGAAATAAGACGTCCATAGACGTACTGTCACGGTAGGAGCCACCAGTATCACGTATATTGACTTACTGTCCACGATCGAGTTTATAATAACTTATTATTTGATTATCATGTAGGAACGGTAACTAAGTAAATAATTTACTTATTATTAAAAATCTAATTTCTTCTACATATAAATTTCCCCTACTTTTGATAAAATTTATTTAGTATCCAAGTTAAATATTAAATGTTATGAGCAGAAGCGGACAGCAAACAAATTACCGTTTTTCCGAAAAATTCTAATTTACAATATAAAAATCTCACCTATAGAATATTATTTTTCATCTTCAAAACGGAAGGGTGTCGAGTTAACACATAATTACAACAGTCACTTACGCGGCAATCTTCTTTTTATTACACGTGGATCAATCAAATTAACGTCAGGCCTCCATTTGTACCGTTATACGCGACAGGCCGTACGCTGAATGTGGGGTAGATCTACATCCTACCTAGCTAGCCAATTTGAAGGTTTTTCAGAGAAGTTATTTATTATTATTTACCAAAACTATCGCGTTGCATGTTTTAACAAATGGAGGCCTGACGTTAAGTTAAATGATCCACATGTAAGGAAAAAAAAGTACAAAAAAAAAGTAAAGACAGTTGTAATTATGTGTTAATTCGACACCCTTCCTTTTTAAAGTCGCTTTAAAAAACCTTTCTCTTAATTTACCGAAAATATATATTTAATAATAATATGTATATATTTCAGTATGTATTTATGTATATATATTTGTATGGGTAAGCCTTTAACTATACTTTTTATTAACTATACTCCTTCCTTTATTTACCTGCACAACCTACCTTTTTCTATTATTTTTATCCTATAACCAAAGATTTTCTGGAAGAAATCGCTCTTAGCGATAAGACCGCCTAGATGTACATATGTAAGTTACTTTATTTTTGTTTGTTTTTACGTGCAATAAAGAGTAATTGAATTGAATTGAATATGAAAGTTTCGATAAGTTTGACCTCATTATGTCCGCAGCCCCCCTGCGCCCGCCCAATCACACCCCCGGCATTGCATACAAGCGAACAGATTTAATTACCTACTACTACTACAGGCGCACCAGCCTGTGCGTACACGTTTATGAAAGCACGTAAATATTAGTAACGCTGGCTGCTGCACCCAGCGCACTCAATAGAGGGACAATGTTACACGTCAACAACATTAGTGCTTCTCTTTCTAACTGAGACCGTCGATCACTCGGCGGGCGGTCGCAAACAGTAGTGCATACTTCCAGCCGTGCTCTGTTTCTCAGACAACGATATATTGACGAGGGGAGTGTCGCTTCTTTACGTAGTCATATTTTTCTCAGCCCTAATGCTATCAATGGAGGCCTCATTCGCTTGTAATTAAAAACAGCTTTCCGCTTAAGTGACAGTTGTGTTTATGTATTAACTCTATTACCCTTCCTTATAGAAGTCGCTTTAAAATAAAAACCTTCACCTCAATTTACTGAAAACATACATTTATAACTTGCGATATGTTTGACCTCATCACGTCCCTAGACCCTCTGCGCACGGTGCAAATGGAAGCCTCACGTTATGATTGATCCGCGTATAATTTGCCGCTTATGTGACACAGGTGTAATTGAATCTCACGTGTTTACTCGACAGCCTCGTTGGCTCTTGGCCTGTGCGCTCATTAATC
Source organism: Esperia sulphurella (assembly GCA_947086405.1). Lineage (NCBI taxonomy): Eukaryota > Metazoa > Arthropoda > Insecta > Lepidoptera > Oecophoridae > Esperia > Esperia sulphurella. Next base: position 11,664,687 of record OX352267.1, read on the forward strand.
ATCGCAGTTACGAGGTTCGACGTCTACGAGGTGTTACGAGGTGTGAGGCAATATCGCTTCATTATGTTACACTCATCACGGTTGCGAGAGACAAGTTATTAAAGCTGAAGGGAAGTTAACAAGAAATCGATTATGAGAAATTGGAATTAGTATGCTCTGGAAGACTTTGACTTGTTTACAAAAATCATTAATACTCGACTTCCTTATGTCAAAGATGATTCTTTAAATATTCGAGTAACTTAATTTATAACAACTGTATTAATAATATTTTTAACCACCGATCGACGCCAAAAGGAGAGTTGTTATAAACTTATAAGTTTGACGCGTATGTGTGTATGTACGTATCTGTTTGTTTTCCTTAATAAGTAAATATTTTAGGGAAATTCTTAACCACGTTTGCTCCATCAAGTGTAGATCTTCAACTTTCTTCACCATTTATGAAAGGATCTCAGCTATAGATTTTGGTAGTAACTCGAGTTTGGACTCAAACTTTTGAGTTTATGGTGCCGCCCCATTCAGAGTATGATAATGACAGAAAAACGAAATCTGGTATCTTGGCAATACCTAGTAACCATTAGAATATTTCGGGTCTAGGTTTATGAGCCGCTCCCACACACGAAATATAGAGGGTTTGACGATCACCTGAACGACATTTGTCTGGATCTTACCAATCAATGGTAATAGCCGGAAACTTTGGATTTATAATACTCAAACGTAGAAGTTCATACAATAATAGCTCAGAAAAAAATCATGTAAGATATGGGTTAATCCAACTAGTTATACTGTTAGTTCTCCGACTGAACAGAATTGACAAAAAAGTCCAATTAGTTCTACTGCTTAATGTACACACTACCACTATTCTATCTTAGAGATACCAGAGTAACTAGGTGAATTAACTCTGAGATACTAAATAGTAGCATTGGCAGTACACCTATTACTTATAAAAGTGAATTAAATACCATAATTTTCGTAATAAGTTAATTCATACTTTTTATATTTATTTGGTAACGTCCTCAAAAGACTCCGCAGTGATGAATATGAGGAGGTGCATGAAAAAGTTGATGAATGAGGCTAGGGAGGTGTGTCGGGATCGCGCAAAGTGGCTATACAACGTCTCTGCCTACCCTCTGGAACCAAGGCGTGAGCATTATGTATATATGTATACCTTTCTTTTGGTGCAGCTTTTATTTTTATTTAATAATTTAACTTTTGTAGTCTGATAAAATTCTTATCCAATAGAGCTCAATCAGTTAGCTAGAACAAGATAGCGGTTAGCACGTCAGGTCTTCTTTCACTGCTTAACTTTGTCTTTGTATACGAGCCAGGATGTAGTATCATAGGTTACTTTACACGACAAATTAAAATTACAGCAAAAAATTATATAAACGTGTATGGCACTGCGGGACAGACGCTAGTTTTATATGAACGAATGAACGATGACATGATTTATGTATGACAAAGCCGTTGCTAAAACATCCATCATCACGTCTTTAGTCATCGTATCGATCGAGCATCGATATCTGCATAGCGCAGAGCCTTGACACGAGCCCCGTGTCACTAGAGGTACACTAAACTATCGTGCTAGATTCACTGTACGCTAATTTATGCAAGCTCTAGTCGGTCACGATGCAGTTACGATATCTATGCGGCTATCTTATCAACAAGTATCTAGCTATATTTAGATTATTTCATGTTTAATGAAAGTGTATTGTCTGACTGCAATATTGTATATGCGGAATATGTAAATGCTTTAACCGATATAAAAAAACAGGTACATCAATTTTTACTAGTTGTGGAGACCCCCTATTATGTGTAGCACCTGTGTCAGAGGGCCACGCTCTTCCATAACATACATATATGTAATAGTGTACCAGAACAATGTATCAGATTCTTCGCAATAAACAGCATTATACTTTATATCTACATCTAATACTATTAAATATCTTGTATTTTATATTATTTTTAAGAGTGCAACATAATATTATGTAGAAAAGTGTGTTTGCCTGAGAGGGTGTACATGATATGTGTGTGCATGTGGAGGGGGGGGGGGGGGGTTTAGAGAGATGTAGGATGTGTAGAAGGTGTCGCTGTATTAGAGATACAAGTGTTTTGAATAGAGGATCTGGGTACCTACTCCGTATGCATTCTTTAAAAAGCCTCAGTCTGCAGTACATGGATCCAATGTTTGATTCCCGGTCAGACGAACTTTTGTAACATCAACAGACTATGCTTATGTGCACTTTTGGATTCCAAAGACACTCGTCCAAACCATAACTCATCAAATCAGATACTGGTCAAATTGTATTCTGACTGAACTTTTGTATTCTAAGATAGTTGATATGTCAACTTTGACACTAATTATCAGCAAAGACCATAAGATACGTATATATGTTACTAGTCCAGTAGGTACTTATAACAGTCCCCTGTTGTCTACAATGCGGGGCAGTACCAACACACTCCTGGAAGTTATTGGGGATAGGGTCGATAGCCCAATAATGAGACACTAGGTGAGGTCACATGTTACTTCGTCAAGCACGGGTAGCATGTGACATCTCTCAATGTTACCCGTCACATATTTATTAGATACATTTACCTCTGATAACCTAGTCGTTAAGCATTAATTACTCTAACCAAAATATGTACTTTTAGTCGGAATTAAATATATTAATTCGTTTATTAATAATAAGTTTTTAGCCGAATAACTAAACGAGCTACGTTTATTTGATATCATAAAATATTGAAGGTTTTACATCATGTAAATTCAAGGTAGTTGATCTAGTATCTATCTAGATAGTTGGTCTAATCATCAACGATGATAATCGTGGTGTAATGACTGATAGATGAGGCTTTGCCGTGTGGTTTCCGGTAGAGTAGAATAGGTCAAAAGTCAAAAAAGTCATAAATTAAATTATTAAAATTAATATTATATTTGCCGTGTGGTTTCCGGTAGAGTAGAATAGGACCACTCCAACCCTTCCCGTGGATGTCGTAGGGAATACATTACAAAACGTCAATCAGGCCTCCCCAACGCGTCTGGCCAGCGCGGGGAGTGTAGGCCAAATCCTCCGTCTGTCTCCGGCAGATGAGAGAGGGTTGTGCTCCTGCAGTGGAGACAAAAATAACCTGATGATGATGATGAGGCTAAATTCTGAATGCGCTTCGTAATCGTGCATCAAGAAAGCTGTTGACTGCACGTCCGCTTGTTTCCCACGCAATGTAAACATCGATTATAGCTAAACTGTGTGGTTTGATGTTGTATGCATAACGACGTAATTGCCGTGTTACAGGTCAATTATTCAGTGCGTAAGTGACTTGATTCGTTCATTATTTAAATTGTAGTTATTGTTAAGCTGTACGATTAGACAAAGTAAGACAACTTCGATTTCAATAAGCAAAACGGAGGTCTCAATACTATTATGACAGTACTGAGACCTCCGTTTTGAAGTCAGACCTATGGGTCTGAATAGGCTTCTTCTGCACACACTAACACCTAGTGTACTGCCAAGTGTACTCATGTGCAATAAACATTACAACACAATACACTTTATTGTATAAACAAATACAGTTATAAGTTTTAAAAGTTAAAAATAGTACAGTTTAGGATTTTAACCATAACTTTTGTCTTTGGAAGGTCTGAATGATGGCCTTATATGCGGAGGGATTATGGAGGGAGTCCGTAATTTGGTTATAAATACCGATAAACTAAAAAAAACTTTAGTTACTTATAACCAAAATATGTTTAGTCAAATCAGCGTTTAATTAATTGAATGAGCAAAACTGGCCACTTATTATAGACAAAGCTTTGGTTACACGTTGTTCAGTAATCACTTTTTATGTAGGTATCTCGTAAATCACGTTTCAGTAACATTTAAAAGAAACTTTTTCAGTGGATCTCCTTGGTTCGGTAAAGGTACTTATATTTCATTCCAGATTCATAGTCCTATGAAAACCAACGCTATTTACGTCTCGGTAACATATACATGAAAGGGTCACCAGCAGCAAAAACAGGTTTGTATTACCATGTAAACTTTGCAGTCCACTTAGGAACACCATCTATTGTGTATTTTGTTTTCGAGACGCAAATGCGTTTGTTTTCATAGGACTATTAATCTGGAATGAAATATACTTACATTTGGTTTGGTTGTCAGGCCTTGTTATATATTGTTGCACCCTGTTTCACTGCTATATGTAATCACATCAGATTTAGCCACAAGATCTGTATTCGTTTAACTCTCATAAAATGCTAGCGCTTTTTCGATATCATAACATATTTATACAAGCATTAGGCTCGTTGGCTCATTTTATTGTGTCATCAATAAAATATCTCATCATAACGAAATACTTGAAGTCAATAAGTCTCCGAGTGAAACTTCTGCCTCATCATTCGCCTTAAACGCCTGATATGAATCCACCGCACAACTTGCTATCAAGGAAACCTTTCCGTACTCCTTACTGTTATAGAAATAGAGTTTAAAATAAGTAATGTTTATCGTGTTTCGATGGAAAATGTTGTGGGTTCAGATTGTTGCGAGGAGGGTGGTAATGGCTTCCGTGCGATAGCTGAATGGGCCCTGACAGCAATCGGCCGCTTTTCGAAGGAGCCTCGAGTGAGCCTCGCGAACCGTGACGTAGGTAGTCATTGATGGCTGAAGGTTCTGGGAATTTTGCGATATTGATTTTTAAGTCATTTATTTTAAGGACTATTGAAGGCGATATTTTATTTCGCTACCTGTCGTTCTGAATGAATATAATGTACTTGGTTGGTTTGGGTTCTTGTGTGTTATGATTTACGATGATATAACGATTGCACCCTCCTCCCCCCTCCCCTCACCCATGTATTTACGCCTGCATACACTATCATCGTAACTACCCTCGTTTTGTTTTGTTTCGTAGAGACTATTTCATATTTCTCTAAAACATCAAGCTGACATATTACAAATTATTTAAGCTAACATGAACATCAGTCTTACACGCTAAAAGAAATTAATACTACTCAAGCATAACCTTTGTTTGTGTTTCCATTCGTAAAATTGGTTGAACTAATTGCGAGCTCGCTTGCATTTCACGTGATGGAATATGCAACGGGTGCACTTCCATCCATTTACGTAAACCTGAGCTGAACAAAACGTTTTGTACGTGTATGTGGATTGTATTCAGATGTATGGAGGTAAGGTAGGGTCTTTATATTATGGGATTTTCTATACTTAACTAGGTGATTTAACCAATTTGGAATGTAATACCATACAATCCTATCTTGATGTTTGTCTACGGTGTTTGTTGAGGAATCTCTATGCATATAATTATGCATTAAATAACATATTTCAAGTTACCATATCTATGCGTTAATAGATGATTTTTATGATGAATAAAAATAACTAATACATAACATATCGTTATCTTTATCAGATTATCTCTTATAAGCCTAGTGATTTCCGGCTTAGAATAGGGTAACCTGCAATTTTCCCGTGGGGTCAACAAGGCGACTAAGGGATTGCACCACGGACGTGTATAAGTATTAAGATGATTACTGCGATCACCAATCCGCCTGCCAAGCGTGGTGATTATAGCAAATCCCCCAATGCACATCCTACCAAAAGTGACATTCTATTTGCGAGACTAATGTTCAGTAATAGACGTATTTCGGTTGTTAATATCCCAAGAGTACCCACTATTCAATTCAGTTATAAGAGATCTTGAACAGAACTCTATTTCCATGTGCTACCTACAACTCACTGTAAATGCAAGTACGTGGTAGGTAGACGTAGGTAGTAGGAATATGCCTCTAGCATTGTAATGGCCATTCACATTGTAGCCGGGAAACAATACTGGAATATAGTTCTGGAATAAATGGAGCGAACACTGGATGATTTAGCAGTACTTTAATATTATTTCTAGTTGTACAGACAACATAGAATGTGGACAATTACGGTCAGCGAGATAGAGAGAGTGATTCTTAAAGTTTGGTTTAAAGAATGTGATTCATGAGGAGGAAATTCGACAGAAACCTCTTATAAGGCAACGATCTCTATGTACTACCAGATGGAGCGTTCCAAACAATCGCTCTGTTCCGCGCAAGTAACCACAACTCTTTCACATTCACTTTGAAACTTGTGCAGTTACTACTCAGAACATTTAATTATTTACTAAATATTGACATTATTTAACCGTAGCGTCAATATTTAGTAATAATTAAATGTTCTGTGTAGTAACTGCACAAGTTTCATTGTGAATGTGAAAGAGTTGTGGCTACTTGCGTGGAACAGAGCGATTGTTTGGAACGCTCCATCTAGTAGTACATAGAGATCGTTGCTATAAGGTAAGGTAAACCTCCTTCAACGTCCGTGAGCGCTTATAATGCAGTTCGGATGACGGGTAAAATCGCTTATATTCGAGTATAAACATAATTATAATAGACTAAGATCTGGAACTCTTTCATTTCAGTAACAAGTAAAATCTCTAGCAGTCTAGCTTGTTTTGACGGCAGTTGAACTATATAGAGCGGTTAATACCGCCATCATTATTTTTATCACAATCCGGCATTTCAAATTAAATATTAATATACAATAATTTTATACTAAGGGGCAGGGGTTTAAATTCTATATACAAATATATAAAGGTGCAATTTTCGAGATTTGATTCTTTAATATTGTTATTATATTTTGGCACAAAGTCATATCGTATTGATAGGGACAATCAAAAAATGAATGTAAGACAATGGAGAAAAGGCTTACTTTGTTTTGATATTTAAATAATTTTATGAAGTTTTAATTAGTTTATGCAGAGTAGTACAGTAATATTCTATTCGTGTTTTCCCGTCTATATCCTAAAATCTCCTGTTAGACTGGAATTGTATTCTAAGAGCTCATGGACTATAAGTAATTAGTGATTAATAACTAACAATAACATATAGAACTACTTAATATTTTGAACCGAGTAAATCAAAATCACTTTAGCCTCCAACGCAGTAATTTCATCAATCAACGTTCTACGACCTACATACTGAACATGTTCCACTTGACACTTAATATTTAGAACAAGCTCGTAACTAACATTTAGATTTCATCTCTATTAAAACACACACACACACACACAATAAAGTCAAGTGGCGGTAGGAAAACAATTTCGTTACTTTTTTAAAGTTTGTATCTATTTAAAGTGCACTTTCGAGCATCGCGACCGATCGCGTCCGCGCGCGGCCGAAGCGACAATACTATACACAACAGCGGCCGATCGCGTACGTCGGCAGAAACATTATTTTCATAATGTTTAGTATTGACGCAGGGGGCGCCATAGAGCGCGCGCGGCTTACGATAGTCGTAGACCGCGCGAGGCCGCAATCGGTCGCGATGCTCTAAAGTGCACCTTTATTAATGCAAGTAAACGTTCAAATAAGTGATGGATGTCACAAAAATCTACATTGACATTTCAGTACCCTATCTTTTACTACGACCACTTGAAAGCATGCAAAAACGTTACTATGCTATGACATACCCAAGAAGCAGGAGGGTATCTCGGGAACGGTGCGATCGACTTTGTGGCAACATTGCTTGGCAGTTCATGCTTGAATCCTCTTTTCAGACGCTGTTTTCTTCTGTCCCGCGATTTGGATCTCAGCATAAGAGCTGCCTGCATACTTGCCAGTTTTGTGGCCTTGGGTAAGCGCGCACAGAAAACTTAGCTACGGCCAAGACCGAGCGTCCGAATTCGAACAAACCGCACAGTCCACAACGCGCGCACTATACACTAGTGATGCGCTGCGTAACGGTTTAACGAGCGTTAAAAATCGCGCAAGTTTATATAGCACTCCCGTATTTTTAAACTTGATAAATTTAGTAACTCTACGACTAGCGCGACTAATTATCTAGCGTTTTACTTTGTAATTATAATTTAAACAGACTTAGGATTTATATACATCAAACGTCGATATCACTCTTATGTTAGTCCCATCACAGAATTGATTACTTTCGTTTTATCTCACTTTTAGAATGATTTTAGAATTGGATTGAGATAGGCACAAGAAAGGCGCGAAAATATATTTAGTTATTTTTATATCTAAATTGAACTATTTAATTACAGTGGTCGTTACCTTATTAATACGATATGTTTTAGTGAGAAAAGAATACGTAATGGAAGCAAGCGCAATTTGGCGTATTGTTGAACCACTTGTTACTTTTAAGAATGTTTCTGTTAGCACTGTCACTCATGTTTCGTTCCGCACATCAAGTCGCAGTCTCTGGTTCTTCGACACCTGCCATCGAGCGCTACTCTCCGCGAGGTGTCGCTGTTTCATGGCCGGCCCACTTTTGTCACTTTACTTATCAACACTTCTCCGCAACACATATTATTGACGATGTACTTGCGAATAACGCATGCTAGAAATACGTTAGTTAATTCTACGGTAGGGAATTAAGGGATACTGAATATCAACATTGAAGGCAACGAAACAACAGCTTTGCTAAACATAGTTGCATTGTCTCACGTCCTAATCTTACTCATGCTAAAAATAATAAAAGGCATACGTACCTATGAAACTTATTTACTATGAAATTTCAACTGAGACTATCAAACAATGATCTGCGTACACACAACACACAAAATCTTATACTATTACAAATCATGCTTAGAACTAATATACATACAGACATAGAGTAGACGACATTTACAGGCATGTTGATATACCTCGACGGTATCGCATGGTGAATGTGGTTCGGAGACGAGCGCGGAGAGCGGGCGGGGAGGCGCGGCGAGGCGCGACTCCCAGTGCTGGCAGGAGTATGCGCGGACGCCGGTGGGCGCGGGGTGCGGGGGGCTGTGTGCGCCCGGGCTCGGCGGCGCGGGTTGGCGGCCGTGCTGGCGCGCCTGCACAGTCGCAAACCGTTATTACCGTTAACGTATAACGTTATTTGTTAGTCATTAGTCGCAAAAAGTAACAGACGTTACCAAAAAAGTTACGGTATTGAGTAGCAAACAGACAGACAGACAATCTGAGGTGTGTTATAACGCCTGGTAACTGTAATTACGCTGACTCTCCTGCGTAATATATAATAATATATATACACGTACATATAATAACCGTAATTAAACAGTCAGAAATTAAGTATTGATTGATTGCAAAACACTTACAAGTTTTAAATTATTAAGTACCACGTTCAAAAATTTAGTTTCTCACAGTGCTATATAATTAGTTTTTTTCCATAGGGTTCTTCTAAGGAAACACAAGTCTATCAAGGTCAGCATTCCTATTCATTAATGCTGGATGCGAAGGGCGGAGGACCGGGTGTGGTGGCGTTCATTGGGGAAGGCCGATGTCCAGCAGTGGACGTCTAAAGGCTGACATGATGATGATGATGATGATTCCTATTCATTCGGCTGGTATTGCAGGGTCTGTTGGAAGCGATGGCCATTTATCATCAGGCGAATCGGCTGCCCCTTTACCTTCCTACCCACTAATAAAATTTATAAGATTTTTCGTTTCTAGAATGCTACAATGTCTTACCTTTCGGCCCGCGAGCGACGCGCCGCCCGCCGCCGCGTACATGCACCGCCGCCGCGCACCGCTCACCTAGCGCGGCGCATCGTCTACCCGCCTCGCGCCAGTATGCTGTTTGCTTTATTGAGCAGCGAGTCGGCGCGCGGGGGCGCCCCGCCGCTCCGCCGCATCCGTGCCTCTAGTGACGTACACCTATAAACACCGGGTAGCGTTAATACGATAACGGTTAATACATTAACGCGTAAACGGTTAATTATGTACCACACTAAAATTATAATTTTTTTTTATCAGAAATATGACCGTAAAATAAAAATGATGTCAAATACTGTCTATATTCACGATTTGCTTAAATGCCATATGATAATTCAGACATTAAAGTAACTAAACAATGAAATTTGATTCTAATTTTGTCATATACTTATGTCGTAGCACACTATTACAATAAAATTATACGTGGTGTCTGAAATAAACCTGATTGATAACTCCATCATCTCTGCCTACCCCTCTGGGACCAAGGCGTGAGCATTATGTATGTATGTATGATAACTCCATTATTGTCATTTTTTGTTATGTACATAACATATTTTCCCTCAAAATATAAGTATAACTAGTTATTAATTGAGACTCAAAATAAATAACTTTTTGGCTAATTGTGTTTATGCTCCATCCAATATGAAAAGTAAATTTAAAACTTAGAACGCTTATACTGACACTTGAGCCTTGAGTAACTTAACAAGTTTATCACTATTATAACCAATTAAACCGATTATATTTCTTTTTGTAGCTTCTCATAGCTTAGCTACTGAACACGATTACAACAGTTAAAGAAAACACTTAAAACGTATTAACAATATGTTTTGCTTAAAATATCTAAATATTCTAACATTACATATAAAATAACCAATTGGCTGTAAGTATATTACGGTGTTTGTTTCGAAACCCAAAGGTCATATTACCGCCCCCGTCATAATAGGCAATAAAATATCCTATGTAATAAACATAACATAATAATAACACCTACACTGCGTTCCCCACACAATACCTTATGATGAGAAAATGTTCAATATAATTTATACAATATTGATCATTTAGATTATACTACTAGACCTTAAAGATGTTTATTTATAAAAAATATTGATGTATACATAATATTTTCAAGTACTTATTTCAATACGTAATGAAATTATATAACAAATGATTACACACTTTTGTTTTAGTGTTACCACCTAATTATTTTAAATGTAATGAAATATTATTTACAATCAAATATTGAATCTGTCCTACTTACTTTATTAATTGATTTTATTTTAAATGGAAACGCAGCGTATATGTGGCTGGTGATTTCATATAAGTAGTCGACTTGGTTATTGTCTATTAACAAATTGTCCAGTCTGTTCTAAAATGTTTATTGATGTGACAGAAACAACCGATTCCGTAAAATTATTCCATATGAATTCAACCCTGTTATTTAAAAAAATTCTTCGAGAGTTCAGGTGAGCATTGGATTTTGTATTCTCATATTATGTCCTCTGAGTCGTTTAGGGTTTGAATTAAAATATTTGCTTATGAATGAGTTGTGGTGATTGTTTAAGATCTGAGACAAAGTAAAGGAAATGTTACTAATCGCGAGCAGGACTGCGAGGCAAATCCTAGTACATAATAGTATACAATACGAGTACACTTTCTTAAAAAAATAGAAGATTAATCTAGATATAAACAAATTCGCCATAGTAATACAACTTAAACTAAGTTTTTACAATCTTCAACTGTTCGCTTAACGACAACGCTCATACAAAGTTCAGAACTGAATTAAAACTGTCACAGTGTTGCCAGCGAACGATATAAGTTTAATGGAATAAGCAATCAAAGGCTTGCTCGGAGGCCCGCGGCCGACCTAGGCTACTCTAAATTAATGTACTTCCAACTAAGGCATTCTAGAATATGACGGCGTAGTACTTACATAATAATAGGGGCTGTAAGGAGGAAGATCATCAGGTTCTCCCAAAGCTAACCTCACTTGCGATCGGTCGGTGCACCCAGCTAACGATCCTCTAGCAATAAATTCTATGTTACCTTTACAATATGAATACTAGTTTTGCTTATTTTTCTAATTTGTCAAAGTCAAAAGTCCCCTCCCATCAGATAATATCTCTGAGATCACGTATTTTAAGTACTATATAAATAAATTATTGTAACTTATAGTTTATTCTATTCTTAAAACAAAAAACACCCGTTTAGCCGACGATATGCCATCTAATCATCTATTATACATAACATAATAAAGTCCTTCTATTTTGCGAGATAGGTGAAGATTTTCGACCAAGTGGCGCTTTGGCGGGATTACCTTTCCACTATCGCTCTGTATATTCGTCTCTTATCAAGGGTACGTATTGTCATGTACTTGTCTAATGCTTACAGTACTCGTTCCGCATTAGGCAAGGTATGTGCGAATATATATTTTTTATTAATTTCTTATGGTATAACCATTCTATATAGCGAGGTTATAAAAAAAACAAACCGTAAGCTTAGAAATGCAAATTTATGATTCGTGATTGGCGATTATGGACTTTAATACCTTAGGAGTAGACAATAAGATACAATGATTAGTTAGTTCAAAGAAGCTAATACAAACGTAATTTTACACGTTCGATTACGTGAGGTTTTTTTTTAAATATTGATCATATATTTAAATAACTCACACATGTAATACTTGAATCTCTTAACATTTAAATATTACGCCTATATTCTAATTAAAATATAAAAAAAACTTTTGTTACATTAGCTGTTTACCGCGATATTAATTTTGTTCTTTGAATTTTTGTCATCTCAAAGTATAAGATATTCATACTCATTTAGTATTTCAACCTTTTGAGACAGTGAGAACTCTAGGCTAGTACTCAGGTATCTTATTTTCAGTGATCTTAAAGCTTAACTCAAGATACCTGAGTACTATCGACCCCACATCTCACCCGATACACGTAAGGGTAAAATCTGAGATTGGAAAAAGAGCTATATTGTGCATTATTAAACTTCAGAGCGCTGCCCTGCATCCAGTATGAACGTCTGGAACGTGAATCTTGTCGGAATTCGGAGTCGTATAGTAAGAAACCTGCCGATACCTGGACGAATAAAAAAAATACTGCATTGATTCGTACAACGTATCGCTATATACACCTACATAGCTATGGACATAGACATAGACGTCGTGTCGTAGCACGCGTAGCACTGCGTAGGTTTGGGTGATTCATCACATTGTAGAATGTATATGCCGAGGTGCGGGATTTACCTCGACGTCTATCTAACAGTCTAAGTATTTTAAATGAAAGTCTTTTCACTGTATACAATAGGGTAATTATATTTACTAATTACACGTAATGATATAACAGAAAGTATAGCGTGTTAGTGTGGCGAGTGATGGGGAACGACTAAGGAGCGGGGTGCTCGCGCGCCTCGTGGCGGCTAATTGTTTACGCAATAGTTTGTGCCCTAACATCATTATGTATCAGCCCTTAGACGTCCATTGCTAGACATAGGCCTGTTCCACAAACGCCACCACACCTGGCCCTCCGCCGTCCGTACCCAGCCGCTTCCGGCCACCTTCTTAAGGTCGTCGGTCCTACTGGCGGCGAGGCGTCCTACCCCATTTGGATGAGAGATAAATAGATTAATTAATGTATGTTCTGTGTCAGAGATAAGACAGTGTGTAAATTGTCATCGAATAATATGTAAACAAAAGACAATTCTTTATTGCACACAAATTAACAATAACAAGTATGTGTGTGTTTACGCCTGATTATACGCCTAGTTATCAGAAGATAACAAATCATGCAAAAATATGACGTAATGACTCTGAATAAACACTCTTTCCCTTCTTTTCATTTCCTCTGATGATTCAGTGTTTGGACATATAATAAATTGTAACTGTCTATGGATACCACAAACAAATATGCAATTATGGATCAAAATAAAGAATACATTAGTGTGCTGGATTTAATAACAATACGCGGGCGCCAGATTGCTCCAAAACTTTTTATCAACACTGGACAATCTCTACGAACAAACATGTCTTGACGCACTTAGGAACAAAGTATCTACATGATATTTAATAAAATATGAAACTTACTATCTAAATCTACTGCGTAGTAAATTAATGATAATATGGGTCGAGCGTTAATGTAAGCCTTAAAGCGATCCCCACACTGGGGTGGTGGCACTGGTCTGTTATGATATATGGGATTCATCAACATCATCATCAGGTTACTTTTGTCTCCACTGCAGGAGCACAACCCTCTCTCATCTGCCGGAGACAGACGGAGGATTTGGCCTACACTCCCCGCGCTGGCCAGACGGGTTGAGGAGGCCTGATTGATGTTTTATAATGTATGGGATTGTAGTCGATAAAAAAATAATGACGTATATAAATGTACCAAGTGTACTCTTTAGCAATAAATGATTTTGACTTTGTATGAAAGAAGCCATATTGACGCGGGCAAGGCATGGCAAGTCCATGCTCAACCTACAAGCCTGTACACATCTAAACATTTTGTTTTGCGTCACTGACCTTATATAAATCATTTTTTCAATGTTTTCCTTTACATCGAAACTGAATTAGAGTGTTCAATTTCTTTTATGGCTACATTGGGGTCCCGGTAAAGTTCAAAGTACGATAGATTGACCGATAAGCCACATAACACTGATGAATAAGTAACCCTAATTATATACATATTTATAAGTGTGCAAGGTTACTTAATTAATAAGCATTAACGACATAATGCTTATTGCATAGCTTGAAATAATATCAGAACGTTGGCATGGCGCAGCGTGTCGAGATATCATAACTCGTAGCACCCTCGTAGCACACTGTTACAATTGTGCTACGAATCATGAATTGGCTATATTTTGATATTTTCTGTATCATTTGAGCTATTAGGCGATATTAGTGTTATTATTCTATGTATGTATGTATTACACGTATTTGTATTTGCAAATTTATATAACGTAGGTGAGAAAAATGGATTGTCAATAATTAATGTCACTATAATATCATTGATAATTTTCAAAGAGTGTAACGATAGTAGATTGTTCAACAGCTAGGGTCTAAAATGAGCCATATCACATGAAATGGTTAGTTCGGATGTGTTATGGCGTACTAGTCTCGAGTTAAACGCTCTACTTTTCACTTCTACTGCGAGGAAATAAAAATAAATATAACATTAAAAGTAGATGGTAGTTTACAATGAAAATTCCAGAATTTCCCTACTTTTACACTTTTGTTTTAATTAGTAGTTTGGGAATAACACAAAAAATAATAGGTCTTTCAAATTATTTTATGTTTACTTCTTGTTCATATGTGGTTATCTAATATAAAAAAATAACAAAAGGCAAAATGGCGGTAGTCGCGTCTGTTTGAATTACTTATTATCTAAAAAAATTATTAAATGGCCCGGTTCGGCCAAAGTCTCAAAAGGCTGTATGAACCTAGCTCCTTGCTTATATCACACATAAAAAAATCTAGAATAAAAAAAGTTGAATAGAATTACTTTAGTCCCTAGAAGTTCAATGACACACCTTAGCTTTGGTGCCCGAAGGCACAATGAGACACTTTATGAGCATCAGAAATGAAAACTACCTTTTTAGAGCCAATCAATCATCAGTCTACTGCAGTCCACTGCTAGGCCTTTTTTAATACGCACCACCACGCCCGGTTCTACGCTCTTCCTACCATCGTCGGTTCATTTGTCACTGGGGCGTCCCACGCTGAATCTACCAGGTAAGCGGCAGTAAAGTCAGTTCTGCAATATATATCAGCTAGTGGCATGGCAAAATTAATATCACTGTAATATCACAAATCCTCTTGTTATATTTCTTGTTTCATTAGAAATACAATATTTACCATTAATGGAACCTACGACATCCCTGATAATGATTTATCGATATCGATTAAATCTGGTATTAGATAAGTTCATCCCTATTATTGTCATTATGTTGGTATGACGTATTCTGACGTTCCAATTTTTGCTATGTTGGTATTGAAAGTGATGCTAAACCTATGGCCAGTGGCTAGTATGGAAGTCTACTCTTAATTATATCCTCTTTGATATATATATGGCATCCCACTTACACTTCAAGTTGTTTACCCTTTCGGCTAAGTCAGTGACCTTAGCTCTTCGTCGGATCTCCTTGAATAAAATCGAGCAAACACTGATTTTGTCATTGAAAAAGTTATGTGAACATTCCACGTATTTATTCCAATTATGTAAGTTTGTTTCAGCCGGTTTCCGATATGTTTAGTATTAAGATGACAATAGTGATAGAACACAATAAAGAATAAGTGTTGGGTATGAGTAAGGTATGAGATAGATTAGTACAAAAGATTAGTGAAAGGGCTGACTAGGGGACTGCGTGACCCCAGAAATAGGTTAAGCGGCTTGCGGTGACGTAATCGAACACGCTTTCTCGGCCACTCACTCCTTTATGACTACTAACTACACTGTCTGGTGCACACAGGGTGTACTAAAAACTATAATTATACGTGCCGCAGCCGTGTGGTCCCGGCTTGAAATAGGGCCACCCCCAAACTTCCCGTGGGTGTCCTCAAGGCTACTAATGGATTACCCAGAGACTGGCAGCAGGCGTTCTCCTGTTTAATAGTAAGGTCCTGAGTTATTTAAGGTTACTACTGCGATTAACAGTCCGCCTGATAAGTGTTGTGTTTGGGCCATATCTCGTAATAGACAGCCCCACAAGAGTGGCATTTTATTGGAGAGGCTTATGTTCATCAGTGGACATATTTCAGCTGACGATGATTATAGTGACATATTAGGCCTGATTCTGAAACATTTAAAATTTAACAGCACTAAAATTAGTTTTCTCCTTATCTTCATAATACTGCGTGACAGGGATAGCAACGATTTTAGTGCTGTAAAATTTTAACGTTTTGCTTTTAGAATAGGGCCCATTGAGATATTATATTCATTTATGTTATTTCTAATTAACAGCATTATGTCCCGAATTCTCCCAAATATTACACATGAAAGTTTTTTTCGAGATTTCAATAAAAAAAACGATAATCGCAAAAATTATTTAAATTTGCATTGGTAAAAATATTCACTTAGGTATATTCCCATCCTTAAAATTAAAAAATATATACAATGAATAATATTATGTCAATCCGTTAAGTAGCTAATAACAAAGATAATATATTGTAAGTATATGTATATCCTTAAGTAGTATTTAGTAAGTAGTATTTAGTATTCTTTACTCATACCTACTATATAATTTTCATCACACCATAGACATAGGGTTTATTGGCATCAGCAATAACAGGTCATTAAAGTTTGAAATCTAAATATAACATAATCATCGTAATAATTATTATCAAAAATTAAATTAAATTATTATTTATTTTAAGACCATGTAAATTACATTTACAATTTTACATGAATTCATCGAAGCTGTGGAAAGTTTGCTCGTAAGGCTTACCCTTACGTAAAATACATTCCCCCTGGTACCAGTAGTCTGGTGGAAACACGTCAGACAGATTGGCAGACACCCTCCGAATTACGTCTATAACCGTGGCGTTGATCGTCGGTTTTATTATATGAATGCAAACACATAATAAGTACGAGTAGATATATTCGATTATATTATGCCTTTTTTGAAAGTTTTGAACATAAAATTATTATTTTTGACACATTTTTACAAATACATAATACTGATTATTTATCTTACATAACATTGAATTCACACCCTTAAATACGTTCTACATAAAGGCTAAAATTATATAAATATACCTAGATAACATTTTGTTCTAAATTAAGCAGTAGCAGTCTCAAGAGGACGTATCATCATTATAAAATAAATTCTAATCATTAAGTTTCCATCATGATTTGAAGAAAATTGTAAGAAAAAATACTAGATGATATCGGGTCGATGGTTAAATACACATTAATATAATTATTAAGCTGAGTTGAATTAATTAAAAACTAAATAAGAATCTATAAATAGACTGTTAAAATATAGGTCAATGATAAAAACGTGCAAAGACCATCGACCAATACATTTATTTTGCATTGCACGCTGCAATTCATATAATTATGGTAACTAGAGAAATTACGTATGGCTCTTTATAATTCATAACCGTTCGGTATAGTATGAATTTATTTTAAAAATAAAGATAATATTAATAAAGAGTACAACATCATCATCATCATTAATGTCAGCCGCCACAACACCTGGTCCTCCGCCCTCCACATCCAGCCGCTTCCGGCCACCTTCTTTAGGTCGTCGGTCCATCTGGCGGCGGGGCATCCCACCCTGGGCGTGCCAATCCGTGGTCTCCACTCCAGAACTCGTCTGCCCCAACGGCCGGCGGGTAACCATAAAATCATATACACTTGTAATCACTTTCGAATACTCTGCACCAATTTGTTTTGTAAAGTTGTTTGTCCCATCTGAGTACAAATCAACACATATTTCCAATCATTTTAGTGTAGCATCGTCGTGGAGTCAGTGTATATTTTTCAGGAAATTCCAATCGTTAAGATTCCATAATGAATTCATGACTTGAAGCAAAAGTGTATGAAACAATACTAGATGGTATCGGTAGATGGTTAAGCACACATCAATAATAATAAACACTTTGTTTAAGTAGTAAGTTCACATAAAAACAAAAATAACATGAGTTTATAACAGCAATTTCATTTTAATAACGGCTAACAACTTAAACAGGTACCTAGTACTGAAGCCTTAACTAGGTTACCCTACACCAGAGGTGCCAGGCCTCTTCCATCAGCCAGTTTATCCATTGTAGGACCAAGTGTGATGTAGAGTGTGTGACCTTAATATTACTAATATTTCCACGCAGTCTCTTTTATTTCACTTATTTATTTATCATGTAGACAACAACATGGTCCTTGTGTAATTAAAACGTAGGTATGACATAAATAAAAAATGTTACTCTATTTTTAGATTTAATGAGTATATGACGTAATTTAGCGGCATCCTGGTGCTATAGGCCCTAAAGTTATTAAGGTAGAACACTTCTCAAGCGCAACTTCAATCGTATTACGATGTTCAACTTTTACAGTAGGTACAAGTATTCTATATTGAAAATATCATGCCGTATTCTCGAAGCAAAATTTCTCTGAGCCCGGCTTACGCTGGTTACTGTGGTCGATGCTAATATAGGATTGCTTTCCGCAAAGCCTTCAATACCGTTTGTACTCTCGCATTGAATTCAAAATATAACGTAGGAGCTTATTTGCATTCATATTTCAATACTTATTGAAGCAAAAGTTCACCGCGTTCTTTAATACAGGTGGAAATCAACTCCTGATTTTTAGTTTGGTTAAACATTGATATTGAAATAGGAAACTCTATAACATCAACTTTCTACACAAGGCAATAAGTGCCTTTCAAGTCAATTAGGTACTAAACTTAACATACGTATCTTAATTTAAGTTGCATGTTCATTTTCTATAGGTATTTCGTCTCATGGGCATAGTTATGCGAGCGAAGTCCTTCGAATAGCAGAGGTCGTAAGCTTCAATTCCCACCGGGAACATGAAACCTTATGCAGTTTATACAAGTTGGGCCTAATCTAAGTGATTTTGTGTAGTCGTAGTTATAGAATAGTGAAATCCTAGTTTGAATTAGAGAAAACTATTAATGACGGGCTATTGGTATTTGAAACACTTTCATAATCATATATAATTTCAGAATTAAAAATTAGTTATTAATTTTGAATAAACTATTCATAACTAAGTTTATTTTTTTGTTATTATGAAAGGATTTAGTTTAAAATGTCATGTCGTGTTTAAATACCAAGCGTTCCACATTGATGACTCAGTCCGTTGAAACTTCTGAGAATAAATGTAACTATGAAATTAAATGAATCATTTTTCAGATTTTAGTTCAGTTTATAACAAAAATCATCTGTTAGTTATTTTATTACTTACTGTATCATGTCCATAATATGAGTAGTATGTAGTAAATACTACGATTCCCACTTGTCACTTCGTTCGATGATATGATTTTAATAACTACCTTAACTGGGTCGATAGTAGTTAAATCGTGAGAAGTATAATTGACAAGTTTTTGATTCTTGTTGTTGAAATGTAACTTAACTACATTAAGCTACATTTCAACAATAATCAAATACTTGTCATTTATACTACTAAAAATTTAACTTTAGTCTTATATTCACGAACATAAGGTTGATTGTATAAAACTAATCCTCACATATTATTTATCGAAGAATTAAATCAAAGTCAAAATTGACGGGACGTGATAATGCTGTGTTGATTTGCATTTGACACTTTCATTATATGTCCTTTAACTCTTTCATTATGTTTTCCTAGTCATACTAAACAAATGTTACCTTAGTAAGTACTTGTTGATAATACTGTAAGTTTCCACACATTTAAACAAAGATTGTAACAAGATATCTAAGGTTACCGGTAACCGGGACATTCAATACCTACTGAATAAATCTTATGCAACTTTTAATAAATTAAAATAAAAAATGCATACAAACCGCACCGCTTCACATCATTTTAGATTAAGTTACATAGGAGGTTGAGGGTTCGAATACCGCTAGAGGTAAATGTTCGTATATTGAATATGAATGTTTGTACCCAAGTCTTGGATCTTTTATATATTTATTTAAGTATGTCTATCCGTTATCTAGTAACCATATCACAAGCTCTGCCTACTTTGGGACTGGATAATTGGTGTGAATGTCTGTGATATATATTTGTTTTCTAATTTCTAACAGTTGTCTCCAAATATTATTCAGCCTCTGAAACCGGTCGCTTAAGATTTGTTTATTACAGCCGATAGCATGGGACTACCTAATTGCATTTTAATTCCTTATGAAGCCAAGGATTTAATTGTTTGTTATGTGCCGCTATAACTTCCACAACTTGTCCAAATTTTCTTTCGGTTACATCGCTACGAATTAATTGGTATTGTTTCTGCATTATTAAACGTGTATTCCACAGTTAACTACATTTGGTATATCTAGGCTTCAGACATACTGCTGTAACTTTAGGCATTCCATTAAAAAAAAAAAACAATTTATCATCGTAAAGTACATAAAACTCTAATATGAATTATGAAATCATAAAAAAGAAGCAATATAAGTTTTAATTAGATAATCGAGGTTAGTGAGTTTTTAAGTTATTGTGTGATCGATATTTTTAATGGCATGTTTCTCAATTTTTCAGTTAGACTAGGCAAAGCTAAAAACATCATGTAAGTTTTCTTACTATACTTTGGTATTTGAGGTAGACCTTATTTCCTATATATAAAGGTCTCCTTTAGTTTGGTTACGGTTAACATACACGATGAGGAAACCACAGGATAATCATAGACGTTCTTTAACAAAAACTCAGATTAGATACATTTAGTAAGTAATTTTTTTAATATTTATGTCGTAGTCTAAAATAATCCTTTTCTTATGTAAATGGCCTAGGGCAGACGGCTAATAGAGCAGAATGGCATGTCTGTTGCGTGAGCGAGAGATTGTAGCAGTCACGTCATTCACAAAACCCTTTAAAATCATTTTACAGATTCTATAGTCTGTAGCTGGCAGTCATTATTATGATGGTTATCCCACTATGTGTCATACAAGAGAACTTCTTCAATATACATATCGAGTATATTCAGTTAAACTAAAATAAAACTTACGTCCAGTCCGTGAGCTCTTAGAATAGAATTCAGGTGTCGAGTAAAATAGGCTATATTCAAATAATAGAATAAGTATAATTAGTTATAAAATACTAAGATGTGAGACTCCTACATTTCGGTAACAAATAAAGTATCACGGCATGTTGTTGTGTTTATTGTAATTGAACCATATAGAGCGGTTAATACCACCACAATTATTTTTATCATAATTCGCCATTCTAATTTAAATACTACGCCGGAGGTCGTGGTATGGTCTCAACAGGGGACAGATTGTAACTTTGCGCAATTTGGTGGTGAATTATTTGTAAATATTGTACCCTTATCAAATTTCCACTGGGAATTCTAGTTTAAAATAAGTGGCGTGCGTTGAGCAAGACACAGTGGACGACAATATACTCGTACTAATAATAATTATAGAATTTATTAAACTATTCTTTTACTAGTTGTGCCCGCGGCTCCGCTCGCGTGGACTACACATTTATTTTTAATCTCACTCTCAATCCGACTCTGACGCCCACGCCCAATCTTGCTCAGACAGATAATCCGGCAAAATTTTCATAAATGACCTTAATGTGTTGTGACCTTAAATTACATGTCCTTAAATCCCCCATATTTTTTATGCAAATATATTAAGTGTATAGACACGCGAAATTTAGGTTTTTATTTATTAGATGTGATTATTGTAGTACGTACATTACAGTTATCCTCAGTCTGTCTCCGGCAGATGAGAGAGGGTTGTGCTCCTGCAGTGGAGACAAAAATAACCTAATGATGATTGCAGTACAATCGCACTCACAATTGTTTACCTTTAAATCTAAGGCATCGATCAATATCACAACCCGGGTGTGATACATACATAATGTATTATTTACACCCGAACCACTCATAGTCCATCAAGACAATTGACACCTGTAATTTACACTGCACATGATACTTTATATGAGATACTAGATATGCCCGCGGCTACGCTCGCGTGGATTACAGAATTATGTTACTCCTTATTACTTACTAGCATTTGCCCGTGACTTCGTCCGCGTTGGTTTCGATATTTACACATCTTCATTGCTTTTAACGATTAATTTGGTTTTCCATTGGAATTAGATGTTTTTTTCTGGATAAATCAGGTCCTATTACAGGACCTAACCTATATGTGTGCCAAGTTTCATCCCGATTCGTCCAGTGGTTGAAGCGTGATTGAGTAACAAACATCCAAACTTTCACATTTATATTATTAGTGGTATTATGTTACATAACAATTTATATACTAATACCTGGCCAAAGAATATGTCAATGAATTAAAAAAAAGTAAATCGGATAAGTGGTTCTAGAGTTATAGGCAAACTAACGATCAGACAGAAAGACGTTTCGTCTTATAATATGTATAGGGACGAATAAAGGTAATAAACTCACTTCCTATACACTAATGTTAAGAAGGAGAAAAGTTTGTTAGAGATTTCTAAGTTTTTCAAGTTTATGATGGTGAATTTTTTTTTATTGTAACAACCATTTATCAGGGAAAGTATTTCCTCTCCAATAAATTTAAAGTGGTTGAATAATTTCTTTAAAGTAATATATAGATCGTAAAATTCACGAAGCACCTCCCTCTACTTTTAGCGAGGGGTAAGCGCGAGACGCGAGGGGGGGGGGGATTCGAACCTATCCGAACGCCAGTATCATAGTGTACGTATGCACACATTGATGATTAGTGCGTAACGATAGAACTAAAATAATAACAATATAACGCATTCAACGTAATGTAAACGATTTAGAAAAGGAGTGGGGCGTGCCGTCGTCAACTGTACCGATCTATAGAAATAGTATTCAACGTGGGCGAAGTCGCGGGCTTTCGCTAGTATTCCATATATTAGATAGCCCCTTGCAAAAACTGGTCATCCATTTCCACCAGATATTTATCAAAGCAACGGCGAGAAAGCAACGAACTAAGTTTGAGACAAGATATAAGAAGAGAAAGAATATATCTTATCTCTTAATACAAACGTCGAAAGGCTTTATTGTCAGCAGAAATATATTGCCACATATATTAAACGTCATGTACGGTAATTCCATTATACAGGGTGTAACCACCAGTCCGATTAAGTAGAGAATTATACAGACTGAAATTAACTATAATTAGTTTATTTTGTGAAAGCCCCTGGGTTTTCGTCCTGTCTTAACGTAGGTATCTAAGAATAAATATGTAGAATGTTAATAATAGTATAAAACTCACATATATATGTATTGGTTAATACTGCTGGATTGTAGACGTTTTTATTCGATATGCTGTCTAACTACTTAGAGGTTTCCAGTTATATTAACAAAATAACTATGATTCAGATACATACTGCACTGACAGAGATTGGTTAAATGTGAAACAGTTTTTACTCCAGTCCCAGGACCCTTCAAAATAAAATGTATCCTTCCATTGAAATTGTAGAAGAAATAGCGTTCTATTGAGATCTTGTGCGGAGTTTAACGAGTGTGGATTCTAGAACTGACTTGTTTTGTAGTGCACTAGAAGTCACTACTAAGTTCTAAAAATACTTCCAAGAAGGAACTTGCTAGTGACTTGTCACCTAGGTTCAAGTAGCGGTTTAATACACACATTTTTAATTCATTATACTGCTTTGCTGTAATAAAAATATAATTGTAAATGCTGTACGAGTCTCGCAAAACTACTATCTTGTTACATGTGGTAGCTGGTAATTGATTGTTACCAGAAATTGTATATTGGGCCAGATTCTGAAGGCTAACATTTAAAATTTGACAGCGCTAAAATTAGTTTCGTCTTTATCATCATAATACTGTGTGACAAGGATAGCAACAGTTTTAGTGTTGTCAAATTTTAAGATTGTGCCTTCAGAATCGAGCCCATTGTAAAGGTAAATTAAAAAATTATAAAATAAAATAGCCCAGAAATATATTGACTAACATTCTTTGGTAAAGCTTTGATACGTGTAATTGCAATCGGCCTTTGTCCATCCAGATATTGCAATTGACATCTATAATGAAGAAAAATTACAGTTTTATGCGACTTGTTAAATGTATTTCTTCGTATTACGAAGCTTACCATCTGGTCGGGTTTACTTTTATTCTCATATTCCATAGAATGACTTTGCTATTCTGGTTTTTATACTTTTTTTATATAAACTGACATATAGATAAAAAAGTATATGAAAACCAGAGTAGCAAAACTAAAAAAAGTGGGTTTAAGATTCTGAGCATCTGACGTTGTAGATAAGTAAAACTTATAAAAAAAAGTTACACTGTTAGTTTTTTAGCAATTTCTCGATGTCGAAGTCCAAGGGCTCTGAAAATAAGAGCACCAAAGTACTTTAAACCTGGTGTATCTTTATTAATGACATGATATGATTGTGCATTATAGACGTAACTACCTTCGTTAAGCACTGTAATTCCAACTTCATACGCTTAATTCGTTTTAAGCGAAACTTTAAATCGCGCTTATTTTAATTTACCTATTACTTTCAGCCATTGCTAAATTGTAGACCATAATCAATAAACACTGAAGGCCATAGTATTCTGCGAAAACCATTGCAACTAAATTCAAACACAATTCGACGTGAGACAATGCAGCTTAAGACACAGTAATTAATTATCCTTTAATCATCGACATCGATAAATTATAATTTTTTGCTCATAAAACACAATCGCGAACACGACAATCGACCGCGGCAGTGACGTCACCTTTTAATAAAGAAACGAGCACGAATTTATGTGGTTGGACGACAAACTGACCCGCGACCGGGACGGCCGCTGCCAAACCCATAATCCCTTAATTAGCCCACCATGTATATAATTTGACCAAGATTTTTTTAATACACATTTGAGTTTTGAGCACTGATTGGTTTGAAACTTTTTGCGTTTTTTTTTTGAGGCGCGTTTTAAAGTTTTGATTTTGGAAGGTTGGACGCGGGGCGCGAGTTAGCGCGGCGGCGGCGGCGTGCGGCACTGCTGAGGCAGAGTGTGGGGCACATGGGGCGCGTGGGGCGCGCGCGGGCGGTGTGCTCGCGCCGCGCCGCCTCAGCCTCGACTGCCGGCATGGAAATTCGATTTTTCTGACGTTTCCTCCGCGCCTTGCTTTGCCACGATCGAACCACATCGAAATGCATGCCACGTGAAAAGTCACCCGCCAATGATTTTGCACGTCCTTTTAAAATAATAATTTCATACAAGTTCTGCCACTTTTGGGTGAAGTACAGGGGAATGTTGGGAGGGGAGCGCCGAACACGCAAATTTCGATCTGTTCGCGATAGAGGCCGTTTGGTCTGACCTTGATATCCGTATACCTGTCTACTGAAGTTAGCTTGGCAGTCTAAATTGTGTTATAGTGCGTGCATAGTAGAGTATCTATTTGAATAAATTAGTATCAATGATTAAGCCGTTCAGTGAATCAAGTACATAGGTCGTGAACCACTTGAACAGATGGAGTGATTTCACAACTTTTTTGTGCGGAACTTTTTATTGTTATGACCTACGTGAGTATAAAACCACGTGACCTTCATAGTTTACTAAAGTACTGATGTCACTTCTTACGTCACGATACAAGGGTTCGTCCAAAGCGAGATCGATATTTTTAAAACTTTTTCTTGACACCCCGAATGGTGTAAAAAGTTACTCTTTATGTATACTCTTACACTGGTAATAGTACTTATTGTTATTTCTTTATTCGAATCAGACTATATCATTGTCTTGGTTGAAATATGTCTAGCTGTAACTTTACCAGCATGAAATACAGTAATTTAAGAATATATATGGGATTTTAAAAAAGCCTGCAAAGTGTACATCATACACAAATTGCGGGTCGTCGTTTTCTTTTTTTGTTTCCTGAAAAATCTAAGAAAGATATCATTACAGGGTAATATTACTTATATGTTTAAAATATCAGCTCAATTGTTCCGGTAGTTTTCGAGTTATCCGGCAGACAGAACCAGACAAACAAAAAAGCTTCAGTATAAGATTTTGACGGAACCCTAAAAGTATATAATATAATAATAATAATATAATATAATATAATATAATATAATATAATATAATATAATATAATATAATATAATATAATATAATATAATAAAATATATAACATGAAACAATAAATAAATGAATGAATGAATGAATAAAGCTGTTACTTAAAAAAATTTATATCGAGTTTAATAATCAAGTTTATTCTTAATCGTCTGATTAAATAAAACAGCCACAAAAGTCTTGCAAGGTGAAGATAGACATGAATTCATCATCAGCCGAATATACGTGCACTGCTCAGCATAAGCCTCCTCAGTAGAATGTTACTTTTTGGTGAGTTGTCTAATGGGGGATTTGCCATAATCACCACGCTTGGCAGGCGGATTGGTGATGGCAGTAGTGATCTTACTATATACAGGAGAACGCTGCTGGTCGTAGCTGGTGCAATCCCTTAGAAGCCTTGATGACCCAAGGGAAGACTGGAGGTGGCCCTATTCTCAACCAGGAACTATACAATACCAGAATTACTGTATTTCATTTTAGATACAATTATTTAAGCATATTACTACAGAACTTTACCCAATTTTCTAATAACACCAATACTAATGAAGGCTTGTGGCAGCCATTAGGGTATATTCCGGAAATTTGAATATCACGAACAGCATACGCCAAATTGGTAAACGAAGTATTTATATAATCTATTAAATATGGATTAAGAATATTCAAGATATTTTCAATTGTGCAATTTTAAATTAAATATTAAATCACGTTTGCCACTTCAGCGGAAACCGCAATAGCGGATGTGGTACTATATCACACATTGGAATATACCAGTAGTATGCACAGGTTGATAATGAACTAGATAAAATGACACTTAGTTGACCAGCAGTCAAGGAACATTTTCGGCGTAGCATAATGCTACGACGTAGCACTGTAGCCTGATTCCATATTCCCATTTTTTATTTAAATAAGTTCTATGTAGGTATTCAGCCCAAAAACTTATAATTATTTTCTATTTAACTTACTTTTTACTGTCTTAAGGGAAGTTCTCTGTAAGAAATACAATCTCATCAATTTATATCAACATATCTTTCATCATTTTAAATCCTAATTCAATTTTCTATCTCAGAAATAGTTTCCACTATTTGCGTTCGGCCCACGACCACTGAATAAGATATAGTACAATTTCTCATAAAAGTAACTACAACATTCAATGCAAGCCAAATTGAATCCTACCTGTATGGAAAGAAAGTCAAATTTACGCTGAACTTAAATCACGCAACATTCACAGCCGTACGCGATTCGCCTTGGTGCCCCGGCAAACGGGGCCGCACCGCGTACGCATATTTTTAGACGCAAAGTGCAGAATGAGACAGTCCTGCCATGATGACAGAGTCCTTTGTTCCTCTCATAATCTTCATCTTAGAGTATCTAGTAACTGCACCGATATTTATCTTACTCATTCTCAGTAAACGCTTGTGAAGACATCAGAAAGGCTTCCAATACTATATACTTCATATACTATCAATACAATAAACATCTTTAAAACAGTAATCGTCTATATTTCACTGTTTTATTATTCATGAATATATTATTTGTTATTAATAGGTATATAGTTATATTCCTATGCATACGAGTGTGTATGTATAGCATAATATTTAGATTATGTTTAACATATAGTGTATATTTCATCCTCTGGTCGTGTTTGTAACTGAGCTACAAACGAATAATAAGATAATATCAAACGATTTTTTATATGTATTTTGCGCCTACCACTCACTATCTGTATGACCCAAAGGTCAACCGGTAGAGAATGCCAATTTGGTATTATGTTCGCCTTTTGTACTATTTACAGCAATAAAGTTTTAAATAAAATTACCGAGTTGATAAAACTGCAAAATCATTTGCAAATAAAAAAAATCGTTAGCATAACTGCTATCATTGTATCTCATCATAATCTTCATACGGTGTTTAAAAATCTGCTCGTGTTGGAGCCAAATCTCCGAGAAAACTGGTGTTAACAAGTACCCGCAAATGTGTTTGGCACAGAGTCAACGGTCCCCTACGAGCCTCATATGGACGTTTAAGCTGTGTTTAGTTTTATTATTGTCTGTTCTGCTTTAAATTTGATTTGTGTTGTTTACTTGATGTTTTGGTACTTGGGCTATGCGTTAGACAATTTTCTTCAAGTACTAAGGGGTAATGGTTGTAACTATTAGAAAGTAAACTCAACCAGCGACTTCGTTCGTGCGCAAATGTATCTTGTATGTTTATTCAGGATGTAACCAAGTTAATGTACAGTGGAGAAATGAAAAGGTTCTTCATTTTTCAAATTTACTCCTTCAATTGTACCTTTTCCAACTATGCCACACCGACGGTGGACGGCGACCTGAAAAAGGTGGCCGAAAGCGACTGGATGTTGAAGACAGAAGACTGGGTGTGGCGGCCACAACATTGTGGAAGGCCTATGTTTAGCACCGGTCCACCGTTGATGTAGCATAGTTGGAAAAGTTAGAATGTGAATTAAAGTTGAAAGAATAAATTTTAAAGAAAGGACGAAGGAATAAATTTAGACGTCTACAAGTCTAAGGGCTGGTATGATGATTATGGTGAATTATGTCACAAAACAGACCATTGCATGGAAAATTATATTTAATTGTTTGATAATAAAGTTTAAAAGGGTGTAATTTCTGTTAAGTATAATGACATGATAGAGTCAGTAACACACTTCTTCTCTTTGAGTATTAAGTAAAAACTAACTTACTCTTCCTGCGTAACTTATTAAGAAATCTTGTTCATGTTCGTTTTTCTTGGACCTGTTTTATTCAAATCGTTTAAAGTCTCTTTATCATAGCTTGATGGTAAACTAAAATCTTTAGCTAGAGATATTCTGATCTCTGTGTTCAAATATATCGATAAATTTTCGAAACAGATAGTAGATTTCAGAAACATGGCATTTCATAGTGGTATAGACTTAGACATTGTGAACTTATCAAATTCAGACATTGTGAATATTTAAAATTATACTGCCTAAATACTCGTATATACCAATATTTGTTTAAAACACAACTTTCAGGTGCGTCAGCAGTTTTGCTTGTCTACAATATGTTGTTTCAGACAAGTGTCAGCAGTAAATCGTGACTGTTTTCACTTACTTTCAGTTCCCACACTTTGACAGCGGTGTTTTTATTTGTCTAATCACTGGTTAGAACTACGAAAAGCTAAGAAAAACGGGATATTTGTCAAAAATTTAACCCTGTACCACCTATGGTACAGAAGTAGGTTATTTGTGCCAACTTTATAAATGCAAAAAAATTCACTCTAATTCATTAACTAAACGTTAAATCTTGTCACCAATTACTGGATACTTAGGTCCAAAAATTCCATAAATTGATGTTTATCAAAAATGTTAGTCAAATTTATTCAGGAAAATTAATCACTAGGTATATTTTTGACTATTAGAGCCATCTAGTATTATACATACACATGTCCGAAACTAGGATTTTTCTTGTGCTATGGGAATTAAACAAGGATTGGACAATTCACAAATATAACATCCAGAGCGTAGTAAATTCCGAATGAAATTACAGAAAACCGATATACCAATGTAGGTTCCAGAAAATGACGACTATGTGGTAATAACATAGAATGTCGAAAAACTTGCCTACTTATTTACTGCACAGGAATTCCGTATGCAAAGTAGCATTCAGGTAGCAAACACCGTAATTTTCTTTGATAAAACCGCGAATTAAAATGTAATGAAGGCGCCATACATTTGCTGTTAAATTACATTTCTGTACATTTTAAGACTATATATACTAGACTAGAAAGCCTTTCATTATAGTAAAATAGCCTCCAAGGAATATTTTATCGCCTAGTTCCTTTTGACAATTTACTAAATAAACTGATATACCTAGTATCCATCCTATTACCTGTTTCTGTTTGCTGTGCCTGGGCCATGACGAACTCTGTTTAATTTTGCCATCTGTTAACACCATGGAATGCAATAAATTACTGATTACTGTTGCAAATACAGCAACACACGAATTGGCTGTTTCAGTTCAAAATTGGGAGTGAACGTGTAACTGTACAAAGTAGGCATGTCATCTGAATAAAACTCATAGCTTTTTTGTACCAAAAATTGTAATAATTCTAAAGTAAAATTCCGTATGAAATTAAGGTTTTATATTATATAATATATTTTTTTTATTGGGTTCAACAGACATATTTTCCTTATCTTCTTGATACATGGGGCTTATGTCTACATTATGGTATTAAATAAAGTAACAAAAGAAGAAAAAAATGCATAGTTTCCGTTATACGTGGCAGCTGGTGATTAAAATGGGATAAACCTGTACTATAAACACCAGTGGTATCTTAACTGATATTAAATACCAGTAGGACTTAATCCAATATAGCACCAAAATAACCATGTGGTTCCCGGCTTACAATAGGGCTACCCCAATCTTCCCGTGAGTGTTGTCAATGCGACTAAGAGATTGCACCATGGAAGTGCAGCAGCGTTCTCCTGTGTATATTAAGATGGTTACTGGATCATCAATCCGCCTGTCAAGCATGGTGATTTTGGCAAATCCCCCATTGGACAGCCCATCACAAGTGCACATTCTATTAGGGAGGCTTACGTTCAGCAGTGGAAGTATTTCAGCTGATGATGAATCTTAACTGACATTAAATACTAGTATCGTACCCAAATCCAATATAGTATCAATGACACACGTAATGTGGCACAGACTCGTGGACTATATCATGAACCCCCAGCTACTTAACCCTCGCTTGCTGGCAAATCTCCAAGCTTGTACTACAAGCCATTACCTTCACAATCCAGTATTTGCAACACAATGTTTTACAGATGATGGTCATGTTCAAACTAATTGTAGCAAAGTTGAACAGGTTTTCTGTGAAAACAATTTTTTAATCTAATTTTTACAAGTGCTTTACTTTCATAGAATGTTAACTTTTACATGATATAGCCTATGTTCGCGAATTCGTACAAGCAGAATACTGAAAGCCGTAATGAAGCCCTATCTCCTAGTGTGGTTGTAAGGATATGCTTAAAACCAAGTAAAAAAATATGTACCTAGGTATTCGAGTTAGAATACTTCCTTCCTTCCTCCCTCTCGCTTGCAACGCCCCCCTCCCTCCAAATATAGTCCTCACTCATCGCAATCCCAGCTAACGTTGCTCCAAATTCACCTAACGATATTTGCGCTATTTTTTAACGATATTTTTTTTGCGCCTACCACTCATTATCTGCATGACCTAAAAGATCAACTGGAAGAGAATGCCATATTGGCATTATGTTCGCCTTTTGTACGTACTGTGCAATAAAGTTTTCAAATAAAATAAATATACTTCGTTGTAAGGTAAAACAAAGTGATTTTTTAATAACTTTAAATTCGTAAATCACCAGTTTCAGTAAGTCGATTGCGGTGAAATACAGACTAAATATTACTCCAAGTTAAGCCCTACGTTTTTTTTAAATTGCATACTATATAAGCTAGTAGTTTTAAACACACAAGCAGATAAAAAAATCCAATAACAATACAAATGCATAATCCTTCCTCATCATCAGTCGAAATACGTCCGTCCACTACTGAACATAATTCTATTGGATTTCCTTCATCCCCCAAATAATTATTTTTTCAATATATTTCGGTCGAAAATTTACTCCTATGTCGGAAAATAGATGGACTAGGCGATTAGATAGTTTATATTCTATTATTTTTTTTGCTGAATGAAAATACTCCTCTTACAAAATGTTTTTTTTAAAGAAAGTTTTGAGTTTATTTTTATAAAGGTCTCACAATAGCGGGTTTACCTTTCTGCTATCTTTAGGATTTTTAAGAATTCGCCAGTCCACGTCTGCACAAGTCCACAGCTGGACATAGGCTGTACATTGAGAGAGCTCTAGGCGTGAAACTGAACATAATCAAACGCGTGTCGGAGTAACTATAATAAATCTCTATCTACTTAAAACTGTTAATCCCTTTTTTCGTAGTTTACGAGAAATGTTGGCTATAGCCACCTTGATTCTAAGCGAGTACTTCAGCAGCATATAACTCCTGCAATATTTCAGTTGCTGTATGCAAACACAAAAATGCTACGAAAAATAAGAGTAACTGCCTCTCCAGTTGTTTAAATTGAATTTTATGTAATTCCCTTATCAAAAAGCCAACTAAAAACTGGAAGCGGAAGTTGTTACTTGTTTGACAAACTAAATTGAATGTTGGCCATTTACTCCGGGCAGCTACATTTGTTTTTCCGAACTGGAATTTCACCTGCTGCAAAATACTAGAACATTCGTTTTCCAACGTTCGAATTTTTTACAAAAGCGAAATTATACATACATACAAAATGCTCAATCCTTGGCCCTAGAAGGGTAGGCAGAGACGATGTACGAGTATCTTACTTCGTGCAATCTAATGTCGCAAAGCGGCTTTCCTTCGCCCGCTTTTCGCCCCGTGATACCCCTTGACGTGATGTGTTGCGAACAACATCGAAATTAAAAACGTCGGTTTAAAGTTTGTGGAAGGCAGAGTTTGATGCAATGGCCAATGATCAGGTCATTGGCAATTACTAATTTTTTTTTTAAATATCTAGCTAGGAACTCTGCTTCATGTGCCGGAACAGAAAAGACAGTACCAGTCACAGTCTTCTAAACAAGTACAATATAATAGAAGTTCCTTATTGTATTGTACTTCTTGTATTGTATTCTTCTTGTACGGTGATTTCTATCTATTAGTCATATTTACTAAGAAGTGAGCTGTATTGAAGCAATCTGCTTCAAAACCAACTATGAACTGAACTCTCACTCTCTCTCTCTTTCTATCTCTCTTTCAAAATCTTGCATCAAGGACTGCTCAAAATTATTTCCAATGACTTTAAACAACGCGTAGGGACGCCCCGCCGATATGGACCGACGACCTAAACAAGGTGGGCAGAAGCGGCTGGATGCGGAGGGTGGAGGACCGGGTGTGGTGGCCTTCATTGGAGAAGGGCTTATATGATGATAATGATTTTCAATCAGTGATACATTTGAAATAAGACATCTGACTTTGATGGACTGTGTAATAACTTACAGAACGTTATTCCATTACAGTTTGTTGAACACTAAACCAGTTAAGATAACACAAGTCATTCGCCTGTCGAGTTTACAGCATCGGTCCGTGGAGACTATTCAAATACAAACTGTGAGCGTAATAGTGTACCTTGTGTGCACTGAGGAAAGATACATTTTGGCTTGAAGTTTGCACGATGTGACAAAGTTTGGCTAGGTAGCGACACAATGTCAACTTTGAAATAGGTTAGCTTAGGTCGGGTGTGTACAGATGGCGATAGATGAAAATTTAATAATATCGTTATGTCGTAGACTCGTAGTGCTGAGAGCCACTGACGTTCTGTCAAAGTGTTTTTAAATGTTCTTAATACTGGATACACTGTACCTACTTATAATAAACAAATATTATTATGGACATTAATATTTAATATGGACAGTATAGAAACGTAAAAGCCACTTGGCTGAAAATCTACGCTATCTCGCCAAATAGATGAACTGGTTGATTTGGTTTTATGCCTACTTACACTTATTTAATCTCAAATAGGATTTTCTCCTGTTCTATGAGAATTAGACAAAAAAATTACAATTCACAAAGGACTAATTTGTACAACGTTATTTCTACAAGAATTGATCTGACGACCTCTGGCTCTCTAGTCTAACGACCAAGTGACTAGACCAATGAGGGGGTCATCATCATCAGGTTATTTTTGTCTCCACTGCAGGAGCACAACCCTCTCTCATCTGCCGGAGACAGACGGAGGATTTGGCCTACACTCCCCGCGCTGGCCAGACGGGTTGAGGAGGCCTGATTGATGTTTTATAATGTATTCCCTTAGTCGCCTTGTACGACATCCACGGAAAGAGTTGGAGTGGTCATATTTCTACACTACCGGAAACCACACGGCGATGAGGGAGTCATAATTATCGTTATTAAGACTCTTAATATGTCAGCATAATTAAAACCTTTGGACTGGGTCACGATCACGGGTTCGATTCCCACATAGGAGAGACAACTTTGTATAAGTTGGTCCTGATCTGGGTGTTTGTAAATTCTCTGATAATTATTTAATTCACATAGTAGGTAGGTACAAGAGAAAATTCTACTTTAGGTTTATACAAAGTGTATGTATAGTACGAGTACTTACCTGTATGTGAAATATATGTATTTATTCACATTTCCTTAGTTTTTATTTTATTTTTTTATTTTACTTCGATAAAAAGACATCAATTCATTCAAATCAATTACTATTTATTGCACGTAAAAAAAGATACAATAATAAAAATTTAACTTACATATGTACATCTAGGCAGTCTTATCGCTACAAGCGATATCTTTCATCATGACATCATAACCTTTAAAGAAAATTGTTCTAAGTACAAATATAGGTATCATCTATATTCTCTATCAGCAATTTTTTTTAATGGCTTTCAGAAAGAAGTAACTTTTAACTAGTAAGTAAAGAGAATAGAGAATTTGTAAAGGCCAAAGCGGAGTCGCGTTTCGTGGAACCATTTGTTTAAACGGCAGCCCTAACGAAAGCTCATTTAACTTGATGAAATTTTAAAAAAATAAAACGGAACGTAAGGAAGGCCCGTATTAAGGACGGTATATACAAAAATACTATTTTTGTGTCACTGTACTCAGTGTGGGACAACACTTTATTTCGTGTTAACCCCAACGCAAACAAGGAAGGCTGTAGTAAGTTTCACGACTATATCTGTCAGTGGGTGTGTGTTTTTACCAATATTGTCATATTTATCAAGTTATCATATATAGTTTTACCATCCGTGCCAACCGTTGCCATTTGTAGTACGTCCGAGTTTTAAAGTTTTCAACAAAAAGATGATTGTTATAAATCAACTTTTTATTGAAAACTTCAAAACTCGGACGGATTAAGCATTTTTTTATTTTACTGAGTAACTTAAAAAAACTGTTGACATGTCAGGGTTGTAAGCTCAAAAATCCGGGGTTTTTATGCTTTTTGTCCTGATTGGCAGATTTTAGACATTGCAACCATAAAGGAAACATTCATATGTTTTTAAAGGTAAGTAATACTGCATTCAAAAATCTTGTACTTCTGGCTTGTACACTGGACTGGAGCGCCCGAAGTCATGGGTTCAATTATTTTTCCAGGGGTATCCGGCGTCGGAAATGTTGGTGATGGCAACCCTAATTATATAAAACTATAGTTTCTGTCGGTAAGTTTATTTTTTAGTTGGTCAAGGTGATGATAGTTTGGCATGTATAAGAACGTAAATAAATAATGATTTATTAAGCATATTTATGCCTATGTCAGCAGTGGACGTCGAAATGCTGATATGATGATGAATATTTTATTATGAAGCATTCAAATACAGTGGTTGACTGTAGTACTTAAAGTTTAGTACTTCAACTGTATCAAATCTATAACCATTGATCTATAACAAATGTTTTACTCGAAAATGAATGTAACTTAAGACATACTTTTATGTTTTTATTCCTGATGGGTTTACGGTTGACCTCAATCACGTCTGATGATAAGTGACGATGAGGCCTAGGGTGGAGCGCGCTTACCTAGAAGATGCCTATTCACTCTTCCTTTAAAAATCTAATAGAAAAATACTCCACATTTATTAAAAAGTTAACAGAGTTATTAGTAACAAGATGTTTTTATAATTGGCAAGAATTTTTTTACTAACAATGTGCTGGTAATTAATTAAGTTAGATATAAGATTGCGACACCCTTGCAGGGTCTTGTTGTGAAAGGAAACTTGTAACACATGATGCAATAATTAGGACTATGACTATAAAAAATATCCAAATTGTACTTGTCCGGAAATACCGAAGCTGGCAGAGAATTCTATTCCTTAGCAGTTCGCATTATGAAAGAGGAAGCAAAAGGCTTCGTGTGAGAGCGTGGTATGTCTACTACATAAGGATGAAGTCCCTCTCCACGCCTGGTAGTCCGGTGATGAAACGGAGATGGGAATCAAATCGTGCAATTCCTGGGCACACTCCCCAAAATATAACCTGTAGAAAACCTCAAGACAGAGAACCTGTACCAAAGAATACTAAATACTACGTAAAGAATTGTATTTAAAGAATTTAAAGAATTGTATATGTAAGAGTAATAAATGTACCTACCTATATATTGAAATGCCCAGAGAGGTGTCATGTTCCAGGCTCACGTAAACTTAAGACCATAAAATGTACCAACTTGACAGCAATAAATCATTTCATTTTAATTTTTTCATTTTAAGAAGATACAAACGGAGCTCCTACCTACCTGGCCTGCCACACACATGTATAAACCCGCATGTGTACGGATAGGCTAGTGCGTCTGTGATAGTTAGATGATTAAATCTGACCCCTTGTATAGAGTGTCGGGGGTG
This sequence comes from Esperia sulphurella, assembly GCA_947086405.1. Lineage (NCBI taxonomy): Eukaryota > Metazoa > Arthropoda > Insecta > Lepidoptera > Oecophoridae > Esperia > Esperia sulphurella. Next base: position 11,701,295 of record OX352267.1, read on the forward strand.
TGCCTGCACCTTAAGTAAGTATGACAAAGGAGACTAAATAATATTCTAAAAGTAAACACAGCAATTGCTTAATTGCTGGCGCAATTTAATTTTACACAACCAAGTTAGCTGAATTTAAAGTTTGCACTAAGTCCGTCCCTGTTCGTAGTTGTATAATTAGCGCTGAATATTTGAACGTGCAGCGTGAGAAGGCCCGAGGCGCCAGTTTATTGCCTTGCATGGTGCATTGTATACAGCACATAGTACCTATATAATATAGTACCTATTTCATTCATAGTTAACTAAACTCTGTTGACATGATATCAATAATAATTTGTATGAAAATTAGAGTGGGCTTAAACATATTTATATAAGCTGTGCCGACCCTTTTTGAACTTTTTCTGTTTGTTGTTTTGTTTTAGTTATATAATAAATTAAAATAAAACTTAAGTTAATTATCCCAATTCCAACACAATTTTTTTTCAATTCCTTTATTGCCTGAGCGCGCAGATGTGGAATAAACTTCCGACGGTCATTCGAGATACTTCTGTGACATCTTTCAAAGCTAAATTAAAAGAGCACTATCTGTCTCACTAATATAGTTAAGTTATTTTTATTTAATACATTTATTTTATATAAGTAGTTTAGGTATTTAGTTATTATGCACTTTTTGTCCGCCACGCTCTTATTGCCTTGTCGCACACCCTGGAAGGTTGGCTGGAAGAGATCTCTTCTAGAGATAAGCTCGCCTTTGTATACAATATGTTATAACTGTATTTCGTTTTTAAAACGTGCATTAAAGAATAAAGACTTCATTAAAAAGTTTAAAAAAATGCGATATTTTGAATAGTAGAAACCCTTTTCATATGTGACGTCACACTTTCCAAGCGTGCAAAGACTCCCAATTTAAATTAACATAACTATTTGGCAATCACGATAATCACAAAACAATCACATAAAAATCATTTCCTTCACGGGGAAAATATCAGACGCTGAAATTTAATGACGTTTCACTTTTCAAGCCGCGCGGCGCCGGATCGAATCAGCAAATGCATTTAAAATGCAATCCGTTATCCCACTCGGACTGGATTTTTGCAATATGCAACTGCCGTGACAAAATACCTAGAGATATACATTTTCTTTTGCTTTTATTAATATTTCAATTTATAAGGAACCGTGTGGCTCGCGGCTTAGAATCCTCCCAATCCTCCCGCGGTGTAATCTAAGCGACTGCTGCGAGGGCTGAGGGATTGCACCGGGGACGGGCAGTAGTCCTCCTGTGTATATTAAGATCATTCTGTTTATCACCAATATTCCTGCCAAGCGTGGTAGTCAATTATGGCAGACCCCCAATGGACAGACCACCAAAAGTGGCATTCTATTGGGGAGGCTTATGTTCAGCAGTGGACGGATCTCGGCTGATGATAAATATTACAATTAAGGAGACTTACACAAACTGATCTGGCTGAATTTTAAGAAGAAACAGTAGCCATAAAGTTAAGAAAAAAAAAGAAAACCAAATAACATTGAATATAGAGTAGAAATACTGGCTGTTCAAAGCAACAAGATTTTATGTTTCTTTTGACAGAAAACAATAAAAGAACATTAGGTACAAAATAAAATGGTACGACGTGCAATAAACTTTGCGTTGTACTTCCCAGTTGCAGTGGAACACGTGAATGTGTCGTTAGCGAAAACTCAAGAGGAAACGCGAAGAGGGTTTTGTTCCACTACATAAGTTATTCAACTTAGTAACAACTTGAACAACATTACGAATATAGAATGTTTGAAGCCACGAGTATGTAAGTATATTATGACTTTATAAGTATTACGTACAGTCATCATCTTAAAGTCTATTTTTGCTTGTATCATTGCAAGAAACAGTGTTGCCAACATTTGAATAAAACTTACGTTTTTACTGTTTTACCGACGCTATCCTATCAATATTACAGCAATGACACCAAATTTTTAACTTTGTTATATCAAATAGTTAAACCTAATCTTCCATGGAACAGTATGTTTAGTAGCGTAGTTTGAAAAGGTGCTCGCGACTGTTGAAGAACTGAATTTAAAAGCTAAAGAATCTTTTCATTCAGCCACTGCACGTGATGTGATGTAGGATGACAGAAATATTGAAACGGTAACTAAAATTGTAAGATAGGAAAGGAGGGAGATGAGGGAAGAAAAGAGGGAGGGACTTGCACATCTGCAATTGTAGCACTGGCTACTTACCTACCCCTTATTTTCTTACCTTTTTTTACTTTGTTATGAGCATGTGCAATGTGGAAATTATAACTTATGCGTACGAAGTCGCAGGCACAGCCAGTATCAACTCTTTAACAGGTACAATCAGACAACTTAATTTTTGACCCATAAAATCATGCTATTTTCACACAAGTAACAACTGTCGATTTTGCTATCGTCATTATTTCCCAATATATTAGATTCTGGAAAATTAACAAATTAAACAAACTGTCACCTTATCCATTTTTCTCAAGAATAAAAAACAGATCAGAAGAAGACGCAATTTTTATTATTAATCAACGCTTACATTCACACCGGGCAAAAAAGGGACAACACATTTGAATAGGTTAGAAATAACATTGAGATACCTATAGTGTTTCTTATTATGGGTTATCAAAATGCTTAAAAGCGTAAAGACAACCGCTGTGTTTTTTTTTGTATCTCATCCCTAAACTCATATTACTTTCACAACATGGCCCTCGGCCTTTAATCAAAACTATGCAGATTAAGCCGAGGGTAAAAACAATTTAAATAACAGCATACCCCACGATCTAACCTCACATTCCACGTATATATTATACTAACAAAGCTTTTCCGTGACTAGCCTCCCTTGCGTTCTGGGTTCTTTTATCGTCTCGCATCTATTTGGTCTCACATTACGTCAATTTCTTTCAATATCATTAAACAAAGTCGCGTTGGTTATACCATTTATAACTTAAGAACGGCTGGACCGAATTTAATGATCTCTGATTTCTTGGATTCGTCTCCACCCCGAAAGGCAGAATAACTATTAAAATATCTGAAAAATTCACGGAAAAAATTGTACAGAAAATTAATTTTTATATAGATTAGGGTTGAAACTCCGCCATCTTCCGTAATTGACAGCTCACGTCACGCACGCACGAGTTTACTTACAGCTTCTTTGTAATAATTGATGTGCAAATCAGTGACATTCTAGACATTATAGAATAGAAATAACGGAAAATTTTGAGAAATTAGCACATTCAAATCTAGAAAGATATTGAAATATATAGAAAATGAGCCCGATTCTTCATAATACTGTGTGACAAGGATAGCAACAGTTTTAGTGCTGTCAAATTTTAACCTTGTATCTTCAGAATTGAGCCCAATGCCTACATAAAGCGAAGTTCGCCGGGAGAGCTAGTCTTTATAGCCGGGTCTTTATAAAAAACAGATCACATACAAATCAAGTTTAAGTTTCCGTTGTACTTTCTTTTTTTTATTATTTTTGATGGGTTTACGTTTGACCTCAAACACACCTGATGGTAAGTGAGGATGAGGCCTTAGGTGGAACGCGCTTACCCAAAAGATGCCTATATTCACTCTTCCTTTAAAAAGATCCTTCCTCCATTCCTAAGCAGTTCGCATTATGAAAGAGGAAGCAAAACGCTTCGTGCGAGAACGTGGTATGTCACTACATAAGTATGAAGTCCCTCTCCACGCCTGATAGTTTATAGGAGGTTTTATCGTTAAAAGAAATTTCTTCTAGACAACCTTATTTGTACAATCTTGTTCAACCAACTTGTGCTCTTATGGACACTAAAGATCAGGGGGTCGATTCCGTAAGATATTGCAAAGGTATGTTTTGCTGTAAGTGGCATCATTAAAAAAAACATACGAGTAGATAGATATAGATTGTCGAACCCAATACCTTCCACGCAGGATATGGTATGCTTCCGACCATACCAATATAAACCTCTTGAGTGTTCAGAGTCACTTAAATCAGCGAGTCCTGGCCGCTGTCCAGCTAAAGCCTAATCATTCTGCCCGGATAAACCCGTAATTAGCCTCGGTTCAAGCTTCTTCTACCCGCGTTTTATCATATACTTGCAGTCACCCGCGACTTTGTTCGCCTAGCAAATACATGTTGCTATCCGATATAAATTTGGTGTTTTTCGAAAACGAGGGTAAAACAATGGACGTATAGTGACGTCAACCTCTTCCTTTTTTTCTTAACTAATTAGACAAAGGTTTCAAACTTTACAGTCTAGTGTATTAATCAGCCAGTTTCCATGGTGGCGGGAACCTCCCGCAATAAGTATGTTGATTTCATTTGATTACAATTTAATATTACATAGAAGGAATCTATTAGTTGTACTTAAGTACTACCCATAGGTTATTATCATTACATATGTATTCTATGCCTACACCCTGACGTTAGCCTTATTACACCTTGCCCCTTAACACGCCTTAAAATTTCATGGTGTGAACGTCGACAGGCGGTATTGGCTGACTTCGTAAATAGACGTGAATCATGTATGAGAGACCTTGTGGGGTCGTATTATATAGTTGTTACTTTCAAACAGATCCAACATGTTTTGCTTACAATAAAAACAGTGAAGAGAATGATTTTTTAACGGAAATTTGAAGGCTTCGACTTACAGTCGCAGGCAGAGGCCGACGGTTTCTAACTATGGGAATTCTTCATGTCTTTGTGTAGATCTATTAATTTTAGAACATAAGTTCCAACTATTAAGGCTGATTTTGGGGTATCAGTTTGATCCTCTCGTATTCAAAGTGCTATAGCTAAACCACTTTTATCATGCAAACGCATACGTCTGTGTAAGCATATGAAAATAGATGAAGACTTCATTTTATATTTAACATAAGGTATTATCTGCATAATAAACATCCTACTAATATTATGTTTGGATGTTTGTTACTAAATCACGCTTCAACCACTGGACGGATCGTGATGAAACTTGGCACACATATAGGTTATGTCCTGGAATAGGACATAGGATAGTTTTTATCCCGAAAAACGTCCCATTCCTACGGGAAATACATAATAGTTTGTGATGTAAAGTTGTCCACGCGGACGAAGTCGCGGGCAACAGCTAGTTATAAAATAATAATTGGTCAATTTCACACGTGTTGACATGACATTAATGAACATATTTGCCTGTACTGCGACTTTTGGTTGACTACATTAAATACTAGACCCAAAGACAGCAACCACAGATTACTTAATAGTTACTCCGTAACAGATACTTAATTCCTTACAAACGAAAATAATAGTAGAGCATAATAGATTTTATGCAGCGAACTGTGGGGGGTGGAAGCACAGCATAGACAGAGGGGCACAAAAGATCCCACAGGGTCAACGTGTCACCGGGTGTACCTGGCCGCCTATTATAAGATAAGATAAAACGAAAATACCTACACTTTTAATCACCTACTGTCGCACAATACACCCAAAAATGTGCTTAAGACGCTCGACTTAGCCTTGGCCGGGGCGGTCTAAAAGTGTAGGTACTTACCGCGGTAGCTTCGATCCAGTGATGACAGAGGCCTGCCGCGACCCTTATGTGATTTACCTATAGTAGGGGACCAAATTAAAGGACCATCAGAGGAATGTGGAGGGAGGTGACCACAGAAACAGATATATGTAGAAGAGGTACCTCACTTGTTTAGTTCAGTCTCGCGCGTGTCGATTTTCGGACACAGCGCGCCTACACCGCGCACCATTTATGCCTCGCGGTCACGTTTCTAGTGAGGAGAAACAGTTACGCAGTTAGAAATCACGCAATATGGCACTTTTGCAGATTTTTTGTCTATGTTTGACCTTGACTCGGTGCGAAACGAGTAAGCGTTTGATAGTATGTGCAATATTGCACATCGTTGGCACGCGTGTCGCCTCTACTTCACCATTCTATATTGATAGGATTTCTATGGAGGTGACAGTTATCTAATAGTGCTGTGCGATACTTTCCCTCTACCTCACCGCACCTCATTCCCCGAAGCCCTTTAGCTACTTATAGTGACAGCAGTCTAATTGAAGACAATGATGAGAACAATGTCCCGTCTTAGAACACATTGTTCATAGAGACAATACCGTTGGCTTAATTATACAAACAGAATCAACAGTTGAGCTGCGGCGGTCCATCAATCATGGCGCCGGTCGATGGCTGTGTAAGGCGTCAACAGCATACAAATAATAATCGAAACTCGCGCAGCTATATGAGTACAGGCTTCAATCCCGTAGACCGACCCGCGGTTTATCAATTTACTATTAAAAAAGTAGTGTCCGACCGAAACTGGATTTGCAGCCGGATCCGAAACCGAATCTTCGGCCTCTGTCTCAGTTTCGGCCGAAACACGAAACCGAATCTTATTTAGACATGTTACAATTTCTATTGTATGCTGAAATCTAAGTGTGTTTTAAATGATATATAGTTAATTCGTGTTAAATGAAATAATATTAAAAATATATAACAATTAAAGTATGTGATATAAAATAGATTTGTTTTGTTACAATAGGTACAACACACTTTATTGCACAAACAAATAAGTTTTAAAAGTTAAAATAGTACAATTTAGGTCTTATCACTTTAAGCGATTTCTTTCAGACAATCTTTGGGTATACAATATTATGCCAGAGTAGAAGGTAGGTTGCGCTGATTAGGAAATTTAAACGATAAATAGGTACTTATATAACTTTAACTTTATGTAATATTAACTTTAAAATGAACAAATATAATAAACAATGTTACACTGAAAAAAAGTTTGCCAACAGTAGCAAAAATTTTAGTTGCCAGTAACATAAATCGAGGGACTGTCAAACTGAGTGTTACTAGTAGCTAAAGTGGGTTTTGTAAAGTGAAGTTTAGTTATATTTTACTGAACTGATTCAGTTGATTTTAAATAAAAAAGTTTGGTTCTTTTAACAAAACTGTTTGGCTATAGTAACTAAACTGATTTGTTACTTCCAGAACTTTATGTACTTATCACAGCCAATTTTTCTGATTAAAAATAGCTAAACTGAAACTCTACACGAACTCAGAGCACGACAATTCACGAACACTGAGTTTCGGCGCTGCCAAGGTTTCGGCTGATTTTGGCCGAAACCCAAACTATAGCCGAACCTCGATTTTTTTGGCCGAAACTGAAACCTAATCTTTGGTCTGACACTAATAAAAAGTATTCTGTAAGCTAATGTCGCGGTTGAGTAACAAAACTGCATATTTTCTCACTTAAAACATTACTAGCTGACCCGGAGAACTTCGTACCGCCTAACAGCCAATGAATGTCGTGTTAACTTTAAGCTAAACTTAAGTATTTTCTATATATTTCAGTACCTTTCTAGATTTGAGTATGCTATTTTCCCACTATTTTCCGTTGAGTTTCTATTCTATAATGTCTAGTATGTCACTGATTTGCAGTGGACGTCAATTATTACAAATAAGCTTTAAGCGTGCATGACGTGAGCTGTCAATTGCGGAAGATGGCGGAGTTCCAAATCTAAGTAAATAAAAAAAAATTCGATATAATTTTTTTGTTTTAATTCAATATATTCAATGTAAAATTTCACAACTGGCTATAAAAGATAATGGCAATTTAATTTATTTAGTAGTTACAGCTTACTATACGAATATATTGACACTCGTATAATGCCATATCACTATCGATCACAGGAGTTACAATGGAAGGACAATGGCAGGAAATAGCACACCGGCTGTTACTTAGCAGGAAGAAAGTCAAAGTTCTACTTTACAATAAGCATAACTTAGCTTAACACGTTGTAAAGTGAATGTACACGGAAGGAGGTAATTTTCCAAGTAACACGTGACACAAAAACGTAACGCGGCAATCGCGAGCCGTCATCGTCTTGTAGGGCGGCGCTCCTGCAATTTGCATAGCAAACATTCACTTTGGACGAGGGTTGTCGTCGCGCAGATTCTGAAATCTGGTCATGACAGGTCATGTGTGATGTGTCGATGTCAGCGGAAACTAGGACAAAGGATATAGTTAGTGGACAGATAAATAGGTAAATGTTACTTTACTCTTTTTTATTCCTGAGGGTTTACGATTGACCTCAATCTCACCTGATCGTAAGTGACGATGAGGCCTTACCCTATATTCACTATTCCTTTAAAAACATCCAAATTGTACTTGGAAGTAACGTGGAAGCTCAGTTGGTAGCTCGCCTCACGTTCATGAGTCGAGAGGTTAAATTCTGCCCCGTACCAATAACTTTATCGGAACTTAAGTATGTAATTACGGTTTATTATCATACCATGACGTTTCGGTGGAGAAAAACATTGTGAGAAAACATGCCATACGCCAAATAAGACATTCTTAGGTGCATGTGAAATTCACCAACTGTCTCCAGGCTAGCGGCGCTATGGAGTATATTCTTCCCTTGGTAAAAGCACATCGTAACTTTCATATTAAATGTGTAAATTATAGGACGTTTTATTAGGAGGCATGTGTCCCAACTATGGGGAGACATTAATAAGCTGTTAATACAATACTCTGTCGTTATGCTTTTGTCATTTTCCTTGGGAAAGGTTGCCTGGAAGAGATCGCTCTGTACCTAACTTGTTACTTTTATTCTCTGTACCATAGAGTTTATCTATCTATCTTTTAATTTGGTACCGATTTAGGTACTACAGCAATAGACAATTGGGTCAACTGTCCAGCTGTCCTGGGGAAACGGCGCAGCTGGCAGCCCTGCGTAATTAATTAGCACTAGGTCCATGCCACTTGTTTGCATGTCCGCGACTGCCGGTGCCAAGGGTCGCTGTACTTAGCTTTTAAGCATGATGAATTACTCCAAGATACGTATGCGACATAATTGTTTCACATAGTTAATGATTCACAGAGGAATTAATTACAAATTACCCAGACGGTTTAATATATTACCCGAGCACCCAAGCCAGTTATATATTTATTTAGCAATAAATATGTCACATATGCCGTATGGTTCCCGGGCCACCCCTAATCTCCTCGTGGGTGTCGTCAAGGCGACTAAGGGATAGCACCAGGGACGGGCAGTAGCGTTCTCCTGTGCCTCTGATCCCAGTTGTCCCGTTGGGTAGTCCCGTTACGGGACAAATGTGTATATCAGTACTGCGATCACCAATCCGCCTGCCAACCGTGGTGATTATGGCAAATCCCCCAATGGACAGCCTACCAAAAGTGGCATTCCATTGGGGAGGTTTATGTTCCGCAGTGGACGGATTTCGCCTGAGATGATGATATACCTATATACATATATTTGTTTATTCCCAAACTAGGACTTCCTGCTGTGCTATGAAACAAATCACAAATTTACATCCAGACCGGGACCAGCTTGTATAAATTGTACAAAGTTGTCTCTCCCCAGTGGGAATCGAACCCACGACCTCTGATGACGCTCGAGTCCAATGGCCAATCCCACGAGACGGTCAATTATCTGGCGTACCTAAGTATACGTTGACTTTTTTTAAGTTTCCTAATAACATGTACGTGTATGTACAATCACATCAATCAATTACCTATATATATATCAACTAAATCATCATCAGGTTATTTTTGTCTCCACTGCAGGAGCACAACCCTCTCTCATCTGCCGGAGACAGACGAAGGATTTGGCCTACACTCCCCGCGCTGGCCAGACGGGTTGGGGGGGCCTGATTGATGTTTTATAATACTTAGTCGCCTTGTACGACATCCACGGGAAGAGTTGGAGTGGTCCTATTCTACTCTACCGGAAACCACACGGCATAATATAATAATGCTATAATCAACTAAATACTGCAAATATATTGTTATGTTAACTATTATTACAGAGCACTCTGTACAGTTTTAGTTGGTCTTGATCTGATGGTAAGTGAATTTGCCTACCCAATTCAGGGAGTCCCAGTTCAGAGGTGTTCAAATGGTAATGTATTTATTATATTAATTCACATCATTTATTACCGAAATACACATTTGTACGAGCCCGGCATGAACCCAGCGCATAAACTAACAAATCCTCTATATAGCATTATTATTTTATGATTAACTAGCTGTGCCCGCGGCTCCGCTCGCGTGGACTACAGGATCCGCTCCCATTCCCACTTCCGCTCCCATTCCCACTTCCGCTCCCATTCCCAATTCCGCTCCCTATCCCACTTCCACTCAGACTTTAAATCCAGGTCCAAGTCCAGGACCAGTGCAGATCCAGTGCAGGTCCAGGTCCAGGTCCAGGTCCAGGTCCAGGTCCAGGTCCAGGTCGAGGTCCAGGTCCAGTTCCAGACCTAGACCAGGTCCAGATCCTCAACCCTCCCCTCAACACTCCTCTCAACCCTTCCCTCAACCCTCCCCTCAAAACCTCTTTCCCTCGTCTCTCCAAATGTAGTCCTCGTAACTAATCCATCGCAATCCAAATTCCGATCAACATTACTTTGTTGCATACGTATACCACAAATTCATCGTCATCTAGTAACTCAAATAAAAGTTATGCGAATTTTCAAACACTCACATTACATTGGTACCATACCCGCTCCCGCTACCGCTCACGAATTCAGTCGAACATTTACACCCTACAAACTCCGCAGTGTATGCGAGTTTTCGAAAACTATAAATTCTCATAACTTTTGATTGACTGCACCGATTGCAATGAAATAAAGCCTATATGTTACACCATATTAAGCCCCATGTTTCTGTGAAAAGTCCATTAAAATCCGATCAGTAGTTTTTAAGTGATGCGTGCACAAACTCACAGACAAACAGATAAACAGACAAACAGATAAACAGACAAACAGACAAACAGACAAAATTTTCAAAAATGATCGAAATGTGTTCTGTTGCTTATCCTTAGACCCCCCAATATTTTTTTTTGCAAATATCTTCAATGTACAGACACGCGAAGTTTACGATTTTATTTATAAGATATATAATTATCTTGCCTCAATTGCATTCAACTTAACAGTCTTTTCGGTGATTATTTTAATTTCACTAATATCCGTCATGTTAATGAATCATGCCACACACAATAAATGAAAATATTTGACGTTGTCATGGATTTCCTCAACGACGTAATTATTAAAGAAGTTTGAAATTTCTTATTATCATCATTTCAGTTGTACCACGGGCCGGCCCCGACCCTTTTGATTTCATGATAGTTGTACCATGGGTACTTTTAATGGGTAAATTTAATTTTACTCCTCCGTGGTCCAACTGGTTGTACCATGGGTCATTTTACTTCCTCGTGGTTCAACCAGTTAGACATTGCAGTTGTACCACGCGTCGGTCACGCTGCGGCCGGCCTAGTAAAGTCAAAGCGACCACCCTCCACCGCATATTACCGTCAATTACTAGCCCGCTACGGTTGGCACTCCTGCATTGCTTATAAAGGTCACGCACATAGGAACCCGGCTGAGTGAGCGACAGAGCGGAATTAGACATATTTTCTGCGGCTATTTTATTTTTATTTTATGCTTATTTAAACAATTTGTGCAGTTATCTTAATTAACAAAGCCAATTACAGGTTTCCTAGTGTAACTCATGATATGTATGACCTTTAGCTACTAAATGGAATGCAGGAGTCACATTTTGTAACGGGTTACGAAATGGGAAATTACATTTTCCATTTCTTTGCCAGTTATGAAATATGGATACCAAATGGAACGAAAGCGCTTTATTCAGATTCTCCCGCGGTAACCTTTTAAAATATTATTTTCATGTGCGTAATATGTAACCCTTGCCTGATCGTACTTTGCTTAGAAGAATTATAATAGAAACTTTACAACCAAAGATAAGATGAGATAATTTAATTTTTCTCGTAACGTATTTAGTTTGAAATGATTTACTGCACATTGACATGCAACTTAAGAAGTTCGTTCCTTCTCGTCCGCAATATTGAGATGATTGTTACAAACTAGAGTGTAGTAAACTAAATAAAAAAAATGAATCTGAAAATGAGATACTTCTAAATGGAAAATACTGGGCCGAATACCAAATACCGAAAGCTAAATAAATCCATCTGTATATGGTCTATAACTAACGTTTACTAATTAATTACAAAGACAAACAGTGTCATGATTGAACAACAATAGTTCTACTGAAGGCTTTCAACACGTCTGAGGTAAGTCAAATTCCTAACAAGGGAGATGTGAATTTCCTTTGTTTCGTTATTAGCTTCGTTTAACTTCCTTATTCGCTCCGCGTCTTTCGTTTGTTACTGATGTAGTTATTCGTGTTATATATTGCAAATTTTCTATAGGTATTGTACTTACTATATTCTATGTGGTAACTTATTTCCTTTTTTCAATTACATATCAAAATAAGCTACTAAAGTTTACAGGAGAAGTCAAGAATTAAGAAAAATAACACGCGCCTTTATTAGTTCAATCGATTGCTACTACATACCTACTCCATAGCAAAAATTCTATTTCACGGCTGTGCTACGGCTTCCTACGCGTCTACGAACGAACGCTATGACGACAATCTATTTTATTTTATTGAGTAAACTAGCTTTTTCCCGCGACTTCGTCCGCGTAGGTTTCGATATTTACACATTTTGAATTTCAAAATAGATTTTTCGGGATAAAAAAACTATCATATGTCCCATTCTAGGACCTAACCTATACGTGTGGCAAGTTTCATCCCGACCCGTTAAGTGATTGCAGTGTAATTGAGTAACAAACATCCAAACATCCCGACATTCGCATTTATATAATATTAGTGGGAAAACTTTGACTTATAATTTAAAATTAATAATCTTTTACTTCTAATAAAACAGTTCAACACATTACAATCCATATTTAATTTCGGATGATTTTGAAAATTGTACAGATTTGTAATAAGCTCTGACGTTATGAGTATATTCTAATAAATTTGTGAGGTCAGTGTGTGCTAAAAATAACATAAAATCGTAACTTAGTTATTGGTAAATGTAAAGCTATTGTTTATTTATCTTTTACCCCTAGTAATGTCCAAAAAATTTAATTCAAGATCATGATGAGGTTCTCTCTCCAAGTAAACATAAAACCAAACGTGCACGCTCTTACTTGGCGCTTTATTACCTACTCTAAATTTTAATAGGGTACTTGAAAATATTTATATACTAAAATAACTTATTTTTTACAAATTTCGGAAATAGTCGGTCAAGTGACATTGAGAGAATGTAACGTCGTTGCATAAAACTAAATAGATATTCTGTTCGTTAAATGTTGACTGTTAGTGAGATGACGTCAGCGTCCATCACGTGCTTAGTTTGATAGTTTCATCTTCCGTGAACCACAAATGCATAAATCTAAAATAACAATGACATAATAAAAAAATCAAGTAATTGTTCATCGTTCTTAAATCAAAAGCTGCGTCTTATTATTACTTTTTTTTAATTTATTTTAGATTAGACAAGTACCTTATCGTAAATAAAACGCTTCGCTACTCTCTCCGCTCGTGCACTCAGCCGCGCCCTGCTCGCGCAGGTCTACAGCCGAGGTCGCGCACCGTATACCACGCTGCACGAACTCACTTTCGCCTCAACTACTTATGAAATTAGTTTTTGAATGTCATATTTATTGCATGTAATTTATTAATGTGAATGAGTATAAAACAATAAAATTGAGGTGGGCAGGCCACACAAGTAGGAAGGATAAATACTTTGGTGTCCAAAGGGGCAACAAACGCAGAACAGACAGACAAGACAGGACGATGAACAAACTAGACAAAGCTATATAGTCAGAGACAGAAGAGAAGTCAGAGCAAGCTTTTGTTAGGACTCAAAAACTCGGTTGAAGTTAATATCTGACATTGTCTATATAAATCAATAATAGTGTATCAGTCTAAGAAAACTCTATTTAATTTATATCAATGTAACTTCTAAATACTTCAATCTTTCTCTTTATAGGTCACACTATGTATTGAATTATTTTAAAAATATTGTATTTCTAGTGTCAAATAAATTATACAAATTACAAAATAGTTTCATATAGAAAGTTTAATCGAAGAGAAAAGAGAAATTAAAATTTTCAATACTTAAAGGATTTAATAATTAAGTCTTGTGTCGTAGTTTAAAAACATTATTATAGAAATTAGTTTCACGTACATGATAGGACTAATTATTATATTCTAATTAGCTACTTTTCTTGTCAAAACAAATTCAATTTTCGTTAGTAGGTGGCTGGTAATTATCTTTTAAAAACTGGCATTTTACAAATTACTACGTTCACAACGTAAATATGTTAGGCATGTTTCATGTTCAGCTCGCCGCATGGTTCCGTGAAAGCAATTAATTTAAAGAAAAGCTTTTTGTGAGTGGGAGTGAGGTCATTGCCTAAAATCGAAGTGAGAAATGAGTCAGTGTTGAGAGTCGCTCGTTAGGCATACCGACACAGAGTAAATACTTCCAGTAATTAAAGTAGAAAAAAGGGAAAGATTTTTTTTATTATATTTCAAAAACTTACAGCTTATTTTTATAACTAAACGAATATTTCGATCATTTAAACTAATAAATATATTATTTTTCTTCTTGGTGATGTTGGTCAGGGGCTGATTCCCTTCACCTGCTACAAATTTCTACTAGCCATTAATCAGCTTTCTCAGTTAGGTTTACCTTCATTAATTATAAAAAAAAAAAACGAAAATAAATATGACAGAAAATAAGACATTTTAAACTACATACCAAACATAAATGTTACGATTGATAGAAGTCGGGGGGATTAAAGTAAATTTGTTAGTAGCCGTACGTGTTGAAATTGTACGAAGATACGAGTTTTAGTCGTACGTTGGTTCAGCAGAGGGAAGATTTTTGCCTAATTCTTAAATAATTAACCATTATAAAATGTATGCTTGCCGATTTGATTTTTGTTGGTTATTTGGTATCTACGTACACTGTGGTCCCGTGCCTCGTGAATAACTTACCAATTAGAGCGCATCGCGAACCGGCTCATTCACTCCCACCTTAATATTTTATGAAACCCTTGATTCTCCCTTCATTTTCAATTCTTTCATTTCGCTGATATTTTATGTCATTTTTAACTATTTTTTGTCAATTAGTAGAATTAGATGTCTGGTTTCATGCCGATAATATTATTTTGATGTTTTTTACCTTAGTTATCTTTAAGTCCATATAAATTAATACAATACAATACCATATCATGTCATATCATACCATACCATGCAATACAATACAATACAATACACTTTATTTTACAAAGAAATACAGTTTCAATGAGTTAGTGTATGTATTCTATCTATTACCTTTCGCTTATTAATTTCATACTTTTCGTAATATGAAATTTTTCCACTGTATATTTTTATGTTAGTGGCCTACCTACATGACTAATTTAACTTTTTTTCTTTTTCAAGTTATCTTTAAGTAAAATCTTAATTTACATCAATTTTTACTTTTATATCATATACATTTCAATGTTATTCTACATTATAATGAAATCAGCGAAGTTAAAGTGATATGTTTGTATTGGAGTCTTTGATCAAACTATATATTTACTTATTTTACATCTACTTTTTATATGAATTCTTGACTACATTACATGAGCTTACATGTTGAATAGTTCTAGAAAGAATCGACACCGAAGAAAAATCCTAAATATTTTTTTCATTCAAATATACAAAACAGGTTCGATATGGTTGTGTAAGTTACGTTTATGGTGTTCATTTCCTTTAAATGCAAACCATTTCAGAATGTCAAATAGGTTCAAATTGAATCAACACGAGTACAGAGAGAGGCAATCAGCAGTATGTCGGTGTAATCGGCTTATACAGCCAATGTAATATTCATATTTCATCCGTTTCGCGGGTTTATACCTACCTACACGCTTAATTTAAATACTTTAAACACATAACTGAGCTTGAAAAGTAAAAAAAGGATGCTTAACGGGTACGGAACCCTAAAATCCTTTACATATGTCCAACGACATAAATAATTCTCCTTGCAGTCCGTGGCTCACTAATGTTTTAAATAATAATAATAATTAGCCGCTAGAAAGCACAGTTTCTGAAGCGTCAAAATGGGATTGTACAGTAGAGAGTTTAAAAACAATTTTGATAAAACAATCTGACATGAGATCATTAATTTTTTTTTTCTAATTTTAGGATAAACCATATTTATCTTTATAACGTAATGTGACCAAATTGACACATCAGCAACTATGCCTTTCCAGCGACGTATATATAACTTATAGTTTTTCATGACTGTTTTTTTGGAAATGCTATAGTGCTATCCATATAAATGTAACTTTTCATATTTATTTTACGTAAATTTACTTTTTTTATTACGTAAACTTACATAGTATTTTTAGTATTTATGTTCTAAAATAATAAATTACTTACCTGCATAGAATACTCTGTCGCTGTGCTTTTCTTACTTTCCTTGGAAAAGGTTATCTGGAAGATATCACTTAAATCAATAAGACTGTCCCTTTGTACACTTTCCATAAATCTGTACCTTATTTGTTATTCCTAATCTGTGTGTAATAAAGATTTTATCTATTTTATTGCAGCGCTATTATTTCGTAAACAGTTTGTTTAAAATCTAGAACTGCAAAGATACTTAGATTACGTCACAGACGACTGAGACCCAATGTATCCCTAGCTCCTTCCTTCCTGTCTACAAATGTTCATGTATGTAAAGTGTAGTACATATCCCAAAGCCCACTAAAGCGAGTTAATGCCATCTAGAGTCGTAACTCCGGGTAGTTAGGATCTCGCCGGAAACGAGATTCAACACCTTAGATTATGTTTGGGAAAGCATACAGAATAGTTAGGCAACGTAGTATATTTTGAAGCTAACAAACATACCCATTTCACGGTAAATTTTTAGATTTTACTGTAAGCACAGCTGCTTAAATTTATTTATTATGTAAACTTACGTACTTAGTATTTTTAGTATGTTCTAAAATTATAATATACTTTTACCGGCCTATTCCCATATCCCTACTGGTCTGTCCCTACTAGTAGGGAGGAACGGAATTGTTTTTCCACTCTTTTCTACTAGGGGGGATACTTTTCCATTTATCTCCACTGTTCTAATAATTCAGGAAATCGGTATCATCACATTGAAAATGTATAAGTGTTTTACTCGTGTTTTGTTTATTATAATTATTATATTCTAAAAGTATGCAAACTTCTTCATTATGAGAGGAGTAAGATATTATATATAGTATTATAACTTATTTTTTTAACAAGAGGCCGAGGTTATGCTTTACTTCACGATGGTTATACTCGCATTAACCGCGACGTTACCTCTGCTGCCTTTGGATAAAATACAAGAAGGATGGTCATTCATTGAGAGTCAGATTTTAGACGAATTTAAAATTGATCCATTTAAAAAATGTTTTAAAACCACTTGGATGAAGAATGACCAATTCCAGAAAGAGTGGTGCGTGTTTGGAAAAAGACATAGAACAAATAATTTTGCAGAAGCCTGGCAATTCATAATTAATAATAAAAGCAATAGAAAAAACAAGTTTATACGCATTATTGAAAATATTATGTAACCAATCCCTGGTTCAAAAAAATTACATCAAGTCTATCAGGAATCCACAGAAAATTAAACCGCCCAAAAAGAGGGAGCAAGTGTATGTGATCCGTGATTACGTGATTCAACGTACACAAATGCAATTGGTCAAAGGAGATATAACCGTTGGACATTTTTTAGATATGTTAAGATAATGACATAGTTAATCACTGGGTTAGGCGATTTTGGTCTAAAATGAATAATGTCAAGGTATAAAAATGTCCAACTGATGATTATTATTTTTCATTTTAGACCAAAGTCGCCTAACCCTATTCACTGATTTCAAAGACAATTAATTATTAATTTCAATACCAATAGTATCGAGGATGTTTTTTTCAAGTACAATAAAGGATTTTTCTTTCGACCTGTACTTTATCTTAGTAGAAATACGTGGAAGTAAAATTTCCATGTATCCCCCCTAGTAGAAAAAAGTTGAAAAAAATTCCGTTCTTCCCTACTAGTAGGGACAGACCAGTAGGGATATGTGGAATAGGCCCTTTTACCGGCAATACTCTGATGCTATACTTTTGTTATTTTCCTCGCTTCAAGCAATAAGGCAGTATTTATACACTTTCAATGTACCTACATATTGCGTGTAAGACCCGTATATATATACGAAGCCGCGGGCAACAGCTAATATATATACATGGGAATGGATGATTTGTTTATGGTTCTATTTTCAATATTTTTGTTTTTTTGTTGTTGTTGGATTGGCACTACTTTTTTAATTTTGGCGCGCAGTTTGAGTTGCATCTGTTATTTATATTTAATACAGTGTTGTTTTTAGTTATATTATATCTAGTGTAATTGCGATTTTCAAATGAACAAAAATATCGAACAAAGAGTTTGTCTCAAATTTTGCATAGCCAATGGAACTTCGTGTTCGGAGTCACTGAAAATATTACAGAAGGCTTGCAGTGAGTCGACTCTATCAAAAACACGTGCTTACGAGTGGTACAAAGCATTCAAAAGAGGTTGAGATGTGATGGAAGATTTGCCTCGCTTTGGTAGGCCATCAACGTCTGCAACTGAAGTTACCATCGCAAAAGAGAAGGAAATAGTGACTGAAAATACTCATTCAACTTTGAGAGAGATAGCCGTTGAACTTTCTGTATCTCACTAATCGATCCGTACCATTTTAAATAATCACTTGGGTATGAAACATGTTGCCGCTCGGCTAGTAACAAAAGACCTGAATTTTCTCCAAAAACTCAATCGCTTACGAGTCGCTGAGGACATGCTAGAACGACTCAATTCTGACCCAACATTCATGAAATGCATTGTTACTGGTGACGAGACGTGGGTTTACGAGTTTGACATGCAAACTAGTCAACAAGCTTCAGAGTGGCGCCTTCCAACTGAACCGAAACCGAAAAAACCACGCCAAAGTCGATCGAAAGTCAAAGTCATGTTGACCGTTTTCTTTGACTATCGCGGTGTTGTGGACTCAGAGTTCTTGCGGAAGGTGAGACTATAAATAAAGAATATTATTTGAGCGTTATGCGTCGTTTAAGAGAGCATATTCGACAAAAAAAGGCCAAATTTGTGGAAAGAAAAGTCATCGATTTTGCACCACGGTTATGCGACATCGCACTAGGCCATCATTGTGAATGAATTTTTGACCAAAAACTCCACAAAAATCATTGAGCAACCACCTTATTCACCAGATATGACTCCATGCGACTTTTTTCTTTTTCCTAAACTCAACTTTCTCAACTCAAATTTCCTTAACTAAAATTTAATTAATTATATTATTCTGTAGTCCAACGGGCGAAACCGCCGTCGGCAGGCTAATTTTATGTATATGGATATTTTGAGATTAATAGTTTTCTTTAAGGATTTAGTAATACATAATAATGTGTAATGTTAAGTTGTCAACGCGGACTAAGTCGCGGGCAACAGCTAGTATATAATAAACTACCAATAGAAATAACAAAATTAAATGTATTACATATATTTTATGATGATATAGAACATTGATGAATATTTTATATGATAAAGACGTGTAATTAAGACGTTACGATCTATTCTATAAATAAGTAAACATACAGACCGACAATATTAATGTAGGTTGTACTTATACCAAAACGATAGATTATACATTTTTAATTGATAATTGTATTCCGTAATATTATCCTACTTCCTACTAATATTATAAATGCGAAAGTTTGGATAGTTAGATGTTTGGATGTTTGCTACTTAATCACGCTTCAACCACTAGACGGATCGTGATGAAACTTGGCACACATATAGGTTAGGTCATGGAATAGGACATAGGATAGTTTTTATCCCGAAAAAACATCCCATTTCTATGGGAAATACATAATAATTTGTGATGTTAAGTTTCCACGCGGACGAAGTCGCGGGCACCAGCTAGTTGATAATAATAACATAAACGATAATAATTCTTATGACAATTTAATTTAAAGTATGCGATACCGACGACGTCTGAACTATAACATGATGCTGTATTTATAATAAAATAATAATAATATGTCAGACATTCACAGCAATTATACAGTCCCAAACTAGGCAGAGCCTGTGGTATGATTACTAGATAACAGATAGACATACTTAAATAATTATATAAACATCAAAGACTTGGGTACGAACATTCATATTCATCATACAAACATTTGCTCCTAGCGGGATTCGAATCCGCAACCTCCGGCGTAGCAGTCCGAGAGCTATCACGTTCCACGGACGGAGGTCGTCACCTTATTAGTAGAAGTTTTGGTACCTTAGTGGTAGTATGAATAAATTAATTTAAATTTAATAATACTGCTGGTATGCCGTGTGGTTTCCGGTAGAGTAGAATAGGACCACTCCAACTCTTCCCGTGGATGTCGTACAAGGCGACTAAGGGAATACATTATAAAACATCAATCAGGCCTCCCCAACCCGTCTGGCCAGCGTGGGGAGTGTAGGCCAAGTCCTCCGCCTGTCTCCGGCAGATGAGAGAGGGTTGTGCTCCTGCAGTGGAGACAAAAATAACCTGATGATGATGATGATACTGCAAAAATGTGACACTATTTTGAAAAAGGACAAAACTTTTACTTACTTTCAGATACCAGTCTGCAGATATGACTGACTCCGTTTTTTTAAAGAAGTTTGCAAGCTATTAAAGATATGTCATTCTTTAAATAATTTAAATATCATTTCATCAATTTCCATAACTGCATTCCCAATTTCAACGAAAGCAGCGCATTTTTTTAAATTATTGTAAGTTTTGACTTACTCTCTTTAAGTCCCATGATGCTTATTTTACTGTACTTGTAGTAACCCAACCGGATTTGTCACTAGCCCGTTTTCTTTCTAGAATATTATTTTGTAATTCAGTTACCACATTGCGACCCTCGCAAAATGAAACCTGTCAAGGACATTTCTATTTTCTTTAACGTGAACTGGGACTCGTCCTGTATATTATTTATCTACAACTCCTTCTCTGAATAATTCACAGAACAACATTATTTCTTAAGTAATAAAAATATAATAGTCCCTAAAAAATTCGTTTAAGTGATAAAGGAACAAATATAGAAACACAAATGGCGTTATCCATCGACCCAACGGTTTTCTTAAGATACGGAGTACCTAATTTAAAATTTGAAATTGCTATACGGCCAGCAATTTCACATTTTATTTTAACTTGGTATAACCAAGGAGATTTTCTTTCCGGTTGAAAAAATGGAACAAAACCGCAATACAAAGAGCTTGCGAGTGTAATTTCAAGTTGCAAAATGTTTTCATACGTGAATACGTGCCTCCAACGTGCCGACTCGAGAACTTCAAGCGATGCTTTGTTCATTTGAATTGCACTTTTAAGGTTACTAAAAGAGAGACTGAAAACTCATTTTATTTAAAAGTAGCAAGTTTTACACAAGTTGGCATTTAATAACTTGTTAAACTTGAAAGAACGAGATGAAATGTAAGTACTTAATAATTGTCTGGAGGGGGCAGGGGGAATTTCCGTAGTGGGAATCGAACCCACAACCTAAGACGCTCGGGTCCAATGACCAAGCCACTTAGGCTAACGATGATAGATATTACAAAATATCCAGTTACTTCGAAAACCAATGCTACTTTATGTTCCTACTTATTTTTATATTCGTTACCGCAACCAACCAACAAACTTGCATATTCAAGTGAGAATACTTCGCGAATTTTCATTTTTACTGTTACAAACATAAAATATTCAGGATATTCATTTAGAAGGCAGTAAAACAAACCTTAGCTTACATTATACCCCCGTACAAGGCTACACTGACATCACTTATTCATGCTATTGTCACACATGTGGCCATCCTGTTTGCTCTTGACGGCGCGCACCCATAAAACGACAAAGACGACACTTTGTACTACAGAATAGAGCTGCAATGAAAATTTTGTAATCGTTACAAAGTATTAGTTACTCATATTTTCATTAAATGCGTTTATGCTTCGTGCACTGCACATAGTTAGGCCTTGGTTCACGCGGGAGTGATTCCCATAATGACAGGACTTGCACTGTTGTAGATGCTACTCGTCACTAATTTGTGACATTTCCAATCTATCTAGTCAGAATGATTATGCTTTCACCTTCAGAGCATATATATTATATGCATAGATATTACGTTCAGGAATCGTAACCGGGTTTGAAATAGTGGTTAATATGGTTCATAAAATTTATAAATAAACATAAATCTTTACCGGTTAATTGAGGTACCGGTTTTCACATAGAAGTTAGTTCAGTTCTCTGAGAAAACCGGTAGCCGTATTGAATTCATATTATGAAATCTGTTCTATATTTAACCGGTTGATTTAACGAAAATCAAAACTATTTCGGTAATCTGAAACAGGTGTGGATTGTTTACGGGTTTCCGCGCCCTTGTCAAGTTGCAAGGACACATTTCGCTGATGATATAGGTAAGTAGATAAAACTACGCAATGCTACGCCGCCGCCCGTAGCAATCATGAGCAGGTTCTCTTAATTTTCATTATACTTTGCTATCCACAGATTTAATGGGTATTGGGTAGCAGATTAATTTGCTATTGACTTCTTTTATACCTAACTACACGACGGGTAACTTTGTTAGGGGCTAAGTATTAAGACAGAGAGATAGCTTCATTATAATAAAAGTAAAAACCGTCCCCCATATTATAGTTGGTAATGGAATCTAATAAACAAGACGCTTAAAAATTTAAAGATTATCTAAGTTAATAAAAAAATTATTTGCATATTACTGTTTAATAGAACGTTTTTAAGTGCAAGTATATAACTAGTTTCCAGTTTAGGTTTTTTTATACTTTAATATATAGAACAATACTCAGAAGCATTGATATAACATAGTAACACGTAATATGCTCAAACCACTTGTTTTGGTACACCACCACATCTTCAAAATAACAATGTATACGAACAAAGTTAATGTAAGTATTCAAATTTTCGAAGCTCGTGACTTGGAACTTCAAGTATCAGTTTCAATGTAACGAATACTTACTTAGTTGACAACAACTCTACTACAGGTATAATGTTACGGGAACTCATACATCCCCTCATCCCCTACTGCGCCGGCAAGTTCATTACTATGGGATTTATTTTGTATAACAATGATCCTTTCAATTTGGTACCCCAATTTAATGAAGTGGTGCTTAGTTAATATAAATAACTAAATGAACAGACGTTGCCGTGTGGTTTCCGGTAGAGTAGAATAGGACCACTCCAACTCTTCCCGTGGATGTCGTACAAGGCGACCGAGGGAATACATTATAAAACATCAATCAAGCCTCCCGAACCCGTCTGGCCAGCGCGGGGAGTGTAGGGCAAATCCTCCGACTGTCTCAGGCAGATGAGAGAGGATTGTGCTCCTGCAGTGGAGACAAAAATAACCTGATGATGAACAAACGTTGTTTGTACTTTAGCGTAGGATAAAACTACGTAAATTGGCTGGAAAACACTGTATAAATTGTATTGTTATAGTATTTTTGTTTTGTTTATGTTTGTAAATAGTGTGAACGGCGAATACCAGTACCACCACAAACAGTTGCTGTTTAGTGGTACTTAAAATGTAATAAATATTTCTAATGAATAAATAATATAATAATAATAATAATGCTACGGCGTAGCGCTCGTAGCACTATCAAATTAGTTTTCCGATTCTACTGCTTTCAAATTTATGTCAGCCGGACCGCCACGTTGGCATATTCCACTGAGAATAGACAACTCTATACAATTTGTACAAGTTGGTCTCGGCCTGGATGTTAACAAGGATAGGACATATCCTTGTTTAATTTCCATACCACAGGAGAAACTCCTGGTTTGGTATAATACAACACTACTTGTGTATATATGTAATATTTATTATCAACTAGCTGTTGCCCGCGACTTCGTCCGCGTGGACAACTTAACATCACAAATAATTATGTGTTTCCCGTAGGAATGGGGTGTTTTTGTTTCGGGATAAAAACTATCCTATGTCCCTATGACCTATCCTATTATGATCCGTACAGTGGTTGAAGCGTGATTGAGTAACAAACATCCAAATATCTAAACTTTCGCATTTATAATATTAGTAGGAAGTAGGATTATATCAACGCAAAAAAGCGTAAACGATGTAATCAACACATGTAAAATGTGTGTTATTGCAAATTAGGAATCACGGGAAACACGGGACCCAGACCATTCGAGGTCGATTTTTTTCTAATTCCAATTTTACAATAACAAACACTTCTAAAATTGTGGGTTATTGTAATTTAATATTTACCTATTATATATCATCATGGAATATAAGACAGCTCTAAAGAGGAACTGCGGCAGATCACGGACTACACGATGTAACCAGATTACAAACGCTATTTACCTAAACCCAGCAGAAACATTGATGGTGACAGTACATGACCATAAAAAGAGCGATAAATAAACAAATATTACATACTCGTAGGTATGTATACACACACTTGTTTAATCCCAAATAAGGTTTATTTTTCACAATTTTTGACAATACACAAATATTATATCTAGACCGGGACCAGCTTGTAGACATTGTACAAAGTTGTCTGTTCCCAGTAAGAATCGAACCCGCGACCTCTGGCCCTCGAGTCCAATGACGAAGCCACTTGGCCAACGAGGCAGTCGATCAGGACTAGATAGAAAATAATCAAACACAAACGAGACCCTAAGCACAAAATTGACTGACTGATAGGTCTAGTAACTAACTAGATAGCAGAAGAACACAGAAGACACTTTTCTATAGCGCACACAATAAAAAAATAACGGAAGTTATTAAAAATAACTATAAATCCCATTAAAATAAGTGGCATTAATGACAATATTAACCGACAAAATGTTCGTTTGTAAATTCAAAGGGCTATTATTGTATGGGCCCCATGGGCATGCAAACAAAGCCACCATTATCTTAATGTCCATCAGGAACGACGAGTATTCCGTAACTTAATAGGCTGTACGGTGAAGCTGAATAAAATATCACAAGTAACGCTGTGTTCGCATTAAAAAATCTCAAGCGGAAGCGATTTCGCAATAGCATATAAAATGCGATTTTTCAAAAATACAGAGCGGATCAGAAAAGTATCACCAGTCACATATTTCTTCATTATCAAGAAAATCAAAAAATTCAATCTGACATAAATAGATACTAGGTGAAGAACAATGCGAAACTAGTACGTCTTTATTGTTACTATTTCGATAACTACTAGAATTTCGACTTTGAAGTATATAATGTTTTATAGGCGTTCGATTGGCGTTAAAAAAATCTCGCTTAAGACGAAAAAAAAAACACTTATGTTCTAGAACTTTTTTATGTTTATTTTAGTTATATCCCTTTCAACTCCAGGTCACCTACTAAGTATGTCAGTTTGAATTTTTGCGGATATCCTTATTAATTAACGAATAGTCAAATATAAATAAAGATATTAGAATTGAAATAGCCATTTTGATTAGTCAAAACACAATGCCCGCCCACTTTTAAATAAACATATAGAGCTGTGAAGCGTATGCTGGTCCAATTATTTTGAGTTTTGGATTGATCACTTTTTTTATATTTCGTATTTTAAGGGTTAAAAACGTTTTTCCATCTCGAATTTACACAATATTACAATACTTCCTTCCCCTATTTATATCGGAGGTAAAAAAATATATTTTATTTTTAATAACCCGCCTCCGCTCGTCCCTATGTCTAATGTCGTCACCCATCGTCAGTATCACGCGGCCGCGGCGGCGACTCTGTGGTTACGTGATGATCGGCCACATCATGTTTTATGCCGCCCTTCTACATAATGCGCTCCGAATTAAACTGCTCATTTTTATTATTTGTGCACTTTTTGACTATTTATCTTATTATTATTTTACAATATTCTCTTGCAGCATTTAATGCATTTCTTCTCACATGTGTACAAGAAATATATTGCGGTTATCAGTTACATATAGCCATAACCGGTACAACCATAGATATCATATCAAAATAGAATGGTGAAATAGGCGCGAAACGCGTGCTAACAATTTGCAATATATTGCATAAACTTCGCGCCGAGTCAAGGTCGGGTAAACATTGACAAAAATTGTGCAAAAGTGCCATATTGCGAGATTTTAAACTGCATATCTGTATTTCTTCACTAGAAACGTGACCGCGAGGCATAAATTGTGCGCTGGGGGGGCGCGCTGTGTCCGAAAATAGGCACGTGCGAGACTGAGGTAAACAAGTGACAATGACCGCTCTATCTTGATAGGATTTCTGTGGTTACAACTTTTCGTCCTCTACCCTTAATAATGTGTTGGTAATAATTGTTAGACACCGTTAAATTTGATTAAGTTCCTTACTTAGGATGAGTGTCAAGTTTCGACGAAGAACGAGCATGACCGACATAGCCTAAAGAATTAGTGAGCTGAAGTGGCAGTGGGCGGCTCACATCTGTCACAGAACCGACGGCCGTTGGGGCAGATGGGCATGGTCTC
Source organism: Esperia sulphurella (assembly GCA_947086405.1). NCBI lineage: Eukaryota > Metazoa > Arthropoda > Insecta > Lepidoptera > Oecophoridae > Esperia > Esperia sulphurella. The sequence goes on from OX352267.1 coordinate 11,727,715, forward strand.
CACTCAGAAGTTCTTGAGTGGAGACCACGGATGCACAGGGTGGGATGCCCCGCCGCCATATGGACCGACGACCTTAAGAAGATGGCGGCTGGATGCGGAGAGCAAGAGGACCGGGTGTGGCGGCGTTCACTGGGGAAGGCCTATGTCCAGCAGTGGACGTCTAAAGGTTGATATGTTAAGTTTCAAATTTTGATTAGAGTCTTTACAAAGAGGTAATTTTAATTAATATGTTTTTAATAAATAAAAAAGTAAAGTTTTTTGTAAAGGTATATCGTTTCTAAAGGTTGCATCCTTATTACACGTATATTATAAAAAGTGGAACGCAAGTATTGTAATGTTTGTTTTAAATTTCTAAGCTTACGTTAAATTACCCATCTTACGTACGTAGTTGTATTTATGAGAACAAAATACGGATGCAATCGTTTCCAATCTCTTTCCACTCAAAGGAACATAATTCCTTCTCGAGGAGAGTTAGCCTCCATGTTTTGTGCAGTCCGTTTAAATGGTTTGCTTCTTGTTTGCCTGTGGAAAACATAATGCAGCAACTTTTTTGTTGCAAAGCCCGCTTTACACTTATTGAGGATGTCCAGAGAAGATTACTTTAAAAGCTTTTTTGATACCTATTTAAAACAAAAGTGTTTAAACCAGTATTTAGTGTTGTAAATGGTATACCTACTGTGTGGTAATCCTAGTGTGTTAATCCTACAACGTTCGATTCAAAATTTAGTGTAGGCTGTACTCGGTACATACGTCCGTACATACGTCCGTCTGTACCTCTGTCTGTCCCTCTGACCAAAGATCACAAGTTCGTTGCGACCCGCTGACTAGGTTAGAATACCCGGTACATTCGACTATTACCCTCGTGTTGCTTGAATAAGACTGGGGCTCACTTACCCAAAATGAAAGCCTGTAGCCTAGTTGGTGGCGCACTCGCCTCACGTGAATAGGTCGTAGGTTCGAACCCCGCCCGTAGCAATGAGTTTTTCGAAACTTAAGTACGGTTTATTTATAATACCACAGACTTTTCTGTGAAGGAAAACATATCAAGGAAACCTACATATGCCAAAGAAGAAATTCTAAGGCGTATGTGAAACCCACCAAATCGGCTTGAGGCACCGTTGGTGGACAAGAGTTTGGACAAAAGATCCTGAAGAGTCGAAGTTTCGCCCGGTCTTCTTAGCCCCAAAAAAGATAAGATATTCAGAATGAACACCGCAATGCATGTAATTCTATTTAACGACAGAAATATGTAGCTATCAAGCCAGCCCCGCGCTAGAGTCTTACCACCGGAAATGGGAATTTCATGTCGTACTATTGGTTTTGTCGTGTCTTCAGTAATTTCGATTTATGGCATTTTGTAAGGTAGGTACCATGTTTTGGTAACGCTCAAGTTTTCGTCCATAGTTACCGAAGTTAAAGTTTCACATCAAAAACTTGAAAATTTGTCTGGAGTCCGGAGCTACATCCATAATTTTCTTTATTTATCTCTACAACAAACAATATAGATTGATAGATGGATAGGTACGTGGGTCAAAATTTATCCCAACATTAAACATCAATTTTCTGTCGCTTGTAGGCTGACAGAAATCTCTTAAAGAGATAAAGCATTACATTTGTACATGTTATTTTTTTCCTTACTTTTATACATTTTTTTTATTAAATAAATAAATAATAAATAAAATATTTGTGTAATCACATCTACATAAATGTAGACATAACACATCTACATAAACATACTATGCATAGCGGCGGTTAGAATACAGTTAAATTGCTATACCTTACGTTTTTTACAACTTGATAGCACCAAACATAGATCTGCCAATCTAAAGTTTTTCATATCAAATGCAAGATATATATTCGTTATATTGAGTTGCATATAATCCGGAGTAAGGACAACCTGTGACCTACATTCAGACTGCAGCGGACGGGCGACGTTCATCTCCTGAAGGAACACACCATGCCAAGGAACGCCGGAGGATAAATTGCCAATGTTATACGAGCAGCGTAAGCGAACTGCGTATATTTGTATATTTTGTTAAGATAATCATGTTTTACGTATCACCTACCAGCTATGTATCCCCCTAGTAGAAAAGAGTGGAAAAATATTTATGTTTGACAAGTAAACAGATTTTCCCATGGTCATCGGAACAGCGGATCGTGATTTTAGTATCGAATGGAATGAGAGATCCATGACACAGGTAAGTTATATACCTATAAGTGATTATGTTGAGTTTATTTTTGATTAAGAAACTCTCTTTCGCATTTATAATATTTATTTTTGGGTTTGTTTGGAAATTTTAGTGTTAGAAGTGGGACAAAAAAATTACAGCACGATTGTGGAAGTAACTAGAGAACGTCCACAGTGAGATGAATAAAAGGAGGTGCATGAAAAGGTGTGAGTGAATCTAGTGAGGTGTGTCAGGATCGCGCAAAGTGGCATACATCGTCTCTGCCTCTGAGACCAAGGCATAAGCATTATATGTATGTACTAAAATGAAACTGTAGGTGTAACTTAAATCATTTCTCCGTAGGACATAAACATATTATAGTCGTTGCTCATAAATACATTTTGTTTGTGCCGGGTGAGAAAAGCCAATGATCAGACAGCGAACCGCCAACGGACGACCAACGTTCATCCGTTGGCATAGTATGTAACCACAATCCCGCGAACCCACACCGATAGACAAACTGCCTGACTCTGCAGACACTTTTGGCAATGACTCGTATGCAATACAACTTTCCTATTTTGTGGAACAGCGTTCACGTTTATCAAGTCGTCGGATACGTCTGCTTTAAACTTCCCTAACTATAAAGGTAAATAAACTCGTCTGGCAAAGTGAACTGAAAGGATTGTTTTCAACCTTACGTATGTATATTAAGACATAACAACATCCAATGCTCCAAATGCCTCAAACACACCACAGAATAATAAATACTATAGTAGGACATCCTGCTAGCTTCAGCGATACAGCATATACCCACATCTGCCCACGCGCTATCTACAACTTTATCTCAACGAATGAGTATAATTTCGGCCGAGCTGAGCCATACGACGCAATACCCTTATGTCATTGAAAAAACGCAGTTTCTGACCGGCTTCCGGGTCGCTAGATGTGGGGACACCCTAACAATCAATTTAACAGACGAGGCCTTGATGACCGAATAATGGTTTTAATGAGTACCTACATGCCTACTTTCATACCTACAACAGTTTTATGTTTATTTTAGTAATACACAGGTATTCACGTATCTGATCGTAAACTGAATAGCACCACCAGATTACCCATTTCTGTTACCAAATAGCAATGCTATTGTTGTAGTCTGATTTAAATGCTATGCCGGAGAACCAGTGCAGTTACAGACAGACCTTATAACATAGTATTTAGGGTGCAACACACTTGTGGTTTTTGGGCTGCAGGTTTATGGGCGAGATTAATCGCTTAACGTCTGTGCTTTACTATGTATCGATTGGTCAACTTTTAAAATAAAAAATCTAGGATTTTCTGTAGATATTCTCCGTAATATGACAGCATCACTCATAAATATATGCATACTGAAGTACCTATCGAAACTTGTCTGTCCCCAGTATGCATCAAACGCACAACCTCTGCACAAATTACAAATTCACGAGAAGCACTCGCCATAAAATGTATGTAATTTAATCTAAATCCATATAGGCAATTGGTAAATTTATAAGTTATTCATGAAACTACTCGATTGGTCTCTACTATGCTGTTCACACCCATTACATATCGAATGAATTTATTATCCTTCCATTCATCCACTACCTTATTGAAGTAGGTAGTGCTTATAAAAAGAACCTTGGAAATTTTCAAACGATAAATTATTTTCTAATCATATTGAATGTCTTTTATCTTATAATCAAACTACGTTGTTTATGGTACGTACGTACTTACAAACATGCAGAGTACATCATTTACGAGATAACATAAATTTGTAGCACGAGGTGTATGCGAGTGCGATTATCACACCACTTCTGAATCGCTTTTTTAAACAAGGTTCCAGGAGTCTAATGAGCAACAATTTAGCTGGTTACTATCAAGTGGGAAATTTACGAGTCTTCATAAATTGATCTGAATAAAAACATTCAAGAAGATAACAGGAAAAAATAATCAGTCTTGATATGGGTTTATATTGATAACAAACTCGATCTTCTTCGTTCCTTGTCCTATCTCATAAAAGCAACTTTTGCAATAAACATATTCAGCTAATAAGAATAACAATAGGAGCATAGCAAGTTCAGTTAATAGATATTAGCAATATTAGATAACATGTATGAATATTAGCTAACACGAAGCCATCGTGTTCAATTACCTACACGCGTTTGGCAAACATCTCGATACTAATTTACGAATTTGTTCGACTGCACAGAATGGTCCTGTTTACCTCCGCCTTGTACAGTCGAGCTATGATTTCTCCCCCAAAAGCCCGTAATCGGTTAACTGTCATTGAATCGCCAAAGTAGATTTTGATGCATACACTGTATTTGTATTATTTTCGATAGGCGACGCAAAGATTCAAATGCACCCCAGTGGTGCTCCGAGCGGCCGAAAATATAAACTTTTTCAGTACTAATTTGACAGTTCGTAGAGGAGAAATACAAACGTGAAGTGATCGCAAGACAGTCACACTCCTCAATTCTCAAGCATCATCTTACCATTCTCAGTTTTAATATTTTAAAAGATTGGAGTGGAAGAAGTCTATAATTTGACAAATCAACGTTTGTGGATATGTGGACTTACTATATGGTTTTAGTTAATTTATTCTTTAAAAAAAATATGAAGTTACTAATATTTGTTTATACCTACTCGTACCTACATGGTTGACACTAATTGGTTATTAAATTTGATAACAGATGTACATTTTAAAATCATCTGTTATCTAATTTAATAACCAATTATTGTCAATCCTGAAGGAAAAAACTTTGAGGTGAAACTATGAGTTACGAAAAATTATTTTGCTTCATGGTATGAGGTTTAGGTGGGAATTATAATTAAAAAATTGTGTGCTATTACAATTTTTCGCCGCTACACGTGGTTCTAGGACGTTTTTTCACAAACTGATTAGCATTTTCGTGAGCCGACTGTACCAGTAAAAGGATGTACTTACTTGAGCACAATATGGTCTCATGGCCGGCCCCGACTTTCAGGGATTAGAAATTTGAAGAGGGTTTTGAAGTCGATTTTTAATGAAACTCAGCATTGAAGTAAGTTATAATTAGTGTTTTTACCAATAGCATTTTATTTTTAAAGATACCAATTTTATTATTATTTTAATATAAGTAATTATTTGTAATATTTATCAATAATTGCAGCTGTTACCTTTACCTACTAGTTTACACATTTTTACATTTCCTATTCATTTATTTCATATAGGGGAAAAGGGGATTGGAATCTCTAGAACCAACTCCCTACGGGCCTACATGCTTTGTTTCTATTACAATAAGGAAGTTACATTGCATGATTGCAACTAATACCAGGGCTCAAAGACATTTCACTCAAATGGGTATACAGCTTTATATCTTACTTCACCTAATGAAATTAGTGGCGTTCGGACTTCGTGAGTTTAGGTGATAAGGTATCGAACATGATAGATAGAGTTGAACCATCCTGGTATGTGAGTATCGGACTCTCGGCTAACTGATTTGTGATGTTTCTTTAATAGTTGCCGTTTCGTAGATAAGTGAGTGGCGAGTCAGCATTTTTCGACTTTGTTTTGGTTAGTTGAGAGATTGGCGAGCTATTTATCTGTCCGCTACTTCACTCGCATAACAGGAAAATTTGTGAGTTTGTTCTCGGAAATCTACGGAATTACAGAAAAGATTTTTAATATTCTTTTGCTCTTAGAATGGTAATTTACTGTTAATTCCTATCTCGCCCGTGACTTCTCATTCTCGGAATGTCTAGTCGGTTCACTTGGTCAAATTCCAAGAACGTTCATACTGTGAACTTACTCCGACTAAGAACTTACACGGGACTAACATGGTAACATGATGGGTATCAGGGGAATAAGACTTTCGTGGAATGGACGTTGGAATAAATGGACATTCGGGGAATTGGACCAAGTGAACCGAGTAGACATTACGGGAATGAGACGTCACGGACCGACTTATTCTCGGTCATAAGGCATTTCAGCCTAGGAAAAACTTGAGTTCTCACAGATGGACTCAAGTTAAGACCTACTCCAATAGTCCTGCACCCTCCTGCCGCATCCCTCTCTACCTTTTTCAGGTAATTTGTCCATCTAGCAAGGGGCGTCTCATAGTCACCTAAGGGCCGGATGAGCACTTGCCCGGGACGGCAGGTCATGAAGAGCAGCGTCGGGTAAATAAAACGCCACTTTTGATGAGCTGTCCATCGGGGATTTTCCATAATCATCACCCTTGCAGACAGATCAGTGATCGCAGTAATGGTCTTAATATACACAGGAGAACGCTGCTGCCCATCCCTGGTGCAATCCCTTAGTCGCCTTGACACTCACGGGAAGATCGGGGGTAGCCCTATTCTAAGACGAGAAGCAATCGGCGACATGCATAATATTTTATCGTTAATTTTGGCAGACGGATAAGTGTCAAGACGGTCAAGCCGTCGTTAGTTTAATGAAATGGCAAAAAATATTTTCCCAGGGCGCAAAAATCTAGAATACGCCACTGCCCACACTACTTTTATACCGTTGCGCGATCAAACTCTTCCATTCGACGAAAGATGTTGCCTGCCCAGTGGCTTAATGTTTCAAAACGTACATGAAATAAAATCAATCCAAACCGATTGAATTCTTACACGAAATAAGGAAAACGCTTGAAACATTCCAAATTGCGTCAATAAAAACGTCTCGTGTGAAATCCACGCGCATTCGGCTCCATGAAGCGTTCGTTAAGATTACATAATCAAATGACACGCTTGGAGCTCCGACAACTTCTTTATTTATGGGCTTTGATAAAGCATACGTCATCAGAGTTTATACGGGTTACATGTTTCTTTCGTCGAAGTCGTGGTAGACCACAAACAATAAACGCTAACCTACGTTACAAAAGAAGTAATACATTACAATTCTAAGGTAAGAATTAAGATTAGCTGTAAACTGGGCTAAAGGCATAATAATTAAGTATTTCTTACGCAAGGTCAGCCAAAAAAGTTTTTTATAGTAGGGTAAAAATGTGTAAATACCTCAACCTCACATAAAATGTATACCTAAACATTACCATTTATATGGAAACACTTAAAAATCAATAATATGTGCACATTGTTCGTTAGTTAAGTATGTATGCAATAATATATAGGTACCCCTCAACATCATCATAAATTAGGGTACATCCTAAAAAAACTATATGATTATAGCCAACAATATGTAAACACTTAGTTTAGTATAAATCAAGGTTTAGATTAGAAGTAGTCAGCCACTTACCTATTTAAAGAGTCTTTATAACAATGCAGTGATTGAGGAAGAAAGAGTAGTAAAATAAAAATAAATGAATGTATGCATAATGATGGGTTCTTAGATGTTTACAATATAATGCATCTTAAGAGTGACACATACATAAATAATTTTACATCTGAAAATATGTACATATTTAAGAGCATTTGGATTAATTCAATCAAATTTGTGCTACGTCTGTTAGCCCTAAGTGTATACATATTTTTGTCCTTGACTGCACCTTGGTACATCTTACTGAAAATCAGCGCCTAGTACCTTCTTGGTTTGCGTTTGCCCTTTTGCTGCCCCGGCACAAGCATACTATTTTTTCTTTGTTAAAATTTTTTAAATTTATTCTTTAGTTATTATTATTTTAATTTTTTTCCTATTTCTTGTTTTGTTAGTTTTTTCTTTTGTTTGTGGCAATTATGGCAGTAAATAAATGTTTTTTCTTTCTTTCTTCTTTCTTTCTTAATAAAAGTCAACATTTTTCCCTTGATATTTCTTTTACGATTTCCCTGTATTTTGTTTGGCTATTTCAAGCTTTTTTATTTAACCCAGGTGTTCAACAAAAACGATGGTCGATGAGATGGTTGAGTTCTGGACTCTACCTACCGAAAGTAGGTACAAGCGTGGAACGCTCGGGTGCTAGATGGACTGACGACCTAAAAACGATAGCCCGTATTCCAGATCAAAGGACATTATGCTAATAACTGGGAAATAATTAAATCAACAGCGTATTAATGATGTCTCTACTGTCAGGGAACAGACGGATCCTCTCAACGATAGCCGCCCCAGTGTGGGTTGGTGGACTTAACATCTTAGAATTCCTTCTTTGGCATGAGCCTGTGGTATAATAATATTAATAATCAGCCCTTACAAGTCGACTGCTGGACATAGGCCTACATCAATGAACGCCACCACACCCGATCCTCCGCATCCAGCCGCTTCCGGATGCCTTCTTCAGGTCATCGGGGCGGCAGGGCTTCCCACCCTGCTCTAGACAATACGCAGTCTCCACTCCAGAACTCGTCTGCCCCAACTGCCGTCGATTCTCCGCCACTTCAGCTTGGTAATCCATCGGCTATGTCGGTTACCTTCGTTCTTCGTCGGATCTCTTCACTACAAATCATATTAAAAAAAAACCCGAGCATAGCCCTCTCAGATAATCTTTGATAATCAGCGTGCGGTTTTGGTATCATTCGATAAGGTTAGGAAAAAACGTTCAACATTCTGTATACGAGTATAAGTATTAGTTAAAAAGGAATGACCAAGTAAAGTGAAATATGTCACGTATTTAGCCTATATTTATTAGATTTATTATTTCGTACTATGGTACACCAAGGAGTATTAACACATCTAATATATTTATTGTTAATCCTTTCTTCGAACACCTTCCTATGATTTCAAAATCGCACGCTGATTCCAGTGTTTAATGATAATAACCGTACCGTTCTGACACATTGATACAGTCCTGGTTTAAACCCTTGACCTCGTGAAGGTGAGGTGAGGTCACTGCAAGCGAGTCAATAAACTATACCACCGCTTAGAAAGTCAGATCAGAAGTCAAGAGAGGGAAGAAACCAGCCCAAACAAGTAGGTATAAATAGGTGTAGGTAGTATTATTTAGGTAGAAATCCTTTTAAAAAGCTTCGCTTCAAATTTTAATAACCCTAAAATACCGCATATTTTCCTTTACCGAAAGCGTCAACAACAAATCCGCATCCATTAATTTAACAACTACGATTAATCAAGCGAAAGATTGTGAGTGACAAAACCTATTTCGCACCAAAAAGATTTATTTTCCCCTTTTATTTTCCAATCCCTTCCCCTTTTGCTGATGAATGTTAGTGTTTGGGGCAACAACGCTTCGTTGTTGGCCCTCGTAAAGAATGCTATTTAACTTGGGAAATTATTTCCAAAGCTAATTCTTTTAGTAGCATTTGCGATCACTATTATTAGCTTGTGTGGTTTCCAGCTTAGAATAGGGCCACCCCAAATCTTCCCGTGGGTGTCGTCAAGGCGACTAAGGGATTGCACCAGGGGTAGGCAGCAAGCAGCGTTCTCCTGTGGATATTAAGATCATTACTGCGATTACCAATCCGTCTGCCAAGCGTGGTGATTATGGCATATCCCCCAATGGAAAGCCCAGAGGCATCACATTAGAAAGATAGAAAAAATATTTATTTACTAACACAACAAAAACATTATATACACATTCATTATCATTATTATATTATTAATTAAATTATTAGGGAGGCTTATGTTCAACAGTGGACGTATATATAAGCTGTTGATGATGATGATCATGATTATTAGCTTCGCTACCGAAGTTCAATGTAAGATATACAGGATGCATCATCAAGACCGGTCAGTATAAGTCAGAAACTATAGTAATTTGTTCTAAGGAAATCATAACCATGACGTTGATTTTAGAGATAAGAAAAACTACCTTCATAGATTTTCAAAATAACTCAACGCGACTCAGGAATCGAAACCGAAGTTAAAAAAACAATGTTACTCTATTACGAAAGTTGATAGTGTAGGTTGTAAGGAATAAGTGTTGCTATTGGAACTTTTTGTCTACAACTCAAAAGAAATGCAGATTTCTTGTTTGTTGAAAATTTTCTTATCTCTAAAATCGACGTCATGGTTCCTTGGAACAAATTACTGTATCTCTTACAGTTTCTGACTTCCCCATACTGATCGGTCTTGATGATACAATTTTATACTCGGTTTTCCACTTGATTCATCCAGCAGCTTCCTGATAGATAGTCTATCAGGAACAGGAACATCACACCTGCGTCCCGAATGGTCCGGCCCAGTTTTGTTTGTCCATTGTAAAACTCATCTGCCTCAACATCCTTCGGTTCTGAGACAATTGTTTTCTGCTCAATACCAGTGCAGTTTGCTAAATTCATTGATTTATGTCGCCGGATAGGACTCTCCTGGAGTAACAATTAACAACTCCTCAATCCATAATCTTCTATAGTTTTATAAGATTTACAATCTTAATTATACGTTTCCAGACCCATTTGAGGTGTGCGTTGAAAGATTTGTCAGTCGGTCAGAGTATTTGTATCTATAGACAGAAATAACCCTAACTTTTGATGAACGTGATACGTAAAAGCGTTTGCGTGTCCTGGAAAGGATCATACAAATACCTTACCATGACCTCATTGCATGATAAATTAAGCTTCTAAGTGTGAATGGGTGGAAAGCTGGATGGATATGGAAAGTTTCAAAGACAATTCAGTAAATGGATCCGAGAGGTCAGTCCGAAATATCTTGAAGAAGTTTTAGAATAAACTAGAATTTACCATATACTCCCGCGGACTGTAAGACCGAAAAAAGAGGGAGTATATCTTTTCTGCGACTCGATTAACTAAAATCGTTACTATCCGACTCCCTTTTAAAATAAATGGACGATTATACACTAAAACCTTCCTTCGAAGACCCTCTAAATATCCATCAAAACGTCATGAAAATCTGTTACGTGGATTTTTGGTTTTAAGCGAACATACCGCCAACACTAATTTGTTTATTGAAAAAAGTTAAGGTTACTTTTGTAAATCGTATTAGATATTCTCAGCAAGAACCAGGTCTCTGGGTTTATAAGATAAAGTTACGGGGGCAAAACATAACCAGAAGAGATCAGCCATACAAAACAATGAAATTGGAAGTCGCTGCACATCTAAAGGCATGGACTCTTCATGCAGCCACTAGGGCAAGACAAACACACAGAAGTATTATATTAGAAGCCGAACATCAATTGTATGATGTCCTGCCGTCTATAGTTTATATGTATGTTGGATATATAGGATAATGAGGGTGCTATGGGAGTCTAAAGCACACCTATAGATAAACACGAGGCATCTAACAACAAACGATCTGTCCTTCGATTACGTAAACCGAAATGCCCTACAAATTTTACAAATATTCTGTCAGATAATGTACGAGAGTAACGGATCGATAAGAAAAACGTGTTTCCGTAGAAAATTTCCGCGTTAATGTAATGAGAAGGTGGCACCAGAGAACGGGTCACAGTAAACATCACACGGCGCAATCGCATAAATTATCTCCTAGCTATTAATGCTATCGGAAAAACCATTATTTACCAACGGATTCGGGTGCGTCGCGGTGTTTACGCGTAGAGGTGCGGGTGCTGACGCGATGACAGGTGTAATAAGAATGTCAACTTACTAGGATAGGATGAGTCTGGTGGCGGCACGCTCGCGGGCACAGGTCACCTCGGGCAATCCATTGATGAGCGACGGCGGAGATGGGCGCGGGCGGTGTCACATGTCAGCCGGGCGCGGGCTGGCTGGGCGCGTGGGCGCGTGGGCGGGGTCGCGCGCGCGGGCCGGCGAGCGCGGCGGGACTGGCCGCACGCCGCACGTGGCCGCGGCGCGGGCCCTCGCCCCTCAGGTGCCAGTCAATCGATGCGCGGCGCGGCGCGGGCGCGGCACATTCATGTCGCGCGAACAGCTGACGGCCGAGCCCCGTAAACATGAATCGAGCCCCCCGCCCCTCACCCCGCGGTACCCGACACCCGCGCCCGCCCTGACCTACTCTGCGCAGGGCGCTGCCACAGAATACCTATAGTGCGCCCGAACTCGACACTTCAATTATTCGATGTTCAGTCGAGCACGGTGCCATCTTTAAAATCGTGTTGAGAGATCGGTGCGACCTTCGTATCACGCGTTTGTTGCCCGACGCACATTGACAACGACATTCAATAACAAAATGTATTATTAAGTAATCTATGACAAAGTGTTCGGAACCGATTTAAGGATATTTGCAGAGGTTAGAGGGTCCGCAGTGCGTACCATACAGAATCTTGAACGTACGGAAGAAAAATGTACAGCACGCACTGCGGACCCGTAAACACCCTAAGCCCGAGCAAGGGTCTGTTCGGTTCCTTAATTTTTTACTAATTCTGAAACAATATGAATCACATCATATGTCAATAAATAATATTAATTAGAGAGAGTTATTTATTCATTGACAAGCTACAAAACACATTTGAGAGAAATAATAAATAAACCTTATAATTTATAAAAAAAAATTAACGTGTACCACAAATAAATATTAACTATAACTGCAGCATCGAACTTATAACTTCGACACCAGCACATGGGACGATCAAAATCTTTCACAAAAGGGCACACCGTAACACAGCGAGCTGGCAATAATCCGCTAGAAGGGCGTCGCGACGCTGCGTGCGGTGGAGAGATGCGCGCTTGCGTAGACTCAGCATCCTCCTCCGGTCCTCTGATGTCGCCGCGCCATTCTGCCACAAGGTATGAGAAGAGCTTCCCAGGAAGAACGAAAGAGTTACGGGATTTCTCGAATCTTACATAGTACCTATACCCCGTTTACCCTGAGACGTAACTGCAGCTTCCACCAGCGATATGATATGTTTTTTTTTTGTGTAGAATTTTTTTATGACATCGATGTACAATTTAACTGAATAATTTGTATTCTATATTTTGATTTATAAATGTTTTTACCAATACAAATTATTATGATTACATGTAGGTACTTAGATCAAAACAAAAATATCATGAGGAAATCTGACCACGTCCTTAGGAATTACTACTTACGGGTAAATGGTAAGGCAACACCGACCTATTTTATAGCTTATAGCTGAATCTTCCGTCAATGAGCTGTTTAGTTGAGCAGTTGCTCTATAGGTACGAGGCACCCGGATGCTGCTATCATCCGAATCTTACTTCTTCTCCAACAAATAATAAATAAATATATCAGTGAGTCTGTCATTCATTTAATGACTGACTCACTGATATACGTATTAATACACAGCTCAGACCGCTGGGTCTAGAAACTTAAAATTTTGCTTAGAGATTTTGGCTAAAACATAAACATGGAAAATCAACTTATTAAGCGAAATAAGTCGCGGGGCGTCTACTAGTGATAAATAAATTACTACGATCTACTTAGTAAAAGATAATTTGTGGGAATAACAAAACCACAATTGATTATAAAATAGATTGTATAACTACTAAAGGTGTAATAGTAGGTACTCAAGGTAAGTAAACTACAAATCCTTTCTATACCTATGATCCACAATAAAGATATTTCATTTCATATCAAATTATAAGTCAACATGCGTTTTCGCGACTGTTTTAATTAATGTACGTTATGTATTCGTAGTGTTTAAATCATCGAAAATATGATACTTACTTAGACAACAATCCTACAGAATTATAATAAGTATAGGTTTGTTACCAAACCATTTTATTTCCATTACGGAGCCGAGCGTTCGTTTGGCCGTCTGCCACGAGGTATTCGCTGGAGATACAACTATTTTTTTTGGGTACTTTGATAGTTTGATAGGCGTTTCATTCAATTTTAATAAAATAGCCATCTTTTGCTAATCCAAACAATGTACGTTATATATTATAAATAAGTGAATTTATTGTTCGGAGTAGGTATAATATACTGTACCTATTGTCTTTACTTAACATTTTCGTATAACGCTTATCCGTATGTTCAATTCAAATAAGTTAAAGATAAAGATAATGAATAAACTTATGATACTGGTTGTGCCCGCGGCTCCGCTCGCGTGGACTCCGTCTCCGACGCCCACACCACGCCCATTTCAGCTTCAAATGTAGTCCTAACCTAACTCATCGCAATCCGAATTGCACCTTTATAGAAAATCCTTGTATGTGATAAGATAAATATGATAAAATAGATGTTCTTCTATATGAAAAATAATATTCATCTATTGCGGTTTCCGTTGATTCTGCTGCGAATTACCAACTTGATCGTTTATACAACTCCCTCTTCAATTACCTAAGTAAGGGCAGGAAGTCACCGCCGTAACTAGCAAGCTATCACGCCCAGGGATCGCCGTCGACAAACTACGCGGACTTCATTAAATTTACAAAAGAAAAACAGCTTTCCCCGAATGGGCGGAAAACACGCAACGATACGGTACCGTGTACGTTTTTTTGGGGATCCGTACAAACGGATACCCTAATAGCTAAGCTTTTAACTGCTAACCGGATTGAACTGACATTTAGAACATAAGTACATGTATTTGCCCAGTGTTGATGTAAGAATTGTGGAAATTTCAGGAAAATAAATATTCCCGAAAAACAAAATAAAATCTATCGCAACCAGCACATTGTGTCCAACTCACTCTTTGCTTTTTTAAACAGAATTTTCGCATGGGGCAGTAGGTAATTAGGCTTTTTGGTTAATAATTAACGATAGGTAAATGTTTTTGACATAAGCCTCGTGTATTGCCAAGGTTATGGCTGTTGTTAAACACGTGCAGTAAAACTAGAGAGGTCACTTAAGGCCCCAATGTGGACCGACGACCTGAAGAAGGTGGCCGGAAGCGACTGGATGCGGAGGGCGGAGGACCGGGTGTGATGGCGTTCTTTGGGGAAGGCTTATGTCCAGTAGTGGACTTCTAAGGGCTGATTTGATGATGATGATTTCCTTCTAAATATGTTTCAGGTTCACACCACATTCGTCAGGCTGATAATGATCGTCAAGCGAATGCTGAACGATAAAGTCCTTATAAGACTGGATAAGAGCCGAGAAACTGGTTCAGTGGCGCGCTTTGAGCGAGGCCTATGTCCAACAGTGGACTCTTACAGGCTGATGATGAAAGTCCTTATTCATCATCGCCCGTCACCTGGTTAATTTTGAACGACCAGGGGGGACCAGGTTATTGATGACTGAATTCTCTGATACTAAGAATAAAAGAGTAAAGAAATCTAGAAATGATATCGGATCGCAAGGCACGGCTACCCATCAATCACAATGCCCTGATTATAACTATTTTGGAAGGCAAAGTGGAAGAACGAAGACAAAGAAGCCGACCTAGAGTTTAAAGCGGGAAGGAGTGTATGAAAAATGTTGCAACGACAGGAGGTCACCCGCTTAGATTAAGAAGACCCTAACTGACCGAATGATCAACTAATCCAGAAACTTAATATTTTACAGACATCACTCAAATTTCCATGCATTTTTCTGGTCTCCCGTTATTTTCTTTTCTAGTTTCTCCCACAATGAAGGTTGGCTGGAAGAGATCTCTTACAGGGATTAGTCCACTTTGAACTTTTTTTTCAATTATACCTTTCTGTGTAATTTTTTTTATGTATAGTTTCTAGCCACAGTAACCAGGATTTTCTTTTATCTATCCTTGATGGGAGTCGACCCATCGACCTCTGCCCTGGAGTTTAATACCCAAGCCACTGGGCCAATGAAACTGTCTTACTAAGTAATTTTGAACCTAAGACCGATAGGAATAATGATGTACCTACATATATGCAAATCTCAGCCTAGCATTTTACAACACAATTGATATGTAACCAGCCGCGAAAATGAGTGATCCAATTTGTCAAAACTTTTAAGTTTAGTATGTCATTAGTAAGATCTTCCGATAAGCTTTTAGCGTTAATCTACGATATTTAAAATTCATCAGAATATGCCACGTGACCTGCTAAAGAGAACAAAATGCCTTTGTAATTCAACGGATATTATCCGAAATGTCTACGGATTGACCCCCAGGTTTCAACATCTGACTGGTTCATCGTGATAGATAACCTTGGCAAGACAAAAGGAACTTGTCCGTAGATTACTGTAAAAGTATACGATTTATTTCAGAAACCACGTCCAGAAACAATTCATTTTCGCAAAAGACTAGTACTACGGCCAAATGAACAGTGAAACGGCATTGTTTCTAATATAATGCGATATGAGCACCGCAGCTGGAGGGCCGCCAGCTTGGCGCAACAGTTTACAAACGCGTGCATTCACCGCAACACGTCTTTAGTCTATGGCTCACAACACAATATACGTAGTTCGTGGTTGCCCGCGCTAAATACTTAGACAGTTTTGCCCCTTAATGTTTTTGTTTAATCGTAGCCACTTTCTTGGCATGTAATGTAAAATGTGAAGTCATACACGAACTCAGACCAAGTACCAATAATCAATACTATTTTGTCGTAACCATTGAAGAGTGCGATCACACGATTTTAAATTGTACCAGTTTTGGGGTAACTAATTATAACAAAAATAAAAAAACTATTTATAAAATAACATTTACTTACACGTATGTTATCTTACAACCAAGACTTCAATTTAGTTCAGTTCTACCAATTTCTTATTTGGTAGACCTACATGTACAGTCAACCAATTTTAATTGTAGGCGACCTTAGAACTTTGTTACAATATCAGCAACATTGCACTCGGATATCTGAGTCATAACCGTGCATGACGTCAGGGTTATTTCATTTTGAATATGGAATCGCTAAAATTGGAATTGATAATAAAATCACGCATTCAGCGTCCGGATGACATATACAGAGATTATAATTGTCAATTTATGTAACAAATGACAATTATATGTTTTGTCGAACTTTTTAGATTAATAAATGATTAACTGATTATAAACTCGTCCAATTAATCTTGTTTTTTAACTTCTGTGAAACAAATCACTGTAAAATAGCTGTGACAAGTTTCTACAGTGGCCTATATTTCAAATTGGTTGACTGTACACCTGATACAGAATTACAACAACAACACTTGTTAATAATAAATTATATTACTTTTTCGCATATTTTATGTGTTTACGAGAAATATTCTAGTACCTACCTTCATAATACACACAACATATTTCAGTAAAGTTAGAAAAAGTGTTTGCACATCAAACATTTTTACAAAAATATCTAGTAAGTATTAATTTTATTCAAAGTTATGTATGTACTGCGCACCTATAGAGCAGGGTCCATTATCGACCAGTGGAATTACGCTTTCCGAGAATGCAAAGTAATTTTACCGCTCTTATTTTAAACAAAATTAACCAAATAAAAGTATCATTAGAATGCTTACATTCCATTCTTGAATATTATATACATTCCAAATCGACTTTTAATTAAATTATTTACATAAAATAACGATTGAAAATCAAAAGCCAATTAACGATGTCAGTCTGTGTGTACGTACATATGTACGGAAACACGATACTGAAAGTAATTTATTGATCAATTGAAGTTACTTTTTCAATTCAGAATATATCACTATTGCAACCCATAGTGATAAATCAATTGCAGGTCATACCATGAATGAAAATAATTTTCGCACCTCATAAGTCGCCTCAAAGTTTTCACCTTCATGATATTGGTTATTAAATTAGATAACAGATGATTATAATAGAGAATCTGTTATTTAATTTAATAACCACAATTAGTGTGAATCATGAAGGTAAAAACTTTGAGGTGACTTATGAGGTGCGAAAATTATTTTATTTTCCTTTATGGTATGACCTGTAGACAGTTGTAAGCAATTTTGTGACTAATAGTATTAAAAAAAAACAGCAGCAATATTCGGCTCCTGGCGAAACTTCAAATGATTTGTACTTATACAAAATTATTGAGTTGATTTTTTTTAATGAGTCTAAAACATATCGGAGCAAAATTGTAAATCTAATAAATAAAATCTTAAACTTCGCGTGTCTGTACATTGAAGATATTTGCAAAAAAAATTGGGGCGTCTAAGGATAAGCAACAGAACACATTTCGATCACTTTTGAAATTTTTGTCTGTTTGTCTGTGAGTTTGTGCACGCATCACTTAAAAACTACTGAACGGATTTTGATGAACTTTTCACAGAAACATAACTCAACTTAACATTTAGTCTTTATTTCATCGCAATCGATTTACTCAATCAAAAGTTATGGACATGTTTAGTTTTCAAATACATTAGTAGGTAAGGTTAGTATGCAATATATTGTACATATTTCCGTACTATTCAGATTGCGATGAGTTTGGACTACATTTTGAAGCTGGTAGTGGGAATGGGAATGGGAGTGGGAGTGGACGTGGGCTTGGGCGTGGGCGTGGGTGCGGGAGTGGGCGCGGGTGGGGGCGGAGGAGGAGGCGGAGGCAAGCAGGAGCAGGAATGGGAATGAGAGCGGATTCTGTAGTACACGCGAGCGGAGCCGCGGGCACAGCTAGTCACAAATATTTCTTGACAGACAAATAAATTAAATATGCAAATAAGAAAAATACTCACCATTACAACCATTCAGTAATAGTTTTTTATTTTATTTTATTAAAGGCAATGATACACACAGAGCAAAACAGGCAAGTCTTATGTTAAACAAAATAAAAATATATCATGGGGTGTTTCTACCAGTATCAAGGTAGGATAAAAACATAAAATAAACGGTAACATATAAGCGATACTAGTAAGTATTAAACAAAGCATTCATTCAAGAAAAGAAATTGGTTTTATTCCCAAACAAACCTACAATATTATTTACAAGGTGCGCCGTTTTGGTATTTATGTGAGACCTCCACAGTTTTTATTCTAGAATATCTATTCAAATTAAGATAAAGATTACGAGGGGTGGCTGATAGATAAATAAGTATTGTACTTTGGTAGACAAAGTTTTAAAAATAATACTGGTCACTGTAGTGTCGTATTCTTTCTTTGTCTACTCTTTTTTTTATTAATTTTTTCCCTAGTCATATTTACTCATCATATTTATGTATTTGGTGTGATTCTAAGTGTTATATTATATTATCTAGGTACATACGTATTGCAATTACACATATCATATTTATTACTTCTTTGTTTGGCACTGTAGACAAACTTGTCTGCACCGGGTGCGACTGAAAATCAGCGCCTAGCACCTTACTTGGTCTTGGCATATGCTGAGTCGTTTGCCCTTTTGCTGCCACGGCACACGCATACTATTTTAACTATGTTAAAAATTTTCTAGTCATTATAAGTTATTATAAGTTTTTTTTCCATTTTCTTGCTTTGTTGGTTTTTTCTTTGTGTGTGCCAATTGTGGTAGTGAATAAATGTTTTTCTTTCTTTTTTAAAATTAATTTCATTACTTTTTCGCGGTTCACTTAATTTTGGCGCGTCATTGTTTTAAACATGTCGCATGTATAATTACCACCCAACTTATAGTCCCCCTGAAACTTATTTCTGATTAGAAATCTGAAGAAAAACTTAAGGGCGGCGCTGATGTTCAATGGACGATAAGATGCAGGCTGGTGTCATTCACTATTTTGAAGTACAAAATAAACAATATTATTTGAATGGTCTGATGTCACTTATTGACTAATATAATAAGGGCATTGCAGTTGCCAGGGACTATACTGAAATAATTAAAAGTTACCCATATTTTTTTTTTTCAATTATTGTTCCTGGTGGGTTTACGCTTGACCTCAATCGCACCTGATGGTAAATGACCATAAGGTCTAAGGCAGTGGGCGCTTACCCAGAAGCAATTCTTTTTTTTTCATAGTCATATCATACTTATCAGCCATCCCTCGTATCTTGTCTGTGTCTTTTCAATAATCATCCCTTTACTAGATAAGCCTCATTCCATAATAATAATTCCGTACTAGAAGAGACATCTCAAACTAAAACCGTGTCCAAGTTGTTGTGGCGCATTGCTTTGAATACTTTACTGAAAAAATACACACCCTGAGAAAAAAAGTGGATTGCGTATCAGTGACTACACTACTGACTATATTGTTTAATAATTATTCTTAACTTATTGCTTCGCCATTTCACGGAGCTACACCCCTCCCACACCTCGTTTTATTCCCGTTCAGGTACAACTGTTTTGTTTTAAATGTCTCCTCCAGTTAACATTATAAATATTATATTCAATGACAAGCCTATGATAGGCTTACTATCATGTAGATACACACATAAAAATCTACTTAAAACATAAGAATAAGATATCACTTTTACAGTTTTATTTAGACTAATAAACCACATATATCTAGACTTTTAAGCACAAAAATTTCGTCTGATCAATTAATAAGACTACACGCGATTTACGCCTTATAGTTGGCCAGCCACTTTCTTTGGCGACTGTACAATATTATGACTTAAAAAGTTTTTAATCGATTTTTTTTTGTAAGTTAAAAAACAACCAATATAAGCGGTTGGTATTACAACTTTTCGAATTCTTACCTTACGATAAACGTTACTCTAATCATATACAACTTCTTAATTTTATTACCACGTGGTTACCTACTTTTTGTACCAATTCAATATTACTATTTAAGACTAACTTTTCACGAGCATAGATTTTTATAGACATATTTAAAAGAACACCACACGAGAAGCATAGAGAAAAACTTCGAATGTCGGTATTTCACATCGCAAAAACAAAATTAGTTGAAAAAATATATAATAGAAAGTAATTTTATTCATATAAAAATAAAATTTACGGATTAAGCCGTGATATTTTAAAATGCAATAAACCAGGCTTCTCTCCTAAAATATGACTGTACTCTGTACAAAATAACCAAAATATTTCCCTGTCATTAAGTAAACAGATACAATAAAAATAATACTCGTATAATTAAACGGCATATATGTAAATGAACATCTGACGTAACCTAAACCACATCAAATAATACTGATTTTCACGTCAAATACGCACTTTGATGTGCCATCAGTATATTTGATGTAAATTGAGTATTTATTTAACGTGCGTTTAAATATTCTCTAATAAAATATAAAAAAAATTCAACACAATTTCAATCTTTGTTCCTATGATGTTTTATTGTTTTTAATTTTTTATTAAAAATCAACTAAGAATTAGGACCTTTTTTCATGATCTATGAAACCTGGTCTTGTGTGAATTTTAAATTAGGTTTCTTTTCTTCTCCAGAACTATAAATACACCGTTGTTGCCCATCGAGTAGAGTATATGCATTAAAACACGTAACGTATATTTTTATTTCACCGATGTTTCTTTCCATACTTCTTGAGCGGTGTTTTTGACACATCTATTTTTCATTCTTTATTCTATCATATCATAATATTAGAAAGGGAAAGCTAATTTTGGACATATCTAATTTTCTAATGTACGTTTTCAAATCAGCCTCAATTGTATTTAGTATATTACAGCTGTTATATTAAAAAGCAGCATCTATTTTCAGTTTTTTTTAATTGCACTCCTAGCGGGAATTTATTTGGGGTTTGAAAGGTAAGAGAGCGAGTCTAATTACAAACACGCGAGGATTTTATCCTAGTCCTCAGAATGGCGCACTTGTGGCCTTTGGAGTGGTCGCATGCAGCAATACAAAGGCTGCAGGTTAATGGACGACTTGTTACGGAATGAGCACTTCGCAAAATGTGCACTTCGCAATTGGGGCACTTCGCAGTTGGGGCACTTCTCAAACTGAGCACTTTGCATGAATATTCAAGCGTTTCAACCGCTTTCATTGCCGTTACCTTCAAAACTTAAAGAGACTTCGTCTGGGGACCTACTCATTAAGGATTTCGGCTAAAATCCGTCGAACTAAAAAGCTATTTTGGTCTCTCTACCAGGTTTTGCGACATATTTTGATAAGCGTTAGGCGTCTAATTAAATTCGTAGTTTGACGCTAAACGCTTGTCGATATATATTAAGTGATCCGTTAGAGTTTAAGAAGGCTTTGTATATTATCCGACATTATTCGAGGCTTAGTTTATCGTCGTTTGTGGTCCTAGCGCAGATTCTGCATTGGTGTAACATTAATTAAATATAAATTAATTTTCATCAACCTTTGGGGGTTTCGGTAATGACGGCAGTTGAAACGATTAAATGTTCAACCGTTAGCCACTTAACATCAGGTAGAACGCCCGTTAGCGATTACCACACAGTTTGTAACTAGTTCTAAGCGGCCGTTCCACGAAAATGGTTAAATCCAACAACTCCTAGTTAAAGGTACGCATGAAACACTCAATGTATTAACATGGATTCACGGGTTAAGTGACACTAGATGGCGCCAGTAGGCGAAAAAGTATTATATACAGGCTATTCCTAGTATACCCAAAACTTGAAATTAATTTGGTCAGAATCACCAGGAGTCGATTGCGATGTAAATAATATTGGGTTATATATTTCCCAAATTAAATTTAAATTAAAAAATCATATTTTACGTAAGGTAATGCCATATAAAAAATGTTAATACATTTGTTCAAAAACATTTTTATATGATGCATATTTCTTCGTCTATATATTGTAGGGAACATAATCTAATTGGGGTGTATCAGGTTTTTTGGTATACAAGGAATAATACTGAATATAATGGTGGGGGGAGGTAAGTGTCGCTTCTTCATATAGTAAAATTTAGTATTCACTGATGACAGTATGTGAAGAGCCTAAGGTATAAGATAACCGAGATTGAGCACGCGAAGCAAAGCGCATACTAAAAATATATAGGGATTATTGTCCTTCCTAGGATGTCACGTGCACGCTTGTGCATACTCTAGCGTACCCTGTGCGCTCAGTCCGAATTATCCATAGCAAGCGTGTCCTAAGTCCAACAGTGGACTAATGCAAACTAACAAAGCAGATGTGTATTTGATTTAACCCTAATAACCAGGGATCGGAATTAGGTAGTGTAATTTCCATACTTGCGGCGAAATTGCGAAATTTTGAAATTGCGAAACCACACCTAAATTTCAGAAATATTTCTGAAATTTAGGTGTGGTTCAGTACAAAAGGAAAAAAAATGTTAGAAATGGTTTATACGCTTCAAGTCGTGGTTGAAGTGGATAAAGGCACCAAGGATTTCTTTACTTACAATCTGGACTTAAAATATGGTTTAGACTTGTTAATTAAGTATTACTACTGATTTAAGAGCCCCGGGATTTTCATTAATTCCAACAATTAATAACATCCCGTGAAAAGGAATGTCCACATTAATCTACCGCGCCATATTTTTATCTCAAGTACATAAATGATATTACCTAATTCCGATCCTTGCTAATAACAATACCTAACAAATCTTCATAAAAATTATTAAATAATAAATCATGCTAAAATATAATGTGAATTAGAAATAGAAAGCAATCAGAGCCATAACTTAGTACGGAGTACAAATAATTCAGGTCATTCTACTGCATACAAGATTATTTGTTCCCCGCAAATTTTTTCGGTGGCACCAATTCCATCAATGTAACAAAAAATGTAATGATTCTCTCAAATTATCACACTCAAGACAATCTATTATAGTGGCCTAGCGCACGCACTTCCATTAAAAAAAACCGCCAACGTTTCTCTACCCCTGAACCTACAGACGATATATAAGACATATCATGCCGATAGGTTTTTACTTGAGTCTAGAATTTTTAATGATTGACAATGTGATTGTTTTGGCTTAAATGTTAACTATCTATTTTCAAAAATTATTTAATAAATCAATAAATTAAAAATGGAAACCTATCAGCATAGCTTATTATATGTACACTCAGCCAATTTAATTTCTGTCCCACATAATCATAATATCCGTATTGCGTTCTCATTCAACAAACAAGTGATGTATCAAATACCAATATATTAAGATTCTGCAAAATTAACACTTTATATATTTACTACTCACATCTGTCGGAGAACCGATTACCGCTGGGGTAAACGAGTTCTCGAGTGGAGACCGCGACTGGGCAAGCGTAGTGTGGGACGCCCCCTGGCTAGATGGAGTGACGATCTGCGTAAGGCGGCTGGCAGTGACTGGATGAGAAGAACCGAAGATCGGGTTCAGTGGCGCACCTTGGGAGAGGCCTATGTCCAACAGTGGACTCTTTCAGGCTGATGATGATGATGATGATGATGATATTTACTACTTTCATAATCTGTCACACTGACAATTCTCAGGACCAATATGACGCCATATGAAATTTATAATGCAACGCATACATTTACTGGGTGGGGTCCGCAGTGAAATGAATAAAGGAGGTGCACTCTCCAGCACCTCTCATGTTGTTTTTTGTATGTTTCTTGTATATTTGTTTTATGTGCCTGTCCCTGCAATTTTTGCTTGTATTACTAACACTTAGCTTAAGTTTCTTACTAACAATATATGGATGAATATCTGAAATAAAAATGTTTTTTTTTATAAAAGATGAACGTGAGAGAGGCTAGTGAGGTGTGTCAGGATCGAGCAAAGTGGCGATATATCGTCTCTGCCTATCCCTCTGAGATCAATGCGTGAACATTATGTAAGTATACATTCACACCGTGCAAATACGAGAAAAAACACTTGAATGGGTCCAGAAATTAAATTTATCGACGGTACAAACGAATAATATCAAAATGTTAAAGGTGTAGAGGAAGGAAAACGTTGGTAATTAGTCGTACTGTAACATAAACGCGACTAGGTGATTATTGTTATACCTAATTGTGACTTGCCGCAGCAGGTCTGTGGGATTTTTAAGTTTTCACCAGATAACGATTTAGGTGAAATCGGGTTTCTCAGTCAAACGAGAGTAATATAGACCTAATCCATCTATACTTTAGACAGCAATTACAGGTTCAAAATGATCTTGATTGTGGGAAAAAGCTTATTTTCCGTGTATTTAACTTTTTTTATTGTAATTTGGGACAGCATCACAAACTTTCACTTAATTCAATCAAAGCTTTGCCAAATTATACATTTAGGGAGAAGACATAAGACAATACCGATGTTCAATGAGCAGTACCACATTATGTGGTTAATAGTCGAGAGCCCATTCGTTGTCCTGCAGGAAAGCGTCGACGACCTCCTTCATAGTGAAGTTGGGTATCAGCTGGTCTGATGTCAACTTCACGCGCGTTACTGGATCGAAGTGTCCAACTCGCTGTGGGGACAAAATTAAAATATGTTTAATCCCACTGGATATTATAGATGGTGCTCGTTACAATCAGCGTCAAAGTAGCTAACCAAAACTATATATCGTACAGTCGCGACGGCACGCCCCACGCCTCTCAAATCACTTACATTTCATTGTATGCCATAAGTATATTGTTACTGTGTTAGTTCCACCAATGTACACTAAGATCGTGCCATCGTGAATTTGACGATCTATAACTTCCAAAAGTACTGATTGTTCTTCATTTCACAATTCCTCTACTTTTCATAATACTGGTGATGTTTCTAGTTTTTCTATTTTATTAGTCTGACAGAAAAGATGTTACAACAATTTCAAATGATATATCTTGTATGGGTCAATCTCAACGTTGGGAATGAAACATTTACAGAAAATAGATATCGACATTTCAATAGATTGGTGTTTTATGAATGACACCTATCTAAAAAAATTTAAATACTTTTGAATGGTATAATGTAATTTTTTGAAAACTCCATATACATACTGTCATACCATTGGCAAGAAATGTTTCCACAAGTCCTGACCAAACTTCCCTTCAATCTACATTACACTGTAAGGTATATTGCGGGTGATAGTTATTTTTAAATAGCTCAGTATAAACGACTCCTACCTCGAGATGCTCCTCAATGTCCTTCCTCTCGTACGTGATGCCGCTTGGCGTGATCACCGGCTCATTGAGGATCTCGAAGCTGATCTTGCCGCACAGGTAGTCCGGCACATCTCGTTTCTGCGTCAAATCAGCAACAAATAAAATAAGCAAATATTTAAATTATACATTATACATGTCTAATCCCAGATCTCCTGCGCTATGGGAATTAAACAAGGACAGTTTACAGGGTTCGAATCCCGCTAGGGGCAAATGTTCGTATGATGAATATGAATGTTTGTACCCAAGTCTTGGATGTTTATATATTTATTTAAGTATGTGTATTCGTTACCTAGTAACCATACCACAGGCTCTGCCTAATTTGGGACTGGATAATTGGTGTGAATGTCTGAGATATTTATTTTATTTTATTTATTTATGGTTGTACAATTGTACAAAAATGTCTGAACCTGGTGGGAATCGAACTCACGACCTCTAGCGTTCGAGTCCAATGACCAGGTCACTAAACCAAAGAGGTAGATTGTTTTCATACACAGCGTAATATCGTCGCGCATCTGGTCAGATTGCACAAATAAAGCAAGATTCAAAGAATGATGAGTATGACGAGATAGAATAGTGTCGATTACGAATTCCCGAGTAACACGTGTGTCAAGGACAGGACAAACAAACACTTATATTTGACTTCGGACCAACCCATTAGTTTAATTAGAGCCGTCAGAAAAATTAGGTCTACATTCTGTTAACTCTTTTCAGACAGTACTAACGTAACCTATTATTGAATCTGTGATTATTTTTTATAAAATAGAGTCACTGCCAGCCTGCCGCCTTACGAAGATTGTCGCTCCATCTAGCCAGGGGGCGTCCCACACTACGCTTGCCCAGTCGCGGTCTCCATTTACGAACTCGTTTACCCCAGCGGTAATCTTTTCTCAGACAGATGTGACCAGTCACCTGCCACTTCAGCGTACTAACTGGATAAAAACCGTGGATCGGGTTCAGTAGCGCACCTTGGGAGATGACTATGTACAACAGTGAACTCTTTCAGGATGATAATGATGAATAGAGAGTCATTGAATTGAAGTGATAGTAGACTAACGTGTATACTAGCGCGGTATGACTGTACCTAACCTATGACTTACCCTTCTTCTGTCATCCATTTTAGAAAATAAATTATTTAGTTCACTAGTGTAGTTATTCTGAAACAAAACAACAACATTTCAACGTTATTTATAGGCAACGGTCCGAGCGGCGATAATATGATCCGCGATTTGATACCAAGACGAGATGAACATTAGATCTATTCTTACTTACCAGACTGCACCTAGCTGAAGATAGGCGTTTTTAATAAATTGAAAAATCGTAGCTTATAATCGGTTCAGTCGATCTCGGTGTTAAAGATAGAAATGTGCGTCATGATAAGCGCAATATATTAAAATTTCCAAACTTTAAAAAACCATTGTCAGGTTAGTTGCGGTGTAGCAAACTTGCATAGTTATATTCGTTTATGATATTTATAACATCTAGTGCTTTTCTTCTGGTAGCAGACCACGTTGGTGATCATGTTATCATCACTCCTCGTACTATTTATATTGTAGGACTTTACGTAAACATCAAAAATAGTAATGAGCCAGTTATATTAACTCTAATAGGGAAAAGGCATCCATAGGTATAAATAATGAAAGGGTAAGAAAATATCAATAAATAACTTAACTTTTCAAAGAATTAACATAGTTTTTACGATAATAACATTTATAAAGCTAAAATGACAAAGATATAAACAAATCCAAACAAATAATGTTACTTACACATTCCTCTTCAATTTTTGACATATTTGTGTTAACTTCATCTTCATTATTATTTTCTAATTTCAATGATCCTATTCTACGCTGCATATCTTCACTTATTAGCCTGCAAAGAGGAAATGATATTCTCAACAGCAAGCACAAAAATTGGTAATTTCTGGAAGTTAATAGGTTATAAGGAATTCTGTTCATTGTAAAGTATCAAAGTGTTCATTTGGTTTATGAGGAAATAGTGGATTTTAATTATAATCTCGAAATTTTGTAGATTTCATAAAGTCGAGTAATTAAATTATTGTTTTACCTATTCAAATAAGTCTGTAATTCTATCTCTTGAGCTATTCTCTTCTCCTCCTGGACGTTCCATCTCTTTTTCCTGGCGATGCGGATTTGTGCCGCAATGTCGTCGCCGAAGTTGAGTTTTTGTTCACGGGCTAGGTCACTCGCTGGAACATACAATACATTATCTTAACAGGTAAAAATTACAGATATAAACAGCAGGCAGTGGAGTGGTATTGAAGGTATGCAGGAATGCAAAACTGTAAGTGTACCTACATCTAGATTATCTGTGGTGGCAAACAAGCGGACTACCGCTTGTTTGCTGATTCTGACAGAAAAATATCCAACGTCGACATTTCAGAACCAACAATAAATAATGACTATGATAGTGACTCAGTACAATTACTAATCACATTGCAGAGATAGTAAAGACATACCTAGATTTTATGTTTTTAAACTTTCAATCCTTTGTTAGGACATAATAAGTTAAAAAGACTATGAGCTCTTCATACATCATATTACATATCCAGACTATTAGGACTATTAACTGATTTAAAGGAAATAGTCAGTAAATAAGCCTCCTTATATTTACGAACATTATGACCAATTGCCATAGTTGTAATAATGAGCCTGGTGAAAACTCAAAAACAGATTTTAAACTAAGTCATCACAGAAAACGTAATACTGACAAAAGAGAAAGTTTTCTATGACTAAGTCATAGTAAAGAAAATCAAATACAAATATTTCTAATTACAGGCCAGTTTTTAATGAGGCAACCAAACACTCCATTTGGAAGTTCCAGCTTCTATTCATGGGTTTGAGACCACCGGACATTAACCTAACTGGATGCAGTATATATCATTAGAAAGGAGAATGCCCAAAAGTGGGCCTAAGATGCGTCTTCACCATTCATGTACCAAAAATTTTGGTCTGAATTATGAATTCCTTCAAAATTTTTTTAAAGCCAATGGAATAGGGAGTTTAAAAATAACATATAATATAAACGTTGATTGATTTCCGCCGGTCAACCGGCATCTTTTCAACTAGAGTAGTGAAAGCAGAATTAAAATCGATATATAGTTATAATCGATATTTGTCAACAATATTTGATACTACCTTTCAGTTACTAGCGCGATAATCCACCCATCATATTTTTCATTTACTGACTGGAAATACACCATTTGTACTGATTTAAAGTGATACACACATTCTTAAAAGATGTTTATGAAAGTATTGTTACGTAACCGAAATATCGATTATTCAATTTGTTAAATCGATGTAGTTGAACCTCACTATTGATATGCACTATGGTTTCGTACTGTGACGTCATATCCGATATGATTTCAACACTTGTTTTGGTCCGTTTGTTTACATTGTGTATTTGGGTGACAAAATCTATTTTAACGAGCCTAATGTAGTGTCGAATGCAATATACCGTCGTCGACTAATAACAACACTATGACATCAATATCTGGAGCGGTTAATCGTGGCTATATACCCACGGTTTTGTGAAAACTGCATGCCAACAAAGATTTTATTCCAAGTAAGATTATTGAATTTTCCCACTAAATATTTAAACGATTTTCTTTTTATAATGATCCTGAGTATTTTGCCTGTATTGTGACGACAATTTGATCCAGACGCAAGGTTAAAAGTTCAAGGGCAAACTCCCATACAATTTTGGTCATTCTCCTTTAATAGATTATTATTAAATCCAAGTTTTTTTTTTCAGTATCATCATGAGTATTAACTAATTGTTGAATATTGGAGAGCATAACCTAACCATTCACTATTTTTTAGTCTTAAATGGCAAACGGACAGATGGTCCACATAAGTGTATTGTCACCCTGAGGACCATGTTAGAACAACTTATGTGCCTGTTGGCCCTTTAAACAAGAACAAAACAATGTTATTCTGTAATGTTACTATTTGACAGAAGAAATAGTTAAAAGCAAATACCATAAATGTACTAGAAACGAGCTGCACTAACTCAAACTCAAATGCCACATTTCAATTTCTGACCAATAGAGTTGCTCAATCCTGGAACATGCTTCCAGATGATGTGGTTTCCGCCACATCAGTAAACTGACTAAAAACTAATATAGATAAATTTTTTAAATATAACACTATGAACTAGACACATCGGCACTTGTGCTAATAAGATAATAATAATCCTCTCACCAGTATGACACCCCAAGCCATAACATAATTCACTTACCTCGGTGAAGATGTTTGATGGCCTCATCATAGCACTCAAGCTCAACTAGTGCCTGTCCAAGGAAGAAATGTCCCTTGACTTGATTACTGTCTATGTCCAAAGCACGCCTACAGTCCTGGCATGTAGATTCCCAACGCTTCATCTTCAGTTGACATAGTGCACGGTTTGTGAAGTAAGTCGCCACTGATGGATTTTTTATCTATAAAAAGTCAGCAAAGTGTAGTCGTACATTTTGTGTTATTTCCAACAATTTAATTGTTTTTGTTTTCATTTTATATCTTGGTATAGGGCTGTACAAATACTGATGCTAAATTGAAGAACAAAAGAGTGTTTTAATAAAATACATATTTTGATGTGCTCCATCCTATTAGGTACTGAAAAACAATTTAAAAATAATCTTAAATTGTCAATTTAAGTTACATTGGAATTTTTTTCATTTCACAACAGCAGGCATAGACAAAATTATTGTGGTAGTTATCAACATTTAAATTTGGGGGGCTTTGCCAGCTTCAGCCGCAGCATGCTCACACTCTTATGAATAACAGCAACCTAACATGGGCATTTGCTTCATTCCTTGTTTACTATTTTTTATAAATTAAACAAGCTATTATTTTTAAAATATCAGCTCATTTTCAACATTAAATCCATCTAATAGTTCCCGAGTTGCCTAGCGAACTGACAGACAGACCAACATATACAAAACATCGCAACAAGGGTCTCTGTTTTCAAGGAACCCTAAAAAATATTTAACAAGGGCACTGCAATGCCAACATAGAAGAATTTATGAGTTCTAAAAACTATGGAATGATACTTACGATGGCTTTCGTATAGCAATTCACGGCATCTTCGAAACGACGTAAACTGAACAATCTATTCCCTTGTTCCTTTAATTCCTTGTCTGTGAGGTTCGCCGTCGAATACATATGCTTGCTCATTATGGTTGGGCTTATTCTCACTGATTGTTACAAAAAATATTCAAAGATATCATTATTTAGAACACGAGCTAGAATTCGATAGTTTTACGCAAGTCTATTTGTCGAGTTTTGATGAATCTAGATAATTCCTCGCAACAACGCAAGAAATATTTTTGACTTTCTGCACTTGCTTGCCTGACGTTTTTAGTAATTGACAGCTCAATTTGGACTTTTCTAAAATTGAATAGCAAAAGTCATTAATATGATACGGCCTAGTCTAAGGTCTGAGATATTTAAATCTTAAACTCTATGAATGCCCAGCACTGTATTTCAACAGGCTATCGCTTGTAATTCGTACCTACTGATTTCTTAATAAATCAAATATGACGCCCTAATTACAACACTCATTCTCTAATAAAATAACTAATAAATGATATAGATAGGTAGGTAATTCAATTTAAAAAAAAATGCAGTTTGCCAAAGAGGTGTTTTTAATAAAAAAAAAATAACAGGTATTTCGTATAAATGTTTAAATAAATGTCGTCGGTTACACTGGAGAATCGTAGGAAGCGACTTTAAATACTTTATAAAGGCTAGAAAAGTCCCGACTCCACAAGTGGAAGCGCTTGGTGTCTTCTTGGTCCTTTGGCATGTCTAATGTTCCAGCAGATACATTCCTTCTCAGCTTCGGTTGAATGCTGAAACCGACAATATTTGCATTTAATTTTAAAACTAAGTTTACTTTGTAATCTGATATATCTACAAACCAATATATAACCAGGAATTTAGTAGTAAGTACACGAATTGATAATTCATAGTTTCATACATACGAGTAGTTTGGTACATATGTTAAATAAATATTTAACAAATGTACACTCACGTAGGCTAAGTAGCTGGTCGTTGGACTCAAGCGCCAGAGGTCGTGAGTTTCGTTTGGAAACTGACAACTTTGTATAATTTGTATCCAACAGGTTGGTTGGGTGTTGTCTGTTGTCATCCTTGTCTAATTCCAAAAGCATAGTTTGGGATTAGAAAAGTGTACATGTATATTTAAAATTGACGGAATCCGCACATTGTGTACGACGTACACTTTGTAGACTTTTTTAAAGCACTTAGATAACCATCTATTTAGGTATTTATTCCCACTTACGAGGTGACACCGAGCGGGTCTTTATTCAGCGGGTCCTTTAAAGGCACCTGCAAAATCTTCTTCATAAGCGGACACGGGAAGTACATGTTTTGGAAGCGCAACACTCCTTCTTCAGTTTGCTGTAGAGGTAGAATTAAAATTATCTATATTACATTACTAGCTGTGCCCGCCGCGCCGCTCCGCATATACCCACCGGCTGACAGCGCTTCTTGGTCTGCTTCAACACGTTCTCGCACCACAACCAGAGGCGCTCGTCGGCGGCGCCGCGCTGGTCCAGGCGCTCCGACAACTCCGCCATATTGCGGATCGGCTTTTTATTCTGGTACTAAACGCATCTTAGTCTTAGATTGGTAAGTATGTGACTATTAACAGCGCATGCCAGTCCAACGGGCGTCCTCCATAAGCATTTTGGATTAAGTATATCCGTCGATCTACAACGGCATTGGTTCTCTCTAATGTGTTATTCTATTTATATGGATAAGCCTTTGACGTTTAACTACGATTGTTTGACGCCAAACACTTATCCGAATATGGCACATGATCCTTAAGAAAGTGCATAATGACTTTTTAGTTCGACGGATATTCTATAACTGCATCCAAACTGCAAAGCAATGGAACTCTCTGCCAGCTTCGGTATTTCCGGACAAGTACAACTTGGATCTTTTTAAAGGAAGAGCGACTGAATAGGCATCTTCTGGGTAAGCACGCTCCACCTAAGGCCTCATCGTCGCTTACCATCAGGTGTGATTAAGGTCAAGCGTAAACCCAACAGGAATGAAAAAAGGATGCACAGTAGTGGCTTGAGCCTTGGACTCGGGCGCCATCAGTGTCGTGGTAATTTCCCTCTGGGAACTGACAATTTAAAAGGTTTGTCATAGTCTGGATGTTAGATATAAATTTGTGAATTGTCATGTACTTGTGTAACTCTTATAATGCAGTGTATCGAATCGTAAAGGGCATGCCATTTAAAATTAATGTAGTTATAGGTACACCTGGCGACACGTAGACCATATGCGATCTTTTGTGTCAGCTCCTCTATTTATATGCTGCTTGCATCCCTAAGAGGCAGCTGCATAAAAGCTATAGTGCAGCTAAGGGATAGAAACCTGTAGTCGTTGGGTTCACAATAAGCTGTGCCCAGGACACTCATTCGCCTTTCAGCTAGTGCATTACATTCGAACAGCAAGTGTCATTTTCTTACTGCCTTGCTCTCTACAGCCTCCACAACATTTTGCAGGAGGTGCTATTATTAATTACTGTATTTGTAATTAATGTCGTTGTTTGCGTGGTTGAATTCTTTCTATTCTAGCCTAACAAAAAAAACTTAAAGCGCATAACCAACTTTGACATCAGACTTCAGTTTCCCCATGAAGTGTCTGAAAGACAAGCAGCCGGCAGACTTCTCGCTGGGCCGCATACTCGGTTCCTGGTTTATCTTCGTCCTTACCGACGGCGCTATGCTCGTGGCCATGGAGTCAGGGTTTATCGATAGGCGTGCCTGAGCCAGGATGTCCATGCTCGTGTCATGCTTAATCATCAGCTCCTAAATGTTAAAGGCTTGCATTTTAATTTCGTCCTAGATAATATCTCCAAGCCTGACGTCGTACTTCACATTAGTAGCTTCCTGATAAAGATGGCAATTGATAGGTGATCACGAAGCTACCATTACGTGGACAAGCTGACGTTCCACGTAATGGTAGCTTCGTGATCACCTATCAATTGCCTTATCGACTATCCTCTTACCTGCAATTTTTCCAAATCATTGTTTAACTTTTGCCTGGTAGCCAGCTCAGCGCGAAACTCTTCCACGAGGTAGGCCCAGTACTTGTTGACGCGTGCGTAGTCATTGAGTTGGGCGCGAGGCAAGAACCTGAGGATCCGCTTGCCGATGATTGCGGGCAGCAATTGGATCTAGAATGGAACTCACTATTAGCTCTATTATAGAAATTATTACGCAGAGACCTTCGCCGTATTCGAATACCATCAGCATCGTATGTACATAATGTACTAGCTTTGTCTGTGACTTCATACGAGCAGACCACTGAAATACATACTATCCCGATCCCCCCTTGCCCCTCTCCAATCCATGTACGCCATAAATCGCCCGGAAATCGAAACATAACTAACGAATGAAACAAATCACATACAAAGTCCACGGTCTCGATGCCTTCAGGCTTCTGACGATTCACTTTCCAGATCTTCCTCTTAGTGCCGTCGTTGAAGGTCATCTCTACTTCTTCCAGCTTTTGACTGTCGCGTATCAATTTTATTGTGGTATTCCATGACACTAAGCTCGCATCCAGCTGCAATAGAATGTTTACGTAGGTTCATGGTAGGTAACAAGAATTATTCTGTGACTCTAAAATGTTAGCAATTATCAGATGCAATGACTTCATTAATATTAATATTAGATAGAAAATTTATTTACGTGAGCCACATATCTACCCCATTGTTTTAAACTAAGGTTGAAATAATTCTAACCTGTTTTTGAGCATGTCCCGGTGGCCTTAGGGGCTCCGTGTCAGGGTCCACAGGTTGGCTCACTGAGCTTGCCTGGCTCTTCACCTTAATCAGTGGTGTTGGTGTCTCTTTTTTTGGCTAGAAGCATTCATATCAAATATAATAACGATTTATATTCTCTTTGAATCTCATAACGGTTTTATTTAAAACTAGCTGTGCCCGCGGCTCCGCACGCGTGGACTACAGGATCCGCTCCCTATCCCACTTCCACTCAGACTCTCAATCTCACTCTCAATCCCGCTCCCATTCCCGCTCCCATTCCAGGTCCAGGTCCAGGTCCAGGTCCGGGTCCGGGTCCGGGTCCGGGTCCGGGTCCGGGTCCGGGTCCGGGTCCGGGTCCGGGTCCGGGTCCGGGTCCGGGTCCGGGTCCGGGTCCGGGTCCGGGTCCGGGTCCGGGTCCGGGTCCGGGTCCGGGTCCGGGTCCGGGTCCGGGTCCGGGTCCGGGTCCGGGTCCGGGTCCGGGTCCGGGTCCGGGTCCGGGTCCAGGTCCAGGTCCAGGTCCAGGTCCAGGTCCAGGTCCAGGTCCAGGTCCAGGTCCAGGTCCAGGTCCAGGTCCATTTCCAGGTCCAGGTCCAGGTCCAGGTCCAGGTCCAGGTCCAGGTCCAGGTCCAGGTCCAGGTCCAGGTCCATTTCCAGGTCCAGGTCCAGGTCCAGGTCCAGGTCCAGGTCCAGGTCCAGGTCCAGGTCCAGGTCCAGGTCCAGGTCCAGGTCCAGGTCCAGGTCCAGGTCCAGGTCCAGGTCCAGGTCCAGGTCCAGGTCCAGGTCCAGGTCCAGGTCCAGGTCCAGGTCCAGGTCCAGGTCCAGGTCCAGGTCCAGGTCCAGGTCCAGGTCCAGGTCCAGGTCCAGGTCCAGGTCCAGGTCCAGGTCCAGGTCCAGGCCCAGGTCCAGGTCCAGGTCCAGGTCCAGGTCCAGGTCCAGGTCCAGGTCCAGGTCCAGGTCCAGGTCCAGGTCCAGGTCCAGGTCCCGGTCCCGGGTCCGGGTCCGGATCCGGATCCAGGTCCAGGTCCAGGTCCAGGTCCAGGTCCAGGTCCAGGTCCAGTTTCAGCTCCAGATCCAGATCCAGGTCTAGCTAAAGGTCCGGCTCCAGATCCAGCTCCAGATCTAGATCCAGATCCAGCTCCAGATCAAGCTCCAGATTTTTCATCGTAATTGACTAACTCAATCAAAAGTTATATATAGTTTTCAAAATCTCACATTACACTGGTACCATACCCGCTCCCGCTACCGCTCACGAATTCAGTCGAGCATTTACACCCTACATACACTCCTTGCAGCGTATGCGAGTTTTCGGAAACTATAAATTGGCATAACTTTTGATTGACTGCACCGATTGCAATGAAATAAAGCCTATATGTTACACCAAATCAAGCCCCATGTTTCTGTGAAAAGTCCATCAAAGTCCGATCAGTAGTTTTTAAGTGATGCGTGCACAAACTCACAGACAAACAGACAAACAGATAAACAGACAAACAGACAAAAATTTCAAAAATGATCGAAATGTGTTCTGTTGCTTATCCTAAGACCCCCCAATTTTATTTTTTGCAAATATCTTCAATGTACAGACACGCCAAGTTTACGATTTTATTTATAAGATGTAACATCTGTCCTTGAATAGTTCTGCCTAAATTATTCATCACGAGTTTCCTCGACTGCAATCGGTGCTAAATCGCTTACTTATTTTAACATAGAAACTAGCAGCGTTTTGTTGCCATTAAAAGCAGGCCTCCCTCAATCGATCGATCGAACCTACCACGATAAGTAAATGCACTTTCGGGGCGCCCCGGAGAGGTTCTCGCCCATTCCGCCCTTACGGAGTAATAAAACGCTAATTTGACCGCTTTGGACACATTTTTGGAAAAGGCAGAGGAGAGGAGCCCCCCCCCTCCCCCTCCTCTCTCCTTCCCCTTTCACATTTTTTACCCTGTTTGAAATTTTTGTCTGTTTGCCTGTCCGCCCGTCCGCCCGTCCGCCCGTCCGCCCGCCCGCCCGACCGACCGCCCGCCCGTCCGCCCGCCCGTCCGTCCGTCCGTCCGTCCGTCCGTCCGTCAGTCCGTCAGTCCGTCCGTCCGTCCGTCCGTCCGTCCGTCCGTCCGTCCGTCCGTCCGTCCGTCCGTCCGTCCGTCTGTCCGTCTGTCCGTCTGTCCGTCTGTCCGTCTGTCCGTCTGTCCGTCTGTCCGTCTGTCCGTCTGTCCGTCTGTCCGTCTGTCCGTCTGTCCGTCTGTCCGTCTGTCCGTCTGTCCGTCTGTCCGTCTGTCCGTCTGTCCGTCTGTCCGTCTGTCCGTCTGTCCGTCTGTCCGTCTGTCCGTCTGTCCGTCTGTCCGTCTGTCCGTCTGTCCGTCTGTCCGTCTGTCCGTCTGTCCGTCTGTCCGTCTGTCCGTCTGTCCGTCTGTCCGTCTGTCCGTCTGTCCGTCTGTCCGTCTGTCCGTCTGTCCGTCTGTCCGTCTGTCCGTCTGTCCGTCTGTCCGTCTGTCCGTCTGTCCGTCTGTCCGTCTGTCCGTCTGTCCGTCTGTCCGTCTGTCCGTCTGTCCGTCTGTCCGTCTGTCCGTCTGTCCGTCTGTCCGTCTGTCCGTCTGTCCGTCTGTCCGTCTGTCCGTCTGTCCGTCTGTCCGTCTGTCCGTCTGTCCGTCTGTCCGTCTGTCCGTCTGTCCGTCTGTCCGTCTGTCCGTCTGTCCGTCTGTCCGTCTGTCCGTCTGTCCGTCTGTCCGTCTGTCCGTCTGTCCGTCTGTCCGTCTGTCCGTCTGTCCGTCTGTCCGTCTGTCCGTCTGTCCGTCTGTCCGTCTGTCCGTCTGTCCGTCTGTCCGTCTGTCCGTCTGTCCGTCTGTCCGTCTGTCCGTCTGTCCGTCTGTCCGTCTGTCCGTCTGTCCGTCTGTTTGTCTGTTTGTCTGTGAGTTTGTGCACGCATCACTTAAAAACTACTGATCGGGCTATGATGGACTTTTCACAAAAACATGGGGATTAACTTATCTTAATATTTAGTCTTTATTTCATCGCAATCGGCTAACTCAATCAAAAGTTATAGACATTTTTAGTTTTCAAATACATTAGTTACGTAAGGTTAGTGTGCAATATATTGCACATAATAGTATTTCCGTACTATTCAGTTTGCGATGAAGTTGGATTACATTTGGAGCTGCGAGTAGGAGTTGGAATGGGAGTGGGAGTGGGAGTGGGCGTGGGAAAAGGGGAGTGGGTGTGGGAGCGGAAGTGGAAGCGGAAGCGCCAGCACAAGCGGGAGGGAAGCGGAAGCGGGAGTGGGAATGGGAGCGGATTCTGTAGATCACGAGAGCGGAGCCGCGGGCACAGTTAGTATGTAAATAAATATTTACAGTGCCTAACCAGTTTAATTGGTTTCTTTTCAGGATTTAGAATCACTTTATTTAGATTTATGCTCATGTGGTTTTATAATATAATCATAATAATTTGTGAAGTTTAATCATAATAGTTTATCCACGCGGACGCAGTCGCGGGAATTAGTTAGTTCATAATAAGTTAATAAGCTAATAGCCTCAGAAAAACGAATATAACCATATTCGTTTTTCTGAGCTAATAGCGATCGTCAGTGTATAATTATATTGTATTGCAAAAATACTACTGAACTACCTAATCAATCTATTTAGTCCTTGCAATGACATCAACTCGCACTGACACAATAACCTGACATTTAGGCTGACAAGTTATTTTAGTCAACACTACAATATATTTTCATATTTGACAAACACCATTGTAATTATTAAAAAAAATTTTTATCAACATTAAGATAATGACGCTTCGAAAGGTAATGAAATGCCAACCATCGGAAATTTTAGCTGCAAAAGGTATATTAAACCACGATTGGAAGGCATTGACCCCTTGCCAAAGAGAATGCACTGCAAGACTCGGAATGACCATGCAATTGGAGCAGGAAGCTTATCTGTCCCAACATCCTGAGATTGGCGCATTGATAGAAACATTCATTAGTAGTATGGACCATGAGACAAAAAAGAAATCTGATATTCTAAAAGATACCGCCCAATTTTTTGTCAGGCCTGAAAAAATCCTCGACGAGGAAGTAAGAAAAAGACTTGGAATATCACCTGAAGATCCGTTTGTAAAAGCTGACACACGTTCATTTCATTTCAATGAGAACTATTTGGTGCAAGATCTCAGAAATATTATTTTAAAGCATCATCCGCCAGAGCCCTGGAGGATACCTACACCTGATCTCAGTACTCCTGATACTTTGTCGTCTTCCTTCATGTCTATCGTCACGTCTGACACTACACTTCCTACTCCAGAACCTATACGTACTCCGGAGCCGACCGTGTCTGAAACACTGTTTACTTTAGTGTCAAACACAGTGGACAAAGCAATATACTCCCATGTAGATGATCAGATTCTGCGGTACGACACGGCCTATGTGGAACTTATCAAAGCCGTCGAAGATGCTATGGAAATACCGGTTGTCGAGATCAAGGAAGATATATATCAACTTTTCTTTAATGCTTATAAAATGTTTGAAATAAATATTATGGAGAAAGAGCGTATTGCTGCTGAAATAGCTTGGGAGAAGAGAATGAGAAAGAAGATGAAGAGAACCGTACGCCGAGAAAGTAATTTCAGAGGTCATATAACTCCGCCGACACCAAAAAGTGAAGTTTCCTCGCATGAGAGCTACTTGAAAGCTCCTCCTCGACCATGCAAGTGCCACCCGCAATGGCATTATAATCGTTATGAAAAAGACCGATTTGGCATCTACCTTCCTCTGAGCGAGCAATACCAAGACACCAACATAACAGTGACACCAGCCATATCTTTGGATGACCTTGATGAGGATGAAACTGATGCGGATAAGTCTGAATCGAAATCAGTATGTAGTAAGAAGTCTGTTACTTCTTCTAAAAGTGTTGCGATTACAAAGACTGAGGCAGACGCTAAATCAATTGCGAACAGGAGAGCTATATTAACGGGTAAAACTCCAAAAACTGAAACAGATACTAAATCTAATGCAAGTAAGAAATCTACTGTCTCTGGAAAAGCCGAAGGAAGAGGCAAAGTCTAAGTCTATCGCTAGTGGAAAATCTGTCGGCAAAAGTACAGCGACTATGGGTGCTTCAAGAACAACTACTTCTAGAGGAAAACAATTCCCAGTAAATGCTATGAACAACGACGAAACGTTTACTTCATATTCGATATATACTTTCATTAGGCTGTTATTTTAGTAAAACTATTACAAACATAGCAACATTATCATTTTTAAGTATTACATCATTATAGTCAAATTAATATTTCAATTTAGGGGTAGCCCGATCTATTGATACTGGATACAAGTTCATCGGAGCGTGAACCAGATATAGAATTATAAGTGACGTATAGTACCACCTACCACTTTTCGTAGGCATTTTATTCTATTTTATTTAATAGTTTAATTTTAATTAAGTACCTACATTTAAAATATTTTTCAATGGCATTTTATTCTCAATCAAAGTACTGATCATGGTAATTAATTGGAGTAGACTTATTTTGAAATTATAAGTTAATAACTTTTTCCGACTTTCGAATAATAAAATAATTTAATACGTATAGATGTTTCTACTTATTTCTACTAAATTAATATTTATGAACTAGCTGTGCCCGCGGCTCCGCTCGCGTGAACTACAGAATCTGCTCCCGCTCCCGTTTCCGTTCCCGCTCCCGCTCCCGCTACCACACCCACTCCCCATTTCCCACGCCCACGCCCACTCCTATTCCCATTACCAGCTCCAAATGTAGTCAAAACTCATCGCAATCTGAATAGTACGGAAATACTATTATTTGCAATATATTGCATACTAATCTTACCTACACTGTAAATATATGTATTCCAAAACTAAAAATGTCCATAACTTTTGATTGAGTAAACCGATTGCGATGAAATAAAGACTAAATGTTAAGTTAATCCCCATGTTTCTCTGAAAAGTCCATCAAATCCGTTCAGTAGTTTTTAAGTGATGCGTGCACAAACTCATAGACAAATAGACAAAAATGATCGAAATGTGTTCTGTTGCTTATCCTTAAACGCCACATTTTTTTTTTGCAAATATCTTCAATGTACAGACACGCGTAGTGTATAATTTTGTTTATAAGATGAGAAAAAAATTACTACCACCATGTGATATTTCATAATTGTAGCGACTTTAAAAGACTCGTTATAACGTGGGTACACTTTGTTTATTCATAAAAACCTTAACCTTTTCAGAAGCCGTAAAATCATTAACGACGATACACTCGAGCAAGTTGTGGAGTTGGTGGTCCCGATACCGCTGGTAGAGGATCTGCCCTCGCTGCAATACCTCCCACATCACGGGACCCCCGGCCACTGTCACCAGCTCGGACAGTACCATAGCTTGCGACTCCTAGCAAAGAAGATATAAGGAAGTTGGACATTATGGGAACTTATCGTTATCAAGCTGTTAGTTTAGTTACATGCTATGTGACTCTTTGGGATCTTTTGTGTCATTCATTACCACAATAACACGTAATATACCTATTGGTACTACTCTAATTCCAAAACAGGATTTCCTATGTTAAATTAAACGAGGACAACACACTTCACAAATATAACACCCAGGCCAAGGAATTAGATTAAAACTAGGTACTACGGCAGTCGGCCTTGGGTTACCTATACCATCATAGAACTACCTCATGACGTACCTATAATATAGAACGAAGCCAAGTAAACGGAAGGAATTAGATCAACAAACTAACAGGATCGAGGCTGTGGAACCACTTGCGGTCGTTGGTCATGACCTGCGCCAGGGTCTTCACCGGCTGAGCTGTCCTGTTGTGGTCCATCGGTACAAGGTCGTAACTACTCCATACATTTGACCTGCAAACACGTCATCTCCTCGTTTCAAATTAAAATCCAGTATTTATCACCTCCGGTGGAACTGGAGCAATACCTTCCATCATTACCATCAGCCTGTCAACGGCCACTATAGGACACTAACCATTTCTTATGCTTCTGCTCATTGGCGTATATTTTTTGGCTCAATGTTTGAAGTGTGCCATAATTGAGCTGCTATGTTCCTGATGTCATTCTTTTGTATTTTCTCTCTTTCATTAGCAGCGTGCAATTTACAGCATTCAGAAAGTTAGTGCACATTAATTCATGTACTAAACGGAAATGAGTGGTAATCTTAGACGGCCAACGAATAATTATTAAAAACTTGGGCCAAATAGCTTCAGAAAAATTATAAAAAAAAATTAACGCTTTTGTTACTCAATCCGTAAGCGACCACCTTTAGTAGCGACAGCACGTACCGCTTCTTTTTTGCGAAGGAGTCGCGCGATCCAGTACCTATTCACGAAGAGATATCTTGATGAAGTTCAACGACACTTGTTACTTACTCGTTACTAGAAAGCACGGCGTCCTTGGGCCGGCAGTTCCACATGGCCTTGAGGAGCAGGGAGAGAGTCCAGGCGCTCCTAACGTCGTTCAGCAGCGAAAGCACGTATCGTTTCTTGTTCGCGAAGGAAACACGCGTGAACCAATACTTAGTCGCGAGGAGATGCTTGCTGAAGTTCAACGACTCTTCTACGTACTGTTCATTACCTAAATAACTTATATATGCATTCGCTGACTGAATAACTGGCTGATCATCAACGCACAATTGAGACTACTGGTTTCGGAACTTAAAATTTTTAAGAAGTCCTTAAATAACGAAATCAATCACTAAACGAAATTTTTCCAAATTCTCGTAAGAACATAAAAAACTAGTAACTTTTACAAATAGCGAACGAATTCACGGACCATCTGCTAGCAAGTATAAAAGGATATACCTCGACCGTCTGATTTATGTTGATAAGTACAGCCCAAAGTTCTTTCTCTATAACACTTGAAAAATGTTGCTTACCTAGAGGTTTTCAAATAACATGGGCCAACCACTAAGAAGTATTTTTTAACAAGCAGTCCATGCTATAAATAGTACCTAAGCTATAGAAAAGACACTAGAAAATTGTTGCCTATTTGTTGGTACTTTAGCTTATTACGCAACAATTTCTGGATGAATATCGATCCGGAGTACTCTATACCTAAGTGGATCACCGTCTTTCACCGCATAGAGAGCTAAACATTTCCAAATTAATTCTCCCAGCCTTGACCTAGCTTTGGCCACATCAAACAAACAGGGGGCAAATGCAGAATAGTTCAAACAGATTAATTATCTATCAGACATAAAAGGTACCGTAAGTTACATCCGCCAAGATCAAGTCATTAATTAGATGAACTTGTCTTGTTAACTCTGTAAACGATCTCATCGTTATCTTGATAACACTTTTATAAAAAAAAAAGGTTACTTTCCAGTGTTTGTAAGCTAAAAGACATAACATTAAAAGGCTTATACGTCGCATTGTCAATGTCAGGCTAATTCTCATCGCCACGATTCTCATCGTCACCTTCGTGGTAAATTCTATTTTTTGCTTATATGAACTATTTTTGTAAACAATCTAATAGCGCTTGATAATACGAGTATATTTATAAGTAAATTAATCAAATCGTGAGTCTCGGTTGGAAGTAATAATGTTTTGAAGTTCTAGATGCCACGAAAGTGACGCGATGATCCACGAAAGTGACGTAGTAACTTTACAGCCATTATTTTCTTAGAATTGACTACTGGTTATGAGACTAAATGTTCATGAAATAACAACTTAATCTTATTTTCATAATTAAACAGGCAAATACAATTCAATACCTACGCAAACAGAATTACCAGTTCGGTCCTAGGTTCGGTCATCCTACCAAATAGGTTCTTAATATTACTGATGCAGGTGGAAGTGGAGTAGTTTTAGGCAGAAGTTGACGTCAAAAAGAGAATAATATATTTCAATTTTGAAAATAAATATTTTGATTTGATTTTGATTTGATTTTGATGTGCTATGTCAATTAAAACTACACAATTTTAGTGAAAAGTTTTTATTATGGAACATTATTAACGTAGGTAACAAATAGGAACTTTACTGTGGTTTTATTAATCAGGTACTTATATTTCGGAGGATAGTTTTTCTCTAAAAAACCCTCTTTATACATGTGTTAACACAATAACATACTTACATAGTAACAAAAAACTGAAATAAAGTATCTAAACTTATAACAATTGTGCATAATTTGAGTATACTTTAATTGAAATATCGCAGGTAATTTGTGACATTCAGAAATAATCAGTCTCCGGTGTTAAAAAATAATCAAAAACTTAACCTAATTGGTTGTAATATAAACTTTTTCCTTATGATGAATCATATAAGTCTTTAGAACTGAGATTATGTACTACTTTTAGTCTGAGCTTTAGAAAGTCTTAATCTCTCAAAAAATAAAAACGAAACGTTACACGTAGTTAGATAGCACTTTTCCTTTTCAAAAACAAAAACGTTATTCTATAAAAAAAATCTCATAACAAGAAGACGGTAACCTCTTCGAACAATAAAAGAAAATATCAGAACGTTAGTTTTTGCGTAAATTAAATATATTGTAACTCGAATCTGGATCATCATCAGACCAGAAGCTACGTTGATGTTGAGGGTATTACCAGCTTGGTTCGTAAGGACCGGTGACGACC
Organism: Esperia sulphurella; assembly: GCA_947086405.1. NCBI lineage: Eukaryota > Metazoa > Arthropoda > Insecta > Lepidoptera > Oecophoridae > Esperia > Esperia sulphurella. The sequence goes on from OX352267.1 coordinate 11,771,860, forward strand.
TCCGTGGCGGAACGGGTAGCTCTCGGACTGCCACGCCGGAGGTTGCGGGTTCGATTCCCGCTAGAGGCCTAAGTTCGAATGATGAATATGAATGTTTGTATCTAGTAACCATACCACAGGCTCTGCCTAGTTTGGGACTGGATAATTGGTGTGAGTGTCTGAGATATTTATTTATTTATACCCTAAAAACAACATTAATGTACTTACTTACTTTAATTAGTACCTACCCATACTTCATGTTTAATTAGTTATCTATTAATAGTGTAGTTGTTAATTTATCATGTATGGTTACGACAAATAAATATACTTATGTATTTTAATATAAATATACTTATAAATATACTTATGTACTTATGTATTCAAAACACTATTTACCACATCAAGCTAGTTGATTTTGTGAATACGTATACACCAGTCGCTATATTTCCAAATAAAACAATGCAAAAAATCACTTTCGTGGCAAAAAATCACCTTCGTGGATAAAACGCCACGAAGGTGATGCCACGAAGGTGACGAAAATATCCATTTTTTATAAATTCCTGCAAAGTTTAGGTGTAACGTTTTAAATCAAATACTACATAAATATCTCGAACATTTTGGAGTTTCGATGAGCTAACTTTAATTTCAATTACTAAAATACAATGCGCAAATATGTTGTCCACGCAAGTGATCGGTACACCTACGAATAAATATAAACTTACCAATAATTTTTACTCACGGAACGATGAGTCGCTCGTCCCATTTCTGCGAAGTAGGAACACGACTGACTGAATCGAACTCTGTGATTAGTTGCTGCTGTTGTGTTCAACAGCAAGCCTTTATTACTACTCAAATCTAAAGTACCTAAAATCGTGTGACCGACACATATTGTGTTTCCAATTCAAAATAATGATGAAAAGATTTTTTTTACACCATTGTATGTAAAGTGTATTTAATTACGGTGACTTTAGTATATATAACATACAAATATACTGAAATTTGGTAAAGCAGTAACCAAATGTTTTACTGCAACGGGAAGTGTGACACGATGAGAACACGAAAAATGGCCCCGTTTTTGATCGTTCATGTTAATTATTTATATTATTTTTGCTTCTATTAAGACAAGTTTTATTTATTTTGTGACCTAATAGATGTTTTATAATCCGATCCACAAGTTATGTTTTTAACTTATACTGTTTAGGAGATATAACTGTGTGACCATAAAAATTGAGTGTCAATGAGAATTACCCGTCAACTCATTTAAATTTATTCCTTTTATTGTAATTAGGGCGATTACAATACTATAAATTGCAGAAGACCTTATTATGAATACAATGGTGATAGGTTTTTATTACACCACTGCTGCGATCTGCGGTACCGGTGTGATATATAGAGATTCAGTTTTGTTGTATGGGAAGCCCGACTTTCCTATAAGTGCGTCTCTATTCCTCGCATATCGCATGTTTACCGCAGATCGCAGCGGTGGTAGGGCCCCGCTACTACTTCAACATGAGTGTTATAAATAATAGGATCGATTATACAATAACTATCACTAACACAATAAGTAATTTCAGACGCAGGGTCATCTTATAATTGATTCTGCATATAGCAAATAGATCTATATCGCAATTTGCTATCGATCAGTTAGAATCTCCATTGACGTAGGATGCTGTCAGCTGCTATAATACAATCTTTAGTCAGTCGGGAGCGGCCATGACGCGAGAGGACACGTTGAGTCCACCTCAAGACTTTTCTATCAAACCAATTTCAAAAAGTGCAAATTTCGGCAGATTTATCTTAGTGATAGCGTTCGCTATTTTTGTTGCTGTAGCTTATTTTGTGACGAACAAAACTAACGAATCTTTAGGGGATCCGTCTGACCAATTTATTATCAAAAGCATCCCTAAAGTCTATACTAAATTGGAAGGGGTTGATCCGGAGGAGAGAGATGTGTTTCAAGGATTTCGAACTTCCTTCTTGCCACCTGAAGAGATAATGTTGGCTCATAGCCAGGCAGGTAAAAGGGAGGTTTACGAAGGGAATGTCACGAGTGATATCCTAATATGGGAAAGCTCGGATGAGCAGCATGCTACTCCAACTAGGCTGAAACGTATGAGCCATTTTACCTTTACGTCAAAGGATTATAAGTAAGTAGCTGTCCCAAGCATTGGTGACCTAAATATAACCAGGTATTATAAACGGATTTCCAGAAAGTAACGCTTGATACAATAGATAAAGTATTTACTTTTAGAACTGTGTGCCATGCTTGTTTATCCATCACCAAAGATTTACAAGTATAATAAACTTTTATCTCATTAATCTATTGTCTCAGGTGTTACCATTTTATTGGTCAAATCGATAAATTGGTACTTTTAACAAAATTCACAACTATGATCCGATGCAAAATTGTCATTCACATTTTATTCGGTGCTAGTAAAGAGAAGTGAAAGATTTCCCACTCTTAGGGAAGACGCACCATCCCATCACAGACATAAGGATGAAGGTGGTGAAGATGACACGGAGAACGAGAGCGAGGCTGAAGAAGAATATGAGACTTCTGATAGTAGTGAACAGTACGAGGATGAGGAAAACATAAAAAGGTATAAAATATCCTGAGAAATAGTTTCACCTGTTCTATTTGAAATAAAGTAGCTACCACTTTATTTTAGTGACATTATACACCATACATTTTATTAACTTGTGACATGAAATATTTTTGCAAATAGAGTAGTGCATCCTGAACCGCATGTAGATCGCGGACCCCTGGACGACGTAGTCGAACAGATACGGGGACAACCAGAACTCGAGGAAGAGGAAATGGGCTCATCTGCCCACGTATATAAACCTGCCAGATCTTACTATACAGGTCAGTGTTCATTAGTAAAAATTTCTGTCAATAGATTTGAAACATTGATAATAAATAACATAAGTGGGATAAGTCCGCCTTTGTACACAGTTTAATTCCTGTTTTATTATTGTTGTTGTTGTTATTTTTGGTACAATAAAGCGTTTACATACATACATACAAATAACACCTGAAGAAATAAATTAAGCACTTAGGTACCACCGCAGTCAATTCAGACACTCTATACTCAGTTATGCACAACAATACTCGATGCGTAGTTGTATTGTGTACTACCTATCTATAAAATTGATAATGGTTTATGCGCTGGAAGCCGCATTATTCAATTGAATGTTGACCGAAAAGGAGTCAAGGTTATGTAGGAACCTTTATTGATATCACTTCCATATATTATCTACTGTCGTATTAATTTGACTTGTTTAAGGTATTCACGCATTTTGGAAAGGCCAAGGAGACAGAGAGATGATTAGAACAACACAAGCAAACATAATGAGACAGTACATGGATGCCGAGGCAGATCCTTGTCACGACTTCTACCAATATGCTTGTGGTAACTGGGCAGCACTTAATCCAATACCCGCTGACAAAGCAGGGTATGTTTAACAACTAATTCAGCTATTTTGGATTCAATTATTAACAAATTTTGTATAAACCTACGCTTTTTAGGTATGACACGTTTGAAATGTTGAGAGAAAACTTAGATGCAGTTCTAAAAGATTTATTAGAATTTAAGAATAATGATAAAGTTGGCAGCGTATATCCTGGGCCAAATCTTGATCTTGAAGACAACATTTTAAAAGAAACTCAAGCTTCACTTTTTAAGGGCTATAAATTAGACATAAAAAATATGTACTTTGATACAATGGATTTTGATTCAAAAGAAATCGTTAACAACTCAACGGAAAAACAGCATCAACATAATTTTAAAAGCAACAAACAAGATAAATCTGAAATTGTAAATCGCATTCGCAGATATTTAAACAAAAAAATTAATAATGTCATAAAACCTGCACCAAAAATTAATGATAAACTACACAAGTACCTGTTCAAAAAAAATAAACATCATAAAGAAAGAGTAAAAAGAAATACCAGAATTATACCCAATGGTTCACGTAAAAGGATGTTTAAGAGAAAAATTATAATTAAGACCAAGCAAATAAGAATTGGTAGAAGACTGCAAATGTTCATCAAGAATAAAAAGAATAATGTTAAAAATAGACAACGAAGGGAAGCCACTGTTACTACAGAAGACATAACTGTTACACCACTGAGCACGACCGGTAATCTATCACAAGGTGATGCTGCGCTGAAAGCTCGGTTTTTATTCAAATCTTGCATGAACTACGAGACATTACAGAAACGTGGTCATCAGCCTCTGTTAGACTTATTAGACCTACTTGGCGGTTGGCCTATACTGAATCCAAAATGGAGCGGTAGTGCTTTTGATTGGCTCGAGCAGATGGCGAAGCTAAGGCTGTACAATAATGATATTCTCTTATCAGAGTGGGTTGGTCCTGACATCAAAAATTCTGATGAATTCGTCATTCAGTTCGATCAAACTAGTCTGGGTAACTTTCTTTGTAAATTAAGTACTTATGATATAAAAGGTCATCACACTCGTAAGTATTATATTAACTTTACATTTTCACAGGATTACCTACAAGGGATTATTTCCTGCAAGATTCAAACAAAATATATTTGGAAGCTTACAAAACCTATCTTATAAAGATTGCCTTATTGCTCGGTGGAGATACAGCACACGTGAAAACGAGTGCTGATCTGCTTATTGATTTTGAGATTAAGTATGGTTGTTAGTTATCACTTACCTATCACACTTAAAAATTGATTGATCTAGCATTGACATGCCTCATGTTAAACTGCTTATTTTCCAGACTTGCAAAGATAACGTCAGCACCAGAGGATAGGCGAAATGTTTCAGAGTTGTACCGTCGCATGTCTCTTGAAAAACTTGAAGAATTAGTGCCGGAAGTCAAATGGAGACATTATCTCTGTGTGGTGATGAATAGAACTGTACATCCTAACGAATCCGTTGTATTGTTCGCGCTCAATTATGTCAGGGTAATGTATAACTTTATGTACGGACTATGTACATTTTTCTATGAAGGAATCCGTCAGGAAAAAATGCTGGAAAAGAAATTTTGAAGCGTAATGTGAAGTTCAGAGAATCACTTCAAACCAACACTAGTGAACAGTAGTGGTACAAACAAATACTGTTGATGACGATATGGATGCATAATCCACCTTTGCTTATCAACTTTATACTATGAACTTGCATCATCACGAAACATTCCCGCTATAATCATTAATCATCGTAAATAAAAAAAGTGTAATTAAACAGTAATGGCCACGACTCATGCTCATGACACCTAATTCTTTCTGACAAAAGTACCTAATTTGACTGACAAAGAATACCTATTACATAGTAGGTACTTACTTAGTATTTAGTACCTAAACTCTAAAATAAATTTCAGCCTCCCCGACCCGTCTAGCCAGCGCGGGGAGTGTAGGCCAAATCCTCCGTCTGTCTCCGGCAGATGAGAGAGGGTTGTACTCCTGCAGTGGAGACAAAATTAACCGGATGATGATGATGATGATACCTATATAATTTTTTAATTAAGGTTTTTCTTTATATAATCGGCAGCATTTAGTAACATTGATAAAGACGACAGATCCCAGCGTCCTGTCAAATTACCTGTTGTGGCGGTTTGTGAGGCACAGGGTCAACAATCTGGACGATCGCTTCCAATCAGCTAAACAACAGTGAGTAGACAAGAATCATATAAACAATGCCAAAGTTCGATCGTTGTAATGTAATGATTACGTTATCTCCTATCAACATCTACTGCAGTAGTTTCTAGATATTTATTTGGCTATGCTTATAGAAGCACTGACAATGACATATACTCGTATATTATGCAATGTGGTCGTTTTGATAAAGGCCATTTTGCACTTTGAACTATCGCAAACTAAGTTGTTTTACCAGTTAGATAAAGGTCTTTTTATGAGTTTTATAATCAGAATATTTGTAATAAAACCGAGTTTCAAAATAAACCTTATTTATTGTCAAACTTTTGAGTCATATCATGACGTATTATATTAAGGACTAGCTGTGCCCGCGGCTGGGACTACAGAATCCGCTCCCGCTCCCACTTCCGCTCCCGTTCCCTTTCCCGCTTCCACTCCCACTCAGACTCTCAATCTCCCAATCCCAGAACAGGCAAACAGACAAAAATTTCAAAAATTTGAAATCCGAATTGTATTCTATTATTACTTACCCCTAATTTTTTTTGCTTATATCTTCAATGTACAGACACGCGAAGTTTACGTCAGGGCTCACGAATTCAGTCGAGCATTTACACCCTAATATTCTTTGTTGTATCCGAATGCAGTGTATGCGAGTTTTCGAAAACTATAAATTCGCATAACTTTTGATTGACTGCACCGATTGCAATAAAATAAAGCATATGTTACACCGAATTAAGCACTATGTTTCTGTGAAAAGTCCATCAACATCGGTTCAGTAGTTTTTAAGTGATGCGTGCACAAACAAACAGACCAAAAATTCCAAAATTTATTGAAATGTATTCTATTACTTATAGACCCCTCAATTTTTTTTGCAAATATATTTAATGTACGTCTGTACATACACGCGAAGTTTACGTTTTTATTTATTAGATATTATTTTTACCCATTTTGCTGCTCATAGTCATAAACTCATAATGATTCTAAATTGTTTATAAGACTTCTGATTCCACCACGTCTTTTAGATTCTACTTCATCTTATTTGGGCGTGAACAAGCACCACCGAGATGGAAGAACTGCATATCTCAAGTGAACTCTAACATGGGAATGGCATTAGGCTCCATGTTTGTAAGAAAATACTTCGACGAGACGAGTAAGAACGACACTCTTACGATGACAAGGGAGATACAACAGTCTTTCAGGGAATTACTTCACACAACCGATTGGATCGATGACAATACCAAAAAGCTAGCAGCGCATAAAGTAGACGCTATGATGCTCAGGATTGGATATCCTGACTTTATACTGAATGAGAATGAATTAGATGAAAGGTATAAAGAAGTAAAGATACATCCGGATAAGTACTTCGAAAACATTTTAAATATTCTACAGCATTTGACTAAGATGGAGCAGTCACGGTTGGTAATCAAATATTCTATTCATTTCGTTCACTTCATTTTTAGAAACGGTCTCTAGAATAATGTATTTAAAGCTGTGAATATATCAATGTCACGCATAGTGAGCTTATACCCACCTTCTACGTCATCATTGCAGTCTCGGCCAGCCCGTAAACAAGACCCTCTGGAACACTGCCCCTGCAGTAGTAAATGCCTACTACAGTCGGAACAAGAATCAGATCATGTTCCCAGCAGGCATCCTGCAGCCTCCCTTCTACCACAGACACTTCCCTCGTTCTCTCAATTATGGAGGCATCGGTGTTGTTATTGGTAATTATATTGCATTTGCGTGGAAACATTTCTGTTATATCTACAATATTTTTGCCTTCAGTTTTGTAAGCAAAACTTAACTTTGTTGTTTAGATATTAAATGATTCAAACTTGCAATATCGACTTCTTATGAAACTTGCAATATCGACTTTGCCAGACTATTTATAACATTCTTCTATTTTTTAATACAAGGCCATGAGATCACACATGGTTTCGACGACAAGGGACGCCTGTTCGACTGCGATGGTAATCTCCATCGTTGGTGGTCAGATTCTGCAATAGAGGCATTCCACCGGCGCGCTCAATGCCTTATCGACCAATATGGCCAGTACGTCGTCCCGGAAGTAAATATGAAACTTGACGGTATTAACACTCAGGTATGGAAAAACGAATTTAAGGAACGTTAGACCTTTTTGACCGGCACTTTTTCTACATGTCGTTTTAGGTAATTAATAATGAATTTACTACTGCGAAGCTGAATCAGAGTTGCGACTCATGCACCTCGCATTTGGTCTCCGAAACCAAAAGAACGACTGCTATAGAGCAGTCTTACCTTATCTCGACTATTACATATCGAGCAGATTTGAGCACCAAATCTTTCTTTCCAGGGTGAAAACATAGCAGATAATGGCGGAGTAAAGCAGGCGTTTCGCGCGTACCTTCATTGGCTTCAACAGCACGGCGCCAAAGGCGAGACTCTGCCTGGCCTCAACCATACGCACACCCAGCTATTTTTCCTCAACTTTGCGCAGGTATTCCCACATTCTCCAAAGAGAATAAAAACCAAGAATAATATTGAAATGAAATGAAATATCTTTATTGTGGATCATAGGTATATAAAGGATTAAATGTCATAATTAGAGCTCAGCTATGTCCCGCCACATGGGCATACAACATTGTGTCGCAGTAAAGCATGCATTTAAAAACAAAGTTACAAAAAAAGTTTAAGAGTTATTTAGATACAAATAGAAACCTTAAATTGAACCGTCACCAAGAAATTCTTCCAAACTATAATAACATTTTTCTATCAACAGATCGTGGAGTTTTTTTTTTAAATAAATTAATCTCATCTACATCTCGTATCGTTTTAGGGATTTTATTATATATGTGAGGTATCCTGCAGAATACGCTTTTGTGTAACGCAAACTACGTTATTTACGCAAACCTCATTAGCCTTTGTATAGTTGTTATTGATTTCACCTACTATAAAGATCTGTTCGTTTAGAACTGATCGTCGAAACCCATCTTTGATTATACTGAGTGCAATATAGAGTTATTCTCTAAGTAACAATAGAAGGATTATTGTTAGTTATTTCTCGATAATATAAAAATACTCTACCGAAAGGCTGTTTCCATATGATAAATATAATAATCAATCGTAGTCACGCTTAAAAAACAGTCGTAATAACATCCAATCTTATGTACCTATAAAATATCGACTGGTCTCACAACGAAAGCAAGCAACCACATTTCGACTTGATTATAATTTCGAACATCCCTTTTCCCGTGACGCTAGTAGTGTCATGAAAAATCAAATCAACAGCTTGTAACACATTTCACTATTGACGTGAAGCCTAGCCTCATAATAATAAGGACGTATCGACCATATGTGTCAATACGTCCTTGTGCGGGTGTCAAGTCTATCAGACTTGACATACGCCTTAAAAAAATCATGTATTCCTTTACTGAATAGGATGTGGAGTATGTAGATACCATTAGAAAGTAAATTGCCCGTGACACTACTAGTAAGGTAACTGATAGCCACACACAAACAACAAGTGCCGTTGTCTCATGTTTTCAGGTGTGGTGTGGAGCAATGCGTCCTGAAGCGATGCGCAACAAACTGAAAACAGCAGTGCACTCCCCAGGCAGATTCCGTGTTATCGGTACCCTGTCCAACTCTCACGACTTCGCTAGGGAGTTCCAGTGTCCCCCTGGCTCTCCGATGAACCCCAGGCATAAGTGCACAGTGTGGTGATGTGAAAGTTAATGAGTAGAAGCGTCTCATTAACATCGCAGAATCATGATAATTTGAAAGAACGTTCATTTCATTAATAGTATTGACTTCATTTCCCATGCAACTGTATACGAATGTATTATTGTATATAATGTATTATTCTTCATAGATTATAACCAATAGAGCAGTGGTAGACCTTCGAATTCGTTTATCAGGTGATAATCAAACCTGTGGTCTTCTGTCGATTCAGTCTCGGTGACAGCATCATAACGGGGTAGATTTCTGTTGTTGTTACAAAACTGATTTTACACTTCTTTTAATTAATCATTTTACTTTTGTTTCTGTTATATAAGCGATTGTAACAAAATACAATCATACCTACACATAACAAACTTGCAATATAATGCAGGTCTCCTGATTGTTATCACTGTAATCAAAGGTGATTGTGATATATTACATAATTATATTTTGATAACTAGTAGTGTTTTAGCGAATAAGTTGATAATTATCATTTATTCATAATGTTGTTTATTGTTAAATAAAATGTTTCTTTTTAATTTTATACGTTTGTACCTCGTTGTATTAAGTATTTAATTTACAAATCTTTAATAAATGATATAATATTAGTTTTGTTAGAAGTTTTATTATATTTATATATTTTATTTAGAGGAACACAAACTATCAATTTTCATTTCCAATTATGAAACATAAATTGATAGTAATATAAATTATATTACAGAAAAGTGTTCAAATAGTTTATGATATTCAGTTCATAATTGTGATTTAAACACTAAATCAAAGAACATTAAGTATCATAAATAGGAGATAGATTCCATGGTAATTAAAAACTCTGAAACCACCAGGAAGCTAGAGCTAAAGTTACAATAAAAGAACCAACAGACGTTTAAAACAATTTACCTCACAATAAATTTCGCTTTACAACCTTCAATATTGAGCTTGAACAAAGTACTAATACACGTAGTTGCGCACTTCGACGCTCTGCACGTCTTCGTTGCTCCAAAGAGTCTCCACCTCGTACATGGAATCGCGGGCGGTGGTGTCGTTGCGTCGCTCCCAGCGGCTGCGCACCAGGCGAGAGATCTCCAGGAACAGACGGCCTTCTAACACTGCCGACAAGAGATGTCAACCGTCTATCTACAGAACGGCTATAACAAAGAGAAGTGATTCGAGGGGGGAGGGGGATATAGGAACCATGGGGGATATAAAATAATCTAAAAAAACCGTAACCATAATTAATTCATCATCAGGTTATTTTTGTCTCCACTGCAGGAGCACAACCCTCTCTCATCTGCCGGAGACAGACGAAGGATTTGCCTACACTCCCCGCGCTGGCCAGACGGGTTGGGGAGGCCTGATTGATGTTTTATAATGTACTTAGTCGCGTTGTACGACATCCACGGAAAGAGTTGGAGTGGTCCTATTCTACTCTACCGGAAACCACACGGAAGACGTAACCATAATAATTCTTATTTATGTTCCGTAATTCTAATGTCAAGAAATGCAAATACGACAGATATTTTGTATTTACGGCAAGTGTGAACAGTGAGTAAATTAATTCAGAACCTAATTACTTAGTCTGACCGACCCAGTCGGGTAGGGAGGGCGAAGGACCGTATATGGTAACTTGCCAGCATTAGATGACGAAAGGATGATGATAATGATTTAGAATATAGTTTATTAGATTACGAGAAAAAAGTTAACATTTTTGATGCAGCCCAGACTTTTCCCACGTTCCATGTATAGGGCAACAGGAATAACTTACAAAATAGAAAAGAGAATGCAGTCAAGAACAGCGGGTTGATTTGGCCGTTAACCACAGCCATGGTGTAGATCAGGGCGCCAGCCGTCGGACCCTGGCGGAGGAACAGGCCGCGCAATGTGGCGCCCAGCCACGGCAAAAACAGATACTCGCTTAGTGGTGATCTCTGAAACAAATCTCTTCTTATTTAAAGCAAGTCCCCCGACACTTCATATATTCTCACCTGTACTTTTACTGTAGTGCTATTCTGTAAAATACAAACTCACGTGCGAGTCTCACTCAAGTGATTTTACTTACTTCGAAACCCAATCCATTGGTAATTCTGTAAACATTCCAGAGCACTGTCGACGTAAAGTGAACAAAGAACTCACTTCACGTCGACAGTGCTCTAGAATGTTTACAGAATGCCAATGGATTAGGTTTTGAAGTAAGTAAAATCACTTGAGTGAGACTCGCACGTGAGTTTGTATTTTACAGAATAGCACTATAGGTTACTTTACAGAACAGGTTACTATTGGTGCCCGTCCCTGGTGCAATCCCTTAGTCGCCTTGACGAGACCCACGGGAAAGATAGGGAAAGATATCGTTGAACGAATTTACTATATAGCAGACTTATGGTAGTGAGTGTGGACTTCGGCTGATGCCCAGTCACTACGATAGTAGACTTCGTCCGATGATTACAACTTATATTCGCCTGTCACTGTAATAGCGCTGCGTAGTACGTCCATTGTCGTAGTTCATTCAATGATTATGCAAAATTGGTGGGGATAACCGTTGGTACAGATGTAATCTGTAAGGCCGACGCAGACGAAAGACAGTAGGTAACCAACATTTATGTTGATTACGATCTTAATTAAGACAAAGGGGAATATCGGTAAAAAATGATGCTTAAAACGCACATAGAAACATACATGAAATCAATGTTGCATTGATACGGTCAAGGCAAAAAAATGCATGCAAAAACAAGGCAACCTGCCCATACGTGGTACAAAAACGCAACGTAAAAATACCGAAACCTAACCGATAAATTGATCAGCCATTAACAACTAACATCTGTAAAGTCGGTCGTCTTCGCCAGTCCTAAGTTTATCACTGATACTGTGCTGGTATCGATTAGCGAATGAGTTAATATAAAAACAGTTTTATCAGTCAGACAAGCCAATTTTAATGCAACTTCATCAAACCAAATATCTCCGAATATTGTATCAGTCCAGGTATTAAGCTATTGTAATTTTAAAAGTCGATGAATAATAAAAATGAGTAGCCATATTATTTTAAGAAAATAACACTATTGTTTATCGTTAGCACACGAAAATAAATAAAAAATATTCTATGAACCAGGTATGTTATAAAAATCAACATAGATGACCTTCTATAGTCGGTTTAGAAGCCAGTCCAAAATCCGAAAAGCTGCATTTTCTTGCGGGAATTGTATGCTATTACCACAGGAAAATGTTTGTAGAGGTACGTCTTAAGCGTCTGATTGTGTATTCAAAATAACAAATAACATATTAGCAACTAAATACCTACTTAAATTTATAGGATAGGATAACATAGGATATCTAGGATAAACACGTATCTTAGAACCATCCTCAATTATTAACGATTTAAAATTAGTTTTTGTCTATATTTAAATCTATAAACGTTATCAATAGTGAAGCATAGACTATTCTCGCAGTGTACTATAGGACCCTACAAGATTTGTGAAATTTAAGTGAGTTAAATAACGAAAACTTCTAACCTTGTGAGTTTTTGGTCATTGTGGCTTTCTTTCTCACTACATCTGCTACCAAACTTCACTTCACAATCTGCCAGGTACTTATCTACTGCTGTTTTCAACCGACTTCAAAAAAGGAGGAGGTTCTCAATTCGACGGAATGTTTTTTTTTTTTTTTTTTTGTATGTTTGTTACGCGATTACTCCGCCAATTCTGAATGGATTTTGATGGTTCATATTTTGTATGGTAGGTCATACTTCAGAGGTGGTCCCATATAAATTTTATCGAAATTCATTAAGCGCTTTTTGAAAAATCAACAAAGACACAAATATAGTCTTAGTATATACCTACATAGACGACATGCTAGTTTGGTGTTCCCTTCAGAAAAGGATGAAGCATTAAAACTATGGATCCATCATATTAAGTTGAAAGTAAAAAGTGTAATCGACTCCTTCACACATTTAATAATGGGCATTGTACAAAAGAGATAGGTATATTGAATCTGTATTGTTTAAATAGTAGAATGTCTCCACTTTTCCACGATTCCACGTTAACAGACGCCATCAGGCTTCATTTTCAGTGCATTAAATAACTTTTTAGCATTTACTGGAATTAGTATTTATGGGGCATATTTGTTTAAATCAACTTACCGATGAAAAGATAATTTGTAATTGTTTTCCGTTAAGACACCAATTCGGCTTCGACAGCACACAGCAGCACATGCCATAGTTATTATAAAAGCAGGTTACACAGAACATTATAACTAACGAATTAATCACGAAATTTACGAAAAACTAACGCAACCAAAATGGTATTCAGCTGTATACCAAAAGCTTTCAGACGTCAAAACTGGTGGCCCGCCGGCTTTCAAGATGACGCGCGTGCCAATTGTTATCTCTTTTTTTCTCAGTAAATGCTGCCATATATATGACAAGTATGAAGTATTTATTTCAGGTTTCAACTTATAATGAGTCATCCATGGTTTTAATGCTTGATCCTTGCATTAAACAAAAGTTGTGATGAGGAATTTCAATATTTTTTTAACTGTCATTAGCTAAGAATAAAGAAGATTGTATGTATTTGTAAGGAGCCTTCATAATAGTTATACATTAATATCTGTTCTTAAAGAAAACTACCTATTTGTTGAAAAGATTACACAAGCGTGTCATTTTTGTTAAAGGTTTCTCATTGTGGGGTCGATTTAAAAACTTGCCGCATAGCAACTAACCGAGTCGATCTGGATTCATATAAATGCTCGTGTTGCAAGCCAAGACGAAAAAAACATTGCTCTTCGATTTCGATTGATAAACGTTGTGAATCAAACTGAGTCGTTGGCATGACTTTCTGGACTTTCATTAAGCCTTGATAAGTTCGTGTGTCTGAGAAAGTCTATAGGCCCGCTGCTCAAAACTCTCATTTGAAATATTTATAGCATTTTTTTCCCTACTTTTCTTTAAACAATCTTTCTTCTCGTCACTATTGTCTTCCTAACGGCGCTGTCTCATTTGAGCAGCGCGTTTTAAATAAACAAAATACACTTACTACCCACTAAAAAGTAAAAAATAAAATTATTTTTTAGAAAAAAACAAAACCGACTTCAAGGCTATATATACCTACACGTACAAACTTAAACTAAAAAGTAGAAAATAATATTTTAATTACTTCAAAGCAAAGAGCATTAAAGGACAATCAACGAAATTATTGATACTTATATACCTATTTACAATTTATAATAAGTTATTTTTGGAGTCGGTGCCAGCCAAAGCAAAAATAAGCTTAATGGATACCTCACTTCACTCAGGCATATCATATTGTTGCTTAAATTGTTAATTAAACTGTCCTTCTTGGCTGGCACCGACTCCAGAAATAACTTATTATAAATTGTAAATAGGTATATAAGTATCAATAATTTCGTTGATTGTCCTTTAATGCTCTTTGCTTTGAAGTAATTAAAATATTATTTTCTACTTTTTAGTTTAAGTTTGTACGTGTAGGTATATATAGCCTTGAAGTCGGTTTTGTTTTTTTCTAAAAAATAATTTTATTTACTATAAAGTCGAACTGTGTGGCCTGCAATTTTCTACAATGGAAACTAAATGCGCGAAGTGTAACGACGATATCTTCGACAACGAAGATATGAACTGCGCGACTTGCAAGGTCAGCTATCACTTTCATTGCATCGGCATAAGAGAGACGGTGTTTAGGAAACTTGGCACTGCAAAAAAATCCACTTGGACATGTCCCGGCTGCCGCGAACGTGATGAACTGCCGAAAAGCCCGTTGTTGTTAACATCTAACCCGGGCACTCCATCGTCGCAACGCAAGTCCAGCGGCGCTCAAACTTCCGGGTCGACACTAAATGATTCGGTTACCTTGGCGCAAATCAATGACCTCATAGTTAGTAGTTAGGTAAGGTAGTTAGTTTTAATTCTTATAGATAAGAAAGATCTAACAACATTAACTAAATCAAGACACATGTCAAAAATTAATAAACCTTTAAGCTATTTCATACTTTATTTTCTAAAGTTGTGTTCCGAGATAAAGCACTTATATGTAACAAAGAAAATTCTGATTTTCTTGTAAAACATGAGCTAGTATATTAGCCGTGCTGGCGTTAAAAATGCAACAACCAGATCATTCAAAATTAGTACGGGAACAAAACAGAAAGCGTTCATTCATAAAGTCATGATGGATTACATAAGTTAATTGAATTTGCAATGTCCAAAGGAACATACTGATTGCAATCGATAAGCACCTTTGGATTATACGGTAAATATTCATGATCATGGTTTGTGAGCATGACTATCGTATCGTAGTAGATATATACAATGACGTAATATAATGCTTAATCGTTTTTATCCCTTTGATACATCTTTTTCTAGAATGGAAGTACAAGTATGGTTCAGTTTTGGCAGATATTCTAATAAATAGAAACATAAACTTCGCGTGTCTGTACATTGAAGATATTTGCAACAACAAGAAATTGGGGTCTAAGGATCAGTAATTAAACACATTTCAATCATTTTTGGAATTGTTGCCTGTTTATCTGTTTGTTTGTGCACGAATCACGTAAAAACTACGCAAACGGCTTTGATGGACTTTTGACAGAAATATATGATTTAACTCGGAGTAACATGTAGTCTTTATTTCATCGCAACTAAATCAAAAGTTATGGGAATTTTTAGTTTTCAAATACGTTAGTAGGTATGTAATATACCAAAGATGTACAATTTTTATGTTCGGTGCAATTCATATTGCGATGAGTTAGGACTACATGTGGAGCTGTAGTGGGCGTGGGCGTGGGAATGGGAGTGGTAGTTAGTCTTAAAGTGGGATTGGGAGCGGGAGCGGAATCCGTAGTCCACGCGAGCAGAGCCCCGAGGCCCGAGCACAACTAGTCTGTAATAAAATTATAACGTCGACATGTATACTAAAATCGGTTCTTCTGGGCTTCCTTTGGTCGTCATCCATCAGTCTGTTGACACAGCCCACGTGACGTGAAACCGTAATGCGGCACTAGACGACGAAAAAATGCGAAAAGGCAGCCAGTGAACTGGTGGAACAAATGCGTTTTTTTTTGGTGGAACAAATGGGATAGTTCCATGAGACAAGGGTATGGAACAACAGCGAACATCTATCTGTCTGGCTGCCAGTATTTCGTGAGAACTGCACGCGCACTGCGAGCGGACGGCGGCAGTCAGTTCGCAGGTTTGATGCAGTTATGCCAACCGCACGAAAACTGCATCCAAACTACAATTTAGCATCTGGCTGGCAGTTCAAATGCAGCCCGTCTGTGTTCACCCTTACTGACCACGAACGTGTTATTGTCGACTGTTGGACATAAGCCATACAGCAGGGATAATGCAGCAGAGGTAAAGCCTATAATGCCCGCACTAGACAGTCGTCCTGACCGTCGCAGTATTGAAACTAACTAGTAACAAACTGCAACTAGTAATATATCGTAGTTATTTCTTTCAACTAGTAATAGGAGGTATTTAAAAAATAACTACGATATATTACTAGTTGCAGTTTATTACTAAATTAGTGGTAAATTTTTGGTTGATTTTTTAACAACATTTTATAGAATTTTTCTTCTTAAAACTTTCTAAAAATAAAAACTACCAAAAAATTTTGATTTCGGACTTTCGCACTTTGCCGACTTTTGCAGTATTCAATACAGGTAATACGAGCTGAGTGCCGACTTTAGGAAATGTCTATGCAATTAATCGCTTTTACCATATAGAAGGTATTTTAGACACAACGATGTTATTATCTCTGCTTCAACTTACTTCTTTCCCCTTGCCCTTCAGTAGCTCGATGGTATGCTAATAATATTTTCAAGATACCTTAATATAAAATCTATCGTAGATTGTCTGGAAGAAACTTGTCATAGCGATAAGACTGCCTTGTATGTACAGCGTAAACTAACTTCGTATAGTTCTTTCTATGTACAATAAAGTGTATTTGCCGTATAGTATCGTGTGGTTCCCGGCTTAGAATAGGGCCACCCCAAATCTTCCCGTGGCTGTCGTCGAGTCAATCCGCCTGCCAAGCGTGGTGGTTATGGCAAATCCCCCAATGGACAGCCCACCAAAAATTGCATTCTATTGGGGTAGCTTATGTTCAGCAGCGGCCGTATGATGACTGATGATGAAAGTGTATTTAATTAATTTGAACTATAACAGGGAAGACCATATCAAATCTGTACAGTGGTTTTCAAATATAAACTAAGGGATTTCGACAGAAATACTAAAGCCAATGAATTGAATCAATACCACTAATATTATAAATGCGAAAGTTTGGATATTTGGATGTTTGGTGTTTGGATGTTTGGATATTTGGATATTTGGATGTTTGTTACTAAATCACGCTTTAACCACTGGAAGGATCGGGATAAAACTTGGCACACATATAGTTTAGGTCCTGGAATAGGAGTAGGATAATTTTTATCCCGAAACAACATCTCATTCCTACGGAAAATACATAATAATTTGTGAAGTTAAGTTGCCCACGCGGAATAAGACACGGGCAACAGATAGTATGAAATAAAGCAAATATTGAGTGACGAAAAAATACTTTTGGAATTGTTTTACAAGTTTTTCTGAAAGAATTTACTGCAATGAATGAGAAGTACAACTGAAATAGAGATAACAGTGGCGTAGGTTTTGATATGTCGAACAGGTGATAGTATTTCATCCGAGAATCGAGGCCTTATGCCCTCACAATAACGCTGTGTCACTATCCGATATATAATAAGAACCAGGTGGGTCATCCTTTTATTCTTCATCAGATAATTGCTCCGGACGTACATCCAAACGGTAATAATAGAATTTTTCTTTACAAATATTTATTTTTAATTTTTAACTCTTACGCTCTGTGGAAGTCCGTAGCGGATTGCCCGCTCTGTTTCCAACTATGGTTGTTTGTATGTTTGTTTGTATGCACTTTTACGTGATTCCCCATACACGAAGACTTCCAGTTAACATCACATACTAATTACTAACCCACCACTCACACTGTATGTCGCATCAATGATAACATAACATTTTGTTTACAGTAGAAAAGCTCATCATCCCATTAATAATGGTGAAGGCACACAAATACGTGGTTAAAAAGAAGTTTAATGGTCCGCCAAGGCGTGACGATTATGTAATAGTGGAGGACGAGCTGCCACCGTTGGCAGACGGAGAGATCCTCGTGAAGACCGAGTGGATCAGCGTAGACCCGTACCTACGCATAGTCAACCACGTGATACCGACGCCCTACGATCAATTCGGACCCCAAGTCGCAGTCGTTAAAGAAAGTAAGCATCCCCAATATCCAGTTGGCACTAACGTCGTCTCCCATCTTGGCTGGCGCGACTACAGCATCATCAGCCCAGATTCCGAAAAACCTTATGCGGGAAATGCAGTTTATAAGAACATGAATAGGCTATACAAGTTACCCGACTTAAAGGGCCTACCGAAATCCATAGCAGTCGGCGCCATTGGTATGCCAGGAGCAACTGCGTACTTTGGTTTCCTGGAAGGTTGTAAGCCTAAGGCTGGTGAAACAGTTGTGGTGACGGGTGCCGCCGGAGCTGTGGGCTCTCTAGTGGGCCAAATTGCCAAGATCAAAGGCTGCAGAGTCATCGGCTTTGCCGGCTCCGATGCCAAAGTGCAGTGGTTGGAAAAGGATTTAGGTTTTGACAAGGCCTTCAACTACAAGACAGTGAATACAACTGCTGCTCTTAAAGAAGCAGCTCCAAACGGTGTGGACTGCTATTTTGACAACGTTGGCGGAGAGATCAGCAGCACAATCACACACCATATGAATGCCCTTGGAAGGGTTGCCGTCTGCGGAGGCATCACTGGTTACAACGCAGACTCGCGTGATAAGAATAAGGTAACAAGTGTGCAACAGGACTTAATAGAGAAACAACTAAACATCAAAGGAGTCGTAGGATGGGCTCATGGCGAACAGTGGCCTGAAGCGTTTACTGAAATGGTCGAGTGGATCAAGAGTGGGAAGCTGATGGCCAGGGAGCATGTCACTGAAGGTTTCAAAAATATTTTTGATGCTTTTACAGGAATGTTGAAAGGCGAAAATTTTGGTAAAGCTGTAGTTAAAGTATAAATAAAGCGTCAAGATAATTAACATTTATGATAAACATGAAGTAAATATCAACTTTATTAAAAAAAACAATAATTACTTATGAAGTCTACCGAGCGGAACTGCCGAGCGGAACGGTAATTTTATGTATATAAATATTTTCAATGCATAACCAGATTAATAGATTTCTTTTAGGATTTAGTAATACACGTAATTCATAATTATGTATAATGTTAAGTTGTCCACGCGGACGAAGTCGAGGGCAACAGCTATTACTTTATGATATTTTTGGGAAGTAAATAAGTTGAGTACTTAAACAAATAAGGTCTGTTATAAATTAGATTCTACAACAGTATTTTTATGTATATTCATTGTTATGTGCAATAAAAAGTGATTTATTAAAATTGAATTATTATTACTTTACAACGAAAAAACTATTATTCTGTTTCTTTTACTCTTATGTATAGAAATGTCCAGTATACTCGTCAATGTAGTAATTGACAGGAAATTAAGCCCATAATTACTACACTTAAGTTTTATTTCAACTACTTATATAGAATACTATATTCGAAATAAAATATACGAGTGGAAAGTTTCTCTACCCTCATTCTTTTACAAAAGCTGCAACCCCTTTTGTGAATTTGTCTTTTATCGTCAGTGTTATTAATTTAATTACATTAAGTTATTTGTAGTGACAAGAGCTTACTGAAAATGATCGCCACCCAGGGTGGGATAAAAAACAGTTTTTTTTATATAAAACATGTTTTAAACCATCTTTTAAACAATTTAAACAGTTTTAAACAATAAAAAACATGTTTTAAACAATAAAAAACATGTTTTAAACAATAAAAAAACATGTTTAAAACAGATGTTTTAAACACTTTGTTTAAAACATGCCAACCCTGTCGCCACCAGACCGGGCTGTCTCTTTCAGAAACACTGGGTGGAGACAGTCATAGGTCTAAAAAAAAGTAAATAAATAACAATACAAGTTACCAACAAAAATAACAATACTAACCTAAAATTTAAGCACTATTATTACTAACACACTAAAAACTATGGAATCGGTCTGAAATAAAGATTAATTAAATTAAATTAATGTAATTTATGCAGACGGATAGGTATTGTAATATATGACCGCTAGGGGCAAATGTTCGTATGATAAATATGAATGTTAGTACCCAAGTCTTGGATGTTTATATATTTATTTAAAAAAGTATGTTTATCCGTTATCTAGTAACCATAGCACAGGCTCTGCCTAGTTTGAGACTGGATAATTGGTGTAAATGTCTGTGATATTTATATTTAGTATGACTCAAAATAAATTAATAAAGACAAAAATCATCCATCACCATCATACTGGAAGGTCCAATATTTAAAACAAAAAATAAGGTCTTTGTTATTATCAAACAGAAATGACACGGTTATAATTTTATGTCGGTTCTGAAACCCAGCTGTTCTAATAATTATTTTATATACACGGTGCTACTTTGCATTCTTGCCATATTCACAGAGCTAATAGTAGAGAACATTACCTATTATTTTAGATAAACTAGAGACTCTCATAAATAAAGCACCCTAAGTTTTTAGTAAACTTTGTTTTGCAGTACACATAGGAATAAACCAATTTTTTCTCGCACGTTCAACAGGCGCTATAGGAATAAACCAATGTGGGCGTGGCCAGGCCTGGCGTGTAAATGAATTGATTTCAGATTTTCCTTCCTACTTTACCGCCAACAATGCCTAATTTAATATCATTACATTGTTGTCCATTTCTTTGCAAAGTAATAAATTAGGTATTTTTGGCGTACCTAGTTAAAAAGCTAAAATCATCTAATAAGATTTAAAAATTATAATTTTTAATTTGTAAATGTACAATTAATTGGTTATTTACAAGTTCCTACTTACAAAATTTACGTGCTGAGAAGCAATTGTTCAAAATGTCCTCCGTTTTGATGAAGGCACAGTCTAGCACGGCGAAGCGAATTTCGCTTTAGTTTTCGCAAACATAAACGTTTTGTTTCACTGTTTCGAACGCTGGAACAAACCTTTCGCGTAACACATTTACACTGTCTATCTACTCTGAGTATACCAAGCGTTTCACGTCACTCCAAAAATAATAGTCCATCGGAGGAATAGTCCGGAAACCGTGGTGGATGAAATAAGAGCCCAGTAAATTCCCGTCGATTGAGACTAAAGCGGTGTTGAAACGAGTCTCGCTTAATTTTTCGAGGATTGTGATCACGATGAGTCCACCAGTGCTCATTATGGATATTAAAAATTCCAACTCTCGTAAACCGGCTTTCGTCAGTCCACAAGATGTTGACATGTCGGTTGTCCAGTAGCCAGCGACAAAATGTACTCCGTGAGGCGTTATCTTGAGGGAGCAGATCTTGGACTTTCCGAAAGTGAAACGGACGTTGTTATTCACTTTTCAAAAGTTTCCACACTGTCTTGTGGCTCACACCGAAGTAACGGCCTGCTTCCCGGGTACTGGCACGGGGCTCTCTTTCAAGGTACTCGAGAATTGACTCTTGCAATTCGACTGAGAGTCCTACGCTGCCTCGAGCTTGAGCGTGGAACCGGCGATGGTCTCTAAGTCTCTGCGTGACATGCTCTCTAAGTCTCTGCAAGCATCACCTGACGGGTCGGCCTCGGTTGGTTAGGAAACATTTCCACAAACATTTCTACGGCTTGTCGCAAACTGTTACCACTTATTGCGTCCAAGCGCACCATTTCTACTAATTAAATATTTGAATACGCTTCAGTCATTTTTACAACAATATTTTTGAGAATAATGACAGCAGTTGACAATCAAATAATATCATTGAATAAAGAGACAAGATTAGCATAAATGTCATGTCGTGATCTTACGAATGATAAAAGTGATGTGCATGCATTACGATAATTAGTGGTGTGCTTAACAGATTGTCGATAAAATAAAATAATCCAAACCAAAAAAAAAATAATTACGTCATGATTTTTTTTATTGATTTGTGTTTAGTATCAGTAAATATGGCAAGAATGCAAAGTAACATCCTGTATTTTGTAACGAAGCGTAAAATAAATGATAAGGGAATCAAACATCATGCGACCTATTTTCATTTCAGATCAATATAACATACTATGAAAAAATTCAAAAAAAATCTCCAACAAAAACACGTCGTGGTGTCCAGTGCTGGATATAGGCCTAGTCCACACCCGATGTTACATACTTCCCATCCAACCGCTCCTGGATACATTTTTCAGGTCATCAGACTGTATAAAAAATATCTTTATTTAGGGACTATGAGTATCCACAATAGTTTTAGTAGCAACTTATGAACTATGTTAGTATAAAATTAGATTTAGTTGTATTGATAATAAGGTGCATAATAGGGTAGTCGTATTTAACTGCGATTACCTTCAGGATGCTGTTACTGCCGCCCATAACTCATTGAAGTAAAAAAAGGCTATATCGTGAAAGCAATCGGTGCGCGCTGCTGCGAAGATTGCCGAGGTCCCTGAAGGCATTATCGATTTTTGGGTGTATTGGCCAAAGACAAAACTAACTCGTAACTATACAAATAATGAGAAAAAGTAGTTTTCTTTATTTATACACTTATTCATATCCAAAATCTATATCTCCCTCTATTGCCTACACAAAAGAAACGGAGAATAATATACAAACAGAGCTCAAAGCTTCAAGCTAATCTTCTAGTATTCTCAGTGGTGAAATAGTGAAAAGGTGATTTTTTCTTACATTCGGTAAGTGCCTGTAGTGCGATTCTGTAAAAAGTTATTTTGCAACTCGACTTCTAAATTGCTTAGTAATTCAAATTCGTATCCCGTAAAGTTTACGGTCGTTCGATTTCTATACCAGCGCCACACTTTCGGGCGCGACGGCGGGTTGTAACTACTGTTAAATGGACATGTTGACGTTTGTTTGTATGAGATGACGTTTAGAATCGTATCCTGTAGCAACATTACGCACGTCGTTCAATTCGAAACTCGTGCCTGCATTCGACGAAGTTTTAGTACTTTGTGCGTGAAAATTTGCACGAATATTGTGGAATTGCTGTAGAGAAATTCTGTAAAGCTTAACTTAGCAACCATAATCTAAATCCGCCGTGAGATTTCACATTTTCATTAATTAAAGTTCACAGACGTTCGATTTCTATGCTAGCGCTACACTTTCGAGTGCGACGTCGTGTTGTAACTACTGTTAGTGGACATGTCGACTTTTGTTTGTATGAGATAACTTTAGAATGGTATTTTATAGCAACATTACGAACGCTATTTCTATCCACGACTCGTACTTGTATTCGACTCGCAAAAAGTTACTATTTTGTGCGTGAAAACTTGATCGAATGTTGTGGAACTGGAAAATAAAAGTTATTCTATCGCAGAATAGTGGTTACTTGTGTTTAGTGACGTATTTTAAAGATGGCTCGTTCATTTCAATTCATAAGTTCAGTAGAAGAAGCTCACTATTATGATATCCAGCATCAATCTAATATTATACGTAAAATCAGCGAAAACGACTATGTGGAGGTTTATAGATTGTCGGAAGAATTAATTAATCAATTTGGACCTAATAAGAACAAAGGTTTTTATAGCTTTCTTAATTATTATGCGACTTACCGTGTATTTTAAATGATATCACAAACAAATCATAACACTTATCTACTTGCAGATACTATGTCCACTATCATTCCTGGCTAATGATAGCTACCAAAAATGGTGAAAATAGTGCCTACATATTTGTCCCAATCTTTAACTTCACCTGTATAAACGAAGTAGTGAAAGCCTTAACCATCCTATTACAGTGAAAAAATATACCTTTTCAGTTTCCACAAAATCGACAAGGCAGGTGTTAAATTAGAGCAAGCAGTAAAAGATATACTTTGTCGGAGCTGGAGCGTCAGTCAGCACACGGCAAATCCCTAATGTGTAATTTTATTGAGGCTTACCTATATTTAGCAGTGGACATATTTCGGCTGATGGTGATATACAAGGTGAGCCATTGCGGTGGGTCAGTATGAAGAAAAATCACCAGTGATACACTACTTGTATTAACAAGAAAAAAATCTAAGTTAGAAAAAATTCATGCAATGTTTTGACAAAGATTTCCTAAAATTCTCATACACAACTTTGAATCGAACCCCGTCATTTTCCTTAAACTAATCGCAAATTGTTTTCTTATTCACCTACCTATTATTATATAACTTTATTAGCTAAAAAAACTAATATAATAATTTTCATCTTTTGTGGGTATTTCATTTGTATGCAACTTTATTATTTTTCTTTTTAGGTAAATGCCTGTTTATTTTCAGCTGATTATGGATATGCATAGCGTGTCTTCACCATGATTCCTTTGGCTAATGTAGAAGAAGGTAGTCCAGAGGCTTTTATAATCAACAGCAGAAGACAGCCCGTAATTCAGTAGGACGAGCAATTGGTTTTACCACCTTGGTTGTTGTTGTTGACAAAGAAAATATATTACTACTTGACGAGGACCATATAATTTTTTTTTTCATCTGCCAATGGTTTTAAGCTCTCCTAAGCCACCTGTAATATGGTGGATATCAGGCAGCTAATATATATCACATAAATAGATAAATGCATACTTACGAGTACACACTCATGTAACATCCAGACAAGGCAAAGACAAGCACTCATCACACAAAATATTTGCCCTGGGCAGGATTCGAACCCGCGATCCCGTGCTTCTATATCACAATATTGCGGAGCATATTAGGTATTATGTTATAGTATGTAGCTACAATTTTTGTCAGTTTTTATTTTTGTTACAGTATGTATGTTTGTGGAAGTAAAAAAAGTCAATTTATAATTATTTATTTAATCTGAATCAAACTCGCTTTCATCTAAATATTCCACGCCAGAAAAATCTTCATCCATGGCTTGGCTAAGCTGGAGCTTTATCCAATAGTCTGGCTGTCTTCAGGCGTGTCACTACTGCTGCTGTCATCTTGAGGGTGTATGACTGACTATTCTGATGAAGTCCCCATACAAAGTTTGTCAGTCCTCTTTCATAACATTGCTTTTCTATAAAAATACACAATATAAACATTTGCAAATTAATTTAATATCATCTTATCTTTATGTACAGCTAACACAAATGCTCTTCACACAAATGTTAGCTATATCCTGGGCGGGATTCCAACTCGCGACCACGAACTTGGCAGGCAGGTGTACTACAGACTAGGCTACGGAACATAATAATAATAACTTTACCGTCTTGTATCTATACGCAATAATTTGATACAATAAAGTCATAGCACCTTAGAACACATAACAAAATACCTATAATTCATTGATAGAGGGCGGTTATACTAACACTGCAACAGGGCAATACTTAGCTTATCATCATCAGGTTATTTTTGTCTCCACTGCAGGAGCACAACCCTCTCTTATCTGCCGGAGACAGGCGGAGGATTTGGCCTACACTCCCCGCGCTGGTCAGACGGGTTGGGGAGGCCTGATTGATGTTTTATAATGTATTATTCCCTCAGTCGCCTTGTACATCCACGAGAAGAGTTGGAGTGGTCCTATTCTACTCTACCGGAAATCACACGGCAAATATAATTAATTAAATAAAACCATAACATACCGGTCATTTCAGCAGCTCTTCTAAAAACATCGTTAGGAGATCGGACAACAAATTTCCGGCTTCGAGTTCTGGCAAACATCGTGTATACACTTTATAATAATATAGGACCTCTCTAGCGGAACTGCGGATTACAGGTTTGTTCATTTTTAACACGATTAATCACCACGAACGACCACAAATACAATATAAAAATAAATTACATGAGCATAATTGACACAACACGTACTGATTGATTTTTTTTGGTTGTTTCGTCCTTCGGACAGGCAAAGATCGCTAGACTATACAGCCAGGTCATTTTTAGTAGGATTTCTTAGTTTTTTGCAGCTTATAATGCCGAAGCAAATTCTTATTTTTCCCGACACTGTGGTCTTGACATAATCACAGAAAGGGCAGAACCCCCTTACTAACGTTGATAGTAAACTTTAGTAAGGTTTGAGGTTAGGAAGTTCACTGCTTTAAGAAAATCAGCTTAGTCACGTTTATATATGTTTCCTTCATAATGTACACACGCACAGACACTCGTTGTATAATATACTATCCCTACTAAACACCAAAGCCCGATGTATACCAATTTTCCAAAATAATTTTGGAAAAAACAAATACTCCAAAAAACGCGGGAACAAGCTCTGCGTACTGATTTGACGTGATTGACCATTGCGCAGCAGGGCTGTCAGATGAAAAAAATTAAAAATAGTATACTACCTTTGAAATAATGGTACGTTTAAATTATCCTCAAATTTTATTTAATTACATAAAAACATGTCTTAAATGTATGTATTTTCAAGTACTATTTTCATCACCTTATAAACCGTGTCTCAAAATTAACAATAATAAAAAGTATAATACCAATATTAATAGCCCATCTCTGTTTATTTACTTGAGCAGACATTGACCTAATGGTAGATGTAAATATGATTATTTTTTAAACCCCCAATCTTTATCACTGCAATCAGACCATAATTAGACATAAAAAGTAGTTTGTCTCCATGCTTCATGCACATCATATTTTAATAAGTTAGGGGTTTCCACTAAATCTATCTACCTCAACCGAGAGGGTCGGTATGCATCAGCAAAACAAGAGAGAAGAGAAGGGTAATAAGATGACACTCTATGCGTATGCGATGCAGTTTACCGCATTTACACATGCGGAGGCTACTGCGGTCATATAATTATCCCTGGCGCGATGATTCGCAAATGGTATCGCTACACGAAAAAGTATCGAGTATGTGACGAAGTATCGATACCTCATATTCATCTTGAGGATCTTGCCGATCTTGAGGAGTAACAACTCCAAACAACAATAATCTCTTCTTCCTTTAAATTTTGTTTAAAACAAACTATAGTATGCTACGCATTAGACATCTAGTGTACAATTGAATGAACCATCAGTAGGTTGAAACCATGTTGGCCAAGAATGAGTATGAAATTCTTTTTTTTTTAAAGCAATGACAATATTTGATTGCAGTATGTATTTTTTACTATGTAACTTTATGCTGTATGCAAAAAAATCTAGACTTAGAAACTGTAGTTAAAGGAAAGCACTTAAACAATTTTTTATTAGTAAATTTCTTTAAATAAGTTAAACGAAAAAAAAACTCGATTATATTGACTAGGATATTTTTCAGAGCGTCAAGCACTAGTCCAATGAATGCGAGCAACGAAGCTCACACAACTTCGAAAGTGGCTTGTTCTTGTTTACAAAATACCTATTCAGAGTCGTTCGTGATCTAATTCGCAGTAAGCGTCGGTATTCGTTTCGATTTTCGAGTTATTGTTTCAATTTTACAGAATCGACACCCAGACTCTTAAAAAACTTCAGGACGTAAAACTGCGACGGGCCTTTTCTAGGTCGTAATTAAATAAGCATTTTTCGTCACAAGCTCTCTCGATTTCATCATTTTGATAAAAAGGCCTTGTGACAACCCCAAAACGTAATCCCAAAATGTAATAATCAAACGATAAATATTAAACATCATCATCATGCATGACAATATTAATGGTATATTGTGGGTGTACAGTCTATGAAAGGTAATTTTGTTCGCTTCGCTTTACTTTTGATTTATTTCGAACACTAGAATATTCGACTTGTAGTCCGTAGTCCAACGGAAAAGAAGATTAAAGTCTTCGGCTACATAACCAGAGAACACTAAATATTACTACGTAAAGAAGCGACACTCACCTCCCCCCGCCAGTTTAACGTCGCCCGCAAAATAAAGCAGAGCGTGTAGTACGACAGAGAAGCACTTATATGTTTCCGTATAACGTTGTCCCTCTCTCGATAGTTGCGCCAGTAGGTGTTTAAATCTGTTCGCTTGTATGAAGTGTCCGGAGTGTGACATAACTAAGGTAGAATTTCAGAATTAACAGAAGGAAATTTTTGATACTTCCTTAATTCTTGTAGGACTGGTAATCGTACCAAATCTGGGATGAGATCAATAAGGGAACAGGAGGCTGAAGGGTTATTTTATTGTTATAATCTGTTGCCCCATCTATTTCCTAACTACTTTTATGGTGATTTTAGGTACCTCGACGTTTCATCGAGATATTGCAAAGAAAGTGCGACAAACCGATGCAAAAAAAAACATTCATTAATGACAGTGACGATGAGGCGCAAAACGAATGACGCGTCTCCACTCAACTCGAGAATCGTCTATAGAGCTGGCATAAACGCTGAATCACCGTGTGTAGCAGCAGGTGTGATAAATTCGAGTATAGCACACTTATATATATACTCATACACAGATACGATGAATTCACAAACAGTGATAATACTCTACGACTGACGGACGTTTACATCAAACGAAATATAATCAGTATCAATTGAGATAGATCACTAGACACTGCAAACTTAAAACAAGTTCTTATCACAAGTAACTTTAAGGGAATTGTTAAAACCGATACGTTTCTGTTGTCATTAAACAGTAAGCATAGCTATAATTTTTATCAAGTTTCTGTGTTCAACTGAAGTCTGTAACTTACTTGGTTTCTCAACAGAAAGTTTCATTAGAACTGTAGTTTTATCTGTCTCACTCAGTATAATATGATATGTATGTATTTGTGTATGTTTATTATATATATTACTTTTTATCGTAAGTATTTACTTTGTATCCGTGTAAAGTAGTTTAGGTATTTAGTTATTATGTAGTCTATTATCCACTTTTTTGCCCCTCACTCTTAGTGCTTTGTCTCACACCCTGTACGATTGGCCGGAAGAGATCTCTTATAGAGATAAGCTCCCTTTTGTACACAAAATATGTAACTGTATTTTATTTTAAAACTAAATACAGCAGTATATATATTTACGTTTTCGTCAACGATATTAAAAATTGTTAGAAAATTACCATGACCTTTAACAATTGATTAACATCTGAAGTGACAACGTTGAACGTGATTGCAAAACTATACTTAAATTATTGTAGTTAAAAATACATTTTATTTACAGTTGGAGTTATAAAGACAGCACAGCAGCAATCAAAATGGTGAAGGCACGCAAATATGTAGTCAATAAATATTTTCAAGGACTCCCGAAGCGACAAGATTTTGAAATAGTCGAGCACGATCTGCCGACTCTGAAAGATGGAGAGATACTCGTCAAGGCCGAGTGGATCAGCGTGGATCCCTACTTGCGCGCCTACAACTCAAGGGTCCCAATTCCTTACGACCAGTTCAGCTATCAAGTCGGAATAGTCCAAGAAAGCAGGAGTTCCGAATACCCTGTAGGCAGCAGAGTCGTCACTCATAAAGGCTGGGTTGACTACAGTATTATGAATACAACACTAAAGGATCCAGCAGAAAGAGTTTCGAAATTACCTGATCTTCAAGGCCTGTCCAACTCCCTCGGCGTGGGTGCCGTTGGAATGCCAGGAGCTACTGCTTATTTTGGGTTTTTAGAAATTTGCAAGCCCAAAGCTGGTGAGACAGTTGTGGTGACGGGTGCAGCCGGAGCCGTGGGGTCTCTGGTTGGACAAATAGCCAAGATCAAAGGCTGTAGAGTCATTGGCTTCGCCGGCTCTGACGATAAAGTGGAGTGGCTGGAAAAGGAACTAGGATTCGACAAGGCTTTCAACTACAAGACTGTGGACGCCATCAAAGCTCTGAAGGAAGCCGCTCCGAAAGGAGTAGATTGCTACTTTGACAACGTCGGCGGAGAGCTCAGCAGCATAATCATAAGTCAAATGAATGAATACGGAAGAGTCTCTGTCTGTGGCTCAATCAGCGCTTATAATGAAGACCCGACAAAGATGCCCAAAGCAACTATCCTGCAGACTTATCTCGTACCCAAGCAACTTAAAATTGAAGGATTCATGGTAAGCCAATGGCCAAATCGGGAAGAAGCTTACAAACATCTGATTGAATGGATCAAGAGTGGAAAGTTGAAGACCAGGGAGCACATTACCGAGGGTTTCGACAAACTGTATGACGCATTTATTGGAATGCTGGCCGGTGAAAATACTGGCAAGGCCGTGGTTAAAGTTTAGTATATATATAGGAAGGTACTTAGGTGTTTATACCTATAATCAAATAAAGTGTATAAAATATTTTGTTATCACTTACGCCTTTAATTTAATTTCTATACATATAATAAAAAACGGTACAGCCACACCGCACCACTTTTTCAATAACACACTTTAATAAAGTTAGGTATTTAAAACCCAATATTACATGATGAAAATATGTAACGTTGTATTTGTTTTTTTTATAAAAATTATGCCAACTTTTTGACAGCTCTGAACATAAGCTAATGACGTCATGTGATTCTGTCAAAGGACATAAATTCTTTTACGGCGATAATTGCTTCAACCATTTCTAAGTAAATAGGGTATACACATTTATTTTGTGTGGATTGTATAGTTTAACGATTTTCTGAACCACAAATTGTGATTATAGATATAGTCTTTACAACGTGCCAATTTTAAGCATTTCTTAGGCATAGGTCGTTATTGAGAAAATTTATTTTAGGTCCCTTCATAATACCGACGTTTTTAAACTGTAAGTAAAAGTTTTTAGACAATCGACTTTTATCATAAACGCGTATTTCTTTCGCACTATCACATACTTCAAACTTATCTATCGTCAGTCATTTAAGAGTAAAAATGTAAACGACGCGCAACTGTATATTGCAAATATTGGCAAAAAAATAATGGGGATAACATTTCAAAACAATACAATTAGAACCGGATGATTTACTGCTCCTTCCATCATCATACCCTCCTGCTTATGATATGTAACCAAACAACTCACTGAGATAAGTCAAACGAGCCCAAGCTCGATGTGTTTATTGTCAGTGATTTAGAAGTTCCCATGACCACCTCCTACTTCCATCATCAATCATCATTCAAGCTCGATAATACAATATTATTGTATTGCAAGTGATTTACAATTATTTAGCAATTATGAACATTACCATGACCACCTCCCTCCTCCATTATCAGAGCCTCCTGGTTACCACAGTATGTAACCAAAGGACTCATTAAGATAAATCAAACGAGCCTAAATTCAATGGCTCATGCTTAGACATTGAGGAGTTCCTATAGATATCTCCCATATCATCATCCTACAAGGTCTATGGTACCATATTAATGTATTGTCGCCAGATTTGCATAAGTTTCGTATCAATACGACAATAATACAATGTTAGAAAATTATGCTATTTTCATGCGGACAAAGTCGCACACAAAACTAGTGCATAATATTACTTGTTAAGGCCAAAGATAATATATAGTAGAAGTGTTAAGGCTGAAGTTAGCTTAGCTTAACATTGTTAAGTAAAGTTTTAATCCCTATACTAACAACATTTATAGACTGTTGTCTAAAAGAAATAAACGATTTGATTATACATCAACCAGTTATGTCAGCGATAAACTTTTCCTTTATTGCTGATGGGTTTGCGCTTGACCTCAGTCTCACCTGATGGTAAGTGACGATAAGGCCTAAGGTGGAGCGCGCTCACCCAGAAGATGCCTATTCACTCTTCCTTTAAAAAGATCCAAATTTAATTATCTGGAATTACGAAAACTGGTAGGGAGTTCCATTCCTAAGCAGTTCGTATTATGAAAGAGGAAGCAAAACGCGAGAGCGTGGTATGTCTATTACATAAGGATGAAGTCCCTCACCGCGCCTGGTAGCCCGGTGATGGAAAGATGGATGTTATACTCCTATAGTAGATTTAGTTGTAACCGTTTGATATCATGACCTCATCGGATAACTTGTCTTAGTGCATCGATTACCTTATAAACATATTAATCGGACTCTGACCGTCTCGTGGTAGCGCTGAATTTGGTAGCGTTACGAGTCTGACAAGTTTTTTTTGTAATTTTACCGTCAATAATTAATCTACACTTCATACCATGAAGCAAAATAATTTTTCGTAGCTCATAGTTTCACCTCAAAGTGTTTTCCTTCATGATTGACACTAATTGGTTATTAAATTAGATAACAGATGCACATTTTAAAATATAACACATACAAGGCACGAAAGGCTTAAATGTACTTTTATTATAATAGTTATTACTTGCTACAGAGAAACCTTAGCTATTGTATTTTTGGCTGGTATATTGATGACTGTATAATGGCCATTAATGGCACAGCAGCATAAAACAAAACTTACTTTTAGGACCGAGTCTACTAAAATACGGCTCCTGCAGACAGCAAGCAAAGTCCACGAAGCAGGAAATTTGTACTCATATCATGATAGCGATGCAAAAAGAATGACCCATCTTATAGATACCTGGCATAAATAAGCTGCATCCACAAGGAGTAGACTGCTACTTTGACAACGTCGGCGGAGAGCTCAGCAGCATAATCATAAGTCAAATGAATGAATACGGAAGAGTCTCTGTCTGTTGCTCAATCAGCGCTTATAATGAAGACCCGACAAAGATGCCTAAAGCAACTATCCTGCAGCCATCTCTTGTATTTAAGCAACTTAGAATTGAAGGATTTATAGTAGGGCGGTGGTCGAACCGGGACGAAGCTTTCAAAAATATGATTGGATGGATCAAGAGTGGAAAGACCAGGGAGCACATCACTGAAGGGTTCGACCAACTGTATGACGCATTTTTTGGAATGCTGGCCGGTGAAAACTTTGGTAAAGCCGTAGTCAAAGTTCACTAAGTTACTTATTTTTAATTAAGTAGATAAATGAAGTACCGAGGTAATAAGATTACCTCTTTTATTGTTTCAAGTAGAAGTTAGTCGATTTTAAATGTATATTTAGTAGATACTTACACACTGTTTGCTGTTTAATTCACCTATAGTATATTTCCTTTTCTTTAAAAATGTTTTAAGAGTGTACCTAATAAAAAGTTAAATATAAATAAAGATTTTGTTTCAATTTACCTTCACCCGGCAGGATATAATTTGATAAGGTAGAATGTGCGCCAAGACAAACTTACGATACAAGAAAAAGAATATAAATTCAGTTACATTTACTATATCTATCTGTTATCGTCTCAAGACCGGTCAGTATGGGGAAATCAGAAAGTATGAGACGGAGTAATGTTTTAAGGAACCATGACGTCGATTTAAAAAAAATTATAACAAAATGAAAGTTTTTTTATTTATTAAATGCAGTATTTTCTTTTCATTGTAAACACAACGTTCCATAGTAATATTTATTCCTAACAACCTTTACTCCATTTTCATAATAAAATATAAATTATTTTTTATATTATTAAATGGCGGGTACGATTCGCGAATTATTTGGAAAATATTATGAATGCAGTTATTCTTATCTCTAAAATCGACGTCACAGTTCCTTAGAACAAATTACTATATATCCTATAGTTTCCGACTTCCTCATACTGATACTGTATATCTGTGTCACTAAATCTGATATAACCTGTGAAATATGGCGCGGTAAAAATACAGCAAATTTCTAAATTTGCCTTATTGTGAAACGCTCCAAATATCCAAATTCGTTGGTTGAAATCGGCTATGTAGGTGGGATTTATGAATAACTAGCTGTTGCCCGCGACTTCGTCCGCGTGGACCACTTAACATCACAAATTATTGTGCATTTCCCGTACGAGTGAGATCTTTTTTCGGGATAAAAATTATCCTATGTCCTATTCCAGGATCTAACCTATTGTGTGCCAAGTTTTATCCCAATCCGTCCAGTGATTAAAGCATGATTGCATAACAAACATCCATACTTTCGCATTTATAATATTAGTGGGATACAAAAAAACCTAATATTTACATAGATTGCCAAGATCATTCAAAATGTTGTCATCATTATGTACAGTATTCTCACCAAACTTGCTTTAGCATCGTCTGATATAGCAGACCAGACAATAATGCTGAATCACCGTGTGTATCGGGCTTGATAAAGTCGAGCACACTTCTGTATAAATAATCGTGTGTATACGTTATCGCGCATTCTTGCCTGTCCGTGGAATTATAAGTCAGACGGTGGCAACACTCATTTCTACTATACTGTGACTTCGCGAAGGACGGACGTCTACACAGCGGAGAATATTATCACTACGTTTTAGTCTACTTGTTGTTATCAATAGAGATAACAAACAGCTCACTGCACCGGCAAGTACCTGTAAGCTATTTGTTTTTAGAACTTTTGCTTTTGGACGTTAGTAGAATGTTTAATTATCGTGTTGTTTGATTATTTGTGTTCGTTAGCAGTTCAACTCAGATTTGCCAGCGGCATTTTTATATATTTACACTTGTATATGTTGTTTAGCACCGACGTCATTTATTTTTAGTTAACCGTGACCCTCATAGCTTATTAGCATCATCATTCAAACTAGTTTAGTGGATTACAAGTTCCTGTAGGGACCTGCCACTACGAAAAAGAGTAAAGATTATGGAGTAGGTATACCTAATTGAGAAGTGACTTTATATGGGCGTATTGTAATTATGCAGTAAGAACTACTTTCATATGGACTTTATATAGTAATTTAATATATTACCTATATGAAAATTAAGCCTTATTGCTCGGTGGAAATACCTCTTTTAAGTCGCTCCTCAATCCTTCCTAAGTAACTACACACCTACCGACGTACATTTAAAAGAAATTACTTATCTGTTTTTATTTTATTTAACCACTATCATTAATTCATGAAGTAATGATAACCTGTAGATTAAAACACTTGTACGATGTTGTTGATATAATAATGTTACATTACGCATTATGATTTTTAATTATTTATAATCAGCAAGTCAAAGTCGACTAAAATTTTACTAATTTCTGTAGGGAAAGAAATTACAAGAAACTCTGCCTTTAACCTATTCGCCGCCAAATCAACTGAGTTAAGAGATCATTCACACGTCGAGCCCATTTTCCTAATGATATTTCATCGTCATTGACGTTCGTATTTCATCTAATGACATTCGATCGTCCGATATTCTATGACAATTATCTTCTTATTATCATTTATAAATTAATTAGTACTCATCACGGGACGAAAGCTCCCGAAAATTCAGTATGTCAAAGGTTAAACCTAAGAAGCCACAGGCGATTACTACTAATAAAATATCATTAGCATGTCGTCGTCCAATGCCGGACGTATACCTTTGTTATGCGGCCACCACATCCGGTGCTCCGCCATCCAAGGTATTGAAAATACTGCATGCCTAAAAAATACTTATATCTGATTTCGTTGTTTACAGTTTGAGTTAAGAGACATCAATCACAATGGTGAAGGCACGAAAATACGTAGTACAGAAACACTTCCAAGGAGTCCCTAAACGAGACGACTTTGAAATAGTCGAGACCGAGCTGCCACCTCTAAAAGATGGAGAAATCCTCGTCAAGGCGGAGTGGATCAGCGTTGACCCATATCTGCGCGCCTACAACAGGAGGAGCCCAGTGCCCTACGATCAGTTTAGCTACCAAGTTGGCATAGTCCAAGAAAGTAAGAGTTCCGAATACCCAGTAGGCACCAGAGTGGTCAGTCATATAGGCTGGGTTGACTACAGCATCCTGAGCACAGGACCAAACCAAAAACCCGAAGTAAGACTATCCAAACTACCCGATCTCAAAGGCCTATCTAATTCCCTCGGCGTTGGTGCTGTTGGAATGCCAGGAGTAACCGCTTATTTCGGATTTTTGGAGATATGCAAGCCCAAGCCTGGTGAAACAGTTGTGGTGACCGGTGCCGCTGGAGCCGTGGGCTCTCTAGTGGGGCAAATAGCCAAGATCAAGGGATGCAAAGTCATCGGTTTCGCCGGTTCTGACGATAAAGTGGAGTGGCTGGAAAAAGAACTAGGATTCGACAAGGCTTTCAACTATAAGACTGTAGACGCCAGCAAAGTTCTGAAGGAAGCTGCTCCGAAAGGAGTAGACTGCTACTTTGACAACGTCGGCGGAGAGCTCAGCAGCATAATCATAAGTCAAATGAATGAATACGGAAGGATATCAGTGTGTGGCTCAATCAGCGCTTATAATGAAGACCCGACAAAAATGCCCAAAGCAACTATCCTGCAGCCCTCTCTTGTATTTAAACAGCTCAAGCTTGAAGGCTTCTTAGTATGGCGGTGGACGGATCGTTGGAATGAAGCTTTGAACCATCTGATCCAATGGATCAAGACTGGAAAGTTGCAGACCAGGGAGCACATCACAGAGGGTTTCGACAAACTGTATGACGCATTTATTGGAATGCTGGCCGGTGATAATTATGGCAAAGCTGTTGTCAAAGTTTAGGATACTTAAATGTTAATTATTATATAAAAAAAACTAATTAATAATCAGTTGTAATCCGTGATTATATAATCCTTTACATCGGTTGTCCTACACTTACTATCACCGATTCTTATTAAAAAAAAATTTGTTACCACATAATGTTGTAATCAGTCAATATTACCCTTTGCCCTATTATTGTTCCAAATAATACTATAACTGTAAATAAATAGTAAGTTGTCGATTTGTTATACGAAAGATCCAGGTGAAGAAATTTCATCATCATCCGAAATTCGTCCACTGCTGCACATAAGCCTCCCCCATTTTAATGCCACTTTTGGTCGGCTGTCAATTGGGGGATTTGCCATAATAACAACGCTTGGCAAGCAGATTGGTTATCGTAGAATCTTAACTGCTTTGAAATGAATGTATTTAATCTTCCTTCTTTTGTTTAGTCAACCCGCTATGGTTGGACTGACAGAAACCCTATCAAGATAGAGCGGTTATAGCCACTTGTTTACTTCAGTTCCGCGCGTGCCGATTTTCGGACACAGCGCGCCCTCTCGCGCACCTTTCATGCCTCGCTGTCACGTTTCTAGTAAAAAGATGAAGTTATGCAGTTGGAAACTTCGCAATATGTAATTTTTGCAGATTTTTTATCGATGTTTACCCGACCGTAACTCGACGCGCAACGAGTAAGCATCTGATAGTTTTGGCAAAATGTGGCAGATTGTTGGCAGGCGTGTCTCGTCTACTTCACCATTCCATCTTAATAATATTTCTGTGGTTGGACTATTGTCAACTACTGACAGTGGGGGAACGAGTCGGAGGAATGTGACTATCTCATAGTGCTGTATGATACATACGTTTGACGTTCCCTCCTTCCACCACACCTCATTCCCCGAAACCCTTGACCTCGGTCCCCCACTGGTCTGAGCATGAATTACAAGAGTTTCAGTTCTGTCATAGTAATTTGTGCCCTATCTGTATTCCTAAATTAATAAGGTGAAATGAACGACAAAAACTTTCAGTGACTACTTGAAGGTACAATTTTCATTTCAGTTATTGCCATAAATTGTAGGTGTACCTAAGTACAAAAGTAAAAATGTTCGCGGTCTGATGGTCTGGAGCAAGTAAGTAAAGTCTCTGCAGAGACTATGGCAGTAGTACCAGTCCGTTGGGTGTTTGGTAATTGACCTTAAGGAGCATGTCTGAAAACTCTTGAGCGGGCGTTCATCTCATCGGCAATGGTGCCCCGCGTCACCACCGCCAACGTCTGGCAAAAATCACCGCAAAAGAGAACCGTGATAGCACCCATGTCAAGATTCCCCCTCCGGATGTTCTGGAGAATCCATACAATGTACCCATTTGGGTGTAACAGCTTAAAACTAAATAGGTAGGTACCTATAAGATCTCTAAATAAGTCAACCGAATACATTGCGATAAATGGTTATAATTTGACAGCCGCTCGTTGACTTGACCAATTCAGCACGGCACGCCATTTAAAGTTTTCTACCGTAGAAAAACATTCTGTCATTTATAGCGTCGTGGGGATCATCTACGCACACATGCACTTGTATGAATACTCGCTTCGAAACACACGTAACAAATCGAACAACACATTTAAAGTCATCATCATTATCAGGATATTTTTGTCTCCACTGCAGGAGCACAACCCTCTCTCATCTGCAAGAGACAGACGGAGGATTTGGCCTACACTCCCCGCGCTGGCCAGACGGGTTGGGGAGGTCTGATTGATGTTTTATAATGTATTTCCTTAGTCGCCTTGTACGACATCCACGGAAAGAGTTGGAGTGGTCCTATTCTACTCTTCCGGAAACCACACGGCACACATTTAAAGTCATGTATTTGAATTTATTAAATCTAGCGTACAAGCGAATAAAAAGAGGGTAATCGTTTCACTCCGGACAGAGAATACTAAATATTATGATGCGGGGCAGACGGGAACGCCTAAGCATGGCGAGCTCCTTATTGCATTATTAAGGTCATTGGACTCGAGAGACCGAGGTCGAAGGTTCGATTACTCCTGGAAACAGACCACATTGTACAAATTGTAAAAGTTGTTCCCGTATGAATGTTATAAATATTTGTGAATGGCAACGATCTCTATGTACTACAGGTCGTTGGTGAATTGTCCTAACCTTGTTTAATTCTTATAAGTGCAGGAAAAAATCTTAGTTATTGGTGTATTCTTTACAACAGCAAATTTCACTGTTTGCGAGAGATCTGCTTCTGAGAGCTCATGTTAGATATGTATAAATTGATACATTATGAGCGAATGATCCAGTAAGCATTTTTGGATAGCCGAGCAGAGAATTGTGAAGGAATATATATTTGTCTAAACTTGGACAAAACTAAATGTGAATGTCAAAATAGAGTTAGGTATTTAACTAATGGTGAAATGTAATAATAATAATAATAATAATAATAATAATAATTTATTTCTCACACATTGTACAAACATTTCTAAATTACAATAATTAAAACAATTCAAGTCTAGTTTCAATAATTAAATAATTAAAAAAAAAAAAAAAATTTAAAACTAAGTATAAACTAGAATAATTAGCTCCAATAAGAAATTAAATTAATCATCACTCTGACTTTTAAACTAAGTAAAAACTTGTGGCTTAAAAGTCAGTTTTAAAAGGGAAAGTGTGTATGTTTGTTCGGTGTGCAAGTATTGTTTGTAGTGCGTTGTGTGTGTGTGTGTTGTGTGTATGTGTTGTGTGTATGTGTGTGTGTGTGTGTGTGTAGTGTGTGTGTGTGTGTGTGTGCTGTGCGTATGGGTATATGTAACAGGGTGAGTGGGTGAGTGGAGATGTGTTTAGCTGTAGACGGGTGTGCAAGTGTGTGTGTCTTACAAGATTTTGTTTTATGTTACTACTTTAAAGAGTTTCTCAGTCTCCCGGTATGTTAGGTTTAACAACCACTTCTTAAGGGTAATTTTGCATTCATGCTTGTTCATCGGGAAGATTTTGATGTTTTGAGAGATTTTATTGTACAATGATGAAGCAAGTATGAAAAAGTGACGCTTAGCATGAGCGGTTCTATGATTGTCAACTATGCAGACGCGATCTGTTCTGCGCTTATCTAAGACTTGCATATCCAGTGGGAGAGACACGTGTTTGCGTAGTGTGGTCTGGAGAACGAAGAGCTGTCTTACGGTAAGTACACCACAGTCACGGTACAAAGAGGTAGTAGGGTATCATATATTAATTAATATTAATAGTCGTAGATACTTATATTAATAACATTTACTTTAAATATATATACATTACATACCTACACTTCTCATGTACTATAGTAATTAAACAAGGATAGTACAATTCACAAATACTTATAATATCCAGACTGGGACCAAATTGTACAAAGTGTCTGTCCCCGTTGGGAATCGAACCCACGACCTCTGGCGCTCGAGCCCAATGACCAAGCACTAGACCAACAAGGCGGTCATGCTTACATTATCATGTTCCATTATTGACAAATTAAGTTTTTATTTTAAATCACCACAATTTCGGTTTTGTGTACATTATAGTAGGTAGATACAAAGCAAAATTATAAGCTAACTGTGCCCGCGGCTCCGCTCGCGTGGACTACAGGATCCGCTCCCATTCCCACTTCCGCTCCCTATCCCACTTCCACTCAGACTTTAAATCCAGGTCCAGGTCCAGGTCCAGGTCCAGGTCCAGGTCCAGGTCCAGGTCCAGGTCCAGGTCCAGGTCCAGGTCCAGGTCCAGGTCCAGGTCCAGGTCCAGGTCCAGGTCCAGGTCCAGGTCCAGGTCCAGGTCCAGTCCAGGCCCAGGCCCAGGCCCAGGCCCAGTTCCCTTCAACCCTCCCCTCAACACTCCTCTCAACCCTTCCCTCAACCCTCCCCTCAACACTCCTCTCAACTTTCCCCTCAACCCTCCCCTCAAACCTCTTTCCCTCGTCTCTCCAAATGTAGTCCTCGTAACTAATCCATCGCAATCCAAATTGCGACCAACATTACTTTGTTGCATACGTTTACCACAAATTCATCGTAATCGGGGAACTCAGTCAAAAGTTATGCGAATTTTCAAACACTCAAATTCCCATACCCGCTCCCGCTACCGCTCACGAATTCAGTCGAACATTTACACCCTACATTCTTCTGTGTATGCGAATTTTCGGAAACTATAAATTCCATTACTTTTGATTGACTGCACCGATTGCAATGAAATAAAGCCTATATGTTACACTAAATTAAGCCCCATGTTTCTGTGAAAAGTCCATCAAAGTCCGTTCAGTAGTTTTTAAGTGATGCGTGCACAGACTCACAGATAAACAGACAAAAAATTTAAAAATGATCGAAATGTGTTCTGTTACTTATTTAGACCCCCAATTTTTTTTGCAAATATCATCAACGT
Source organism: Esperia sulphurella (assembly GCA_947086405.1). Classification (NCBI taxonomy): domain Eukaryota; kingdom Metazoa; phylum Arthropoda; class Insecta; order Lepidoptera; family Oecophoridae; genus Esperia; species Esperia sulphurella. The sequence continues at coordinate 11,812,892 of OX352267.1, forward strand.
ACAGACACGCGAAGTTTACGATTTAGATAATAATTACGATAAAGATAATTTCGCTGGTAAATGGTATGTACGCTTAATTATACAATTCAAAGATTCATTAATATCTAGAATGCGTTCACCAATTTAAATTTATGATAATATCGTAACTTCTGGGTAATCACGTAGACTGTTGATTTATAAAGGATTGGATACGATTAGGTATCGTCGAAAAGAGAGATACCATTTTTTATAATGCGATAAAAATATAAAGTACATATTTATATCAAAGACCAACGCTATCCAGTCAGTCGCGATTAGGATAATTCCGCGAGTGACTCCGAAATTGACACCATGGTTAAGGCTAGGAAATACGTAGTCAAGAAGACCTTCGATGGAGTTCCGAAGCGTGATGACTTCGAGGTACAGACCCAGCAACTACCTGTTGTGAAAAATGGAGAAATTCTTGTGAAAGCCGAGTGGATCAGCGTGGATCCTTACCAGCGGGCATACAACAGAAGTTACCCCTTACCGTACAACCAATTTGGTTACCAAGTCGGAATAGTTGAAGACTCCAAGGACCCCAGATATCCAGTCGGCACAAGAGTAGTGTCCCACGCCGGTTGGAGCGACTACAGCATTCTAAGCACCAATGCTTCCGGTGGTCCCTGGGATAAACCCTACAAACTCCCAGATTTGAAAGGATTATCACCATCGTTAGGTGTTGGTGCTGTTGGCATGCCAGGAGCGACCGCATATTTTGGTTTCCTGGAGATTTGCAAGCCGGAAGCTGGTGAGACGGTCGTAGTGACGGGCGCAGCCGGAGCCGTGGGCTCTCTGGTGGGGCAAATAGCCAAGATCAAGGGCTGCAGAGTTATCGGCTTTGCCGGCTCTGATGACAAAGTGAAATACCTAGAGGAAGAGCTAGGCTTCGACAAGGTTTTCAACTACAAGACTGTGGACGCTAATGCAGTACTGAAGGAAGCCGCTCCGAAAGGAGTAGACTGCTACTTTGACAACGTCGGCGGAGAGCTCAGCAGCATAATCATAAGTCAAATGAATGAACTGGGAAGAGTTTCAGTGTGCGGGAGTATCAGCTCCTACAACGAGGATCCCAGCCAGATGCCTAAATCTACCATTCTCCAGCCTTCGTTAGTGTTTAAGCAGTTGAAAGTTGAAGGTTTCGTAGTGTTGCGATGGCTGGACAGATGGCCAGAAGCGTTTGCACAGCTCGTCAAATGGGTTAAGAGTGGTGAAATTAAAGCTAGAGAGCATGTCACAGAGGGATTTGATAATATTTACGATGCCTTTGTTGGAATGTTGGCTGGAGACAACGTCGGCAAAGCCGTAGTCAAGGTTTAGTGTATCTTTGTAATGTTTTTAATAATAAATTAAAAGTAAACTTCGTTTGGTGTTTCCTTCGTCTAAGTACCGACTATCCGTGTTGAATTTTACTTATTGCTTGCCTACGTCCTTCTATACAAAATTTTAACCTTCTTTGTTATATTGCATACCGACTCTCTCTTCTCTGTCGTTCCCTCACTGCTGAGATCGCGATCGCTGTCTCCCAAGCACGACCTAGAGAAGCCCATCATCCTGGGACAAGTGGACGGCAGGCGTGCCAGAGGACTAGCTCCGACGACGTGGTCGGACCCGGTGAGGAGGGTGGCTGACGGATCATTATATAAAGCGGTGCGGCTGGCCAATAACCGCTATGCGTGGAGACGGATTTTATACGGTCGCATACCGTCTAATGTATTTGAAAACTATAAATTCCCATAACTTTTGATTGACTAAGCCGATTGCGATGAAATAGAGACTAAATGTTACTCCGAGTTAAGCCCTCTATTTCTGTGAAAAGACCATCAAAATCGGGTCAGTACTTTTTATGTGATGCGTGCACAAACTAACAGACAAAAATTCCAAAAATGATCGAAATATGTTCTGTTACTTATCCTTAGACGCCCCAATTTTTTTTTTGCAAATACTTTCAATTACAGACACGCGAAACTTTTGTTTTCTTTTTAAAGGAAGAGTGAACAGGCATCATCTGGGAAGCGCGCTCCACTTTAGGCTTCATCGTCACTCAGGTGTGATTGACGTCAAGCGTAAACCCATCAGGAATAAAAAAAAAAGAAAAATATAATTACCACATTCCCAGTATTCAAAATCAATAAGCAGCTGATGAGAATGACAACGATGTCAGAAGCCTCAAGACACCACATCACCTCTGAAATAAAACATACGTATTTGACGAAATACAAAACTATTATAACGTAACATGCGTGCTGACTGCCACGTAATCATTAGGTATTTCAAAAATTTGATTAAACGACTCTTTAAGAAATGATTTCGACTGCTTATCTTATAACTTAGTGTGGCGTTAATCAGCAGTGACATTATTAGATACGATCACGGAGAGAGTGAAATTAAATTCATGATATAAGCTGTCATATCAAAATGAGTTCAGCCATTATGGATATCTTCGAGTCAGTGTTATAAAAATGCTGAACATTTCATGGTTGATTAGGCAGCTATAAAAAAAACTTGTCGCTTGTTTTTAATGTTCTAAAACATATTTTAAAACAAATCAAATCAGAAACGAACACCCGCCGTTTGTGTGCGTGCGTAAATTATGGTAGGGCTACTGCACTCAGCGCGCGGTAGAGGGATAATGTTATACGTCAACAACTTTGTACTTCTCTGTCTAACTTATAGCGTCGATCTCTCGACGCCGGTCGATAGCGCGCTGGCGTATTAAATTTGTACAGGCCTGGAAGTGGTCTGAAAGTCGAGCTCCATACTCATAGAAACGGAATATCAAGAATTGAAGAAAAAAAAATTGGAATTTCTGTGGTGTACATTCCTTTATTTCATACTAGCTTTTGCCCTCGACTTCGTCCGCGTATGTTTCGATATTTACAAATTTGGTTTCCCGTAGGAATGAGGACAGAGTTTTCGGGACAAAAACTATCCTATGTCCTATTCCAGGACCTAACCTATATGTGTGCTAAGCATTCCGATCTGTCCAGTGGTTAAAGCGTGATTGAGTAAATAATGTGAAAGTTTGGATGTTTGGATATTTATTACTCTATCACGCTTCAACCAGCGTGATAGAGTAATAAATATCCAAACATCCAAACTTTCACATTATTATACCTTCTCGAGACGTCCTCAAGACGACCTCCGTGGCGGAACAGGTAGCTCTCGGACTGCCACGCCGGAGGTTGCGGGTTCGAATCCCGCTAGGGGCAAATGTTCGTATGATGAATATGAATGTTGTACCCAAGTCTTGGATGGTTATATATTTATTTAAGTATGTCTATCCGTTATCTAGTAACCATGTCACAGGCTCTGCCTAGTTTGGGACTGGATAATTGGTGTGAATGTCTGAGATATTTATTTATTTATTTATTATATGATGGAGGCTATAAGTAGATCTATGAGTATGGTAATAAGTAATTTTCCGACCACTGTACGGCGGCGAGGCGTGAGACGAATGTTAGCATCCCAGTAGAGTACGCACTACAAGCCAGCCATGCTAACGGTCGGGGGAAAGCATTGCTGCTTTCATCTGAACTTTCCTAGTGCAAAAAATACACCAAAAAAACTCACTAGACACATCGATATCGTCCACATACAGTTTATCCTCTTTACTCAAAAGTATGAAGTGCAGATCGTTGGGCAGGGGCTCTTGATCGAAGGTCACCACTTCGAACTTGACGTTGGTCACCAGCCCTAGCATAAGGCAGACGACAGCCATGAACGTAGCAGACAGCGTTGCTTTAGAGGCCTTTGCGTGCAGCATCTCTGCTTGAGCGAAGCCCTTGTGCCTTAGGTATTCAAAGTTGGTGTCCATGTAGTCAATCATGGCACCGAAAATAGGGACCCTTGATTTAGAATAGGTCAGGTGCTTTGCAGCAGTATCACCGCTAGCCATGGTGGATTTTTTAGATGCAGTTATTAATTTGTATTCCAGTAAATCGAAATAGCAATGCGTATGATGTTTCTTATTTGACAGATGTTACATTTATTTATTTTTTCTCTTGTTTATTTTTAAAAGGAGACAAAAATAAAAGAATCTGAGAAACTCATTTTTAAGATTACGTCAAAAGGAAACCGTTGTAGCGCAGATATTTTGTCAGTCTGTCTGTCTATCCGCTGGATGACGGGAAAACTAGATTTAGTTGAAATGTTTAACATGCATGTGAAACTGTTCGCATGTCAGTATCTTAGTGCAGTAACGATAGAACAAACACATAAATAATATAAAGTATACAATGAAATTAAGTGATTTTAGAGAAGTGGGGCGTGCCATCGTGAACTGTACGATCTATACGCCATGCACTTATTCTTTTTCTTTTTTTAGGGTTCCCTACCTCCGTACCTGTAGCTAGGTACTACAAATTTATTTACTCATTAGCTGTGCCCGCGGCTCAGCTCGCCTGGGCTACACTATTATTGACGACTATAGAATATACGTCATTTTTTTAACTTCATGCATGACTATACTTACAAAGTGACGGCGTTTATACAATGCAATGCAAGCATTTGCATTGAGATTCAAAACACAATTAATTATTCTAAAATCAATTTTTATTAACTAATTTAATATTACATTACAAATAGCAACAAAGTTACCTTTCATTTACAAATTAACGAAAAAAATTATAGTTAAGAAAACTAGAGAAATGGAAGCAAATAACATAATGAGAAAGTTTTGAGGCTTTGTACCGCCGACACAAAAAGACACTTTCATACTTACTATTATACAATTATATAAATTAAAATTACAATCATATCGTCAGTTGTAAATCGCGTAAAACAAAAAGACATTTAAGCTAGATTACAGCGTGTTTATTCATCAGATATGGATCAAAACAAATTAAAATTTAGGTAATTAGTTTTGTCAACTATGAAGCCATTGTTAAAATATTTACTTGTTTGGATAAAGAAAGAGCAAATACAGCAATAAACGAGAATCTGTGTCAGCTATGAAAGTGAAAACTCAATCAAGTTGCTTCCAATGCGGAAAATCCAAGCCGATCAAAACAGAGAAAAAACAACTTTATGTCAATTAAATAAGGGAATGACGCGTGCCGAGCCGTACGTCGTCGTTAAAACCTTTATTCCATTAATATAACGCTTTTTCTGACTTACTTAGGTCGGTTCGGTGTCGTTGGTAGGTTTGGGAAGACTGTTACCCATTTAAACATCCAATCATCAGTTACTCATCTCAAATTCTACAAAATGCAATGCAGACATTCTGTACAACAGATGTCCTACAGCACAAAGGGAGAGAGTTGATAATGGTTGTGCTTTCAATTTGCAAAAACTATTAATTTATTGGTCGTAATAAAAATACAAATGAGCCATTCTGAAGGTTTAGAATTTCTAACAATTCTCTCCCCAGATGGTCCTGTCTGAACCTACTTCAGACTATAATCAAGTAAACAATAGTAAAATATATTTATCACTATCACATCTACATAGAAAAACCTTATTAATTTTAATGAGTAAGTTCAGACCGACCGAGAAAATACTAAGGCTATGCACGTCTAGCGAACAAAGCGCGAAAAAATCCGCTATACTTATTCGAGCTCTTATCTGCGGGCACGTCGCTCAACGATTCACATCAACAGCGGTAAAGCTTAATACAGGCTAAAATAGCTTTCCGCTCGTCCGCTGTCCGCTGCGGTCGCTCCTTTCGGCCTGCTCTTTGTATTTGCATCTTACAATCCGCTGCGGATCGTCCGCTGGAAGTGTACAGCCTAACAGCTTATAATTTAAAGCTTATTCAACTACATGCGATTAACTAAACGGAGAATATTATTAAGCCAAGGCGATTATGATGAATGCATTGGTACTCATTACTGGATCGAGGATTGCCAAAACGTCAGCCCAGTGTGGCCATGTGGACATTACTACCACGTATGGGTAGGCATATGTCCAGCAGTGGACGCTGACATACGTAAATTTCTTACTCTATCATACCGTAGTCTTAAATAATGTTTATTTATAAGAGTTAGTGTATCACTGGTCATTTTTTTAATCCGTCAATTTCGCTAATTCACCAGTTTCCTTATAAATATATTACTCACTAACGCATACTCGATATTTTGTCTATTTGTTTGAAAATAAAAACGCTCTTAAGTCGTCAAGGCAGCAACTACTCAATATTTAGAAGTATAGTTTAGACAGCGACATCTCTTGACCATTTTGAATAACTCACGATTCCCAAAGAGAATATAACTAGTAAGAGACGGGACTCCCATACAAAATTCTTGAAAAAAGCAACACATAAGCCGTCTGGTTACGAAGACCACCTGGTCCCATAACAATTTTATGGTTTCAGTGCTCTTCCTGATTTGAACGGATTAGGCCGCCATTAAAAACTCTGCCCGTTTCATACGTCGGTTTTTTACTACTGAGTTGCGCCAGCCTGACGATTCCCTCAGGAACGCAGCGTTGAAATCTCGAAATATTATAGTGCAGTATTATTTTTCTAAATACAATGCACATTTTAAAAGTATTTTGTCAGACTAATTTAAACTAATAAAATAATTAAAATTAAACCAATGTTAATTTACCTAAAATCAATAATAAACAAACGCCTTCCGCCTATGATATTCCCAGTAAAGGTGATCACTTAAGACAACTAAAGAACTTGTACATTAACTTCACGTGTTAGATCTCTTCGCTGGCTTGTCGTCTTCCTCGCTGGCCTTGCGCTTCCGTTTGACGAGGTGCGAGATGTTAGTGGCGGCCGGTCGCGGGGCGGAGCTGGAACTGGAGCCGATGCTGGAGCCCTCGCCGTTCACGGACGGACCATCGCCGTTGGACGGGCATAGAGTCTCGCGCACTCGCTTTATTGTCTGGAAATTTTAGCTAAAATTAAATTCGTTTTTTGGTTTACGCTTGACCTCAATCTCACCTGGTGGTAATTGACGATGAGCCCTAAAGTGGAGCGCGCTTACCCAGAAGATGCCTATTCACTCATCCTTTAAAAAGATCAAAATTGTACTTGTCCGGAAATACCGAAGCTGGTAGGCAGTTCCATTCCTTAGCAGTTCACATCATGAAAGAATAAATTTGGACTGACTTTAACCACAACAGGACAAAATTGTGATTTAATATATTTATATTTTATTTAAATATATATACGTATTTTTTTAAATTATTGATGTGTTTGCGCTTGACCCCAATCTCACCTGATGGTAAGTGATGATGAGGCCTAAGGTAGAGCGCTTTAACCCAGAAGATGCCTATTCACTCTTCCTATAAAAAATATTAATTATCCTAGAATTCATCCTACTAATATTATAAATGCGAAAGTTTGGATATTTGGATTTTTGTTACTCAATTACGCTTCAACCACTGGACGGATCGGGATGAAACTTGCCACACGCATAGGTTAGGTCCTGCAATAGGACATAAGATAGTTTTAATCCCGAAAAACATCTCATTCCTACGGGAAATACATAATAATTTCTGATGTTAAGTTACTTAAGCGGACGAAGTCGCGGGGAATAGCTAGTTATCTATATTTTTACAATTAAAACCGCGACCGTTCGACACTAAGCTAGCGATATTGCGTCATCCTTTTTCCGCGCGCGATTTGAGCTGTGATAGATATATCAGTTGATAGATCAGTCAGCAGGTCAGGGGGATTTACAGGTATATCTTAATCATTGTGATCAGCCTAGTATGTTCACTGTTAGACATAGGTTCAGGGTTCTCCGCATCCAGTCACTGCCAATGTTATTTTTTTGTCTAGTCTTTCGACTTCGTGTTATGGATGTTAGAGCTAGTAGCCAATCACAAACTATTCTGGTTAGCATGTAACCTAACCAAACTAGTGGCTGTGTGGTTCCCGGCTTTAGAATAAGGCCTTCGCCGATCTTCCCGTGGGTGTCGTCAAGGCGACTAAGGGTTTGTACCGGACAGCAGTGTTCTCCTGTGTATATTAAGATCATTACTGCGATCACCAATCCGTCTGCCAAGCGTAATGATTTGGACTACCCACTAAAAGTGGCATTCTATTGGGGAGGCTTATGTTCAGCAGTGGACTTATTTAGTCTGATGATGATTAAGGCTTGAACCTCCACTTACTTTGGGATCAGCCCGTGGATAGGATTCAACTATCTCTATGTACTAGTAGATGGAGCGTTCCAAACAATCGCTCTGTTCCACGCAAGGAGCCGCAACTCTGACTATGCAGAACATTTAATTATTACTAAATATTGACGCTACGGGTTATTAGTGTAATATTTACTAAATCTAGTACATAGAGATCGTCTATAGGATTGTGGATGTTTTTACAGGCTGTTTGTTGTTGATGGGTAACGATCATGTAACATCAATGGCCATGATATTCGTAACAAAACTACAACAAGTTAACCACATGGCCATTCATGTATTGGGTTCAATCTGGAATAATACAAATTGTAAATTTTGAATGATTTATTTCTCAAAAAGTTGTAAAACACAATACAAAAGTGGCCTTGTGGTTATCCTTAATACTAATGGAATACAATTATTAAAAACAAACTTATAAACTACAGAGTATTAAAAATGCAACTTGAGATTCGTTAAGGCACTGATTAGGCACAATCATAGAGTAAAATACCAATAATAATACTGATAAACAGTCAGTTATCAACAAGGATCGGAATTAGGTAGTCTTTATATACTTCCGACGAAATGTTAGGTGAGGTCAGGGTTGCTATCTGTCTGGGTTTCCCCGGATTTGTCCTACTTTACGGGGGCCAGGTTGCGTCCAGGCGGGATTTCATTTGTAGTCCCGGTTTTAAACTTTTCAATAAAAGTTGATATATAACAATTAAGACTATTTTTTATTTTACTGAGTAACTTAGAAAAAACTCTGTTAACATGTCGCGTTTTTAAGCTCCAAAATCCGGGGTGTTCATGCTTCTTGTCCTGGTTGGCAGATTTTAAAAATGGCAACCCTAGGTTAGGGTATACAAAAGCGGGCGCTAATTAAAAAAAATCCTAGAAATGGGTTTTACGCTACACATTGGTTGAGATGGAAAATGGTGGGGCACTGAAGAATAATTTTTTTGACATTAAACTTTTTTAACAATCTGGACTTAAAAAATGGTTTAGACTATTTAATTAAGAGTCCCAGGATTTACGTTACAGCATTACAGCAATTAATATATCCCATGATAAGGAATGTCCATATTAATCAACCGCGCCATATTTTTATCGGAAGTCATAAATAACACTACCACCTAATTCCCATCCCTGGATATCACCTAAAATAACAATCATATCACAAATAGTAAAAAATCATGATTTGGCACATTAATTTAGGAACACTAAAACCTCTATGGTAATCTCACGAACCAAGACACTAAATTGAGCTTGGAAACTTACTACTAAAGGAATGTTTGAGTAAAAAAAGTATAAAAAATCAGTCCTTTCGAGATTGGCAGTCATTGGAGCGATTTCTTTCCTTCAGTATCATATCACGGAGCATTTGTCGCGTCTCCTCGACACAGTCGCACTTCCTTACCTCAGTCTTGTAATCCATCATGTCCTGAATTTTCTCCTGGATCTCTGGAAGCAGTTCCCTCAACTCCTTAATTTCGCCCTCGACAGAATAGGTCGGGTCTGTGGTGGAGAATTTCTTGACTGTAGCGTCCTCAGCGGCGGCACTTGGACTCTCTAAAGTTTTGATGCGCGTTTCCAGAATGTTTGCAGCGTTCTTGAAGTGGGTGATGGCATCTTCGAAGTTTGAGGCGAGGGAGTTGGCGAGACCTGGAACAATATCAAAATGTACATAAATATTTAAATACCTGAGTACATAATTGACAACTATAGGAGGATAAAGTAAAGAATCTTGATTGTGATATCCATTTTCCAGGTCCTTCAAAATCCTTTATTGTACGCGAGTACACTTGGTACATTTATACACGTACAATTTTGGAGATTTGAAATCCATCCTTGAAGACTAAAGTCATGTTTGCGAAATATAATAATATTTCATACATATAATAATAATAAATATGTCAGACATTCACACCAATTATCCAGTCCCAAACTAGGCAGAGCCTGTGATATGGTTACTAGATAACGGATACACATACTTGCGATCGAGTCGAAAGACAAAGCAGCTAGGCCAACGAGGCGGTCAGCGCTTGGCCCTACCACTGTACTATCGTGTCTAAGTCTACCAACCGAAAGAGTGAGAGTGATTTATTTTACCAGTCAATTTACCAGACAAAAATAAATTGTATTGTCGACTAGACAACTAAACTAAAATTGTAACTAAATCGACGGCAGCAAAGTCATTAAAGTCATCTAAAAGTTGTTAATTTTTTTTATTGAATTATTGTGGTTTAAATTATCAATTCTTTATCATCATAAGTAATAAAAATTAGAATAAAAAAAGAATGATTAAATAGAAATATTCTCATTTTTTACTTATCTCATGACAAAGAATACATAATTCTCAGTACAATAATGGAATAATAAAAAAAAATATTAGATGAATAATTAACTGCTCTGCCGTAGAAATGATCTCATACATACCAATTTGATAGTGCGTTTCGGCGATGCGTCTGTCATCGCTACCGTACAATCCTTTCTGAAGCTCCAGACAGCTCTCTAAAATTAAAATAAAATAACATGTATACTTCATCATCAGCCGAAATACGTCCACTGCTGAACATAAGCCTCCCCAACAGAATGACACTTTTGGTGGGGTGTCCATTGGGGGATTTGCCATAATCACCACGCTTGTAAGGCGGATTGGTAATCGCAATAAATTAACTTAATTACACTCGACGATGTCGAAAATGTGGAAATGATCGTTGCCACAAACGCCGATAAAGATGTTATGCCAATTTACAGTCGAGGCAAAGCCCTGAATTTCATGTTTTCCGAAATGGTTTGACCATCGAGACCGACCATGGACCATCATATTTTCTCCAAATAAAGTAGCTTCTAGAAGACAGAAGTGGACACATTCCACCACATAAAATCTTAATTTATGTAAATGTAAGTCCAGGACAAATTCATTATGTGTTAGTATAGTTTACATACTAGCAGTATTATAGGTTACTAGATGTTTTTAAATCAATAAATTACCCTTAAATGCTGTGGCGGTTTCTCATTGCCAATGCGCAAATTCCATAGTAAAAAGTTAAACAGGATTACCAAACCCACACCTGAAAAGCTTTCCTAACTAGTTAGTCATATTCTAAGCTAAAAGATGTGAAGGTAATACTAACGCATGTCGAGCACGGCTTTGTCATAAGTCTCGCTCTCAAGAGCTACTTCGCCAAGTGAGAGGTGTACTTCGGCCAGAAGCGCACGCGCCGCATCGCCGCCACCATCGCACACTCGCCGATCCAGAATACTACGAGACAGATCTGCAATAAATTACCTATATCAAATGATCACAGTATTTATTTATTTTATTTCATAAACTTCACAGCATAACAATTAGATTACTATTATAAAATTAAACAGTCAATAATATAGTATAGACGAGACTTTGATAAGTTCCATTTAAATGGTTAAGGGACAAAATAACAGTTTAACAGTTAAAGAGATGATTGACAGGTCCAATAGTTCCTTCAGAATATGGATCAATTCTAATAAATATATACGGGGTAGAACAGAAAAGTGTCACCAGCCGATTATTCCTTAACTAGTAAAGATATCTGAAAAATTCTAACTGGCATAGCTACTCCGTAGTAGCTATGTAGCTGGCATGATTCTAAAAAGTATATAACGATGTACAAGTTTTAAACCAATCACTAGCAAAAGGTCACATAGAAATCATATTTTACCATGTAGCAATGTAAATTCCCACTGAACTATATAAAAATGGGATAATCCATTTTAAACGCAAACTAAACTACAGGGCATTTTCTAGTAAATAATATACTCACCAAGCATCTCCCAGGCAAGTTGGAGATTGTCAACATCATCTTCATTGTCCAAATTGGCTGTTGATTCATCCATTCCTTCTCCATTGGAAGTGCCCTGTTCAATAATAAGTAATATTTAAATCAGGGTTCTCTAATATATCAGCGGACATTTATATTATCAATTAATATTTATTGATATTTTGTCAGAACATAGATATCAGTACCACTCAGTATAGAAGACGGCCGAAGTTTGATGTATTTATAAACACAAAAACGTCGATTGGCATCTAAACAATACTTACAGGTTCCTCATTATCTCCAGCCGTGCTGCTGCTTGGTTCACCATCTTTAACAGTAGACTCTGCTTCACTCTTCTCCACTTCTCCAGTTTCGTTGTTCTGCTTTACTGGTACTTCGCCATTCTTCTCTGATGGTCCATCGCCGTTTTGATCCACCCCATTTTCTCCATTCACTTCCTGGTCTGTAACATAATTTAATTTAAAAAAAACTTGTCACTCGTACATATTATACTACATTACATATGCATTTTTGTATGTTATATTAAAATACAACTAAAAGGATGACATACCTTCATCATCATCGTCATCATCTTCATTAGCATTGCCTGTCCCAGGCACGCCATCTCCGAGGACACCACTCTCTTCTCTAGAAAGACCTAGTAGAGCTTTGCCATACCTACAGAAAAGAACACAATGTATGAAAGTCACCAATATGTAGTAGTATAAAGTTATCCACCAGGTATGCAGGCAGATGGACAATAAGCTTCTCTATAAGGGTATCATTTTGTCAGATCTCTAAAAAGTGTAAAAATTATATGATAAAATCAATGCATATTGTGCACAAAAAATGTGTACACATATGCTGTGATTGCACTTATGTTACTATGTCTGTCCAGTCAATTTTTATAAGACATCACAAGTGACACACTTTTATTGACATTGGAAGCTTGTTTTAAGCGTTCACTACCTTAAGATGCAGGAAGAGAACCTTATATTTAAAGCATTTGGGCATATTAGGAAATTAAATAATTCCTTAGGAAAGTAAATTAAATAATCCTGTTAAGGCTCAAATTGCAATATCTTGCATCTACCTACCACAATCTCTCAGCATGACCCAAAGGTTGACTGGTAGAGAATGCCTTCGGCATTAAGTTCGCCTGTTGTGCAACTATATGCAATAAAGTTTAAATAAATAAATAAGAAGTAAAAATATTTATGCCTTAAATTAAATTGCCTATTACCTACCTACTTTATTTTAATATATAAATAAGAATAATGGTATATAATCCAGATTTAAATAAAATGTAGTTTTCTGACACATATTTCTATTATAGTTCTTTTTTGTATTGGGCTATTTCGCATTAGGATGTAGAAAACAGGGGACAAAATATATTTTTTAGCGTCTGTTAATTTTTCAGTGCCAGCAATGTCATGACAACACCTTGCTTTTTTGATAGCATTTGAATTTGATAGTTGAACACAAGTGGAAGGTGATTGCAAGTGTACCATTTTATTTTTAATCCCAAAGATATGCTATGACATCTGTGAAAACCAGATAGGTATGGCACACTAACAAGAAACAGACTAGAAAAAAATATTGTTTACCAAAGGTATGCCTCTGCGCACTGATCAGCTGTGTCACCATGTTCTTTAGCCAGGAACTCGCAGGCCTTCGCTAGGTCTTCAGCGGCGGCGTTGAAGTCCCTCACGGCAAGGTTGCGCCGTCCTGCAGCAAGCAGTTCCATCGCAGAGGGTGTGCTTTCTTCTATGTCTGACATCTTTAAACAGGGCAATTATTTGCTATTAGTTCTCAAATTCTCACGTGTGTTAGTTCTTTACAGTAGAAATAGACTGCCACCATGGTATGGCCACCTCTCAAAATATAGTAATAATATATCGACTTAATCTGTAAAAATCCACTGCTCGACCAGGCCTCTCCCTAATGGATAGTTTACGCCCCAATCACTACAACACAGATTGATAATTTGCAGCATGTGAAATGTAGTGCACAGACTATTATACTACTGCCCATCCTCTAGATGTATCTGTAATTTAAATATTCAAGCAGTTAACTTGCTTATTTTCTTACTTTCAGCTCTGTATCTATGGATCATTTTCTTTTGGTTACCAACTTAACTGGATCTTTCTTTTAAGTAATTAACAGTAAACTCCTTACAGATACTGAATAAATTGATGTTGACAATTCCAACACAATAACAGCAGACATCAAAACTATTTACGATTTAAAGTGGGTTTCCAAGCTTAGGACTATCTGCACTGTTTAGCTGAATTTAAAAAATATGTTATGTTATTTCTTAGAATACTGATTTAGATTTATCCATTCTTTACCATTTTACGTTTATATTCATATTCATATTCATTTATTTGTATTAATTATACAGCGTCAAGTTAATAATGCATTAAATTCATGTCAATGCAAGTAAAACCATAAATAGAATTACAATGTAAAATGTAAAATATAACAGTAATAAAATCATAATGTTAGTCACATGTAAATCAATGTCAATGCAAGTAACGTTTAAATAGGATTAGAATGTCAAAATGTTAAATATAACAGAAATAAAATCGTAATATGTCAAAAGTAAATGAAATGTGAAACGTCATATTGTATCATATCAAAAGAATGTCAATACGGTGTTTGTAAGATACAAATATGGTAATTAGATATTTTCGTCCAAAAATTCCTTCACGGAATAGTAGGCCTTTTGGGTCAGCATTTTTTTCAATTTACGAATAAAAGTGCTTTCCGTCTCAGCGTCCTTTATTACTAAAGGTAATTTACTATAAATTCGGGAACCCATGACATGTATGGAGTTGCTGGTTTTCTGCAGGCGATGCTTCATAATCTGCAAATCATGCTGTCTCCTCGCAGAGTTTTTTTGTTCGCCAAGCTTGTTGCCAGGGAACTCTTTTAGGTTCCGCCTGACATACTTGGCTACTTCAAAAATATATAGGGAAGGCAAAGTTAAAATTTGAAGCTCGATAAACAGTGGGCGTGCCGGAGAGTCTGGGGGAGCCCGCGTCATCCTGCGGACAACTTTTTTCTGGATAAGAAATGGTCGGTCCCTATATGCCGCCAGTCCCCACAGGTATACGCCGTAAGTGAGATTGGAATGGAAATATCCATAATATACTTTTAGTAAGTTACTCTTGGAAAGAGTGGGCGCGAGGCGAGAGACTGCATAGTACGCGGACATCAGTTTTACACATAGAGTGTCTATGTGTTCTTGCCACTGCAGTCCGGTATCGAACGTGAAACCTACAAAGCGAGCTTGTGTACTAGTCGGTATTGGGATATTATTAACGTTTACTACTACAGGTGGTGCCGAGTTACGTCTCAGAAAGAATTCTAGTAAGTTCGTTTTATCTAAATTAAGCTGCATTCCGTTAGCTATAAACCAATTCAAGAGCCTATATGTGACGGCTTGTATGTTGTTGCATAGCTCCTGTCTACTGTCAGCCCTAACGACAGCACAAATATCATCTGCATACATAATGAAGTCAGTGAAGGGTGACTTAAATGGAAGATCATTCATGAGTAGTATGAAAATACTGTTACCGACGTTTGATCCCTGCGGTACAGACCTATCACCTATGGGACCTGGCTCAGACCTATCCCCCCCTGCCTCCGTAACCTGGACACGACCAGACAAAAATGATGTTATCAGTTGTAGTGGAATGCCCCGCACAACGTAGTGCTCCAGCTTAGCTGATATGAGGCTGTGGTCCACTAAGTCGAAGGCACGGGACAGGTCCAAGAATATAGCCGCAACACATTTCCCACCCTCCAGGTGTGTCAGCACAGTGCGCAGCAGTATACGCGCCGCGCCCACCGTGGACCGCCCCGCCTGGTAAGCGTGTTGTTGTTCGCACAGATAGTTATTTTTGGCCAAGAAGTTACTGAGTCGATTACAGATTCCCATTTCAAACATTTTTGAGATGGCAGGGACCAAGGATATGGGTCTGTAACTTTTCAGTTCCTTCTTACTACCTTTTCCTTTGTATACGGGAGTTATCTTTATCCTTTTCAGGGCTTCATTTAATATGCAGACAATAATAATAGTAGTATAAAATAAGTACTTATACTGTATTATTCATTCTATATTTTGCAAAATTTACACATGGGACGTAATGATCAGTTTAATCAATATCATTATGTACAATTCTGTTGGTTTCCTTTTTATATAATTTATTTATAACTAACAATTCATCTAGTCTGTCCTATAGAATCTAACCATTCAAGATCCATCTACAGAAAGACAGTGGGGTTGGGATGTAAGGCGGCCTATGGAAAAAAGCGAATTTTATACTAATACAGTAATACAGTTGGCGGTGTGCTGTAGACCACGAACCAAACGAACGTGCCGCGGCAAGAACAGACGATTACTCTCACTCAAGACCCTTTCTATAAACTTCATGTAATTAAACAAAATGCATCGTAAATAGTAAGTACCTAATTATGAGTAGGTAGATGTACAATAACGGTCGCTTGGAGTGAATACAATAGAAAAATGGCTTATTCAAACGACTGTGTAGTTTACTTCAGCACGTGACAAATAAAAAAAATATTTTTATGGCAAACCCTTTTCAAATTTTAGAATGGTTGAATTAAATTATTTACAGAACGACACCTACTTACTAAAATTACTAAAATATGGCACCAACACCCAATCAGTGACACCATTCAGGCATATTTATGGTTACAAGTAATACTTACTTCAAACGCTTTTTCGGTCAGGTTCTGGCTTCAAATTACAACACAAAATATTAAAATTAAGATCCAATTTCTAAATTAATGCAAAAAAAGGAAATAACATGAGCGTCAGCAATGTCAGTTCGCCCGCCTGATTAAGTAAGAGTGCGTAATTGTCAGCCAAGCATTAGCCGCCTACGTAATGTCCAGCCGCTCGCTGTAGAGGCGCCGTTTTTCGATTGGCAATTACGGCCTGGTTTAAATAGAATATAACTTAGATTAGGTATATACTTATTGGTCTGAGGAATATAACTAAGGCATAGAATACATAATAATACTACGTACTAAGGCCTGGATACCTATTGATTTCTCGACCTATCAATTCTCCGACCATGTATTACATGCTCAGACTAGTAAGAAATAACACAGAATTGTTTAAATATGGAATGTATTTTGATTACAGATTGTTGGTCCGGGCAGTAATTTATGCTACATGTCACTACAGGGATCGTATTGTCATCCCGCACTTTACAGGTGGAGAAAAATAATCTATTAATTTCGTAGACAGATTCTCTGTCTACGTATTAATTACTTACATGTCCGAACTAATAATTTGAGACCAATTTTGCCCGGCCTATAATTAATTGGTGAGTTACGGGCTGGGCATTACAGGTTGAACTTTACAGGTTGTACAATTCTGGCCGAGCATTACAGACTCAGAGAAACGAATATAACCATTCGTTTTTCTGAGATTACAGAGGCCGGGGCTATTTGGACATACTCTGTCTAATTTGTGGGGTCTAGGGCCGGGCACAGTACAGCATAGTTAAAGATGTTTAAGTTATTCATTCGCGGTAGGTAGGTAAGTGGATACTCGTATCACCAATCGCACGTGCGTCACATCGAGCGGGTGGACATACTCTATCTAATTTGTGGAGCGGGCGGGAACCGACTGATTTTGTCCGGTCAACCCTGCACCGCGTGTTTTGTAAACAAAGTCCGGAGTGAGACGGGCCTGCTAAAGCTTACTATCATCTTTATTAACAGAATACCGACTGTCACGGTAACTAACTAGGACTAACTGGCTATAAAATAAAGAGACATGGACATTCGTTCGGCACACTGAAGACTAGGCACTGGGCTGAATAGTCGCACGTACCTTATCTCTTTCTTAGTAAAGATTCGAAAAAAAAAAATTTGAAATTTAAATTTTTCTTTCCCCTCTGATTTGTAAATTGTTCCAAACTTAGAATTTGCAACTTTAAAAGATACTGGAGAATTGAAAAAAAAGTTCTGATTGACCAACAAATGTAAAATTTCGAAACAACACCTTATTTCTACAAAGGACCGCTTTGTGGGCATGAGTACCGTAACAGTAAGTAGACACACACTTATAGAAATTGTAAAGTCTGTTGTGGGAATCGAATCCACGAATGAGGCTAGCTGGTCATACAAAAACGAGGCGGTGTTTGGGCATAGAATAGAATACTTAATAATACTACGGTTTGGGTCTAGGTGTACAAAAGGTCATGCCAGAGTTTTCTTCCATAGCGCCCCCTTTTGTATACTCTGATCGGATCGAGATACCTAAATAGATAGTATTAATCAAAGTACGTTTGCCAGTCTGGGAGTAACTAAAGCCATTTTAAAGCTACCACCACACTCTAGACGCGGCCAAGCCAGTGACCTTGCTCCACACAAAAGCGTTGGCGGTGGCAGCCAAGGTACCTAGTTGTGACGACTATTACCCTAGTTATACAGAATATTGCGAACTAACGCAGGTGGACTACTACGATGGACCTACTACGTAGAAAAGGAATGAAAGCGCCTGGATGCGTAGCACTGGGCGTGGTGGCGTTAATTTGGGAAGGCCTATGTCCCGCAGTGGACGTCGAAGGGCTAACTAAGGGATTAATAATCACTTAGTCACCAGGTAGGTAAAACCCTGGAAAACTGAATAGTGCTATTCCGTGCTAAAGCGCCTCGTGTCCTCGCACCTGCCCGTTCTTCTGCTGCAAGCGGGCAGGCCGAGCCAGCCACGATGCCCAAACGTCTTACCCAACTCCTTGACTTGTTGCAAGGGTATGGAATCAGCATCGAATCGTATCCACATAATATAGTATCCGATTGCCGCACTATATAAACGCGCCCCAAAGGCCGGACGCCCGCTATTCAAGCGTTTGTTCTTCACCAAGGACGCGCGTCGCCACCTCCTTAAAGAGTATTTCGACATCATAAAAACCGATGCGTCCTACCTTAATGTGCTGCGTCATGACGCTGGGATACTTGGTGAAGTTTACCAGTTTATAAGGCTAACTTAACTTAACATTTAGTCTTTATTTCATCGCAATCGGCTAACTCAATCAAAAGTTGTAGAAATTTTTAGTTTTCCATTACATTAGTAGGTAAGATTAGTATGCAATATATTGCACATAATAGTATTTCTACTATTCAGATTGCGATGAGTTTGGATTACATTTGGAGCTGCAAGTGGGAATTGGAGTGGGAGTAGGCGTGGGCGTGGGCAAAGGGGATTGGGTGTGGGGGCGGGAACGGAAGCGGAAGCGGAAGCGAAAGGGGAGCGGGAGAGGGAGCGGGAGCGGAAGATGGAGCGGGAGCGGAAGATGGAGCGGGAGCGGGAGTGGTATTGTGAGCGGATTCTGTAGTTCACGCGAGCGGAGCCGCGGACACAGCTAGTAATAAATATATAAGTAATTCAGTTACGTCGTCGCTGTTTTTTTTTTAACTTAGAAACATGGCCATGTAATTTTTATGTGGATATAATTAATTGTGGTGCAGGCTGCACCACGGAATGACTCCGGTAGGTATCGACTTTTCCCCGCCCTGCCCTACTGCCCGCCCGCCCAATTTCCCTCTAGTGATGTCTGCAAACCACACTACAAAATAATTGATTTGTTTCATTTTTTTGCTGTGTTAAAGATTAGCCGTAAAACAATATTGTTGGTAAATAAGTAAAGTTTTCAAATACTCCCTTTACAATGGAACAACTTAATAATTGGTTGAATTGCACGAAGGGATAATTTCCAGGGAGGACTTTTATTACAGGTTTTATGACAATTTGGAAGTAACTCAAAAATATTACATAATTTTTGTAGAGATGCGTGATATTTAGCCCTTAGCAAGGTAGTCTGTTTAACGAAAAACTGAAACAAAAAATGAAAAATATCAATTTATGCCAAACAAATAAATCTATAAATTTTCAATTAAAAATATACCTAATCCAATATGAAACGTTGGGAAAAAAGTAAGCAATCTGTCTTCGTTATGCATGTGCCCCATCCCATCACTAGAAATAGCGTAATTTTCACAATTTTTCCTCAACGTTCGCCAGCCAGTACGCCCGTGACTTCGGGCTGGAGCGGTCGCCTAATCGGTCTATATCATACTTATTGTTATCGCGTGAATATCAACAAACCTTATCTTCTTCAATAAAAATCTTTGAAAAATATCATTAGTGCCTACGATAAATGAAAACCAGAATGTGACGTTAAAAGTTGTTCTGATGCAAAACGGTGCGAATTCACGAGAAAGAGTAAGTACCCAGTTGACATATTTTGCGATTATCTTTTCCCCTTTATGCAATTAATTTGATTGGTTAAATTAATGGAAAGTTGTAACATAACATTCTTAATTTATGGTTGCATACCTGCGCAAGATTATGAAATTTTCATATACATTTGATGGAGTCATTTCCTACTCGCCACTCTACCACTACGTTTAATGTTTTTATAATAATATAGAAATTAAATGTATCACGTGAGACCAGTTCAAACTTTAAGCATGGTGTACCAGTTCTGCGACAACCCGACTTAATTCGTCAAAATTCATTCCAAAACATTTTAATAATGTACTCAAGAAACTTAGACCCAAATAAATAAAAATTATCTAATAAGAAAAACCTAAACTTCCTGTGTCTGTACATTGAACATATTTGCAAAAAAAAATTGGGGAGTCTAAGAATAAGTAATAGGACACATTAGGATCATTTATTAATCTAAATATATTTTTTTAAATTTTTAAATAAAATTTGTCTGTTTATCTGTTAGTTTGTGCACGCATCACGTAAAAACGACTGAACCGATTTTGATGGACTTTTCACATTACTCGGAGTAAGATTTAGTTTTCATTTCATTTCAACTCAATCCAAAGATATGGGAATTTTTAGTTTCAAATACATTAGTAACTATGCAATATTTTAAAGGTATAATTATTTTAGGACTACATTTAGAGCGGAAGCGGGAGCAGGAGCGTGAGCGGGAATAATAAATAATTATGTAGTCCACGCGGGCATAGCTAGTTATAAATAAATAAAATGTGTTTTTTTTATCAGCTCTATACAAATATCAGTATATATACATAGAGTTTGCATTCCAGGTGGGTGGTCCGATAATATCCGCCGAAGTAAAAAGCCTTTTATGTCACGTGACATATTCTGATAAGCGTTTGGCATCAAACTATCGTTGTTAGATGCCAAGAGCTATGTCATAGTCCCGTTAGAGAGTACAACATTTATTTGTATAACTAGGGTGCATTACATATGTCAGGTCTTATAACTAGCAACTGGTAGATCATGCCTATTGAGCCATTCGTATAACAGCATGCAAATGTTATACATTACAAATTAAACGTATACGTACGTCTCCAATGCAGGAGCACAACCCTCTCTCATCTGCCGGAGACAGACGGAGGATTTGGCCTACACTCCTCGCGCTGGCCAGACGGGTTGGGGAGGCCTAATTGATGTTTTATAATGTATTCCCTTAGTCGCCTTGTACGACATCCACGGTAAGAGTTAGAGTGGTCCTATTCTACTCTACCGGAAACCACACAATAATAATAATAATTCACAGTATGTCAATTTTGTTACGAGGTGCCATGTATTTTCACAGTCAATGTTTTACGTACCTACTATTCTATGCATTAATTATGTCGTTATATTTCTGTTTATTCCAGAAATTTCTGAACCAAATAAAACATTTTTCCATATCCAACTGTGTAGTGATGTTTTGAATGTATATGTGGTCCCTGAACCCTGCAATACTTGCTCTATGAAGGATGTTCGATTCAAAATGTCTATTATCTTGCATAGGTGAGGAGTGAGGTCTCCTCGGCGACCAGATGAGCAGTTTCAGTGTGACCGGGAGAGAGTTACGGCCACGAAAATTGCTTCCCACGGGCACCAGGGCAGCCCGGCTCGCGCGTACATCGCCTACCACAAGCTGGGCGCGGGCATGGAGCCGAACACCGCCACGCCGCCGCAGGAGTGCGACTGCGGCGTCCACCCCTCCATCTTCTACCTGCTGGCGACGCTGCTGGTCACCAGGTAACTTAATATAATTGCTTCCGACTCGCGAGTACATCGCCTACCACAAGCTGGGGGACATGAATTCGACTGCGGCTTCCACCATTATCTTCTTGCTGGTGACGCTGTTGCTGACTTACTTCTTAGTGTAATTATTTCCCCGGAGCAGCCCGGCTGGCTCCTATATTGCCGCTTGAGTGCTACTCCGGCATTTATCTCTGTGTTCTGTTTGCTGGCCACGCTGCCGCTCACCGCAATGCCGTGGGAAGCTATTATACTAATATCCGTTGCCTGGCGACATACTCCGTAAGCATTTTGGATTATCCGTCGTACTTTAAAACCATTTTGTACTTTCGAATTGGTCATGCTATTTATTCTGATAAGCGTTTGGTGTTTAACTACAATAGTTAGACGCCAAACGCATATACGGATATGATACATAACCCGTCAGGAATACCAAAATGGAGTTATATAGTCCCCAGGTAAACTGACTTTAGTATAGTAGCTTCCCACGTCATTGTGATTTTAAGGCATACCCATTATTTAAAAAATAGTAATGAAATGGGCGGAATTAATAAACCAGTAATAAGTTTATTACTAAACCAAGGCATCTACTAACATAATGGACAATATGATTTTATTCAATACACGGGTACATAATTAATTAATTAGCCCATCAGTTTTGGCGCCCAGCAAGGGACAATCTATTAAAGTTTTAAAATAATAATTACCCTCTATCAACAATATTTAGTGCCCAAAATTGTATCCTACTATCGTTATATCACAACAATAAGGATCTTAATACAAGATAATAATAATAATACACATAATTCGCAAACTCTAAACCTCCAAAGAAATTACACCCTCATTAAGCGCTAAGTGTTGTCTGTCCTGAACAAATTGCCTCCTCTCGGCCGTCCTCCGCAATATCCCGGAGTGTCGTTTAGGTCGTTGTAATGGTCTCTCCGAGAGAGAAACTTGGGGAGTCATCAATATTCATTATGACAGAAAAAGAGATAGCAACTAGATAGGATGAGAAATTGAGATGGTTAAAAACGTTGCAGTACCTACTCTCTTCACACTAATTTATTTCTCTATACAGATTTATTAACTTCGAAAGATACATAGTAACATTAGATGCATTCAGAATACGAAGCTCACATGTACGCAGGGCACTCTGCTAGCTAACCAAAGCTCTAGCGACCCAACAATGGCGGTATTTCCACCGATAGCTATGTAGGCTGCATGTCGGGCCAATACGTGGCCAATGATACTTCCGCATAATTGAATGTATATATTTTTGGCACACAAACTGAGTGTACACTAATCGATGCAGAAAGAAAACTAATAAAATATACAACTGGGTGTAAGTTGGTGTAAGCTATTTACTTAGCGAATTAAACAAATTCATAACACATTGCAGCTTTTTATGTAGAAATTGAGAGATTTCGGTCTAAAATCACAATAAATAGCTTCTAGCGCTCGAGAGAACAAAGCCTGCAGTGCATTAGCATTCAGTCCAGCAATTTGCATCCAAATCCAGTCACAGTCCAGAGGCCGCTGCAGGGTTTTGTTTGGGGGGTCAGTTTAAAGAAATCAATGCAATAGTCACATGAATTGTGATAGCATATTTCAATATTATTTTTTATTAATTCTGTAATTGTTATTTGTTTCTGGCTAATAATGTGTTGTGTAGCCATATTTTGTCATTAACTAAATATACAGTAACTAAGTAATAAAAACAAAACAGTATAACGAATCGGTAACAAGGAATAGTATTGATATTTAGACAAGACACATGTAAAAATAATATGCCTCTTATTTGTGTCTTAAATGAATGTGAAATTTAATCATAGGTTCTTTAAATTTTATACAGATACAGCGCCATGAGATCATAGATATATGTTCATACAATCATTTGTTGCATAATACAACATAAATAGAAACATGGAGATCATTATATCGCTTATTGTTTGAATCGTGAAAGTTTTCGTTTACGTGTGTGTGTACGTCGTGAAAGTTGTCTAAGCTTGAACGAATGAGTTAGGGGCGCTATGACCCCTTAACCCCCCACCTGGAGCCATCACTGCAGACTTGGCGATTTAACTCACTAAGTTGCACTCGCAACGCTGTAGTCTGTACTCAATTTGTTTGGTTTAATTAAACTTCAGCGACTGGCTTCCGCAAAGCAAGTTTGTTTATCTAATAAACTGTTGCAGCCC
Source organism: Esperia sulphurella (assembly GCA_947086405.1). Classification (NCBI taxonomy): domain Eukaryota; kingdom Metazoa; phylum Arthropoda; class Insecta; order Lepidoptera; family Oecophoridae; genus Esperia; species Esperia sulphurella. The sequence continues at coordinate 11,837,050 of OX352267.1, forward strand.
GTTCATTTCAATCAGAAAGTTGTACCCACTAAAGAATTTCTACATTGTAGTTTTATTTGATGTCATGGAATTTCGCCATTTAACATTGAAACTATTTAAGTTTTCTGTATATCGGCTTATTTGACAATTCAGCCACGAGTAAGACTCAAGTATATATGATCGCTGGTACAAATGCAAGTACAGCTATGGCAAAGATAATGTTCTCTAGCCAGTGTATTTTTTGCAACGTAAAAATATTTTATGTCATGGATTTCAATATAATTATATTAATTATAATTATTAAAAATATACGTGAATATTTATTATAAAGGTATATAATCAGAAATCCATTATTTATTAGTTCCTATTAGAAAATGTCGACCGTAACATATCCTCTGTATACCTGTTGGCAACAACAAATTACACGGTCTATGATAAAAAAATCAAATCAATACTCATGGTAGATACTATATACCTACATAGGTAATATAGTATCTACCATGGATAGGCAGGATACTTATTACAGACAGGATAATTATTGTTTACTATGAATATTCAATGATCTCATTGCAGGCATCAGCATGATAATAATATACAGTGACACACACAATACACCAATTAAAACGATAGACCCCTGAATAAAAAGTAAAATTTAAATATTCGCCGAAAATTAAACTACTCATGGGTGGACTTGGACATCGAGGTCAGAGCTGTTAGTCGAGAACTTTGAAAGTGATAATGCATCTTTATACTTATTTAGTTTTTGTACCTATTATGTATATATATCAAAGGCGTGTCTGTTTATTTTGCTTAAATTACACAAGTCATAACAAAAAAATGCAAAATCGAATATATATTACTGCACTGGGGAAGCCTGCCTACGCCTGCTGCCTACGCCGTAAGCATTTCTGCTAATATCCATGGAACAAAAAATCTAACGGTTCAATTGCCATATACGGATAAGTATTTATTACGCACACAAACGCACCCCCATACACACATACACGCCATCATAAACACTCTGGAGACACTAGCCTAGGCCCCAGCAGAAAACCAACGCTGCACCTTCTGAGTGCTGAGTTAGGTATCTCTCACTTTCACAGGATAGTCCACCCCCTAATTTTAAGCTAATGTAATAAATACAAGATTATTTATTTAAAAAATATTTATTTACGATCACAACATACAAATTACATTCATTCCCACCATTTTACATACATTAATTAAATTACATTCTTATGTAATGTAAATTACATAATTTTTTTTCTTTTCATTTGTCGTGTTATTGCTATAATTAGATTCCAAACGCTTATCACAATATGTCACATGACCCAGTAGGGAATAAAAAGGCTTTGTAGTTCAACGGAAATTATCCGAAATACCTACGGAGTAGGACCCCAGGTAACTTACAAACTAGACAGACAAGGAGCTATAAAGGTTCATTCCGTGAAATTTAAGAAAGTTCTAAAAATATACCTTATGCCATTGCGTCAGAAACTAAATTAGTCTGTATTCATTTTTCATTTTTTTTCCTTTGGCACATCTAAAAAACACTGAGTCGGAACGAATCCGATACTGTGACTGCACTGATGGCTGAAAATGAACCTTAAGAGTGTTCGATTTAACGGAACCATGACAAATATGATACACTGATGTCTGCGTGCCTAGTAACACGAAAGTATGTAGGTACTCATTACACATGACTGGTTAAAACTAGGTAATCGATTTTTTTCACCAGCAGCGCAACAAGCAAATCATGGTGTTGAAAAAATTGTGTAGCTAGCTGCAGAACGTTATTAGTAGGTACTTATACATTTCCTAGGCTTTTCTCGTGTAGTTTTAGACAATTCTAAGTAATTTATTACTGTATTTATTTTTAAAATGTACTATAAAGAATATATACTGAACTAAGTATTTGTAACAGCCATCAGAATCAGTTGAAAGCATCAAACCAGCCAACAGTTTAAGTAAAAAATATAAGCTTGCGATGTATAAATACATTTCTACTGACCCCGATTGCTCTTTGCAAAAGATTAATTGAATTCACGAAACATACTGCAGTAGACCAGACTTCTTGACCCACCCAATTTTTTTATTGACAGTTTTTTTTGCTACCTTTATAAAATAGCGTCAGATGGCGCAGTTCTACGTGCGCTACGACCGTAGCACTTGTAGCACATTATTCCCGACGAATGCTACGGCGTGGTTCACGTAGAACTGCGTAATTTTCCTAAACTAAAAAGAAATGCTCAAACACGGATTCGTGACACATGACTTTTAGCACTAAAAGAGACGTTTTAAACCAAGTGTGTTGTTAATTAATTATTTTAATTAAGTAGTCCATTCTCTCTCGCTGTTAAAATCTCACCATACCTTTTAAGGGGTGAAAGAACCCATTTTAGGTTCAGTACTGTTAATAAATTAAGCTCGGGTAACTGTGCCACGTAACTTCTACGTGTCAGTTTGTATTTGTAGTAAAAACTTTTTTGGCGAGTTTCCAAAACTACCTAGTAAAACAAAAGTGTTTCCGTTCTGTCATATTGGGGGTTTTCCGCACCGAAACTTTTTTTTTAATATAATCCGGATATAAAATAGCAAAGAAGTATAAGTTTTCATAAATCAAATTTTAAATAATTAAATCATGAATGCTATTGCAAACAAATTAACCGTTAACCGTTTTTTATCTATTTTTTAGGCTTTTTAAGTACCTACCTGCCTATTTCTAATGTATGTTTCATCCGGATTCTTTTTAACTAGCAAACAAGTCAACGAAGTTACGTTCAAGGAACGGTCTTTATATAGATGTATCACCGATGACGTCATAGGCCGCGCAAGCGAGCATTGAAAATGAGATGACACGTGTTCACCGTTTAGTCTAAGTAAGCCAGCATCGAAACTATTCTACGGATTTGGCCGAAGTAAACTGTATTTTAGACAATAGAGTATAATCTATAGATGTAATAAAAGAGTAGAAAAAACAAAAGAAAAGCGAATCTGTACATTAAAGTAAAAAAATTTCACTGCCCGGACATTACTTAAGACCAGTAGAGTCCAAAAATATAATTAAGTAATTTCGTGTCTGTCTGTATGTATATATGTACGTACTAATCTTGGAAACTACTGAACAGAATTTGACGGCATTTTCAGTATTTAATAGCTTTGAGTTCGGGGCACAATCTGGTATAAATTATATCTGAATAAAATGTCAGGAGACTGATCTACAAGTTGACCTCTCATTTCATATTATTTGTATGACAGTGTAGTTCAACAATACTGGGCAATGCAAAAACTTGACAGAGAGGGACAGAAACGTTTTAAAGCTCATGTACAGTTTAATTTATTTATATTAGCTGTTCTTTTTCAGGGTATTTCCATAAGCTCGATACAAATAGTTCGTTATTCGATAATTAGTGGCTCTGTATTTAGATCGGTCATCGTCGACAATGTCAGTATCCAAGTTGTTCAGGAGTACGTCTACCTAGGATAGACAATACAGTTGGGTAGGATTAATTTCGATAGGGAAGCTGACAGAAGAATCCAGTTAGGCTGGGCAGTATTCTGCGTCAAGTCTTCACGTCGCCCATTCCACAATGTTTAAAGACAAAAGTCTATTCAGTGCATCCTGCCTGTCATGACCTACGGCGCGGTGACGTGGACACAGACTATGGGCCTGGTCCACAAATTTTAAGACCCTCAGCGAGCTATGGAAAGGGATATGCTCGCGAGAGGGAAAGGGAGGGGCAAATTGGGAGGAGGAGGGATTGTATGAAGGCGTTAGGGGATAAGGAGAGGAAAGATGGGGGCGAGGCTAGCGGGAATGGGAGGTGGTAGGACAGAGGGAGGGGGGCAGCGGAAAATAAAGGGCGGAGGAGGGTAGGGGTAGGGAGCGGAAAAGGGTTGGGGAGGGTTGTTTTCAACGTGGTGGGAAGGGAATGAGGAAGTAAAGAACGAAGGGGGTATGGAACAAATGAAAATGGGAGAGGGGAAAGGGAATATCACCTGCGATATATTTCTTTTTAATAAAATAAATCTCATTACTTCTTGCACAATATTAAAAAATATAAATAATTATATGATAATCTTTTAGTTCATGATGAAACATGATATCAACATTTAAAAAACATTAATTCTGTGGTCCAACGGGCGGAACCGCCGTCGGCACGCTAATTTTACGTATATGTATATAAATATTTTCAATGCATAACCAGATTAGTTGATTTCAAATAGTTGTCCACGCGAACGAAGTAATAAATAATAAAACAATATAATAAATAATAAATATTACATACACTTGTCTAATCCTAAATTAAGATTTTCTCTTGTGGCATGGTAATTAAACAAGGATAGGACAATTCACATACACAACATCCAGACCGAAACCAATATGTACAAATTGTACAAAGTTGTCTGTCCCCAGTGGGAATCGAAACCACCACCTCTCGCTCAAGTTCAATGACCAATCCACTAGGCCAACGAGGTGGTCAATCTATGGTTTGAGGATTAAACAACAACATATAAACAAGTTTAACCGTTTTTGTATACGTGATTGTATGGATAGGATTTTTAGTAGGTATACCTGCCTATTTCTAACGTATGTTTCATACCTATGCTACGCGACGCTAGAAAGTTTAATACCACACACATAAACGAAGTTACGATGAAGGAACAGTCTTTATATACATATATGTGTCCTTCCTGTATAAATCATCATATAGCCAACCCCTATATCCCGTAGCGGCGTCGTCAATGCTCTCGCTCTACGTGATCCCAAACACAAAGTGCTTTTACATGTCATACAGTAGGATCTTGGTACTATTAAGATTACCAGTAGAATAGATGAGTTGATCCAGTACAACCACAATGTATTCCTTAACTGTATAATCCCACTTGTAGTGAAACCGTTCGTCTTATCGTAGGAGCGTTTACCACCCACTTTGGTGTGTTCTGCATAAGATGTAACTAAGAGACCGTCAACTGTAGCATATGGAGAGGACAGAGAGACAATGAAGCATATGCTGTTCGAATGCAATGGACTAGCTGCAAGGAGAATGAATGTCCGGGGAATAGCTTACCTTAAACCCGAGGACTACAGACTACAGGCTACCCCTTAGCTGCATAACAGGTTTTATACAGCAAATTCTTGGGGATGGGAGCAATATTTAAACAGAGGCGGTCGACACAAAATATCCCATAGGATCTATTTACCGCCGGGTAACCGGGTATGCCGGCCCGCCTAAAACAAGATACCTTTTAGTTCGACCCTTTGCCTACCTTCTATCAGCAGTCTGATGTTTATTGCTGGACATGTTGCTTCTCTAATGATCACCTCCACGCCAGGTCCTGCGCTGGCTACCGCTTTCGGTTATTGCGCGGTATCGATTCCAGAACTTTCCTTCCCCAACCCCTACCTACCTGCATATTTTACTACCAGATGTGTCCGCGACTTCGTATGCGCAAACCACTGAAATACCTTTCGATGCCGGTTTTTATAAGTACATATACAATTGCCGTGAACACGCTGAAAACAGAGTGTGAAAAAGACGAAAGACATAAAAAATTGGTCGGCTTCGGTACAGTCGCAGCGTTTTACCTGAAACGTCTTTGTTGCCTTTTTCCTCCCCTTCCTTATCCCGCTGGAGGGGGGATACATCCCTCCCGCATTTCTCCCTCCTCCCCCCTCCCTACTTCCCATCTCATTTCCACACGTTGAGTCGCTAAACACGTTTGTTGTACAAACGCAATGCAAGTAAATTTTTGAAAACTTATAACCTTGTACTGAGTATCATCCATACAATAAATACTAAATGTTACTTCAAATTAAGCCCTATTTTTTTCTGAAAACTCCAATCTAGATTTGGTCAGTAGTTTTTACGTAATGCATGCACAGATGGACAAAAAACATTCAAAAAATTATCTTAATGCATTCTATTACTTATCCATGTCTCTCATTTTAGCTGAGCCACAACCTTGGATTTGAAATTTGAGTATGTAAGGAAAATGTGCCAAGTATGTGCTATTTTGTCCCTGAAAATCGGAACCGCGTAAAAGATATATAGGTGCATTAGTGGCTCACTTGCAATGATGTCATTACCTGAGCCACTGACATATTTTGGAAACTACAAAAGCTATCAGAATTCATATTGTAAGACATCTACAAAAGATTAGAATATGTGTAAAATGAATGATTAACGATTTGGACACTATAGCAACTTTTACAAGACTGTTGACACCAAAAAAATTATTAGTATTGTTGAAAAAAATCTACTTATCTAATATTAAAATAATAAATCTATTAATCTTATTGTTCTCTCATACATTGTATACAATAAAGAATTTATTAATCTTACATCACCGTTTGCCTAGTGTCAACGTTTGCACATGATTGGTTAGACTAGTGTGGGTTCAGCTTTTTGCGGTTCTAGTCACGTAGAGACAGACGTAGACGTCAGCCACGGGGATTGAGGGTTTTATTAGTTTCTGAAATCACGGACCAGTAGATGTGAAAATGTGACCTGTTTTAAACAGATTAACGGAATCACAGTTTTCTATATATGTTAAAGCTTTATTGTACCAAAATTAACAATAAATATAATACAATTGTGTACAAAGGCGGACTAACTTTCTACTTCATTTGTGATTTATAAACAAAATGGTCAAACTGTTTGTGAAAGTATTTAAAAAAAAAAGTAAAATAAAGACGCCAAGACTGCTATTTTTAGAATTTTTGTTTAGGTATCTCGCGGCAGGTCTAGTTTTTTGGGATTGTATCACTTTTCGAAAGTTCTTTACCTAAGTTTAATTTTAAAAGTTTTCCAAGTTCGAAAGAAGCGACAGTAATATACGATTTCTACTCTATCCAAGGTCTGTGTAAGGTCCAAAACCTCGTTAAAAAATAGACAAATAAATACACTTATCTTGGTAATAACCATGATTATATTCAGTACTATGGAAATTAAACAAGTATAGGACAATTCACAAATATATAACATCTAGACAAACTGTCTGTCTGTCCCCAGCGGGAATCGAACCCACGAGCTTTGGTGCTCGAGCCAGGGAGTCTGTCAAACCTGAGAAAATATCGGGACACCCGCCAAAAGTTTTTTCGTCCATGATTTTTAGAGAACTGCAAGGTACGTAAAAAGCAGCATAGGAGAAATTACATTAGAATGCGGAACTGTGCCAAGTCAATTTAGTTTTAAAAAACTTTAAAAATGTTACAGTGTACGATTTCATTTTTTTGGACGGATTGCGATAATATGTTATTTTAATAGCCTTTTTGAAGGTTTTGTAGTAAAAAAATTCGCATTTGTCTTGTGCACTTGGTCGAAAAGTGTACGTATTAATCATTCTCAGTTATTTCATCTTTAAAATACAGCGATACCCTTATAGTTAAGCGATACCCTTATTCCATCTGTCCTATATGAACATGGATCATTATATTATTGCATAAATTATTATTTAATCACGTATATTATTATATTTTAGCATATTTAATATAACAAATATAAACTTATTTCCCGTTCAACCGGAATGGATTTAGTCATACCTTTCGAAAGTAATGTCATGTCTTAATTTTTTTACCAAATGATTTGTTGATTGTCTATTAGAAAGATTACTCTTACACTCTAGTATATATTATCTTTGCTCTTACTGAAGTAAATTGAGAATAATTCTGACTTACGATCCTTTCCCCTCCCCTCGCCCCTTATAGCAGACGTCTTGGCGCCCGGCCCAACGGCAATCGATGTAGCCATCCCAGTGAACTGAAATTATGTAATGCTGAATATTTATACACACCAATGCCTACAACCCTACATGTTACGTTAAGAACGTTAAACAAAAAAGAAACGTCAAATACAAATATTCAGTTCACCCATATTTCCCTTCGGAGCATATCTCATGGTATGGCATTATTAGGGTTCCGTACCAAATGGTAAAATGGAAATCTAAATAAGAGAATGGACGGGAACAAATACAACATAAGAATCAAAGAAAGTTAGTGCATCCAAGAACAATGCTACAGAAAGTGATGAAACAAGGTATTTACACGAAAATAATGATGTACGATAAGTTCAACTACATGTCACCAGACTACCGATGATAGAGTTCAAACGGTAGCTTAAATTGTTTTTGTAGGCCATGCATTCTATTCACTAAATAATTTTATTGAAATGCCATTAGATGAATAATCATTTTCTGGTAGCTTAGCTTAAGTTCTAATTAAAATTGTTTTTATAACTAAAATTTAACAAAAAAAAAACATTGTACTGTGCCTGCCAATGCAACGTACTCAGTTGCAGGGGTGAATAAATTGATTTCATTTTTTCATTTAATTAAAAACCAGCATTTCCGATACCAGCTATCCCCTGATAAGTGGATTTATTTTTCCACTATCCCTAACTAACTAACTTCGTCCATCCATCTGTTCCGCAACTACTAATGCTATCGTTTGGAATAGTGGATTACTTTTAAATAATGCTTGCCCAACTTTATTGCAACTGCTAAGGAATGCAACTGACACTTCGGTATTTCCGGACAAGTACAGGTTTGGCCAAAAAAGACCAACAAATTACTAAAATAAATAGCACTTATTTTTTTTTATAAAAAACCGTCGCTTTCGTGAAACTTTATATCAATTTAAATAACAAAACCATATCTGAATTTGGAATTCATTTCGAATTTTTATACTATATATTTTTTCTCTTTACGATATCCTAATTTTATCTTTAAAAACTACCATTAAAACACATTTAACCATACTTATGTAATATAGCATGTTCGATTAAATTATTTTTAGACTGAGGAAAACTGAAATTATATTTTCTTACTAGAAGGCAAACGTAATTGCTACGCCACCTTAGCACTTGCTACGCTTACTGCTGAGACCCTACGACGACGTATCGTGCTTAGCAAAATAAATATTTATTTATAAAATAAATTCAATTTAATTTGCACAGATAATAAAATAATTAATATGTAAGTACTAGGACGTACAATCTAGGAGGTCCTATATCATCGTAAACTGCTGAACATAGATCAAACCTACTAGCTGTCTATAAAATGTTTACTTTACTTACCAAGGGATCAAAGTACATAACTTGCAAAATATCCCTGACTCGATTTTTGTTCACGCAGCAAAATTGCCCGCCGCGGGCCCACAACAAAGCAATTTTGCAGAAAATTGTTTGACATCACTTGCTTTTACGATTCCTGCCGCTCAATTTGACAGTAAATCAAGGTACAGAGCGACGATTCTCAAAATGTATTTGATGACGTATCAATAAATACGAGTTCCTTTTCTAGAGTAACTTTAATATGAGATTTCTTATAAAGGGATATTCTAAATTCAATAGCTACTTATCCTGACAACTATGGTGTTGCCATAAATAACAATAATATCACATGTTACTATAATAATAATACATTATTCATTCTGATTTAACATGTACATTTATGTACATTTTTTTTTAAATACCTATGTGGGACACTTACATAATATTTACACATAAATACACTTATATCCACAAGCATATTCACTCAGCCATACTTACATACATACAGTCATACATTCACACAGACATACATTCATAAACATTCTTACAGTAATACACTTACCATGACGGACGATACCCGTTACGTACCAACTCGACGTGCTGTGGAAACGCGCACTACGCGTTGCGCACGATGTTCAGTGCAGATACATAGTGACGAGTTGTGATGCGCCGCTTTGTTTACCACCATTTATTGTTTGTGTCGTACAATTTCACCTGTGATATACTGTTGTACTGTGTATGTGCCCCTTTTGTATGTTTTCCTCTTCTGTGTATAAACTGTGGTTGTGTAGATTTACAATAAAACTGTGAGTAGATCATCAAGAATTATTTTCCTACCCTACGCAACCAATACATCCTTAGAGTCAACATCGAGTCCATATTGGTGACCCCGGCTGGGCATAATATATTGGAAAATGAATGACAAAGAGACAAAACGTGGCACAGGATCACAGAGCGACAACGAACATGGGGAATTTAAAGATGCAGACGAAGGAAACGCATCAAGGCACGTTTCCATAACCCAACCGTCATCCGACATTTTTAAAGTTGGTATACGTGTTTATAGCCATTTTGGGCAGACGAACCCGAAATCTGGTTTGCACAAGTGGTAGGTCAGTTCATGAATTCTGGGATCACTGCAGACGTGACCAAATTTAATTACGTGATTGGTCAACTTGACGTCCAACATTCGAAAGAGGTTAAGGACATCATTATTAACCCACCAGTTCAAAATAAGTACGAGAAGCTGAAATCAGAATTGATCAAGCGCCTGAGTGCATCCCACGAGAAAAAGGTAAAGCAACTTCTTCTCGAGTTAAATAAAAAGGTCACAATCCAGTTACCGCAAGTTCCCGCAGTGCTGGTATCACTCAAAATTCGGAAGCAAGGCGAAAAAATGCATCCGTCCATGCGACTACAAGGCGGAAAACTCCCAGGGTGGTCGGTAATGGCGACTGACGATTGCCCAAACTCCACTGGTCGCCTCTTCATCACGGATCGGAGATCGAAGACCCAGTTCCTGGTCGATACTGGAAGCGACCTCTGCGTTTTCCCTCGGTCCTTGATTAAAGAACGTCGTGCCAAAACGAACTATAAACTCAGTGCAGCCAATGGGACTACCATTGACACTTACGGCTATGCTCATTTTAAGCTAGATCTAGGCCTTCGTAGAGACTATTCGTGGCGTTTTGTTGTCGTGGATGTTACTAAAGCTATTATCGGTGTTGATTTTCTTTCTTTTTATAATTTAATAGTAGATTGTCGTAACCAACGCTTGATAGACAATGTAACTACGCTATCAGTTGTTGCATCGCCAGCTCGTTTATCAGATACCATTTCATCAGTAAAGGTCATGACTGGCGACACAAGGTATCACAATATTTTAAATGAGTTTCCAGAAATAACACGTCCAGCTGGTACACTAAACACCACACTTCACAACACACTGCATTATATTCGCACGACACCAGGCCCACCAGTTTCTTGTAACCCTCGACGTCTAGCTCCAGACAAACTAAAGATTGCGAAGCAAGAGTTCGAGTCAATGCTAGCTTCTGGAACCGCTAGACCCTCGAAAAGTCCGTGGTCTTCGCCACTGCATTTAGCGCCCAAAAAGGACAACGGTTGGCGCCCCTGCGGCGACTACAGATTGCTAAACGCCCGGACCATACCCGACAGGTACCCGATCAGGCACATTCACGATTTTGCCCACAGCATTACTGGATGTAAGGTCTTGTCTAAAATTGATTTAGTGAAGGCGTATAATCAAATACATGTCAATCCGGAGGATATTCCAAAGACGGCGATCACTACACCATTTGGTATGTATGAGTTCCCATTTATGACTTTTGGACTCCGAAATGCAGGCCAAACATTTCAAAGATTTGTCGACGAGATGACTAGAGGTCTGGACTTTTGTTATTGTTATTTAGATGACTATTTGATATTCTCAGAAGACGAGGCTCTCCACGAACAACACCTACGCCAAGTGTTCTCCAGAATGAAGGACTATGGCATATTGGTAAATACGTCCAAATGTGTGTTTGGATTGCCAGAAGTAACCTTTCTAGGCTATCGAATTTCTCAGAACCGGTACTAAGCCACTGGATGAGAAGGTAAGAGTCATTAAAGACTTTCCCTTACCCCAGAACGTAAGAGAGTTAAGGAGATTCTTAGGCATGATAAATTTTTACAGGCGATTTATGCCCCATGCTGCTGAAATACAAGCTCCACTGAATGCTCTCATGACCGGCAATGTCAAAGGTTCCCATCCAATTATTTTGTCTGGTGACTCTCTGAAGTCCTTCAATGATTGCAAGGAAAGTCTTTCTAATGCGGCATTGTTAGCTCACCCAGATTGCCAAGCGAAACTTGCATTGGTTACAGATGCGTCTGACTCAGCAATAGGTGCAGTCTTGCAGCAATACAAGGATGACGCCTGGCAACCATTATCATTTTTCTCCAGAAAATTAAGCCCATCGCAACAAAAGTACTCTCCCTATGATCGCGAACTTCTTGCCATATATGATGCAATTAAATATTTCCGATATATGCTGGAAGCGAGACACTTTATCGTCTATACTGACCACAAGCCGATCAGCTTCGCATTTCATGAAAGGAAGAAAAACTGTTCACCTAGGCAGTATAGACACTTAGATTATATCTCGCAGTTTACAACCGACATCAGACATTCACTGGAAAAGATAATGTCGTGGCGGATACGCTATCGCGAATTGAGGAAGTCGAGACACCTATTAATCTCGAAACTCTAGCTGCATCGCAAGCCATTGACTCGGAGCTGTCAAAACTTATTGACGAAGCATCTGCACTTCGTCTCGAGAAACACAAAGTACCAGGAAGTACTGCATACTTGTACTGCGACGTCAATACGCAGGCTACCAGACCTTTTGTGACGAAGCCCTTTCGTAGGCAAATTTTTGACAGCCTCCACTCATTAAGCCACCCTGGCGCGAACGCGACCGCCAAATTAGTAGCAGAACGCTTCGTATGGCCAGGGGTAAGAAAAGATTGCAGAGAATGGGCAAAGGCATGTTTGCATTGCCAGCGCGCCAAAGTGAGTCGCCATGTGTCTGCACCTTTGGGCACGTACGACTTACCTCGCGCTCGTTTTAAACAGATCCATATAGATCTTGTTGGACCATTGCCACTGTCGCAAGGCTACAGATACTGCCTAACAGCTGTAGATCGCTTCACCCGATGGCCAGAAGTCATGCCGATTGCTGACATAACAGCAGAAACTGTCGCGAAAGCCTTACTATCAGGCTGGATAGCTAGGTTTGGCCGTCCCACAGATATTATTACAGATCGAAGCCGCCAATTTGAATCGGCCCTGTTCCAATGTCTGTCTAAAATAATAGGGTTTCAACATCGTAGGACTACTGCTTACCATCCAGCATGCAATGGCTTAGTGGAACGCTTCCACAGACAGCTTAAAGCGTCTATAATGTGTCATGCGAAAGACAGTTGGACAGAGTCCTTACCATATGTCCTACTAGGCGTACGGAGCGCTTTCAAGGAAGACTTACAAGCATCCTCTGCCGAATTAGTATACGGCGACGCACTAAGACTTCCTGGCGAATTTTTTGACAGAAGTGTAGACGGTACTACTGACGTCACCGATTTTACCACACGTTTAAGATCTTTCGCCAATAAACTTAAGCCTGCTCCAACTTCACGCCACAGCAAAGACAAAAATTTTATATTCAAAGATTTATCTACCACTGATCACGTATTCCTGCGAGAAGACGCATCACGTGGTTCTTTACAACCCGCTTATTCTGGTCCATATAAAGTTTTGTCAAGAGGAGACAAAGTGTTTAAAATCCTATTTAAAGGAAAAGATGTCACAGTTTCTATAGACAGATTAAAACCTGCGTATATACTAACCGACACCAACATACAAAGTGAGAAACCGTCATCGGAAATTCCGAAAAACACGGTTGACGAACCAGAAATTAGAATAACACGATCTGGACGACGTGTTCACTTTCCAGACTTTTATCGCCCTTGACGGTCTCTGGAGGGGAGTGATGTGGGACACTTACATAATATTTACACATAAATACACTTATATCCACAAGCATATTCACTCAGACATACTTACATACATACAGTCATACATTCACACAGACATACATTCATAAACATTCTTACAGTAATACACTTACCATGACGGACGATACCCGTTACGTACCAACTCGACGTGCTGTGGAAACGCGCATTGCGCGTTGCGCACGATTTTCAGTGCAGATACATAGTGACGAGTTGTGATGCGCCGCTTTGTTTACCACCAAGTAATTTATTGTTTGTGTCGTACAATTTCACCTGTGATATACTGTTGTACTGTGTATGTGCCGCTTTTGTATGTTTTCCTCTTCTGTGTATAAACTGTGGTTGTGTAGATTTACAATAACACTGTGAGTAGATCATCAAGGATTTTATTTCCTACCCTACGCAACCAATACATCCTTAGAGTCAACATCGAGTCCATACCTAGTCATAAAATGTTGACTGAAGAAATCGCTTTTAACGATAAGACCACCTCGATGTAAGTTACTTTATTATTTTTATCGTGCCATAAAAAGTTATTGAATTGAATGATTTACATACACAGCGGTGAACACGCACTTACGAGAAAACACACTCGAAAACGCGTGTTGTCTCGTAATTGCGTGTGTCGAAAACGCGGCAACACACTCGAAATAATAAAGGCTATGAGTAATAACTTCCCGCCACAGAGGATCCGCTGCCCACCGCGATTGTTTGTTTCGGCGCACGGACGGCTCGCTGTTGTATACAAAGCCGTAGTATTTGAAATAGACAGGAAAATTCACTGCGGAGATTCTGCTGGTGTGCACAGAGCCTTGTCAAAAAAGCAATCAAACATGCCTATTGTTATTCAGGGGGTGTGCGGGACTAAAGTTTGAGAACCAGTTGATACACAGGAAGCTTTGTTCACATGAGGCTTTGGGAGAAACTTTGCGTATTTGTGTGTGAGAGAAACGAGCGAAGAAACTTTTATATTAGCTTTTCTGGTTGCTTCTGTCCCGAATGATAAAGCAAATGTCTTGGTTATTCTTTTAGTGACTTAGACTTAGGATAGATTTGGCAGGTACTATCTATATGTGGCATACTACTGTATCAGTTCATTATTAAATATGCGCGAGCGAACGCCCTCTCCCGGCTTTGGCATTCCGTCCAGAGAGCCTGAGATGGAAGGTGGTGCCGTGCGTGAAATTCTGATTTAACTGGTCTTTTATTCAATACTTATAACCACTAAATACACTTGTGTTATAAACAAGATTGTGGCAAATAGCAAACGCCACAATGATCTATACTTTAATGCAATTCGTCGTCAGTTACTAAAGTAGCGAGCGAGGTGCTAATCCCTCGTTTAGACATGTTTATTATATCTAAATCAAATCAGATTTACCTCTCTACCTATTCCAAATGACAAAGTATTACATTAGGGGCATAACTACTATTTCATACATAATAAGAGTCTATCAATGCCACCATACCCTGTCTTCCATATCCAGCTCCTTCCAGCCACCTTCTTTAGGTCGTTGGTCCATCTGACAGTGGGGCGTCCCACGCTTCAGGTCTCCACTCCAAAACTAGCATGCCCCAAGTTGCAAAGTCTCATGGCTAGTTGGCCACGCACGCGGCAAAAGCGATGTTTGTAGAGTATGATATAGTATACGTTGGGAGGTCTACATTGAGTTCGATGCGTATTATAAAGATATGTGCCCATATATATTTTTTAAGTCACAGGATTGTATTCAGAAGAAATTGGCAGAATCTGTTGTACCTGGCCACATCAATAAACATGTTTAGGAAAGTTCTTAAAATAAAATAATCAAGTTGACTATTGATATGGAAGCACCAGCTATAAGCTGCCTTTCCATTTTTTATCTAATAAATAAAAACGTAAACTTCACGTGTCTGTACATTGAAAATACTTGCAAAAAAAAAATTGGGGGGCCTAAGGATAAGTAATAGAACTTAATTCAATCATTTAAAAAAAAAACTGTTTATCTGTTTGTTTGTGCACGCATCACTAAAAAACTACTGAACTGATTTTTATAGACTTTTCACAGAAACATAGGGCTTAACTCGAAGTAACATATAGCCTTTATTTCTTCGCAATCGGTTTACTGAATCGAAAGTTATGGACATTTTTAGTTTTCAAATACATTAGTAAGTAAGGTTATTATGCAATATAACAAAGAAGTATAATTTTAATGTTCGGTACTATTCAGATTGCGATGAGTTTGGACTACATTTGGAGTTACAGTGAAAGTGGGACCGCGAGCAGGAGCGAGAGGGGAAGGGGTGGCGGAAAGTGAGGGGGACAGGAATTAACTTTTAATAATTTTCAACTTTATTTAATTCTGTAGTCCACGCGAGTGGAGCTGCGGGCACAGCTAGTAATAAAATAAAAAGTATGGGGTATAACTCTGGACGTACTCGATCCATACTCCGGACAGTCAGCCTCAGATGTCACCCAAGTCGATCCACGGCGGAGATTCAAGGGGTCAAAATGACCTCGAATGTAGAATAGGAGAGAAAGTCTGAATATAGCAAGTGCTATCATATAAAATCGATGCAGTATAGAGATACTGGAGGTTTATGCCGGCTAGTACATAATATCGGTCACGTTCTCAATAAGCCGTTATTTAAATTAACTGCCCCGTTGGGTGCTCGAAATGACATTGTAACAGTCTGTTCATGCAAATATCTAAAGTCTCAAATATGTTTAGCTTTTTAGTATTTTTGTTGTGACTTTTAGGACTAAGAATAAGTTGGGTGGGTGATTCTGTGTAATGACTTTTGGATTTATTTGAGTTCATCTAAATCTTATTTTATTCCAGTGTAAAAATTGTCCAAGTCTAATTTTGTCAAAGGCGCATTTCGTCCAGGTTTAATTATGTCCAAGTGGATTTCGTCCAAGTCGATCGCGCCCAACGAAACTTGTCGAAAACCAGTTAAATTTCACTATATACCAAAGATTAACAAAGCTTTTAATAACGAGTTTTATTTATAACCTCCGTATAAGTAATGGTTTCTTTAAAATTTTATAAGACGTCAGTTGAGACGCTAAAATGTGATCTTATCTTATCTTCTTAGGGGGCCAGGAAGACCTGGCGACACTTCGACCCTTCAGGATCTTTTGTGCCAAACCCCTGTCCACCAACGGTGCCCCAAGCCGATTTGGTGGACTTCACATACGCCTCAGAATTTCTTCTGAGGCGTATGTGAAGTACGTTGTTGTTAAAATGCGTAAGGCGTTGTTAAAATGTGATAGGTACCTTTTTATTCTCACTGTAACATCCTGTATCTCTGTTTCTTTACCAGTTCTGCCTTTTTGTTTAGAACTTCAGGCTGGCTATATCAGCGCAATAAGTTCGTGTCCTTTTCGTTTTTGTTCTACTTACACAGCTTTGCGATACTCGAGAAGGTTCTTTAGTTTCTACTGTAGTGCCGTCTCGTCTGTACGCCGATAAATCCGAACTAGCAACCTAAGAAAAAAATCACTATGAGAACAGTCGTATTCGTTTAACACACAGTAACATATTGTACATAACTTTTTAACTTTACTAAGTTTTACTAATAAACCTAATAAGTAGTTAAATATTGCCTAACATGAAAATTGAAATAGATTTGAGATTCATTGGATTTTGATTTGAACATCGCATAAAATATATATAGGAATATATAATGACACACGATTTTGTAGTTTTCAATGAGTTCCAACATTAATCACCTAATTAAAAAAAAACTACTTATATTGAACATATTCATAGACACTTTATATTGGCTTCCGTTCCAACTCCGACGCTCGTTATTTACCTTTGGAAACTATTAGGCGGGGCGTATATTTTCATATTTTGACCAGGCCAGGTGTCAGGTTGTATGTGTAAGACAAAAAAAGAGTATTTTCATCTCGTCTTAAACTCGTAGACCGGAACCATAGAATACTAGTACGCCCTGTCTGGGCAAAACCTGACAATATTAGCCCACCTAATGATTTTACTCAATTTACTTACAGCCCGAATTAAGTGATCAACCCTAGCACCTTATCCAATTATGATAAAGTTTAAATTTTTAATAAACTTGGTATTTTATCGTAACGCACTGACTGTATATACGATGTCACCATACGGGCGACGGGGTGGTGATATTGTATGAGTATCTTTTCCAACCCTCATGGTTTAATTAAAGCAATTAACTAAGTACATTACATTAGCATATTCAAACGATAACGAAGGACAAATTAAATAGTTAATTATTAATTATCATTGGGTATTTTAGTTGAGTTATATCATATTATGGTTTATATTACTACCATTTTATGGCGGACCTTGGTATTATAGTCGATCTTTAAGTAATGTAAACAATCTCAAATAGATTTTAATTAAACACGATAAGCTCAATTTTAGATTGCACAAATTGACAGATTTGTGCAATCTAAAATTGCTTTACCATTTTTATTTTATTTTGACTCAGATGCCGGTTGTACATTTCTATGATTAAAATATATTAATATTGTAACGCCTTTATTACTTAAAAATAAAAATGATCATCTTATTGATAAGATGATAAAGTTTAAATTTGATTGATCACATATTCAACCCAACTAGCAGACTGGCGTAATATCCTGCTATTTTATAGATTAATAGGTCCACAGTGTGGATAACATCGGCGTCCGGTGCCTAACACCAATATACCCCTACTTTAGACCTATTTTACAGCTTATGGCTACATATTTCGCCAGTGTGCTACCTGGGATATGTTTGGTTATCTAATTATTCATCATATATCATTATCTATCATCGGCCCAATGTGTGCTCGTAGGCATGTATGGCCTACCACGGTCACGCCGGGCCAACGTGTTTACCATCGCAGTAGTAGGCTTTGAAACGGTAACATTGTTGCCCGTCACAGCTCACAATTAGCACGGCACACAATTTAGGAATAAAAAGTTTTAAAAAAAGTGTTAAAAATTCTGAAGGCCAATAAAGAGATTTCACATTTTACCACTACGAAATAAATCCAATTATCGACTAAGATATCAGCTACTAACTACATACAATAAAGTTTACATGAAAATTATGCAACCAGACCTGTAGTAAGCTGATAGTTTAAACTTACTACAGTAACACAGAACATGAAGAGAACAAAAGTTAAATATACATACATATAAGTTCGATATTTGGCACACTTGATAATGTTGTGACTCCTTATTACCCCATCAAGGTAAATCCTTATTCGTGGCGCACCAAACAGTAAAAAAATGATACTTTATACAAACAAATCAAGTCGGAGCGGAGGTGACATAATGATGGGGTTGCTGGTTATTACAAATAAAATATTCGGCCTCACTCGTTTAATAATGCTGATAAACGACGCGATAGCACCGCCTAGACATTATTCTTTAATGGTTAATAACCTGCTGGTACATTTTGGAAGGTTACCTTTGAGTACAAATAAAAAAACTCGTTTGAATCAACTTTCGAGTCACGTATATTTGCTTTATTTTCTTCGAAATTATGTTGTTCGACCGATTGCACGGATTGAAATAGCAAACAGGCATGGCCCATCTGATGGTAAGTGAACCTGCAGAATTTGGATTGCACCGTTCTTTAACTAGGTACCTATAGCTTCGCAGCCGTAGCCAAAAAGGATTTTATTATATCGTCGACTCTCAGCCTCCGGAACAGGCTGGGTTTCGAAAAACTACAGCACCGTAGACCACATCCACACATTGCGGCAGGTGATACAGAAGACCGAAGAGTACAACCAGCCCTTGTGTCTTGCATTTGTGGACTACGAGAAAGCCTTCGACTCCATCGAAACATGGGCTGTTCTAGAATCTCTGCAGCGATGCCAAGTCGAGCCGCCATTAATTTTTGCTCATGTTTCATACATCTGTTTTTAATATGAGAGTTGCGCCAGACTGGCCGAAGCCGAAATGCAATCGGCTATCTAACAACAGACTACCCGAACACCCTGATTAAACAACATCTTTCTATAAACATCTGTTCCGCCACAAATATGATACGCCTCAGTTACTTAGAATATCAACATTAGTCAATCACGACTGTTGAACAATTATTTATTATCATCACGTAGTACTGTAGTACGGCAAGGCGCTACATGCTTGACAAGTTCTGTCGTGTTGATTGGTCGTTTGCGTGATTTAAACGTTTATAAACCGTTGATTGATGCTTTTGTTGGCTTATTGATCGATGAGGTAAATAGTGAAAATGCGACGCCCTTTTTTGTGTCAAAAATGATAATGTGTATAACTGACTCCTAAGTGTTTTGGCTCGCACTTTTACAATACAGGTACAAAATAAAAGGGTTTTTTAAAAGAGTAAAAAAAACTTACATCATTCAGTCATCAGCTCGTCGACGTTCTTATCTTCTTAGGGGGGGGGGGGGGAGGTAAACCTAGCCACCGAAGGTCTTTCGGGATCTATTGTGTCAAACCCCTTCCGCCAACGATACGCTTTGGTAGACTTCACATACGCCTTAGATTTCTTCTGTAATATATGCAGGTTTCCTCACGATGTTGTCCTTCACCGAAAAGCCTGTGGTATTATAAATAAAGCGTACTTCAGTTTCGTAAAACTCACTACTGAACTTGGATCTTGGATGTCCAAGTTCATGCCACCTCACTCTTCCTCATCTCGCAATTCATCATGAATTTGCTAGTTTTAAATTAGACTTTGATTCCATTGATAATGGTTTTTTTTCCCCGCAGCTGTTCGACGGCGATGCTTTGCGCGGCCATCATGACAGACCACTGGGAGCACGTGACGTGGGACCGCACCGCCCTCACCGCGCTCGCCAACGCTTCCAACACGGGCCTGCAGTGGCTGCTCGACGAGAAAGTGGTTAAGGTAATACTTTTAACACTTACTCCCGACACACTCGCTCATGTACACACTCTCTGGCACACTCACAACCTCTACACAAATACACTCACCAAAGCAATTTACTAATAACAAGATTCTTAGATCTGAAAACGTAGTGTTCAACCTATTGGTTTTATTTTTATATAAGTATATATTTTAAAGAATGAAGTGTCAAACGGCCAGACAGGTAGTTGGCTACTGTCACTTTACTGAAGCCTAACTCATTGGTCACAAATTCGTTACCACCTGAGGACTAAGTTGAAATAACTAGTGTGTCTGTAAATACATTAGCTCTCTCTAACCAAAACAAAATGCTATGCTATTTGGCAGCAGAAATAGGTCAGAAATTGGTACCAGTTCAACCTGACTCAGCAATAGAGACCTCGCACTGGGTTTACTATAATAACTCTAACTATCAATACACACACACACACTTTTACTCTCCTACACAGACACACCCCTCCCCAAACTACGTCACAAAATTATGTTACTACCATAAAACACCGTCCTTGTCGTGTATTCAATAACGTGCGGTATAACATCGTATAACAAAACAAGGCCGTAAATCCTATGGGATTATAAAAAGCCAGTTTATCTTTTATCTTCGTCAGCGGAAAATCTTTGAGCTATAAAATAAACACTTTACGCAGGGAGAAATGCTATAGAACAGACGTAAAATTCCAAATAGTTTATAGGTGGTTGATTGATACCACTTTATGGTATTAAAATCCTTAAATTAAAGTGTGGTTTAAAGATTTCGATTCTATAAAACGGTACCAACTAACCACTTTACAATAATTTGGAGCTATAAGACTATATGGTTTTGTAAATATTTCAAACTAATTAAAAAAGTTTTTTTCACGTGCAGTTATTTTCAATAACAATTGATTTACCATCGTCATCAGCCTACACCACTCCATTACTCCCACCGAAGATCATTGGAAGAGGCCCAAGACGCGCCACTGATCCCGATCTTCGGTCCTCCGCATCCAGTTACTGCCAGCCGCCTTTTTGATATATTCTTAGGGTATATAATGACGAACGGATAGATATCACGCCTGAGTTTACTATTGAACATGACATTTAAATCGCGTCAAGTTAGCTTGCAAGGTCCTGGCAGAATATCAGCTTCGGGTTGCTCGGCTTCGCGATATTATGCTGAGTCAGGGCCCTGTCTCCAGCACAGCGCAGCCCACACTGTTACTGTTTCATTGTTCTACATATTTGTTTGTTGTGCCTCTGTCCCTATCTTTGTTACATATGTAACATTGTATTTGTGCTGAATAAATGAATTATCTATCTGATGGTAGTTGGTCACTGTTGCCCATAAACCTACACCATTTGGAAGATGCAGCCACTGTCCTGCTTTTGGGGAGAAGTAAAACCAACCAAGAAAAATTAAAATTATATATATGTATTCTGATTGGGTCGTGGGCAAATACCCTAATGGCAGTTTGTTGCTATGTTAAGATTGCCGTGCGATTACTAGCCATCGGTGTACTGAAGACGCTAGCGGCAGGAGTCTCCTGATGAGGATTGCCAATAACGACGAACGTACCCCTGCTTATGTTTGTATGATGGACAGTACGAGGTCTAGTACTATCACAAACCAATTAATGGTTTACATACTAGTATGTAATTTTTTTTCTTAAGTTAGTATGTGATAATTAAATTTTTAAACGTCTGGGGCTAGGAGACGTCCTATACTACGACATTTTAAAAACAATAGGTATGAAAAATTAAGAATCAAACTGTTTATAAAACTAGTGTTTTTCAGATTATTTTAAAAGGAGTAAGCATAAACCTACCCTCAGATATTAGCCATGTTCTGTGTAGGTACATTAGTAAAATAATAAAAAAATACCTAGTTAATAAAAGTTAGTAGTTATTTATAAAAATTACAAGTGTTTTATCGTAACCTCTGAATTGGCAAATCAGCCAGCAAAACAGGTGTGCCAGTTTTCATGTCACCCCTATACTCGTCCCCTATACTAATATACATACTTAGTAATAGTTGTTGTTCAAACTAGCTTACCTTCCCGTCGTCTCACGCGACTAACTTCCCCATAATTGGAGTTGTAACTTTGCTGGCGCAATATTAGTTGATAGTTGAAAAAAAAAAACATACCGTCGAATTGAAAACCTCCTCTTTTTTTGAAGTCTGTTAAAAAGATGCAGATTTTTTTATATTAAAATAAGAAATTTATATAATTTATGAAGAGTGTAGAACAAGTATTCATTTAATAATACAAACATTCATTACATTTATTTAACAAAACTAAAACTAGTATAAGTAATAAATAAACCATAAAAATCTAAGGTAAAAAATATCTCCTAGGCTCTTACCCAAAAGGTTACTAGCGGCATTACCCCCACTGTATGTTAAGGCTGATACTTTGAGCGAGGTAATGCCCAGCCCTTTGGGTAACCTTAACATGACAAATTAGTGTCCTTACAAGACTGGCATTGACCTCCTGAGTCACAGGCCTCAAACACAATAAAAAATAATTTTAAAAAAAACTTTTGAAACGCAAAACTACAGACAGAAGTAGCTGCTCAGCTCACCACAGCTGCGATGTGCTACGGCGTAGCGCTCGTAGCATTTACTTCCTTAGTTATGTCAAAGAGAATTATATTACTAGGTGTTATGTCTAAAACGCATGCCAGAAGCGTCGTGAGATAAATTGTTGTTAGTTATAGCGGCGGTTCCCGCTAAACAGGGCGTAAAAGCCATTTTGGGGAAAGAGGCCAAGTTAACTTCTTAAATATATGCCTCTGACAATTGAAATTACATGGTGTTGTGGCTTATTAAATTGTAAGAGCCTGATATTTTGAAATATAATTTTAACTAGATTTAAAATAGTTATATACAAAAAAATGTTTTTTGTAAATTTTGAAAATCCTTGTCTATCTTTGTAGCGTATTGGTATTCTTACATGGGTCTACCATTGTATTTTATTCAATATTGGCTTTTTAAAAATACTAACGATAATGCAATAAAATAGTTACATATTCAACAATAGAAATAAAAGTGTAAGAATTCTCTTTTGAAAATATAACTTAAAATTTTCTTCTTGACTAGAACAAAACTCCATCTTCGCTTCGTTCACAAGCGAAATTATGCAACCGCCGCGCATGTATAAAATAAAAAGGGAGTTATAAAGAGCACCACGAAGTTTTTGAAAAATTTTCCGTCCACTAAACTTTCCCGGAGGCAAACTTGATCCATAATAAAGTGCCTTCGCAGTCTACGGATTTGGGACGGTTCTTTTATTATTCATTACTATTGCCCGTGTTGCCTAACTTTTCCCTTTTATGCTTATTCAATATAATCATTATTATCATATTAATATATTATCAAAGAAGATCGTGTTTTCATCCCTACATATTATAAAACGCAACGTCACCGTCTGTCTATCCGTTAGTGTGCTTATAACTCGAGAACCACGTATCCGGTTTACGTTTAGTTTTTTAAATTCATAGATATGTTCTCTGGACAGGTTTTAGTACATATTTTGTTA
Organism: Esperia sulphurella; assembly: GCA_947086405.1. Lineage (NCBI taxonomy): Eukaryota > Metazoa > Arthropoda > Insecta > Lepidoptera > Oecophoridae > Esperia > Esperia sulphurella. The sequence continues at coordinate 11,861,047 of OX352267.1, forward strand.
CGTTAGGTAACATAATAAGGAATAAGGAGTAACGGTACGTAATAAGTATTAACATAATTCTGTAGTCCACACGAGCGGAGCCGCAGGCACATCGAGTTATTAATATAATGGAGGTCTAGCACTGCTGTAGCCGTCCAGCCTATCCATATGGCTGAAGGCATAGGGGCGTTGGACGTTTAGCCTAGCCCAGCAGTGGAAAGGTAGTTTGTTGAAAGGCTACTGATCGAGTCTTGTCATGTCCATGCTAGAACTGTTTGTATTTAGTATTTCCTATAAAGGTTCATTAGGACATATCAGTGCCGCCTCAGTCCTGAGTCAGTATTTTTTAGTTACGAGTAGGTTAAGGAATAATGTATCATTACGAATACAATAAAGGCTATTCATCCGTCATGCGTCGGTGGTCTAACTAAAAAGACTGTCTCAGGCCTGAGTCAGAACGGATATGTCCGAATGAACCTTAAAGCGTTAACCGTTGTGAGGTAGGGAGTGCCTACCTTGTGTCTTGCCTTGTGCTGAATACATATCGTTGTTCAAGAAGTCCTTCTTTTATTTATCAATTGCTGGTCCATCCTGTCCACAGTCATACTGTACGTAGATCTCATCATTACTGTACTGTGTGTGCCCCTACCCAAATAATAATTATAAAGGTCCTACCTAAACATTTGTCATGATACCACAGACGTATAATGGAATCCACATTTGAAATCAGCAAAGATTCGGAATTAATTGAGTTTGAATTTAACGTAATCCATCTCAAAGCTCGGAGACGTCTCACCTTGCATCCAGACCTATTTCTGTCCGACCGTTTTCAAACCTTATTTGCCAAACTTGGCGCGATAGTAGGCATTTTACAACAATAAACCCTTGTTTTATTATTCAAAACTAGTCTGAAACAGTAAACTACCTAACTAAAATTATGAGTTTACGCTCTAACTATTCATATTAGAATAGGATTAATAAACAAATGTTACGGATATTCTAACTCCAGTAACTCAGATCTCCTTCTAGCGATAGGTACGGAGTTCTAATTAGGATTTGTTAACGTTCAGAATTTATAAGCTATTCGTAGTCATTTTGTGGTTAGGGGACTTCTGACTCAGGTTTTTTTTGTAATGTTCTAAATTTAGTCCGCTTTTTACCGCTCAGCATATCCCGTCAACGGTAAAAATCTATGAGTTTGTGACTCCTAAAATTTGCAATTTCCAAAGGGCATGTTACAATTTTCTATAGAGCCTGCCATACCTACTGTCGGCCATTTTGAAAATTCTATTTTAATATCTCGGAAAGTCGACCCTTTAGGATACTTGTGTATAATTTTTTTTGGTTTGTATTGAATTCTATACATATTTCAAGGTTTGATCAGTGGCCGCGATTTCAAGAATTTTTCAAAATGGCTGACAGTAGGTAGGTGTGCCAAAAGGGTAAGATGGCCTTTTCAAATTGACCAGATTAAAAAGATCTATCAATATAATCTATCTTACCCATTCCACAAAACCTACAGATAATGTAGGTAGGCGGCCAACCTATAACTCAGCTGCGCTGTTCAAGGGTATCATGAACATGTCCAAATTACTGAAGTTTGTATGAAATTAGAGGTTCACCCGACGTCTGATAGATCGAGCTGTCTAACCACCGACCAGAGTGTTTCGTGATTTATGGTTTCAGACATCCAAATGTAGGGTACTTCGTCTAACTTTTTCCCTAATGATTTTAGAGCAGCTTAATGACTCGTGGTAATGCTTCTTTCAAGTTTCCCAAGGACAAACAAAAAAGGAAAATACTGAAACATGGAAGCCCAAGCCTTTCTTTTTTTGTGTGTTTTTATTTTCATCATCATCATATCAGACCCTTAGACGTCCAAAGCTGGACATAGGCCTTCCCCAATGAACACGACCACACCCGGTCGTCGGCCCTCCGCGTCCAGCCGCTTCCGTCCACCTTTTATTATTATTAGTCTTTTTTTTCTATTTGCTTTTGGTTTATGCCTAGCAGTGGAATAGTGGAAAATTAGTAATAGTTTCACAAAGATAATAAGAGCTTTCTGATTCGTCGCTAGTAATGCATATATTTTGCAAAAAAGACTTCCATAAAAATCTCTAACCTGTAGTAGAAAACTATAACACAATTAATCAGTCAGATTTCAAATAATTTAAATAATAAGTTTTACAAAGAAACCGTCGGCATCGTTTCTTACATCCTTCGGCTAATTACTTAAGTCTTATAACCTTCATAGTTCAGGGTCTGTGCATTCCCCGGCCCTTATCGGATGACCTTGACAGCAGTTTTACTTCACTGGTAGCTGTAGAGTGATTCGAGTGATCAAGGTTAACTTATGATTTATATCTCGAATTCGCAGCATACCTCTTTAATTTTATGGTTTGGAAACATGGCAGAAAGGCAAGCGGATTTTGATTATGAACGTTTAAATGCACAAACTTGTTAGATGGAAAATATTTTCTTAGAGTTCATTCATGCAGTCCTCCCGGGTGTGAGCTACCACCCTAAGCTTTTACCTTATTTCTAGCACGAAAAAGGTGCTCACGAAAGAGGTAAAGTAAAAGCAGCACAATTATAATAAGAGAGGCAGTGTCAAGACAAGCACATGCAGAATTTTATATGAGTCTAGAGCTATAAAATTCTGCAACGGCTGCAACTAGAGATGAAAATTGTTGGGAGAATTTCTGAAGTTGGTGGAAATTTTGAGAGTTATCTAAAATGTTTATTAAAATAATAATGGAAACATTTAGGACTAAACAAACAATGTTCTTAGTACATTTGAGGCTTCCAAATTATATTTTAATTAACGGTAGATTCTATTAAAACCTGACTATACAATATGAATACCTAGTTTTCCTTATTTATAGTAAAATAATATTACGTTTTTATAGTTAACTAGCTGTTGCCCGCGACTTCGTCCGCGTGGACAACTTAACATCACATTATGTATTTCCCGTAGGAATCAGATGTTTTTTCGGGTCAAACTATCCTATGTCCTATTCCAGGACCTAACCTATATGTGTACCAAGTTTCATCCCGAGTAACAAACATTCAAATATCCAAACTTTCGCATTTATAATATAGTAGGATAGGATATGATGTCTGCTTTCATTGCTGTAACCAACTGGGTACAAAGTACGGAGGCGATAAGCACAGTGCTAGTAGCGATCGGTACCTTAGCAATTTAGGAAGTTACCAAAACTGAATATTTCCGCTTACTAGAGCTGTCGTTTACCGCTCTTTCTGCATATTTTATCTAAATATAGAAGCATGTTATTTGTTGAGTTTTATATTTTTAAAGTTTTTACTGTCTTTTCTTTAAGTATAATCATGGAAATAAGCTTGAAGCGAATTTGTGGCAACCCTAACCTGTGACCGAAGTTACCTAATTAGTAATGAAACATGTACATGCTTAGTTGTAATTGAATTAGACAGCAATCATGCAAATGGATACCATAAAGGGTTCCTGTTAAAGACCGCTCTAGTTAAATTAACAATTTACAACTTTAATTCGTAACTAATGGATATTTACAAACACTTAATTGATGGAGTTTTGAAGTATTGTTTGTAATTAATAAGCTTTCAAATTAATAGCTCGCACACATAACCAGAAGAATTATTTCGATGGAATGCGTGGAGGGTGAAGTGGCCTTTCGGGGCAACATAATCATTATTATTATTTATTTGAATCGGAATAGAAATACATCCATATGGTTAGTAAAACTTAAATACTATGTTAGTAAACCTATAACCTAGTTTCTTACATACCTAAAAACAGGTTTCAACAGCCCCCCACCCAGTGTCTGACGATGGGGACGTCGAACCTCTCATCTATATCATCTTCAGGATCCCATTAGCGCTGCCCCGCAGCCTGCGCATCAGGGAGCTCTGTTTATTGCGCATTTTTGCAGTAAAATCGTGTATGCAAGCTCACAGAACCGATATAATCCATACAACCGCCTTGTAAGTGGCTGAGTAAGTTGTTTGAGCGTTGCACTCGGGAACGCAAGATGTCGAACGTTTGTTTGAGAAGAGAAACTTAGTTACTTTAAAAGTAAATATATAGTTTCGTATAAGGAGATTTTAAGATCCCACTGTATTTATAGATATAATTTTACCCCCGGAAATACAAAGTTCCAACGGTGATATATCTGCGACGTGGGCGGCGCAGTAGTAAGGAAGGCTTTTTACGCATGAGAATCGCGACAGATGTTAAAAAAGCCCCGGTACAAAAGCTACCCTTCGTTGGTATTTAGGTGAAGGTTGCGATTTGCGATAGTGGGGGTAATAATATAAAACACAACGCGCTTCACCAATCGTTCGACTCGCTATCGTTGCCTTGCGACTGCACCTTACTTCCTCACGCGATCTGGGTTAGTGCGTTGCTTCCTGACCTTTTATGAATGACGCAGGAAAATGACGTCGTATGAAACATTATAACGGGAAATATAACTCCCCAAATATTTTTTGTCCGAAGTGGAAAACGGACAGGCTACTGACGGAACAGGAATTTGCCTTCAAACCGAAACATGTATACCTAACTGTATATTGGTGAATCAGCTAAACGGATTTTTTCTTGTTAAAGTCCCAAAAAGTGAAAACTTTATAAATTCTGATTTAATTATAGAAGTTAGCGGAAAAAGAGCGTTTGCGGAGAAAAGTCGGAGGGGAATGACGTTTTTTTCGTTACGTAACACACCCTGACCACCAAAAGTAACAAAACCTTTAGGATTTGCGTAAAGCATAGGCGAAAAGCAAATGGGCACTCTTCAAATTGAAATCCCTGCTGTTAATAATAGGTTTATCATCATCATATCAGCCTTTCGGGGTCCACTGCTGCACCACCACTAACTGTCCTCCGCATCCAGACACATTTTTGTTTGGTCTTCGGTCCATCAGGCGGCTGGCCGTCCCTTATTATAGAACTTTATTGGTTAACCTTACATTTCAGATCGAGGAACCGGGGCATCGAAGAGGAGCATCCACATTTTTGGTTCCCATGAATGGCGGCATATGGACCATGTGCGTGTCCTTGGAAGGTATTTAGTTTCTACATAGTGCAGTAAAACCTTTTTATTTACGACAGGCATCTTTGCATGAAGGAAAAATAAATTCGTAGCGGAGGTGGCCACCAAAAAGTTTTATCTTCATGCATCGTTGTATAACTTTTACAAGTTAGTATTGGTTTTTTTTTTATTATTATAATTATTGATGGGTTTGCGCATGACCCCAATCTCACCTGATGGTAAGTGATGAAGAGGCCTAAGATGGAGCGCGCTTACGTGACCAATATTTATTTATTGTCGAGTCCATAGATTTTTGGTAATTAGTCTGAGGTCTAGTCTGAGGGTCGAGCTCAGACCAATATCTAAATTTATGGGGTCGAGTCCTTGTATTTTTTTAAATGTGCTTTACGGCTCTGGAAGCTAAGTCCTTTTGAGTCAGAAGAGTCCCTTGTCTATTATTCTTGCCATTCCTCAAAATAAACTAAAAAATAATAAGTACTTGCTTATAATTATCTTACTTTTTATACGTATGTATATTTCTTTGTGTTTACAGAGGAGGAAGTATCAATTTTGTCGAGGGCGGGGTTCCCCACGGAGCCCTTATGCACGTATTATTTATCAAATAGCGAGTATGAAGAGCCGCGAGCTGACTGGCAACACCGTAAGTTACATTAATATATATCTACTAGACACGAGTGTCGCTTCTCTATATTTCATTCCATACCAATAGTCATACGAAAACCAACACTATTTGCGTCTCGATAACATGTATATAAAAGGCTCACCAGCGGCAAAAATAGGTTTGTATTACCATGTAAACTTTGTGGTCCACTTCGGAATACTATCTATTATTTATTTTGTTGTCGAGACGCAAATGCGTTTGTTTTCATAAGCGATCACGGCGGACAGCAGCGAATGTGTCGCTTTGAGCGAAACTTTTTTTTGGTCCATTTTTTTATCGTTCTACCGCTCTCGGCTTTGAACAGAGCTGATTCTAATATATTTTTAAACATATGTTAAAATCTCCTCCAATTACAATATTTAAAGATTTAGTTACATCAAAGCCGAGTCAAAATAAAAAATAGCAAGACTAATATGAAACGAAAATCTTGTTCCTGATTGTTCTGTACTATCACCATCATCAGCCTGAAAGAGTCCACTGTTGGACATAGGCCTCTCCCAAGGCGCGCCACTGAATTCGATCCTCGGTTCTTCTCATCCAGTCACAGCCAGCCGCTTTACGCCGATCGTCGCTCCATCTAGCCAGGGGGTGTCCCACACTACGCTTGCCCAGTCGCGGTCTCCACTCGAGAACTCGCCTACCCCAGCGGTAATCGGTTCTCTGACAGATGTGACCAGCCCACTGCCACTTCAGCGTACTAACTTTCTGTACTATCTAAAAAAACTATTAATTATTCTGCTACTCGCGAGATCGTGGCATCCTTGCTGCCGCTATGAATAGAGCGAATGCCGCGGAACGTCTGTTGCATATGCACAGAACCTTAGTACCTAACCTAGTCTCCGGCTCATGGGCCATGATGTCAAGACATAAGTAACTGGTTTTCACTGACTGACTACAGTTAAGGAAACAATATTCCATCCACAACAAAGCGCAGTTTGCATTTCCGCGAAGCGATTATATTATTACATCTCTAGATTAACGATGGCTTTGAAAACTCATATAGTACAGACGTAGGGACGTAAGATAACCAAAATAACGTATGTACCGTATCAGTTAGTATTTTATCTATATGACAAGTATTCATATATTGATTTTCTAATACCCAGGTAGGTACCGCATTGGCGTTCTCCATTGCGGAGGTGTGCGGATTTTTCTTATGAATTCCTGAACGCCTTATAAAACTGAAGTCGTAGCCAACCAACTGTAATAATCTGAACCTTTATCGTGAAGCAGGGGTGACCAATTTGAAGCGCAGGATAAAAAAATAACTTTTGAATTTGTCGGATCACAAAGTTTAACGATGGAGTAGGCGAGGCATTAACTTCAGAACTAATCAAACTCGCTCAAAAGTATAAAATAAAAGCTACCTATTCAGTTAGTTGGTATCTCTTTAATGTAATAAATGCTTAGTTACTCAAGATTTCTAGTCATTCTCTCAGATTTATATACGAATTTCTCAAATGCATATACACATAAACTGTCTTGGCTAATCCTAATATATTTTCTCCTGTATCACACCCCTGGGCACTCAATACAAGCAAAAAAAAGCAGGCGCGGAAACTAGACATTATTTGTTTTACCCTATCGATGCTTACTATTCTGCTCCAAGCGTGGACCTGTAAGCTAGGCAAAAATTTGGCTGACAGTGACGAATCAAGTGTTACATAGTTCTTACCTGTCTCGGTTTAAATACATTAGTAGGTAAGAAACAAACATCCTCTCACCCCAAACGCATACACCGTCTCCGTTCCGTCGTGGGTAAACAGGCGCGATTTTTTTTACTTCGGAACAATAATTATAGGCAATTCTTATTATCTAAATCTTCTAATAAAAAAACTTACAATTCCAAGGAGTTTAAGCATGAACTCCTTGGACGAAAAAACATTAGATGACATATGTTGAAAATAAAAAGAAATAATATTTGTTTAGTAAAGTTTTAAATACTACAGCTAAGCTCTTCAATATAGTGTTTATATATGTATGTATGTAAACGCTTTATTGTACCAAAATTAACAACAAAAATAAATAAAAGAATAAATTTGTGTACAAATAGGACTTATCTCACTTAGGGATCTCTTCCAGTCCACCAGTCCTTTAAGTTACTCTATACCTTAGAGTAACTAAAAGGACTGGTATAATGCGTTTAGTACCAAAATTATAAAAGAATCTTACTCATCGAATATACACTTAAACTAAAGTATAATATTAAATAAACATAAATGATACAATATATACTAATACAACTATCTATATTTTATTGTATACTAGCTGTTGCCCGCGACTTCGTCCGCGTGGACAACTTAACATTACACATTCTTATGTATTACGTGTATTACTAAATCCTAAAAGAAATCTATTAATCTGATTATGCATTAAAAATATTTATATACATAAAAAACATAATACCCAATTGAACCTCCTTTTTTGAAGTCGGGTAAAAATTAGCGTTCCCGCGGCGGTTTCGCCCGTTGGACTACAGTTTTTTAGGTTTCCGTAGCCAAATGGCAAAAAACGGAACTCTTATGGATTCGTCATGTCTGTCTGTCTGTCTGTCCGTCCGTATGTCACAGCCACTTTATTCCGAAACTATAAGAACTTACTATTGAAACTTGGTAAGTGGATGTATTCTGTGAACCGCTTTAAGATTTTCACACAAATATAGAAAAAAAAAACATTAAATTTTGGGGGTTCCCCATACCTAGAACTGAAACTCAAAAAAATTAACACATACGTGTGGATAGGTCTTCAAAAATGATATTGAGGTTTCTAATATATTTTTTTTCTAAACTGAATAGTTTGCGCGAGAGACACTTCCAAAATGGTAAAATGTGTGTCCCCCCCCCCTGTAACTTCTAAAATAAGAGAATGATAAAACTTAAACTATATTCCCCCCCCCCCCCCCTCCCTCCAATTGGTTCTTTCCATACCCTTTCTTTCTTTCCTTCTCCATCCCCTTCCCACAACGTTGAAAACCCTTTCCCCCACCCCTTCCCTCTCCCTACTCCTACCTCTCTCCCTTCCCTTAACCCACCCCTTCCTACGCCCTTTATTTACCACTGCCCCCTCATCTTTCCTCTCCTACCCTAATCCCTCTCTTCTTTCCCATCCGACTTCCTTCCCCTCCTATTCCCTTCCTATTTTGCATATCCAATTAACTGTACAACAAAATGTCTGTCAAACTGCTGGACATAGGCCGTCCCCAATGAATGTCACAACGCCCTACAGATCCAGCCGCTTCCGGTCATCATCTTCAGGTCGATGTGGATGGACCACCTGGCGGCAGGGCGTCCCACCCTGCGCGTGGGACGTCGCGTCCCACTCTAGAACCCGTCTGCCCCAACGGCCGTTCGGTACTACGACAGATGTGACCTGCCATTTCAGCTTACTAATTCTTTCGGCTATGTCGGTCACCTTCGTTATTCATCGGATCTCCTCATTACGAATCATATCCCTTATAGAGACCCCGAGCATTGCCCTCTCTATAGAGCTCGCAGAGCCACTTGAATCTTGTGGATCAGGCCCACCATCAATGTCCACGTCTCCGCGCTGTAATCATGACAGGCAGGACGCACTGATTAAAGATTTTTGTCTTTAAACATTGTGGAATAGGTGACGTAAAGACTTGACGCAGTTTTCCGAATACTGCCCAGCCTAACTGGATTCTTCTGTCAGCTTTTGAAATTGATCCTACCCAACTATATTGTCTGTCCTAGGCAGACGTACTCCTGAACAGCTTCGATATTGACATTGTCGACGATCACCAGTCTAATACAGGGCCACTAATTATCAAATAACGAACTTTTTGTATCGAGACTTGTGGAAATACCTGAAATACATCTGCTAAAATAAATCTATAAATGAGCTTTAAAACATCTCTGTCACTTTCTGTCAAGTTCTTGCATCGACCAGTAATGTTGAACTACACTTTCATACAAATGATATGAAATGAGAGGTCAACTTGTATATCAGCATCCTGACATTTTAGTGAGATATGACTTATACCAGTATGAGGCCCGAACTCAAAGCTATTAAACAGTGAAAACGCCGTCAAATTCTGTTCAGCAGTTTCCAAGATTAGCCCGTACATACATACATACATACAGACCGAAACGAAATTTTTTATTTATATTTTTGGACTCTACTGGTCTTCAGTAATGCCCGGGCAGTGAAATTTTTTTTTTAACTTCAATGTACAGGTTCGCTTTTCTTTTGTTTTTTCTACTCTTTTATTATATGTATAAGATAAGATGTTATTCAGGGATTATACACTATCACTGTAGTAACAATCTAATAAATAAAATCGTAAACATCGCGTGTCTGTACATTGAAGATATTTGCAAAATATCTTCAATGTACAGACACGCGAAAAAATTGAGGGGTCTAAGGATAAGTAATAGAACACATTTCAATCATTTTTGAAATTTTTGTTTGTTTATCTGTTTGTCTGCGAGTCTGTGCACGCATCACATAAAAACTACTGAACAGATTTTGATGGACTTTTCACAAAAACATGGGGCTTAACTCAACATTTAGTCTTTATTTCATCGCAATTGGCTAACTCAATCAAAAGTAATAGACATTTTTAGTTTTCAAATACATTAGTAGGTAAGGTTAGTATGCAATATATTGCTCATAATAGTATTTCCGTACTATTCAGATTGCGATGAGTGGATTACATTTGGAGCTGCGAGTAGGAGTTGGAATGGGAGTGGGCGTGGGCGTGGGAAAAGGGGAGTGGGTGTGGGAGTAGAAGCGGGAGCGGGAGCAGGAGGGGAGGGGGAGCGAGAGAGGGAGCGGAAGCGGGAGCGAGAGCGGGAGCGGAAGCGGAAGCGGGAGCGAGAGCGGGAGCGGAAGCGGGAGCGAGAGCGGGAGCGGAAGTGGGAGCGGGAGTGGGAATAGGAGTGGGAGTGGGCGTGGGCGTAGGAAAAGGGGAGTGGATGTGGGAGAGGAAGCGGGACCGGAAGCGAGAGCGGAAGCGGGAGAGGCTCGGGAGCGGGAGCGGAAGCGGAAGCGCCAGCGGAAGCGAGAGCGGGAGTGGGAATGGGAGCGGATTATCTGTAGTTCACGCGAGCGGAGCCGCGGGCACAGCTATTCGTTAATAAATACCATTCACTGTTACTGTGATGAACAGTGTACACCCTGCCTAAAGTCGCCCGTCGACGTCGATTAAATAAACCTGATAGTTGTATAAGTAGCGCGGCAACTCGTCATACGACTTCTGAAGAACGCTAGAAGTGTGGTCTGCATAGAGTTTTCTACATGTTCCCTGAATAAATACTTTTCCTCGGAATAATCTCTTTTCAGATTTCTCAATTATTATTTTCTTTTTATATCAGTTTTGAAAATCAAAGATCAGTTTAGCTGGTTTTAGTAGACCTCTGAAATTTATTATCTTTGTACTGCACTAAAGTTTTTGTTGCTGGTTATCTATTTCTTGGATAATTATGGAGATTTTTTTTATATATTATGTTATTCCGGGATATACACTGTCACTTTGCAAAGTTTCGTCAAAATCCGTTCGGCAGTTTATGCGTGATGCCCTAACAAACATACAAACAAACAAACAAACAAAAAAATTTTAAACTGTTTTAACATGTTCAGTTACTCATTTTAAGTCGCCCTGGTTGGTTTTTTTCCGAATATATTCAATGTACAGACTTTTTTGCATTTACGATTTTATTATATGTATAGATACATAAACTCACATACACATAATACATAAATAAATACATAAGTGAAACCGTTTACTTATAATCTACTATGACTGTAAAATTTTCAGAGCCTATTAAACTAAAGATGAGTTTTAGATCGATATTACGAACCTCAAGCGACCCTCAAATTACGCGTTGACCAGACCTGCGGTAAAGCGTAAATATACATATTCAACGGCGAAAATCAAGGCACGCGTAAAACGTAAACACCCTCATTTTCACTCCTCGTTGCGTTCAACCTTGGGAAGCTCTGCCATTCCGACTTCATTTATCATTATTGTTACGATGCTAATGGAAAAATCAATTTCAATGGCGATACAGTTTGAACGGTGCAGCGATTCGCAAGTCACTTTTGCAAGATATATTCCCACGATTCTTATCATTAACCATCGTAGGTATAGTTGACGGCACGTAACTTGAGCTCTGATTTGTATGAGCGCTGGTACAAATCCGAGGTCGTGCCTATCCATACGAACTTTACATAAAATTCGTATGGATTTTTTAATAAAAAGCGAAATCAAATCAATCGATGGATTATAGTGTAAAAAAAGGAATCTCTAATCCATTGACGGATTGATTAGAGTGGATCAAAAAGTGGATTCAAATCTATTTTTGGATTTGGCCAGTGGATTAGAGTGGAATAAATTGCTGGTCAGTCAGAGCCGCAATTAAGTTTTTTATTGCGCCCCCGCACCATGCGATCTTCGAGTGCGCCCCGCACTTATTATCGCTTTTAGTGACATGTTGATCGTGCAAAATTTAACACGACTTCTATACATATGATAAAACAGCAGAAAAACAAAAGAAAAGCGAATCTGTACATTGAAGTTAAAAAAAAAATACACTTCCCGGAAATTACTTAAGACCAGTAGAGTCCAAAAATATGATTAAAAAATTTCGTGTCTGTCTGTATGTACGGGCTAATCTTGGAAACTAATGAACAGAATTTGACGGCGTTTTCACTGTTTAATAGCTTTGAGTTCGGGGCACAATCTGCTATATACTAAGCCTATATTTGTGTCTTTGTTGATTTTTCAAAAAGCGCTGAATGAACTTCGATAAAATGTGTATGGGACCACCTCTGAAGTATGATCTACCATACAAAAGACGAACCATCAAAATGCATACAGAATTGGCGGAGTAATCGCGTAACAAACATACAACAAAAAACATACCGTCGAATTGAGAACATCCTCCTTTTTTGAAGTCAGGTGAAAATAGGTGTCAATAAGGGAGGGGTATAGGAGGGTAAAGAAGTCGGAAGGAAAATAAGAGAGGGAAGGGGAGGGGAGGATGGGAGGAGGAGTGATAGTAGGAAGGCGTTAGGGGAGAAGGAGAGGAAAGATGAGGTCGAGACTAGCGGAAATGGGAGGTAGTAGGACAGAGGTAGGAGGGAGCGAGAAGAGGTTGGGGAAGGGGTTTTCAACGTGGTGGGAAGGGAATGAGGAAGGAAAGAACGAAGGGGGTATAGAAAAAGAGAATAGGAGAGGGGAAAGGGAATATCACCTGCGATATATTTTTTTAATAAAATAAATCTCATTACTTCTTGCACAATATTAAAACATAAAAAATATAAATAATTATATGATAATCTTTTAATTCATGATAAACATGAAAAGTGTTAACTTTAAAAAAAACACATTAATTATGTGGTCCAACGGATGGAACCGCCGTCGGCACGCTTATTTTATGTATATAAATATTTTCAATGAATAACCAGATTAATAGATTTCTTTTAGGATTTAGTATTATATAATAATGTGTAATGTTAAGTTGTCCACGCGAACTAAGTCGCGGGCAACAGCTAGTACACAATAAAATAATTAAACATATATATAAATATATATATACATTTTTATCAAAGGCTTAGAATTATCAAACTTCATTCCTGTGCCCTTAATGTTCCCTCTCTTACTACGGCACTGTATACAGCTTTTATGAAACAGGCTTTCATCGTTGAAAGGGGACTGTGACGTTCTTTGAATTATTAATGAATGTTTTCAAGTTACGGACGCGTTCAAATGAGTCATAATAATGTAGGTTCGTGCTGTAATTTCAATTCGAATGGGCCTCGATTATAAATTACGATGCGATTTCGTACTACTCCACTCCAATAATTGTTGGGTATATAGTAATTTTCCATTATCATAATTCCAATAATTTATGGACAGCTCGCTGTTCCCACCGAATAAAATCGTAAATGAAAAATATCGATATTACAATATTTAACTAACAGGAAAAATAAAAAACTGATATTGTTGATATCTAAGGAAGTATCAATAATAGAAAATCCGTAGGTATATCTAATGAAAGCTGATTTTTTTACAAAATTTCATGTTATATTAATATTTTGGAAATAGTTATCAACTACTAAGCAATTCGACAAAATGTTGGTTACGGAAAATTTAAAATGTAAGGTTGAAACAGTAACACCTCATTACTATATTCGAGTAAACAGTTTAAATTATTCGCTGAAATTTTTTGGCCAATTTATTTTTAGTAATTAGCTGTTACTACTTTGTTCGGTCTATTTTAGAAGTTTGTCCATAATAGTTACAAACGTTTTGTAGCCCCACAATTGCTATCATTAACTATAAAGAAGAAATGGATAAACCGTTCCTCAATTGAAAAAAATTTCACCCGAATAAAGCCATAATCGCGGTTACCGGCCGCGGCTTTATGTATTAATTTGGCAATATCATGTAGGTACTACTTTTTTTGAGTCATAAAATTCGCAAACACTATGAACCGAATAAAATATTTTTGCAAATATCTTGATAAAATCGAACAAGAAAAATCTGGAAAAAACTACAGTGGTTTATTATTACGGCCTTGACACGAAAACAATAGTAAACGCACTTACGATTTTATTCGGTGGGGACGGCGAGCTATGCTTTGTACCTTTTAATCGTAGCTGGTATTCACGGGTAAGCGTAACGTATAAATTATAAGACAACGCAGGGCAACTATGAACAACGAATTATATTTTATTATTTTATCCTCTCTAATAGTCAAACGTAGAGTTGACTTCTGTTAGGTACCTACCCAAAAGCACATAATAATTGATATCATCATGATCATCATATCAGCTTTTAGACGTTCACTGCTGAACATAGGCCTTGCCCTAATGAACGCCCTCACACACACCGCATCAACAAAATTGAGATGGAGTTATATCTAGGCAAATATATACGTAAATATTTGTCAGGACGAGTGCAGCTTCCTCCGCTGACTGAAAGTTCAAGACTAGTTTTTAGTTTGAGACTGAAGAGGTTGAGTGAAAGAGGTCCCTAAGTGAAATATCCGCATCTATGTAAATTTTTTCTTCTAATTTGTTTATGGACGAAATTAGCATTTCTGTTACATTCCTCGGTCAGCACGCGGAAAAGTATCTCGTATGTATACAGGGGAATTCAAACATTTTTACTGAAATATGATGTATAAGTATGACTACGAGGACATCTATATCCTCGTAGTCATACTGATATGATAAACTAGTATGACCACGAGGAAACGCCGGAAAGATACCGCTTTCCATTGCAAATTGTCTATATATGTTTGCCACTTTAGAGCGGGTTTTTCTATTATAAACCTTTGGTATATTAGAACATTTTTTCCCAGGCATGCAGAATCTGTCCATCTCGTGCGCTCTGGTGTGTCTGATAGTGCTCGGTAGCGCGGCGCTGGTGGGAGCTTTCGGGATTTGCAAGCACCAAATCAGCGCTGTGCTGGTCACTGGAGTCATGTACTTGCTAGCTGGTTAGTCAGCTTTTTTTGGTATTTACTAGAGGAGCAAACCTGTGCTAAGTGATCACTGCCGCGCATACACACTTGTACAGGGAATCTACCAGTGCGTTGCCGACCTTGAACAACACTTTTTAGGCTCCTTTTAAAGAAACGCATGTCGCAGCGCAGTGGGAAAAGCTCAGGGGGTAAACCATTTCAATTTTGCACTTACGCCCAAGAATGATCCCTTAAACAGTATCTTCACGTCATTTGATGGAAGGAGACGGAATGTGCTTCGCTTACTCAAAAGATCAAATGTCCTCTGATCTGAAATCAGACTTATCAGTTGGGTATCGTCAGTCAACATGTAAAAAGTGGCATCTTTTTTTATTTTTAATCAGAAATATTATGAATAAAATCAAGAATGCCTTTGCAATGTATCTGTTGTTGATAATATAAACTTTGTTTGCAGGTCTGTTCGCAATGTTCACCCTAATGATAATACACTTCAAGCGCATCCAGCGCGTGTCGTCGCGAGGCAGCCACGGCGACGACACAGCCGACGGGGTCATCGGCCCCCGCACCCCCGCCCTCAACCTCCTCACCGCCAGGGAGTTCTCCACCTCCTGGTCGCTGGAGCTAGGCTGGGGAGGAGTCGCCTTAGCTACCACCACGTCATTACTGTGGATATTACTCTCCAAGATTATGAGATACAACCCTCTGTCTGCTATGCTTTTGTAAATTTAAGCTCGTTTTTACTGGCAGTCAATTAGTCATATCCTCTGATTTGTACTGGGGGAAAATTCTCGAAAGATATACATCGCACCTGTTTTATTTTGTACTTTGATCGGGTACAAATAAAGTTATATTTACACTGGTCGATTCTATTAACTCGACTAGGCCTCACAAATGACTGATATACAGCCTGCCCCCGCCCTCAACCTTCTCACCGCCAGAGTTCTCCACTTCCTGGTATCTTGAGCTAGGCTCGGAAGAGTCAGCTAGCACTACGTCACTACTGTCGAAGTTATGAGATTATAATCTATATATACTATGCTGTTGTAAATCAGATTCTTTTTAGCTTGTTGTTAGGGATGATGACGTGCACTAAAAGAGGTCTATGTCAAACTGTGGATATTTTTTTCTTTTAACTTATTAGTCAACCTGCTTTCCACCGTGGGGGCAACTCTCGCGAATTAAAGTGAGCTTTATTATCTCTTGGGAGAATTCAAGTCAGCATGACAGTGATGACCTTTCAAAATATCTATATAATTACTGTAAGCAGCACAAAAATGCGAAAATAATTTTATCTACATAAAAATGTAGTCAAATCAAAGCTTTGATTAAAAAGCCTAATTAACTAATTATTTATTTGTATTTGGCTAAAACAGGGCAAACTTAAAATAACTTCGTATTGAAGCGCAAGATAATTCTAATTGTAAACTAAGCGCCACTTCATATAGCATTTACGAATATATCTATCAGCCCACAAAATTTTATTACATCTTCGGCCTCTCAAGGTCTTTAACATATAACATAAGAATGTATAATGTAAAAAAATCAGATGTACACTAGACCAATTTAATTTCTGACCCATAAAATCATGCTATCCTTATTTTACACTCCCATACAACCAACCATTTTCTTTTTGTTTTCATCAATATTTACCATTAAGTATAATATCACAATCTGTCACATTGACAATTAGGTAAGTAGCTAATTATCAGAAAAAACAGACAAAAAAAATTAAATTTAATCTCAAATTAAAGTTGTTGACGGTACGCTGAAAGAACACTGTATAAGATGAACAAAATACAGTGTGACTTATGACGTTCAAGCTACGTAAATGCTCATATGAAGAGGCCCTTGTGCTTTATATTTTATAAATAAGCGTGTATAATCGCCGAGCTTGCTGCCGTCCATTGCTACATATATTCAATGTTAATGTTCAACTTTCTTCCTAAAATTATACTTTTCTTATTAATTGTTGTACCTATTTATACGCAAATCTATAACGTGCTTGAAAATGTACATGTAAATTGTTCTTTAAAATTGTACGAAACGCTTTTCTAATTGGAAAACTTTACCTGCTTTTATCCATTTATCTCAGCAAAAAAATGGTATCTCAGCTCCTGGTCTATGAATCTAGTACATTAATAATGTGACTTTATTTTGCTTAGCGTAGATTACATACAAGTAAATCTTTCAAAATGTAATTTATTAATTAAATATTGGGCTCGATTCTGAAGGCACAACGTTCAAATTTGACAGCACTAAAACTGTTGCTATCATTATCACACAGTATTACGAAGATAAAGACGAAACCAATTTTAGCACTGTAAATTTTAAAATGTGTGCCTTCAGAATCGGGCCCAATGTTTGCCTAAACAACCTTTTCAAGAACTTTTTTAGGGATCTGTCAAAACGGACACCCTATTTGTTATTATTTATAGGTAATATTATAGTTTCGATGTAATCTACTACACCATAGGTATATTTCAATATAATTTGCTATATCTATAGCTAATTCATAAAAATAGATTCTAGAATGGAAACAGAGTTACCTACAATTATGCAGTTTGAATGTAATGGTGCTGTGGTTAAGTATTTTAAATAGTATCAAATGTGACATTAATTTACAATAAGCGAAATATTAGCTACTATAGTTCGAATATTAGAACATATTCTAGAATTAGAATAGAGGATTATGTGACTACAAAATAATAGATATGTCGTAGCGAAATGTTGAAATTTAAGATTTTGCGGAATGCCTTGGAATATGTTGTTTTGCATAGGATCCCTTACAAGAATTAAAGAGTAGGTTTATAAAAAGCTAGCGAACTCATTGGTCAGCTGTTTGCCTAGAACTGAAAAGGTTATCAATTCGATTCCTGCTGGGTCAGACTTTTTTACAAGTTGGCCTGGTCTGTAGTTTAGGATAAAAAGGCGTAAAGAAGCCATTACCTTAGCAAGCTTGATTGGAGTTTTAGTTCGAATTCAAAAATGGACGACTTAGGAAGAGAACGAATTAGTAAAGTGGACGAGTTATGAAATGGCCGAGTTAAGAAAGTGGACGATTTAGGAAAGTGGTCAAGTTAGAAAAGTGGACGAATCAGGAAGTGGACGAGTCATGAAGTGGCCGAGTTAAGAAAGTGGACGAGTTAGGAAAGTAGGCGAATAAGGAAAGTGAACGAGTTAGGAAAGTAGAGAAGTTGGGAAAGTCGGCGAGTTGGGGAAAGTGGACGAATTCGAACTGAAGGTATAATTGTGTGAAATCTTTTGTTTCAACATTTCTCTGATAGACACAAAATGTATAACGTATCAATACCTACTTATATCAAATTTAGCTATCATTTAATTCTACGGGTTTTTATTATTATTTTTATGATAATTTCCTGCTTATTGGTAGTATTATTTATTGTCTATGCTATATATATAGCTTGTGCCATTAGGAACTGTCATGATTTATGTTATGGTGGGTGCATGCTTCAATGCACCAAACATTACTTCCAGACTTAGGTCTACGTGGTGTACTCGTGTGAATTGTTGCATTCCTCTATTTACCTATCATTCTGCGTTTGTTGACGTTATGCTATTTTTGGCATTTGAGTGTATTAGTATTTTGCGTGTATTGGCACTTTACGTGTATTGGCATAAGACGTCCTTATCATAAGTCTATTGACGTTCACTGGACATAAAATTTTCCAATGCGTTAACTTTCTTGAAACGTACATGAAAAAATATACAAATCAGCTCTCTCCCTATGTCAAGTTTTTAACACGCCAACGACGTCATACCGAAGACCCCTACCGTGACAGTACGTCTATGGACGTCCTATTCGTCGTTTAGTGCCACATCACGAACTCACGTCACGTGGGCTGGTCCACGACTGTGTTAATTCGTCACCGCTGTTACAGTTTCAAATTGAATAATTATTTAAAATTACGCTTCAACCGCACTGTTGTGACAAAGCGTTAATATATTGTGATGTCGATTGTAATATATTGTTGTGACGTTTGTTTCAGTGTATTTTGTTAGACATTTAAGTTTTAATGTTATTTTGTACTTTGAAAGCATAAAGCAATATTATTTTATCATATGTTGTTTTCTTTTATTTTTAAAATTATGATGACATGGTGAAGTGGAAATAAGGAAAATAAAGTAAATTCAAATATAATATAAATATTTATATCAATGTTTATTTAACCTAATATTTACAGAAACTTAACAAGATATTGTACGCCAAAACATAGTAACATTCAAATATTTAAATGTAGACAACATTAACAACTGCATTATTTAAAAGTATGTTTTGTGGCAGTGACGGTATGAGAAGAACCAAAGATCGGGTTCAGTGGCGCACCTTGGGAGAGGTCTATGTCCAACAGTGGACTGTTTCAGACTGATGCTGATGTTTTTGTGTTACTACTTTGAGCAATAACGTTCGCTACATTTATATTAAACACCTTTAAAGTAATGCACAATCATAATTGGGGTTCGGAATTAGGTAGTGTCATATACTTAAAAAACTGAGGGAAACAAAATAGAGATGTTGAGGTGAAGAAAAGGGATCACTAATAAAAAAAAAATATTTTTCAACAATCGGACATAAAATTATGATGTATTCGGTACTTGCCGACTTTTTTCTATTTCATATATTTAGTTCCATTTTTGCATACTATTAATTTAGACATATATATTAAGTTTTTCGAATGACTTCTGAGTCATTCGTAAAACTTAATATATATGTATATATAAATAATACTCTGGTTCATGACAACAATTAATAACATCCCGAGAAAAGAATGGCAACATTAATCTATCGCTCCATATTTCCCTCGCAAGTATATAAATGACACTACCTTATTCCGATCATAGATCATATATGTTACACTAATAATCAACACATGACTTTTAAATGTTCCTAAAATTTAATTAAGCTCTGTTGAAACTGATGGTAATTTCCGAGCATCGAGCTCCGACGCTTAGGATCTCTCAAATTCTCACTCGAGACAGTATTCTGGTGGTTAGTGATGTTGTAGACCTACCCTCATTCTCCAGTATCCCCTAAAAGCTCGTCCTCTATATCAATGTCCTCTGCCTTCCGCTTCTTCGGCCTCGGCCTCTTTCCGTGCATCATCTCCAGTTTTATCTTCTTCGATTGTTTCTTCTTCTCTTTCAATTGCAGTTTCCTCTTGGCGGCCTTCTCTGGGTTGTTGACTTTCTCTTGTAGCAATATCTGCAAAAACAGAAAGCAATAAATGGCAACGCAAACAGAAGAGCGAGATAATTCTGTGCCTCCAGTAAAAACGGATGTAACATCTGCATACCGACTGTAGCCAAACTATTTTGCAGCTAGATTGGCACTCTAACACTTTATACTACTTAGAGCACTCTCTAAAAGCATAGAATATTAAATATTACTACGTAAAGAAGTTACACTGCCCCCCCCCCCCCTCGCCAGTTCAACGTCGCCCGCAAAATAAGGCACGGCTGGCAGTAAGCTCTACTGGCACAAAGTTACTACGCCAGCACGCTATCGACCGGTGCCAAGAGTTCGACGCTATAAGTTAGAAAGAGAAGCACTTATGTTGTTTACGTACAAAGTAGTCATCTCACGATGACTATATTCGCGCGCTGGGTGCAGTAGCCCTACAATAATTTACGCATACATACAAACGTATACGGACACTCTTGTGCGCCTGTAATGGAATGCCGGGGGTGTGCTAAAAGGCTGAACCTTACCTTTCTCCTCTCCGCCCTTTTAATATTCAACCGCGTCTGCACCTCAGCAACCAGCTTCCCATACTCGATATCCCCGATCTTTCTTCTCAGTTTCTTCCCGAGCCTGCTGGCGAGTTGCTTGACAGACGAAGCTGGCGCCATCGCGTCGCCGGTGGACAGCTCGCGAACTATCGGCGGGAGTATCACGTCGATGGTACGGTGTAGATCTTCGCTCTCGAAAGCGCTGACTAGGTGCAGCCACATTGTAAATATTGATATTCTCTGAAATTGAATACATTTTATAATGTAAAAAAAAATAATTACATTATAAAACATCAATCAGGCCTCCCCAACCCGTCCGGCCAGCGAGGGGAGTGTAGGCCAAATCCTCCGTCTGTCTCCGGCAGATGAGAGAGGGTTGTGCTCCTGCAGTGGAGACAAAAATAACCTGATGATGAATACATTTTCTTTATTATTTCTTCATTTCAATTGAACTGTGAAAGAAATAGCATAAGAGCCGTGGTAGCTTAGTTGGTAGCGCACTCGCCCCACGTTCATTAGGTC
Source organism: Esperia sulphurella (assembly GCA_947086405.1). Classification (NCBI taxonomy): domain Eukaryota; kingdom Metazoa; phylum Arthropoda; class Insecta; order Lepidoptera; family Oecophoridae; genus Esperia; species Esperia sulphurella. Next base: position 11,882,457 of record OX352267.1, read on the forward strand.
GTGGATTCAAACCCCACCCGTACTAATGAGGTTTTCGAAACTTAAGTACGGCTTATTTGTAATACCACAGGCTTTTCGGTGAAGGAAAACACCGAATATATCTGCATATGCCAAAGAAGAAATTCTAAGGCGTATGTGAAGTCCACCAAATCGGCTTGTGGACAGAGGTTTGGCAGAAGATCCTAAAGGTCTTCCTGGCCCACTAAGAAAATAAGAAGCAGCATAAATGTTAGGATAGTCAAGTCGACAGTTGATGCTTTCAGAAATAAGCTGGATTCCTGGAAAAAATCTCACGTTTCTCTAGGCAAGATTTTATTTCGGGCCAACTATATCAGGGGATTCCGTAAAACACAGCACGCGTAACTAAGAAAATCGCGGGTGAAATTCTGGCGTGCGATTTACATTAATAAGTTTAAATGAATGGGATCAAATTATAAGGGTAAAATATAAGGGCAGGGTGAATATTCGAGCGTTATTACCATAATTCCAAAAGTTGATGAAAACCAATACAGAATCTGTGCTGGGACTCTGGTTTACTTATAGTATAATAAAAAATTATAATAATATATTTTGCACCCGCATCATTCTCCCTACGATTTTCTCTAGCTACAAGGTTGCCTGAAAGAAATCGCTTAAAGCGATAAGGCCGCCACTTTACTGTATATTTGTATACTTTGTGCTTTCTGTGGTTTGTGTGCAATAAGGTATATTAATTCATTCATGAACTGGTGTTGTCTTTTCAACGTTTGAAGGTGACGGTAATTATTAAAACGACTAAATCACACTAAACACAAAAACTCATTCATTCTTTCATTTAGTCGTTCATTACTGTCACCTTTTCACCGATTTTGTGACCAATTTGAGCGTTTCAACAATTTGACTGAAACGCTCGCATATTTATCCGGCCGTTTTACTTAATACGTACAATGTTCATAGAGTTTGGTGCTCTGGCGACTTCTACGTTCACAGCCCTCCTCAACTTGAACAAAATCCACCGAATATTCATCTTCCCACCACCCTCTGCGTCTTCATTGTCCGCCTCTGTTTTGTTTGTCAGATTGAAACTGGACACTGAATGTACTATTTTCAATATTGTGAATAACACAGCTGTAGCCTGTAACAACAGAAACGTTTAAAACAAAGATATTACTACACAGGTTCGACCAACCAGTTGTCTACAAAGAATTTTTATTCATCGTTGACCACCAGCTGTCGAACTCAGTTGTCTACGTGAAATAAGGAGACCTTGCATGGGTACTCACTTTTATCAAGTTAAATCTATCATCGCCATACCTAATTAATTACAATAGATAAAGACAAATGTTTCGCAGTTCTGTTTATATCAGTCACAAATTGTAAGTCAGAATATTTTTTTTATTTTTTCTAATTGCAACAAAAGCAATTTGGTTTTAATGACATACATTTTCAAGGAAAGAGTGATCTGAATGCATTATTAATATAATTATATTTAACAAAAACTATAACGTTAATATTTGTAAAGTCGTTTAAATATTCGTAACAGTAACCATAATTATTAGAAATCCTGCTATTTGAACTTTTCAGCTAATGTTTTGTTTGCAAAATTATTATAAACTCTAAGCTACAGTCACTATTTTGACAGTTATGTATGACTTTATAGATAGCGGTGAATCTCAGCCAGTTAGAATAAAGACCTATGTTATTTCGTAAACTTGGATCTAATAATAAAAAATATGTATTGAAAACTTACTTGTTCAGCCATTTCCTTTGATACACTAGGCGTGTACTGCGCACACAGATCCAAAACTAAACTTCTAAAAGTGTCCTCAGTATCATCATATATGAAACCTCTTTCGTTTGTGACTATTTGCTTTACTACCCCATTTAATTCTTCTATATCAACTGCCGAGAGAATAGCTCCTAATATCTTAGCCGATGTCAATCTAACCCACGCATGAGGATATGCTAACAACGCTTGACACTGCTGCGCTATTTCGTCATAATCATTCACATGTTTCTTGCTTTTCAAACTCGAGCTGCAATGTACAGTAATTTTATCAATGAGGTTTAAAATTTGAATCAGACTGTGGTCTTTCTCCTTTTGTTTTTCTTCGTCGGTTTTGTCATCGGCTTGATCCAATGTAATCTTTACGAACCGCCCCTCGGTAGCATCGTTACTGAGTAGCAGTATTTTACCGCTGACTAAGGAAAGTACAGTGCCGAGGCGGTGTTTGAATTCATCTTTTTCGACGTTTACGAATCTTATGGTCAGTTGGGCGGCGAGTTCGAAGTGTACCGGCTGTAATAGTAAAGATAAATATTTTTTTATATTAATAAACAGATATGGCTAAACAATCAGGACTAAGAAAAAAAGATTAGTAAAGAATTCTATTGTTGACAAAAAGAGTCAACTTTACTTTCATTACTGTAATGTAGAGCATGTTACATTGGATGTCATGGCAGTGTAGATCTTCTGGTTGAAAGAAAGAAAATATCCTATATGTAGAAGTCGATTCATCATCATCAGGTTATTTTTGTCTCCACTGCAGGAGCACAAACCTCTCTCATCTGCCGGAGACAGACGGAGGATTTGGCCTACACTCCCCGCGCTGGCCAGACGGGTTGGGGAGGCCTGATTGATGTTTTATAATGTATTCCCTTAGTCGCCTTGTACGACATCTACGGGCAGAGTTGGAGTGGTCCTATTCTACTCTACTTAGAAGCCGATTACTTACGAATAATAATAAATAAAACGCGATAAGTATAGCTGGAACGTATCATATTGTTGGTATACAAGTGCTTGATTTGCTTAATGTTATGGGTTTTATAAACACTAGCAGTCTTACTAAATAGGGTGGTATTTTCACACAAAGGGGGGTCTGCACCAGGAACTGTAGTAGTGTTCTGTCAGTATTTACAAGCATTACCAGAAATACACACGAGTACAATACAGTTTGTTCGTAGTACATAGTTTTTAATATAATAAAATGTGACATAGTATACTATGAAACGATGTAACATGTTATAGGGTAGTATAATGAACAATGTGGTAGAATAATAAATAGTATTTATAGTAAGTTAGATATAAGATATTGCGACGCCCTCGCAAGGTCATGACAAACCAACTGTAATAACTACACATGATGCAATAAATTATTAGGACTATGATTTATTGGTTGGGTTTCAGGGTTCCGTGCCAAAATGACACAACAACCCTTATGGTCCGATTACGTCCGTCAGTCTGCCCGTCTTTGTCACAGCTGCTCATTTCAGCAACTACTAATGCTATAGACTTGAAATTTGGAATAGTTTTAAATAATAAGCATTTAAACCAACCAACTTTATTGCAAGCTAGCTTATAACATGTTAAGGTTCTAAATTGGTGTTAAATAATTTACCACATAAGGAGTATTTTAGTAAGAATGAGGATATTTTACTGTCCATATCTCATCAAATCAATAAAAAAAATGTAAATGATACAATCATCAACCTATCGCCGTCCACTGCTGGACGCAGGCCACTATCACATTGGGTCCTTCGCCGTCCTCGCCTAGTCCCTTCCTTGCTACTGGCTACCTTGTTAATTTTTATTCAACTAGCACATACCTGTGTGTCCTGGAAGAACGTAAGCACAAGATCGAAGAGTTTATTCCGTTCCAGCGCCGATAACCGCCGCAGCATGATCTCGATGCATGCGGCGGCGGCCGCGCGGCACGGCGGCGCGCTGTCGTCGAGCATGCACGCGCCGAGCGCGAGCAACAGGTAGTCGCCTTGTTTCGATACTTGTTGCTGGAATGGGGCGGAACTTATGATCATATACAATAATAAATATCACATATATACATACATAATAAACATACACTTGTCGAATCCCAAACTAGGATTTTTAACTGTGCTGTGAGAATTAAACGAGGATTGGACAATTCACAAATATATTATTATTATGAGGATAATAGGCGAGCAGCAATTTACTGACGCCTGTATCTGAACTGGTGTATTTAAGTCTTTGAATTGTCACTTGTAACACTGGTTTTTGAAGAACTTCTCTAGTCTAGTTTTAAGTATGTATTCACTGGTGATATGTTGTTCCAGACCGGGACCAACTTAATCAAATTATACAAAGCTGTCTGTCCCTAGTCCCTGGTGCTACTAAGCCAACGAGGCGGTCATATGCACGCACGCTGTATGTCAGGGACAAGCTTTGTATTCTATTACTATCACTCACTGGTTGAGTCACTAAATGGCGCACTAACTCAGTACCTAAGCGAAAAAAAAGATTTTATTGTTAACTGAATTTGTTTGGCAAATTTTTCGATTAAAATCAATTTCGTCGGCCTTCTAGACTACTCAAAGTAGTGACAAGACTTAAGGTTTATTTGATGAATTTATGTGCACCAACTTTCGGAGTGAATTGTGACCCTGATACTAGATTCTTGGCTTGATCGGACACTAGGAGGCCATAAGTTAAGAACTAACGACATAGAAATAAAGACTTACAACTGTCATCTTACGAATGATCATGTCAAGGAACTTGAGCGAGGACTCTCGCCCATGTTGGAGTTCGTAGTTGAGCTGCGACACGAAGAACTGGATGAACTTGTCCATCCGCTTGCCGGGGGAGTAGTTGGTTAGGTAGCTGATGAATATAGCGCGAGCTTCGTCCCTGAATTTAAGGTTTTATATTTTATTTTCGTTTTTTTAATATAAATATTACAAATATTCATATACATACATACCACATGCCAAACTAGCATTTTCTCCTGTGCCTTGGAAATTAAAGTATAGGATTCAATTCACAAATATAAGATCTGGACCGGGTCCAACTTATACAAAGTTATATGTTCACAGTTGGAATCGACCCCACAACCTCTGTGGCTCGAGGCCAATGACCAATCACTAGGCCAACGAGACGGTCAAATGTGTCGGAAGATATGTCCCCTCCATTTTATCCCACCAATGCACGATGGGCACAACTCGAAAATATTTATGTTGGCCCCACAGACTTCAGTGGGGATGACACGAAACTTAAATTTCATTATTTTAGGAATCATCCAACAATTTCCTGTTTTTATCACTGGTTCAACAGGAAAATTAAAATTTGAGATCCCTGTTGTGATCACTGAACACGTCGGCCAGTAGGACGAAACATTCTGGGTTCTCGTGAAATGGCATGAAACCATATTTATCTATAAATTGTGTTGACCTATTTATGAACACAATTTATAGATAAATAGGAGGTTAAGATAGCCTTTGCCATCTAGTAAAAAAATTTGCAGCCCAAAGGCCATACAACTATGGAAAAAGTTAGAGACGGAGGTAGTATAATTATAATTTAGCATAGCAATTTACCTGGATCTCGCAGATTCACTCAGTATACAAATTCTGGACACTTTCTCCATGACTTCGTGCAGCTCTGTAGAGACCAGCTTAGCTTCCAATATAGCTTTTAGTAAAGAAAACGAGTTGGCTTGTCTATCGTCGTTCTGGCAGTCCTCTTCGGCATACAGTAGTAAGGTTTTGAGCTGTTCCTCTTGAAGGGTGTAGTATTTTACGTTACGAACCAACACTGTGACTGCCTGTGAATGAAAACTTGTATCAAGAAAATTGCAGTAGACAAAACAAATAATATTCTGTTTAATTTCTAGAACACAAAAGTAGCACTTAGTCTTAAGCTACTAAAAGAAAAATCCAGATAAAGAACAGCCGCTTGACACAGCATTTAATATAACTACATAATTTAGATTAAGGCCTAGTCGAACTGGAGACATAATACACTCATCCGAAAAGTAATTGGGGTTAAACTCTACTATAGCGCGCCGCGTCGCACTCCGTTCATACTAATCTTTGTATAGGATATTGCCCGCATCGAGAAATACCGAAGCGACGAGTGGATCTTTCGCATACGGCCGCGCGCGTGGAGCGGAGAGCGCTCGCTGCCCGTAGCATGATGTAAGAGTATGTAGCTCAATCCTTACTGGCTTTGATTAGCTCTTTCACGGTTATTTTACATTGAAATAAAAAAAAACAGAATAATAGAAGAATTACCTTGAAAGCATTCCTCACTAGATGATAATTATCATTTTGCTTGCTTATTTCGAACGTCGCGTACTTGTGCAGCATATCAAATATTGTCTTCACTATGTCTGGCACCATTTCCTCTAGTGTTGGAGTGCTAACTCTTATAGTCCATAATGTTGCAATACATTTCATTGCTACTGTCGTCACCTTAACGTGGTCACTTTTCAACGCATCTACCAACAATGGTATTAGAGGATCCACAAACGCTCTGCAATCCATCCTTGGCACCTTTTCCCTCTTCAATATGACGTAAAGTATATTCAAACTGAATTCTACTAAAACGTGAGCGTTAGCTTTACTGGAAGTTTTAACATGTCTAGCCTGAGATTCTTTATTGCGTTTCGGCGCTTCTGGTATTATAAAACAGTCTGGTTTAGCTCTCAACATTTTTTCTCTCTGTGCTTCACTGATTTCTCGTTTTGGCGCGCCGATAACAAACTGTGGTATACTGTCGGATGCTATTCCATGAAGGAAGACAAATAATGACTCTATGTCAATGAATTTATTTGTAACTAGACCACTTGTGATGTGCATTAGGGCTTCCTGAACTTTCACAACGACTTTCTTCGAATGATGTTTTTGTAAGATCTCTTTGAACGGCAAGAGAAGATTGATCAAACATTTTTCTGTGATATTCTGCGCTACGATCATAAGAGTTACGTAGCTCTTTTTGCTAGGCTTAGCTTCAGGTGTTTTGTAATGTAGTTTTTCTACTTCCTTTTCCTCTGATAATGCTCCAAATAAGTCATTAGCGCAGACATCGAGAATATAATGAAGATTGGCATTAAGTTCCCCAACTTTAAAATCTGTTTTCAATGCGTCCAGGACAGTGTGTATAGTGGCAACTAGTACATGAACTTGAAAGCCCCTGGTTAACAGTAAGGTAAGGTGTTCAAGTAATATCCCTAAGTACTGTGTTCCGACTGTCAACATTACTTTCTTTACGATATCTCGGGCTGCTATTCTTACTTGCTTTAAAGGTGACTTAAGGAATGAGCAAAGTTTTATGATAATTCTGAAAACAAGAGGTTTAAAAATAAATTATATACGTATATTAGGCCCAATTCTGAAGCTACACAATAAAAATTTTGCAACACTAAAATTTGTTTCAAATTTATCTTCATTATACTGTGATCTTTTAACGTTGTGATTTCAGAATCGGCGCATCAAATATATATGTTTATATGAAATATTTATTTGTTTATAGTGAGAAAAACAGTATTACATCCCTGAACAAGTAATTCACCTCTGGTATACATAACATATAAAAAATAATGTATTTTGGGACCGTAGAAAATAACAATTTTCCTGATATTACGAAATTTACCCATCAAGGCAATTTCAGACACCTATATGTTTCTTCCAGAGTTCCAGCTCAATCGGACTAGTAGTTTTTAAAGTATTTAGCCGACAGACAGACTAAAATGCTTCGTTTAGTTAGAGGGTCGGTGTTGTTGGAACCGTAAAAAGGAAATCCCGCTACTCACCCAGGCAGTTGATGCCTCAACAATTCTCCGGGCAGCCGTTGCAGCAGTTTAACTAGAGCAAGGGCTACAGGAACTCGTAGCATATCTTCCTCTTGCCGTTCGATTCCAGTGCGACGCCGGTTCACTTTGTGAGACTCCTCGTGGTCTGTCATCTTGCCTATTGCGCTGGGAAAACAAAAACAATTCGTTTCTAAAGTAGTATTTATTCGGCTACATCTATTTAATAAGCGATGGCCGTTGGAGTGGGATACCCCGTACCGAAAAGCACGGCGTGGGATGCCCCTGTCAGGCTTGTGTCAGATGGACCGACAACCTGACAAGGGTGGCCGAAGGCAGCGGGATGGAGACATCATAGGTCCGTGATGATAACTGTTTCTTACATACTTCTGGTCCGAATCCACTTACCGATTTAACTGTGGTAATAGTCCTGCAGACAAAGATTTGACAATCCTTTTGGCAACTGATGGAGACACATTTGTTATTCTCTCAAACGCTGGAATATTGGATATTTCCTTCGACACTTGTTCCTCGTTTAAGGCTTCGTCGGCTGCCTCCAATTCTGATTCAATGTCCTCAGTTTTCTCTGGCGCTGCATCATCATTGATCTGAGTTTCGCTTTTGTCTTCATCATTAACCTCAAAATGTTTAGTTTTATCGTCTGGAAGTTTCTTTTTTTCTTTTCTCGGGCCTACATTACCAAGCAAGGCTTTTGGAAGTTCTAAATTCTTTACTTTTGAAAAGTCAAAATGAAAAGCGTCTAAGATACCAATCAATATACGCGTCAGCTGTTTCTGATGTTCCGAAGAATGACGCATCTTGTTCAAGTATAGTTTTAGGATCACTTCATAGTGATACCACGGCAGCAATCTACAACATGTTGAGACAACTTCTATACAAGCATCTATCAAAGTGTTTTTGTCTGTGTATTTGTCATCACAGATGAATGAAGATGCTAATGGCAAAATAAAATTCGTAAGAGTTCTAGGTGTGGGACATTTCGTCAACTTTTTAGCAACCTTGGAGAATTTAAGAAGTGCTCTGACACGCCTATGCATCTGAAGGTGACACATGTTATCAAAGAAATCGACTTCTCTATCCTCTTTGTTAGTCAAATGAGCTAAGTCTGACAAAACCACGTCAGCATCAGGACTTTCTCTAGCCAATTCTCCAAGTAAAGCAATGCATTCGTTTCTCAGAATCTCATTCTTGGTATCTCTAATACCAGTAGATATCAAAGACAGTACTGTATCTCTGACTAAAAATTGACCATCATTTGTTGACCAGTATTTCATCAACAGTTTCGGCAATATTTTCTTCAAACATAGTCCAGCGGAATCACGCAATCCTATATCTTTTTCAGTGCGAATGTAATAAAAGCAGTTGTTAACTATAAGGATTGCAAGGTCAACATCAATTTGGCTATCTTCTGACAGCTGATATATTTTTTTATATGCATCCAATCTTCTATCAAAATCGGGTTGTTCTATCCATCGCTTATTGAAAGCATTCATTTCGGTAACTATATTCGCCATTCTAATCAACACGTCTTTATTTGTGGATGCGTTTTCGGCGATAGATGACAGTAGTTTTATAAGTAGCTTTCTGACATCGACTGGAGCGACTTTATTGAAAAGAACAGCAACATTCTTGATATAAACTTGTGGAGTCGTACTGTGACCTAATAAGTTTATGATTGTGTTAACAGCATGCTCCATATTTTCTTCCGCCATATTCATACAAACTTTCTTCACCAATATCGGCAAAAGCAAATTCAATAACTCATCGCAGATTTCTGGCGAGGCAACCAACTCTGTGACTCTTGAAAGAATTAATAAGTCTCTTTTATTCATTGTATTTGATTTGGCAGAGTTGGCTATTCTCCGTTTCATTACTTCCAATAAACTTGGCACATGTGGAATCAAAACTTTACTGCCAAAGTTGATAATATTTGCCCCATCAGTCACTACATCTTTCTTGACATCTAAAGTTTTAAAAGATTCTATTGCAGCTATTTCTTTGTCTTCCTCATCTTCTGTCAAAGTCAATAGTTTCTCAACCATATCCAGAATCATATTCACCACACCTGGGCTTGTTTTTGGAGCTAGAAGAAGTTTAAAAATGGCCGGAAGAGGACTCAGATCGGAATCTTTTTCCGAACACGTCACCAGCAATACATAGTAGCGAGGATTTAGGCACCATGTATTTAACAACTTTAATAATGCTGTTGGACTGTGAATACCTTCATTATGAAGCCTTGGTATCAAAGGAAAGAGCAGTGTCTCAAATAACACGTACAACTCGTCTTTAGTCCAATGATATTTGTCAAACTGATCAAAGAGTTTCCTCACTGAACATAAGGCAAGGATCCGAAGGTTTTTCATTACTTTCACATAGCCAATGTGAACTTTATCTCCCTGATCTAAGACACCTGCTACAGTAGAACAAACTGCATAGAAAATCTTAAAAAGTTGTGTCAAAAGTTCAGTGTTCAAATAACCTCCGAAATATTCACGAACAACTTCAAATAAATTCAACATGCTATGCAGTTTTCCTGGACTCGTTACGGATTTCAAATCTAGAGTAGTAACAATGTTTTCATGTATTTCTTTAGGTTCCATAGTCATATAATTTTTGAAATGTGAGAAAGCCATTTCAATGAATATTTTAAGTTCGTTCTCGTTGCAACCAGCCAAGTATCTCATTACCAGAGCTCTTCTGGTCTGACCGCCGCCTTTTTTGTCCGCTCCCAATTTAGTAGTCATTTTTCCGTAAAGTATTCTCAATATAACGGGCACAACTTGCTCCCTGTCTTCAGGCTGAATATTTTGAGACTCTTCAGTTATTTTGAAAAGAGTAAGTTCATCTTTGAACTTTTTGTCATCAACCAAGTTGTACAAATTGTTCTTATATGGGACAATACCTTTATTTTTATAATTCAGGATACAATCTAAGGCATATTTTTGAAGTCCAGGATTTTTGTGTTTTAGAAACTCCATGTAAAGCTCCCAGAATACAGGTTCCTTGTGTAAAGCTCTAGGATTCTTGAACTGAGCCAGCACTTGCATTATATTGATAAGAGTTTTGAACACAATTTTACCAGATACCGTCTCCTTTATTTCGTCGATTACTTCTGGTATGTCTTCAATATTTTCAATCTCTTCTTCAGTTTTCTCTTCGTATACATCCATTTCAGTGTTATTACGAGTCTCAACGTCGATTTTTAGAGCATTTGTGTTGTCGTTCCTCCTATATTCTTCTTCAATAAAATTCAGAAACAATATCACAACGTCGCGATTTCTAGCCTCACACACTTGAATGCAATTCGTCATAACTTTAAGAATTAAGTTTCGATAGTTAAACAAATCAGGCCTTTCTGAAATACTGCTAATATCTGCATACAAATCGTTTACTACCTCATAATTAGTGCCAATTTCATCATCAAACTGGAACTGCTTTAGATTTTTCTTTGCATTTGCAAATGCTGATTCCAGAGCTTTATGAAATGGAGACCAGAACTCGTCAACAGTCAGGGCATTGCCATAACTCGCTATGAATTCAGTCACTGGCTCCCAAAGCAGTTTGAAGTTAATATATAACACACCAAGCATATAATCTAAAGCGAACAGATGAAAATCCGTTTCTTTTGCAAGTGTGTACTGAGTCGTATTGAAAGCCATCTTTTGCAGCATGTTTATTTGACTCCTGTACTCTTGAATGGATGGTGATGTTGACTCAACTGTATAGCATCTACTAAATACCGAAAATTTCTCAACATGTCCATCTTTATGTGGTTTAATGATGGCAGATTTGTTTAACTCTTCAATGTTTTCAAAGAGCTTGTAAATATGTGTTGTTAGTAAACGAACCTGAAACAGAAAACTACATGTTAATCTATTAATTAAAAGCGCGAATTAAACTTTCTTATTGTACATTAATCTTTAGAAACTACTTTAACTATACTTTCAACTTTTTTAAAGGATAAACTATTTATAATGTCCCTTGACGAACGAGCCACTAAATATTACAAGTTAATTTTAAATATACAAGTTTCTTCAAAAATCTAATAATCTGTACTAATTTTGCTAAAATTGTAGAAAACCAGATTCGCTACTATTCTGGCAATTTCCAACAAAATTCACGTTTTACGCGTACCTTCCAGTATTCTCTGGTACAGGCAGTATTGCCAGTATTGTACACACAATTGATAGTATTGCACACACAAACACAACAAAGAAAAAAAAATTGGCTATACAGTTGTAAGTTTGACAAATATGAAAAACTCGTGGAATGCTGAGGTGCATAACGCACTAATCTAATAAAATTATACTTACAATATGAAAAGGAGATGACACATTGCCCCTCAGATACGAGTCCACTAGTGATAATAACGGATACGTCAAACCATTGTCCTGTTCGTAAGCTGTCAGATATAAATCCAGCAAATGCAAAGCAGCTAAATAATTAGGATCTGCTGCATATGGCAAAATCACAGGTAACAAAGTATCAAAATCAATAATTTCCTTCAATTTTCTACAGCCTGATATATGGATAGCGCTTTCTAAAGCATTTGCTAAGATAAATAATATTTTTCTAGCGGATTTTGAAACGTTTGTCGTATCGCAATGGAGTTTATTGCCTTCCGATTGACTTTCAATGTTATAAGTGGCCAGCATATTTAAAAGTTTAGCTATAAGTTGGTTCAGTGTTTTGATACAACAATTGACATCTATTTTTTCCACATGTGGCAAACAAAACAGCATATTCAGTAACTTTTCTGGATTTTCAACAATATTTTCTATATTATTGCTTAGAACACTGTTGAAATATTCTATAAATAGTGGAAGTGCTTTTCCAAAATCAATAGGATATTTTACCCATTCAAAAAGTTTAATACCATTTTTTGATAGCGGCGATTTCGCTAAGCATATTTTTGTAAGAGTATGCATGGCCTCATTTTCGAAATGGGACTTAACAACAAAGTTAAGAAAAGCTGGTAGTATGTGCATATCGAACTGTGAATATTCGACAACGTTTTGAACAAAGTTAATAAGAATATTTGGGTATGGCAAAGGTATTAGCACTTTGACTATTATTCCAGCGTGTTCTTGGGAAAGCGACACATTTGGTGATAAAAGCAGAAGAGCGCCAATTTGTGCGCAGATTTCTAGCACACTCTCAGATGACTGTTCACATATGACTTTTATCAACAGAAGTACGAATTGTGGAGGATTTGTCAAATATTTCCCTTTATGATGTTCTATGACTTGGCCTGCAAGTCTCAAAATGTACTCTAAGCCTTTGCTTTCTTCATCATTTTCTTTTAATATCACCTCTGTAAATTTAAATATTTCTGCCCAAAATACTGTATACTCTTTGTGCGAAATAGTCTGTAAACTATCCTCAATGGTTTGTGTGAGAACTTTGAACAGTATTTCTTGATGTGGCTTGTTTTCTTTCATATGCTGCAGAAGTAAAGGCAAAAAGGTTTCTATGCAACTGTGGAATTTGCCACTGACGCCTCTTATGATTTCAAATATGAGATGACCACATCCAGTTATAGCCTGAAACAACAAAATGAGTAAAGTTTCAGCCTCAGTTCTTCAATGCTATAGGCAGTTATTGAATTGATCCCAAAATACAGACTATAAAAAAGTTATTTCAGTCAAAATTGATGAAATGTTATAGATTTTCTATGGGGCTCTCACTTATCACTGAGGATCAATAGTTTTTCTGAAATAATTAAGTTATCCATATAAACGTTTTACTAAAAGTCTGTGGTAATTTTTACTTACCTACACACTACCAGTCTTGAGATGTAATGTGAGAGGAACAGACTTTATTAGAATAAAGATCAACAATAACAATTTTCAAAAGTAACAGAATAACAGAATTGCTGGTGCTACAAAAAAGAAACTGAGCTTATTACAGCTCACCCAAGGACACATATTGTACAATTAAAACCATTTAAAGTAAAAATTGCAAGTTAATCAAGAATGTGCTTAGACAAGTTATCAGAGAATGTGTTTAGACAAATTAGAATACTGTTTTTCCCTTCCAATTAAAATGTCTTTGTAATACCCACATTGATATTTCTAGCACCTTAAACTCTTATAAGTTAAATCTAACCAACTTACATCATCATTGCTCTGTAGATAATTCAACATTAGGTCAATGAACTTCTTCTTATCCTTTATATCTCTAGCGACAAATGCAAAGCTTTCTGCTGCAAAATTATTAACATACTGCGGCTGCAATTCACTCAGCAGAGGTATTATCCTCTTCAATACAACAGCTATATCCTTTTTCAAGTATGGTTTTAGTATTTTAAAAAGAAAAGCTAAGCAGACTAATGTCCATTCCAATCTCTCAGCATCTTTTGTTTTCAAAAGCTTTATTAATATGTCAAGAAATGTTGGGAAGTGTGGGTAGAAGTCATCCCTTAGATCTTTTGCTATAGATACTAGAATTCTGAAACAGAAATTAATTAAATTGCATTCATTATGTCAACAATTTCTTTAAAAGTAAACTAAATGAAAACTTGAGTTCAAGTGTAAGAGGGCAAAAATGAGAGGTCACAGACACCCATAAAGCTCAAGTCTATGGACAACAGTCAGAAATAGGTGACCATCCAGATGGTTCCTGCACTCGAATCCTCTCACTAGTACTGTGACATTCAAATTATTGAAAGGGTATTTGGGATGCCCTGTATTTCAACAGAAGACATAGAGGCTTAATGAGAGTTAGATAAATTATTAAATAAAAATAGGCCTTATTTCTGAATAAAACAAATTAAGACTTATATTTAATTATTATTCTTATTACTAAGGATTATTAATAAAATGTTTACGTAAATTAACGAAATGTCACTTACGACTATAACAGCAGTTGGTTCTGTAAACGACAACCATGATGTGCCAGATTTACTAAAGCGAGAAGTGGAATCTGCTATTCTAACGCAAAAAATTGCCAAGTCACCAGGAGATGACAACATAAGCAATGAATTATTGAAAGCAGTCGTCGGCGACTTTCTAGATCCTCTCACGAAACTTTTCAATGAAATTCTAAAGAAGGAGATTATACCAACTCAGTGGACAAAAACTACAATTACACTTCTTCACAAGAAAGGAGACAAAAATGAAATTAATAATTACCGTCCAATAAGTTTAATGAGTAATTTATACAAGATATTCTCAAAATTAATATTGGGGCGTGTAACAAAAATTCTAGATGAAAATCAACCTAGAGAGCAAGCGGGATTTCGAAAAAATTTCTCTACGATCGATCACATTCTCGTTATAAAACAAATAACAGAGAAATATCATGAATATGGAAAACAATATTACGTAGCTTTTGTAGACTACAACAAAGCCTTTGACTCACTTAAACATAAAGAAATATGGAAATCACTCAAAGAACAAGGGGTACCAAATAAATATATTAGAATAATAAAAGAAATTTACTCAAACAGTATGGCTAAAATTAAGTTAGAGAGAATGGGAGAAGAATTTCAAATTAAGAAGGGGGTCCGTCAGGGAGATCCCTTATCACCGAAGATATTTACTGCAGTCCTTGAAAGTGTGTTAAGACGTTTAAATCTAAATTGGGAAAATTATGGGCTCAATATTAATGGAGCGAGACTGAACCACCTCAGGTTTGCTGATGATCTCATACTTTTATCAGATAACTCGATAGAATAGAATAGAATAGAATAGAACATTTATTTGCATAAATAGGGTACAAATGTCAAATCTTATAACTAGCAACTGGTAGATCATGCCTATTTAGCCATCCATATAATAGCATGCAAATGTTACACATTACAAATTAAACTTAATACTTATATGAATTTAAATTACAATGTCAATAATAATAATATGTCAATTAAATTTACGAAAAGTCATATATTCACACTGTCAGTATTTAACGTACCTACTTTTTTATGCATTAATTATGTCGTTATATTTCTGCCTGGTCTAAAAATTCCTGTACCGAGTAAAACATTTTTTGCAAAAGCCAACTGTGTAGTGATACTTATACTGAAATTTATGTTAGAAGACCTAGATGTACAAAGTAAAATAGTTGGTCTTAGCATGAACACGAACAAAACAAAATTAATGACAAATAGTAATAAAGAACAAATTATAGTAAATGGAAACATTATAGACTATGTTGATGAATATGAGTATCTCGGACAGATAATATCACCGATAGACCAGACAAATAAAGAAATCAATAGGAGAATCACAAACTCATGGAGGAAGTTTTGGTCACTTAAAGAGGTTCTCAAAGCAAAAGAAATACCTACGAGTCAGAAATTTAAAGTATTTAACATTTGCATAGTACCTGTAATGACTTATGGATGCCAAACCTGGGCACTTACAAAAAAGAATTACCAAAAACTTAATGTCTGTCAAAATAATATGGAAAGAAGCATACTAAATATAAAATTAAAAGATAAAATCAAACTTTCTACAATCAAAGCCAAATCAAAGACAAAAAACATAAATGAAATAGTACAACAACAAAAATGGCGCTGGACAGGCCATATGATAAGGCAAAACATATGCAAATGGACACAGGACATTGTGGAGTGGTACCCAAGAGATGGGAAAAGAAAAAGAGGAAGACCATACCTTAGATGGGCTGATGACCTAAAAAATACCTGTGCAGGACTATGGACACAAAAGGCAAAAGACCGCACTTTGTGGAAACATCTGGAAGAGGCCTATGTCGAAAGACAAGTCGAAGTTGTCGATGTTTTACTAAATACATAAATTATAATATATTATCTAATTAGATGTAAGATACAGCTTCGATAATTAAAGGCTATTTTTATTTTATTTTTAATTTTATTATTAATAAAATGTATCTTATTTTGGAGGCCATTCTACCATAGGCCTCCTCCAATTCTCTCTGATATGCTTGGTCTAGTACCACTGTCGGAGATAGATAATAATAATCAGAACTTATTCAGTATACTTACTCCAACAAAGGTTGTAAACATAACTGATCTTCAAAATTCAAATATTTTTCCAATACTTGCAGCACTTCTTCTTTTCTATGGACCAACTGTGGCACAGTTATAATGCCAAATACTTCTTTCCTAAACTTTTTAAAGTTGTCTGTTAAATTGAGTGCATGCCATTTCTGTAGTGCCAAATGGAAGTGGGTCTCATTTTCTTCTGGGTGCCTTGTGTATGCATGCTCAATGTGGTATAAGGCTGCATGGCGAATGTCTATCGAGTTGATTCGTTCAGCAAATGGAACAAACTGTAAATAATTATTAATGTATTTATGTAGTATTATGTAGTATTTTATAGTAGTTAGTATGTAGTTTTTTTGTAAAATTATGTAGTTGCTTTAACATTCATGGTAAATTACAAGACTAATAATGAACCATGTCCATATGGGTCAGATGTGCACAAAAGGGGGCTTTGTCAGGGGTGAGACATTTAAAAAAAACTCAGCGTCCCCTTTTATACACCCTAAGCGAAGTAATCTATGTATTAATCCAGGCTACAACTCTGCCAATCTTAGTCGGTTTAGCTGCGATTCCTTATTAGTAACAAACTCTTGTTTGTAAACCAATGTGAGGTTATGCCTGAGCATGCAATTCCTTTTATATCATACACTTTTAAGATTACGGAGTATAACGAATGAATTAACCATATTCTTTAGTGTTTAATAACAAAAATATGCAGAGTAGTACATTACTTTTAATTTTAAATTGTACTTACTCGAAAAGTGTTCGTGGATTTATGTTTTACAGGTTTGCTCTTCATATTGTTGCCGTCAAATTATTTTCCTCGCTTAATATATAATAATAACAGAGAAAATAGTGATAAATTATTTCAAATTCTCACGACACGACAGTACATCATTTAACACGTGCGATTGACACATGCCATGCATGACACATTGATTTTTTTTATTTGTTTATGGCCTGATTTCTAGTCTTTCCGGACACCGGATTTTGTTATTTTTTATTGATGGACTTATTAAATAAGGGTTCAATCATTGGTAGCGGAATGAACGCGGCACTGAGCCTTTGACACGCGCACGGCTAGTGTGTACCGGTGCGGTAAAATCAAACAAACAAACTGACAAGTGATAAGATTGCGTGTGAGGTTTGCAATTTGATTAGTATTGTTTTTTCAGGTTTAAATAAATGTATTTTCATCTTTGTTATCACCTTTTTCAAGTTGAATTGTACTATTTGAACTAATAAACCTTACTTTCTTCAATGCTTGCTAGGCTTGTAAATTCTTTGCCGAACGGGCTGTCCCAGCGTATCACACAACTTTACTTTCAAGGTAATGTCCTAGAATCTTATTTGAAACATTTGTAATTCTGTCTAGACATCGTGTATTCTTATTGATAACACATTTATCTTCGTAATTGCGCAAGTACTATCAGGCAGAACCATCTGTTGGATAAGTCCTGCTTTTTATAATAATCACATCATTATCTCACGTTTTTAGTGTTATTGCGGAACCAACGCGAATCCCACAGTTACCCAGAGCATATTAACTACCAGAACATGGACGTAAAAATACTGCCAGCGCTTCAGGACAACTACATGTACCTGATAGTGGACAAAGCCACTAAGGAAGCAGCCATCGTGGACCCTGTCGACCCCAACACAGTGATACAGGCGGTCAAACACCATGGTGCTAAACTAACTACAGTGTTGACTACACACCATCACTGGTACTTTTCATTTATTTTTAATAGGATTAGGGTTGTTAGCATCCAAGTAGGTTCTGGGTTGTTCCATCTAGGGTAACTATTAAGTACAGCTGTTTGTAAGTTAGGATTTGGGTTAGTATCTAGCTAGGGTAACTGAGGAGATTTTGTATAACATCACTACATTTTTACTTGTTAATATGCAGTTACATGTTTTAGAGTGTCATGTCTGACTCTTACTACACTCGCTGACCATAATTAAAGAGGAGATCAGATTGAGACTTTCAAGATTTTAAACTATATTACAGCTCAGTATAAACAACATATTTTCAAAACCCCATTACTTTACTCAGAGGACATAATATGAGAATATAAAGATCCAATGCATATCTGAAAACTCTTAGCAACTTTAGATTTTTTTTAGCAACAATTAGTCCAGATATAATAAATTGCCAGAATGTGTTGTATCAACACAAAAGAACACAGACAGAGAAACATAGTTATAGTTTGTAATGTAAATAATAAAATTTAAGTTATTTCTTTATTTGTCCTATATTTCAGTTGCTTTATTACTTTGTTATCTACAAATATAAGAAACTTCATTTGCTTCAGTATTATTATCATGGGGATAATAAGGAAGGAGCAGTTTGCTGGAATGCCTGGACTGCTATATTTTGAGTCTTTGAATCAAATAGTCTGTTTTTAAAATTTACTGAGGAATCGATAAAGTAATTTGTAAACTCTTCTCAGGGACCATGCTGGTGGCAATGAAGAACTAGCAAAGCTGGTCTCTGGCCTCACAATCTATGGAGGTGACAGCCGTATTGGAGGACTGACGACAATGGTGCAACATGATCAAAGCTTTAATATTGGCAACCTGAACGTCAAATGTTTGTCCACACCATGTCACACTACTGGACATATCTGTTACTTTGTTACTACACCAGAAGAAGGGAGTGATCTTGCTGTTTTCACAGGTAATTTTATATAATAATATATGATAGGCTGATTAAGAAAACTCTTATTATCTAGCCATAGCCACTGGTGAAGATACCTGGAAGTTTCTGGATGCAGAGGGCGGAAGACCAGTTGTGGTGGCGTTCTTGGGGTAGGCCTAAATGTCCAGCAGTGATGTTAACAGGCTGACATAAATAAATATTTCAGAAATACTTATACAGGATAGAAAAACAAACAAAACAGGATATAAAGTACCTTAAATATTCAAGATAGCCAATTTTACCCAAAGAAGCATTAGAACAATAAATGTAATTTTGTAACCAAATTTAACCAAAAACTTTTAAAACCAATTTGTCACCTTTTTGCAACTTTGTCTTTCAAACTTAGCAGCCGTATCAGAGTTGATTTGTGAAATTATTATACTGATTTGGGTTTTTGATAATTTTATTTTAATTGTGAGTATACCACACTACTATTTTCAGGTGACACTCTATTCCTAGGAGGCTGCGGAAGATTTTTTGAAGGCACAGCAGAACAAATGTACCAAGCACTGATCAACATCCTGAGTAAACTGCCGGAGGAGACCAAGGTTAGCTGCACCTCTTGGTAGAAACAGTTATATAGGTAGCTTCTAGGTGGACTAAGTTCTAGCCTATCCTACAAATTCTAGCCTGCTCTAAAAATTCTAGCCTAATATCATGACCAGCCTGTTGACGTGCACTGCTGGATATTACTGGCCTTATAATAAGCAGAAATTTGTTGTTGACATCAAAATAGCTCACTAAATGTGACTGAGGAGTTGGCAAATTTTTCTTCAGGGTGTACAGTTCAGCAAAAGAGATTTTTCTTCAGGGTGTACAGTTCAACAAAAGACATCCTGATTTTGTTGTGCTTACGATGTAAATAATAATATCCCATTAATCCAGCTGGTATATTTATTTTTACATCTGTAAATTGGTACTGGCTAGCTGCTGTACAATTGTGTTGTTTTGTCCAAGTGTTATTTTTATTCATATTGTTCTGTCCTATCCATATATCATCATTCATCATCCATCATTATTAAGATTTAACAGAGCAACAATTGGCACCCTTTAAAAGTTGTTTTGTGAATTACATTTCAATATTTTTCTAGGTGTTCTGCGGTCATGAGTACACTCTGCAGAACTTAAAGTTTGCGGCGATGGTTGAACCACAGAACGAAGATGTAGTGAAGAAGTTAGAGTGGTCAGAGCAGAGGCGACAGGAAGGGAAACCAACGGTAAGTGATGGATGATAAAATAATCTCTTTTAAGTGACATTTTCCATAAAGATATAATTAACAAAACACAGTGTAACCAAGAAACAAAAACCTATATACGAGTATGTCAGGTGGGCGGGTAAACCTAAGCTTATATTCAATTTCGACATACGTAAACAACAGCTATTCGCGTCTCGGGAAACAAAATATACATGGTACATGAAAAGGACATTAGCAGTAAAAACCACGTTATATAATTGGGTTTCCTAAATGCAAATCAGTGGTTTCATATGCCACTTGTGTTGGAACAGATGTTACCGGGGTATATATGTAGGATTACGCAACGACGCGGATAAAGACCGAAGTCCGTGCAAATCTTTTAAATCAAAATGGGTCGAACTATGTCCAGAAGTGTAATAAATAAGCCATGGGGTTCACTTTTATTTTGAGGGCACGAGAGAATAATTACTTAACAAATAATTGCGAAAGTATGGTGTTTTTAAAAATGCTTTAACCTCAGATTTGTCTTATATTTTGGATTAAATAAATAAATAAATAAATTTACAGCACACAGTATATTTTTCCATGGTTAAACTTTACTGTGCGAAAATTAATACACTTGGGTAGCCATCCAGTCTTACATTCATTAGAAATGTTTTATTTATTGTCTACAGGTGCCATCAACCATAGGAGAGGAAAAACTTTATAACCCATTCATGAGAGTGACAGAGCCAACATTAATGAAGTATGCTGCGAAGCTAGACGCTGTACAAACCATGCAGCATATTCGTGCACTTAAAGATAACTTCAAAGCTTAGTGGGAAGATGTTTTGAAAAAAAAACTTTGGTCAGAAAAAGGGTAAGGAACAGAATGATTATGCCATATATGATGAAATTAGATACATAATATGGTAAAAATATATTTTATTTTGTTAAAATAAAATCTTTTGTATTGTTAATTGGCTTTTATTCCAAAATCGCGATTGAGAATGTTATTTTCTGATGAAAAATTATGTATGTACAAAAATTCTTATTCATTATTGGAATTTCAATTTGAGGATAAACCTTACTGCTATTATTGCTCTAGTCTGTAAATATACTGTCTAATTAATTTAGTTTACAAAAAGTCTGAACAAATATTTACACAATTTAAACCTATTTCTTAAAGCTGACTATCACAAGAGAATTAAGAGCTAACAACGCATAACTGTCATTGTTCCTTTTTAATGTATGCTGACATTTCTTCTGCATATTTCTCTTTTGATCTCTCGAACATAGCCACATAAACCTGGAATAAAAACATTAAGTTCAAGTTCATATTAAACTTTTAAAACAAGTTATTTTTATTTGCTAAGAGTCGCGTCGCGACGCTCTTTTCTGTTTTGGAAAGGAGAACAGATGGCGAGGCGAAATCACATAATTTAGATGTGTTAATTGTAGCTAGCAACTTTCAGCGAATGTGTGAACAGTAGTTCGTATCGACAACCTTTGTGCATGCGGCCGCTCGTGAATCCATGGATTCATATTCAGTCACTTGCATTGGTTCGATCATGGTGCGAGAGTGATTTGATTTTGAAATTTCTATATTGTATTTGTGAATAAATACATAATTGTAAAACCTAGCCACAGTCACGGTAAACTAAAGGTAAAAATGTTAATAGGCTGACTCCTTATTCAATATTACAATGTTTGTACACTAGGCCCATGCCATGACATGACTGTGTCAGGTTGTACAACTATATATTTATTTATTTATTTATTTACAAATACAATAAATAAAAAAAGTCAACCAAGGACAACCTGGCTGTCTATAAACGGATACTGATGCCAGTTTCATATACAATTAATAAATATAAGCAATGGTCAGCAAATTAATGCTGTTTATTTTATTTATATACTATTTTTTATTGTCAAACAAACTACCTGAGTTTGTTAAAATAAATGTGAATATCCTCAGCAGCCAGAGGGTAATGTAGTCCATTTTCTATTGGGAACGTTTGTATGGAGAGGTTTCAATTTTGAGTAGAGCAATGCCACTTGGTATGAGTGTCATACACGTCAAACTGAGCCTTAAAAGCCTGGTAGGCAGACATAACTTCGCGACAGGTGCGGGGGAAGGGGAGTCGAAATACCGAACTTCCTGCACTCAGAATAATTCAAATACACATCCCAGCAGAACTTGACCCTAAAAATTCCAATTGGTGTTACATACCCTTTTCTCCTCATTCGTGAGTGCTCTCCATCGTGACGCTAATTGCCTAGTGACCTCCTGTTTAGTCGGCTCTCCCCTCACCTCTGAACTAGACTCTGCCACCACTACTGGACGTTGTTCTTGACAGAATTGAAAGAATGCATTGCAAGGCTTTTTCGGTGCATTTGGATCCCTTTCAGGCTGAAATAAACTTTAACTCAAATAAATTGTTTAAGAATGTTTCAGCATTATTATTATTATAACTATAGTACACAGAAATATTTAAACAATAAATACACAGAAGGAAAGGACATATACACAGATGTGCTTATCTTTAAAAAAGAAGAGAATAACAATAACAGCATGTATTTAGGATATCGATACCTATAATTAACACTACACCAACTAAAATTTGCGTCAATTTTGTTCTTATCAAAATCGAGTCATCAAATCTCAAAATTCTAAAAAATACTTTTTTTTTAGTATAATAATTAGTCTTATATGATGAATCGATTTTGATAAAAACATAACTGACCTAAATGTTAGTTGTCATAGTTTTCATTAGAGGTATTGATATGTTTGTTGGTCAAATGTGGCTCTCCAATTACAAAGACTAACTCCTAACCTATGTGAATGTAAACATTTTTTTAAATAAATTTGTTCTTTTGTTCAATAGTTTTCTCTGATCACTTTGAAAAGATTTCTCTGTGCACGAGGCCCACCCCTAATTTACGCTAGACAATTGTTCTAGTAATATCACATAAAACAGTTGAAGCTTCCACATCAGCAGTCAACTTACTTAAAAAAGATATTTCTTTAATCTGTGGGGTCCAATTATTGTCTGAAGTCTGGGTTGCAAAAGGTCGCTGCTTACAATAAGCAGCCAGGTGGTAAGATGCAAACTTTGTTGATAATACAACTGCCAAAGGCAAGTATCCAGCCGATTTAACAACAAAAGGGTATTGTGAGCTTATACAGATAAGTACTGTGAAGGCCACACACATTAGCTAGCACATGAGTTTTGCCTTAAGAACTCAGTAACACAAAATATACGTATTACATACAAATGTCTATACCTAAACTAAGTTATTTTTGTTCTGTATGATAGGAGTTACACAAAGGTAGAACAATTCACAAATAAAACATCGAGACAGGGACCAAATTGTACAAAGTTGTTGGTCCCTGGTGGAAATCAAACCCATGACCAAGCCAAGACTAGGCCAATGTGGCTCTCAAACTGTAAAATCCAACCTGAACAATGCTTTTTTGTTAAAAAATATTATGTAAGTAATTAAGACAATGGGAGTCATAATACCTTATCTGCTTTGCTTTTTCGTTTGGGACCAGGTTTTTTGGGTGTGGCAGCGTTCTGTTTGTCAGTTTGTTTGGCGGCCGCCTGCGCCTTGGACCCGGGGCGCGCCCGCGGCGCTACCTCGGGCTTTGTCTCCACCTCCACTGTTGCCGTTCTAAATGGATCACCATGTCTGTCCAACCTCTCAACCAGCAACTTAACATCCTTGCGGTAGCGCTTCGTGATTTTCTTCGCTTCATGTATCCTGCAAAGATATCACACGCTAGTACATCGACGGGCACGTAATATAACCCCATATAGCGCGCAAATCACGGACCTATTAACAATTCTTTCGTTATCCTGTTGTAGCACTTCACATCGTTCCAACAACAACTGATATTTTCGCCTATAAATGTCCTCCTCCGATGGTAAACTAACCATATCATCCGAGTCGTCAGAAATATTCGAGTTGAGCTGTTGGACTGTCATTTTAATTTATTTCACGGCATCAAAGTTCAACGCGAACGAATTTCTTTTTATTTAGCTAGCTGTCATTTTCGTACATTTTGTTGCGTTTTCTCATTCGCTATGGATGTTAGTAGTGTAAGTAAAAGAGATATAAAATGTCATTTAGTATAGCATTGTTTCACTTGCTCTTACTGGATAAAGATAAAACCATGCAACAAAGCGTGATGTAAATAAGCATTCGGATACACGTAAAATTGTTAAATATTTTTTAAAGTTATAAATATTAGATCAATAAAATACTGCCTAACTAATAAATAAAAACAGCTTCGGTAGCTTTATAATAAAATTAAACAAATATTGGGCTCGATTCTGAAGGCACAACGTTAAAATTTGACAGCACTAAAACTGTTGCTATCCTTGTCACACAATATTATGAAGATAAAGACAAAACCAATTTTAGCGCTGTCAAATTTTAAATGTGTGCCTTCAGAATCGGGCCCATTATTTCTTTTTATTTTCAACATAATGTCATCTAATGTTTTTTCGTCCAAGGAGTTCATGCATAAACTCCTTGGAATTGTAAGTTTTTTATTAGATTTAGATAATAAGAATTGCCTATAATTATTGTTCCGAAGTAAAAAAAATTGCGCCTGTTCTTACCTATACATAAATGACCCGTCTCGCTAATAGAAACACGTTTTCTATGTATACATGTTTGTAATTAACATCAAGGAAACATGTTGACTCTTACTATCTACCCCACACAGAACAACAATACCCTGCCCAATGACACCGTTTGAATGTAAGAAAAATTTCACCATGTGGCTCAAACCCTCAGAAGAACGAATGGATATATCCAATATTCTTCTGAGCTCAAACCCTAACTTATGACGATTAAAAAATTTTATTTTCTACTAGGTATTTATTTCCCTTTGCTATTTTCTGAATAGTATGCTTAGATAATATTCTTGTCACCTTATTTTTACTTTGTTTTGCTTTGCTTATAAGCAAATACACTCACAAGAGCTCACAAACAATCATTTAAGTATACATTCAAACGTTATACTTTTTTTTTCCGCTTGACCTCAATGACGCCTGATGGTGACGGTGAGGCCTAAGGTGGAGCGCGCTTACCCAGAAGATCCTATCCACTCTTCCTTTAAAAATATACCTA
Organism: Esperia sulphurella; assembly: GCA_947086405.1. Lineage (NCBI taxonomy): Eukaryota > Metazoa > Arthropoda > Insecta > Lepidoptera > Oecophoridae > Esperia > Esperia sulphurella. The sequence goes on from OX352267.1 coordinate 11,908,005, forward strand.
CAATGTGGTACATGTCCGGAAATACCGAAGTTGGCAGAAAGTTCCATTCCTTAGTAGTTCGCAGAAAGAGGAAGCAAAACGCTTCGTGCGAGAACGTGATGTCTACTACATATGGATGAAGTTCCTCTCCACGCCTGGTAGTCCGTTGACGGGTCGGAGATGGGGGAATCCAATCGTGAAATTCTTATACATTCTCTCTCTCTCTCTCTCTCACACTCAAAATGCTGTAAGTTGTTGCAATAAATCATTTCATTTATATAGTTAAATAAAATAAGGTCCTCGATATAAATACCTTCATCGTACAATAATAGCAAAGGAAATGCTTAGGTCTAAAACAAAGTATACCACCTACTTTAGGTAGTAATAAAAAACCGGTAAATGAAGAGTGTGTTTTCTCGCAACCCTACTGCTTAAATGTGATTGGTTAGACATGTGGGAGCGCGGCAAGTAAACGCGCGAACACTTGAATTGGAGGTTACAATATGATGCGCGCGCCGCGTTTTCCTTTTCGTCTGCCCCCGGACAGTTTGTGAATGGAAGGGAAGTGGAGTGAGTGATTTTCTAGCTGATTATCTCCGGCGTTTCTGGAAAACGTCGATCGATTGTTGTATACTGCAGTGTTATGAATACCAAATGATAACAGCAAAATTGTTTCCGCGAATTTGCACGATAGCGTAAATAATTAATTTGTTTAATAATGATTCTACTGTGTTGAAAAAGCTTAAATTCAAGCAATGAATTCGATTAACAGAAATGAAATGGATACCGGCTTTTTCGAAGCGAACTATTTTTATTTATTTCACGTTATTGTTTCTATTATATTTATTTTATGCTTTGAATACCTGTTTAGTTGACGAAAACAAGGTGAGTGTGTAGTTAAAACTGGTATTTTAATTACAACTTTTTTCACGGATTTTGATAGTGTTCATATATATATTCTTTAGTTCAAGGTGAAGTATATTTTTCTGAAACGCCATATAACTAATTACAAAAGTGCAACGATACGCTTCGCTTCCTACCTGGGTTTTGATCTAGGAGACAGCACTGATAAATATAGGAGGTTGGATGAAAACTTGGTGCCTGTAAAAAGACTGCCAGACGCCTTAATTATTGGTGTTAAGAAGTGCGGAACTCGAGCACTTTTAGAATTTTTAAGGTAAGGCATAGTCGGGGAAGGACGTTTTTGTCATTATCTACTTTAGCTAATAATATAACATTTGTTAATGCGTAAAGAATTAATGCAAGTGTCGAGTGAATTGACACATATCTGTCCTTTGACCGCTACGTTGGCTCAGTGATGGTCCTTAGACTCGAGCGACGGAGGTCGTAGGTTCAGTTCCCACCACACACACAACTTGTACAAGTTTGTAAAGATCTGGATTATATTTGTGCATAATTCCCATAGTATCTACAGTAGAAAATCCTACAATCCTAGTTCTGGAGTGGAGACCGTGGATCAGCACGCGCAGGGTGAGACATCCTGCCGCCAGATGGACTGACGACCTGAGGAAGGTGGCTGGAAGCGGTTGGATGCGGGGGGCAGAGGACAGGGTATGGTAGCGTCCACCTGTAGACGTCTAAGTGCTGATATGATGAGAACTGGCAGGTTCTCGTTGTTTGACATCCGGTCTTATTTCAGGTTGCATCCAGATGTCAGGGCCGCTGGATCAGAAGTTCATTTCTTTGATAAATTCTACCACAAAGGCTACGAATGGTACAGGTATAATGATTTTTTTATTATTGGTAAAATTTTAACGAAAGATCAGACCGGTCTGACAAGACGTAAGATAAAATCAGAAGTCCGTTAATAATGAATTTTTCGCTAATTTAAATGTACCGACATGAGAAGTTTAATGAAATAAATAAAAAATATTGTACCTACTCCCCTTGAGATAAGAACGCTTACAAAGGGGAAAAAACATGTATAAAACTACTGCTACGATATAATAGGTCACGTTAACTATGTTTTGCGTTGAACAAGGGTTTATCATAATTCGTTTCGTAGTTTTATGGAATGATAAAATATAATTGCCAGAAATGATAAGATAATGGTTAATAAATAATAGTACAACTCCAAGTTAGAATTGTTTTTCGTGCTATGGGAATTAGTACAAGGTTCATCTAATAAATGAGAATGTACATTTCGTGTCTGTATGTATCTATGTAAACGCTTTATTGTACCAAAAATCACAACAACAACAATAATAAAATAGGAATTAAACTGTGTACAAAGGCGGACTTATCCCACTTAGGGATCTCTTCCAGTCAACCTTAGAGTAACTGAAAGGGCAAGTATAATGCGTTTAGTACCAAATTTGGATAAAAAAAAGTACTTATAATACATGTAAATACTTATACTGTCTGTACAATGTTTTGAAAAAATTGGAGGACGAAGGATAAGTAACTGAATATTTTTTTGATTTTTTGTGTTTCCCTGTTCGTGTACGCGTCACATAACGACTGAACTAATTCTAATGCGAAGTTTCTGAAAAACAGGGTTTAATTCTGAGTAACATTTATTTAATCGTAATCGACTTACTGAATCAAAAGTTATTCGAATTTAGGGACAAGGGACACATTAAGCAAATTTCAACTTAAAATAAACCAATAATTCTGTGGTCCACCAGAGCGGAGCCGCGAGTACAGCCAGTTATTATAATAATTTGAATAATAGTGTACTACCATTATATACTCATTCATTCAATATTTATTATAATAATTATTATTACAACTGGCTGTACTCGCGGCTCCGCTCGGGTGGACCACAGAATTATTGTTTTTTTTTTCTATATAGTAAATGTACAAGTGGAGGACTTATCCTTTCAGGGAAAGAATGCCGCCGACCCTGGAAGGGCAAATCACGATGGAGAAGACGCCATCGTACTGGGTGACCCGGTCGGCGCCGCGGCGGGTGTTCACCATGAACCCCGGGGTCAAGCTGCTGGCGGTGGTCCGGGACCCCGTCACTCGCGCTATCAGCGACTACACGCAGTCGGCCAGGTAACGCTCGCACGCACGTAAAGCATTTTAAACTACAACCTTTTTTGAATGTTGAATCCGCGCCTGGACAGGCCTTGAGCCTCAGTCATAGTTGCTTATAGTCGGCCGCAACTGAAATGCAGAAGGCAGTCGGTGGGCCACATCTGTCGCAGAACCAACGGCCGTTGGGGCAGACAAGTTCTGGAGTGGAGACCGCGGATTGGCACGCGCAGGGTGGGATGCCCCGCCGCCAGATGGACCGACGACCTGGAGAGGGTGGCCGGAAGCGGCTGGATGCGGAGGGCAGAGGACCGGGTGTGGTGGCGTTCATTGGGGAAGGCCTATGTCCAGCAGTGGACGTCTAAAGGCTGACATGGATGGATGGATGGTTCTATACTAAGAATAGGACTACCTCCAATCATCCCGTGGGTGTCGTCAAGGCGACTAAGGGATTGCACGTTCTCCGTATATATTTAGATCAATACTGCGATTACCAATCCGCCTGCCAAGCGTGGTGATTATGACAAATCCCCTTATGGACAGCCCACCAAAAGTGCCATTCTATTGAGGAGGCTTATGTTCAGCAGAGGACGTATTTCGGCTGGAGAAAGGAAAATGTTGTAGAGCATTAAAAATAAGAGACCATGTCTAAAAACTGATTTCCGTTGGGGCAGCGAGTTCTGGAGTTTGGAACTGGAGACAGCGGACTGGGGCAGCTCAGTGTGGGACGCTTCCTTGCCAGATGGACCGATGACTTGAAAAAGATAGCCTATGTCCAGCAGTCGACGCCAACATCAGACTGAGAATAAACAAAGAAATTACGTGTCCTGTTTTCTTTATGTACGAATTCTCTAACTTCCTTACAGCAAAAGACCCACGCTCCCTCGCTTCGAAGACTTGGCCCTGGTCAACAGCACAGTCAGGTGGGGCGGGCTCCCCTGGTCAGTGGTCGACGCGTCGTGGCCCCCCGTCAGGCTGGGGGTGTACGCGCGGCCGCTGAGGCGGTGGCTCCGAAGGTTCCCTCGCTCCAGTTTGCTGCTCATCAGCGGGGAGAGGCTGGTGCTGGACCCTGCCGCAGAAATGGCTAGAGTGCAGGTTAATAATCTAGGACTGTTGTGTACTCCACTATTACAAAGTGTTTGTGCCCGAGGTTGTGAGTAAACTGTTGACTAGTTTGCACAGACTATCGCTCTGGAGATGGCGCCGAATGTCCAATTCTCAATTACGTAGCAGTTTCTTGATATTGTTTCGACCTCCGTGGCGGAACGGGGGTAGCTCTCGGACTGCCACGCTAGAGGTTGCGGGTTCGAATAACGCTAGGGGCAAATATTCGTATGTTGAATATGAATGTTTGTACCCATGTCTTGGATGTTTATATATTTAAGTATGTGTATCCGTTATCTAGTAACCATAGCACAAGCTCTGCCTAGTTTGGGACTGGATAATAGGTGTGAATGTCTGAGATATTTATTAAAAAAAAGTTTAATTATCTACATCCAAATAACTACTATCAACACTACTAAAATAATAACGTAAAGTTTGTTTGCATGTATGTTTGCAATAATCTCTGTAACTATGCTAAACCGATTTCAAAAAATCTTTCGATATTCGTAATAGTTTGTTACTATTACGAATATCGAAAGATTTTTGCTTAAATATAAGGTATCTTTTACCTCGGGAAAATATTGGGTTCCTACGGACAAATCGACTAACCGTGGAGAACGAAGTTATGAATATTATTATAAGTTAGTATGTTTGATTTTTCTGATCTGTTTTAAATAAAAATCACAAAGAATAATCAATAAGGTACATACACACATAATGCTCACGTCTTGGTCCCAGAGGGGTAGGCAAAGACGATGTATCGCTACTTTGCGCAATCTGATGTCGCTTTCCTTCGCCCGCTTTTCGCCGTGTGATACCCCTTGACGTGATGTGTTGCGAACAACATCGCCGCCTTGTTGAGGTACCACGATAATCAATAATTACTGTCAATATTTCAATTTGTGCTTATATAACTTGTTTCAGGAATTCCTAGGCCTGAAACACGTGATAACAGAGAAGCATTTCTACTTCAACTCCACCAAAGGATTCCCTTGCCTCCTCAAGTCGGAGAGTCGCCCAACGCCGCACTGCCTCGGCAAGAACAAGGGGAGGAGTCACCCGCGCATAGACCCCGCCGCTGTTGATCGGTTAAGGGAGTACTATAAGCCGTTCAATGAGAGGTTTTACGAACTGTCCGGTATTAATTTTGGATGGCCTTGAAACGGGCGCGTATTAGAACAGAGAGGGGTGCTATATAGTAGATGCTTGAGGGGTCGAAGAACCCTTGAAATGTTTGTACAAAGGTCAATTTGATGAAATTTTTACACCCAACTGAATTTAACCCACTTGATATAACTGGCCTGTCTGGATTATAATTATTGTAAAGGTTAACATTTTGATACCTGTTTTGTACCGGTATGATAGTCGAGTTATTCCCAAATGCCCCACAGAGTTGGCCCACCTGTGGGACAGTTGAGACTTTAAAAATCTCCCAAACGTCCCACGGGGTGTCATCGATAGCACCTGGTATTTGTACCATTTTCAGTCCTGAACCTAAGTATTTCTTCTGATACACAACTGCAGCGCATGCGCCTTGGTTTTGATTGGTGATTGGATACGAGTAGGAAATCACAAAACATAACAATGTCCAGTCTTCTACAAAAATATCTATACCACCGAGGCTCGAACCTGGAATCCCATTAATAGCCAGTTCTTTCTACCAACGAGCTAAACCAGTCGTTGATAAGGTTAAAATTGACTAATAATTTTTGACAGAGATAGGCTAATAATAAGGATCTACCTAGACTTTTACTGTTGCGCACAACTTCGTTAGTCCTATTTTGGATTTAAAAAGTCCTTAAATAACGATAATGGGCCTAACTCTGAAGAAACACATTTAAATTTCCCCGCTCTATATTAGTTTGTATTTTTCAAAGAATATCACGCGGTGCACCATGACTTACGAGGCCCTGGCGACCGACAATGGCGGTATAACCATTCACTAGGCGATAAATACCACACACCGGTGGCGGCAGCAGCGTCATAAGTGCGAGGCCTGCCTAGGCAGTACTAGTACTGCGATGGGTCAACACGCCCAGCGTAGCCAATATGGCAAAACTCCCCCCTAATAGCACGGCCCCCAGTTCCCGGCAGTCCTACTATACCTGGGTTGATGAAGGTGGCCGGAAGCGGCTGGATGCGGAGGACCGGGGGTGTTGGCGTTCATTGGGGAATGTCTATGTCTAACAGTGTATGCCTAAGGGCTGAGATACAGACAGAACTCGGTTTAGTGCTGTTGATATGTGTTCCTTCATAATAGAGTCCAGTATTCAACTAATAAGTAAGGCACCATTATTGCTTTCCAGTTCCTATTTAATATGTATAGAAATTCCATAAGAGTGCTCCAAATTTTAACACTAGGCGAGTTTTGAACTTCATAATTTATACGATTATGAGGAGTCGTGGTTATTTAATTACTAGCGTAGATTTAATCATCATCGGTAGTTTTTCAATTTACCAAAGACTTTAATATCATTCGTAGACTAGAAAGGCTTTAAATCAATTTTGTAATAATTAGGCTTAGGAAAAACGAAGACAGTTCTTGACAAAATTATAATAAATCTGCTATGTGCGTCTTTATTAAACTCTGATTTGAACAAATTAGATCGATTCGAATCGATTAATTATACAAAAACGGCATTTATAAGTTCACACGTTTAATAAAATTCGTAATCATCTGATTCATAGCCTGTTTTAAGGCCAAGGTGGATATTCTACCAGACTTTGTCACCTCTGGCGATGAAAATCATAGCAGTATGATTTATTTTATACAATAAAGGCAGTAAGTAACAAAGCAGATATAAGTTTTAATTAAAACTGAAAAGGATATCACATAAGGTCCATAGTTCCTACGCAAAACGAATGTTTTATACCTCTTTAATAACTTACAATGGTTGTGTAATGTAAAAAATGTGAACGAATATATTACGCTTAACATAATTAATATATAGATCGATACCAATACAGCGGTACCAAATTTTACAAATAGTTTATAAGCTTTTATCAAACATATTTATTGTGTCGTACACTATATTATGGCCGGATACACTATATTATGAATTAGGTAGTATACTTGCGACAAAATGTTTATGTTAATATGGATATTCCAGAATTTTTTCTGATATTTAATTTGTTTCGGAATATCGTATAGGTCATTAATTTTATGCACTAAACTAATATAGTAATATAAATATTGACATTCCACATCGCTCATTTAATAATCTACGAGTACAATGGGCCCGATTCTGAAGGCACACATTTAAAGTTTGACAGCGCTAAAATTGGTTTCGTCTTTATCTTCATAATATTGTGTGACAAGGATAGCAACAGTTTTAGTGCTGTCAAATTTTAACATTGTGCCTTCAGAATCGAGCCCATATCTGGATAAAAATTCGGTGTAAAGGAACTTGTATTCAAGTCAAGTCACAGGTTTGACGGTAGGTTAGACGATAACTGGTTACGATTAATATAATCCCGTGAAAAGGAGTGTCCATATAAATCTATCGCGCCATATTTTCGTCGCAAGTATATAAATGACACTAATTCCGATTATGACTAAAATTGCAACTAAACAAAATCCAACAAAGAATATATATTTCATTCCAATGACTATTGGTCATGTGAAAACAAACGCATCTGCGTTTTGAAAACAAAATAAATAATGGATGGTGTTCCGAAGTGTACCGCAAAGTTAACATGGTAATACAAACCTGTTTTTGCTCCTAGTGAACCATTCATGTACCGAGACGCAAATAACGTTGGTTTTCATATGACTATTGTTTTGGAATGAAATATAGATAGTACTAGCTGTTGCCCGCGACTTCGTCCGCGTGGACAAGTTAACATCACAAATATTATGTATTTCCCATAGGAATGAGTTTTTTCGGGATTAAAACTATCCTATGTCCTATTCCAGGACCTAAGCTATGTGTGCCAAGTTTCATCCCGATCCGTCCAGTGGTTGAAGCGTAATTGAGTAACAAACATCCAAACTATCGCATTTATAATATTAGTGGCATTTTGTTATGTATGACATCAACTATAGCTTGTCGACGTCCACTGCTCAACATAGGCCTTCTCCAATGAGTGTCACCATACCGGGGGTTCCGCCCTCTAAACCACTCGTTTTGTCTATTGTGTTAAACATTGATCGTAATTGGTAATAATTAGTGTACTACACAACTGATAAATAAATTTGTAGTATGTAGGTAATATTCCATTCAATACGAAATCGCATACGAAAACATACGCTATTTGCGTCTCGGAACAATGTAAATGGAAGGGACATTAGCAGCAAACACAAGTTTGTATTACCACGTTAACTATGCAGTACACTTCTGAACAACATCTACTGTTTATTTTGTTTTCGATATGTAAATGCGTTTGTTTTCGTATGCATTTTGTTGTTGCAACAGATCTTAATCAATACGCACAATTTTTGCACATTTCCATCCATATTTCACGTGCCATGTAGTTGCTTTAATTATTATAAGAAGAAAGCTTTAAACAAATTGTTAGACTTTTTTTAATAAAAGAGAAATGTTTATGCAAATAGTGATGTTTTATTTTTAGTTTAATCCTTAATAAACAAGTTCTGCGCCACTTATAACAACTTACTAAGTAGTTGATATAATAATAGGTAATTAGTAATTATGTATATATATCTATTCTATTACTATAGTTGGGAGCTCAAGCATGTATGTGTATTTCATACACCATTATTAGGCGTTACAAAAGTTTTGAGACAGTTAATGACCTGCGAATGTCTGATTTGAAGAAATGCAAACCTCGAGTTGCTGGGATATCAATAGTATAGTAGTATAATTTAGGAAGAATCAATGAAGAATAACTATTCTTTATTGTTATTTCTAAATACTACTACTATATATATTGTAGTATTTAGGAACAAGCAATGAATAATAACTATTCTTAATTGAATCTTTCTAAATACTACTACTATATATATTGTAGTATTTAGGAACAATCAATGAATAATAACTATTCTTAATTGATTCTTTCTAAATACCACTACTATACTATTGAAATCCTAGCAACTCGAGGACCGCATTCTCGATGGACTGCATCAACATCGATGACAGTATCTCCATTATAGACCAAATGGAGTAGTAAAAGTATCCACCATATCAAATCATTTCGGATATAGATATGAAAGCAAAACAACCAGAGGCCTCTAATTATGCAACTTTAACATAATCATAATAGCTAACTTTTTAACGTTAAAAAACAATGCTGGCTTTGCATTGATTGTCAACCGACTAAGTGACCGAAGTAAGTGATTGTCGTCATAAAATCGCACATTAGTATGGGATTATAATTAGGTATAAATTGGTATGAAATACATGTACATTTCTTAGCATATAGTGGTAGATGTGTCATTTGATATAGCGGGCCACACATACTGCTATACACACCGCCGCCGGCACTTTGTGCAGCGGTAGTAGTGGCTACATTGCAATGGTTCTGTCTAATTCGAACTGTGACCCACTCACATATTCTTATCGTTAATTCTCGAACGTACACATATAACAACATTGTACTATTTATACTGCTACATAAAAAATTTAAAAACAAATAAATTGATAAAAAAAAACAAGGTAAACCTATCAGCATAATTATCTGTAAAAACGAATAAGACAACATAGCTATATAAATTCGGTAAAGGTAAGAAGGGAAAACCTTTGTTTAAAAACTACGTCAAACTGTAAAGTAAAAAGTACTAAATCAAATTTTAAATTTAACGTACTGTCACTTTTGCAAGACTAGGGTCAGGGGAAACGGCAGTGAGACGGCAAGCGTTTATTCATAACTACTTATGGCTTGCCGTGGCATGCCTGTGGCCTCTAAGTGTCGTTCCGAAGTTTAGCTAACCTAACGTTATTTTAACGGTCTGGCAAACGAGTATATAGACAAACCATAAGGCCGTTTTCGTACTTATCCGTATCCGATTCTTGTTCGATACGTAAAAATACGATCGGGAAAATTCACGTATAGCGTCTGCGCACTGACCCGTTTTTAATCGAGTGTAGTGGGCAAGCGTACGTACAATTTATATGGCGGCCACTTCGGCCTCGGTTTTGATCCGTAAATGATCCGAACTGAGAATTTACGTACCGAATACGTACCGTTTACGTATGAGTGCGCAAACGTCCATACAATTACTAAGATGGCCAAACCGGATCAGAAATGAATAAGAATCGGATACGGATAAGTGCGAAAACGCCCTAACGGTCGTTTTCATTATCAGCAGAATAAGTACCCATGTCATCTGTAAATTTTCTACTAAGACTTCTGAAGTATCAGTATTTCAATAAAATTGAACTGATGAGACTCAAAAATCTCAGTAGTTATACCATGAATTGAACTACTGAGAACAGACGAAGGGACTCTCTATTGTTCCCATACACACCTGCAACCTTCAGATTGATACGTACGTCTACAAATGTGTTGCCACAGTGAGACCTCAACTGAACTTATTAAATTAATTAACAAAGAATAATCTAAACTAGTCCCGGATTAGCAGCAACTCTGAACAACATACTGCGATATAACAAAAGATAATTATATAGACTGTAGTTATAGGGCATTCAGTATCGAATAATAATATAACGTATGTTCTTCAACTGTTGGAAATGATTTTGAAAAGTGTTTGCTTTTGTTACAGTTCGATACTAGATGCATTTGTTACGGGTTAAAGTAATTTAATTTGGAACCTAATATGATAAGGGCTGATATGATGACGAACTTATATCCCTTCTAAATCACATACGAGAATATAGCGCCTCAGTCCACGGATAGCGACCACTTTCTACAATTCTGATTTTGCGCGAACAATCCACCCATATAAATTACAAACATAATTATTGATTATATTAATTATTAATCAATACCAATATACAGGTGTACAAACAAATGTCAGCTGGTGTATTATTTTCTGTTTAATAAAAAGTCAAGTGTAATTATAAGGGAAATTATAAATACTTTATTGACACGTGTCAAACCTTTGAGAGAAGCTTTTTATTTTAAAATTAGTGTTACTTACACTTATATAATTATTATTCAAAAAACCAATAAGATTTCTTACACAAACCTTTATTTAGAACAAATACTTAGTTAGCTGATCTATTTTATTGTACACCCAAATACAATTATAATACAAAACAAAGTTCCCCTACCGCTTCCGTTATCTCGCAAACTTCTGCATAGATTTTGAACCAGTTTGCAGTATTAGTCTGGCAATTTCCAGCGAAAGGTTTTAGTATATAATAAATACCTGAATAGTCCCCGTGTGAATCAGGGACCGCTAGTAATTAATAAGATACAAAAAATCACGTTAAGTCTTCGTTACTTGGCATAAAGACTGGTAGTTTGGCAGGGTTTACCTGCACATACGATACGGAAGCGATGCCAACAACGGCGAACAAAATTGCAACATTATCTTTGTACTTGGAGTGGAGAGCAGATATGTGGCTCCCGGGTGGAAAGCTTGCGGATTCACTGAAATAAAAAATAAACAAATTAAGATCGACGGGCACTAGAGCGACTGACAACGCCGAAAGGATTAGTAAGCCAAAATTGCAGTCAACGGCAGACATTTCGTAGGTCTTTTGACAAGGTCGAATATGCCAAACGGTGTAATGGTATATTCGTCCTTCGGTCTATTGTACAATGGGCGAATTTGCCGATTGATGCAATTGGATATTTGACCTTTTGCCAAAGTACCGACGATTTGTAGCAGAACAGACGGTCACTACAGTTGGGGTATGCGCAGCGTGACGCTTCTGAAGGACCGTTAAAGTTAGACAGTTTTTAGGTTGTGCGAGATCTGAGATCTCTTTGTGGGAGTACAAAGGGACCCTTACCTTACGAATCACGTGTTTTAAACAGTTTTTAATGTTTTATACACTGTTTAAAACAACTTGTTTTAATCATGACAACCCTGAGGCTTCTTGATCGAGCAAAACTGGACACTCTGGAGTACATTGTTATCGTCATATCGGCCAATCGACCACTGCTCGACATAGGCCTTTTCAGATGAACGTTGGGTGGTGTGATGACGGTAGAGAACCGGATAACGAAATTTACAAAGGCTCATGCATTTCAAACATGCACGCGGAAGCCTTTTGTTTCAATTTTGAAGAATTTACGTTAGCATAAAGTGACTGGGTGTGGTTTAGGAAAAAAGGAGAAAGCTATTTCCATTGCTCGACATAGACAAGCTGATGATGATACAAAGATAAAATACTAACTGTATACAAATGACTCTGAAATGTGGTTTTGGGCGATTAGTTTTCCTGAAGTTCTGTACATCTCTGTTATACACATCATAGTCTATGCTGAGACTACATTCAATAGCAACGTCCATATTTGTTTGTATTATACTTAGTTTCTTTAACACTGAGGGCATATCTGTACAGTCTTTCGGCCCTATTATAGATTTCAATTCATTTTCTTCTTCAATATTTCCATTTGTGTATTCATCTGTGGTTAGTTTAACACTTCTCAAAAAGGATATTTTGATATCTCGCCAACTTCTGAAGCTGTGCGGTTGAGAACTTAAATAGTCGTACAAATATTCCTCCCTTTTGGAGTCCATGAGATAATTATACATAAGCTTTCGTGGAACGACTTCTGCTCTACCAAAATCATTTTTATCCGGCAACCAGTATTGATTAAATGTTTTCACTAAAAAATCAGTGTAATTTTTATCCACTGTACTAGTTTGTTCATCAGCCATGCCTTCTTTACTAGTAGTTGGTTGAGGATTGATTGGATGTTTCTCTGATAGTCTTTTCAAAATACTGAAAGGATTCCTCAATTTTCTTCCACTTGACATGCTCGGGTTTAGAGTTTCTTCTATAACACAGTCGGAATCAGATGAAGAATCGAGATTTACTAGGAATCGGTCCTTTACTTCATAGTTGTTGTTCAGATAAACGTCAGCATTATATGATTTGTTGAATATTTTGATCACATTGGAGAAGGCTCTTCTATGCCGGCCACTAGCCTTATCTTTTCCCTCGAGGTCTTTAAGCTTCAGTGCGAATTGTTTAAGCCTGTTTAAGTTTTCTTCATATTTATTTTTGACAGGCTCTGTTCTCGGTTTCTTTCTTGCTGATACATCTTCACAATCCAATTCAATAGTTTCGACTATAATATCTCGTTCCTCTATTTGGAACTGATCTGTGAGACATATCCTCGACTTATATCGTACATTATATGTATCTATCAATCTCTTAAGTGACTGTATATTCTCAGATTCTGTGTTGGCAGATTCAACTAGCTGTGACAATCTAAAAGCCAGCCTTTTAATTGCTTCTAAGTGTGTCTTTTTCGTATCTATTATTCTTTTTCTAGGATTCCGGCCGCGAGAAATATTTGCAAAATTCATATAATTAATAATATTTCCGAAAAACGGTGGTGGTAGCGGTCTATGTGGCAAGAAATTGGGCCTAGGCAGAAAACCCATACCCATGGGTATAATAGGCCGATTGAAAAACAGGTTGGAAGAAAAGTCTGGTCTCCAGAAAGGTCTGAATTGGTAATTTGCTCTTTGAAATCTTGGGGATGAACGGAATGGAGGAGTCCAATTACGAGGACTATTAGATGCAGAAGAATCGCGGACTCTTCTAACATGAGCACTATTTTCTTCTCGTGGCATGCTGTATGATCTCGAATTTGATGACGTAGCTCTAGCATCATTAGTTGGTTTCTTGATAGTTTCCATGTTAAGCACATAAGATGTTTTATTTAAAAATACATTTTTAGGGATGAATTCCTCCTGTGGTACTTTCACAGTCACAACATGCTGTAACAGATCAGGAATATTTTTAAAGGAATTTTGTAAAGCTTTTGAATCATGTGGTTTTAATGTTCTATTCTCTAGTAGTTGTAATTTACTATAATGATTTTCTAGAGTCCTCCTATCAACTCGTTCGCTGCTGTCTAATGACAAAGCATTTGCATCTGAACACTCATCTACAGAATACTCTTTTACCAAGTATTCATTTTCAGTGTCTATTATCATAACACCGTTTTCACCTCCTTCCGAATCAATTTCACTTGAACCTTCATTTCCTGGAAGACTATGTGTAATGATTGTTTCTTCGCCTGAAAATGATTAAAAATCAGTGAATTGGCTTTTGAATAGTACACAATTTTTTGACTAAAACCATTAAAAAGCAGCATCTCACCCAAATTTTCTGTTTCATTTTTATTCTCAATTGTTTCCATTGGCCCTCCATTAGAATTTAGACAAGTATCACTGTTGATTTCTTCTTGTTGATTTGCAATATCTTCGGCACTATGGCCATTATTATTATCTGAAAATATTAGAAGAGTATAAAATAAAACATATTTTAGCTTAGTGGCAATTTTACTGGGACCAACCTTTTTCTATAAACTATGTATCATACTGTAATGATTACCTTTATCTTGATTATTATCTATGTCCGTTGTAGCTGTTGCTACATTCATTTCAATTTCGCCAACATTATCTTTAACTATTTTAAACTCGTCACTTTCCTTTATATTGTAATCCAATTTTTCCACTTCAATCATTTCAACTACATCACTTTCTTGCCCATCTAAGTTCTTCACAGCAGTAATTTTCTTTTCATATGGCGTAGATGTACGAGTTTCATGCCTAAACACCTTGTAACCAACCCTACTGAGTGCTGCATAGACTTGGTACTGCATGCGGGATGATTTAGTGCGAAATAGTAATAAATATGCTTGCTGCAGCGATACTGTGATCCCACCATGCATTAGTTGTAAACAGTTCTGTAATATAAGGGTAATTATGTTTTAAAATAACAAATTTATGTAATGTTTTATCTCGCCTCCACAGTATACGCACACACCCCAGACACACACACACATAATTTTTTTTTTATAAATATGTAAGTACATATGTAAGTAGATAATGCATGTCGGCCCTTACATTTTCTAATGTCAATATTCCCTTCTTTTTTAAATAAAGATTATTTTATTTATTTATTACTTACTCTTATAATGATTTTATACTATAAAACCTGTAAATGGCTTTGTTAAGCTGAATTGTTGAATTTATTTTAGGAATAAGCTGTTGGTTTCATGAAATAAAATAAAATTTGTTTGTACATTCAGAAAACATTAATTTATATATGTATTTATTAATGTATTAACATCATGTCACAGATCACAGCAGAATAACAACACAATTGTTTTACCGTATTTAACCATAGTATTTAGTCTGCTACATAAAAAATATGGTAATTATGCATAATAATTCACTAATATAAATTTCATCATGTCTTGTGGGAATCAATTACATGACGTCTGGTGCCTGGCATGAGCCTGAACCACTAGGTCAAAAAGCAATCATATGATCTATTTGCTTATTGCTTAGCTCTGAGCACATCCAGCACACAATCTGCAACGAAACCCGTTCTAGTCAAAGCGGCAGCGGGCACGCCGCCCAACGATTCACGTAAAGTAAATTAAAAACGAACGCGACAGTACACTTAAAAAGACTAGACGCTACCGATAATCATCCGCTCTCAGTGGTGCATCCACTGTCCACCGCAATTCCTCCTTTTAGTGGACGGTATATGGACGGCCAGCTGCTGCATGTGCATTGATACATACAAAGTCACAGTATTTGAAACAGAGTGGACGATCTGTTGCGAATCGCCCGTTGGATATGCACAGAATTTCACTGCTGTTGTTGATAACTTATCAAAAGGTCAAAGCAATTTCTCTAGGGAGCAATCAATAAAATGTCAATTATACTCACTACTTCCATAAGGAACAAGGCCTCTTCAGGTTTAAGAAACAGTTGCTTTCCCACATTGTGGCCTACATACTGCCAATGGCCACCAACCTTATGCGTCACTTCAGCCAGCATAAGCTCTTCTCGCCATTCTGCCTGACTTAGCACACCACTGGAGACACAAAAGTGGTTAATGACATTGGAGATAATGGTTTTTAAGTGTCTGTGTAGAGAGAGGCAAATGGACAGACTGCGAACCCTATGGTGAAATAAAATGTCATTATGATTGCTCTGTTATGTTGCAACAGACACACAGAAGACATAGAAGCATGTTAACTTTCATATTTGACACAATTATTTACCTTTATTGCCTTAAAAGTAGCGTAAAGGCATCATTTCTTACACTTCACTCTTTGTAAATCTAAATAAAAAGTACAAGTAAATATCAAACGTACAATAGAAAACATGACAGTACCGAACGTCTGTGGCTTGACATGGCTGTGGGATCTAAGAAGATTATATTGTGTGGGCTTTATAGAAGGCATGATTCAATCAAGGAGCAAGACAACATACTCTTTGAAGAACTTCAGCGGGCATCAGAAAACAATACAGCTATAGTATTGGGTGACTTCAACTTACATGGTGTTAAATGGCCACTTGAATATTGTCAGTCAAAAGTCAAAATCATTTATTGCATATGAGTACACTTGATACATTTATACACGTCATTTTTTTTATCGACTACCGCTTCCTAGGTGTTAGCGCTGTGAAGAAGAAACGGCGCAACAAACTTCACGCAACACATCTTTTAAAAATCAAGTTTGCATACAATTAATAAAGATTTTGCGAAGCTGGTTAACATTAGTACCAGGCATCTTTGTCATTCAAATAATCGTTTACTTTATAATAGGCTTTCTTACAAAGTTGTTTTTTAATGTGAATCTTAAACTTTCTGTCCGTCATATTTAGTGTAGTTTGCAAGGTCATGGAAAAGATAATAGTCAAACCCTTGCAAGCTTTTATGGCAAAGCACAACATCATTGGACACCAACAACATGGATTTTACCCACAACACTCGACTGTTTCGAACTTAGTGTCTTGTCTGGACTCTTGGACCATGAGTTACAACAACAGAGAACCAACAGATGTAGTATACGAGTACCTGGATTACGAAAAAGCTTGCGACAAGGTACCGACAAACAGGCTATTATAGAAACTAGACTTCCTGGGTGTAAGAGGAAAACTACTTACATGGATAGAGTCATTCCTATGTGGTCAAACATTCAAAGTGTGAGTTGGAAACACATTATCAGATGACCGGAACATCACTAGCGGGATCCCACAGGGCTCGGTTCTGGGTCCTGTGCTATATATCATGTCCACATTTGACTTACCTCACTGTCTGGAATGCAGCAGTTTTGCTGATGATACCAAAATACGTGGCTCGCCGACACAAACACCACGTCTTACGCTCCTCGCGGTTGGGCGGGAACTGTCTCGACTGTGGCATATGCGCTCGAGACAAGTACTATACACTACATCCCTTTCCTGTTTTAATTTAAATAAGACGCTATTACTATCAATGTACTTTCATTAAACTCATACTTGTTTGAGTTCTACACCTTAACGAGAATTATTTATTTTCTATTTCATCTTTCTTATCTGCGTCCGTTTCCGATCCTTCATGTTCGTTTCGGCTTAACACTTTCCATACATTACATGTGCGAAGGAATGGCTAATAAAATTAGGTTCTACACATAGGAAAACATAACCCGCGCCAAACCTATGAACTCGGAAGTGTGAAAGTCTGTGCAGTAAAGGTGCAAACAGACCTAGGGGTTAGAATTACAGAGAAGCTCAAATGTGAAGAACACATATCCAGCATTATTTAAAAAGCCAATAGCTTCATATACTTGACAAGAAAAGCATTTGGTGCTATGACTGCAGATATGATACTAAAAATTTACAAAATATATATTCAACCTACTTTGGAATAGTTCAAGTCTGGAGCCTCTACTTTGCAAAGATATTGACCTACTAGAGAAAGTACAACGCAAGATGACTAAGATACCCCGACAACTAAAGAAATTATCTTATGAAGAGAGACTAGAAGCACTTAGACTGACTACATTGAAAGAGTGCAGAGAATGCGGAGACCTTATTGAAACCTACAAGATACTGAAAGGACATTACGACTTACCCAATTTTTATAACCTCTTTAAGTGCAATAAAAATGTTCAATTATGGGGACACCAGTGAAAACTAACAAAAACATTTTCCAATAACAACCAGCGAAAGAAATTTCTAAGTAACTGTCCATAAAATGTCTAAGTAGTATTTATGTAACATACATAAATTTTTAACTTCTTATGCTGCTTTGCTATAATAACAATTTCTGGTTATGCTGTACAAGTCTCATAAAACTACTAACTTGTTATATGTGGTAGCTGTTAATTGGATTTTAGTAGTTACCGAAAAAATTATATTGTAAATGTAGCTGTAAAACTATTATTCGCCGGCAACGATCTCTATGTACTACTAGATGGAGCATTCCAAACAACCTCTCTGTTCTATGCAAGTAGCCACAACTCTTTCACATTCACTTTGAAATTGTGCAGTTACTACTCAGAACATTTAATTATTTACTAAATATTGACATTATTTAACCGTAGCGTCAATATTTAGTAATAATTAAATGTTCTGTGTAGTAACTGCACAAGTTTTATTGTGAATGTGAAAGAGTTGTGGCTACTTGCGTGGGCGTGAGCGAATGTTTGGAATGCTCCATCTAGTAGTACATAGAGATTGTTGTTCGCCAGCCATCAGTTCTATGACAGATCAGGCCCGCCCACTGCCACTAGTACTATATATATAGTAGATTTGAGTAGAGTTTTGGAGTAGATAGATACCACAAATCGTGATGGACAAACAACCTGAAGAATGTGGCCGTAAGTTGCATGAATGCAGAGGGCAGAGGACCAGGTGTGGTGGTGATCATTGGGGAAAGCCTATGTTCAGCAGATGTCTAAGGGTTATTTGATGATGATGAAATGTAGCTGTAAGCTCCCCTAACAAATAAAATAAAAGGTTTAACTGGAAACATACCGTTTTTCTATTCTTTCCACTTCAATCAAGTGTTTCCTAGCTTCCAGTGCAGATTGAACTTGTTTCTCCTCCAGCCATGATCCATTCGGGATGACCTCTTTCAATCCTATTTCAGGCAGCGAGCCGTCGATTTTGGTCGTGCCTCTAGCTACCAATTCGTCTCCTCTGTAAAATTAAACGAGTTGAAAGAAAAGTGTTGTTTTCCTTGATTGAATATTCAGAATATATAGAATATATAAATAGAATCAATAGATAATTTAGTTGTTTAACCAATTTTTCCACGGGAAAAAGATATTTCGTAGCACAACAACGCCTACATGTTAAAATATTTGAGGAAAACAAGCAGCAATGTTTAGGTTACATTGCAAAACAATTTTCATCGGTTGGAATAAACATTAGTATACTTACGATAACATTTTAATATTGTCCATGTTGTCTCCTAGGGAGATTTGAAACAAGGAAATATACTATTCGGCATTCATTTTATTGAAATTACAAGTAATTAACGACAAACTACCCGGTTTACTCATGTCAAAAACGCAGTTTTTATTGTTTGTTTTAAGACATAAGCAATAATGCCATAAGTCTAATCTCGATATCTTTTTATTTTCTGTTTACTATTAGTATCAGAGTGCCTCAGACCAACGCTGGTACTGATATAGTCACAGACTTCCCTTACTAACGTTGATAGTAAGCTTTAGTAAGGTTTGAGGTTAGGAAGTTCACTACTTTAAGAAGATCAGCTTAATCACGTTTATTTATGTTTTCTTCATAGTGTAGACACGCACAGACATTTGTTGCATAATATACTATCACTATTAAACACCAAAGCCAGAAGAATACATTATTTTGGAAAAAACAAATACACAACAAACTGTTCTCCAAAAAACGCGGGAACAACCTTTCAAAACCACTATCTTCAATCCATAGATTATCAATCGACAAATCCACAGTACAATAAAATAAACACAGAATAATGACAGGTTAGAAACTTCATCTTCAATCAAATAAAAAAAAGTGAACGGAGCTCGCTTAGAATAATGAATTCGTTTTTCTGAGGGAGCTTGCCTCAGACCAAGAAGTCATCAGACTAAAAAAGCATACCTTTAGGTAGTACGCAACGCAAGCGAACAAAACGCAATTGTTTGTGTTTTGAAATGTAGAAGGTACGTTTGAATAAGACAAAGATATAAAGACTATACAGCTTTGTTTGACATACTGTTGTAAGTTGGTTGTAAGTATGTCAATCTAAATCACAAAAGGCGTAGTATATAATCTAAGCAAAAGGCTCATGAAACGATTATTTGGTCAGTCATGTATGTAGAAAGCTTTAATAATCTAAGGTAGAAAGAATGTAATATATGACATATGACCAACGTTCATTTTTTCAAGACGAAAAACCCTTACTGCTTTTTTGCCTGTCTGTCTCGTGAACTAGTGGACCAATTGAACTGAAATATGTCAAATTATTCGGCAAAATTGGGAAAATTATGATTCAGGAAAGTTTTCTTTTCAGAGCTATTCCAGAAAAACTAAATAATTTTTTATATAACGGAATCCGAACTTTGTGTACGAGATTTTCTTCGGAGAGTTCGTCTTCAGAAATGAAATGAAATGAACCTATAGGTAGGTACCTAAGATATTCGCTAATCTACATTATGTATTATAAAAAAAAAGCTTCACCTTGGAATATGTACTGGTTTGTACTCAAATTTCAGATTTTGTACTTATATACTAAAAAAATATTATAAAAATATGCCGAAATTAAAAATCGAATATATCTCATAAAGTATATAAGTACAAAATATGAAATTTGAGTACAAACAAACCAGTACAAATTTCAAGGTGAAGAGTGGTGTGTTCAGAATTAATTTAAGTACGTACCTTAGTTCAAAATGTCCGATATTGGTGCGAGCTGGAATGTCAATATCCCCTTGTAAACTCGCGATCTGTTTAAGAGCAAAATCTGATTTTTGGGTACAAATAAGTAGAAATTCCAAGGTCAAGTCTGGTGTGATAAGAATTTAAGTACGTGCCTTAGTTCAAAATGTCCGATATGGAGTGACGTAATTCCAGCTCGGCCCTCAATACCCCCTTGTAATTTTTGATCTGTTTAAGTACAAAATCTGAAAATCGAGTACGTACTAAATCCTGCCAGGGTCAGATTACAGAAATTCGATTTCGTGTGAGCTGTGGTGACGCTCACCCGCCAGATGAACTGACGACCTCAAGAAGGTGGCCGGAAGCGGTTGGATGCGGAGGGCGGAGGTCGAGTGTGCTGCGGGAAGGCCTATGTACAGCAGTGGACGTCGAAGGGTTGATATAATGATAATGAACAGTTATTAGGCTATGTACCTACATAAAAACTTATTTTATTTAATGTTGTTGATACACCATGTAAGTTAAGGATCAATTGAAATAAATAATTATTTCCCACTGTTGGACAGTGGCTATCACACTTGGACCTATTGATATTACTATAGGTATATTGTATTGAACGAGAGCGTGAGTGACCCGAGGGTAAATGCCATAGCGTTTTTTTCCATATACATACACTTGTCTAACGATGGTCTAACCCAAAACTAGAATTGTCTCCTATGTTATTGTAATAAACTAGGATTGGACTATTTACAAATATAACATCCAGACCGGGACCAACTTGTACACATTGTACAAAGTTGTATCTGTCCCCAGTAGGAATCGAACCCACTACCTCCGGCGATTGAGTCAAATGAACAAGCCACTAGGCCAACGAGGCGGTCGATAGGTCTTTAGCCAATTTTGAGCGGATAAAATACTAATGCAATAAAAAAAGCATTATCAGGTTTTTTTTTTAATTTTTTGTTATTCCACTAATTTATAAATGCGAAAGTTTGGGTGTTTGGATATTTGGATATTTGTTACTCATTCACGCTTCAACCACTCGACGGATAGGGATGTAACTTGGCACACATATAGGTTAGGTCCTGGAATATGACATAGTATAGTTTTTTTTATCCCGAAAAAACATATTCCTACGGGAAATACATATTAATTTGTGATGTTAAGTTGTTCACGCGGACGAAGTCGCGGGCAACAGATAGTTTTCCATAAATGACTTCATTTAGGATGCACAAAAAATATTATTTTATGTTTAATCTCGAACCGTCTGAAATTGACTTGTGATTTTTTAAAACCGGTGCAACCAACTGTGTTAAAATACGCAAGCGAAGCCGGGGGCAAAAGCTTGTTGTAATAAGTTCATTGCCAACAGCACGCGTAGTAGTAATCGTAGCGTAGCTACAACTTGTAGACTCACGTAGTAGCTACGTCTACGGGTAGCGTAGAGCGTAGCATGCTTTGACGGCTATCGATTAGTCCCCCGGAATCCCCCGAACACATCCGACCCCGGCCGAAAGCCCCCGAAAGCCGCGTCCATACATAGCGGAAGTAATGAAATGTACAGAAAGATATGAACCGGAAAAATTGTCGCCTCCCTTTTCTTCGCGTCGCGTCTTATCCGTGTCCCTAAAAAGGCTTCCTTTGTCGGTTTTTCCTTTCAGCGCGTCTTCCGTATAAGTAGATATACTTGTACGTATATGTCAGCGAGACGTTACGGCTCTTTGAAGAAACCTTTATATATTTCAATAAAAAAAATCATAAACGGATTCGATAGCAACATGACGAATTTAACAACGTAATGGAACAACGGCTTCACAAGAAGCTCTTTAATGGAAAAGCGTAATTAAAGTCGCATTAGTTGGCTATACAAGTCGAGGGTCCACTGAGGGCTGCCACCGAGCGTGTTACGACCGCAGTCGGTGATAGCTGCAGGCGATTTAATTTATTGTGCAGTCGTTTAAAACCCCCCTCGCACCAGATCAGTAGCAGTAGGGCAATATAGCTGAAGTAGTCTCCTGTCCTCTATCAGTAACGCTACGTTAGCTGACATCGGTTTAATATTTCTTTTACCGATTGAAAAACTCAAAAATAAGATCGAAATGTTCCATTCCTTCCTACTTTCCAGTGCGGCCCACTTTACCTAATTAGCGAAAAAGCGCTGCTCTAAGACTCGCTAAATTTATTCTGACAACTGATTTAATTTGTCAAATTAAACAATAACAATTGGAAAAAGGATTATTTTATTATGTCATCCATCACATCCCTATCTTCTGATTCTGCCACATCGTCGAATGTTTGTATCAAATGTAGTTGATGGTTGTTGCTAAATTATATCTACTCTTATCGCGCTCATAAAACTTGTCTCAGTTTCTTTTATCTGGTTTCAAAATGGTAATTAAATAAATAAATAAAATAAAAGAAAGTTCAAGTCGAATATTATAAAAATAAATACGGGGGGCTACTTTCAGGGGCAGGTATCGAGAATTGAATGTTTTTTTGCATAAGCAATCGGAGTTAGTAGAAACTTAACTTTATCGCAAACTGATTATTTTTAACGTCAAACTCTTTTCTTTAAAATACAGTTTCTTTCGTCTAAATCTGTCGAATAGTCCGAGCTATCTCATTTTATATATAAACGGTGACAGCGCGGCATCTCAGTTTCAGTATTCGCGCGATCTAAGTTCTAGCTTCGTTCGAAGCTCTAGAATTTTAACATTTTCCGGAATTTTCAATCAGAAAATTTTCTGTAACGCTACTTTTCTTAAATGACCCTACGACGTAAAAAGCGCTAGATGTGACGCTAGGCGCTTAATCGCGCTTTTGTGTTTTAAAAAGCGCTAGGTTTGGCGCAAAAAGCGCTAAGTTGGCAGCACTGGGCCGATCGAAGAAGGGATGGGGTGGCGCACCCCGATATGTACGGTGTTATTTATGGTATATTTTGACGTACCCGTTCGCTTCTAACTTCAAGTCGCGTAGGATAATGGGGTGATGGATAGTGTTATCGGTCGCTATTCACCGTGAACCGTGTTCAAATCGTGCCCGATATTATATACATGTGTCGTGGAAAACCCAATAACATCACCCATTTACATATGGTAGTGTTTTTCAGTGTATTGCAGGTCGTGCCGACCGGCGTTTATTTCAATGCGGGTTTTTCTTTTCAATGAATATTACTAGAATTAATGTTTCTTTTTAAAGTTCGGGAATTAGCTCAGGCTGAATTTTAGAAAATGTGAAGTGATTAATGGCTCTCTACGATTTACGTGGGGATTGTAACTACACATTACAGTATCGAGATAACTAAAATAAGGTAAGTTAAGTACTTAAGTTATATTTACTGAAGAGAAATGTTTATTAGCAGAGTAATAAAATTATTTTTGGGGAAAATGGGAGTTTTATTTCCATTTGTAATTGTGTTTATACAAAAACTCCAATAATGATATTTAGCTTTCCAATGCTGTTTTATAAATTCTGTTTATTTATTTGCATTTACACGATTACTTTCAATGCGGTAATGGGTAAACATGGGGTAAACACTCCAAACGTGTTCATTAGTAACAGCGTCATCTATCGAGGAAGGTAGTAAGGTAGTAGTACTCGCGCTCGCCGCGCCGCTGTCAGCGCCAAAGTGTCAGCCGGCGACACGCCTGCAGTCACGCGGCGTTGACGCGCGTCGCAACATGTTTGCGTGGGTGTAGATCGCTTCGTGATAAGATAACATAAACAATAATTCTGTTTTCCACCTTATCAATATCAAAAGTGTACTAAAAGTAAATTGCTGTGAATTATCAACATCGAGTTCGAAGCCCGAAGAATGTTTTGATTGTGCGTTGTGGTATAAATGAGAGTGCTTTGTCTGTGTGTGTTTTGTTGTCGCCGAAACTGAGGGCAGGATTCTGTTGCAGTGAAGGTCTAGGATCGGCCGGCATGAGGAAAATAAACGGTGAGGATGCAGTTAGAGGGGCTTGCATGTCGCCATGTCGTGATACTAACCGCACTGACATAAAGATAAGAGACGCTTATAAAAAGTGGACCGGGTTGTGGACAGAGATAAGAACGAAGAGCAACAAACGAAGATCGCACTTATTATCCAAACTAATAAAATGATAACGTTGCATTACATGCTTGCTAAGTATCAGATAACCTTTTACGAAGCTTGTTTTCTCTATATGTCAACAGTATGCGAGCGCTTTTAATAACGGGGGGACTGCACCTTTTGGTAATAATAATAGGAACAGAGCTGCAATTGAACGACAACTCCTGCATGTTATTTGCGACAGCCGTTCAACATTATTTTATTTCAAGTCATTCTTAAATAATTCCTCCATCGTCTTATTTAAGTACCTACGTTATTCCAATTGGTTATTCTATCTAGTACCTAATTCAAACAGGAAAAGAAAAAAGTTAATAAAAACATGTTAAGATTCAAAAGAAAAGAGTCGTGCGTGAACAGAGAATTCTCTTTTGTGCTCCAAGTTACGATAAAAAGATATTACCTATACGTCTCAAAATAGAGTTGGGCAAGTCGGTCGAAATCATTAACCGTAGTAGATCCCATACAAATGGTCCATAAACGTAATCCGACAATGTTTGATGGGTCGGTCGCCGGCAAGGCGCAGTTACGAAACCCGGCAGTGCATGCCGGAATCACCAAGTTGTTTGCCGATTAGGGCTGGCGCTAGTGGTTAATATTACCCGGCATCTCGTCAATCAACGTGAAAAATTTTAGCTAGTCCTGCTGAGCTATGCACCGGGAAAAAGTTGGTGATTTTGCATCTCTAGGTCGCCGGCGGAAGTTGTTTTCGACTCAAGTCAAGTTCTTGATAACATTATCAAAAACATAACCGATAATTAAATAACAACCGAGGAAGTTTATACAAATTATTGTTAAACTAAACATCAATTATCAATCAGAATTTCGTTTGCATAAACCAAGCTTCATCATGTAATCCTAGTTACAGTCCTTAGACAAAATTGAACATTGTGAATTTAACAGCATAGCTACCACGTTGGAGGGCCTCTGTCAGACGAGGTGGCATGGCAGTCGCAAGATTTATTGTTTAATGATTGCGACAGACATCGTGTCGTGTGTAACATCTATTTGTTTTAATAACACGCGCGAATGAAGATACATTTAAGACGAGAAGCGTATCATGCGTGTAATGTAACAGATGGATGATAGATAACGATCGCAATATATACAGGTAAGTCAGATCGATAGAAGACGTAAGCCTCGTTCATTGCACTGGAGAAGAATAGAATTTAAGGCAAGTTAATTAAAGTAAAAGCCATGCGGTAAACGAACGTGTTAACGTGGGGCTTGGGGGGTTTTACGAGCTGAAGACATGATGGAAACAGGCTTCGGAGTTCAATGGCCCAAGCTTAGTTAATATGCTTGCACGTAGCGGCAGAAAATCAAATAAACAGTCGCTTTCATCTCCGGTTTATCGGCGATGCACTTCGTAGCCTTGCACTTTACCGTGTGTGTTCAACTGTTCACTCGTAGCAGCTATTACTCAGACATTTGAGGTTGTTGACTCAAAAACAATCCATCGCCATTTATTAAAATTTGCATATCATTACGAACATTAAACATGAGAGAATGGATGAAATACACGTTACAGGTGTTAAGTCAAACCTTATTGTGTTCTATGAAAATAAAATGATGACCTTGATATTATATTTCATTCGTTATGTAGGCAATACACATCGCCTTTTCCGAACATTTGCGAAACCCATCATGTCTTGGAGGTCATACTTGCGTTTAACTTTAAGACAAGAATGACGATACAGGCATGATGGTTTTTAAAAATGGTTGGCAAAGAAGGTTGTGTACTCGTATTGTAGGCATTATACTTTTTTAATGTTATTGCTTATTTTCGCATCTGGCGTCTAAAAATATATCAAATTTGTTGTTTCATACAGCATGTTAACATTTGTTTGGCTTTGTGCAAGCTGTATTTATTATTCATTAGGCAGTAAAACAATTCCCGGCAATCATACGTCTCATAGCCGTTAATGTCTCTATTGATTTTTACCAGTGGTTCGGAACAGCACTTCAATATTGACAATGAGCGGTAGTTTAGACGCTTCTACGTGCTTTGGGAGTGGATGAGCTGCCTACGTGACTCCTAGTTCATTGCTCCAGTTTTTTGCCACTTGATCTTATGAATGAGTTTGCAGACCTTGGCTCTAGACAAGGATCTTGACAGGATTTATAGCTGCAAAAACACTTCACGCATTCTTGCTTCTTTATTACCACATAATGGGCCTACTTGGCGAAGTAATCTCTTTAATGACATTGGTAAGGCGAAAACTGCTACCATGGGCGGTGCTGAGTGTTATGCGGATTGTAACGAAAACAGCTTAAGAACATGTGTCGTGTCGTGTTCAAGTTGTGTGATAAAGACGTCAAGGCAAGTTATCACTTTCAACCGGTCGTAAATCATCCCGCATGAAACCAATGAGTGTAACTAGCGTGTTAGTTGCGCCGCCACCGCTGTGAATGCTGATTTTCAATACTGGCACATTAGCAGTAGTTGCGGCGGTGACGCGCGTGATTGCCATGTTGATTGAGATCGCGCGTCTGTCACAAATTGTCGCTCCAATTCGCATGTGACGGGAATACATTTCTCTCTGTCACAGTCAGTAGAAAGCTTTGCGAGACTACTGTTTGTAAGATTTAATTTCCTTTACCGGAACCGTTCGATATACAGCTGAAATGTGTTTGTTTACCGGTACAGCATTCATATTGTATGTTCGCGTTAATGAAGTTACCCATCATTTATATTCTCAGTCTAAAGCGCAGGTAAACGAGTCGACTTGGTTCGCTCGTTTACCTCCAGAGGGTGGTGTGATATATTCAGGGCTCATTTAAATATTCCCAGGGGTGATAAGGGGAAGGGATGCGCGCCGGTTAATCAAGTAACGTGATCCATTTATCTGGAGCACTCTTGATATGGTGTCGCTGAACTTTGGAATATTGTAGCCTCATTTGGGGTTGAGATTGGGAACGACAACGGAAGCAGTATTGGAGAGCGTCTCTATTAAGGTATTGATTTATTTGGTATTAGGCGGATGATTTGAGCTTTTGTAAATGAAACTAAACCAACGACTTAAATACAAGGTATTGTAATGTGGGTGCTTCGTATAATTACAAATTAAAGGCTTTAACATAACAAATGTTACATTACCACCTATCATAAGTATTTCCGCTATGTATTCTATAAATTGCTTCCCTGCTATTATTCTGAATCCACTTTTTTTGCATTGAAGTTATAATCAAGGTCTATACCACAATTTCCTGCATCACACTCAAGTATATATGCCTATGATGTAATGTATACATACCTACTTACTTAGAATCTTGGACTAAAGGAAATTCTATCGATCTTACTGCAGTTGCTTGCAATGGAATTGGAAAGAAGCCGACACAGTGGCATGGTTGCTGTGTTTTACTGCATGCGATCTATTTAAGGGTTTATGAAGCCGATAAACTTCTGGCGCGTTGAACCTTGCACCAGATGATTACCCAACTGCCCATACGTCTGCATTTCAATTGACGTTTTATGTACGTTCGGTTGGTTTATTTACCTGTCGACTCTAATGTGTGTATCGACAGTTATTACAATATTAAATCATAAAAAATGTATTTTATATATTTATACGTATTTGCATCATTGACGTTCTTTTAAAAATGAAATCTACTACAAACTTTCTTACCTAGATAATAACAATTGTTTTCCAGATAACAAAAATAATGGTACAAAATCAATGCAACTTAAAATGTATCTATACATATTATAAAACAGTAGAAAAACAAATGAAAAGCGAAACTGTACATTGAACTAAAAAAAAATTCACTTTCTTGGAAACTACTGAACAGAATTTGACGATGTTTTCACGGTTTGATAGCTTTGAGTTCGGGGCACAATCTGGTATAAATTATGTCTCAATAAAATGTCAGGAGCTGATCTACAAGTTGACCTCTCATTTCATATCATCTGTATGACAGTGTAGTTCAACATTACTGGTCTGTAGAAAAGCTTGACAGAGAGGGGCAGAAACATTTTAAAGCTCATTTACAGTTTTATTTATTTATTTTAGCTATAAATATCAGGGTATTTCCGCAAGTCTCGATACAAAAAGTTCGTTATTCGGTAATTAGTGGCCCTGTTAATACAGGGCCACTAATTACCGACTAATCGGTCATCGTCGACAACCTCAGTATCTATGTTGTTTAGGAGTACGTCTACCTAGGACAGACAATACAGTTGCGTAGGATCAATTTCGATAGGGAAGCTGACAGAAGAATCCAGTTAGGTTGGGCAGTATTCGGAAAATTGCGTCAAGTCTTCAAGTCGCCCATTCCACAATGTTTAAAGACAAAAGTCTTTATTCAGTGCGTCCTGCCTACGCAGACGGTGGGCCTGATCCCAAGTTTCAAGTCCCTCAGCGAGCTATGGAAAGGGCTATGCTCGGGGTCTTTATGAGGGATATGTTTCGTAATTAGGAGATCCAACGAATAACGAAGGTGACCGACATAGCCGAAAGATAGTAAGCTGAAGTGGCAGTGGGTGGGCCACATCTGTCGCAGTACCGTTTGGGCGGCCGTTGGGGCAGACGAGTTCTAGAGTGGAGACCGCAGATCGCCACGACGCCCCGCCAGGTGGATTGATGCCAGAAGCGGCTGGATCCATAGGGCAGAGGACCGGGTGTGGTGGCGTTTATTGGGGAAGGCCTATGTCCAGCAGTTTGACAGACATTTTGTTGTACAATTAATTGGATATGCAAAATAGATGTCAAAAAGGGAGGGGTATAGGAGGGGAAGGAAGTCGGATGCGAAAGAAGAGAGGGAAGGGGAGGGGTAGGTTGGGAGGAGGAGTGATAGTAGGAAGGCGTTAGGGGAGAAGGAAAAGAAAGATGAGGTCGAGGCTAGCGGGAATGGGAGGTGGTAGGACAGAGGGAGGGGGGCAGTGGAAAATAAATTGCGGAGGAAAGGTAGGGGTAGGGAGCGGGAAGGGGTTGGGGAAGGGGGTTTCAACGTGGTGGGAAGGGAATGAGGAAGGAAAGAACGAAGGGGGTATGGAAAGAGGGAATGGGAGAGGGGAAAGGGAATATCACCTGCAATATATTTTTTTAATAAAATAAATCTCATTACTTCTTGCTGAATATTAACACATTAATTATATGATATTTTTTTAATTCATGATAAACATTAAGAATGTTAACTTTTAAAAAAAATCATTAATTCTGTGGTCCAACGGGTGGAACCGCCTCCAGCACGCTAATTTTGTATATATAAATATTTTCAATGCATAACCGGATTAATAGATTTCTTTTAGGATTTAGTAATACATAATAATGTGTAATGTTAAGTTGTCCACGCGAACGAAGTCGCGGGCAACAGCTAGTAGACAATAAAAATAAATTTTGAGTCCAAATCTAGCGCTTGTTGAGTCCGCTGGGGCAAGCAATATCGATCTTATAATCTCTAGGGTCGTGTTGGCGGATGAAGCATTCGCCTATAAAGTGCACAATAAAACAGAAACATCTAAAACTTAGTCCTGCATAAACAGCACCCGCCCACGCTGATCCTTTGGAGAGTTGTAAAGAGGCATTATGTTATTTTACGAGAGGTTACGTTTGGGTAGTTATATCTTTCTTAAAACATTTTTCAGACACCTCGAGTAAGTTCAAAGAAAAGTGAACACAAAGCAACGGATATTTATTTACAAAAAATAAATTGAAGAAAGAGTCGAGTATAACTTGAAACTATTTATAAAGGTTATAAAAAAAAACAACGAAGAAGATTTAAAGGACAAAACAATGATGAAATGGAGTCCATTAAACAATAAAAAAAAACCAAATACCACGTAATGAATACGAATCAACCGTGGAGTTAAAATTAGTACCTGCAATTATCAGGTTTAACTCTAATGCTCGTTTACTTTAAAACATAATGTTTGTCGTTCATCGGCCCAGGAAGTGACGTCACGTGGCCTCACACACGCTTCCTGCACGTCTTCTCGACCTTCACCTAAAAGCCTCTTTTTATCGTCATATCTTTCTTTCAAAGTAGACCTAGCATTAATTGTTCTACAATAGTAAACGCAATGTGGTATTATATTACGATTGCATATATTAAACATTCCTCTCAAGAGCGAACGCAGTGGTTTCTTTTTGTCTCTTTCCACTACCTACTCTTTGTCATTTTTATTATGATCAGTGTCTTTATGTAAATTTATGATATGACACTGTCTATTTACTGTCAGGGGACTAGATTGAGGTAGTTGCCTGTCCGATGCTATCCAGACGAGTTACGGGTATACGGTCCCGGCTTCCCGAGTTATCGCTAGAACAATCCCACTATCCTTCCGTAATAGCGGTATCCCTTACCTAACCTATACTACTTAATACCCCATCTCCTGTCTCTCTCGCCCCGATCCCTGTCCCATCCGCCAATCCAAGGTCTGCCGTGCCGATGGATGCGTGGCCGGGGCTAGCCTGGTCGTAAGCCTGCCGATATCCCGGAGCTGGGCGAACTCCGGGCACTATTAGCCTTACCGAATCATGCGGGGCTCTGATGAAGTGGACCATTATTTCCCTAGCTAATCGTGGTACCAACAAGGCGGCGATGCTGTTCGCAACACGTCACGTCAAGGAGTATTACGGGGCGAAAAGCGGGCGAAGGAAAGCCACGTTGCGACATTAGATTGCGCAAAGTGGCGATACATCGTATCTGCCTACCCCTCTGGGACCAAGGCGTGAGCATTATGTATGTATGTATGAAACTAAATTCTGTCTATAACGGTGGGGCCACGGGTCACGAGGCGATATTACTAAGCGTCTATACATATTTTGCCAAATCATTACCTTGCCTAGAAACCCAACGATTAGAGTCAGCCTAATTACGAAAAACGTGGTCCAAGAGTGGTTTCAAGAGTTTGGAAACCTTTTCTTTTTATAAAAAAAAATGAGTTTGTAATCCTTTGAAACATACTGCCAATTTTGTCAGGATTGAAAATCAATGTCACACCGAACAAAGGGCCTTAGATGCATCCGCAGCCATGCAGGTCATACTGGGCAAATAAACAAGCATTTTGTAAGACTTTTCTGGCTGATTAAGCGTGGGTCGTGAGTCACGAGGTTGTCGAAAGCCATCGCTACCGTGTTCACAATGAGATGTTTTCCTCCTCTCGGAACAATGTATGTTTTGAGTTTGGGAGGAAATCCTGTCGGTGCGAGCTGTATTGATTGACATTGGGGAATTTCATCGGAAAATTTCCAATATTTACGTAATTTATATTTTTAAATAGCTTCTGCCTTGCGTTGCTACCAGCAAATACATATTTTTCCATTGGTTAAATTGTTTTTTTCGTGGTAATAATAATAATATGTTACTCTCAGGCCCATCTGCATACAAATAATTCATAAAGATCCGAAGAGTTTTAGAGACATGAAACTAGATCATGATTAAGGACAGAAATAGATTTTTGAATATTACATACATACATAATGCTCACGCTTTGGTCCCAGAGGGGTAGGCAGAGACGATGGATTGCCACTTTGCGCGATCCTGACACTACTCACCAGCCTCACTCACATCCATCAACCTTTTCATGCACCTCCTTTTATTCTTCTTACTGCGGACCACAGCCTTTTTGAGAACGTTACTAATTTGATCCTTGAACGTCCTCCTAGGACGACCTTTAGCTGTAGTTCCCTCCACATTCCCAATGTTTTCTTACCTATGTCACTCTTCTTTCACTCATACACTCTAAATGTCCAAATCAATGCAACATAACCTTCTCTACTTTCGTTACTAAATACATCATCTTACAAACCACACTTCTCACGTATCACTTTATTCCTCAGTAAAATAACTTTTTGAATTTTATTCTATAAAATTAGTTAGTATTTCGCTTACCACTGCGTTACTTTGATTCATCTATGGAAGTGAGTAAGTAGTTCAGTACAGTAAATTTTAATGGTCACCGAAATAACAGTAACCTAAAAGCTCTTCTGAAAGCAAGGCGTTAAAAAGTTTAAAGCGTTTCAGTTTGAGTATTCCCATCGGACGTAAAAGTCGTCAAATAAAAGAGCCGTCGTTACGGAAAAACAGTAAATAAGTAATTCACGGATTCGCTGTATCGAATTTGTCGTTAACACGTTGCAAAATATAAAATTTGTTGAGAAACAAACTAGCTTCTATTCCCGCTACATAAATTTTGATACAAGATATACGGTGGTATCGTGTGGTTTCCGGTTGAGTAGATTAGGACCACTCCAACTCTTCCCGTGGATATCGTACAAGGCGACTAAGGGAATCTATACTTATAATTACTTATTACTGTCTGTATGTATGTTTGTTACCGCATCACGCAAAAACTACTGAATGAAATTTGATGCAGTTTTCACAGTTGTCTTGCTGGTGGTCTAACTTAAAATCTGGTGCATGTTTTATCTTGATACGCCACTTAGAACCTGAGATATTAATAAAGTAATTTTTTCTAGAAGCCATTATATCTAATGATAATAAAACGATTGTTAATATTTCTTCCAGTAACTCAGTATCACACTTAGAAATCATTCATGAAAAAAACATATCTTTTTTATGAAAATTTTGATAAAAAAAATGCAATATATCTCGAACGTACGAGTATGTTCATCATGGGCGAAGTCAACAGCCGTGGCGCGGCGAACGGCGCGTCGCGTATGGGATTGAGTGAAATTTAGTTTTTGGGGATGGGGTTGAGGTTGGGGTTGGGATTGGGATATTGAGAGTCTCGAGTCTGAGTGGGAGTGGAAGTAGAAGTGGGAAGAGAACGGGAGCGGAAGTGGGAACGGGGCGGATTCTGTAGTTCGCGCGAGCGGAGCCGCGGGCACAGCCAGTACATTATAAAACGTCAATCAGGCCTCCCCAACACGTCTGGCCAGCGCGAGGAGTGTAGGCCAAATCCTCCGTCTGTCTCCGGCAGATGAGAGAGGGTTGTGCTCCTGCGGTGGAGACAAAAATAACCTGATGATGATACGGTGTTATTTAATTGTTATAACAAACGAAAGGAAGCAAACTGCAAGTTATAACTTAATCCTACGTTTATATAAATTCGTAATTTTTTTAGAATGTCCAAAATATTGAACAAAGTTGCTCAGATTTTTATTTTAAATTCTAGAAAAGTAGTTAGACACTATTTTTGCCATATTCTTAAAATCCACTTTTTACACTTGGATTCCCACGTATTATTACAAAATACTAGTGACTTAGAGTCTGTAATGAATTACAACAGGTATTCTGTAACAACTTCTCATTCATTAGTTAGATACTGATAATAATTGTAATATTGTATAAGAAAATCTATTTTGTGCAGTAGGGGATCGAGTTGAAGAGCTTCGGGGAAAGAGATGCGGTGAGGTAGAAGGGAACGTCTAAATTTACGTATTCACAGCACTATTAGAAAAATGACACAATCCTCCGACGGTCGACTAATAAGGCTAGACTATAAACATCCTGTAAACGTGACTTCAGGAAGCCCGAACTTATGCCTAAGTAAACAATCGCTCCAGGTCGATGCAGGCTTTGTTTTCAAACACGCTCCTTGCCTGGCTGATTTCAATGATAATGAGAGAGAGCTGCGTATCTTGTCATGTATATTTCAAGCGACATCCCACGTGGGGACGAAGACGGTGGGAATCACCGGCTGCATTGCCTACGTTGTCTATAAACTAACCATACGTCAGACTTGTGCAGAATTGTTGCTTTTGTTCCGGGTGCGGTTTTGAAGCACATACTTTTCTGTTACATTGTTGTACATTATAGGTAAGTTGCAGGGTTATTATAGAAATAATCTATGTAGCTTTAGTCTGAAGAGATTTTATCCATTTAAAACTTATTTTTATTAGCTATATTTTTTGTTTGATCAAATTAATATTAACTGTGTCCTGTTTACTAATAGAATTTTTACTAATGACCATGATTTTGGTTACTTCTAGTAATATGCCTGCTATTCATAAAAAGTATTACTTTAATATTCATAATCGATGCTGATAATATTATTCAATAACGTAATCTCGACCTTATCGATTTCAAAGTTAGATTTTGTAGATAAGACGCAACTTAACATCTTTTTAATATTACGATAAACATAAAAATACGAACTCTAATACACATTACTTAGTTGCAAAAACACCGAACTTCATATCTATTTTATCAATTCTAACACTAGTTCGTTTGCTAAGTCATATAGTAATAACAGAAAATATTTCATTCTTACCTAAGTCTGAGGTTTAATTAAAAAACCGAGTTCAAAAGTTCTACCAAATTGTAATTGAAAAGTATCTCTTTTCAGCTCACCGCTCACATAAATATGTTTTTATGAAGGACAAAGTATCAAAGATTTTCCACCGAAGTAGACAATGAAGTTCGAAGCAGACAATGGTTTGCCCCCAAAGGTTCAAGATCACGTTGGTCGTGTTCACCTCGAATATCTTATGTAAAGTCAGGAATTAATATTCAGTTATGGCAAGTTGTGTGGGAGTTGCTTAGGAGATCATCATATATAAAATAATTTTTTTATACTTGTACTAATTTCTAGGGTAATTATTGAACATGAAATCGGGACTTACTCCTTAACATAACTCCTAGCACGAAGGGTGGCTATAATGTATCAATGTAAATTGTACATATAAAATTATTGACAAAGACATTTAAAATGATTCATATGCCATTATCCACAGCTTGGTGGCTTACTGTCACATTCGTCAAAGCTAACCTATTTATGACTTTATGTTAAATTGTTGATACAGATGGAATCAAAGGTTGACTGGAAATCCATAAGCCTAAACTTCAAAATTTGTAATTTGAAAAACTTCTAAATTGGTAATAAAATGTCGATTGATTTCCTTTCTAATTCAAACAGATCATTTTTGAAATTCTTGTCTGTTAGTTTGATGAAATTTTTTACAGAAACATAGGACTTCTCCTTTAATCGTTATAAAAAGAATTAAGAGTATCACATTACGGCAATGTAATATTATGAAAACATAGGTATGTTATTGTTTCGTTTTGTATACCATGCCATGCATGAATGACCGTGATGATGACTTTTACTCTCACAACAAAAACAAAAGAAAACGAAAGTTTATGCCAGTCACGACTGTAAATCAGCTCTATTTAATATCATGCAAAAAACAATAGATTGCACAAGGCACAAGCCGTTATGAATTAAATAAACGGCCATTATTTACAGGATAGTTAATCGCTATCGGTCATCAGTAGTGTTAGGTCATAGGTACTAACTAGAATGGTGGAAGCGTCAGAATGAAATTGCATCAATTATCTGTTAACGGAACGGATATGGATAGATCGAGTACAATATGATTATGTAGTTTATTTGTGGGTAGTACATTCACGCACAAAAGTTCAAAAACGCAACGGTTAGAAATAAACTTTTTACAGCGTGGACAGTGAACTCTGTGATTTTAATGAAAAAACAGACAGGGCGGTGTCTTATCCCCACTTCTTTTCTCTCTCTTTATTAATTCCATAACTCAATCTCTCACTTCATCCTATCACCTTTATGCTGATGACCTGCAATTATATGCCAAGGAAATCCGTTGAAAACCTATATAGAGCTGTAAATAAAATGAATGCTGACTTAGCGCAAATCTCATTATGGTCAGCTTCGTATAGTCTCAACGTGAATCCTGGTAAATCGCAGGCCATCAACATAGGAGGCTCCCGTCAATTGATTAAAATTGACATGACCTCACTTCCTTTATTATCCCTTAATGGCACCCCAATTCCTTATTGCCATACTGTTAAAAATTTGGGCATCATCTTCGATCGTACACTATCTTGTCTTCTCAGATAGGCGAGGTCAGCAGGAGGATGTTTGCTGGAATGCTTTCCCTGAAACGCCTTCATAACTTCCTTCCTATAAGTACTAAAGTTGCGCTCGCACAGTCTCTCTTATTGCCTATCCTGGATTACGGGGACGTCTGCTATCTCGATCCCACAGAGGAGCTATTAAATAAGCTCGGTTACAGAATATGTGTGTGTATTCGCTTCGTTTTCGGGTTACGTAAATTTGACCATGTCTCTGAGTGTCGAGCCAAATTAAAGTGACTACCTATTCGTCTCAGGCGCAATACGCATATTCTCTCCCTTGTACAACATGCTCCACAGCCCCCGCACCCCGCAATATCTCAAGGAGAGGTTTGTGCTGCGTGCAGCTGTCCACGGTCGTCATCCCTGCTCATGTACTCAGATGCTTTTGCAATGTCCCTCACACAGAATTGAGTTTTACAGTGGCTCTTATACGGTCCAGGCCGTAAGGTTGTGGAACGCCTTGCCGGTTCCCATCAGACAAGCACTTCCTATATTTAAACATCTTCTGCGTGTTCACTGTGAATCACAATGTGGCTACTGAACATATTACATAATAGACAGTGTTTTGTATTTATTTGTATGTATTTATTTAAGTATGTATTTACTAGTTATTTAAATGTATGTATTTCGTATTACTAGTTATCGGTATGTAGGTATATATTTATTTAAGTATTCATGCAAGTTTATGTCATATAAAATTGTATACTCTTTGCATCCTTTATTTCCACTCCTCACAAAATTCGCTACCACCCAAACGTTGCCTGTAAGAAATCGCTGAAAGCGATAAGGCCGCCGTTGTACACTAAATTCACCCTTCTATGTATATTTTTTTTTATAAAAAATTTATATGTTTTGGTGCACAATAAAGAATATTTGAATTGAATGGAAAAAATATATTATACGGTTTTCTATAGCGTACATTTAACGCAAGGAGTGAGAAAACCTACATTACGTTTTGTTTTTCTCGACCGAAAAGCCTGTGGTGGTCTGGTAACTCAAACGTGCAGAATTCAAAATTTAATAATCAATCATCATTAAGTCGCATGATACATGAGTTTAGCGCATGACTGTACTCGCGAGTTGTCACTTTCGAGTCGTGCTCGTGACTCACGAATAACCCGACGAGCCTCACTATCCACCACCAGGGTCACTTTGCGACCATAAATACCACATCACAGCAGCTTATTGTCTTAACACCTATGTTTAAGGTCTTAATTAGCTCCCTGACATGTTTCGACAGCTGTGGTAATTCTTTTGTGTATGGCTTTCGAACTGTCATTTTCTGTATTATGCAATGTTAATAATGAAATTAGATGCTTGTTAAGATACATAGTTTTATATAAGGCTTTGATATACAAGGAGCTTAATCGAAAGTAGAACTAAATATTCTGATATCGAAGTAAAGTTAATAACCTCATAAATAAAAACGTAAACTTCGCGTGTCTGTGCATTAAAAATATTAGGGTGGTATAAAGATAAGTACCTAATAGAACACATTAAGAACTATTAGAATTTTTTCTGTTTATTTGTTAGTTTGTGCACGCATCACATAAAAACTACTTAACTGATATTGATGGACTTTTCACAGAAACATGGAGCTCAACTCCGAGTAACATTAGCCTTTATTTCATCGCAATTGGCTTATTCAATCAAAAGTTATGGGAATTTTTAGTTTTCAAATACATTTGTATGTATGAAAAATTACAAAGAAGTATAATGATAATGTTCGCCGTAATTCGGATTACGATGAGTTAGGTTAGGACTACATTTGAATATGTTAAGTGGGCGTGGGCGTAGTAGTGGGATTCGGATTGAGAGTGAGATTAAGAATAATTGTGTAGTCCACGCCAGCGGACTCGTGGGCACAGCTAGTCTGAAATATTATTATTGCTAGTGGTAATTCAATTTACCCGCAGGAAAACTGTTATTAATTTATTGCGTATCTTTCCCTTGCAACGAATGTTTGGTAAACATCACAGAACACTAATTTGTAAACATAATGACTTCCCTGTTTGTCAAACAAGCAAGCTGTCCTTTTGGTTCGAGGAAGAAGTAACATCACATATTGCTAACAATACTGACTCTATCGTCAATCGTGTCCAAATTATTATAATGAAAGGTTCCAGGATGTTACGTCAGGCAGCGTGATCTGAGCAGATATAACATTTTTTTATTAATCTTCATTAACAGCAAAGTGTCAACGGCCAATCATTACCAAGAAATATTCTGAACCTTGTGAAAAGCGACATGCAACCTTTACGCCTCTAGTGACCTCTGTAGACGGAGTCTTCGGGACAGCAAATGTCTTCATTCATTAAGAATCTGGCAGAAACAATCGCTAATCGTTGGGACCGTCCACTAAGCAAAGTGATAGGCTGGTTGAGAGCACGAATTATCATCTCTATTATACGAGCCACGAGTATGTGCATTCGCGGCACTCGCCACAGACGGATGCCCGCTGCCAAACTCTTCGATTTCGATGATGGAGCAGCACTACCACACATTAATTAGTTCTTCCTTAAAGTAACGTAGATTGTACACCGTATTCCTAATGTTGAATTCCTCTTGTTACTATTAACTCTTTGAATAAATAATTTTATAACCAAGATAAACATTAAAAAAAACCAAGTTGATATTCGTTTTCGTATCTAATCTATATAAATGATTTTGCCAATACCGAAGTAGTACTTAGTATTTCGATACACGTGAAAACGGTCCGGTTTTTCAGTATTACCGAATATCGCTATCCATGCCCTATGCTGTAAATCAGGCTGACGAAGCCTAAAGCTGGAACTAAGGGTTGAACTCGACTATAGCGCCGCGCCGTACGTAGCCTATACAAATCGCGTCTGTTGTAGAGATGGCGCCCGCATCGAGAAGCTTCACGCGGCAGAGGATCGCACGTGTCCGCGTGCTGTAAAACCTTTTAGCATGCGAGCACACACTCGCATTCAAATTCAAATGTTCTATAATGTGCATATAAAAAATTATACAAATGTAACATATAAGGATAAATCTAGTAGTGTACAATTGCGGCCTTATTCCAGACAACCTTTGGACATTACGCATTCGATCGAGATTGATCGATTTTTGTATCGATTTATTTATTCATAGCGTAGAGATTCGCACTGCTCGGCGCATAGCAATGCAGCAAAGCTCATTGCTGTGCCTCTTAGTCAACCGCCATATTCTGAATGCGTGAATGTCTAATGTG
The DNA here is from genome assembly GCA_947086405.1 of Esperia sulphurella. Classification (NCBI taxonomy): domain Eukaryota; kingdom Metazoa; phylum Arthropoda; class Insecta; order Lepidoptera; family Oecophoridae; genus Esperia; species Esperia sulphurella. The sequence continues at coordinate 11,947,947 of OX352267.1, forward strand.
TAGCTCAACCTTCACCTCTAGCTCAACCGCCCTCCACCTTCCTCACCAAGCCGCTTCCGCACCCGGCTGCCTACCGGTATGCAGTCTCCACTCTAGAACACGTTTACCCTAACAGCCGTCGATTCTGCGACAGATGGGACTCACTTCCTCGTTAGCTTACCAATCCTTTCCGATACAATTTCCAGTTCATTGTGGCGGCTTCCTAGTGCGTCTGTTATATACGAATCTATATTATTAATGGCAACATTGAAAAATCAATACCACACAATTTCAGTCACGTTTTCGTCGAAATGATATTTGTCTTTCAAATCGCCAAGTTATCAAACTTTCCTAATCAGTACCTCCTTTGCGAGGCGTGCAAAATAAGAGTTTTCCGTAAATAATTCCCATCCAAATTCCATCTTTGACTTCGTAATCACACTTTAAACTTACGAAAATCGAACCGTGGTACTCTAAAATAAGGTTCTCTGTCCCGTGCCGGGACAGTCAAAATCGGCAAAGTACTTAATGTTTTCAATTCTGTATAATCGGTTTAGAATTTGCAGAGTTCTACGCCTGTAATTGGATTGTTGGAAGTTCGCCGCATCTGGGGTGAATTTTTCAACGGACTTAACCGCAAGGCTTGCTTACGACTCAATAGGAAAATGGATTTAATCAATGTATTAAATACTAGCTATTGCCCGCGACTTCGTTCTTCTTCGAATTATTATTTATTTCCCGTAGGAATAAGATATTTTTTCGGTATAAAAACTATCCTATATCCTATTCCAGGACCTAATCTATATGTGTGCCAAGTTTCATCCCGATCCATCCAGTGGTTAAAGCGTGATTGATTAACACACATCCAAATATCCCAATATATCCAAACATCCAAATATCCAAACTTTCGCATTTATAATATTAGTAGGAAGTAGGATAGTAAGATATTCGTCTTGATTTGGTCGCTTTTGCAAGGCTTACAGATTCATTCTGAACTGTCAATTTTGATGCCTAAAATGGCGAGCTAACTATACAGAATTCCTAATTCTTAGAGGCTTATAACATGCTAATGGTCTTTGACGCCGTGACAAGTATAATACGATCACATCTTCAAACAAAACGAGCGACTCAGACGGATCGATTTAAGGAGACGTTTCTCTTCCAATCTAACAGGCATATCGAACGCTCACATATCACCTATTCTCATAATAAGCGTATAACTTGTAAGCCGATCGCGTACACTCAATACATTCCACGGCATTATTAGCGACATGCCTCCTTGCCTTGCCGTCGACATTTCTTTATAAACTCCCACTTCGTAGTACTTTTAATATTGCACGGGGGAGCAGATGTTGAAAACCTTACCTACTCCCGTCACATATCACAGGGGAGGCCTAATGTACTCCCCGACCGACGAACGACTCGGCTAAAACGTTGAGGACACACGTGAACGTTTAGTACGGCGGCCTTTTTTCTGATTTATGCCACGATTACGAAATTTTCCTCTGAACACGTGATTACAAATTTACAAGCTTGTAGGTATGCAAAGTAACGCAGTGGTAGCATAATGGCTGAGTGTCGCGACTCGCGATCAACGTTCGATACTACACCCGATCGCAGCCACGTGTGCGGTTACAAACAATGCCTTATACGAGCTGAATTTATTGCCTAGATTATTGCCCGCGCCGTGTGCGCATTTTATAATAATAAACATTTGTGACCTTACAAGGAGACCTAAGGGAGTAGGTATGCATAAATAGGAAAGTCGCCTGCTGTCTGAACTCAACGTTATATGGGGAATCAACCGGTTTCCTTCTTGATGGATGAGATTAAATCGTTCAGATCCGCTGATCCTAAACACGGAGATCGGTAAAGGACACAGAAACGAGCATTTTTGGGTACATAATAGCACCGGCAGACAAGAAGTATCAATCACTGCGGAACTAAAAAAAGAGCTAAAAAACCTGAAAAACTTTAATAAATAATTTCCCGCTGAGACTAAGATCAGCTTCGCCAGTACCTGAGTCTATTAAATTCTACAAACTTCCCTGTAACTGATAGATTGGCCAGTTCGATCACTTCGTCGCATGTTATTCGAACTTTATCGTAATGAAAAATGTCTCAGTCGTTCTTTAGTTGGCACCTTTTTCCCGCCCTCCGCCGCACTTTGTGTCACTCCCGGTGAAAATATTGTTATCGATTGCGCGCAGGAAGCGGAAATATCGCAAGAAAAGTTCAAAGAGCTGTTTGCGATTGGGTGCCGTTCATTCACCTTGCAGCTCTCAGCTGGAGTGGCAGCATATTGTGCTCGCCATGGAATGACATAATGCGTGCATGCCGCACGGTATTCTCAAAAGTATAATATCTACCATGCTTTGATGTCTCGAGATGATGTGTTACCACAACGCACTCAAGGGATAAATTTTAACTTTTCGTATTTGTACTATTTCAGACCTTTGAAATATTACTCCATAATTATAGTTGATAATAACCGGCTTCAAAGGGGAGATTTTACGGAGCGAAAGTCCCGGTAACACTTTTGAAATATTCAGAAGTATCCCAGCTTAATTAGGGCGGGTACTTTTGTAAAGGAAGAGAATTTATGACGGCAGGGGGGCGGTCGTCAGGCGAAAGTCATGGCCGATACAACCCGGCCGACGCGAGTGAGAGGTTGTAATGTATGTAAGGGCGAGGCAATAAGCGCTCTCCCTTCTTGACCGGATTGAATTACCGGCGCCATGCTGTCTAGGGCTGGCCGCACCCGTGTATCGATTTTCGGGAGTCCCCGTGTGAATTTGAATACGTCCCTATTGTTGTTGTACACGCAACCTTGTTTACGGATTATGTCGAGGCATTCCGGCTGAAATTTAATTAAACGTGATTTGGGTAAGTAATAATGTAAAACAGACTATTTGTCAGCGTTTAATTTTTACAATCGTTGCAGGAAAGGGTTAAGGGGAAACGTGGTGACTGATGACATGTTTTTGAGTCTTACCTAACTCTGACCATCATTTGTCTTCTATAAAGTATTTGCATATCCGTTAGCTGTGATTGAATTATTACATTTTTAACGCTGCGTGTGTGTGTGTGTATTATATTCACATTACTTTTTAAAATATAGAGCCCTCTATTTTGTGTGGCTGGCACGTTTAGAATCGATTCCGTAGGTATATTCTTCGTACTCCGCAGTGACAAACTATCGACAACTATAGGCTCTACATCCCAGCACTAGAAGGAACTGTCCTCCCGACCTGAGTTATACTGCCCTGAGCGATGGCGGTCTGTCGCAGACCATTTCCTCTTAGATCCACTCGCCTGCGGAGGTGGCTTTCTTTTTATTTATCGAATATTTCTCTCTCAATTCGCAAACGTCTGGTTTTTTAATAAATGAGGGTATTCCTTTTATATTATTTATTAGATATATTTTCAGTCTACCTTTAAGTCTACCTTTCAGTTTATCGTATACATATTTTCTAAATCTGCCTATTTATCAAATCTTATTGCTTCAAAAAGGTTTCAGTAACCTACTAAGTTGAAAAACAATGTCCTTTTTAATTGGCGACGCTTTCGAGACGAGATTTCATGGTTTTCCACTCATTTGATTTATCAAGTGTGTTAGAGAGATTTCATCCTTATAATTGACCCTAACGATGGGTGCATTAAAAAAAGTACAGGGTGTAATTTTTACAGATTTTAGTCGGTTCGATTCCCGGGTGTGGCAAGCGAATTTTCGAAAATCTTAGAATGCAGTTTTCTTTCTTTTCAAAAATAAAGGAATGTTTTCTTTGAGTAAAATTTTCTATCTACAGTATTAAGAGTACTTTCCTTCAGGTGGCATTACAAAATTCCAGCCTGTATACATGTAGTAAAACAGTAGAAAAACAAAAGTAAAGCGAATCTGTACATTAAAGTTAAAAAAAAACACTCCCCTTACTTAAGACCAGTAGAGTCCAAAAATATAATTTAAAAAATTTCGTGTCTGTCTGTATGTATGTATGTACGAACTAATTTTGGAAACTACTGAACAGAATTAGACGGCTTTTTCACTGTTTAATTGCTTTGAGTTAGGGACACAAATCAACGTAGTGGGAAAGGTTGGGGTAAAATCTTTTCGAAATTTCCAAACTTGCAACTTAGTGTCTGATGACTATTTGCTATTAAAGCAAAAAGCGGTATCTTTACAAAAAGTCAACCTTATTTTATTTAGAGACTAGATGATACCAATAATCTAAGCCTAACGATTTCTATGTGATATGCGTAAAGTTGTACTACGATTACGAAAAATCTTCATAACACAACTGCATTCTTAATATTACAGCGCGGACGAAGTCGCAGGCAACATCTAGTCGAATATAAATTGAAAGTGTCACTTGCCGCAAAAATAACACTCACCCAAGACTACTTAGTTGTGTGTTCACTATCGGTACAGGTTTAAAAACTTTGTATCGCCAGTAGTTCCTTATTAAGAATTATATGCTGCACTATCTGTGCCCGCGGCTCCGCTCGCGTGGACTACTCAGATCTTGACCTCGATCCCGACGTCCACTCCCGCTCCCACGCCCACTCCCACGCCCGCTATAGCTCCAGATGTAGTCCTAACTAATCGCAACCAGAATTAATTAAAATTAAAAATTCCCATAACTTTTGAATAAGTAAGCCGAGTGCGATGAATTAAAGACTAAATGTTACTCCGAGTTAAGCCCCATGTTTTTGTGAAAAGTTTTTACGCGATGCGTGCACAAACTAACCGACAAAAAGACAAAATTTTGAAAAATGATCGAAATGTGTTTGTTCTATTACTTATCCTTAGACTGCCCAATACTTTTTTTGCAAATACTTTCAATGTACAGACACGCGAAGTTACCGTTTTTATTCATTAGATTTAGGCAGTATTTACATTATTATGTACGAATACTTACACTTTATACTACTATCTATTCTCTATTTTTTTTTATTTTTTTTATTTGTAGCATGGGAACTACTCTATCAATCTTTTAATGAGCGATAGTGGACACTTACTATTGGATTAGCAGTCTGCTTCTTTGCTACTTCCTTCCGTAAAATAAATCATCGTAAAATCTTACATTCCGTCTTTCAATAATTTTGTAACTTAGAATTTAAACATTATACCTTGAGATATTTAAAAACTTTATACTAGTATCTATTCTCATTGCCAACATGTTTTCTATAAATAGTAGCATACTTAGAAACATATAATTCCTTCTATATTTTTATTCGATTTACGTAGGTGTATGAGAATTAGCCACTTTAAAAAACAACGCCGAAGAGCTGGTTTGTAAAATAACGAAAGAAAAAATTGAGAATTTTTCAATACAGAACATCAAATGTTTGCAGACCAACATTCAGAGTAACAGTTGTTAACTGGAAATACTAATAAAAGCAGCTTTGCAAACACGCGCAGCGCTCTGCTATATTTGCTATTTGTAGTGCAAATACATCTTCAATAATAAGCGAAAGAAAAATGAACATAGTGTGATTTATTTTTCGAATAAGTACTTGCATTACTAGGGCAAAATGTTAACGAAAAATCTCTATGGAGTCTATAATAAGTACCAAACGCCTTATAATAACAATCTGGAGGTGTGTTAAAATTGAATTAATAACTTAAGATTTTATTCGAACTAAGAAGAAAAACAAGAATTGTCCAAAATACCTACCTATTTCTGTAGCTAAATATGTCGAAGGATATCTTAACTAATATCCTAAGTAGAATTAATTATAAAGCCGAAAGTGAGTTCAACTATTCAACTAATCTCCATGAATTTTTTACTCATGGCATCTTATAGATGGGAAGAATCTTCCCGCGGGAAACAAAAAACTTTTAGTTCCATATAAAACTGTTAAAAATCTGGAAGCCTTTTGAAAAACCGTGCATACTAACAGGAAAAAATATAAAAGAATTAACTCGGTATTTTGTTCCAATGTATGAACTGTTTTTCCAACTGTTTACCGTAGACTACATACCAGAATCGTGACACATCATTTTCTTGGCGACAGGTGTTTCTCAAACAACACTAACAGGCCTGTCTTCCTCATAAAAGCCGAGTTTTTACACTCTGAATTATATATCAGGGCCTGAGAGATGATCATGAGGCAGGATTAGGGTGAGAAACATATTTCGAGGGGTAAGATTACAGTTGAAAAGTTTTCATGTCGGACCACAGTGTGGTTTTCGCCGAAACAAAGAAAGCAAGAGTTTTCCTTAGATCACAAAAGGAGGCCAAAATAGAATATAAACTAATGCGGTTGTACGGAGTATTTACAGTGGTATTTCTGACTTTACATTCTTCGCGCAAGCTTCATTTCAATCCTTATTAAGGGGATAAAAATATAGATTATAAATAGCACATCATATCTAATCGCTGGTCTGTATCTGGGAACCCTTTGCTCAACAAAAAATATAATTTAAAAATAAAATGAAGGGAAAAGTGTATACGCATTCACTTTCAAACAATAGCCGACGACCAGTATTTGCTGTAGGATTAGCATATTTGTGTTTCTCATGTGATTCAGTCAGACTAATACCAGTTTTGTGTACTCTAGCTCATGTTATAAACAGACATACAAATATTTTAGATGGGAATGAAACGACGGCGTGTAAAGGCACTGAGGAGATTGCATACAGTTTCTAAATATTAAAAAGTATTTCATCGCTCTTTTGCAAAGATTTGTTTCAATAAACACATTCATTATATTTACTTAAGGTAGATATTGAAATTGTGGAGGTATTTATTAATATTTAAAACCTCATTGCACAAAATCATTCTCTACCAGTTGACCTTTTGGTTATGTACATAATCAGTGGTAGGCGCAATATGTCGTAAAATCGAAAATCGTATATATATAAAATCGTTAGATACTATACTGTACTTAATAACTACAGAGTGAAATACCTAAATCGTCGTTGTTTCTAAAATACCTCCTGTGTGTTTTTTTTTATTTTTTTTATTTGTAGCATGGGAACTACTCTATCAATCTTTTAATGAGCGATAGTGGACACTTACTATTGGATTAGCAGTCTGCTTCTTTGCTACTTCCTTCCGTAAAATAAATCATCGTAAAATCTTACATTCCGTCTTTCAATAATTTTGCAACTTAGAATTTAAACATTATACCTTGAGATATTTAAAAAGGAATGTCAAGTTACCATAAGATGTCTCTATTCCGCCATTTTGTATTTGAACCGCTTGCGCTAAAACATCAGTTATTAGTCCTTCCACTCGTGAACTCCCTGCAATCAAGTCATCAACCAGGCACGTAGTTATAAGGTGATCGTGAGGGGTTCAAATCCTTTAGAATCGATAGATCTGCAACGTATATTGTTATTTTAATACAGCGGGGTTTATATCAATCCATCATATAACATCAGCATGTCAAGGATGTAGACCTCTACCAGTACAAGGTGCATCACTAAACCATGAATTTCGGCAATCTGGATTCATTTACTGCCAGCTTGGCACATATCGTTTCTACAACTTGCCGGGTACCGTCTCTCATACTATGCCTCCCTAATCGTAAAGAGGTTGATGGTAGTTGAAGTTTCTTTGGTAGGGGAAGCTTCTTCTAGCTGCATGGGAATAAAGAAATTGTGTCACATTATATCATACGAACTTGGCACATTAAGCTTATGAGACTAGTCTCCCCAAGAAATAAGCTTCGTGCGCCAAGTTCGAATGATATAAGTAACGTGAAAGACATTCTTTACTCCCTATAACGAGAAGAAGCTAGCCTAACCCCCTCCAAACAAACTCCTGGCTCCGGGCCTGTCATCATCACACGAAGCCAGCTAGTTATAAACGGGTGGCATGACAACATTATCTCTAGATCTTGCGTGTTGACCAGAAGCTGCCAGGCACGATACGCATCTAGTGTTGACACCTTGCAGATGAAGTGAACTATCTTGTTAGCCGAGCGATTGGCCTATGAGATTGCATATGAGAGGTGTCAGGTTTAAGAAAACCAACATTGAAGGAATTTTCTGCATTGATAGCATCTTTACAAAAAAATCATCTTTTAAGTTTCAGATATTTTCCCTCATCTTTGTCAACTTATGGTCTTTGTTAGACTTTTATCAATCAATCAATCAGCATCAAAACTGTACAGTATGAAATACCAAGATATTTTCAACTTGACATTCTAAACGACTAAACACGTAATGGAAAACAAAAAATACAAATTCAATCGAAGAGAAATATTTCCCGTTCCCTTGTGGCGACAGCGAGCGCACATAGTGACCCTAGAATTCTGCGAAGAAACAGCGTTTGATGTTTATAGCGCTTATTCCGCTACATTAAGCTCTTTGGTCTGCTAGTTTTTAAAGTCTAAATCACAGCCAGTAACGATCCAAGATAATAATAATGAAATACAATAATTGCAAAATGACATGTTTATTCAAGGATTAAATCTTTAACTTGAAAAACCTAATTGAATGTTGTTATCCTTAGCAAGATATCACAAAATCGTCAGGGCTAAGCAATAAGCTTCAAAATGTTTAGTTCCACGTTTAGATACACGTTACTAATCGTCATAGCCCTCAGCGCCACAATGGCGGAAAGTCCAGTAGTACACTGGACTGTTACACAAGCACAATCATCTGCTTATGGTATTAAGTCGATGGTCGACAGGCGGATCTCCAAAACGTATGAAAATATGGTAACATTTAAAGTATTGTCTTCTTTCACTGTGTCGTTTCGACTGCTTTTCGCTGCCTGCACTATTATAGCCCTAACGTAACCAGCAGTTCCGATCCACGATGTTATTTTGCTTAAGGCCTTGTGTCATCTATACATATAATACAACTGTAACTGGTCTATATCTGTACATGGGAGATATTGTAGAAAAATGTATATAAGGGGGGTCTTTATAGGCCCAATAGAAGCCAAAATGTTTTTAGAATTTTTGTCTGTCTTTCTGTATGTATGTTTGTTACCGCATCACGCAAAAACCACTGAATGAAATTTGATGCAGTTTTCACAGTTATCTTGTTGGAGGTCTAACTTAACATCTGGTGCATATTTCATCTTGATACGCCTCTTAGAACCTGAGATATTAATAAAGTAAATTTTTCTAGAAACCATTACAAAAAAGAATTACATATTATTATGTTTGATACAATTTATATTGCTATTGGTTTGTACTACAGTTGGATCGGGAGTGAGATTGGGGTTGGGGTTGGGGGTTGGGAGTCTGAGTGGAAGTGGGATAGGCAGCGAGAGCGGGAACGGGAGCGGATTCTGTAGTCCTCGCGAGCAGAGCCGCGGGCACAGCTAGTTCTTTATATAAATGTCTATTGACGTTAACACACTACACGCAGCTCATTTTTGCTGCAGCGTCTTGAACCAACAGCATCGAGTACCTTACTGCTGCGCAGTGATGCCGACGACGACGGTCGCAACCACTTCCCAAAATGGCGCGACTGCATCCAGTCCGCTTACCTGCTCGCGGTCACGGCTGTTCCGTGTCAGTGCTTATTTGAAACATATATGCACTGGAAATTCCAGTTTGCTTAAGAAATATATAAAAAGAAGAACATACACAGAAGATAGTGGTATTTGAAATTTTATATTTACGAGTATATTAGATACCCTTGATTCGAGCTCTGATTTGTACCGGCGCTCATATAAATTAGAAGTTACGTACCATCAACATAATGGAGTAATCAGTCTAGCCACCTTTTTGTACGGAAATTGTAAACAAAGCTCTAAAACCGGTCATTGTCTGAAAGCTGGTTGATAAGGTCACTCTGACCTGACGTGCCTAAGGTCTATTTATAGTACGTATATCATGTCCTCGGCACAAGATCATGTCACCCAGTAATTAGCTTCCAGAATTTTTAAATTGACATCTACCCAAAGAAGGAATTATGTCTTTGGGTAAATGTCACTTTTAAAATTACAAACCACAATGACAAGAATGACCCAGGGCTGTCTGGCGGTGTATCGCCTACGTGCCGTTTGCTTATTGTTGTGTCAAAATGTTGGTTCAAAATTAACTTTAACTTCATACCTAATAATGATTTTAATTACTGACTGTATATTTTATGATTTCATTCGCCTGTTTGCGTTTTCGCCAACTTTCCTTTCTAAAAAATGTTCGTAAACATTATATGTATATGTTTACGATGAGCTGATTAACAGCGGAGGAAAAAACAGGCGAACGAAATCGTAAAGTTTATAGACAGTGATTAAAATCATTGTTATTAAGTTAAAGTTAAAATAAAACAAATATGAGAATATTAAATAATTATAATAATCAAACAAACAAGTATTATCTTCCACCCAACGAGCACACTGGCGAAATATACAGCTATTTTATATTGTAATAAATCCATTGGGTTGATCGTTAGATGCTGGGCAATGTGTCATAAAAAATAGTTATAATTATTTAATGTTCTCGTATTTGCATTATTTCTTCTTCTCGTGTCGAATGGTTCCATTAGATTATGCGCGACCAGAACGCAGCTGTACCGACAGCTGCATTATTAACTAGCATAGGTTTAGTTTCATTTTTGGGTTAAATGCTAACAAATTATTCGGTTATTATTACTCTGAGAAAAAAATAAGTAGCCCTCCTACTTACGTAAGGATAAAAATATACCACTATGACATAAGTAGCCGCCCCCATTATAAATGGTGTGCCGGCCACATTATTAAGTAGTTTGGTTACTTAGTAATGTGGCTGGCTACTGAATCAGTTGTGGGTGACACCATTTATAATGGGGGCGGCTACTTATGTAATAATGGTATATTTTTATCCTTACGTAAGTAGGAGGGCTACTTATTTTTTTCTCAGTGTAAGTACTCCCATTTGCCATCACTGGCTGCTGCAGTGAAGTATTATTTGGTTTTGAGATATATCATTACTTACTATCAGGTGATATTGAGGTCAAACGGAAACCCATTAATAAATTAGATCAAGAAAAAATTGTGTAAATAATCAAAACTTTGTTATAAGTTGAGGAATTGTTGTATAAGACGATTCAATTTACATTTTGTATATAAGAAAACTTACTACAATCCTCCAGAAAAGAACTCATCAATGACGAGACCACCTGCGGTTTACCATATTGTTACCCATCCGTGTTTGCGAAGCAAATAATTCAAATCGCGCGTGTTCTGTTTCGCGAAAACACCTTAATGTAGGGCTGTCGCGCTGTCTTCCTGCCAAAAATAACGGCTTGACGCGTGCGCCGCCACCGTTCGCGGCCGTGCCCATGATGATAGCCTGACATGCCTCCGCTCATATAAAAATTTACGATCACATTGCCTCACATGTTAATATGTTGGATGGGAGCCGTTTTTTTTTTGTTATTTAGTTGCGTATGTGCGTGTGCTCGTACTTAGTCATTTGTACACGAGTAGGTACTCGCACATACGCGACTAAATAACAAAAAAAAATAGCTCCCACCCAACATATTTTGAACGGCCTATCCTACTAATATTATAAATGCGAAAGTTTGGATGTTTGGATATTTGGATGTTTGTTACTCAATCACGCTTCAACCACTGGACGGATCGGAATGAAACTTGGCACACATATAGGTTAGGTCCTGGAATAGGGCATAGAATAGTTTTTATCCCGAAAAACCATCTGACTCCTACGGGAAATACATAATAATTTGTGATGTTAAGTTGCCCACGTAGACAAAATCGCGGGCAACAGCTAGTAAGTATATATGTTCAATACTAGCTGTGTCTGCAACTTTGTGTGCGCAAACTATTAAAATACATACTGATGTAATTTTAATTGGAAGTGAACATGTATCATTTTTAGGGTACCGTAACGAATATCCTTATAGCAAAGCTTTTTTGTCCGTCTGCGCGGATAACTCGAAAACTGTTAGGACCAGTTGTGCTTAAGTTAGAAACATTATTATAACTATTAAAACAGCAATGATGACAAAATTTAGTAAAACAATAATATCGTGTGCTGATTTTTAAACACATAATTTTATTATATGTGAAAAATAAATAATTAAATTATTCCTAATATGTGTCTACTGTATCTAATTTTATTTCGTCGTCAAAATCAACTTGTTTGATAAAAGCAAAGTTACACGATTTGAAAAGCTTCTTTAATTTCAATTTCGTTAGCAAGCTTAACAAAAATCAATTAATGACTTATCGTCTCTCCTCTTACGAAACTCTCCACGAAGTTTGATTGGAGTCCTCTATGAATTGACGTATTGATCAACGGACTTCTGAATTGCTCTTGATTGAAAGCAGATGAACCGTCATAATTAGTAACAGTTTCTTTGCGAGTTATAGTCAAGGCAAAGCAAATTGATTGATACTTGTTTCCGTTGTGGAGTTTTTATCTCGTGAGACTTCATAGCTGTTTATTATCTCGTTTGCTGTTTCAGACTGCAAAATAAAATAATATAATACTAGTAATATAATAAAATGTGTAGTAAGTACATGAGATTTTCCATTAATGAAGCAATTAAGCATTGTGTTTGGCGTAGCGGCAGCGTTACCTGCGTTTACTAAAGTTTATCACGAAAACTTATCACTAATAAAAAATAGGATATGTTGCTACTTAGCTCAAAAATTTGCTGTGGAAGCGAGAACAGGTAAAAACATATAGATATTCATGTTTTTTTATAACATAATAGTTGGTATTTTGTTTAAGTTTAAGGCCCAGAGTGTTATCATCATCTTCATCAGGTTACTTTTGTCTCCACTGCAGGAGCACAACCCTCTCTCATCTGCCGGAGACAGACGGAGGATTTGGCCTATACTCCCGCGGCTGACCAGACGGGTTGGGGAGGCCTGATTGATATTTTATAATGTATTATCTCAGTCGCCTTGTACGACATCCACGGGAAGAGTTGGAGTGGTCCTAATCTACTCTACCGGAAACCATACGGATTGAAAACAATCTTAAACGTACACCTCGTATTTTGGCTTTTTAGTTTAGCTAAATATATCTAGGTACTTGAAAGTACCTTTGTCCCGAAACCTAATGTCCTTTGTCAGTTTCCATACACGTTCGTGTTGTCAGGCTGTCAGTGTGTCTCACCCTATCCCGTCTCAAGACGTCGACAGTAACTGTAGCCGCAATGTGCATTCGTATTCAATGCGCTGCCGCTTCCCTGTCTCCATGTCCGCGCATTATCAGGAGAGCTTTACCGAAATCGTGTTAGCATTCAACACGCCTTTTGTGGCACTCGGGAGCAGAGTATAATGTGGTGCACGGTACCATGAATTAAATATCTAGTCTAGAGAGTTGGGAATGGAGTCATGGACTTGTATAAAGTTTCTCTAACAGAAAAGCAACCAACAGAAAAGCAAGCAACAACAACTAATGAAAAATGATATTAAAGGGAGAGACAATATTTTTATTGGTTGCAACACCTGAATTTGAATGACTCGTTGACCTAGTGGCTTGGTCGTAAGATTCGAGCGCCAGAGGGTTCGATTCTCATTAGGTACCCACAACTTTGGACAATTTGCTAAAGTTAGTTTTGATCTGGGTGTTATATTTATGAGTTGTCCTATCATTGTCTGATTCCAATTGTATGGTGAAAATCCTGGCTTGGGTTTAGAAAACTGTATGTTTATATATGAAATACTAGCTTATATCCAGAGCCTATCGCTGTCCACTGCTGGACATAGATCTCTCTCAAGGCGCACTAATATGAGTGAAAATGTTCTAGATGAAAATAATCTTGCCAACTCCACATTTCCACAATTGACATAATAAGTGGAACGCCAAGTAGAATATGGAATCAAAAAGATTATACTACCTTAGCGTCTCGTTACAAGACATCTAAAAAAACTAGATCTTTATCGTATTGGAATCCTTTTAGGAAATAGACGTTCAGCGTTCAGTGACGTGTGATAAGGACCGGCAATTATGGTAACTGAAACTAATGGATCGGATCGCATCGGACTAACAGAAGTGTTTCAGTAAACCAAATTACAGTAAATGAAAATGTAACTAAACATTTTTCCTAGAATTTTTTAAATAACATGTACAAATCTGCATACATACATAATGCTCACGCCTTGGTCCCAGAGGGGTAAGCAAAGATGATGTATCACTACTTTGCGCAATCCAATGTCGCAAAGCGACTTTCCTTCGTCTGCTTTTCGCTCGTGATACCCCTTGACGTGATGTATTGCGAACAACATCGCCGCCTCCGTGTTGAGGTACCACGTATGTATAGCTACAAATCTAAAGAATGCTAAAAAAATCTATAACTGACTATAACCAATGATGTTCTCTAAGAAACTAGATGGCAACGAAAATGAGCTTGCAATTGAGGTGAGGTCATTTGTTATCGCGTCGGGAGAATACTTCGACATATCGTGTCCTACACCTTTAAAATGCCAAAATATTCTTTCAAATTACTTAATAAATTAAAAAATATACAGACGAAGATCTTAATTAATGAGCGTGAATATAACTACTTCTATATTAACAGTTGCAGAACTTTTGGACATTTTGTAAGGAACATTTTGTTCAGAATTAATTGTATAGTTTAAATAGTAGGTCAGTAAACCCGATTATGAAGGCACAACGTTAAATTAGACAGCACTAAAATTGATGCTGTACCTGGCACACTGTATTTGAAGATAAAGAAACTCATTTTAGTGCTGTCAAATTTAAAATGTGCGCTTCAGAATCGGCCCTAACTACCTGTTAACTACCTGTAACGCGTAATTAATTATTGAATCGTCCTGCCGCACCGTCATTTCAGTTTGGACTCAAATGCAATTTCAGGTGTAAACTGAACGCTAATGTTGTGTTAAGTTCCGAACCACGGTGTTGTTATAGGACGGTATGTTGGTTCTGTGTACGGACCGTGGCACAATTCCACGGCCTGCATATGCCAATTAGAGTTCAATAAAACAACGGTACAGTGCGTGCTGCGTATCCGAAATTGTTCCGAAATTATTTACGCGTAAACTCCATTGATGTGAACTGTATTTTCCTTTGATGTTTAAATTAGACTACATCCAAAATCATGGTTACAATATAGGGACACAAAAATTACATAACTTTAAGTGTACTGCTGTGTGGTTTCCGGTAGAGTAGAATAGGACCACTCCAACTCTTCCCGTGGATGTCGTACAAGGCGACTAAGGGAATACATTATAAAACATCAATCAGGCCTCCCCAACCCGTCTGGCCAGCGCGGGGAGTGTAGGCCAAATCCTCCGTCTGTCTCCGGCAGGTGAGAGAGGGTTGTGCTTCTGCAGTGGAGACTAAAATAACCTGACGATGATGAAGTGTAAATCCCACTAATATTATAAATGCGAAAGATTGGATGTTCGTTACTCAGTCACGCTTCAACCACTGGACGGATAGGGGTGAAACTTGGCACACATAGCTTAGGTCCTGGAATAGGACATAGGATAATTTGTATCCCTAATAAACATATCATTCCTACGGGAAACCAAATTAATCGATATGTGATTTTTGAGGTTTTAAGGGACGTTGATTACGAAAATGATATCTATTTTGAAATTCAAGATGTGTAAATATCGAAACCTACGCGGAAGAAGTCGTGGGCAACAGCTAGTAAAGTATAAATGATAGTAATGACAAGTAAATAAGAGTTGTATCTCTGTATCCAACTGCAAGGATTTTTTACGTTCGGTCGAAATCGAAACTAGTATACACGATGACTTTTAATAGGTGATCAGGAATTAGTTTTCTTAACTGAGTTTATCAATGGTCATTATTAGACAATAGTAGTCACATGTACCATATTAATAATATTTTCAATTTTTTAAAGTTTATAAAATAAATCGTCATCCTACTCTTTCTTACTACGTTTACTTAGGATACGTAATTAAAAAAAATTAAGATACACAATTTCATACCTATAAGGTCTATTTCCTATTTAACTGATAAGTCAGATTTTACAACTCCCTGATCATCGATTAAAAATTTTTCTTGGTTGGTTTAGTAAACTACAGTTTATATCTGGATTACAGCTGCCCGGTAGTTATTGTAGAACAGGAACATCTTTAATTTACGTAAATGCCATTCGATTTATCTACAGGCGTTCCCTTTGTGTACCTAAATGACGGTAGTTATCAAGGAACTATTCGCCGAGTACGGTCAAAGTACGTCGGAAAGTTTCTTGTAGCGGACTTTGGAGTTGCTTATTCTTGTCCCATATTAACCGCAACTGTTCCCCTGTGTTTGAAACTACAATTTGTGTCGAGTATTGTGTGCAATTACACGTTTATTGGAAGTCTTGGTAGTAATGATAGATAATAGAAAATGTTGTGAACCAGTTTACAAGATATTTTAAAAATTCAATGCCTTTTTAACTGGTTCAACTGAGGGTTGAGTTCTACTATAGCGTGCCGCACTTTGCCTATACAAATGCGTGTTTTGGAAGGGATAGCGCCTATCAAACAGCACGACCGCGACCGCGCCCATGACCGCGCGCGATCTCATCGACCTTCCTATCGGTTCGTTCGGGGCCGGGGTCGGCGCGGCGGTTCCTGGCAAGCGCAGTCTATTAAAAGTGCACTTTAATAGACTGCGTCGCCAGAACGCCGAAGACTTTTTATGCAGTTTTAGTGACGTTTAATTTTTTTTTCTCACTTATTAGAACAGATTCAAGTAATATTATTGTTAATTAGTTCTTTAACTAATCACTTTATATTAAAATATTACAGTTTAATACCTTAAACTAGCAAAACGCCAGTGCATGTTTCGAGGAAGGGAGCCTTAAATTAGAAATTAGGTCGTTTGTATATAGCTTAACCTTTACGCTTCAAGCGCTAGTGTATTCGGGAATTCGTTCAAATAAATACAAAGCATGTATTATTGCGTCCATTTTACCATGGGAAAATACATTTTAGCGCTACAAAAAACCGCGGAGGCAGAAGCTAGTTATTTCACAAAGAGTTTTGCCAATGTCAACTACAAATTCAAGCTATAAACTTGTCAGCGACACGGCCTCACTTCACAGAACTGCACGTGACTGCATTTTTGACACACACACAGCAGCAACGTAATAATTCGAAGCCGTGATTTCTGCTACACCCTACATTCTACAATTGCATCCGACGACGTACTATTTAAACTAGACAATGAATGTTGAACAAAATCGTTCTAAGGAAGTAACCTAAGTTCTGCACACATATAAATTATCTCTTATTTACACATGTAAATAAAAATAAAACAGAAACAGTTTTTCTTTCAATATCTAGGAAAATAAAAAAAACTATCATTGCCTGGAAATTTTACATACGTATGTATTTCAGATTTCAGCAGATTTTGAGGAGTTGTACGGCAGACTAAAAACGGAGAAAAAGGTTTCGCTTTCTCTAAACTGCTTTCTAGCTTTCTAAACTGTCCATGAACATTTTGTTTTGGTTTTTTTTGGTAAATATTAAATTGTTTATTATTTAATTGTGTCGTATAAACATCTTGATATACAATTGCCTCTTCCTTGTAGGTTGAAAACATTTTCGAATCGAACCAAGTCTAGAGGACCATGCTCATCTATTCAGTCGGAGTCTGATAGAGAAAGTCAAGCAGCCACCACGCCTGCTCCCGTTCACGCAGCCCTATGTTTCTTTGAAAAGTCCATCAAAATCGGTTCAGTAGTTCTTACGTGATGCGTGCACTAACAGACAAATTGACAAAAATTTCAAAAATGATCTTATTGTGTTTACGTTTTTATTTATTAGGTTCATAAACTACTTTAGACGAGGTCGGGAGAAGATTGTTCGTAGTTTAGTATATTATTTCCTACCGAATACAAACTAAACCAATAAATTATTTGCAACAAAACCTAGGTTAAATTAAAGCTTTTGTAAACGTGAAGGCATTCAGTTTGCCCAAGCTCCGTCTAGGGTACCTGAGCTGAAGTAGCAGACAAAGAGTAGAAGTTAATAAAGAATATGGACCTACTTTCGACCTTCAAGTCACATCAAAATCACGAGGTATCGTTTCTATCTTTTTCGCTATAAATATTAAGATTTAGGCCATAGAATAAAAGTTAATTTATTAATTAAACTAGCTGTGCCCGCGGCTCCGCTCGCGTGGACTACAGATTCCGCTCTCTTTCCCACTTCCGCTCCCACTCCCACTTTCGTGCGTGCACAAACTAACCGACAAATATATCAAAAATGATTGAAATCTGTTCTATTACTTATCCTTAGACCCTCCATTTTTTTTTTGAAAATATCTTCAATGTACAGACACGCGAAGTTTACGTTTTTATTTATTAGATTGTTAATGACTTATTGAGATTTGGGGGGTTCAAAACTATGCAGTCCTAGGCCATTTTTAATGCCTGTAATTAATCAGTGTCGTAACTAAGTAGTATTTTATGCGCCCGGTGCGATATTCTATAACTGCGCCCTTGACAAAGGCCCACCCAGTTCTTTTTGCGCCCCTCCAGTCTGCGCCATGTGCCTAGGCACCGATCTATTTACGGAACTGGCTGTAACTATACCTATTATGTGCATAATATTGTAAGAACTTTTTTTAATTAAAAACATAATAAATGTCCCCTTTTTATTTTATTTTTACAAAATCCAATAAATAATAATAATCTAATTTATAGTTGTTACACACAGACAGACACACACACACATATATATATATATATATATATATATATATATATATATAGATCCGTTATTGGCAATAACAACTATAAATTAGATTATTATTATTGATTGGATTTCGTGATTGTGTGTGTGTGTCTGGGGAGGTGTCTGTGGGGTGTGTGTAGGAGGTGTGTGTGTATTTAAAACGAGGCAGTTATTGGCACTCGGTAATTCCGTCAGTGGCAAGGTACACTATGAATTAAACGAATTTCACTTGAACGAAGACCCGTGCAACATATAGTTTCGTAATAAAATGTATCATCATTTTACATGGTTAACTGATAAAAGATACTCGTACATACTAGACATTTCCAAATGTTTAATGCCGCCAGATGGACCACTGACCTAGATAAAGTTGACCAAAAGCGGCTGGATGCAGAGGGCGGAGGGCCGGGTGTGGTGTCTTTCATTGGGGAATGCTGTCCAGCAGTAGACGTCGAAAGGCTAATAAGGTTAAGAAAGCCTTATTACTCCTTTAGGTTGTATAATAAAGATAACTAAATATTGTTAAAACTTTCGTTCGAGTTTTCAATGACTCTTAGATCCGTAGTAACACCAGCACCGTAACGTGACCTACAGACAAAAGAACGGCTGTTTTATGTGTTTCATAGGTAGGTTACGTAGCTTATTGTTGTGCCTTCGCTGAACGCTGTAAAAAATATATTTGCCGCTGCTAGGGCGGAATTTCATTTAGCAAAGAATTTAGTGCGCTATAAGATTTTGTTTTTAGAGGTTTTTAAATAAACGTTGTTGGAGAGCGTAGAAAATGGAAAAGGGGTTTTCGGTTTACTGACGAAACTGTTTTTTTATATTTAGAAGTGTCTTTCTAGATTTTGAGTGCGCAATTTCTTTCGGATTAGGAATCCAATACGTTTTAGCCTGTGAAGAAATAGTGAAATTAAAGTTCGGAAAGTTTTTTCTTTGACTTTCTTTTCCAATAGAAGTAGCAGGGGAGAGCTCGAGAACTATTATATTTATACATTTTATACTTAAACGGGTATATTTTATATCATAATCTTATAGCAGTTAAAATATTAACAATTTCGCTGAGGATTTTTCTTACAGGGTAATTAATAAGAAACTGCAAAAGAGTAACGCAATTTTTTTATGGAATTATTTATTAAAAATCTTTATTGAACAGAAAATACCATTAAACCAGATGTAGCCCCTGGCTCCCAAAATGGGATGTCCCATGTGTCAGGAGCCAGAAATAGTATCTATCATCATTATCGATAAATATTTTAGAGATGTTATCCATCCAATATTCAGTTACAATATATTAAGTACTACGAACAAGTGATTTTGAAATACAATACTCTATCGTACTCAGAATTATATGTCTAAATGATTTTAAAAATAATATTAGATGAGGATTGGTTGATACTTGAACTTAGAGGGATTTTTGTGGTTAATAATCACGATATTAGAACGAAAATATAGATTACAAGAAATAAAGGAAACGTGGTTAAAAGTGAAAGAGTGGAGCTACCTAAAAGTAGGGTTTTATAATGACAATCACTCGCAACGAACATTGACGAAAAAAACTGTAGGGTGTGTTATAAGGACCTCACTCGCAGCAATAATTGACAAAAAAAATTGTAGGGTGCTATAATGACATCCTCACAGCGAAAATTTACGAAAAAAATTGTATATCCTTTTTGTCGTATTTTTTTTTATATTTCCCTTTTATACACTTCGACCTATTTATGTTTGCACAACAAAACATTACCTAATAGCCAGCGTAGTTAGAGAAAGGAGAAACCCTTTGGTTACCTTTGCGAATTGAAAAATTGTTGAAACTCACAGATGCCCCTGATCACCCAGTCGGTTAGCCTGAATGCGTGTGACAGGCAGACTGACAATCGGACTGAGGAGCG
This sequence comes from Esperia sulphurella, assembly GCA_947086405.1. NCBI lineage: Eukaryota > Metazoa > Arthropoda > Insecta > Lepidoptera > Oecophoridae > Esperia > Esperia sulphurella. Next base: position 11,968,414 of record OX352267.1, read on the forward strand.
TAACATTGACATTTGCAGGCAATTGCGTGGAACGAGCACAAGAAAGTTACCTGAATGGAAAATAACCAGAAATAGGCATAGTGTGTAATGGACGAGTACATTTTTCTAAAGACAATACTTTCCTTAGAAGATTAACTGTATACTGGTTAAATCCTGTATTAATGCAATCTATTGTCATTGTCAATCTGTCAGCGTCCACTCTTTAATGGACGTTAACTACATCAGCTCTATCACATTATAGTAATTAATGAGTACTTAAGTATTTTATGTACTCGTACAGTTTGGCCGCTCTATGCTCCCTGTCGATGCGGAACCGCACCGCAGTTACCGACTGGTTACCGGCAGTAAGGGAGTTTAAAACGTTTTAATGAGTAATTTTTATTATAATTTATCGATTTAAGTCAATTCAACATCTTAGGTCATTAGCGACCACGTTAACTTTTGGAATTGTATAGATTGTGTAATTTTAAGAATTTAGTTACACTTGGGCGACCGTTCTGGTTTCCAAATGCTTCAATCCATCTTGATTCCTGTGTCCCGCTTCTTCGATAAGTAAAACATGATTCACAAGAGGTCATTCTGAATTACTAACATTAGTCTGTAATATAATATGTTGACATTGGTTTTAGGGCCCTTAATATAGAAGAGAAAAAATCTAAATACATAAATATAATTAACAGTTACAACTTATAACCAGAAACCAAAGTTAGGTAACGATTAACAAGTCTCGATGACAATTATAACGTATCTTAGCTTAACGTATCTTCTCGTAAAACTGTTATTCTGATGCATAATATTAATAACCTGTCAAAACAAATGACCAATTCCACTTGTTGTCACATTATATTCCTTTCTCGGATTACCAAAAGGTGTGGTTATATTATTGGTTTACGGTGTATCATTTCCCTTTGATTAGGTATTTATAATACCATTGAAAAGTGATACTTTTTCTATAGATCGTGTTATGAGGTTTTTATTGCAGCGGATATTAAGGGCTATTAATAAAAGTGTTATTAATATTTTTATGGTGTGAAAATTCTAGCTGATTTCCAATTGGTGTTTCAAATCGGGGATATGGTCGTTAAACAATAAAACGCCATCTTTTATGTCGTTTGCCTAATTTATTTGATTAGAAACTAAAAGCTAATGTTATTGTAATTATTTAACTACTAAATCATCACATCAATTATATTTATACATTTTTGTTGCAGGTACGTTAATTTTGAAAAATCAACAATTGTTACTTAGCTGTGGAATGGAATACCATCTTCAATAACCAACATACACCGGTCAGATATTGTAAAGTTTCAATAGCATAATATTATTAAAGACTACCTCCGTGGCGAAATGGTGAACTCTCGGACTGTCACGCCGGAGGTTGCGGATTCGAATCCCGCTAGGGCCAAATGTTTGTATGATGAATATGAATGTTTTAACCCAAGTCTTGGATGTTCACATATTTATTTAAGTATGTCTATCCGTTATCTAGTAACCATACCACAGGCTCTGCCTAGTTTGGGACTGGATAATTGGTGTGAGTGTCTAAGATATTTATAAATAAAATAAAAAATTGTATCTATAGATTGTGAGACAGTTTTTACTCCATTCGTAGTCTCAAAGCTACTTATGTAAAGAATTAAATATGTGGTCACTTTGAATGATTAGCATATAGCTACCAGTCTTCGCCCCTGTACTGATCTTTGCGGTTGCTATTGAATACTACGTTTCACAGGTGAATCTTAGAAATAAAAACGTAAACTTGGCGTGTCTGTACACTGAAAATATTTGCAATAATAATATATATTTGAGGGATGAAGGATAAATAACAAAACACATTTAGATCGTTATAGGATTTTTTATCCGGTTGTCTGGTAGTTTCTGCACGCATCATGAAAAATCTACTGAACCAATTTTGATGAAGTTTTCAGAAAACTTAACGCTTAACTTGGAGTAACATTTCGTCTATATTTCAAAGTAATCGGCCAACTAAATCAATAGTTATGCGAATTTATAGTTTTCGAAAATTCGCATACTTACACTGCATTAGTGTACAACAGAGAAGTGTGTAGAGAAGGGTGTAATGCTCGAAAGAATTCATATTGCACATTGCAACTCACTCATTAGTGAGAACTACATTTTGGAGATAGGTAAAGGTGGAGGTTATGAAAGTGTAGCGGGAAATAGGGGTGGGGGAGGGGGAGGCTAGAGTGGATGCGTATAAAATAAGAAAATAATTTGTACCAGTATATGCAGAAATTGAACGGTACAACACGATTCATTAGTCAATTTAACCAGGAGTGTATGTTTCATAGTCTAGAAGTTCAATGACCGTGTAACAGTTCTAAACCAAGGGCCGTAAATAAACGGCTTCACACGAGGGACACGGACGTCTCAGTCAGGGGTGACAAATACGTCAATTGTAGGCACCGGATGGTGGGGTCAAGCGCTGGACAAATCGCGCGTGTCAGCTGTGACGGCCGCTCGTTTGTGACGCCTGGCGGTGGATCGTTTGTATGGGAATTTGTTAAGGGTTGACGGGTAGTCGGGAAGGGTTTCTATCGGCAAAATTATTTGTCGATTATATGACCGATGCTAAAATCGCGGCAGTACCCTTGACATTCGCCTGTGAACACAGCACCTGGGTGCCGTCCCCCAACTTCTCAGGTGGGGGATGCAAGCGACACCACGGGACCCAGTGCATATGTGGAAGTTCCAAAGTGGAACGGCATTGCAAACCATGGCGCACGTGCTGCCTTGCCCGCACTCCTGCGACGAGCAGGACCTCCGCAACGTGACGGATAAGGCCGTCGGTGTAGCTGCGTTCTCGTCGCACATGATCTAATAGAAGGAACTGTTCGACACGAGATGAAGAAGCACCTGGATTAGCCGTGTGCCTATGGCCTATACTATGTAACAAATGCAAGGCATGAAGGGCGAAAATAAAATAAAATAAGCTCTTGCGTACATCATAATTACCCAGTAAAGTCTTTTTAATTAGGCCCTTGTGGCAAACTTTTGTAGCCTTTATCTGGAGCGTATTATATATAGTAAGCTATTGGTAGCAAACCTTCTTCATCATTGAACCCTCAAAGCACGAATCTATTTCCGTACACGTGACGCTACATCATTTGGCAGTTCAGTAAACTATCGTGACCCCAGTCCCATCCTGTATCACATCCCTAGGGTTGTCATGGAGCTGTGTATGGTCGGTTTTATTAAGCGACGGATGCGTCAAATGGAGGGAACGGGAGAAATTGTCACACGATTATGGTGAGTGTAGACCCTGAGCGTCATATTTCTATTTTTATTCGCGATATTTTCCTTTTCTGTTATTTTAACTATAAATATTCAAGTCTGTGGTTTCTCCAGTAAAATGCTACATATATATGCTATGTGCTTGTACTTTGAGTACTGCGGAACTGATTTTAATGCTGTTTAAAATAAGTTTAAGATGAACAACCTGAGTCAGTAGGCCAACGAGCAGCATATAAGGCTGTTAAAATTCACTTACTGGACGTAAACGTAACGCACTGACCTCAATTTCCATTACACTGGACTGGATGTCCCATACAACTGACAGCTAATATATTGTGCCGATATGAAGTTCCATTCTTGTTTATCTGAGAACCAATTTCGAAATTTAATATGGAAGTCAGCGTCACAATGGTTTGAAATTTTTAGTTCCACTGACACACGTCACTAGTCGCTATAGCCTTCATCGCCAAAATGGCGGAAATTGAGTAGGCACAAAAAATTGTTTGACAGCAGCCAGTCCAGTGTAATATAATAGTGACGTAATGTGATAAAATAATTATGTATAATACTGTTTTTAAATAAATGTTTCAAGTCTGTATATACTAATAAAATAAGGCAGTTGTAACGCATGATTCATACCAAATTAGGATTATCTGAGCTATCCCCAAGACATTTAGACAAGGCCATCTGTGATTCAAATATAGTACCCAGACCAGAACAACAGTAGGAATCTACGACCTGTGGCGCACGTAGCAAAGGATTGAACTTCTCGGACAACTGGACGGAGGGAGTGGCACCAATTATCATAGTTTATCCAATACTGACCTACCTAACCACCTGCCATTGTGGCTAGATACTTTCACTAAGCTTTCAATCATTCGCTTAATTTGATCGTGATTAGTTTGCAATTAAAAAAAATTGAAGGCGAAAGTGATAGTCAATGCAATTAGGCTGCGGAAATCATGGTCTTTTAACGATGGCTCGTGATCATTCAATTTACTGTAGTAGTTTCTTTTGAAATTATTGTAACCAGCAACGATTTCTTTATGATATTTAATAGCTCCTGGGCTGGGCTTTGCCCATCCAAATATTTTCCATTAAATTTTCAATTATAGAACATGTATTAAGCGGTATTACCATCTAGACTTGGTCGGTTTCGCAAATGTTTTGCAAAATATGGCGATATGTATTAGTACTAATCCCGCAAATGCTATTGCAATCTATTTGCATAACAATCTTCCAAAGTTAAACTATTAATAAGAAATATAAAAAAATATACGAATTAAGATTTTTGCGCAATTTATATGAATTTGCTGCTGCTCGGATCTCACGGAGCTGCGGGATCCCCTTTGGCTGGATCGCAATCTCTATGCCGGAATAACAACCTTACAATCTTCCTTATCAATGTACAATTAATTGCACCTAGATATATTGAAAGTACGATCTAGATATTATGAATAAATACAAAGTACATCCAGCGATGATTTATCGAAAACCCCTACAACAAACAACAATCATGTTTTCTCCTACCTTCTGTCATGTATTGATACACCTTTTACGCGTTAACTATAAAACAATAATTTATAGTCTCAAGCTAGACGCAGTTGGAGAATTGTAAATCTGTCATTTTAATCGTATATCTTAGTCACAATTGTGTGTTAATATTGGCCATTATTCCGCCACTGTGCCGTACGGCGGCGTGATCCACAAATCACGCGGCTTCTTGGCTTCAGCACTAAGGTGCATTCGACACGCGATGCAGTTTGCAGCTGCGATGCGGTTGAATTTTTCAGTAACCAAATCTGAATACTTGGCAACATTACTGTAGCAATCGGACACTACCAATACATACATAATGCTCATGCCGGTCCCAGAGGGGTAGGCAGAGGCGACGTATCACCACTTTGCGCAATCCAATGTCGCAAAGCAGCTTTCCTTCGCCCACATCTTTCTCACCCCGATCCAGGTCCCGTCCAGCAATTCAAGGTCTGCCGTGCCGATGGATGCGTGTCTGTCGTGTCTGGTCGTAAGCGTGCCGACTTCCCGCATCAGGGCGAACTCTGGGCACTATTAGGTTTACCGAGTCATGCGGGGCTTTGACGAGGTGGACTATTTCCCTAGATAATCGTGGTACCTTAACACGGAGACGGCGATGTCGTTCGCAACAAATAATAGAAATACGATGATACACTTGGATATGGACTTCGAGTAATGCCTACTCTGGCAAAGAATACTAAGCGACACTGCCCCTCGGCCAGTTTAACGTCTTCCGCAAAATATAGTACGGCTATCCAGTACGCACTACTGAAGTGCGATTCTGTAAAAAGTTACTTTGCAACTCGACTTCGAAATTGCGGTGAGATTTCAAATTGGTATTCCGTAAAGTTTACGGTCGTTCGATTTCTATACCAGCGCCACACTTTCGGGCGCGACGGCGGGTTGTAACTACTGTAAGTGGACATGTTGACGTTTGTTTGTATGAGATGACTTTTTGAACGATATTCTGTAGCAACATTACGCACGTCGTTAGATTCGAAACTCGTGCCTGCATTCGACGATGATTTTAGTACTTTGTGCGTGAAAATTTGAACGAATATTGTGGAATTGCTGTAGAGAAATTTCTACAAAGCTTTTAGCAACTCTGGTCTGCCGTGTCATCGTTCGAGGCGCACTGCGCCGCCCGTCGGTACAAAGTTACTACACCAGCAGCGTGCTATCGACCGGCGCGGCGGCGCCTAGAGATCGACGCTATAAGTTAGAAAGAGAAGAGCTTATGTTGTTGACGTATAACACCCTTCTCGATTGACTATGCTCGCGCTCTGTCGGTACAGCAGTCTTACAAACATCAGGCTGGTGCGCCTATAGTAGTAGTAGGTTCTTAAAACTTTTCATTGGTATGGAATACTGGTGGTTATGACTTTTCCTCTCACCAGACTTAGTAGATTAGGCAATGATCAGGGCAGTTGATCTCTTTATTTATTTTTTTATTTTTTATTTACTCATCCACATTCTTAAATTATCTTCTCTCTTAAAGTCGTTTAAAAGTTTGTGATCGACAGCACAATTCGCGATTTATCAACAGCACCAGGACTGCGTCGCTGGAAAAAGCGTCCCGTGTGCCAGGGGCCTAATACGGGGGACGTTTACGACCATAAACAATACATAGAAGGCTGTACTGTCTGTAGGTAATGTGCCCTACCATAATAGAGAAATAGGAAAACTAGGAAAGTTGCTTTATTGCCACATAATTTTACCGTGTTTTTCTTTTTTTAAATTTGAAATCAACACTTTTTTTAAGCAGACGAAGCCGCGGGCAACAGCTTTATTATAATTAAGTCGAAAGAGTGTGTGTTTAGATATTTGTCTGTTTCTCTCACGGCTCGGCTGTTCAACTGATCACTGCATTTTTGATTAGTACACATAAAATCATGAACCTATATGAACATATGCTCATATTTGCCTCAGGAAATAAAAACGCGGGCGTTTGCTAGTAGTAATATAAATGCATCTAATACATATTTTACTCGTGGCATACTCTACTGCAGGGTCAACTTGGTAAGATGACCTAAACTTGAGTACTTACCTATTTCTGACACTTAACAGCAATGCATGTTATACCATCCCCCGGCACTCCATACAACCTAACTTTCAAATTCAAATTAGATTTATTGTGAAACACAGGGAAAAGCAGGTGTTTACAGTATGAGATTGAACACTGCGATCTGCCAATTTGGCGTACAATTATGGCGTATATAAAGTACCTGCCCTACAGCCGTGTGGTTTCCGGTAGAGTAGAATAAGACCACTCCAACTCTTCCCGTGGATGTCGTACAAGGTGACTAAGGGAATACATTATAAAACATCAGTCAGGCCTCCCCAACCCGTCTGGCCAGCGCGGGGAGTGTAGGCCAAATCCTCCGTCTGTCTCCGGCAGATGAGAAAGGGTTGTGCTCCTGCAGTGGAGACAAAAATAACCTGATGATGATGATGAAAGTACCTAGTTAACAATAAATTTCATAAAGTATTACAAAATTTAAAACACTCGCAAACATACAATAACAGTTCATTTAACTTTAATCACCTAATAAGGTAGCAAGAGCACCAGCCCGTCCGCACACGTTTGTGTGTCATCATCATCAGCCTTAAAGAGGCCACTGCTGGACATAGGCCTTTCCCAAGGAGCGCCACTGTACCCGTCTTCGGTTCTTCTCATCCAGTCACTTCCAGCCGCCTTACGCAGATCGTCGCTCCATCTAGCCAGGGGGCGTCCCACACTACGCAGTGGCGATCTTCATTCGAGAGCACGTTTACCCCAGCGGTAATCGGTTCTCCGACAGATGTGATCAGCCCACTGCCACTTCAATGTATGACTTTTGTTCTCTGGTGAATTACCTCATTTCGGATTACCACGTTTGTGTGTGTGCGTAAATTATTGTAGGGCTGCTACGACGAGCGCACGAGAATAGTGGACTAAGAGAGGGACGACGTTATTTATGAACAACATAAGTTTTAAACTAATAGCGTCGATCTCTCGGCGAGCCGAACGGCGGCAGCCCAGTAGTACACACTGCCAGCCGTGCTCTATTTTGCGGGTGACGTTATACTGGCGGGGGAGGTGAGTGTCGCTTATTTACGTAGTAATATTTAGTATTATCTGGTAATACTATCTTTCGATTTGAAGGGTAAAAGAGTATGATTAGTAATTAGCCGCATATCACTTTAAAACAACTCGGAAGGATGTCGCTATACTGAAGCGTTCCCCTCTGCCGAAGTACAAGACCACCTGGTCATGCGCAATACGATGTGTACGATAGATTATGTTTATTTCGTTGGATTGATGACTGTTTCGTAGCAAAAGCGTGCAAATGTTTATTTGTGCGTATATACAAATACAATACAAAATACAATGTTTTGCATCTGAAAATAAAAAACAGTTTCTCCTTGAACTGAACTTATTGCAAGACTTTCTATACAAGTCTCATGACCAATACGTGTTTGCCATAGTTGAATACCGTAGAGATATCCGCCAAAGGATACAAGGGACTTCCTAGTCCGTAATAAATTCAGTCTTTTGTCTCTTTCCAATGAACTCTAGTTGGTTGCGTCTGAGAAGGAAGGAATTTTACGAGTGCATATGTTTGTTGTTCTTTATCATATATGCATACAGTACCTTACCTATGCCATCATCAATACAATATTTAATGAACTCGAAAATTAAAATGTCTCGAAGTATCAAGACATATTCTCGTATATATAATTAAGCAAAAGTATGTCGTTTAAAACAGTTTTTTTTTCTATTCCAAATTACCAAAAGAAGAATCAAGTTGGGTTGGGCAGTATTCGGAAAAAATCATTAACTCCTTTCGCCACCTATTCCACAGGTTTAAAGATGAAACTTTAATCGGTGCTTAATGCATAGCATAGCATATGGACGAAATAGAAACGTGAACACTGACGATGGGCCTGATCCACAAGTTTCAGGTCGCATAGCTATTTATAGCGGGCTATGCATGGGTTTCTTGGAACGATATGAACGCTATGAGGACATCCGATATATAGACTACCAAGTAACCCCACAATTTTTTAACATGACATAGGGTACGCAACCGTCAGGGCCGAGTCCTACTTTATTATTGCAAAATAACAGAACGAACTGACTTTTTGACTAACAAAACACTTTAAACAGTATCAACTGAACTATAAAATTTATAAAAACTAAAGTTAGAAACAATCGTGATAATAGAACATTGCCAGTTACGACTTTCCAATGGTTAGTTGAAGAGTTACGCCACGGCTAATGCTACGAGAAGCAAGGATAATTTGCGATTTGCACCGCGCACCAAGCGTCATACTTTCACCGGGAAGAGCGCGAGCATGCGAACAGACTAGCTGTCACGAAACATGTGTACACGAGACATGACATCCGAGTCCTAGTGTAATAGAATCTGAAGCTAAAATTGAAAACGTACAACTACCTAAATCAAAAGAGCTCTGGACGGTTTTATCCTGTATCGAACGAATACTTAACCGATAGATCCTTCATCGATGCTCGCTTCCATGAAACCTCCGTCGTTGTAGAACGGTTTGTCGAAATACAACGACTATATGACGACTTTATAATGATACAAATAAATTAACAATTTAATTGATCGGTTAAATTTACTATCAGGTAGTTTACAGAAAGTAAACGTCTAGAAATTGTAATCAGACTTTATATAAACCTATTTTACTATTTTCTATTATTTATTGATAGTTCTTTGTAAATGTGACTTAAAAACTACATACTCATGTATACACGCATATTATAAACTAGCTGTGACCGCGGCTCCGCTCGCGTGGACTACAGAATCCGCTCCATTCCCACTTCCGCTCCCACTCCCACTCCCGGGTCCGGTACCGGTCCAGGTCCAGCTCCAGGTCCTCAATCAAAAGTTATGTGAATTTATAGTTTTCAAAAACTCACGTACATAACGTTGGTACCATACCCTGCTCCCGCTACCGCTCACGAATTCCGTCGTGCATTGACACCCTACACTTTGTTGTATGCGAGTTTTCGAAAACTATAAATTAGCATAAATTTTGATTGATTGGGCCGATTGCAGTGAAATCAAGCATATGCTTGTAACATATATATGTTACACCGAATTAAGCACTATGTTTCTGTGAAAAGTCCATCGAAATCGGCTCAGTAGTTTTTAAGTAATGCGTACACAAACAAACAGATAAACAGACACACAAACAAAAATTTCAAAAATGATCAAAATGTGTTCTATTACTTAAATCCCCAATTATTTTTTTTGCAAATATCTTCGATGTACAGACACGGGAAGTTTACGTTTTTATTTATTAGATTACATTAGACTTCTTTTAACTGCACAACCTACCTTTTTCTGTTATTCTTATCCTCTACCTAAAGGTTGTCTGACCGAAAGATCTGAATGAAAGATAAGACCGCCTAGATGTACATATGTAAGTTACTTTATTATTGTATCTTTTTTTTATTTTTTACGTGCAATAAAGAGAAATTGAATTGAATTGAGTTGAATAGAGTTTAGCGACTAATGAAAATAATTTTATAAAATGCACAACCCTTTTGGTTTATCACTGGGCTCGATTCTGACGTTAAAATTGATATCAACGTTAAAATTTGACAGCACTAAAACTGTTGCTATCCTAGTCACACAGTATTATGAAGATAAAGACCAATTTTAGCGCTGTCAAATTTTAACGTTGTGCCTTCAGAATCGAGCCCACTGACTATTTATTAACTACCTAATACCTCTTAGAATATCAATCACCGCTTTTACTAATCAATTTGTTGTGATAATTGCTCTGGGAACCAAAACCCTTTCAATCGGCAACTAAATCAAGCCTTTAGCAATAAACAGATTTATTTGCCATTTGAGGACTTGGCTTTGAATAATTGATTCAGTTCCTAAACTAAGTGAGTTGGATAACACGGGCCAAGTAGTGCCCCCTGAGGCATACCTGATGTTATTTTGCTTATTTGTAATACAGTCAGTTCTGGAGTTCTGTTTCTCATGCTTTCGTAAATATTAATTGCTGGATAAGTAGAACAATTTAACATAAATATTACCTAGGCATTTAAAATGGACGACCAATAATATAACGAAATGGAGCGACATTTGCTTAACTGGTAGCAGGTAACTTTCCCCGCAAATCGGCCGTGTCCATACGATTCGCCTTGCTCCTGGACCGGCTTTCCTTTGCAAATTATCTAAACTAGAATAAGTTCATCATAAATAACAATAGGTAGGTAGCGTTGGAACTAGTGTTGGAGCTCATGTTCAGTGATATTGCTTCACTTAATACAGAATATAGACAGAAAAATTAACGTTATCCATGAGCAGCATTAAACGTAGACTTGTCTATTAATTTTACAGTACGAGTAATAATTACATGTTTGCAAATGGGGTGTAATTTATATCACTGTTCTACCATTAAGTATGTCTAATAATACGGGTTCTACTATCAAAACGAATATTATGGTTGAGGTCAATTATATTGGCTGTGGATTTAGCTATTATTTATTATTGTTAGGTATTTTAACGATCTGATATTTTGTTGGAAACCTTTCAAAGATCCTGTCAGCTGACACTGCCCAGTATCGCTTACTTTGTACATCGATAACTGTTGATTTAATATAAACTGTTGATCAGCATCACCTCCATTATGATGATATTATTTGTATCAAATTAATCATTTCATTCATTAAGTATTTAAATGCTGATTTAAGTGTTACACCAAGTGATTGGTACTTTAGTTTACTTTCTTTGTTATTTTTACTGTTTTACTTTATTGTTTTCTTTTTTTTTATTAAATTAACATCAATTTCATTTGTTCTTAAAACCTGAATCTTTTTTGATATAGACTGACCTTTGATAGCAAAACAGTTGATGCTTACCCAAGATTAATATCTGACGGTCATTCCTCATAACAATTAATTGAAACAGGTATTATCCACGACCTCAGGTTAACCTTGATCGATTACGATAATTACGACGAGCGAGGGCACACCGCATAAATCTCGGATGTTTCAATAAACATTAGTCTTGCTGTACAAACAGCCGAGTTGTTTGAGTTAGAGAGGTGAGGTCAGGCACTTACCAAGGAGCGGGAGAGGGGGCGAGCACTGAAAAATACCGGCAGTTTACACCGGCATCGGCAATTTCAAAAGTACTTGCTAACATATTTTTATTATTACTAGAAGATTTAATGATTACTACAATTTCTAGAATTACAGTGTCATCAAAACATAATATCTTTATTATCTTATCTGAACATAATCGTTGGAAAATACAGTTTCCTTATATGACCCATACAACAAATAATTTGACAAGCTTAGGGAAAGCTTGACACAGCCCGAAATTTGTCCATAACAAAGGAATTTAGTTTACAATATCACGTAATATAGTTAATTCTCTGTCTCATTCATGCTATATGCAAGAAAGAGAGATAAGTAGGCACGGTAATGATTTCAATCTTGACAATGGTCTACATTAGAAAATCTAAGCACTTCCTTTAGAAGATGAGGTCGACAAGTAAGATTCATTTGCAAATCATTGTAAAGTATGCTATATGCTTTAGTTTAACCCCCTTTCCGCAATATCCTGACTACGTACCTACGTGAGACCACGATGAATGCCAGCTTACTACAGTTTGCTTGTTTTATTACTTGGACAATTTATAATATCAGAGTAATAATGCTATGACTGTTTCTGTTACTGAAGTGAAACACGGGTGTACGGACTATCTGCGACAAATTTATTTGTTTTGCTTTTGTAACTTTGTCTACCTTACAGATTCTACATAAGCCCACAGATTGTAACTTCAGTAAGGGTTTGAGGTTTTAATGTTCAGTTATATTACCACCACCGTCATTGTTTCATTAGGTATCTTCTTTAAAGTGATTTTTGTCAGTACATAAGTTGAAGGTCGCGATAGCATAGTTCGGCCTACTCTTCGATGCCTTCCACTTCAACCAAAGGAGTATACCTCTACCAGCTCTTTCTTCCAGTTATGTTACTATTATGTTTACAACCATTCACAGGCAATTATCCTGGTGGTTCAGGTGTCTATGGGCAACGGTGATTACTTAACAACAGAATATGGACCGTCTGTCCGATTTCCCCCTCTAGTGATAAATAAACAAAAACTTATGTTATGGTTTAGTTTTCTTTACTAGTATTTGTACGTGATGTAAAAGCAGTCATATTAAAAAACTCACCTATGTCCAAGTTACTCTATTTGCCCATCTACTAAGGGTCAAGCCCATAACAGCGTGTAATTAAGTAATTAATCGGTCGCCCTCTGGCCACCAGCTGAGCTTTTCTCTATCCAAGGACCGTCCATACCTTTAATGAGTTATTGTTCCTTACATTCCTACTTTCAAATTAATGTGCGTTAAAATATTTTTATCGATGAAAGGGTCGGGACGATATCTTCCGTTATCGAATAGAGATTATTAAATTATTAGCTATAACATTTTTTTGTCCTTCATCGAAACAATTTTTATAATTTTATTGCATGCGAATAAGATACTTAAGTTTTAGTCAAACAGACACACAACACATAAAAGTGGTTGATTTTGACAGGATGTCAGTTGTTTGTCAGAAGACGAAATCCAATCAATAATTAATTTCATGTAAGTATTTACTGGTAATAAAAATAATCAATACAATAATACAAATAGGATTGAGAACGGGTTTTACCAACTTAATCTGCAAAGATAAAATACGACCAATACTCACTACATAAGCAAAACAATTTGCAATTGCTATAAATAAATTTCATTAATGACACGTGGTAGATAATTATGTGAATTTAAAAAATGATAGTTATCAGTGACTTCGATATCGATGAAAACAATACGGCTGGTATTGAAAGATAACTATGGATAGGTTATCTATCATACAGGTAGTGCTTTAGATTACCTATTTCGATCTAGACCACATCACTTTGAGTGTTTTTGTCGGAAATTGGTAGCATGCACATGAGATAACTCACGTAGGTATCGTTAGTGAAATATGTCTAAATTAAATATTTTCTTACACACTCTGAAGGCTCAAATGCAAAATGCGGACATTTCTCATTTTATATATTTTAATTATACATTTTGTTAATCATGTAACTTTGCAAATAAATAAACAGGTAGACACGTTTTTTGTTTTATATTACCGCCGATTCCAGAACAACGACATTTAAGAAATATAATAAAGTAAAGCAGTCTGGAGAACTATAGAAAACATTTATATTGGTAATGAAAATATGTAGCCCTGGGTCCTAAAGTAGGAAGATCTATGAGTTAGGAACCAATTTGAGAAAACCGTACATTTATACTCATACCTACTTACTCAGAAGGAAAGTGTCTGCTATCTACTTCGAAAACTAATCGGCACATTATAATATTTTTGCATGCTTATGTATCTATAAAGTCTTCCTGCTCAATTGTCTACACTTCTTATTCGTTTTGCACTCGATATTCTATTATGTATTTAGATAATACTGTACCTACTCATCCCTACTAAACCATTAACTAAGTCAGATCGAAACTCGGAAAGTGTACCGTTTCAATGATTATCTCAAGGAGATTTGATCTGGAGACCGAAATCTATAACTTGTGAAATTTCCAGTTAATTTAACTGAAAATACATTTTACTAACAGTGGTTCGGGGTTTAAACTATTCCTTGTTGAAATCTGATTGGTTTTCCTGTAATCATGGCACTTGCAATTGTACCCTTGCATTTTAGTTAGATTTCTAGTATAGTCTAAATCATTCTATGTTTGTCATCATTCACTGAAATTCAATGTATAAAGTCTTCATTGCCATTAATAATATTATTATCGCATCCATCGCTGTTTCAACTGTTTCTACCATGCGCTCCACCGTTTAAGCTAATTGCAGAGATGTAAATACTATAATGGCATAGTCGCAGCAACCATTTTGCGCCGGTTGGTAACGTAATGACTGATGTTGCGGTTCTTCCCTGCAGCGATTGTAATTTTTAATGAAAAATCTAAATTTTCTACAATCCTGCAACCAGTCTACAACGATTTTTTAAACCCTTGTAAAATTTCCCTACAGCGGTGAGTTGTAGTTAGCTAGTTTATTGTGAGAAAGTCGTACTTTGCTAGTTTGTTGTAAAGAGGCTTGTAAATTTCAAAGTGATTATCCTAATTTGGTAATGTTTTTTTAAAACCACTGCAATATAATAAAAGTGAGCGACCTGTGAAAAGTGAGAACTAAATGAGAAGAACCGAGGATCGGGTTCAGTGGCGCCCCTTGGGAGAGCCCTATATATGTCCATCAGTGTACTCTTTCAGGCTGATGATGATGATAAGAAAAGTTGCATTCTAGATGCCAGAAATTTATGATTACTCAGCATCGGAGGAATTCGTTTGTCGTTAACTTAGCGAGATAGATATACTTATGAAGTATGTTGAAAGTAGGTAATCTTTGCAAAAAACTTTTTTATTTTTAGTCCTGTGTTTTGTAGACCAATCCAAGTTTCGCACAAAGGCCTTCAAGCTTCTTTCTTAGAAAAATCTATTGCATAAGAATCCTGCACTACATACTCCTCAGTATCTCTTAGTTTTAGTTATGTTCTATTCGAATATCACACCGCAGCTTCAGTTACCTATTTCTCATGTTTCCATTTATTCTTAGTGGACCATCAGATTCATCAGCCACATATCGCCGTCCACTGCCGGTCATAACTAACAAATAGATCATTCTAAACTGGTGGCATATCGTCCATTTTATCCTACATACTCCTTAATGGTAGCGTCGTGATAGAGCACCAAATTGCGTCAAGCAATCGACAGATAATGCCGCCAATTTATCGGTTCATTTGCAATGTAATACTTGGTTATGAGTTACAGATGGGAATTCTAATTTTACGCTATTATATTCTCTATAAACTTCATGCAACAATGCATTGTATAATATCTAACTATTTAATCTAATAATAAAATCTATATAACAGAATATTGGGCCCGATTCTGAAGGCACACATTTAAAATTTGACAGCGCTAAAACTAGCTTCGTCTTTATCTTCATAATACTGTGTGACAAGGATAGCAACAGTTTTAGTGCTGTCAAATTTTAAATGTGTGCCTTCAGAATCGGGCCCATTATCGCATTTGGTGCATATTTCGCTCTATCTCCTATATCAATTTATTAGTATTTGTAAAAGACAAAAATTGTTTCACACTATTAATATCAATATTTTGTAATGGGATTGATACTGTTTCCTATTTTATGGTCGTATTTACATATACATACTACATTTGTGTCATCCAAAACAAGGATTTTCTCCTGTGCTATGAGAATTAAACAAGGATAGAACAGTTCACAAATATAATCTCGAGACCGGGACTAACTTGTATAAATTGCACAAAGTTGTCTATCCCCAGTGATAATGGAACCCACGACCTCTGGCGCTCGACTAAGCTACTAATTCCGAGCAAAATTTATATAAAAGCTATCAATACTTTCGTTATATCTCCTTATCTTATCACCTCAGTGCAAAGCAATCTCTTCTGTCTCTGGTCCTACTTGGTTCGATTAAAATCGCATCCATTTGGTGATATCGACGACTGATCTGGCTGCTAAAGATCGTTTTCCATCAGTTGTCTACTAATCAGGACTCCGTTCTATCTTGAATTTCCAAAATGGTCTGTTACATAAACTGAAATAAACCAACATTCTAATTTCATAATTCTAATTCATATAAAACTTCTTTAAAATTTGCTATTGCAGCACATCGCAAAACGAAACTTTAAATGCATTTGACAAGGGAAAAGTGTCCAGGCAACCTGTCCTTCCTCCCTGGGGGGCCATAGGGACGCTGCCCTGATCAAAGGGCGAAGATTTATGGCAACACTGATACATAAACCAAATGCCCGGAAGAACTGTCGACGGACTGATGAAAGGGAGCGTAAAATTTTAGGAAACCTTTCAAATATTCAATTATTGAGTTAATTCTCTTGTTTTGTTTACTGCAGTTCTCAGAACAAATATATCTTGATGGACTTTAATTCTGTCTGAGATAAATATAAGCTTACTATTAAGATTTAGGCAGTCTATCATTAATAAAATAATAAAAAAAATACTATTAAGACTTAGGCAAGTCTATCATTAACAATGTGTAAATATGAATTAAAATATTTAAGGCTTGTTCTCAGAAAAATATACTTTAAAATTGTATACCATTGAGTTTTGGTAGCAGATGTTTTATTCCTGATGTTAGTGTTAAAATTATATTGGGCAAAGCGTGCTGACAATAGTTATTTGTTCAACAAGTGAGCAACGTTATTTTTTGTTGCGAGTGCTGACTTTAAATCACGAACTAGCGAAGTAGTCTAGAAATGAATCACGAACTTAGCGAGTAATTGTAATTATAGACTACTGAGCACAGTAAGTGATTTAAATGCACGTGACATAAACAAATTTGCTCTCGTGTGAAGCATACAATTTTTCACCTCACCAACGAGAAAAGAAAACATTCAAATGTTGCGTTCTGAAACTGCACTGCTTGAAATTTTTATAAAACCAAGTAAACATGATATTTTTAAGTGAGCGATATTAATATTTACTAGATAATTTATAAATATTTTAAATATTTCGTCTATAAAAAGGTAATAGTACTATTTATAAACTTAAATTTCAATAAATAACATACAAATCATTAGCCTATGTGTTAAATCGCTAGGCCAAAATAAGTTTTTGAACGAACCAGAAATAGTCTATTATAATCTAGCTATCTACAAACGGTCTATCGAAAACTGTAAGTACGCAATAAACGGTTGGGGCCATTTTCTCATATTATCCATTACGCCTGCGAGTTAGTCGATGAGAGGGGGTTTAAAACAAAACCCTTCGTAAGAGGAAACTTATGCCGTGATCCCTCGATATTTTCTCTTCGGGATTCTATTATATTGAAAAGATTTTCATTTTAGCTCGGCTCAGATAATATTTTAGATCGGTATTGACGTTTACATTCGACGTATGGATTGTTGTATTATTTAATTACATTTTGAAACAATAATGTCATTAGCTGTGATTTCAACTCCATGTTGGGTGAAATTTCAAAAAACCCTTATTAGTTTCGCCGTATCAAGGTTTTTGGTCTGTTCTGATAGATAAATCGATGAGCGTTTTTTTACTTATTTAAAGATTCAGGTCTACGGGTACTATGTAGTATAATTTATCTGCAGCATAAACTCTGTATACCATTTAACCTGAGTGCAGGTCTAACCCGTGCCAGCCAACTTTATTACGGAGCAATCTCCATTTTTTAACCCCTCGCTGGCTTTAGCGACCCAATCCGTATGGATTCGTACTGAAAATTAAAATGACCTCACGCAGATTTACGAGAAAGATAGCAACACAAAAGACTGTTTTACTCGTATTATCCACAAACTTGAAAAGTAAGAATCGAGAACGAAATTTTTGAAGGATGTAATGATACCATCTAGTTAACTTTTTACTAATAAAAAAACTAATCAGTGTCAATGTAGCTGTAATGTAGCTGAAAATACTAAAAGAATCTAAGGAAATGTTGTATTATAGTCAATTGAGATGCAAGCAAGTATGGTTTTCGGCTTGGAATAGGGCTACTCCCAATCTTCCCGTGGGTGTCATCAAGGCGACTATGGGATTGCACCAGGGACGAGTAGCAGCGTTCTTGTGTATAAGATTATTATCCGCTTGCCAGGCGTGTTGGTTATGACAAATCCTCCAATTTACAGCCCACTAAAAGTTGCATTCTCTTAGTATTTTGGCTGATGATGAAGTGATATGAAGTAGAGCTCTAACTTATGGTCAATACGAAAGTCGTCCTGCATCCATATGAGTAGACGATATCGTATCACCAAATATAAATGCAACAAAGAGATAACATGACCCGATTATGTTGAAACAAAGACAAACAATTTGCTTTGGCACAAAGAACAACTTGAAAAGACAAAAAATCCTTTCAAATAAATGCCAGTAGCTATGAAAGATCACAAATATGTAACAATATGTGCCACATAAAGAAACATATTGGATAGCAATAAATCACAAAACATGACGGCACGCATCCGAAACCGTTTAGCACGTAATATGTAGAACAGAACCCTCCATGGATCGCTGACGCATCGAAAAAGGTGTTGGAAGGAACAATCAATATTGCAACCAATTTTTCTGAGCTCTTGCTTCTTTTGGAGATTTGAGGAACTGTGTTAGGTGTTGGAGGTCTTGGAGTTTTGGTGTGTAGCGGGCTCCCAGCGCGGGCACGTCAGTCGGTATAATCCGGTCAATAACATAAATTTCTCCGAGGCACGCTTCTTTATTGGATTTGTCGGCGCCGGCGAGCTATTGAACCCAGTCAGTAACCTATTGGCGCGGGAAACTATCGAAGATGAAATTTGTGGAAAATCTGAAGAATTTGTGAGCGTGCTGAAACTGAGAACATTTATTGAGGAACCGGGATTAAATAGGTATCTCAATGCTACAGTGACACGATATAAAATCGCAAGACATGGAGATGAATGGAGAAATCTGTCAGTTCAAGATAAGGGACCATTTGGAGTGTTACTTTCAAGTAGCAGTATTATCATGCCTATGATCAATATATTCGTTACACCTTTTGAAAAGCAGGAATCTGCCACACATAAGTTCTACATAAGTTATATGATACCTATAATATCAGCTTCGACATTTTCGTTTTATCGATAAAAGAAAGCGAATCATAGTACGGTTCTGTTCCACCCGTATCTTTAGATAAAAATATCTGTCAGATATACTAATGGATATCCCTTTACGTATTTCTCAAAGTGTTACAACTTCAACATTCAGAATTTTGACAAATTGCACTTACTTCGAGCTGGGGGAACGCGGAACATTTCTGCATGTGTCACGTGAACTAATGTAGACTAGAATACTTTTATATTTTGCCTTTTGTCTAGACCATTTGTATTTGTAGTGTGGCGAGCACGCTCTGTTGTTGTCAGTTACATTATTGTGATTTTAGTATTTTTCCATGTCGCTATTAATTGGTCTTAAATTTTGTTTATCAACAGCTTAAAATAAGAATTATCTCTTATGTTTCGTGATTTTACGGTTTCCTGTACCGCTATACTTTCAACACATCAGTGTCATAATTACGTATAGTATTAAAACTTAAGTAAAACAGCGTTGTGTCTTCGAAACGGTCTCATCCAATACAGCAGGTTTCCTTAAAAGGACTCACGGCATTTTTCTGCAACCGGAGAAAGTTTTGTATGCAAGTCGCCGCGTCTTGGTCATCCCTTCTTTACATATTTGCATTTCTTTTACATATTTAGACACAGGAGAGGGATTTTTCAAAGATTTTTTGCATAGCTCAACGCCTTTGTTGTCAACTGTTATGATATTTTGCGTCGATTGAAATCTTTTATTCTTTGTTAGATTTTAGGGGATAACATTGATTTTCTGTCTTCTTAACTTTGGACTGCTGCCAAGAGACTGAAGTGAAATGGGAGATTCAAATAGATGGAACCGCTATTCTTTTATTCATTTAGGACCATATAATTTGACATGTTCCTATAGGTATTATGCCGCTTAAAGTAAAGCGTAAATAGAACGTGAAAATTTACCCACATCATCTGCATACCTGCCACGGACGGCAGTCACAACTAAAATCCATCCACATTGTTTCCGAACCCAGGACATGCATTGTCCTTACCCTTGTGACGTCATCACACCCTACACTCCCCATTGTGCCCTCTAATTAAAGCCTTTAATATACGAAGGTAGGCTTTGATTAGATTTTAAGGTGCTAAAAGGGGACCTGGACTTGATTGAAATGTTCAGGTAAAGGGTCTATATCAAGAGGGTCTAAAGGTTCTTTCACTTAATAAGGGTTAAATAAGCGATAATTATACACACATCTCTGAAATGAACTAGATTTATACTCCAAAAAAATTCAAGAACTTTACCAGAACTGCTGTAGGAATACACATAGTAATGTTTTTCCTGAGTGAAAGATATGGCAATGTTGATCGATGGTCACTAATTATTACGTTTTCAGTGTTTGAGATGTCATAGCGAAGCATAAGCTCAACATATTATATAGTGCAGGTGGCGGACCTGAAAGCATGATGAAAGTTGTTGCCAATTCTCCTGTTGCTACTATAATATATATTGAGGTCTCACGTAGACGAGCTAGATTTGAGCAGGTCTGATTGAGGACAAGAGTAAACCCATCAGGAATTTTAAAAAAAAACCTGCAACAAAAGTATACCAATTTGTTGATGAACTATTAATCTTATAAATAAAATCGTAAACATCGCGTGTCTGTACATTGAAGATATTTGCAAAAAAAAAAATTGGGGGGTCTAAGGATAAGCAACAGAACACATTTCGATCATTTTTGAAAATTTTGTCTGTTTGTCTGTTTATCTGTTTGTCTGTTTGTCTGTGAGTTTGTGCACGCATCACTTAAAAACTGCTGATCGGACTTTGGTCGGACTTGACTTTCACAGAAACATGGGGCTTAATTTGGTGTAACATATAGGCTTTATTTCATTGCAATCGGTGCAGTCATTCAAAAGTTATGCGAATTTATAGTTTCCGAAAACTGAGTGTAGGTTTGTAAATAATGCTCGATTGAATTCGTGAGCTGTAGCGGGAGCGGGTATAGTACCAATGTAATGTGAGATTTTGAAAACTATAAATTCGCATAACTTTTGATTGAGTTAGTTGATTACGATGAAAAATCTGGAGCTGGATCTGGAGCTGGATCTTTATCTGGAGCTGGATCTGGAGCCGGACCTTTAGCTAAATCTGGATCTGGAGCCGGACCTTTAGCTAAACCTGGACCTGGACCTGGATTTAAAGTCTGAGTGGAAGTGGGATAGGAAGCGGAAGTGGGAATTGGAGCGGATCCTGTAGTCCCCGCGAGCGGAGCCGCGGGCACAGCTAGTAGATAATATTAATGGAGTCTAATCACTAGTTGAACGGTTGTGTACATATATTAAATGTGTCATCATGTAAAAGGATGATAACACATTTTTCAAGCATATTCTTGCACCTATTAAACACGTTCACATAATCATTAGCTAGCTCGTTGATCATACAAGTTGGTAATCAATAGGCACTAAACACGTAAGCCCCGGTTCGCACGGGTGCTATTTATCATCCGGACGTATGTAAGGGCGACGATCCCACCGAGATGGCTCCGTCATTTAGCTGGATAATTGAAATTTGAGGTTTCCGCGTTTATGAATTAGGGAAATTAAACATCTGTGTTCATCTTGTCTTGTACCAGTGGAGTTAGAAAGATAAATGCAACAGACATTCGTAGTTAGTTTTTTTTCCTGCTTTGTTGTTGATATTTCTTTTCAAAACACTGTGTTTGGAAATAGAGTTAAATAGTTTCATATTTTCCATTGCACTTGTCACGCATTCTTTTTTTTTTTTTTTTTAATCATGTTTGTTAGGGGCTTTTATACTATCGTATATGACAGGCATTCTTACTTTCTTAAACCTTTGAACTACACTAATCCTTTTAATTATCTGAATACAGTTAAGGAATGTGAATAGAAAACCCTGATCTGTGTAGATCAATTTCACAATCTCGGTTTAAGCTACTAAACAAATTAACCCTGTACTATGAAAATAGTATCTATTGTCATTAACACCTAATAAATGAACATACATTTCATAAGTGCAACAAAACTATAATAAGTGCAAATGTGTTTGCTCTATTTAGAACAGATAGACTGAATGCTATTACTTTTCTTCATGTGCAAAGTGTCTCTAATGGTACTGGGTCGTTACAATTCCCTTTATCTATACAGCACTAAAGTCAGGAGATAACTCAATACGGACCAGTTATTGCCGGCCATCGTTAACTTTCAGTTTGTTTAACGATTGCTTAACAAGTTTAATTGGATTTAGATTGTTATTTGTCGTTATTGCAATTATTATTGTTTTTATACTGGCGATCTTACTACGTTGACTCTCTTTTAGTAATAATTTCAAGGCGTTGTGTCTGGGGTCCATTTATTTCAATATCGGGAGGCACAGTAGAGCCTCCGCCAAAACTAGGCACTACGGTATATATTCTTTACTGGGAAGGTTTCGGTGTTTTGCATTGAATGAGTCTTTGTTATCTAATATTGGTTAAATTCTTTCTTTCTTATGGCTCAAATTTTTGATGGATTTTTATTCTTTATTGCCTTCGTTGTTGTGTTAGTAACACTCGTTTAGATTTCATATTTCTAGGTCCAAAACTGTGTGATAATATTGATTAGGTGACTGCGTCTTTCGGACATTATTAGAAATTATTACTAGAAATAGATATGCGAAAGAAATACAGATCTGTCTAAAATCGTGATAGAAAAACCAACTTGTAAAAAGTTTTTTACAATGTTTTATTGTTACCATAGAAGTTTATACAGTTACTTTCACAACATCCAGTAAAGTAGACCAAGTTGTTGGCCGAGTCCTGCGTCAAACTGCCATCGATTTTCCTCTCCTGGCTTCACTCCAATTCTTTTTCTTGCCTAATTTATTTGCGAATAAAGCTCCCCGTTCCGCTATTGCGTAACGAGGAACGCATGGGTTGCGGCGTATTCCGCATTACATGTTATTTGCTGGTATTATCAGAAATATGCCAGTCAATCTTCCGGTCAAATATTGGCTTAGAATGATTGACGTATTTTCCGGCATAATGTGGTACTCGATACATTGTAGCTATGAGCATTTTGTTGTAATACTTGGGCCCAATAGTTTACATACACTATGAAGAGATTATCTGATATGTAATTCAGTCTACATAGTCAAACTAAGTGGTATTTGTGGCCTGTGTATTGTGGCACGCAAGTTTTCTTATATATTCCGCATATGTAGCAGCAGCTGCATGCAGGTGTTTATTGGCTAAAGTAGTCATTTTTTACCATTAGCTGCTGTCTGCTCGATTCTTCTTTCAATGATTCTATGGCTCAAAACTATCTATCCTTCCACCTTCCTTATTCTTATCTTGCATTTCTTTATCAGCTTTAACGTCTATCAATCTCGCTTTTCCATCAATCCACCTGCCACCAGCCATCAAGAACTTCCATTAAACTTGCCCTATTCGCACGTAGTGAAAAACCAAGCCGAGATGAATGTAACGTAGTCGTAATAAAATCCGCCAATTTGCGTGATAGAGCATCAAGGTGGTGTAACAAAGAGGGGGATAAGTTTGGAAAAGTGCGGTCAAATCATGACTCCCCTGAGATAGTTCCGGGAAACTTTCCTATCGCATCGGGCTTTGGTAAGGCTATGGGTGGTGTGTAAGCGAAAGCGGAAAGAAAACAGGTGGAGGGAGAGAAAAAGTTTCGAGTCCATTCCATCAAAATATTAGCGACTTTTCCATGTTATCTTTTACCAGAGTGCGATATGCAATTGTTATCAGGTATTTGTTCATTTGATTCAGAAGTATTATCTACTATTGCTACAACTTATGCTAAATGCAGAGTACAATCAAAGCATTTATTTTATTATTTAGATGACTTTGTAATATTGTCTGTAATGTTCTACCGATACGCTTTCGCATTCACTCAGACTACGACCTTAGTTTTACTATTTGTTACAATCAGATGTAGCTTTCCAATAAAAGTCTGAAATAACTTTGCAAAATCGACAGGTACATGTTTTCTATTTAGATAAGAAACATTGTATGTTTATTATCATCATTTATATGCTCAAAGGATGGGACTGCATACATTTTAGAATTACGACTTTATTCAGCTATTAGTAGAAATTAATTTAGTTTTATTACTTCTTCTCTCCCTTTATCTTTATTTCCTGGTCACTAACTATAATGGAAGATATTTTATAGCTAAGTACGTCAAAAGCTTTGCATAAATGTGAGATTCTGAAGCACATCGTAAATTGGGCTAAATTACACATGCCTTATGCCCATCTCATAAATGCATGTTTCTCTTTATTATCGTATATTTAATTATTTAATATTCATAAGTATGTTTAATATTCGTGTCTCGAAGGACCAATTTCTACTAAAGTGAGTTCAATTGGTACGGTTACTTATTCACGTGTAGCTGTAACTCGTGCATCCATTTCACAGTCTGTTGCTGCGTGATTAATATATCTCGCTTTCGTACTTCCACAATCAGTAGGAGACAGTATTATTGAGACAGACAATTATGCATGCAACACTGGAGGCAGCACAGCTGACATGGTTTTGGTTGGTAGCTTCTTGGAGCGATAGCAAGGTGATTTACTGCCACTTCAATTATACTATTTTCACTATTATTATAAGATCCCTCGGTATTAAATGATATAGACTGTCTTACTATTTTTTTTTTGGTATGAGTTCATCATTGTTATCAGCTTGTTAGAGTCCAAATTTGTGGTAACACTACCCCGCTCTCCATTGTAACAGATCCATTCGTAACATTCTTCTGCTCAAGACAACTTTTTTCATATCTCTTAATCAGTCTCTAATATGAATATGTATTATAGGTTTTATGGTAGGTTGATTTGCTTGTTCATTACTGTTTTATTGTTACCCGATAAGGTAAGAAATCAACTGAAATTTAGATCTCATTTAATCCCCCGAGGTTTATTCATTACAAATTCATTAGCATTCTTGTATACTTTGAGTCTCTAGAGCAGAGGAAATATCCAAGAAATCCTTCGCTTTCAAGAAGGTGCCCGTTTTTAATTTGGGCTCTCGTCCGAAGTGATGAGAAAGTGCCTCGGGAATTTTGTTACTAAGACATTTGGATGAAATCTCTTAAAGGACCACGAGATTTGTAGGAGGTAAAATTACGACTTCTGAATGGGATGACAGATTTTGTAAAGATAAAACGGAAAGGATAATTTCGGCTGTACCTAAGCTTTATTTATTACTGTTATTCAAGGTTTACCTTCCTGTGTTTAATATTTAATTTATTTCTCTTTTTTTCACAGGTAAGGAAAATACTCTTCAAATGAAAAAATCTGATAAGCAAATTGTGAAAGTAGGCAAGTCGTCAGACACTGGTAAGAAAGAAATGTATCTAAAGGATAATATTAACATATTTTACTAAAATAACTTAAATACATTTAGTAATTTTATTATATTTAATACTTTATGAAGTTGTTTTTTTGGTAGTTAAGAATCAGTGTTATTTTTTACGGATGTGCTGAAGCATCGGCCCAGCTTAAGAGATTGTCTATTTTCAGATAACATCATCGGCAATTGCCTCCTTCAAATTGAAACTTAACTATCAAGTAGAGAATATAGAACTGCTTATAATCAACCTCTGGCGCGTGTAGCCTAACCTGGTACATTGTTGTTGCCAGCCAATTATTAATACCTCTAGTACACCGGCACTACAGGGGCACCAGCCTGCCCGTACACGTTTGTGTGTGTGAGTAAATTATTGTAAGGTTGTTTCACCCAGCGCGAGACCATAGTCAATCGAGAAAAGGACAACGTTATATGTCAACAACATCAGTGCTTCTCTTTCCAACTTATAGCATCGATCTCTCAGCGCCGTTCGATAACACGCTGGGGCGTAGTAATTTTGTTACAGCCCAGTAGTACGTACTGCCAGCTCTAATTTGCGGGAGGTGAGTGTCGCTTCTTGACGTAGTAATATTTCGTATTCTTTGCCTCTAGCGTCCAGGGACATTCTTTCCCGGGATCCAACCTTCTAAAATCAACTTCGATCTACAGATATTTTGCTTTTTTTCACATTTAAAACATTTGAAGCTTACATGCTTGCGAGTTTAGAGTACTGAGTACCTCATGAAGCTTAGTTATTTCTGTTTCACCATACATTGTTGCTGTAATTAACTTTTTATCTTCGACTGATAATCACCTAAAGGATCATGTAAGACGTGTTATGACCGAAACCAGTATGTGGTGTATTCGCAACTGCATTACACTAATTTCAAAGTCTCCCGTCTCGTAGCAAATTGAGTTTACTTTCAAGTTAGCAAGGTATGGAGTTCACTGAGGAATATCTTCAACTCATTATGCAAGTGCATCGCTCGCTAATTTATTTGTGCTTATTGTACGCAAACTAGTTAGCTGAACAAGACAACTTAATTATTTGTCAGAAGTGCTTTTGTAGCTTTCATCTTAATTATTCGAACTAAACACCTTCATAAAACTTCCGTTAAATGTTAACGAGATCCGTTTACTAAAATAGGTAAATATTCCGACTAGATATACTATCGGTCTACCTTAACCTCATCTGATAACAGGTGGATTTGAAATATTAGTTTAGCACATTCTTCTTGAACTATTACAGTCGGTCTTCTATCTAAGCCTGTACTTTGACTGTGACGAAGATATACTTAATACATACCTTTTTATTTTTGCTGATAAGCCAAGTATTATCATTACAAAAGATGATGATAATTCATAATACCATAAAAAAAATTATAACGAATTTCACTGCAATTTGTGCCGTTATAATTTTTTTACGTACGTGGCACGTGAAAGTCGTTGAAAGATTGGTATATGCAGTATTATTTTTGAGTGCAGTAGGAATGACATTCTATTGTACATAACATAGTAAGTATAGCATGTAACTTGGATCAAGAAACCTTCAAATATAGGCTTTATTTATTAGTGTTGTTGTATTTACTCGTAGTCGTTGTAGTCGAAGCTGGTCGTATGATAATAAAGAGTAAAGATAATAAGATTGTGTACCTAGTGTGTAAACCTAGTATGTAAACAAGTGGGTAAACTCGTGCATATACGAATCCACAGCTGCGTTAGTTTTATAATGCTTGTGCGTGAACTTAAGTGTCTTTACTTAACCAGATTATACTGTGCTTGGAAGCAAAATCTCCAATAATGCAGTCCAACCAAAAGTAGCGCAGGCGCAGGCTTGTGCGGTCTGCGGTCACATGCTTGCGAGCGGGCGTACTGTAGATGCGCGAACGAATGCGGAAGGCTTCTGCCTTTTATGGGGTTGCTACTCCCACTTTTTATACGGACATTTCTGGCTGCAGGTACTATGTTATATTTAACTAGATTCTGCCCACGACTTCGTTTAGCTTATACAAATAGTTGTCGTTTAATGAATTTTGAAAACAAATGTCAAATTCATATACAGCTGGAATATCTTAGGGAACAGAATTCCTATTTTCAAAATATTCCCAACAAATTGCCAGGCAATAGATATGTTCCAAAATACAGCCCACTCAGTTCAGTAGTTTCAGGTTATCTGGCGAACGGACAGATTGATCCGTTTGACGGAACCCTATGAAAACTTTTTTGCTTGTCTAACAGATTTTCCCGGAATTAATATAGTCGAATATTTTTAAGCCCACGTTCAATATCATGCATACCCGAAAGATATCGTCGACGGAAATTGGCGTAAGGGACAAACCACTATTTTCAAGGAGACGCAAAAACTGTTTTTTTATTCTTTGAGACTGTAACTACATATTTTTAACGTATATACATACGTAATACTCACACCCTGGTCCCAGACGGGTAGGCAGAGACGATGCATCGCCACTTTGCGCGATCCAACGTCGCAAAGCGACTTTCCTTCGTCCGCTTTTCGCTCCGTAATACCACTTGCGAACAACATCGCCGCCTCCGTGTTAACTATTTTATTTGTGCACATTATAGTAAAGGATAGAGTAATTGAATTTTTTAAGTTTTTTAAATTATACCACTCGATAGAGAATTAAAAACTGAGTTTGGGAAGCTATAAAACCGATTATGGCGTTTTGTCGCCAATTTAAATTTCCGTCGGCGATATCCAGACGCTGTATTGTCGATCGTGCTAACAAACGGACTTACAGACATAATCTTCGCCTCACGTTTTGTCGCCTTAGGCTATATTTTGACACACCCCGAGGACACATAAATACTTCTGTTGAAAATATTTTACCCCATTCTGACGTCAGATGTTCATTAAGTGTGTTCACGAGGTCTCGTTACAGTTTGTTTACAGCTCTAGTTGTAAAAGTGCTCCTTTGGGAGTTACCATAAAAAGTTATACAACGAGCGGGCTGGAAGGTAAAAAAGGCATTAACGATCTGCTCAGGCCTATTTCTAAAGGTCGAAACATTTTTACAATCTGTAGCTACTTAACTTGGAACCATTTCCGCTACACTGGAGCATCGAGTTTAAGGACCGTCGTCGTAGGAATGTTAGTGTGACATAATATGGGAACACTGCAATTGGAAGTTTGACATTAGGTGTTCTATGGTTTGGCGTTCCTACTACCACTCCGCACCTCATTCTCCGATGCCTTCACTCGATCCCCCACTGTACACGCAGTATTTCGTAGTACTACTCTTTCAACAATATATAGTTATAAATATAATATAAATCTGTGGTGTTAATAACTTTACCAGGTTTCTACTATATACCAGTTCATTTTATTTCACTCTTTATTGCAAACACTCATAAAATCAAAACAAACAACGTCTAAATAGATACATAAACTACACATACTTCTATACATAAACTAAAATAAAATAGAATTTATGAGACTGAACGGAAGTGTCCAAAAAGTATTAGCATATCTTATAACCAATTTAAGTTGTATGATTCCTAGATTATGTTTGGTATATAAGGCCAACCGCACCAACCTGTCGTTGTTGTTCTTCTCCAGGTGTTGCTTAGTCTTCTACGGCGGGCGGCGCGGCGGCGTCTTTATGATCGTTTATCTTTTCTATATCGGGATGACGAAGTGCGGGGCGGAATCCCCACGATACACGAGCGAAGCTGCAATCAACAGCTAGTTTCCCTTTAAACTACACTAAGCTTGTTACTTTTATATGTTCGTATCACAATTCCCCGCTTGATGCTACCAATTGGATCCCTCTCTAACCCACCCCTTCCTTATCGCTAGCAAAGTGTTTTATCACTGAATTAAATTGCAATCTTTTGTCAGTGGAATTTCATTTGGTCTCGGCTTTTATTGTACTTCTTTTATGGCGGCAAGGTGACAGTTGTGTCATCTTGTTAGAGGAAAATCGACGGAATTGTTGCTTATCTCGAGATAAGTGGGTACCTATTATGTTTAGAAAAGAAAATGCTTTGGCTCTGAAAGCGGATATAGATCCTAACTTGTAACGTATAATACAGAAGAAATACTACATGTTTAAAAAAAAGATTAAATAAATATAAATATGTCAGACATTCACACCAATGATCCAGTCCCAAACTAGGCAAAGCCTGTGGTATGATTACTAGATAATGGACAGAAATACTTAAATAAATATATAAACATCCAAGACTTGGATACAAACATTCATATTCATCATACGAACATTTGCCCCTAGCGGGATTCGAACCCGCAACCTTGTATTAATGTTTTAGATGTATGTTACTCAGTTAAAGTAATACATTCAACGTATAGTTTACATGTTGTTAGGTTGAGCTCCACTATAACGCGCCACGACGCACTTTGCCTGTTACAAATCGCGTAATTTGTATGGAATGCCCGCATCGAGCAGCACAGGTAGTAATAGTTAGTATTTTTTCGTATTGTATTTTAAAATTATACTGGAAAAATAGGTATATTCTTGCGTGATTAAAAGGTGCAAACGCCTGGCATGCATTTCATGATTGAATACCCCGTATCTAAATATAATATTTTATTAGAAAAAACGTAATTTATAATTTCAAACATTAAATTTAATCTAAGTTCTACGCGAGCCGGCACTCGCTTATAATAAATGTGTGCATGGAGCATGTATAATAGATAGTATTTTTTGGCACCGCACCGAGGTGACGATGGCGGGAAGCCAGCTCGCGCCATCGCATCGATCCATCGTATCGGTTTGTTCGTGGCGTAGAGTGGACCGCGTTGTCGGACGCGGCGGGCGTCGCACCGCCTTTGTGCTAAGCGCGCGTTTCTATGTAGCTCAACCCTTAGTGAACAGCGAGAGTTTTTTACCACGAGAATTTAAATGCCCAAACTGTTTGTAGGAAAGTTTAATTGTCTTGTAGCCTTTGTAGATATTGTAGCACGAAGTATCTGTAGTTTGTGCACGGGTTGGTTTGACACAGTTGACAGTAGTCGCGTGGCATCAGCAAGCATGTGATAGTTACATATCGCAGCATTGCAATGAAAGTTTGACATTAGGTATTCCATGATATGATATTCCCTCATACTTAATCGCACCTAATTGTCCGAAGCCCTTTTATTGGGTCCTCCACTGTAGATATCTGTATGACTTTCGTATTCACCACACACACCACCACCATCAGATTATTTCTGTCTCCACTGCAGCAGCACAACCCTCTCTCATCTGCGGGAGACAGACGGAGGATTTGGCCTACACTCTCCGCGCTGGCCAGACGGGTTGGGGAGTCCTGATTGATGTTTTATAATGTATTCCCTTAGTCGCCTTGTACGACATCCACGGGAAGAGTTGGAGTGGTCCTGTTCTACTCTACCAGAAACCACACGGCGACTTTCGTATATTAGCCATAAAATTAGGATTTATCGTAATTCCAGCAAAAACTTTAAATAAAAAACACTAGGTAGTATATAAAGAAAGAAGAAATTAGTAATGTTAAGATAAAATTAGTCTCCTATCATGTATTTAATGCTCTAACAGATGTCTGCAGTAACGAGCACAGCTTTGACAGGTTATAATCGCACAATAAATTCAATATCCCTCGGTGTATAAGGTCCAAATTGCCAATATCTGGGTGGGTGTGCAAATATCAAATTTGTATATCGACAGAAGACAAACTCGTACCTACTCAACTTACTAGTGCTCTTACAGACTGACTACCACTTATAATTTTAGTGTAATTTTAATGTAACTTTAGTGTATCTTTCGGGAAACGTTTATAAACTTTACAAATAAGGCCTGGAATCGTGTGTGTACTTAATTTGCTGTAAAACAGTAAATTCTAAATACGATATATAAGCCAATAAGCAGCTCATCAACTTCTTATGTTAGTTTAGCTATGTATTGGAATATAGATGAGAGAGGGTTGTGCTCCTGCAGTGGAGACAAAAATAACCTGAAGATGAATGAATGATGAATAGAATATATCGTCAGATGATATATTAAAATAATATTTGAGCCAAGTTATGATAGGCATGCCCGCGCCCTTAGAAGCCAGTTACACCGAGAGTAATTAATCCACTTTGGCACGGTAACACCCCCCAGATTAATTACAGTAAAAGTCAAACTGGTCTATACAAATGCCCGAGCACGCCCTTACTTTTAATCTATGACATGTCGTGAAGCCAGCAAAGAAAGTCTTGATTGGAATTCCGTATCTAAATGGACCAGGCGTGTTTCAAATGAAACAACGCAAGTAACTTCTGTTATCCCAAATTTTAAACCAATTGATTTTCACTGGGGTGATCGAAGATCAAATTGGTATCTTCCCCCCCGCACCCCCGCGCCCTTCATGACACGCGGTGACATCGCGCGCACGTCTTTAGTGATGGGCTACAGTTATGCAGTTGGTCAGAGCCAATACTTGTGAAGTTAATCATCTGCTCACATTTATTGGTGTCTTAAATTGTAATAAGTAATAATTATCGATAAACGTATTCACGCACTTTCTTTATTACTATTTAAATATTTAACAGGATGATAAAATTAATAATAATTACAACTAAATAACATATTTATGAACAAACTAAAAGTAAGATTTATAAAATTAACAACAAATTAATACACAGAATGAAAAAAATAAAAAGTATGATAACGTCAATATTACTAAATCATTTATCCATACTTTCAAATATTTATTTTAAATAGTAATAATATTTATATTATTGTTATTGAAATGTTACTTTCGAATCATTTTGATTTAGTAGACTCTTCACTACAATAGGACAAACAAACTTTACCTAATTGTATTATTAAGATAATTTGGTACGGGGTGTATTCATTATAACTTGTACTAGGCGGAACCTCTGAGGAATAAAATAAATTTCTTATTAAAACCCCGCCATTCACGCAAAATATACATAAATGGAAGAGACACTCTGTGACAGTCAACATCTTATTTCATCTTACGAAACTTAAGTACGTGTCAATTCTCCTCAATAATCAAATGAAGAACGCACTCATTAAATGGAATCCATTCATGATTGGAGTCTGCGGAACTAAAACTGACATTAATTTAGAGTCAAAATGAATGGTTTTTAGTAATTGTTCGCTTAACTTATTTTTATTTTGTAATTAATTTTACTCATTTTGACATTGTACTGACATGATTATATTGATTACTTTTATAATATAACTGTAATTAATTTTTGTGATGACATGTCTAAGTTGTCTTTATGTACCTAAAGATTAAATAAATAAATACAATCAAAATAACATTATTTAATTTAAATATTGTGTTTGCTATGGGACTTTCTACCTGAAATAAATGATTACGCCTCCATGTACTAGTAGCAAGATTATTATTGTTATTGAGGCTAGCAACATGTTGCACTTAATTATTCGAAATTATAAATCTTAATTATAATTGTCTATATTTAGTTCTACGAAATAGTCATGGAAGGTTTCGTTAGTTAATTCTTCTAGGATTTTTTGTTTTTATTGTAATAGTCAAGTTATGTTGTGTGTGACTTTTAGGGGGAAAAACTTTTAAATTCAATGATATCCTGTTTTATCTTTTTCCGAAATATTTAATTATAACTGAAAGTAGTTTCGTGATTGCTGTTAAATTTATGAAAACAAATATATAAGAGTTATTTTATGAATATTCGTGGTAGGTTGTACTAGCCTCACGTTCATGAGGTTGTTTGTTTTAACCACGCCCGTATCAATGAGTATCGTAAGGAAACCTGTATTTGCCAAAGAAGAAATTCTAAGGCGTATGTGAAGTCCACTAAATCGGCTTGGGGCACCGTTGGTGGTCAGGGGTTTGGCACTAAAGATCCTGAAGGGTCGAAGTGTCGCCAGGTCTTCCTGGCCCCTTAAGAAGATCAGATATATTAAGGAGGTATTGAATGTCTAATGAGAAAATATTTTAGTATTTGCGACTCTTTTGCATTAGAAGTAAAACATAATTGTACTAAATTCCAGCTCACTAAATCAAAACACCAAACGACGCACAATAACCTAAGTCGATAATTACAGATAAACCAGCGTGCACTGACCCTAATAGAAAGCTGTTATGCAGAGCGACGCCAGCGATAATGCTCTGGGTGCAGTTCTGTCTTGTGCATCCGTCCACAAATCACCTCGCTTAATTGAACCCGGACTGGTCTGGTCGCTTGGCACGCGATACCATTGTCACTACTGGTAGTGTCAATACTGGTGAAGCAACAACACTTTCCCCGCTGCGTATAAAACAATAATTTACAGGTTTAATGTATGTTATTGTCAAAGTCCGAAGTCTTAGTCAAACCTAGAAGCACCCTTGCCTGTCAAAGGCAGAAATTAAAACGGTGGGTTAGACTTAGGCTTTTAGATTCCAAAACAAAAGTCAAGCAATAAGAGGTCATTCTTGTTTGGATTCAATTTTCAGTTATACCCGCTCAGGCGCTTGGAAAATAATTAACAATGTAACTATTTTAAGTGTACTACACCTCATACCATGAAGCAAAATAATTTTTCGTAGCTCATAGTTTTACCTCAAAGTGTTTTCCTTCATAATTGACACTAATTGGTTATTAAATTAGATAACGGATGATTTTAAAATGTGCATCTGTTATCTAATTTAATAACCAATTAGTGTCAATCATGAAGGAAAACACTTTTAGGTGAAACTATGAGCTACGAAAAAATATTTTGCTTCATGGTATGACGTATAAGTATAAATAAGAGTTATTAACAATATGTGTCAGTGGTGGCGACGATCGCTTACAAAGTCATAAGCATAACCTAACCCACTAATTCAATTTCAGCCTTTGCCGGGCGCTCCTAGGTCTGACTTTGACTAGACTTTGAACTTCGAACTACATATATTAACATATCGGTCAACTATGACACTTTTGTATTTCTCTTACGGTTGGAGCATTATCATCATTGTGATCATTGACCCACTAGCCACGTGTCGTAATTTAGTCGTGTTGTACGAACAATTCGGCAAAATCGGTTCAAGCCGTATGTGGAGGTGCAAACACGGCCGAATTACGAATGGTGGCTAGTAGATGAACAACCATTATTTCCGACTGTACTTACCTATACTTTCATATGTTAAAGTTAGTCTAACCTCTAGCGTATCCGTACTGAAGGTGCACTAACCGCAGATTAACTTTACTAACTTTTACTACTAAATTACCTTAAGGCCTAGTGCTCTAACCTTTAAATCCGGAGAAAGACAAGGCGTTTCACCGCGTAGGTTGACGTTTTACGATCATGCTCGTGCGCATTACCATTTGTCGGCGAACCGCGTCGAAGTTACAGCTCGTCTGGACCTCTAAATCTTGGAAATCCTATTAAATGTATTGGGTAGTTTGACTTCCCAATGATTGTTTCATAGTGTGGAATAGCTGCGTTTAATACTGTGATGTTTATATATTACATATATAGAATCGGTGCTCGGAAACCGGTTAAAACTGAAATCCAGTTTTGGTACACTACTGTAATTTCAAATAACCGGTTAATATAAAATAACAAATATCATGTCTATTCGATTTCGTTACGGTAATTTTATTAAGCGCACAAAAAAAACGCTAGACGCGAACTTTATGCGCGCCGATGAAAATACACAAGTAAGACCATGAAAATATGAATATGCTAGATAGTGAAATCTGAGTATGCTAAGAAAGATATAGGACGCAGCGGCAGCGCGAGACAGGGCTTTCCGACGTAACCGATTTTTTATATACTTTTCAGCGAGTTTTAAAATTCCGGTGTCCGTGAAAACCGGTAACGAAAATGAATTCGGTAATTTAAAACCGTTCATTTAGTTAATTGATAATTCAATGTATGCTATTTTACCGGTTTTATGAACACTATTAACCGCTATTTCAAAACCGGTTCCGAACACTGTATAGAATACCTAATAATAGTGCGATTATAATTCTAGGACGTACCTATATATTGCATTGCCCGGTACCTGCGACTTCGTCCACATGAAAATCCAATCTCTTATACGTAAAATACAATTTCTTTATTAGTGGTTGTCTACGAAAATGAGAATTAGAATATACTAGCTGTTGCCCGCGACTTCGTCCGCGTGGACAACTTAACATCACAAATTATTATGTATTTCCCTTAGGAATGAGTTTTTTTTCGAGATAAAAACTATCCTATGTCCTATTCCAGGACCTAATCTATATGTTTGCCAAGTTTCATCCCGATCCGTCCAGTGCTTGAAACGTGATTGAGTAACAAGCATCTAAATAACCCATCATCCAAACTTAGCATTTATAATATTTGTGGGATAAAACGGCAACGACACTGAGGGTGCCTTTTTATATAAATATATTTAATGAAACTCAGGCGTTAAGTACTATTTACTTTGAACTGCCAAAACCGCCTCCCTGCCAGTCCGGGCTATCACAACCTTATCCAATCCCAGATTTCCTGCCAGTCGTTGTCGATAAACCCGGCCAAGTTGGGATGGGGATGGCGCTTCAGATAGCTCCATTCTTATGATATACGACGTACTTTGCAACGGTTTTGTCGCAGTTTGCTCCACCATTGCCTCTTTAGCCTGTGGGGTAATAGTATGCGGTCCTTAGCTTAATAATGGAGTTATGGACTCGTCTCTGACTCTTGTATCTATTGTTTGTTTTTTGTACACTCTATATAGAAAATATAATAAGCACTAGCGCGCTAAAGAGTTCTTGCATCATTCTTTCCGATTAGGTACCTAAAACTTTTTAAAGCAATGAATATGAGTATCAATCCGTATTGTAAACTAAATTTAAATAAATTACATACGTACATAATGCTCACGCCTTGGTCCCAGAGGGGTGGGCAGAGGCGATGTATCGCCAGTTTGCACAATCGAATGTCGTATACTTCAGTTTCCTTCGCCCGCTTTTCGCTCCGTGATACCCCTAAAATAGTAAAGTAAAGAAGTGGTAATTACCTTATCTAGATTGCATGCTGAATGTAGTAGTGGGTTGAAGTTTATAATAATACTAAGACTTTGGTTTATGTGAAAACCCACTTCAGTGGTGAATTGAAATCAAAGGGACACTAATCTTGCCATCAGTTATAATTCGGTAACAAATTTCCATAATTATGAAATTACTAACCTTCTGTATACCTATTACAATTGAGACTGCAATTTTAAAATACAGTTAGTCCGCTGGTGGACTTATTGTATTTATGAAACATATACTGTCGAAACAAATTGGCCTCATGTGTTTCGATACATAACTCAGAAGGTACTAAACCATGCTTCAGCACATCAGTGTGAAAATGATGAGAAAATTTTTATTTTAAGGAAACAGTGCCGTTTCCTAATGCGACTATGCATTAGGACTGTGTCTAAGTGTTATTGTTTTACATTAACAATAAACGTATTGATTAAACATATTTTCTCAAATTTTGTCATTAAAACAATGGCTCAAACATGTTAAACGATTGTTTTAGTGTCAAAAATTATATCATTATTTTTAAATTGATGTTCTGAAGCATGGCTAAGCGTGTTTTTTAAATACAACTTTTATATATGTATGCCAATTCACGTCATAGCGGTGCTCTTATCGCCATAGTACGTTTATGGACGTCATATTTTGTATTGTTTCATCGTCTGGTGCCGCATATACGAACTCACGCCAGGTGGGCTGTATCCACGAGTGTGTTAACAAAAATAAATTCTAATACAAACCCAATATGTCTATTATCATGTCAATCCAAGCTCAAAGTTAGATATCAAATGAATGAAAATACTTTCGCTGTACATTTTAAAAGCATATCAAGATAAATATTTAGGTAAGATCGTTGAAAAATCGAATGACAAATAATAATATGTAACCGTCATGTTTACGTTTGGGCGGGAAATCTGACAGCTGTCACCTGTCACGTACTTGATATGGCCTCGATCGGAGACGGGGCACCGAGCGCGTCGGTTACTGTTTTCCTTCTAAATATATTTTCATAACATCACGTAGAGTAATCGTATTAAGGGGGAAAATATAGGAGTTTATTAATTTATTTCTTTTAGTGTGATAATTGTAGGTACCAATATTAAACTAGACATTTTGGGACACTGGACATTTTGAGACTGGACATTATGGTACCCTGGACTTTTTTTGCGACAATTGTCGTTTTGGACCTGAGCGTTTTGGAGGAGCCTCAGGGAGGAGCACTATCAAATTCTGAATTTGAAATAATTTTGGATTTATTTCGTCTACAAAATCAAAATCTTTTTTAATACCTTTTCTGAAATAGACAGGGATTTCGTTAAAAATGTTCCTGTTGGTTCCAACGACAGACTTTATTAGTGGGAAACGCTAGAATTCATTATTTTAGGTATCATGTCATTAAAACTGAGTGGTAGTCTAAGATCACGGTATGTTACATCGGATCACAAAGTGCCTTCCTGGGCAATCCTTATTTC
Organism: Esperia sulphurella; assembly: GCA_947086405.1. NCBI lineage: Eukaryota > Metazoa > Arthropoda > Insecta > Lepidoptera > Oecophoridae > Esperia > Esperia sulphurella. The sequence goes on from OX352267.1 coordinate 12,006,646, forward strand.
GTACAGTAAATAAATTTTCATGATTCGTAATTTTTTTGTACACAATTTGTACAGTGTCTTTCAAGAGCTACAGCTGGGTCATTGGCTTGAAAGCTCCTTAGCATTAGTCGATGGTATTGAGATGATTATGTTGCCTCTATGTAGAGCAAGTAACAGGTGGAGATAGCTCTAGCGTCGCACGCTCGTCAACCAGATAACGCAGAGTGCTTAGACAAGCTAATACGCTCACCGCTCGTTACCTGCCACTGATAAGGGTTCATTGATCTGTTTGTATTGAAGTGAAAATGTGAACTTTAGAACCCAACTACCTGTAGTTATGTATTATGGTGCGTGTTTGCAGTGTGGTTCCCGGCTTAGAATAGGGCCACCCCTAATCTTCCCGTGGGTGTCTTCAAGGCGACTATGGGATTGCACCAGGGACAGCCAACAGCGTTCTCTTGTGTGTATAGATATTTACTGCAACCACCAAGCGTGGTGATAATGGCAAATCCTTTACTGGACCACCTCCCAAAAGTGGCATTTATTGGGGAGGCTTATGTCCAGCAGTGGACGTATATACGAGTAGGCTGATGATGATAGTGGGGATGATAGTGGATGATGATAGTTGACTAAACATTGATCATATACTGCTAATTTTGATAAGGCAGTATTAGTAATTGAAATGCGTATTTAAAATGCAGATTATATCGTAATTACCTAGTGAACAATTATAATTGCACAAGTTGCTCTTGGTGTTAACATTTTGTGAATTTTTCTGTCCTTGTCTGATTCATATCGTACTGTATAAAATATAGTTTGAGACTAGACAATAAAATGTATGTATATGTAAATACGAAATATTTATTTATTTTATGTATTTTGTATTTAAAATACCCAATGAAAGGATATTTTGTACTTCAAATATTTTTATTCCAAAATATATCGACAAAAATCCATATTATTCAATACGTCTAAAAAGTATAACAGGACGTGGCCAAAATCGGAACTAAAGCCGCACCATATATGTTTGACCTGTGTGTTTTACAGATCAGCATATTAGCGCTTATATAGTGGCGCCGCAATGAATATCGTTGTCCAATAACTTCAAAAAATTATATCCTAATTATTAAATGATAATCTAATTTGGTTATTGAAAAGTATATCACAATGGTTAAAAAACAATAACCATAATCAAAACCTAAACAAATAGAGGCCTAATATGGCGATTATCTCTAATGTCTTGTTAATGACTGCAAGACTGCAATCGACTTCCAAGTTACTAATAGCGTTGTGTTACTTCTATAGTATCGATACTATCGGTATTCAGGTATCCAAAGTAGCTGTTTGATAGATATAGAAACAATCACCTCCCAATTTTTTTCTTATATATATAAAAACGTAAACTTCGCTTGTCTGTACATAGAAAATATTTGGGAGATGAAGGATAAGTAATAGAACATATTAAGATAATTTTTGTTTGTTTATCTGTTTGTTTGTGTTCTCTCGTTTTCAGAAAAACAGAGCTTGATTCCGAGTAACATTTAGTCTTTATTTCATCGCAATTGGCTTACTCAATCAAAAGTTGTGCGAATTTTTAGTTTACAAAAATTCTCGTACATTAAATTCGTATACTAAACGACGAAGAAGTGTTCGAGCGAGAGCGGGGGCGGGAAATAAAAAAAAAACCATTAATTCTGTAGTCCAGGTGAGCGGAGCCGCGGGCACAGCTAGTAGATAATATTGTGGTGCTACTATACCAATTTGATACTGTTGTTATAACAAAAAACATTACTATGTTTTTTGTTATAACAACTATCAAAACTATCAAAATGTTTGTACTGTCGCTAGTTGACTTAAATTGTTAGGCTGGCAGAAATTTCTTAAAGAGATAACATTTGTATTCTTTTCTGTAATCTATTTTACTGTTTGTTATGTTATGATTTTTGTTTGTGTGTGTGCAATGAAGAGTTAAATAAATAAAATAAAAGTAAGGACAATGTAATCCATTTAATGGTCTAGTTTCCGAGGTCACTATAATATCGATAGACTATTATCTATCATTACGCAACACTAGTTAATATGTTTTTAATAAGACCACCAAAGAATAAAGTATTCAGTGATAAATGATGTTACCACTGTTAGCCAAAACAAACTCTGATTATTCCATTCATTTGATAACCCAAGCCCAAGGACATGATCTAATTGAGGTCATGTATGTTTTGATAATTCTCACTAGATATTTATTAATTTTTTTGCCAATTAATTAAGAACATTGGATCTTCGCTTATCTAAATGACATTGAAAGATCCAAGAAGTGATGATTTTGCTTAAACTAGTCTAAAAAAATAAAGTGTAAACCCTAGTAGGTTTTATTAGTAACAGATGTGCCCGCTTACGTGGACAACAGAATTATGTTACTAATTATTCCTTATTATGTTACCTTACTTAAAAAACCCTGGCCAGAGAATTTATTAAGAATTGATAAGTAGTTCTCGAGTTATCATAAGCACCTAAATATGGAGAGACAGACAAAGAGACGTTGCGTTTTATAATATGTAGAGAAAGAACTAAAATGCCGCACATAGAAATCTTGCCCTCATAACTGAATGTAACCGTGGAATTTGTTATCCGCATCCGCACCCTCGGGGCTTCCCCAACCAGTAGGCTGCATAGATAGATGATAGGCTTACTTACCCCGCCTATTACAACTAACTTATAGTACCTATTAATTGACCTATGCAATTAAACAACAACTATTCACTTATTAAGGAGGTTGCGGGTTCGAATCCCGCCTGGTGCAAAGGTTCGTATGATGAATATGAATGCTTGTACCCAAGTCTTGGATGTTTATATATTTATTTAAGTATGTGTATCCGTTATCTAGTAACCATAGCACAGGCTCTGCCTAGTTTAGTACTGGATAATTGGTGTGAATGTCTGAAAATATTTAATTATTTATAATTTATTTATCATTGCACTAGTCTTATTCTAATAAGAGGTAGTCGCCAGGGTATAGGTAAATCACTTAAGGGTTGCGGTATTTTGTTGTAGTAGTGTACAGTCAACAAAATATATAAGTGCAGGCAAATTTGTTTCTTAATGTCATGTCAACAGGTGTCTAATTAACCATTATTTATGTTAAATGTCAATTGCTGTCGTCGTTTATTTGTACATGCTTACACACACATATGCAAATGCAAAACAGAAGTGATTTAGCCATACTAATTTGTTACCAGTACTTTATGTGTTGGAGGTTCAAAATCGGTGGGGGGATTCCAGTGCAGGTACCGTCGGAATGTTCAGCTCCACCTAGGCTGCGTAATTGAATAACGCTGACTCTTCTGCCCTCAAATTGTTCCGTTTTGAAAGGCAGGAGAAATTACAGTCTCCGATCATAGTCCTCAGGGTGGCGTCGCACTTGTGGCCTTGGAACTGCTGTTCAGATGCTGCATAGTTTATAGATGAGAGTTTCCGCTTACCATCAGTCCAATTGTCTGGTCTTTTGCCACTTCAGACCCAAGAAAACATATCTGTAAATGGGATTAGGTAGCTCCATTGTTATTTATAATTACATTGGTTTGTTTGTCACGGGGATAAGCGGATCTGCTTGAGATTGTGGGCGTAGGAAGTTTATATTTTAAATAAGTAAGTACCAGGAAATTTACTTTTACCTATCTAGCAGCGAGTGTTCTCCTGTGTATATTAAGATCATTACTGCAAATACCAATCCGCCTGCCAAGCGTGGTGATTATCATATCCCCCAATGGACAGCCCACCAATAAATTGCATTCTATTGGGGAGGCTTATGTTCAGCAGTAGACGTATTTCAGCTGATGAATATGTTTATTGAAAATTTAAAATCATATCCAGTACAGGGGAATATCAACCAGTCTCAATGGGTCCCATATATCCAAACTTAAACATAAAATCAATAAATGAAAAAAGATACGGCGAGTAAATTCGAGGGTTTCTTATATTATGCCCCTCTAACCCTATAAAAAACACTGCGGGCCATATCTACCCGCGACATGCGGCGGTAAATCAAAATTTAATAACGCGCTATGCTGAACTGCGATTGGTTGCAGCATTCCGATGCAACGTCTAAATGACCAATAAAATGTCAGTGCTATTTTGTATTTTATTTATTGTAAATTTTATGTTTCCAAAGAGCCGTGGTAGCTTGGTTGTGCACTCCCCTTAACGTTCATGAGGTCGTAGGTTCAAACGCCTTAGTTACCAATTAGTTTTTTGAAACTTAATTACGGTTTATCTATAATAGCACTGACTTTCCTGTGAAAGATTCCTGCAAACCAAGGAAAAATTCTAAGGTGTATTTGAAGTCCACCAAATCGGCTTGGGGCACCGTTAGTGGACCGGGGTTTGACACAAAAAGATTCCTATAGGACGAAGTGACGCCAGCTATGAAATCGAAAAAAGTTAGCAAAGGACGAAAGTAGGCAAGTACCGAAAACATCGCCAGGTCTTCCTGGCCCCCTAAGAAGATAAGAAAGATGTTTCCAACGAATGAAAATGGCCGCCCATAGAAAGCTGTGACTTTTTTCACTTGAACAAAATATTGCGCAAAAAATGTTTTATGGGAACCATAAACTAGCTATTGAAAACTTAGCAATGTTGTCATTTTTTTATTTCTGTTTGTGATAGATAGCACGCAAAAAAGATTGGATGAATTATGATAGCTTTCTCAGTAGTGTGGCGTACATCATATCTGATGTCAGGGAGATGAGCAATTTGTGAATTGCTGGAAGTAACGTAAGTGAAACCACGAGCAAAAGATAGATAGTCTACCAGTAAAATGAAACTCTTTATTGCAAGTTCAAATAATTATGTTGGTCGTTCAAACTTGCGCGCTTTCTCGATATAGTTAGTTTCATTGCCTTTACAAACTTTATTTCGAATTCATATTCTAAACTAGCGAAGTACTGCCGTAATTATATTTGCCAAATGTAAATTAGCATGAACAGTAGTGAAACAAAGGCGCTTGAGACAAATAGTTTTGTTCCTAAAGGAGCTCTTGAGACGACAGCGGCTTCAAGTGCGCTGCCGGTAGCCTATTTTATTATGCTAATGAACTTCTAACTTTAGTTTCTCTAGCAGTTGACGTCACTTGTAAGGCCTCGATGCACGTCCGATAGAGATCGTTGTATTCCCGCTATATTTCTATGTACTACGGGAATACTACACATAGCTATTTATTACAATCTTTTTTATTTGGAATAGGGAATTATAATCTTTGTACATTTTCACTTGTACGTTATTCTGTTATAATCGGTACATGAAACACGTTTCGATCGCTAGAAATATTCTAGGAATAGAACCTTAAACTTTCTAGATGTTTCTTTTTATCAGTTATAACGTTTTAATAATTGTCTTCTCTTTTGTGACGTTACTCAATGACCTACCTATTTAAACTAGATAATGAATTCTAAACATAATATTCCTTAGGAAATATCCAAAGTTCTGGGTTTATACAATTAATCATAGTCATATTCACGCACATTAATAATGTAAATATATATAAATATAAATATTTGGGGACATTTCACACACGGCCACCTGATCAATAACGAGGCAGAGCCTGTAATATGGGTATCAGACAGCTAATATAGCTGCCGGAGACAGACGGAGGATTTGGCGTACACTCCCCGCGCTGGCCAGATGGGTTGGGGAGGCCTGATTGATGTTATATAATATAATTGTTGTAATGTATTAAAATTAGATAACAGATGCACATTTTAAAACCACCTGTTATCTAATTTACTATCCAATTAGTGTCAATCATGAAGGAAAACACTTTGAGGTGAAACTAGCTACGAAAAATTATTTTGCTTCATGGTATTAGGTATAGATACTTATAGAACATCATTGGCATTACCGACAATGAAACCCTAAATCGATGGAAAAAAATCTTTTAAAGAACGGAACTGCGCAGATAATAAAACAATATGGATATTTAAAACATTTTCCATTCATTCTTCAAAAGCGCCGCCTGCAGATTGTAACGTTACACATGAAAAAAGATTTTCCACCCAACTGTGACGTACAAAGACGTCTGTGTATAAAATGGAGCCACTCCATTCGAATTTGTCGGAGAAGAAAAATAGTAGGCACCTGCAACTAAATGCATTCGAGGGGTGTCATGGTGGAGGAACGCGACATATTTTTGTTGATCTACTCTACCGCCCGCTCCTCTAGGTTTGCAAGGCCATTGCGGGGGAGGCCAGTTCACAATTACTGCTCGTCAAGTACTGGTACCAGTACTCTGTTTGAAGTGCGCTCATTTTACGCGTCTCGGCGCTGGAGGGTTGACAAGTCGTGTCATTACTTACATGTGTCGGGGGTGGCAAGTTTGTGTAGTTTTATTTTTGCAATCTTTGAGTCTGTTATATGTTAAGCGTTGAATAATGACGTTGCTATTTAGGAAAATGACGAAATATTATGAAAAGGTATCCCTTTTTATGAATTTTACAGTTATGTTTGTATAACAATAAAAATTACTGCATATTTGTAAAAGTTTACTATCCTACTAATATTATAAATGTGAAAGTTTGGATATTTAGATCGGACGGATCGTGATAAATCTTGGCACACATATAGGTTAGGTTTCTGGAATAGGACATAGGATACTTTTTTTTATTCCAAAAAAACATCCCATTCCTACGGGTAATACATAATAATTTGTGATGATAAGTTGTCCACGCGGACGAAGTCGCGGGCAACAGCTAGTAATAAATAAGGTAGAGAGTTCAGTACTCTAAATCGACCACATTTCATTGTATGGGTTATATTGTTACTGTGTTAGTTATTACGCAGTAATCATAAATGTCTCCATACTTACACTTACGTTCCGATTAGCTGCCCCTCCCCCTCACCCCTAACGAAAAGTAGCATGGCATGCCATCGTGAACTGTACGGTGTATATGTACATATATGTTCAGCAGTTTTGTATGCGACTGTATCAGTGACATGTTATATTTTTGCCTTTACTTTTAATACTTAAGTATTGTTGAACTTTTAATATCAATTTAAACAAGGGTCAACCTCGGAGTCTGTTTTATTTCATCATCATCATCACCCTGTAAGAGCCCACTGTTGGGCATAGGCCTCTCCCGAGGCGCGCCACTGAACCTGTTTTATTTGAACTTAATTATTTGTGTTGTATTGTTTTTATTTTTATTTTCGTGGTAGTATATTTATAGGTTTACCAACCCTATTCTGTGGTTATGTTTGTCTGTGTCACTGCATATAATGTGATGTATAGCAAGGGAGTGCATGATGAGTGACTCATGGGGGTTGAGCTCTCCCCTAATGTTCTGAATATTTGCTTCTTAATTGATTACTACTCTTGCTTAAAACTTAATCTATTCATAAGTTGTTCTCACGATTATATTTCACACGTGGACACTATATGACAGTGGGACTAGTACGAAAACTTAAAGTAGTTCAGCGGGCTATGGAAAGAGCTATGCTCGGAGTTTCTCTAAGGGCCAGAATCCGCAGTGAGGTGATCTAAGATGATCGAAGAGCCAGAGAACGAACTTCGACATAGCTGGAAAGTAATACGTTAAAATGGTAGAGGGCTGGTTACATCTATCGGAGAACCGATTACCGTAGGTGTAAATGTGTTCTCGAGTATAGACCACGACTGGGCAGGCGTAGTGTAGGACACCTCCGGGCTAGGTGGAGTGACGATTTGCGTAAGGCGGCTGGCAGTAGCTGGATGAGAAGAACTGGGGATCGGGTTCAGTGGCGCGCCTTGGGAGAGGCCTTGGACAGCAGTGGACTCTTGCAGGCTGATGATGATGATTTCACCTGTAAGACGACCCCCCTTAGTAAAGTCGGTAGTGTGGAGTCGAGCAGTCCTTAAGATTTCTACTCATCACGATTGGTCAGATTCTTAGGCAATGTTATTGGACATGCCCGAAAAATGATAGCGAATATTCGAGTGATGGTCATTGTTAGTGTTGTGAGACGTTTTATAAAACAAAGTAACGTTAAAAAAATATCACTTTTTTGACACGGTACCTACTGTTTATCTTTTAATAATATTTAAGTATACTAAATCGATTTTAAGAAGGTAATTTTACAAAAAAATACATCGGTTTTTGTTTTAAAGACCAACATAGTATGTTGACACGGATAGCTTAATATAGCTTGTGTATTAACACCGCAAACGTTAAGTGCAGCCATAATGTAGTGTTGCACAGTAAGGACAGTTTATTGCAACGTATAAGACACATCTCAGGTAACTTGCTTGGTGAAAATGGGAATGCGCTCGCGTGGACATCAGCACTTCCCGCTGTAAGCGAGTAACAGTACAAGAATGCTGACAATAATTTTGTCAGCACATATGTAATGCAATGACGGTCCTGTACACCGCACAAGTTTGTATGAATACAACTCCAATGAAGACCAGTCAGACTTCGGACCTGGATATACGTACTAACTGTCTCGAGGAATCTTCTCGTGTCGTCCACACAGCTCAAACTGTAAACAGTCCATTGTATATAATTATACAGTGACTGTACTATCTCCATTAAAATTTTAATACTGTGCATTAATCTACACCGAATTATAGTTTAATTAAACCGAATGTAATAAACGAGTAGCGAAAAAGATAACAAAACCTGTTTTGTGTTTATAAATCGTAAATTAAATTATTTTCCACATCACCCATTAAGTACAATGTTTGTGCTCACAGTTTAAGTATCTCGTCATGTTTTTAACATATTTACTGTGAACGTAATAATTATGGCGCGTTTTGTTGCGTGAACAGTTAATGTATTTACTTTACACATTTTACTTACTCAAAAGTCAAAATCATTTATTGCATATTGGGTACATTATTGAGTACACTTGATATATTTATACACGTAATTTTTTTTGCGATGACCGTTTGCTATGTGTTAGCGTTGTGAAGAAGAAACGGCGCAACAGGCTTCACGCAACACATCTTTTAAAATCAAATTTGTATATAATAATGTAAGGATTATGCGAAGCTGAAGCAACATTTGTACCTGGCATCTTTGTCATTCAAATAATCGTTTATTTTATACTTGCGGTTGCCCAGGACTTCGTCCGCATGGATAATTTAACATCACAAATTATTATTATTTCCCGTAGAAATGGGATGTTTTTCGGGATAAAAACTATCCTATGTCCTATTCCAGGACCTAACCTATATGTGTGCCAAGTTTCATCAGAAATCCGTTTAGTGGTTGAAGCGTGATTGAGTAACAAACATCCAAAAATCCAAATATCCAAACTTTCGCATTTATAATATTAGTAGGACAAGTTTCATCACGATCCGTCCAGTGGTTGAAGCGTGATTGAGTAACAAACATCCAAATATCCAAACTTTCGCATTTATGATATAAGTAGGATTATGGAAAGAATTGAATATTCCGAAAATACCAAAGATTTTCATATCCGCCCTTTACTGAGTAAGAGGAAAAACAGTGTAGGTGCATGTCTAAATAGCCCCACGAAGGCAAAACCTGCAGCCACATCCACGGAGTTTGTATCAGCCAGTTGTTAATATCGCTGCACCACGCGTTCGACGGGCATGCAGCTCACATGATACTAAAGACCTATACTCATTCCAAATTAATTGTCATATGAAAACTAAAGCGTTTGCGTCTCGTAAACACAATCCTACTAATATTATAAATGCGAAAGTTTGGATATTTGGATGTTTGTTACTCAATCACGTTTCAACCACTGGACGGATGGTGATGAAACTTGGCACACATATAGGTTAGATCCTGGAATAGGACATAGGATAATTTTTATCCCGAAAATCGGGAAATACCTAATAATTTGTGATATTAAGTTGTCCACGCGGACGAAGTCGCGGGGAACAGCTAGTAAATAATAAATGGTGTTCCTCAGTAGATCGAAAAGTTTACATTGCAATACAACCCTGTTTATCACTCAATTGCAATAAATTATTTTGACTTTATATTTCGAATTTTATTCCAAAAATATGGGCATGTTCTCCTTTATTCAAGGTCCCATAAAGTTGAAAGATTCCCATATTGATTTTTATATTAGCCGGGGCTCAGGAACTCCAGCACTTAACGTTTCCGCCGGGTTCGCTCGCAATAATCTCCTTTACTGGAATAATTTTCCTCGTTTCATTTCGGTTATTGGATTTTCCGGCGTCGGCCCGGTATTCAGTCTCGGTTGATATTTGTAATAAATTTTTATTCGCCCTTTAAAGTCACTTTCTGTTTTTATGTTGGGTTCATTTGCATGTCTGTTTCGCTTCCAAATAAACCTACAAAAGGCAATTAAATGTACAAATTATGAAAATAGAATAGGACTTTATAATGTCTTCAAAAATGACTGAACCGAATGCTGTGAAATTTAATATAATTAGTAGGGGTCTTGTGTGGACATTACGTACTCGAGTTTTAATGAATTGTAAAATAAATTATTGATTAGCCAGAACTAAAGACAAAGATACATAGATATGGAAATAAAAATAGAAAAAGTTAAGTGTCACTTTTAGATCGGACAAAGATCCTGATGAGCCGTTGTACACTAAATTCATCCTTCTATGTAAGTTTTGTTTTTATTTAAAAATGTATATGTTTTGGTGCACAATAAAGAATATTTGAATTGAATTGAATTGAATTGAATGAGCCATACAGCTCATCCAGTGGTGATATAGACTCCTAACAGTAGGTATATTTTATATCAAAGTAGGTACGTAGCCCTAGTATCTTTACCGTTTTGAAATACATGACCGAACCAGAATACTTTTTCCAAACTTAAGTCATATTATTATCATACCAAAAGCTCCTCACAGGTGTTAACTTAAAACATTTAATAAAACAAACAGATTTCATAAAGAACCTTCCTAGCCACCATAAAAGCACTTAACAGAACCATAATATTCTGAGAAGTTCAATCTGATAGTTTTCCCAACATCCAAGATATGTTTCTAATCAACGAATAATCAAATTAAAACTTTTTAATTTAATTTTAAAAACTCGCTCCCGCTTCCCGGGCGATATTAAAATGCCTTCATTAATACCCCGGACTAGATAGACCACTCTCGCCGCCGCCGGTCTAATATCAATTACTTGAAACTAACTTTATTTATCGTAGGTACGTGTAATTGGTCCGTGTAATCATGGGGCTCCTGGTCTACGCGCCACGCCTGCATTTAAACTCAATACCGTGTACACTAGGTGCAAATTGGCATGTGTGATTAGCAAGTATGTATTTTTAAGTTTTGTAGACTGATGCAATTCGAAGAATGCTCTGTAACACGGAGGTGAAACCAAATTAACAATAGAAACTTTTCTGAACTCCAGCACAACACAACCCACGCAGTTCTTTACTGTTTCATTGTTATGTTTGTTTATTGTAGCTTTATACCGTGTCCCAATATAATCATTGTATTGGTGCTGTAAGAATAAATGGCTTATCTATCTGTTATCTTTCTTATTGTGATTTGAAAGAAGATATAGTAACGAAGGTAAAGAAGGGTATGATGCGTTGGTTTGGACATTTAGAGCGTATGAATGAAAGAAGAACGACAAAAGAGATTTACAGCGCGAATGTGGAAGGAACTACGGCTAGAGGTCGACTGAGAAAGACGTTCAAGGATTAAATTGGTGACATCCTCAAAATTCTGAGATCCGCTGTGAAATGAATAAAATGAGGTGAATGAAAAGGTTGATGCATGTGAGTGAGGCTAGTGAGGTGTGTCAGGATCGCGCAAAGTGGCGATCCATCGTCTCTGCCTACCCCTTTGGGAACAAGGCGTGAGCATTATGTATGTATCTTTCTTATACTCATTTTATAAAGTTACTTTGGTATCGTATTATAAAGTAAGCTAATCTATCAGTTAAGTAATAAACGCTTTTTGTCCCTTCAAATATCGTGTATTGAAATTATTATGTGGCTAACCAAACCTCGCGATATGGTGACCCTGGCATGACGTCTTTTATACATAAACACTCTTATTGTCACTTCTAAACATTAAAACTTGAATTTAACCAATATACATACCTATGCTTATCTGTTTCCAAAGTATGATTTCCTTCTGTACGATGGGAGTTAGACAAGGATAGAACAATTAACAAATATAACATCCAGATCGGGACCAACTTGTATTTGTACCAAATTGCCTGTCCCTGGTGGGAATCGAATCCACGACCTCTGGCGCTCGTGTCTAATACCCAAACCCGGCCACCGAAGTGGTCCCGTAAAGACCAAAATTCTTGATTAGCATCAAAGCCGAGCGGGTTGTGTGATTGGTTTTACCTATATTAAGTAATAGGCAAAACAATATTTCTCTGCCTTTCGATTAAAATAATTATATGATCACTTTGTATAGAATACCTTGCTACAGCGGCGCAAAATTAACTTTGTAGAATCTGTATCGGATGGACTTCATCCATTCTATCCCTCAGATTACCTGAAAGCCATTTAAAACGTATAACATATTAGTACTTGTAAATTGAATCAGTGTGAAACAATCCAATTTCATAGTAAATCTAGGAAAATTAAATTGAGATCGATATGTAACGAGAAAGTTGCCGTCAAGTACGGCCAGTGCCCTACGGTTAATAACCGTGTTCGTTCTAATGTTACCTTTATCATCATTGGATAAGGTGCTATGACTGGTAACTTAATCGAAATGTGACGGTACATGTGGGATTAATTAAATTTTAGTCATTACTGTTTAATACCTATAGTATAAGTACCGATGCGAATAATGAAAACTCAAAGTTGCTCAGCCGGATATGGAAAGCGCTATTGCTCGGAGTTTCTCTAAGGGACAGGATCCGAAATGAGGTGATTCATCAGAGAATAAAATCTTCGATAGCTCAAAAAGTTAGTCGGAGAACCAATTACCTTTGGGGTAAACGAGTACTCGAGTGGAGATCTCGACTGGGCAGGCTTTGTTATGTAGGCCGCCTCCTGGCTAGATGGAGAGACGATCTGCGTAAGGCGGCTGGCAGTGACTGGATGAGAAGAACCGAGGATCGGGTTCAGTGGCGCACCTTGGGAGAGGCCTATGTCCAGCAGTGGATTCTTGCAAGCTGATGATAATGACCTGTAGTATAATCTACACAACTACCTGTTTCAATATGGTTCAATACCTATTGTAACCGGTTACTACAGGTGTTTTTGACAAAAAAGAATTCGTTTGCGTGGCCTCAATTACCAACCGAACTATACGGAGCCGCACGCACCAGCTATTTTCACAGAAAACAAAAAGTTCTTTGTTTAACCGCGACTACTGTTTTATGATTGTAGTTCGTTCCGATATGTTCCATTTGATAGTAAACTGAGTATATCAGTTCGATAATATTCATTATAAATTCGTGAAATTACGTAAACGTTTAGTCACGTAGCTATACTTTTTTTTGTCGCGTCTTTAGGGATTTCGATATTTTTTGTCTATTTATTCACCAATAAATAAGGGGTATTAGAGGTTTACCGCTCCAGGAGCAAAGAATTACACAATATACCCACTGCTAGCTGAGTTACAGAATAACCGATTTACATATATCAGCGGCTTCCGCTACAAAAGTTGTAAAACTAAAATACGGTCTTTCAGGGGCTTTTCAAGATGAGCGACAAACTTGTTTTGTTCCAATTTTTTTTAATATAGCTAAAACATATCTAAAATACTGTTTCATAGAATTTAACGAGCCTTAGCACCATTTAATATCAATAAGTCTTAAAGGCTTCTTACGTTAAAATATCTTTTATGACGTTGAGATTTCGTTGAAGGAAAAAATTTATAAGAAAGCCTGTATAAGAAGAAACTCTAATGCGTGAAGTGCATCAGTCCGAACGAATATACAAGTACCGAATGAACCTACCCTGTGCCCAACAGTGGGAAGTATTCTGGCTATTGATTAGTTCCAATATATTTCTATTTGGTCCTCACTACGTCCCGTGTACCCAGACCGTGTTCCTACTTACTAAAGTGGCACACCTTTTCAATAAATGTACATAAGTCACGATCGAATTCCCTAGACTTCGCCGCCTTTTCGCTTAAATAAATTCGCCTAAGATACACATTAGGCGGAGTTGAAATAGTCACTCTGTGAAGCCTCCATAACTTTATATGGATGAAATGCTCAGCGGAGGCGAATGGAAAAATGTGATTCGCTTATAACTCTTTTAGGCCGGGTCTCCTTGGATTTATGTGCGAGGGAAATAGCTGGTTTTCCCTCTTCGACTACGTAAATCATTTTCACATCGCAGAGCTGGGCGCAGAGTTTGTTGCCAGGGTCGTTGACAGGGATTGGGGACTAGGATATCCGTTGTATAAAGAACACTTAAGGGACCTAATGTATTCTAGATATTCTTATATGAAATGAATTTTTGTTAATATGTCCCTCAGAAGTTTAAAGGTTAACATTATTCAAATTCAGTGATGTATTTATTTAACTCACATTAGATAACTTGTACGTATTATTGAAAGTATTGATTTGCAAAAGGTCTTTGTTTAAAACCTTGTATTTTATTTCTCGTATTTTCCTTGCATGTATCTGTCGTGATAGTATTCTGTTCTGTCTGAACTTCACCTTCATACCGTCATCGTCACTGCCACCGTTTTCAGCCAGCTAGTAAGTCAGGTCATCCAGCTTCTTTGTCTATAATAGGGCCCTTAAACCGATCATAGTAGGGCCCCTTGACATTACTGTTGTCGGACCTGTTGCCTGCTACACTTATTTTGTGCACTGTCCACCACGAGAAAGTGTACAAAGTAAAAGCGATAGTGGTCTAATGGTGGCTTTTAAATTAATTACAAGTTTCCTTATTTGATATAGTTTCAATTTTCTAGTGATTTATAGATAGATATGAAGAATAGCTATACTTAGATTGTTGGGAAATACGTGATTATGAACATTAAATATCTCGCTCTTAACAGAGTGTCGCAGTTCAGATACTAAGAACACATTGTCACCGAGGATCTGAATGACGACACCTGACAAAGAGAGGGAACCCAGGCATTGGCGGCGGTGAGAAGTAAAATGCTGACTGGCAGCAGGTCTGCACCTTGTATGAATTAAACGTCATAAAACCTGATAAGTTTTTATTAATGCGTTTAAATTGCTACTGTATAGTGCCTCTACCAACATCCAAATATCCAAATATCGAAACATTCAAACTTTCCCAATTATAAAATTAGTGGGATATGACTTATAAGATTTTTGTCTGCTTATCAATTTTCCAATTAGAACTTGGCCCCTTTTTAACATTAATGTTTTGGTGGGATTTTATTTGTACATTAAAATTCATAAATTCAATATTAATCAGACATCATGAATCCATAATTGAAGAAACCATTTATATATTGCAAATTTTTCAAACTATGGAGGCATAACTATCAATTTGAGAACTGGGTGCTTTATGCTAAAAAGATATTGCTAGTCCATTTACACGTAGGTAATATATAGAAGTTAAACGCAGCAAGCCATGAATCCTGGTTTGATTTCCACGCCATCCTGAACAACATAGTTGCCTCTTAGATGCGCCACTTACAGTTTCCTGACTAGTCCCGGAGAAGGTGGATAGATGATCCACTACTTAGGCACTGAGTGATTGGTTTATCCACCCTCTCATATAAATCAAATATCTAATATTGTCTATCTACTAACATAGTCTTAAATATAATTGTTACTAAAAAAACTGGGATGTTCTGAATTGAATAAAATGATTTAGTTTGATAAATTTTGCAAAATATGTATCATACTATTTTGCAAGACTTTGGAGTACATTTATGACTTGATTAATTTTATTGCTGTATTTCTATATACATATAGTCCATTTTAGAAACTGTAGACAGTATTAATAATATCGTATGTAATTTATTTGTGAGACCATGAGGTTCGGCAGGATGAATCAGAATCAATAGTGCTATTCTCAAAAATACAAACTTACGTGCGAGTCTCACTCAAGTGACTTTACTCATTTCGAAACCAAATCCATTGGAATTCTGTACACATTTTAGAGCTCTGTCGACGTGAAGTGAGTTCTTTATTCACTTCACTTCGATAGTGCTCTGAAATGTTTACAGAATTACCAATGGATTAGGTTTAAAAGTGATTGAAGTCACTTGAGTGAGACTCCCACGTGTGTTTGTATTTTGGAGAATAGCACTACAGTTCGCCCTTTGCAAAAGTTTGCTTTCGCTTCAAAATCTTGTGACCAGTGAAGTGTTACATTTTGTCGTACCTCGTAATATAAAACTAGATTCGAGGCTTATTTTCCAGTGGTTGAGCGCTGTTTCGATCGAAAAATCTGTGCTTCGACGGATTTTCTCTGCTGGTATCGAAAAGTCGTTAGAGTTGAAATGTGTACACGTACCTATTCAATTTCGTATCTTCATCATTAGATACAGTTTTCGTGTTTTTAAATGTTGCTTTGCAGTTCATTTAGAAGGTGGCTTCTCGTTTTAATAACAAATTTTCAAAATAACCTCAATCTTATGATCTCAGTCCACCAAAGACCCGCCAGTTTGATGCGAATTCGATAACTTGGCGGGTGCAAAATGGCGGGCGTGTTAGTGCTTTAGTAATAGTCCGTGAGCGCAATAAATTACGTACAATCCCAAGTAGCAAACAAATGTCTTAAAAGGGTATTATAATTATCTTAAAGACAAGTAGACGTATTCCAGCTGTTGTCTTGGCTAAACCTATTACGTCCCTCAAAATATCCTTAGATTGTTGGGAAATACGTGATTATGAACATTAAATATCTCGCTCTTAACAGAGTGTCGCAGTTCAGATACTAAGAACACATTGTCACCGAGGATCTGAATGACGACACCTGACAAAGAGAGGGAACCCAGGCATTGGCGGCGGTGAGAAGTAAAATGCTGACTGGCAGCAGGTCTGCACCTTGTATGAATTAAACGTCATAAAACCTGATAAGTTTTTATTAATGCGTTTAAATTGCTACTGTATAGTGCCTCTACCAACATCCAAATATCCAAATATCGAAACATTCAAACTTTCCCAATTATAAAATTAGTGGGATATGACTTATAAGATTTTTGTCTGCTTATCAATTTTCCAATTAGAACTTGGCCCCTTTTTAACATTAATGTTTTGGTGGGATTTTATTTGTACATTAAAATTCATAAATTCAATATTAATCAGACATCATGAATCCATAATTGAAGAAACCAT
Source organism: Esperia sulphurella (assembly GCA_947086405.1). Taxonomy (NCBI): domain Eukaryota; kingdom Metazoa; phylum Arthropoda; class Insecta; order Lepidoptera; family Oecophoridae; genus Esperia; species Esperia sulphurella. Next base: position 12,023,814 of record OX352267.1, read on the forward strand.
TTATATATTGCAAATTTTTCAAACTATGGAGGCATAACTATCAATTTGAGAACTGGGTGCTTTATGCTAAAAAGATATTGCTAGTCCATTTACACGTAGGTAATATATAGAAGTTAAACGCAGCAAGCCATGAATCCTGGTTTGATTTCCACGCCATCCTGAACAACATAGTTGCCTCTTAGATGCGCCACTTACAGTTTCCTGACTAGTCCCGGAGAAGGTGGATAGATGATCCACTACTTAGGCACTGAGTGATTGGTTTATCCACCCTCTCATATAAATCAAATATCTAATATTGTCTATCTACTAACATAGTCTTAAATATAATTGTTACTAAAAAAACTGGGATGTTCTGAATTGAATAAAATGATTTAGTTTGATAAATTTTGCAAAATATGTATCATACTATTTTGCAAGACTTTGGAGTACATTTATGACTTGATTAATTTTATTGCTGTATTTCTATATACATATAGTCCATTTTAGAAACTGTAGACAGTATTAATAATATCGTATGTAATTTATTTGTGAGACCATGAGGTTCGGCAGGATGAATCAGAATCAATAGTGCTATTCTCAAAAATACAAACTTACGTGCGAGTCTCACTCAAGTGACTTTACTCATTTCGAAACCAAATCCATTGGAATTCTGTACACATTTTAGAGCTCTGTCGACGTGAAGTGAGTTCTTTATTCACTTCACTTCGATAGTGCTCTGAAATGTTTACAGAATTACCAATGGATTAGGTTTAAAAGTGATTGAAGTCACTTGAGTGAGACTCCCACGTGTGTTTGTATTTTGGAGAATAGCACTACAGTTCGCCCTTTGCAAAAGTTTGCTTTCGCTTCAAAATCTTGTGACCAGTGAAGTGTTACATTTTGTCGTACCTCGTAATATAAAACTAGATTCGAGGCTTATTTTCCAGTGGTTGAGCGCTGTTTCGATCGAAAAATCTGTGCTTCGACGGATTTTCTCTGCTGGTATCGAAAAGTCGTTAGAGTTGAAATGTGTACACGTACCTATTCAATTTCGTATCTTCATCATTAGATACAGTTTTCGTGTTTTTAAATGTTGCTTTGCAGTTCATTTAGAAGGTGGCTTCTCGTTTTAATAACAAATTTTCAAAATAACCTCAATCTTATGATCTCAGTCCACCAAAGACCCGCCAGTTTGATGCGAATTCGATAACTTGGCGGGTGCAAAATGGCGGGCGTGTTAGTGCTTTAGTAATAGTCCGTGAGCGCAATAAATTACGTACAATCCCAAGTAGCAAACAAATGTCTTAAAAGGGTATTATAATTATCTTAAAGACAAGTAGACGTATTCCAGCTGTTGTCTTGGCTAAACCTATTACGTCCCTCAAAATATCCCTGAAGATATCCCTCAAGATACAGTTAAGTACAAGTGGGCACAGCATTTAGGACAAATTTAAGACAGAGTTAAGACTACTGTTTAGACAAACTTTAACCCTACTTAAGAGAGTGGTTTTTGCAGAGCTCTAAACACGGATTTCAAGATGTCTTGTAGGTCGACTTTAGACCAAGAAATAGACTTGAAGATATCTACAAAACCTAGTTAAAACTATCAATACTGAATTTCACAGGTTCTATCATAACTTACTGAAGTAAAATTTAAAACTTTTTTTACTTTATGTCATAGTATTTTAGAAAATATGGTGAACATTTTATACTTAAACAAAAACAAGATGAAGGCTTATGATAATGGCGGCTATACAACTAATTTTTATGTCTAGAAAATGATGTATTATGTCGTTGTATGCATTGGAAATTTAAAACGCATGATTGTTTCTCGTGTAAAATCGATAGAAAGTGCTATAAAACAGACGGGCCTTTAAAATAGCGTAAAAATAACAATAAAATTTAGGATATTTGTATTGCAATTGAAAAATTTGGCAGCATAAAGTGCAGAATATTAAATTTTCTATAAATAAATTAGTTTTTATAAAGTTAGAATTACTCTAACAAAAATATAACTTCAATCTTCTCTAGTTTTTCATGAGGTGGTGTCGGAAAATGTATTATTATTTTTTCACTTAAAGTGCAAAATGGCGTTAAATCTTATTTTTCCTAACGAAGTAAAACTTTAGAAAATATTGATTTTGTAAGGCTAGTTTAGCTAAAGTAAAGACAAGTTACATTTAAAGTAATGCTAGTTAAGAGATATTACATTTAACTTATACTAAACAACGTATTGATGTATTACTATTTATTACTACTTAGTATTAAATGATTCTTTAGGTTGATTTAGTTAACACCAGATTACTTGATATTTTCTTAGCTTGTCATTTTATTATTCTAGTGTATTTTGTGCTGGAAAGAAGTGTATGCAAAAAAAAACTATTCATTTATAAATTATTCACTCGATGACGTATAAGTAGTGCAAAATTCACAGTGTTCATCTCAGGAATGTTACATAGAATTGGCCAAAACTCTACTTTTGAGCTTTTGTATGTAGGTAACCCATCGATATTTACATTTATATGTAAATTGATTGATATGTTTATCCAAATTTCCAAAATACTGTAAAATATATTTTTTAAATCCATTATGCCAGTATTCTCCACTGCCACAAAGTTTGATATCTACAGATTTTACTGTATTCAGAAGTGTTCTTGCGTCTTTTGGCACAACACCTGGATCATGCTTATTTATAATCTGCAATAAGCCATTGATTGCAGTATGTATAGTATATTGTGACCAATAGACCAGTTTCTTAATTGGTCTCTAAAATTAAAATCATCACCTTTCGATTCATTAGAATCGGAATTACTGTCCACTATTTTGATTTCCCAATTTTCTGCAGTATCTTCTTCCTCGTGATCTGTAGTTCCTAATAACGACACTGAGGTCTGAGTCGAAGATGATGCATTGTTGAAATTTGCAGCTTGCACTCTGTTTAAACTATTTTTTTTATATTTCGAATTTCGAACGAAAATTACCAGATCTTTTTAATTTTTCAACGTCATCCATCTTTCTACTTGGTTCCATTTGATAAATACGTCCCGTTAAATGTATTTTTACTCTAAACTGATTAATTTGAGTAATAAAGGAATAAAATGTTCTTCAGAAAAACGGTTCCCAGAATTTGGTGTTACAATTATCTTAAGTTTATCTACAAAATTTATTTTTACTTTGGAAGACTAAACAGATGCTTGAATTATTTGAATGAGTTTTAAGTGAGCCTTCAAATAATCTGAATACAGTTAAAAAAGATTTTTAGTTTCAACTGTAGGCATACCTAATACAAAACAGTTTTGAGAATACTTAACTTGGTTTTGGGTATTCTGAACTTGCTAAAGTAGCAGTAGTATAAAACTAGTTAGTCTTAAAGAAAAAAATGACTTAACGAAAACTTTTTTGATATAACCAAATCCAACTTTAGATAAAGTATAGATATGTAGGATTTAGTCACTATTCTTGATTGCTACTTGGGATTAACAGTAGCCGATCACATCTGTGCTCCGCGCCGGAATTGATAAGTCCCACTCGATACCACTGCTCCCCGAGGAACAGGAATTTTAATTAAATTTTAATATTTCACTTAAAATGGGATATTAGGCAATTTACCCTTGAAATTACATTTTGAGGGCCGCACAAAAATGAATGAGCATATCTATTTCGTACCATAAAGCAACATAGGAGAGTCGCCTTTGGCAGGCGTTTTCCTCTACAAAAAATAAAAGACCACAGGTCATTAACCTGGTCATTTGTTCTGTATATACGTACGAGTATGTGTTATGCACCGACAGCGTACGAGCACACCCCGTACAAGGAAACAGATTTAATTACCTACTACTACACCAGCCTGTCCATACACGTGCGTGTGTGTGTGCGTAAATTGTTATGGTGCTGCTGTATCCAGCACACGAACATAGTCATCTACATAAGTGCTGCTCTTTCTAACTTATGGTGTTGATCTCTCGGTGTCGGCCGATAGTGTGCTGGCGTAGGAGCCGTGCTCTGTTTTGCGGGCGACGTTAAACTGACAGTGGGAGATAGCTTCTTTATGTAGTAATTAAAAATAAGTGTAGCTGCGCGTTAAAATAGAATAGAATGAGAATGTCTTTATTGTCAGAGCATTAAGTAAGGAATTAACATTTATTTTAAGTATATAAAATATCTGACCTAGTGCCCACCGTACGCTACGAAATTGCACATGGTACATAATCATCATTTATCGTTTATTTATTATTATTGTAATAGTGATATTTTTCATTTAACACAAGGTAGAACACTTTAAGGTGATTATATTTAATTTTAAAATGCATGAATACCTAATTTGTCATGGATAATAATTATCTACTACCGGCAGAATAAATGGGGATTTATGGTAATGAATTGTTCTGTATTGTATCTTATTTTTATTGCCACTTGCACTTTCCTGAACCTGGTAAAGTTACATATAGCTTGATATTATTAATCACTAGATGTGTCTCAATAAAACGTGAATATGATAAGTGGTTATCGAGTTATAAACACACTAACAGACATACAAGCAGAGAGACGTTGCGTTTTATAATATGTAGAGATGACATTAGTTAAGGGACTGTAGTTGTTCATTAAATATATAAGTCTTTAATTATTGATTGTCTTCAATTAACTTATTATTGTTAATTTATTTCTTAATTCTTCATTGTTTTTTGCAGAATGTTATTTTTTTTATAACAAATATCTTTTGCGGTACATATAGATAGGGTTACAGTAAAGTTAACGATATCATCCCTGATACGTCCATTGCTAGACATATAGGCCCTCCCCAATGAACATCACCACACCCGGTCCTCCGCCCTCCGCAGCCAGTCGGTTCAGGCCAGATTTGGCGGCGTCCAAGCTTACGCGTGGCATTCCGTGGTCTCCACTCCAGAACTAGTCTACCCCAACCAAGAATGATTTACATTTAATCAATATTTTATAACTTTGTTTAATTATCACTATAAACAATCAGTTTGAAAGACAAAGGAGGTACGAAGACCAGATTTTACGAGTACAGGAAACTATTATATTGTATTAGTTGTTAGTATTATAATAACATAAATCCATGGATTTCGCATTTTATTCGCGTGGGTATTGAATATAACTGTAATCGCGTAATGTGCCCGGGTTATTGATGTTATATTTCTGTCAACAGAACACGAGGAGGCGTATAGAAAGTTTCCGATGCTAAAATATTTATTTATAGAGGGGTTTCCTCATAAATCTTTATGGTCTGTCGGCGTTGTTTTATGAATAGCTTTATTATTTAGCCAATATTTGGCTCTTGTGTGGCCAGCTTATGCTGTTGAGAGGTTATGGCTCTGTTCGTTATGGATGCAAGCGTTATGCACTATTTGAATTATTTTATGGCGAGTTAACGGTTTAGTTGCTCTACGACCATTGATGTAGGATATGTTTTATTTAGAAAAAACATTTGACTTTGTGTTATGATTAAAAATGTTTCATTTCTGATTTGTTCTGTTTTTTTGGTAGGCAAAGACGACGTATATTTTTTGATTCCGAATGAAATGTATTTCGGATAATATCAGTCAAAATTAAAATCCATGTCGTCGTCACTAACGGGACTCGTGACTTATTCTGATAAGCATTAACTATGATATTTAGCTGCCAAATGCCGGTTTGCTGGTCCCAGAAAGGTAGAGACGATGTAACGCCACTTTGCGCGATCCAGACACACATCACTAGCTTTTCATCGATAAACCTTTTCATGCACCTTCTTTTATCAATCTCACTGCGGATCCCAGCTTTTTGAGGACGTCACCAATTTGATCCTTGAACGTCCGATCCTCGGACGACCTCTAGCTGTAGGTCCTTCAATATTCGCGCTGTAAATCGCTTTCGTAACTCTTCTTTCACTCATACGCTCTAAATGTCCAAATCAACGCAACCATACCCTTCTCTATCTTCGTTACTACATGATCCTGGAAAAAAAAATTCTCACGGAAAAGCCAAGTAAACTAAAAGCTATATTTATAGATATTATTATTGTATGGACTATAAAATTTCTCATGTACTTATGTATTATTTTTGTTACAGGTACGTCCACATCTCCTTTAACGAATTCCATTGATTACACGGATGACGTAATATGACGTTGGTAAGTAGAAAGGATAATGAGAGGATATTGGCACATCAAAGCGGCATCTCTCGTAAAATGGGCGCTTTATCCGCTAGTCAATTACCGAAGCATTAATGTTAATAGCTTATTAATATCGGATTTATATCGGATTTATATCAGATTAATTATCCATTATTATTATGTGGTTATGCATTCGCACATTTTGGAAGGGCTAATAAGTTTTCAGAATTTAAAAAGTTATACTAGGTATTTGAGCTGAGTAGGGAGCGTGGTACCGCTATGTGAAGAGGAAAGTGAATAGGTATCTTCTGGGTAAGCGCACTCCACCTTAGGCACTTACTTCATCAGTTACCATCAGGTGAGATTGAGGTCTAGCGTAAACACATCAACAATAATTTTATAAAAATAATTTGTGAAATTAAAAAAAATCTACTCTCTTTCTCAAGACAGTCCCGTCTACATTTCTTTTAACTGTTCAAAATATTTCTGCTCGGTCTATTAAGGATCCAAAATTATACGTATGATGTATCCGCCTACTTCGCCGTTGTATAGATTATTTTTACACCAAACGCTTAGTGTAAGGATGGGAAATTGAAATCTGTATACTGAAGAGAAATTAAGCCTTTGAGGCCTACAAAGCCCGACTGGGCATTGTTCCACAGCGAAGCCCTGCACGCGTCTACAAATTAACATCGCCTACTACCACTCCGCTAAAATATTGCCCTGCAACGCTCATAATTAGCCCGTATTCAATTAAGTGCCCGCCGTTGGGCAACGCGAAGATACGAGTCGATATTCTGTCGAAACGAACCCGCCACCGCCATATCCGTTAGCGAAAGTTGACTCTCGCAGTCGATGCGAAATTTCGCTGTATTTGTATTAATACTCATGTCATAAACATTACATCGACGCAAAGTGCGTATAAAACATGTTCGCGTTGATAAGCCGCTACACGATACGGTGAAGTTATTGCTACTTGCAGTTGTAAGGCTGCAATTGCGCCGGTCAAGTTATTAGTTGTATTTGACCTCTATATAGAATGATTTAAACAAAAATTTTCTGAAATAGAATAATTTCAGTTTGTTTTAATATTGCTCATTGTATTTTATTCCCTTTTTTAGCACGCAGGTTTTAGTGGTGATAATCTGTTCTGTATGTATACGCTTTTTATATGATTAAACGTCATAAAACCTGACAAGTTGTTATTAATGCCTTTAAATTGCTACTGTATAGTGCCTCTGGTAGGTTTCCCAAAGCGCGAATGAACATGTTCAGAACTTATAGTACCTACATAATTGAAAAAATAATAGTTCCTTTATTTAAAATTTCTTTTAACTTTGCAAAAAAATCACTATGAGAATACTAGCTGTTGCGACTTCGTCCGCGTGGACAACTTAACATCACAAATTATTATGTATTTCACGTAAGAATGAGATGTTTTTTTGGGATAAAAACTATCCTGTGTCCTATTCCAGGACCTAAGCTATATGTGAACCAAGTTTCATCCCGATCCGTTCAATGGTTGAAGCGTGATTGAGTAACAAACATTTAAACATCCAAATATCTAAATATCGAAACATTCAAACTTTCCCAATTATAAAATTAGTGGGATATGACTTATAATATTTCAATACTTTTGTCAGCCCATCAATTTCCAATTAGAACTTGGCCCCTTTTTAACATTAATGTTTTTGGTGGGATTTTATTTGTACATTAAAATTCATAAATTCAATATTAATCAGACAGCATGAATCCATAATTGAAGAAACCATTTATATATTGCAAATTTTTCAAACTATGGAGGCATAACTATCAATTTGAGAACTGGGTGCTTTATGCTAAAACAACGATATGTTAGAAGTAAATACTATATAACTGAAGTGCGTCTGTTACCAAAGCCTCAAAATACCAAACAATGTCAAATTTCAATACCGAAAACCGCCACTTTCCGCCATATTCCCATTGTATCTAACTTTCCCGCCATTTCCTCGATTCGCTCGCTTTTGGCGCGGATTTTTCCACGCGAGTAAATTTGTTTGTACGAGGATTGTATTCGGATACAAGTTTGAACGTTTTTGTGCGAGCGCGACACTCCACCAGAATGAATAATGATTTGTCCCCTAGCTCCAGGTGTTTGGAGGCGAGAGTGTGGGTTCGCTATAGTACACACGGAGTTTTTTTTTGGGTTGTTTATCGGGTGCGGACTCGAAATAAATAAGGCACCACGGTACCTCGTCCGGTCAGACGATGAGAGCCCTTTTGATTTATTTATACTTGTGCTCTTACGAAGGGGGAACGGTTTCCTGATTCAATTATTGTAATTGTACTGACTCGGTGGCGACTGGCTCGAGATATCGGCTCGAACTGCAGACTGACGGCCGGACGGGCGCTTTATGATTATTATTGATTGGTTTGACGAGTTCTTCCGTTCGTTTACATTGACGAGTGTTGATTGAAGCACTCCAAATATTATTAGGTACACATAAAATTTTGAAGTGAAAGTAGCAGTCGGTGTCAATGCTCCGGGTGGTAAAGTTTGACATTGTATTATGGCTGAGTAGAAGAAACCCTAAGAAATTTGGTTATTTCTTTCTCAATAGACACTTTTTTGTGTGTCATCTGTCTCTCTGCTGGATAAGTAAAACAGCTAGTTTAATATTCACTCTGCCGTCCAAACCATAAACGCAGTTTCCTTTTCAGTCAAGAAGTTGACGACATTTCTAACTCTGAACAACGTAGGTCCTCATAGAAATGGATAAGTTAAGGGTAAAATATATAAGTATAGTTTTTTTTGTTAATGTATAGAAATTTATAAAATGAATGTTGTTATATGAAATCTTCTCCCTTCAAATGGTAATAAAGTGCCCTTATTTTTTAGGTCCATCTCCTACTCCATGTTGACTATTCTTTCGTTTGAAACCAAACGACACCATCGTGACCAATCTAACTTTCGACACTAAAAGACACAGGCTATTCTTGCTCTTGAAACAAAAGCAACATCTTCACATTTCTCGATTTTAAAACCAAAGACAGCACCATCTGGCCATTTTTACTTTTGGAACTGCAGGACAAGATCTTCACAATTCCCGATTTGAAAACCAAAGACTATTGGAGGTTAGGGTTACTAATGAAAGACTATTATCGATTTAAATGAATATGATTTTATTAATCGATATTTAGGCGAAGGCGCCAGGTGACGACGGTATCACAGCGGAGCTTCTTAAGGCCGGAGGGACTCCAGTCCTAACGCGACTACAGGAGCTCTTCAATACCGTCATGCACAACGGAACAACGCCAGAGGCATGGAGTAGGAGTATAGTGGTATTATTCTTTAAGAAAGGAAACATCACACTCCTCAAGAATTATAGGCCGATCTCACTCCTAAGCCATGTCTATAAGCTGTTCTCGAGGGTTATTACGAACCGTCTCGCCCGAAGACTTGACGACTTTCAGCCTCCGGAACAGGCTGGGTTTCGAAAAGGCTACAGCACCGTAGACCACATCCACACATTGCGGCAGGTTATACAGAAGACCGAAGAGTATAACCAGCCCTTGTGTCTTGCATTTGTGGACTACGAGAAAGCCTTCGACTCCATCGAGACATGGGCTGTTCTGGAATCCCTGCAGCGATGCCAAGTCGATTGGCGATATATCGAGGTGTTGAGATGCCTGTATAACACTGCCACCATGACCGTTCAACTCCAGAATCAGCAAACAAGGCCAATCCAGTTGCAAAGGGGGGTTAGACAGGGGGATGTTATATCACCGAAACTGTTTACCAGCGCACTGGAGGATGTCTTTAAAACGCTGAACTGGGGAGGACGGGGCATAAGTATAAACGGCGAGCACATCTCACACCTTCGATTTGCAGACGACATAGTTGTAATGGCAGAGTCGCTGCAGGATCTTGAGGATATGCTGACCAGCCTCAACTGCTCTTCCAGACGAGTAGGTCTTAGGATGAACGTAGACAAGACGAAAGTCATGTCCAACTCACACGTTGACCTAAGACCGGTGATCGTCGAAAATGTCAATATTGAAGTTGTTCAGGAGTACGTCTACCTAGGACAGATAATACAGCTGGGTAGGAACAATTTCGATAGAGAAGCTGACAGAAGAATCCAGTTGGGCTGGGCAGCATTTGGAAAACTGCGTCAAGTCTTCACGTCGCCTATTCCACAATGTTTAAAGACAAAAGTCTTTAATCAGTGCGTCCTGCCTGTCATGACCTACGGTGCAGAAACGTGGACACTGACAGTGGGCCTGATCCACAGGTTCCAAGTCGCTCAGCGAGCTATGGAGAGGGCTATGCTCGGGGTTTCTTTGAAGGATATGATTCGTAACGAGGAGATCCGACGAAGAACGAAAGTCACCGACATAGCCGAAATGATTAGCAAGCTGAAGTGGCAGTGGGCGGGCCACATATGCCGCAGAACCGACGGCCGTTGGGGCAGACGAGTTCTGGAGTGGAGACCGCGGATCGGCACTCGCAGGGTGGGACGCCCCGCCGCCAGGTGGACCGACGACCTGAAGAAGGTGGCCGGTAGCGGCTGGATGCGGAGGGCAGAGGACCGGGTGTGGTGGCGTTCATTGGGGAAGGCCTATGTCCAGCAGTGGACTTCTAGGGGCTGATATGATGATGATGAATCGATATTTAATATAGGAGAGGTGTGTGCGTGTTCTCTATTGTAGGACACAGTCGAGACAAAAGCTAAAGCAGTGCTATACCCTTCAGGCTTCATCTAACTAGATGAAATAAGAGCCTGTTAATACAACGTGTATTAAAGAGAAGCACTCTCTAACTATTTGTTAGAGTGAGATAGATTCATTTTTGATATATTCCAACAAAGACAACATATTTTTGGCTCTCCTACTTTGGAAACTGCAGGACAACATCAGTATAATGCTTGGTTTAAAACGAAAAGACAAAATCTTGAATATTCTTACTTGTAAAACCAAAAGAGTGCAAAATAAATGGAAATTAGATACCTATTTAGATATGCATCTCATTTGAACCCGATTGTTCGAACATCGTCCAAGTTGCGAGTATAGGACCAACACAATTAGCCATTATCTGGCAGGATGACGCACCCGTATCGCTTTTACATAAAAACATTAGCGTCAGCGCACAAAGCGCTCTAATAGCACCAGGTTTCAAAAGCGATTTGTTAGCACAATAACCGTATAATTCAGTTTTGTGTGCAGTGCTGACGTTTGAATGAACTCAATGGATATCGTATCCGTTTATTACGTACTATACCTATATGCCAAAAAATGATGGATTTTGAGGTTTCAAGTAAATATTACGTTACTAAACTCTGTGCCAGATCATCTGGCGAACTTAATAACAAACATGGTTTGATTTCCACCGACAGTTGTAGGGATGTGAACGAATGAATGAAAAACGAATGATTAAATTAATAATTGAAACTAAATTAGTGTCATTAGTCATTATTAAAGAGTTTTGGCGCAGGATTTGAGATGAAATCAAGATTTTCAATATGACAGCGGTTTGTTTATAAGTTTCGCTTGATGCTCTGGGACAGAGATTACCTACATATAATAAACATGTTTATTTCTTTATTGTTTACCAAAATTTCGTGCAGTTTAGGAATTACTCTAGCCTACACACTAAGATTCCCTGTGTTGTTCAGGACTAGTTTCTTCACAGAGGCACATTTTATATTATCTATACATACTCTTACATACTTATACATTAATCATATCTGTACCCCCAATCTTCCCGTGGATGTCGTTAAGGCGACTAAGGGATTGCAACAGGGACGGGCTTTAAGATCTTGCTGCAATCTCCAATTCGCCTGCTAAGCGTGGTGATTGTGGCAAATCCTCCAATGGACAGCACAGCCTATCAAGAGTGGCATTCTTGTCTGGAGGCGTATGTTCAGCAGTGGACGTATTTCGGCTGATCATGGTGACGATCTGTACCACAGAGGTTTACTGTATCAAGTCATAAATAGTATAAGGCTCTCCTTAAAATATACATATTTTTTTCGATTTTTTGCCACATTTTTCATCGAATGTTCATGTGAAAAAATTACTTGACACCTCTGTAGTATTATTGTGTGCGTGTTGAGTGCGTGTATTGTAACTTATGAAGAGCGATCTTCCTCCGACATTACATTAAAACGAAAATTCGCATGGGCATATGAATTCATCCCATTCTTACCTCCGGTGCCCAGAAGACCAAGTCTTTAACTGATGGTCAAAAGTTCAAACTCAAGGTCTGCCAGCGAGGTATGGAACGCAGTATAAGAGGTAAATTGTCCGCCCGACTTCGCAACACCACGCTGCGGTTAAAAACGCAAATCGTTGGCGTAGCCCAGACAGCAGCCGGGCTGAAGTGGAATTACGCGAAAATTACCAACGAACCATTGGGATCCATCCCAATTACAAACAGGAACAACACGCTACTAATAATAGTGATAGATAACATAATTATTGCTGTTTATACGTTCATTGTAGCGTGGTTTATTAGTTCTTCTATTTTTAATTTCAAATTGCATCGCTATTTAAACTGTTGTGGAATGGTCTGTGTATTGAAAACTTAAGTTATTTTCGACATCATAAACTCAAAGCCTCAAATTGATAAGAACTCGCCATAAAAACGACTATTGCCAACGTGTCATGCTTATCGCCGATCGTGTCCGTCTTATTGTGTAGAACTAGAAGCAGTAGATGATTAGTTACCGTCGTCCAGTGGTTTAGGTCAGCTTGAGAGTTTAGAAACTTGGTGCGGATTAACAAAATACGTTTTCCATTTAAAGGAACGTGCACAATGCTGCAAGCCCGGTACTAAATCCGCACGTTGACGGAAGCGAGCGCAGTTCGAACGGACGCAGCGGCGCCGGTACGCCTCTACCCGGTAGGGAGTGTATACCGATATGAACTCAGTATAGCCGTGACTTTGGCGTATGTGCAGTGAATTGTGCTGAATAGCAATATATACTAGACGTGAAGCGAACGCATGTATGTTGGATAAACGGTCGCTGGGTCGGTTGCTAGTAATGAAATGATTCGACTCAGAAAATCATTTGAATTACAATTAGTTCGATTCATCGATGTATACAACCGATCTGGCACTAGTTCACCGCCAAATCTAGTTCAAAGGATCATCGTCAAAGTATGACTAATTAGTAATAATTATTCGGTTATGGAAATGAGTACTTAAGTATATTTCTAATTTTGTGTGTGATTCCTAAGATCAGTGGATACCTATTTACTGGAATTATTGTAGTGTAGTGTAAGGGCACTTGTGATTACGCAATACATATTAATTATCGTCACTTAAATGCGAAAATGGCCAATATGCTTAATCGCTGTTCTACCATAATGCTATTTATGTATTTATATGATAGTATTATTGAATTTCGCTGAAATAGCACATTCGCGGTTTTGGCTTTTTATTGACTTTATGAAGTAGTATATAAACATACGCGGTAATTTCACGATTCGGCTAAATTATCTAAAAATGACTTCTGAGAACCATATTCTAAATCCCTGCAGTGCAAAAGAGTTCCATCGGACTACCACCGTAGCGACTTTTATAATTCTTTTACTGTTGATTTGATATGTTATAAATGGACACAGGACATACTATTTCATCATCATAATCATATCATTACACAGACGTCCACTGCTGGACATAAGCCTTCCCCGATGAACGCTACTACACTCGGTCCTCTGCATCCAGCCGATTGCGGTCACCCTCTTCCACATTAAAATACTGAATTCGCATGGGAAACGTAATTTACCGTAGGCAACGCCAATTAAAGTATGTCTATATGTAAAAGAGGATTGCACACCTGATTATCATCAGCACATAACCCAAAGTCAATAAAACTTGAAATTTGGCGAAGAGTTTATTATAAGAAGGATTTAAAAAACATATAATGCAGCTAAAACAGCAACCAGAACCCCGGTCGCGTTAAATTAACTATTAGGTACACCCTCCTTTGTCTGGTGGTTTCGTGACAAAAGCTAATATACCTTCGTCCTGTGAAGGCTGTATGCTTTATCCTTAATTGGACGGCAATGTCTACTTGAAAATGAACCTAAAAAAGAAAAATGCCTACAAAATGGCGGCTGTTACCGTCGCGTTAGGCCTTTTGAATTAAAAAGCATCTGAATAATATATTGGTCATCAGTTTGATAATGAAACTCAACTAGGGCGTAATTGGAATGCATTATGTCATTTTACACAACGTTCAATTCTTTTATTATAGATACTATGTTAATTTCTTTTAAGGACGAAATAGGAAATTACAGTTTTAACGGATGCTGCTCATATTATTTAAGCACTGAATTGCCAATTGAACTAGTTCTAACTCTGTTCTTTTCTTTTCTTTTCCAACTTTGGTCCATCTAAAACATTTCATACGCAGGTTGTAGAAACTAAAATAATCTTAGTTAATTTCTAAAATATGGCCTTGGTTTTAAATAAGTTTGATTTTGTTCCTCAAATGACTGCCTTGACATTGGCAGAATTCTTAAAAGAAAAGCCACCATTAGGGTGAAAATGGAATAGACTTGACGAATGATTGCGTTTAAATGGGTAAATAAGGCAATTATAATAAGACCTCGTTATCGTACTCTAAGTAGGTATATTTATATGCAAACTGGGATTATCTAATAAATAAAATCGTAAACTTCGCGTGTCTGTACATTGAAGATATTTGCAAAATAAAATTGGGGCGTCTAAGGATAACAGAACATATTTCGATCATTTTTGAAATTTTTGTCTGTTTGTCTGTGAGTTTGTGCACGCATCACTTAAAAACTACTGAACGGATTTTGATGAACTCTTCACAGAAACATGGGGCTTAACTTAACTTAATATTTAGTCCATACTTCATCGCAATCGGTTTACTCAAAGTAAAAGTTATGGACATTTTTAGTTTTCAAATACAGTAGGTAAAGTTAGTATGCAATATATTTCCATACTATTCAGATTGCGATGAGTTTTAACTACATTTGGAGCTGGTAGTGGGAGTGGGCGTGGGCGTGGGCGTGGGCGTGGGCGTGGGCGTGGGAAAAGGGGAGTGATATTGAGAGTCTGAGTGGGAGTGGAAGTGTAAGCGTAGGCGGAGGTGGCGACGGGATCGGGAACGGGACCGGGGCCGGAGCGTTGGCGAGAGCGGGTGCGGGGGGGCGGGGCAGGAGCGGGAGCGGAAGCGGGGGTGGAGGGGAGCGGGAACGGGAGCGGGAATGGGATATGATTCTGTAGTTCACGCGAGCGGAGCCGCGGGCACAGCTAGTTGTAACAATAAGGATGCTTACATAAACATTTTAGCTTTAACTCTATTGAATCAACCTGAGCCTACATTCTTACCCGCCTTTCCGAGACGAAATCATCTCATTAAAGACTCCTATATGCCCGTATCCCGCGTGTATACGGCCTGAAGGCGTGTTTTACATTTGCATCACAAAGTCGTCGCCTGGAAATTAACTTCACACATTGAGTCTTTGACGTGTACAGTCTCGTAAATGATGGTGTCACTTACGTGTCTGACGCGTAATTGCGTGTTAAGACAAGTGGGTTTTGTTTAGATATATCTCTTTCTGGTATTGCCAGAAATTTGTTGGTTCAAAGTAGCACTAAGACGACAGTAGTCACATTTTCTGTTGAAGGGCTTACCCATACTTACCAGTTAGAACGCACTACACAGGAATTTTGTCGAGTTTCGAGGAAGACATCCTATTTCGAGACCGTAAAATTTCTTCTAGTGGACAAAAGTAATTATTATTATATACTACCTATATAATACCTATAGAAAGGACATTAGGCAAATTTGACTTTGCTAAACAGAAACAGTTGGATACACGGCATAGCAATATCTCGCTCAAGAAAAAATGCAGTTATTAGTTCGTTCCAACAATGTTTGGAACCAAGTAGGTGGATGTAACAGTGTCCTGGCCTTACCCTTCGCCGAAACTGCTAGGGTGATGTACAGGGTTACTCAGGCGGGCATTCGCAGAAGATGTCTTCGTATGTCCGCCTGTACGACCAAAGTACGGTGTATTACAATTTATTTTCAGGCAAATGTGGTACGATAGAGTGGCCTTATTACTTAGCGGCACGTTACGGGGTGGGTTATGATTATAACCAAACTAGGCTGGCGTATTGACCATCACATCGATCATGTTGATTGCAGCGGCCAGCAACCTGAGTCATTTATGCCTTCTGAGACAATTATGTTTACTGATTTGAATAATTCTCTCGCCAGAAGACTCTATCAATCAGGGTAGGGTACATAACACACGTCGTGCTGCTGTAGTTTCTATTGAAATAATTTCTGAGCACCCTTACAGTTTCTCAGAAATGATCTCCTCATCTCGCGGACTGTACTGTTCCGTACTTAGAGGGGTGTCACTTAGTTATCTCTGAGACGGCCGACGGATTACATTAAAGAGATGAAAGCTGTTTTTACAGGCATGAATTTTAAATTGCATCAACGTGACGGCGAGCCTTGACAGCGGGTTTGTTTTGTAAACAAATTTGCTTTGGCGACTTTCGACGGCGAAATTGGTGTGGCGAGGTTGATTATGGCAAAATTGTGGTTTCGTTTATCTCAAAAATGTTCTTTTTTATATTTATCAGTGTCTAAATTCAATAAGTTTGAAAGTGCTTTCTTGCCAGCAAGGAGTCTTACAGTTTTGGAAGTGAATTTTAGCAATATATTGGTAAATGGATCGACAATGGATGGATTTAATCAGGGGACTTGGCCTGTCGGGTGCTGTTCAGACGAGTCACGGGTATGCGGTCCCGGCTTCCCGAGTTATCGCTAGTACAATCCCACTATCCTTCTGTTACATCGGTATCCTATACCTACCCTCTACTCCTTACCCATACCCCCATATCCTGTCTCTCTCGCCCCGACCCTGTCCCATCCGCCAATCCAAGGTCTGCCGTGCCGATGTATGCGTGTCCAGAGGCTAGCCTGGTCGTAAGCGTGCCGACATCCCGGAGCTGGGTGAACTCCGGGCACTATTAGCCTTACCGAATCATGCGGGGCTCTGATGAGATGTACAATTATTTCCCTAGCTAATCCTGGTACCTCAACAAGGCGGCGATGTTTTTCGCAACACATCACGTCAAGGGGTATCACGGGGCGATAAGCTGGCGAAGGAAAGCCACTTTGCGACATTAGTTTGCGCAAAGTGGCGATACATCGTCTCTGTCTATCCCTCTGGGACCCAGGCGTGAGCATTATGTATGTATGTATCGTTCGACAAAATAATAAGTGTATTGATGAATCAGTGGTGCATAAAAAAATCGGGCAATTCCTGTTGGGATCTCAATGTGTCAAAAAATTAATCGTTATGACCCCACTGCCGAAGGCTTTCGGGTCGAGCTTTACCGCCCTGAGGCGGCAAATAGCTATCAATAGCTTCCATCTCACCCTAAAATGTCCTGACCACACCCCCCGCGCCTGTTTAAAGCAAACGTAATCTCACCAGCGCACTGCGGTGGTAACGTTACCAGTTACCGGCATTATTCCAATAAGCTACTAATTCGCCCGTTCCCAAATCTGGCCTGAAGCCAAGGTCAATAAACCCTTTGTTGTACACACAGAACGTCTGTGCGTAACTGATCGGGTTATTCCTGTTTGCCACCTGAAGTTTTGAAGAAGTCAAATATTTAAATTGCAATATGCTCCTATACCTACCAGAATATCTCAACATTACCCCAAAGGTTGACTGGTAGAGAATGCCCTCCGAATTAAGTTATTCTGCAAGTGTGCAATAAAGTTTCAATAAATAAAAAGTTTATGTGTTTGAAAGTTCCAGTAAAATCTTATTGACCGAAAAGTCCTTACCTTATTCTGTGTGGCTATGCTGATGTAAAAAAAATTAATCCACTTTGTGTTATGAATAAATAATGATTAATAATGATTATAATATAATGAATAGTACTCCAGTGTAATAATCATTTTTTTTTAAGTGACAGAAATTATGGAATTTAACATTGTATGAATTAATTTTGTTTGTAGATGATTTCGTATTTCTTTCTTTTACACTTGAAAACCTAAATTCATACAAACATACATAACGTCAATTATCCTTATAAACTACTAAGTGTACTATAATAAACTCCGTTTATCTGAAGTTATGCTAAATACTTGGAAGTGTACATAAGAATAGCCCGTTAAACCACCTACACACAACCTTCAGCTACCGCGTCACACGTGCACAGAGACAATTCAATTGATATTCAAACCTGTGCATCCATAATTAGGATTCCATTTCCCATGGCATTCCAAAGCTTATGTAAATATCAAGGGACGTATCCTAAACAAATATACAGGGTGTCCCGCGGAAGCTCCAACTGCGATTGTAATCCAACCAGTTCAAAATGACCCCTGTGCTCGTACTCAATACTTAAAAGTTTGGGAAAGTAAAGGATTTTAGAGATCTAGTCGAAATGGTTGGTGAAACAAAGGTTTTGATTTTTTAAGGAAACTTTAGCTTTGTTTGATTTAAAGTGTATGTGTTTGTTTAATTTTTATATAAAAAAAAAACACAAATACGTATTTTTAATTTTACTAAATTATCCATACACAGTATACTTAGAATCGGCAATTTCAACATTTCATATCATTCGTAGGTCACAGTTAGTACCTATTAAAACTAACGTAGAGGAATGCCACAATAAATGTTTTGATTCGATTAGTCAATGTCAAAATGAATTAGCGATTGATAATTCAAAATTAATATAATTCAAAATTATTATTAAGGGGTGTCAGGGGGTGGAAAACCAGTTAACTACTCCAACTGTCAACCTCACCTGCGCGTGGTACCCCCTGCTCAGGAACGAACGAGGCTCTGACGATCGATAGATGGCGGTATAACCATTTACAAAAGTATGGTCAGGCTTAAATGCAGCAGGCCGGTGACGGGCAGCAGCGTTACCGGTGCGACACGCCTGACATTGCGATCGCCAACCCGCCTGCCCAACAACCAAATACGGCCCCCAGTTCCCGGCCGCCCTATCATTCCTGACCAAGGTAGCGGTCATGGTTACGGTAGGGCAGGGGGTGCTAAGAATCCCCGGGTTACGGTAGGCTACCGAAAACAACTGCCAAGGTCAGTTGTAACGTATAACGGACGAACTCTCAGGCTGGACGAGCACATTGCTGAATTCGAAGTAGAGTTAGAAAAAATACGATGGCACATTTTGGGGTTATGCGAAGTCCAAAGAGAGGGAGAGGACACGATAACCCTAGAATCAGGCCATCTACTCTATTATCAGAAATGGAAAAGCCCCTGCAGAAGATGGAGTTACATCAGAGCTTCTGAAAGCAGGAGGTATATCTGTACTCAAGGAGCTACAGAGGCTCTTTAACTCCGTTATTCATACAGGGAGTACTCCGAGGGCGTGGAACAGGAGCATTGTCGTTTTGTTCTTCAAAAAAGGAGACAAAACCCTACTTAAAAACTATTGGCCCATCTCGGTCCCGAGCCACGTCTATAAGCTGCTTTCGAGAGTTATCACAAATTGCCTCGCAAGAAGATTTGACGACTACCAGCCACCGGAGCAGACCGGGTTTCGAGGAGGATATGGCACCATAGACCACATACACACGGTGAGGCAGATTATACAGAAGACTGAAGAATATTATCAGCCCCTATGTCTCGCATTTGTGGACTATGAGAAAGCGTTTGACCTGGGCTGTTCTGGAGTCCTTGCAGCGATGCCAAGTAGCCTGGCGGTACATCGAAGTATTGAGATGTCTGTATGACGCCGCGACAATGTCAGTCCAAGTACAAAACCAGCAAACACAACCTATCCAATTGCACTCCTCTGTGCAATTGCAGTGAGACAAGGTGACGTCATATCCCCAAAATTGTTTACAAATGCATTGGAAGACGTGTTCAAGACATTGGACTGGAACGGACAGGGCATAAATATAAACGGCGAGTACGTCTCCCATTTACGCTTTGCCGATGATATCGTCATCATAGCAGAATCGCTGCAGGACCTTCAGGAAATGCTGGACAGCCTCAACGCTGCCTCTCGACGTGTCGGTCTCGGAATGAACTTGGACAAGACTAAGGTCATGTTCAATGATCACGTTGCTCCAGGACCAACCATAGTCGATGGTAAGGCACTCGAACTTGTTAAAGAGTATGTCTACCTCGGGCAAACTCTGCAACTAGGCAAAAATAACTTCGAGAAGAAGCCGATAGGAGGCTTAGGCTAGGCTGGGTAGCATTTGGGAAGTTACGTCATATCTTCTCGTCGCGTATACCACAGTGCCTGAAGACAAAAGTCTTCAACCAGTGCGACCTACCCGTAACCTAAGGCGCCGAAACGTGGACACTGACAGTGGGACTAGTTCGAAAACTCAAGGTCGCTCAGCGGGCTATGGAAAAAGCTATGCTCGGAGTTTCTCTAAGAGACAGGATCCGAAATGAGGTGATCCGCCAGAGAACTAAAAAAGTTAGTACGCTGAAGTGGCATTGGGCTGGTCACATCTGTCGGAGAACCGATTACCGCTGGGGTAAACGAGTTCTCGAGTGGAGACCGTGACCGGGCAAGCGTAGTGTGTGACGCTCCCTGGCTAGAGCGACGATCTGCGTAAGGCGGCTGGCAGTGACTGGATGAGAAGAACCGAAGATCGGGTTCAGAGGCCTATGACCAACAGTGGATTCTTTCAGGTTGATGATGATGAATTCAAAATTAAATCTAATAATTCATAATCATGAATATCAAAGTGTATGTACGTAAGTGCCATCTTTGTAGTTATTGTAACTTTTACTATTGTTTACTAATGGTTAGGAAGACAATATGAAGAGTTTAACAAAACACCTGCAGTAACCAGTTACAGTACTCAGTATCTGATAGTTAACAACTTCCAGTTTAGATCGTACAGTTCAAGACGGGACGCCCCACTCTTTCTCTAAATCGCTTACATTTCATTGTATGCGTTATATTGTTACAGTGTTATTCTATCCTTACGCACTAATCAGCAATGTGTGTATACGTAACCTAAGAAACTGACGTTAGGATTAGCTACCCGCAGTCCACGCCCACCCCTCGTGAAAAGTAACGGGGTCGTAAACTGTACACCCTGTAGAAAAGCCCAAAATATTTGAGTAAAAATGAACTTTTGATTTAAAAATTGAATGTAAACTGCATCTTTATAAGTAATTTTAGGTAAAGCAAAATGAAAGAAAGCTGCGTAAGCCGAGACATCGCCAAGAATCAGTCTGGCGTCGTAGTTACGATACTAAAGTTTCTTTCTATTTATAATTTTCACCTTCAAAATTCCTCTAAGGAATTTTCAAGCAATGTTGTGTACTTAATAAATGACTTTTTGATATCTATAACTCAAATCCCATCTAGCAAACAACAAATTCTATCCATACACACACTGACACATACAAAAGCGGACATGTTAAGGGCGTACCATATTTATAGGCCGTGTTTAGGCGTTTCGGCTTGAAAGACTCCAAACTTACCTCCAATTCGGACCGTGGGAAAATCAACCCTTTAGTGTTATAAATAAGGGGAAGTGTACGGAAAGGTTGTGTTGGTAAAAGTGTATTGCCGCTGGAGCATAAAGGCCGCCATTCATAGGCCGTGAAAGCCTGTCGCCATAGACAAGAGAGGCAGAGACACCGTAAAAATGATTTATATCGCGCGGATGGCTTATCGAGTGCTGTCGAACCCCGAAAAAGGTAGATCGTGTTGTAAGATAAAAGATTTGTAGGCAACACTTGATGTATTGATTTGTTTTGTCTATGGAAGTTTGATTATAATATTCTTATAAAGTAAGGCTAGGTCAGTATCTTTGCACTATCTACTTAAGTTGATAATGGAAACGAAATGTTAGAAATAGTAAGCAGTCTTCAGGATGTTCTGTACTAATTAAGTGGATTCAAATTATATCGTACAATTCACAACGGCACGCCCCTCTCCTCTAAATCGCAATGTATTTGTTATATTTTTACTGTGTTAGTTCTGTCGTTACGTTACAAATATACTGACGTTCGGATATGTTAGGAATAACTTCCAGCGTCCCGCGCTCACCGCTCACGAAAAGAAGCGTGGGGTGCCGTCGTGAATTGTACGAGCTACACAAATGTTTCTTTTTCGAATTTCCAACGATACTGTATGCTCTTGAAACTGATCACTACTAGTAGTTAATGTCATTCTTATTGCACGTGTATTTTACCTGTCGTAGATCATAGAGAAACTATATGTATTGGATACCCACATACATCTACATGTAGAACCTTATCACGTAACAGATTTGTTAAAGTAATCTCACTGGAATGTCCATCTGACACACAACCGTAAAAGATAATGAACAGTTGGGATCAAGGTTTCGAGCATCCTTTGGAACAAATAGAATTGTAAATTAATAATGAGATTCTAAATACATACTTTATTTTATACACTGAGATAAATTCCATTATTCCATGTAGACAACTGAGTTTTGACTATTGTAGGTCAACGGAGGTAAAATCATTGATAGAAAACTGGTTTTCTAATGGGAAATTAGCTTGTACCTTGTTTTACGTTATACACTTCATTCATCGGCTGTAATATATTTAATGTTAAATTATTATTCTAAACGTAGTCTCTATAAAAATTTATTTTAAAACTAAGGAGAGGCACTGACATCCTGTGACATAGGTCATATTTTTCACCGAATTGAAGGGTTAAAAACCAACGTATGTATTACAAAATGGTTAAATAAAAATATATTTAAATTTGGAATTTGCATTTCAGAAATGATTGTCTTGTGAGAGCATAAAAAATCTATTGGAACATAGAATGATGATCCTGATTTTAAATTTCTGCAAATGCATGTGGTTCACCAACCTGATCTTCAATGTGTAGTCATAGGGGTGGTCAATCTAAACGGATGGTGATTAATGATGGTGACCCGCGCTATCGGCCGATAGCTGCTATCACGAGTGATCGCTACGTACTTACGGCTTCCATGGCGATCCATCTTGATTGCCCTACATAATTTCGCTAAACTCGCTCGTTGCTGCTACCGTGTGTAGATCGGTTCCTGATACACATTTCAATTGAAATACTCCTTACTAACTTACTTAATACATTTTGGAGAGTGTGCCCAGGAATTACACGATTTGATTCCCCCATCCCCCTTCCATCAACGGACTACCAGACGTGGTGAGGGCCTTCATCCTTATGTAATAGACATACTACGCTCTCGCACGAAGCGTTTTACTTCCTCTTTCATGATGCAAACTGCTAAGGAATGGAACTCCCTACCAGCTTGGGTATTTCCGGACAAGTACAATTTGGATCTTTTTAAAGGAAGAGCGAATAGGCATCTTCTGGGTAAGCGCGCTCCACCTTAGGCCTCATCGTCACTTACCATCAGGTGAGATTGAGGTCAAGCGCAAACCCATTAATAATAATAAAAAAAACAATAATATAACTTTTATTCAGAGTACACGATCCGATTTAGTTAGTATATTCTTCATCTTTTCTGTCGTTCTCTCACTGCTGAGGATAGCGACCGTTAAAATAGCGGTTATTGGCCAGCCACACCTTTTCATATAGGGATTCGCCAGCCACCCTCCTCACCGGGTCTGACCATCTCGTCGGTTAGTTATAAAACTTATTATTACTATACTTTATATTATGCCAACCTTTTCGTAAATGCATGTTTGTACGAGTATCTTAGGTTTGTTATGAAGGTAGCTACTACAAAATATGTTGTCAATCCTGTTATAGTTAAATATTCTAGAGGTTTATCTTCAATACTCTTTTCATCACGAAAACGAAAATTAAGCTACCAAGGATATAAATAAAAAAATAAAAAATTACAATAAAATATTTTTTTTTTCAAATTATATAAACCGAAAACGTGAATATGTATTATTGATAATAAATTATTATTAATTCAATATTTTGTTTTCTTTTATAATAATTTAATACTTTAATCATTTATTTATATACATTTTTATTTCATTGTGATCTTATAGATTGCCGTGTGGTTTTCGGTAGAGTAGAATAGGACCACTCCAACTCTTCCCGTGGATGTCGTACAAGGCGAGTAAGGGAATACATTATAAAACATCAATCAGGCCTCCCCATCCCGTCTGGCTAGTGCGGGGAGTGTAAGCCAAATCCTCCGTCTTTCCCCGGCAGATGAGAGAGGGTTGTGCTCCTGCAGTGGAGACAAAAATAACCTGATGATAATAATAATAAAATCATTTATTCATCTCTTAAAAAATATACATACAATAACTCCGCCAAACTGTATAATACAGTTTGTTGGCAGAAATAGCTCTCTTACTTTAACACATCTATGGCAGAGAATACTAAATATCACTACGCAATGGTGAATAGCAAAGCAAAGTTACAAAGTTTTTAATTTTGATATTAGCATCTGATGAGTGCTTCCGCCTGACAGGCTCACCGCTTTGCACCACTAACGTGTAAATCAGTGAACCTGCCAAGCAGGACGGAATCCAGACTCTCTGCAAACTGTATAACCTTTAGAATGCCGTTGCTACTGTCCCGCGTTTGCATCAAGGATGCCACCCTCTTGTATCTGATGGCACAGACGTCATCCCGACACGCTTCGGCAAACATCTTTGAAGCATTACCAAAGCTGGACAATCGCAACAGAACCCTGTTGTACTGCACACGCAGGGTGTTATAGGCTCTCTGTAGTTATAACCGGACTATTCGTGTAAAAGCACTGACGGCTCGTAAATAATGCTATACTATAAATAAATATAAATAACTTCCATCTTGAGGATTCATAATCTTCAGTCTATCATCCTCCACTGCGTGACACAGGCCTTCCCCAATGCGCGCCACCTCATCCCGCCCTTCGCCCTCCTCATCCAACCGCGACTAAGTAAAAATGGTTACTACCAGCTTAAAGTTTACTCATGTTTACTGTACTTTTCAAAGCCAAATCTACGCTCAAACGAAAGGTATTCTGTCTTTTATGCAAGCAAACAATAGACGATCAATCCTTGACTTTAACCAGAAGCGAGAAAGTCAAGGAGAAACGATACGCTTTAAGCTGTATAGAGGTGGTAACCTAACCTATTGACATTATTCAGGGTCACGAACCGGGCCGGCATCGATCACCATTTCAAACGGGTGTCCACGGGATCTGAGTTATGCAAATCTCACGTAACTGATCGCACGTTCACCATACAAGCTCTGCCAGAGTGCCTTTCGGCTGACATGTTGATTTCCGTCGTATTCCACTATTGACATCACAACAAGGTGGAATGAAATGGCGTATGAAAACAAATGCTATTTGCGAATCGGCGACTAAATATATATACCTATGTGTATGAAAGGTACACTAGCAGTAAAAGCAAGTTTGTATTACCGCGTTTACTTTGCAGTCCACTTCAGAACACCATATTGTTTGTTATGTTTACGACACGCAAATGCATTTGTTTCCGTATGTCATATCATATGTGTTGGATGTTGGAACGAATTCGTCGCATTTTCGTAAGTTGCATTTCCCCTGCACTTATAAAATCGATTACCAGTAATACCCGTATATTACCGGTGGTATAAGTTCCTCAAAATACTAGTATTTCAAGTCCTGGCTATATAATATTTTTTAGATACTTAGTACATAAGACAGGGAGCGTAGGTACTACGCTGCGCGTAGCAACATATACGGTCGGGCTCGGTTATTCTAAAGCATTTTACAAATTTGCTTAGTCTAAAATTAACCGTAATGTATTATATCAAGGTCCATTTTAAAATTTGTGAATTTAACAGAATGCATACTTTAGCGTGTGGTCTACACTGTACACATTATAAGGCTTAAAACCTAAAACCAACTTGGAAAAAATACACAAAGTTGTCTATTGGTTTCTGTTGTAATTCAAACTAAAGTGGATCTCTAATCTTCATAAACTCTTAAACCTAATCCTTGATTTTTCGAACCAGAAAGTGTCGTATCGAGTACAATTAAAATCAATTATTGCCAATGCAAGCATTAAAAAAATTACACGTCGTTGAGGCTAAACACTTCTTAGAAATATTACAGTTTTTATAACCACAAAGAATACAATTCATCTAACCTCAGTCAGACGCGTGGCGAGGCTTGGTTGGATCGCCCCAACTCCCCCCAATCCACCCCCATTTCGGTCCCCTATTAGGGGCAGCCGCACCCAAATCCGTACTTATTTTAATCACACTTGTATACCCGCTGGCTTTATCATGCGTGTTGTCGATGGGCTATTCTTCCTGGCTTTCCGGCGCAGGGTAAAGGACCTTTATTTTTCTCCTTTGGGTCGGTTTTACAATGAGCTAAAGAATTGTGGGAAAGTAGGAAATATTTTCTTTTGTTGGATTTCCTTAATAGCTCGTCATAGAATAAAATCAAATCTTTGTTTACTGTCATTTGCCATAATACCTACGGGGTTTTGTACGGAACAACCTAATATAATTGAAGATGAGGAAAAGTTAGGCGGACGTTTGATGTCTCATTTCGTACGTATAGCGTATTGTGCTAAAACTAATCTATTTATTTTTATAATTAGTATATAGCAAATTGTATACTTTTAAATACTATTTCATCAAACATATTTTGTATGTCCAATAAATACAATTAAAAAAAACTATTTATTGATTAAGTGGCCAAGAACAGATAACTTTATACAGTTGTCCTGAATTTGTCTAATAGGGAAATGTTATGAAGACAATGTTAGTTCAGATTATTTATCTGAAGTTGGGTTGTTAAAATGTTGTCCTATATATTTAATTTCTGCTTAAAGATACAATTAATAAAACGGAAAATTTGCGTGGCTGCACATCGAAAAACAAAATTAATTGGGGGGATGAAGAGTAAGTGAGAAATTGCAATAAGATCATTTTGTATGTTAGTGTGTTTGTTTGACGCTGACGCGTTTAATGTGACGCACATTAAAACTAGGTACTAATCAAATTAGGATGGAGTTTGCAGCTTCATTTGGAGTATCATTTAGTCTTTATTAAATCGCAATCAGCTCACTTAACTAGAAGAAATACGAATTTTACATTGCATTATTACAGCAAAGAAGTATTATGAAGTTAGGCTTCCGGGACTAGGAGTAGTGTAAGTTGGAATTATAAAAAGCGAGGACTATACATTAGATGGGTTAGGGGAGGGGTAGGTTAGAGGAAGAAGGTGAAGGGGAGTAGAAGCAGCGTGGGAGTAATAGGCGAGGGAGGGGGTTGGATGGGGAGGCTTGTAGATAGGCAGGGAGGGAGGTGGGAAGTGAAGGAGGTACTCACTTATACATCTCCGGTTACTTAGCTCTGACTATATAACTACTAAAGTCTTTGTTTTTATTTTGTTTTGAGCATGTTCCAGGGTAAGAACGTATATCGTACAGTCACATTCCGAATAAAGTGACCAGTCCTAGCACCTTATTGAATGATGATAAAGTTAAAATTAGAATGAACTTGGTATTTTTATTATAGCGCACAGACTGTACGTAGTAACGGTATGAATGTCTTAGTAGCCTGCGCGTATAACGACGCGGGCACAGCTAGTTTAGAATAAACAAACCCTCGTAGATCCTGCATTAGCCAAACTAATGCTCCCAGCGGGAGGTTGAACCATTTTTTACGACATTCTATAGGGCGACCCACAACATTCTCCCCCGCTGCTAGATACTAATTCCTATATCTTGCCAGACACGCAAAAAGACGGTATCAGTATTTGAGGTTGCAGAAATATAACAATTAACGTGTATTGACAAAATGCATGTGGTTTAAAAAAATTACATTCTGGAGCTCCATAGAATGGTATGCCTTAATGGTAACCTTTTGAATTTTTAATATATAAACCCCTTTTTTATGATGCTAAATTTTGTTTCGTACTTCATAACTACAACAGATAAACTTAATAATGAAGAATTATTGATTGTTACTAAAATGTAATTTAATGTAAAAAATCGGAATGTTTTTTTTTTCTTCCGAAATTACCATTTTGTTGAGAGTTTGATGAAATTCTCCTAGGGGCGTGATTTAAGGTCACCTGACCATCAAAAATCTCATTCCAAAACCGTCTCGCACGCACTTAAATCAGTTTGATGATATTGCATGTTTATAGTGCCATAACTCAGCTTGGTGGCTACACACGATGCGATTTGGTCTGTCACCCGGTCGGTCGGATTTGGTTTTATGGGCTGGCGTTGTTTGCATCTAAACACGTTTCGACCTTCGCTTGGGGTATTTATTTGATTTGGCCCCAAGAAAGTCCAGGGACCGGGTCGACACGTCGGAAAAATATTTTTTTCTTTTCTTGAAATGAGCTTATTCATTGCTAAGCCTGCGACATTATCACCGCGTCAATAAAGTACCAATGTTTTACATTCTGAATGAACTTCGCAGTCAGTCATATCGCGTTTCATACTTACACTACCTACCTAAATAGCTACCTACATACTTAGCTACACTATCTTACTTCAAATCTAGTAATCTGTGCTGTGTTCCACACTCGTAAGACTCGGTCAGATTAATTTTGTCTGTCAGACCAAAACCGTCCGATAATCGGATCGTGTGTAGTCCCTGACCTTACTTTCCAGATTTATTGTTATAGGATGCTGGCTCCACAAATTATGTTCGACAATTCGGCCTTTGTCCGGTCCGCCATTTTTGTGATTACTTCTCCTGCGAGCCTATATCAAGTGTATGACAGGTACACTGACTGCCTATATACTTAGGCATTTTAACACGTTCAGTCCATATGTGAATTGCTTTATTATAACTACCAGTTTGATATATATATTAAACTAATGTTTTCTTTTTTCTACACAGTAATGTGCCACAGTTATATTCAAAATACATATAGGTATGTAATTATTTTTTTAAGTTCTAAGTCGTCGAGCGCATTGGCAAAAAGGCTGTAATGGAGATGAAATTGAAGTTATAAGTAAGCTACTTACAATTGGATTCTGTCCGAGGTGTTTCTCAGTTCCACCCATTTGGTAAAAAGTACCTATTGAAGGGGTTTAAAATTCACTAAAGAAGGGAGAAAGCAGTAAAAAATCACTTCTTTCCCAATCCTCATGAAATCACTAGCTTTCTGTTTAATTTAAGAACATTTCAACACAGTCTTCAGATGCCTATAAACGGAGTTAAGTATACGCAATTCGAATTATTACAAAACGTATTCAATCCTTCATTGCCGCTGGTAGGAAGCAATAGAATTTCGCCATTATGCGAATATACAATGATGAGTCATTTGCACATAAGTATCAAGGTAAATAAATCTAAAATCTATTTAATTTTAAATATCCCGATATATCAGACGTAAAAGTTAGTATTGCTTTTTACAAATTTCTTTGTCACTTAAAGTGGGGA
Organism: Esperia sulphurella; assembly: GCA_947086405.1. NCBI lineage: Eukaryota > Metazoa > Arthropoda > Insecta > Lepidoptera > Oecophoridae > Esperia > Esperia sulphurella. The sequence continues at coordinate 12,053,252 of OX352267.1, forward strand.
TCAGAGTTAAAGGGCTGTCTGAGGAATGTATCAGTTATCTAACACTGCTGTGCGATAAGTACGGTTGACGATCCCTCTCTGATCATTCTCTGAAGCCCCTGAATTTTCTTTTGAAACAATAAGTATATTTGAATAACTTTGCTGCTAAAGTTCTAGGTTGCTCTTCAGCCAGTTAATTGAAAATTTGTTTGTTACATTACCGCTTTTTAATGTTAATTCTTAAATTACGTGATATTGTTCGCCAAGTGGTACAATACGGGGCGAAAAGCGGACGAAGGAAAGTCGCTTTGCGACGTTTGTCAGGAACGCGCAAAGTGACGATACATCGTCTCTGTCTACCCCTCTGGGAGTAGCGTGAGCATTATATATGTATGTATGCCATCATATCAGCCCTTAGACGTGCACTGCTGGACATAGACCTTCCCCAATGAACGCCACCACTCCCGGTCTTCCGCCCTCCGCATCCAGCCGCTTTCGGCGACCTTCTTCAGGTAGTCGGTCCACCTGGCGGCGGGGCGTCCTACTATGTATGTATGTATTCGTTAAATATCTTTAGCTAGTAATTTATTGTCATATCAGCAATGTCAACGTCTACTTTATTATGCATAGGTAGTAGGTACAGACCTTCCCCCTAGCTCATAATGTCTAAACGGCGCGGTTCGTGGTAGTAACTATTAAGTTAATCTTATAGCGGACCAACTCCTGCATTTATTTTCTGTCTAGTAACTCTACGCCTGGGTTGCATTTCTACAAATTCAATTACAAAAATAGCTCCACGTCGCCTCAACAGCACCACGAACTACGAAGCATCCTGTCCGTGCCGCGTCCAGGTGGGCGTAACTCGAGTTATTATCGCGCATAAATCCGTAATGATTGCCCGTCTCGCGCGCAGATAACTGCCTATTACTAGTGATCGGTGCAAATGAGCTGCGTCACGAGGGATTAGACCCCGTTTTTAGTCTAATGCGTTGGCCGTAATGGGAGTGCTGGTCGCGTGGGGAAATTCGACGGGAAGTTGCGTTCTCACTCGGTTCTCACACCGTTTCTTGAGACAACGACATTTTTCTTCACTAGGTCCTGCCCCGCGGTGCTCAATAAGTTTTTCTTCTACGTGTAAGAACTTATTCGAGATGGTTTTGGGTTTTAACCACGGTCACTGACGGTGGACCTGATCCACAAGTTCCAAGTCGCTCAGCGAGCTATGGAGAGGGCAATGCTCGGGTTTTCTTTGAATGATATGATTCGTAATGAAGAGATTCGACGAGAACGAAGGTGATGGACATAGCCGAAAGGATTAGCAAGCTGAAGTGGCAGCGGGCGGGCCGCATCTATCGTAGAACCGACGGCCGTTGGGACAGACGAGTTCTGGAGTGGAGACCGCAGACAGGCACGCGCAGGATAGGACGCACCGCCGCGAGCCTGATGAACCGACGACCTGAAGAAGGTAACCATGCGGAGGGCGGGAGGACCGGGTGTAGTGTCATTCATTGGGGAAGGCCTATGTCCAACAGTGGAAGTGTAAGGGCTGATATGATATGTTAAAACCCAGTTATAACTCGGGTGGTTATCTATCTCTATTGCTAATGGTAATTTCATTTTGTATATATTGACTACATTTTACTAAATTAATAATTTGCGCAGTGCTTTGTTTTTATCATATAATTATATTCTAATTGCTTGGTATAGCAAAGTGATGCGCCCAACTTGCGTGGGTGGGAGCCTGGTGACCTGATTTCACAGGTTCATCCTTTTTTAGGCAACAGTTTCTCACAAAAGATAAATTTGTTCTCATTTTTAATTTTATGTACAGACACCTGCATTAGTGGGGTCAGTCAAGAATGGTTATATCGCATACAGATATTTTACTTACAAAACTACTTACACATTCAAGATTGTATATTTGTTTAAGAAATGTCTACCTTATTACAAGCGATTTAACCACATTGTCGAATATAATACGGGTAAAGGACATCTAAGAAAATAAAAAGAACTCTTAGAACCATCTTAGAACGTCACAAATAATCTACAAGTAATTGTGATTTGTATTGCGGTAATTACCCAGGACGATTGCCTTGCCTTATTTCAACAGAAAATGTAAATGACAGCGTGGTCGAGTGGTTAAGTCTAGGCAAGCAGTGACCAATAGTTCTGTGTTCGATCCCCCCGATAATAATAAAGTTTGTTGTTCATCATCAGGTTATTTTTGTCTCCACTGCAGGAGCACAACCCTATCTCCTCTGCCGGAGACATACGGAGGATTTGGCCTACACTCCCCGCGCTGGCCAGACGGGTTGGGGAGGCCTGATTGATGTAATTAAATTTTGTGTTATATATGTATTGATTAAGTGTTCTGATTTTGTTCCAGGTACTGACAAATATCCACTTGTTCCCCGTACATCATATATTAAACTCCAGCTGGGTAAAACACGTATTTTTTTTACAGTAATTACTTATTGTCTATACATAAGGATTATTTTATTATGCAGAATAATTCTAATCAAAAGGAAGCTATTTCTTTGTTGTTTTATATACAAAAAGACTGCTTTATCCGCTATAAATATACTTTTTTTACATATTTATGTTAGAATATTCTCATTATAATAACATCTTTTGAAAGTCGCTTTTCAAATTATAACAAGAAATCTCCCCTTATGTGCTTGGAGCCTATAGATTTAGCGGCATTCACAATGACATCACGCGCCGCAATTCTTATAAAAGCTTCCTGGAGCAACCTGGAGATAGCTTTTTCTTCACTCCGTCAATATAAGTTACATTGTGAGTGCAGCTTAAGTTTGTATACCGTACAATACAGATTTTCTCAGTTTCTCTTTTTATAAATGTCTGATTCATTTTCACGCGTCACCAACTTAATTTTCGTTGTCACTCATCCACTCACTCAAAACCTGAATACGTGAGAAAGATGCCTATCTCACGGATAAAGTTTTATTTTGCATGCACGGTGAGAATTTTATTTTACCTTCCTTCGTATATTCTAAGTGGATGCAAGGGGTGGATCCAGGATTTCATTCTGGGGGGTGGGGTTGAACTGTCTTAAAAATTTTTAAATAGTGTAGTTAGAGGTACTCGTATTAATCGAAGACTGTACTGTTGCCCCTTGGTTATACTCCCGGTTTGTCGGATAACGTCCTCGCGTTGTTTCCGCTCCTCGTGCAAGCGAGTGTAATATTAAATTATCGTCCGACAAGCCGTGTGACGCGATCCATGCGCGTGCACACAACCTTTAGATTTAATGTTGTATTGTTTCTGCTTGTATGTTATGTTGCACTGTATCTGTTTTGTTCCAGCCAATAAATGGTTATTCTATTCTATTCTAAAACTCTACCAACGTATAAAAAAACAAAAATAACCACCATGAATACTCAAGCATCCCCCTCTGCCAAAAGAACAAGACCAAAGGTCATGTGCGTTATAGAAATGTATCGATGTGTACAAGAGGTTATTAAATGTATTGTTCGATTTATTACGTGTGTGTTTCGTACAGACAGCGTTAAAGTGTGGATGTGTGGGTAGATACCTCTGCGAAAATGCTAGAATTTTTCACATCGAATGAAAATGCCTCATGGTCGAGCCGGAGGCCCCGTGTTTGCTTTGAGATAACAATAAAATAACAGCATCTGATCAACCACAAAAACACTATCCCCGTTCAAAGAACATAATAGTAAAAATAACCAATTTAAAAACTAAATCTTGAAACGGAGACGAGACCAGAATCTAGTCCAATCTAGTGCAACAGCGTCAAAAAGTTGCTTGGTGCCGCTAAGAAACCTCTGCGCTGATTTGATGCCTGCTATAGATAAATTTGTCATTCAGTCGTAGGTGACAAGAGAGGTGGAGGGGTTTGGCCTCATTTTCCCCAACCTGTATCCGCCCCTGACTGGATGAATTTCAATTTGGAACATAAGTGCCTTTGTTTCACGCCTGTTGGCTCGACGAGTGTTGGTTCTGACGTGGCCCGCGCAGGGATATGAATTTCAAATGAATGAGGGCCTATAGGCAGTCTGAGAGCCCTAAAGAGGGTCCTTAAACTTATGGGTACGTATTTACGAGATGAATTTCCTTAGTATGGGATCGTAAATACCATGTAAAATATAAGTAAGTATTAGGTTAACTTGATGGAATACACTTGTGTTTAATCAATCATAAATAATGACAGTAATATCAGAACTGCATATAGTTCTATTAAGATTGTTATTAAGATATAAGCACAGCACTCACAGCAGCAAAGCACTTAGCAACATACTTATACGCGTACGCTTCACAATGCAAACCAAGAGCAGCAATTCGTCGGTGCGATAAAAAAGATAACCTTTCTATCAACGCGTTCTATAAAATTATAAAACATCAATCAAGCCTCCCCAACCCGTCTGGCCAGCGCGGGGAGTGTAGGCCAAATCCTCCGTCTGTTTCCGGAAGATGAGAGAGGGTTGTGCTCCTGCAGTGGAGACAAAAATAACCTGATGATCTTCTATAAATGCTGTGATTAGAACAATCCGCTAATATGGCTTGTCCATCACAAAAGATCATTATGAGGCCAGATTTAAACTGAAAACACAGTAATATACGGTAAAACTACAAACAAAATAAATCAGGCCGGAGAGGTGGAAATGCTACGTGTATTTAAAATTGCCGATCGATATATGTATAATCTCCTACTATTACAAATAGCAACGATGTATGTATTCTTCAAGCTTTACATTTTCAATGGTCCCCTTCAGAAGAAGACGATGTCTCGCACGTTTCCAATGATTTAGTATGCAAAGTCGGACACATCGTATCAGTCAGCTGCAGCAGAATACAAGGAATTCATAGTGCGTGCCGACTTAGCCGAGGAAACACAACTCATTACATAGCTGACACACTGCGACAAACATCAGTGAACAAAGTTTTCAGATATCTGACGATATACTGGTGAGCTGGAAAAATTGCCTTGTCTCATTGGAGAAACTAAAATTGTATGCTGATTAAGGATAAATATGCTATAGCGGGCATTTTGTAGATAGCACGAGGCTAGATCATGTAGAAGCAAATTCATTTAGGACAGAAACAAGCGGAATAAGTAATTAATAGTACATAATGAAATGAATTCAATGAACTGACCCAAAGAAAGCCCTAAAAAAATTAGCATGGGCATAATATGATGCTAAAAAATACCAATTGTTAGTTGATCATCTGTCTTTAAAAGTGTTAACTTACATATTTTCGTTTCGCTAAGTCGGAATTATTCACCATATTTTGTCCCTCTAACATTGGTTGACTTTCGATTGCTGATCCCGCCCGTTTTAACGAAATATTTTTAATAGGTGAATGCGTTGGTGTTTTAATCAAACGCTCCACATAAGCTGTTTTATCTCTACATCCGTATGTCCGGTGGACTGATCTAAGGAAATACAACTCATTACGAGATCTCTATATATAGCTGCGACGCTGTTCGTCTGTCGGTCACGTTCGCAGCCCATTAATACTTGTAACTAAGAACCAGAGAACTGAACCTGGCTCTCTGAGGCAACAGTCCGTAAACATGACACTGTTTTGACTATGTAATAGTGTCACATTTATGTTAGAGGTTTCCTAATCTGAATTAGTATTCGCATCTTTCATGTTTAATTAAATCTTTAAGAGTTGAAGTATTAAATCATAATTTTTATTTGTAATATGCTTAGGATTCTGTCTGTCGTCAAGAATTGAAATGTCATATTCATTTATCATATTCAATTTTTTTATTTAATAAGTCTAATGCTCTTTTGACTTCTTATTAAAGTTGTAGAAAGTTGCATGCGAAATCTAGAAAGTTGCTTCGAACATAAGGTTTTTGTCCAAAGTTGCTTTGAAAAAGGCTGTATGTTCTACGGCGTTCAATTAAAAGTGAGAATAAGTATGTAACAGTTTTTTTATATAATTTGAAATTTATTATTTTTCAACATTTATTAGTACGTTTGACAAAAAATAATCTTAAGAAACTCTTCATCCTGAGCCCATTCCTGCACTTCAGAGATCACTGTATGACCACCTCATTGGCCAAGTGGCTTAGTCGTTAGACTCGAAAGCCAGAGGCTGTGGGTTCGATTCCCACTAAGGACAGACTTTGTATAATTGGTCTCGGTCTGAAAGTTACCTATATTTTTGTAAATTGTTCTATTCTTGTCTAATTCCTATCGTATAGGATAAAATCCTAGGCTCTCACAACTATTTTTAACTGTCAATCCGACCCGAACCCCGACCCCGACCCCGATACCGACCCTGATTCCGACCCCTAAACCCACGACCACGCCCACTATAGCTCCAAATGTAATCCCGACTCATCGCAATCTGAATTGCCCCGATCATTATAATTATACTTCTTTCTTATATTGCATACTTATGTATGTGAAAACTAAAATTTCTTATAACTTTTGATTGAGGAAGCCGATTGCGATAAAATAAAGACTAAACGTTACTCCGAGTTAAGTAGTTTTTACGTGATGCGTGCACAGACTAACAGACAAACACACAAAATTTTCAAAAATTATCTTAATGATTTCTATTACTTATCCTTACTAATTAAATTATTATTTTTGCAAATATATTCAATGTACAGACACTCGAAGTTTACATTTTTATTTATTAGATAAAAAACGATATGTCAGTATACCGCGCACATGTTAAAGACTGTAGTTGCGCCAAGGCCGTTTTCACATCTGGTTAGTTAGAGTCGACACTGATTGCTGTTCACACGATGCTTTATTTTATAGTTACCAGCTTAACTTAATTGTTATAAACGACTACGGTTAATGACGTAATAACATATTTATTGGTTGTAAGACTAGCACGAAGCAAGTACGTACGTAACGTATGTATGTACTACTTTTATAATAAGCAGCATACCCTTAATTTCACTTGTTGTGTTTACTCAAAGCCATACAAATACATTCATTTAATAATGACGACATAAAATAACCATTGACATCCAAACAATCCTAAGATTTATAGTTTTTGCAAGTAGTTCTGTCGGCAGAACTTGTGGGAATAGACGAAAATATTGAGGTCTCTTGGAAAATATGCTCGAGCGATGCTCGTTTATAGAAGAAAAGAAACTGAATCCGCCGCTAGACGGACCGGCGACCTGAAGAAGGTGGCCGGAAGCGGCTGGATGCAGAGGTCGGAGAACCGGGTGTGGTGACGTTCATTGGGCCTATATCCAGCTGTGGACGTCTAAGGGCTGATGATGATGATGACTTACAGATAAAGATATCACATCAAGTTAAACATATCACATCAAGTAAGGTTGAAAATCCGCCATTACGAATGAATAGAATCTCAAATGAGCATCGAATATCCCCAAACTACATAATGGTTATTGAACGAAGAGACAACAATACTCATAATTTATGGTCCTTGGACTTTACTTCCCTTTCAAAGTTCCCATGGGAGGCGTGTCTTCTGACAATTAAAACCTCAACTCCAACGACCTTCAGCTAACTGAGTTTGCAGAAAAAAACAATTACAAAAGACGGCACGTTTCGTAACCTGCTGTTTTTGCAAGCAAATTGGACATTTCACAATGTATTTAATGTTTTAGTTTTAAACATTGTGATGCAGTTTTTAAATGCTTCTTTGCGTTTTTAATGCTTACTATATTGCTCTCGTCACGTTTTTAAATAATCTCTTTATGCCACTTGTTACTTAATCTAAACTGTAAATGTTCCCTTCTGGATGTAGGTCTAGATTCATCGAGATTCCTTATTTGATTTCACTGTTCTAATTTTTTTATGTGTACTGGCATATTATAACTTATGCTTACCATAAAAGTTCCCTTCTTTACCTAATTCGATCATATATGTCAGTTATATGCGAGTGTAGTTATGTCACCAGTATTATCTCTTTTTACAGTACCATTAATAATAGAAAGAGTCTTTATTTATAAGTAGTCACATTTTATTATCTCCTCTGACTTAGGGATGCAAGGAGATCTGAGTTCTCAGCATATTGGTAGCTGTACTTGTATGTGACATATATACATTTAACTCCTTCCCTAGAATGTTGCCTGCCATTTCATTCACACCAGGCCACACTATTTCTTTCGAGCCTTGTTTCCGTGTATTTGAATGAACGTATTTTATTTTCATTTCCTTCGCAGGAACCGGGAATGTCGGTGCTAGTTTGGGAATGTCGTAAAAATAATATCCATTATTATAATTGGGACAGCCGTCATGGGCGCACGTGTTGTTTCCTTAGCCGAAATAGTTTCATATGTTTTTCTTCCGGATTCTTTGGGGATTAGGTGTCGCGTACAAGTGGATTTGTTTATTTATTTTGTTGAACTGTTTATCGTATACAAAGTTTGTTTTAGCAAATGTGTAGGGTTGTTTACAGTTTACTTACAACTTTATAATATCTGTTACTTAACTAGCTATAGCCCTCGGCTCTAGCAGTCTAAGAAAAACGTGATTAATTTATTTTAATCAGACATCATCATCAGCGGATATACGTCCACTGCTGAACATAAGCCTCCCCAATAGAATGCCACTTGTGGTGGGCTACCATAATCACCACGCTTGGAAGGCGGATTAGTGATTGTAGTAATGATCTTAAATACTCAGGAAAACGCTGCTGCCCTACCCTGGTGCAATTCCTTATCAGATCAGACATGTTTGACTAAAATTATGTCTGCTCGTCTGCTCTTTTTTTTGTAGCATGATCGTTATACCCTGAATATTCGTCAAGAACCTAAATGAGAGATTGTTTAAGTACGATTGAATCAAATTCTACCTAGCTGCTCTCCAGTGACTTGTAAAGGTGCAGGCCATAAAGCAAACGGAGGGGAGTTGCCGTACTGAAGCGTTCCCTTCTGCCAAAGGTACAAGTTCAAAGATTGTTTTAAATCCTAATCGAAAGTAATATTCTACGTAGGTTCTTATATTAGAAATGTTCAGTATGGAATTTAAGCATGGCTTCTAAAAAGATCTGGTCATATAATACCGCCTTGCCTCATCTCAAAATAAATAACTACAAAAAATATCAAACGTTCACCGAAACGAATGTAATTACCCAGACCAAAACTGTCGCAACTTTTTTAGAAACACAATAATTACCGTTTAATTACTGAAGAAAAATGCTTAATTAAAATGATTCTCAGAAGTTTATTAAGTTAGAAAATTGTGATCACAGTGGTGCCGCCTCAGATGCGTCGAAAAATATTTGGAGATCTTTTAGAGCGTTGTTTAAATTAACACTCTTCATTCAAGCACAAATTATCAGTCTCATCACACATAGCCTTAAAACTAATATTTAGTTCGTTTTTTTTTGTCTGTTGTCTACAATTAGGCATCTGACGCATTCTTTCTTGCACTGTTTTGAATAACACTTTGTTGTAGTGTGACAAATGTTAATTCACATAGTTTGATGTTTAATATCACACCTAATATCGTCGGCCAAACGTGTTAACTTGGCAGTTGGAACTACCTTCTGGCTGCCTATTGGCTGCTATGCAGTTATATACCCTAAACTTACATAATAGGGTCTGCAACACAATAGCAGCCAAAATAGAGTTGGGAGGTTTACACGTTTAGCCTTCGATATGTATCGACCGTTCACTGGTATCCCCTAATATTTTTGACTACCTCTTTGGCTTTGTGGTTTGGGGGTTGGTACTTATTCCCACTTGGTACTTAGCCCCTGATCTGAGTGTTATATATGTAATTGTTCTATCTTTGTCAAATTCCCATATTACAGGGAATCCTTATTTGGTATTAAACAAGGGCATGTGTAACCTTATTATTATTAAGTAAGTAATCGATTATGTACCTACATCTCGGTATTCTCGGAATTTCCCAAACTCGAAGATTCCTCGATAATTCTCAAGCATACAGAATGCCAAACACGCAAATTCCAGTTTGAATTAATTTATTTCATAAATGCTCCATTTTACTTGTATCTAAAATATTATTTTTGGTTGAAAATTTGCAATGCACACTAGTTGTTTTAAGATTTAGATGGACAAAGGGTATTTTTACTTCGGGTGAATAATATTGCAATTTGACGGGAGAAAACGACTAACCGCGGGTAAAGCCGACATTTAAAAGAAGTAAGAAATGTAAACCTCACATTCTATGGTTTTGGTAATAGCTCATTTTCAATGCCATAATTAAATACAGGGTGTAGAAATAAACAGGCCTGTAGGATGAATGGCTTATTTTTATTTAACGTAAGCATAAGAAAATCGGAATCTAATATATGTAGAGGTTTTTTATTACCATTTTTGCTCAATTAATTTTTAAATGTACATAGAAATAAGAAAATAAAAATTGGATAACAGTTAAAACCCCACAACACATTTCAGGTAGTTTTATATAATTAGTATTATAAACTTGAATTTTTAGAATTTAAAAATAATTAAATGCCTTTTGTACTTAGTTCTTTTTGTCATTTAAATGATGCTGATCTATTTTATTGTACACTCTGTATAATTCAAAACAACATAGCATAGATATGGTAGGCATGCCGCTAATTGCTTTATTCTAAATAACACTAGAAAATTATTTAAATAACACCTTTCTGATAACAATAACACTTTGAATTCCAGACGATTGGAAAATTGTGGGCCGTCGAGTCATAAACCGCGCTCTGTGGTAAAGGAATGAATTAATTTAAATATTTATTATACAGCACAGTTAAAAGCTATTATACCTGTATTAAAACTTAATATTATTAAACACGGTCTTTATTCTATACGGCAATAAATTATTGTTCCTATAAATAGTCAAAGAGTTATGCTTGAAAATACTCGCACCTATGAAATTTATGAATATGAGTTTATGATTGTTGCATCTGTTTACGTAATATATGCTTTATTTCTATATTATCTATGGTCGGTCACACTAGTTTTGTTAAGCGTAATTATATTAAAAATGTATAAGCTTTATGCCGAAATACGTCCACTGCTGAACATAAGCCTCCAGACAGAATGCCAATTTTGGTTGGCTGTCTATTGGAGGAATTGCCATAACCACCACGCATGGCAGGCAGATTGGTGATCTCAGTAATGATGCTGCCCGTCCCTGGTACGATCCCTTAGACGCCTTGACGACACCCATGGGATGATTGGGGGTGGCCTTATTCTAAGCCGGGAATTTCTGTTCTATTAATACAAAATTGAATAATAAAACTAACATCTAGCATAGGTATGTCAGTCAGACAAAAGTGCGAATAATTTGGAATGAACATTTTGTAGAGACAAACAAAACAACCAATAGTTAAATTAACTGACAAGGTAACTTGTGTCGTCGTCTGTACATTTCACGAGGTAATAAAAAAAGTTACAAAGTTATATCCTCATCACGGCTGAGCGGGCAATTCCCCAAATTGATCAACCCCTATCAATTGAGCGTTAAAATATGTAAATAAAATTGACTAAAATAGCCTCGGCTGTGCGTTGGCGTCATAAGCTATATGGTGACCATGATGCATTTTCAAACTAAGAATATTCTGTAATTGCTACATATGATGTACTTCATAAAACAAAGAAGATATTTAAGATATATCCATATTTAATACACCGACATCTATAGGAAAATTTATGAAAGTGACATAGAACGAGAATAATATTATTTAAAATACACTATTGTATTCCAACAGAATACTACAATAAGGGTTAGGTGAAGATTGTAGAAGATGTGCATCATATTTTGGTGGAGTGTGTGCGGAACGAATCGTTAAGAAGACAAATATATATCAAAATACATTTTTCAGTGACGTGGAAGCCTGTGATAGCATTCTGGTATTCCCCTCGTCTGAGGAGGCCAGGATGCTTTATAAAATTGCTAAATTTGTATTTGTTACAAGAGTTTGATTTAACGATAAGGGTGACATGGTCATTAATATATACCAAACCCTTTTAAAATAATAGATAAAAAAAGGGTTAGATGGACCACAATATAAAAGAACCCATTACACAAGTGGCTTATATTTAATGCAAATAAATATAACCTACTTATATTACGTTTCACTGTTAAGCAGAGAACAACCTCATTAGGATGGGCTACCACGCCCGCCAGCTCTGTATGCTTGGTGGACAAAGTCAAGTCAAAATCATTTATTGCATATGAGTACACTTGGTACATTTATACATGTCAACTTTTTTCCCGTCTGCCGCTTCCTAGGTGTTAGCGCTGTGAAGAAGAAACGGCGCAAAAAACTTCACACAACACATCCTTTAAAGTTTAACAAGTTTGTGTGATATAAACATTGTGTGAAGCGATGTACTAGAGATCTTTATCATTCAATTAGTCGTATATATTTTAATATGATCTCTTACAAAGTTGTTACGTGTTCCCATAAATATACACAAGGAACACTTCATGCCCCTTGAAGAATAACCTCATGCCTAAAATCCCACGGCCCTTGTTTATGGGGCTATGCACATTGACCTACTACAAATATAAACTGGACAATGAATTTTGAACAAAGTCTTTCTTAGGAAATGTCCAAAGTTCTGCATTGTAGATATAAAGGTATCTTTGTTTAATTTATATGTCATTTGGAAGCATCCTCTAGTATTGCGAGCTCAATTCCGTTGCTGTTTCTTCTCTGGAGATTAGAAATCTAGTTAGGTACTTATAGAACATCATTGGTTATGCATGTAATTTGTAAGTTAAATGAATTGCTTAATTTAATTAAATTTGTCACAGTTTACGTTTAAAAATTTATTTAAAATTGTCACCCTAATTCGTGTAACCCTATCTTTGGAACGCCAATTAGCAGGCGCGGGAAATTTCGTGTCGGGTTACAGTTTTGTATCGAACGAGCAAGAAGTACCACCAGTTCCGCTCTAAGGATATCTAAAACATTTCCTTTAAACTGTTTTCTAAAGTAGTAATTGATTTTACATAATATGATTTTTCATAGTGTCAGAATAATAATTTAAGTAATTAACAAATTAACTTGACTGTCGGGCCTTCGAACGAAGCTCCTGTTATTATATCTTACGGCAAAGATACCTCTAGCCTCATACCTGGAAATAAATTTGACACTTACACTCTTACATACATTGTCTAATCCCAAACTTGGATTTTCTCCTGTGCTATGGAAATGATACAACGATAGGACAATTCACTAACATCCAAACCGAGACCAATTTGCACAAATTGTACAAGTAAAATTGTCTGTCCCTGTTGGGAATCGAAACCACGACCTCTGACGCTCCAGTGACCAAGCCGCTAAGCCAACGATGTGGTCAGTGTTACCTATGCAAATAGCAAGAATATACATACAACCATATTGTAACATATAGTTATGTAGGTTGAACGATATAATATTGAGTATTACCATGACATACTGACGTTATCACCGTATCAGTTATCGATAAGTCTAGTGAAGACATGATCAATCAAAACGATATCGAGGTAGATAAACTGAAACCATTCGTTTCATTTATTGCAGAAGTAAACAAAACTGAAGCGAACATTTCTAGACACGTCGGCACCACGTCTTATCTGTACCTACTTTGTTATTGTAGTACTGTGTTTGTATGCACAGGATATTCGTAGAACCAAATTTAACACTGTACTCTTTTAACACACTAACAAACTAATCGTAAATAGGCATAGTTTTGAGAACATTGCCTTTTTAATTTTTTTGAATGGGCATATTTTTAAACCTGGATAAAAATGAGGAAAAATTATTTTTTAGAAAAAAAAACAAAAACCGACTTCAAGGCTATACCTACACGTCCAAATTTTAATTACTTCAAAGCAAAGAGCATTAAGGGACAATCAACGAAATTATTGATACTTATATACCTATTTACAATTTATAATAAGTTACTTCTGGAGTCGGTGCCAGCCAAGAAGGACAGTTTAATTAACAATTTAAGCAACACGGGGGGATATGCCTGAGTGAAGTGAGGTATCCATTAAGCTTATTTTTGCTTTGGCTGGCACCGACTCCAAAAATAACTTATTATAAATTGTAAATAGGTATATAAGTATCAATAATTTCGTTGATTGTCCCTTAATGCTCTTTGCTTTGAAGTAATTAAAATATTATTTTCTACTTTTTAGTTTAAGTTTGGACGTGTAGGTATAGCCTTGAAGTCGGTTTTTGCTTTTTTCTAAAAAATAATTTTATTTTTTACTTTTTAGTGGGAAGTAAGTGTATTTTGTTTATTTAAAACGCGCTGCTCAAATGAGACAGCGCCGTTAGAGAGACAGTAGTGACGAGAAGAAAGATTGTTTAACGAAAAGTAGGGAAAGAAATATTTCAAATGAGAGTTTTGAACAGCGGGCCTATAGACTTTCTCAGATACACGAACTTATCAAGGCTTAATGAAAGTCCAGAAAGTCATGCTCAACGACTCAGTTTGATTCACAACGTTTATCAATCGAAACCGCCGGGAAAATTTTTCATCGTCTTGGCAACACGAGCATTTATCAAATGAATCCAGATCGACTCGGTTAGCTTGTATGCGGCAAGCTTTTAATTCGACCCCACGATGAGAAACCTTTAACAAAAATGATACGCTTGTGTAATCTTTTCAACAAATAGGTCGTTTTCTTTAAGAACAGATATTAATGTATAATTATTATGAAGGCTCCTTACAAATACATACAATCTTCTTTGTTCTTAGCTAATGACAGTTAAAAAAATATTGAAATTCCTCATCACAACTTTTGTTGAATGCAAGGATCAAGCATTAAAACCATGGATGACTCATTATAAGTTGAAACCTGAAATAAGTACTTCATACTTGTCATATATATGGCAGCATTTACTGAGAAAAAAAGAGATAAAAATTGGCACGCGCGTCATCTTGAAAGCCGGCGGGCCACCAGTTTTGACGTCTGAAAGCTTTTGGTATACAGCTGAATACCATTTTGGTTGCGTTAGTTTTTCGTAAATTTCGTGATTAATTCGTTAGTTATTATGTTCTGTGTAACCTGCTTTTATAATAACTATGGCATGTGCTGCTGTGGGCTGTCGAAGCCGAATTGGTGTTTTAACGGAAAACAATTACAAATTATCTTTTCATCGGTAAGTTGATTTAAACAAATATGTCCATAATTTGTTCCAGTAAATACTAAAAAGTTATTTAATGCACTGAAAATGAAGCCTGATGGCGTCTGTTCACGTGGAATCGTGGAAAAGTGGAGACATTCTACTATTTAAACAATACAGATTCAATATACCTATCTCTTTTGTACAATGACCATTATTAAATGTGTGAAGGAGTCGATTACACTTTTTACTTTCAACTTAATATGATGGATCCATAGTTTTAATGCATCATCCTTGGCTGAAGGGAACACCAAACTAGCATGTCGTCTATGTATATATTATTTTTATTATTATAAGTATTATTATTTTACTAAAATATGTTCTATAGAACATATTTTAGTAAAAACAGTTCACGACATACGAATTGAGATACTGGCACCAGTACATCTCAAAGGACAAGATGATGAAGTGTATAGAATCCTGTAGTATTTTTTTATTTATATCTTTACTACATACGTCTCGAATCCGTACTTGTGTAGGTATATTATGTGCAGGCTAGGTAAAAACTCCTTCAAATTTTAGACAGGTACAACTGATAACATAAGTTCATAAGCACCTTTTGATAAGATAATAGAGAGTGGATAGCATCCGAACTGTGAGAAGTAAAATTGGCAAAGATAATTTGAAATAGTATCGTGAATCGGTCTTTTAAACTGTTGCATAAGATGATCAATAATATATGAATGAAAATATTATTTCAAAATATTAAAGAAAATTAAACATGTTATTTTAGACTAGATTATTATTAATTATCTAGATTATTTTTATCACCACTTCACATTCATTTGTTCTACAAAACCTGAAAACTTTTTTATTTTGTGTATGGCCTGGAGCACTTATCGCTTTTTTGCTTGGCCAAACAAATAAAAATAATTGCGAGGCAAGCAACAGAGGTTACATTTACATACGAGATACACGAAGTAGGTTTACACTAATTTACATAAGGGTCAATGACACATTGGCGCACATACTCGTACAAGCTTTGGTTCAACATTTTGTAATTTACTGAAAAATCAACCTTTTTCCTTTGGTTCAACATATGTAATTTTCTAAACCACAACTTTTTAAAAGCAATAATTTGAATTGATTATTATTAATATTATTTTATTTCAGACTCATGTCCATATAATAGTTGGTAACATAAAACCTTAAAAACTAAAACTAAAGCTACGTTAGTGAAACATACAATAAAAGTAACATATTTAAAAAGGTATATACATTTTTTTTTTATTTGACAATTGATTTGGCACTAGAGAGGTGAAGCCTCACCCAGTGCCTCAGCATAGGACTGTCGTAACTATCGGCCAGGGTGCTAATTAAATTGTGCTGTACCTACATTTAGATATAAAACTTGAACCAGTTTTGCACGTAATTTAATTACTTTAAAGTTAATTTACAATAAAAAAAAACAAATGGGTACTTATACAGCAAGTTATACAAAGAAATTTGTATAAAAGGTACTTAATTATGGTGCCGTCCCGTACATTACGGACGAACAACTTGACATTATAATTATTATTTAATTTATATCTGTTGCTTGTTGATGTCCCTTACATTGATAGCGATTTGCAAGATACGTTATGGTAATAGTTATGCTATTAGCATTTTTGAAGTTATTTTTCATTTAGGTAGGTAAATAATAAAAAAAATCATACACTTGTCTAATCCCAAACTAGGATTTTCTCCTGTGCTATGAAAATTATACAAGTATAGGACAATTCACAAATATAATATCTGGCCCGGGACTAACTTGTACAAATAGTACAGAGTTGTCTGTCACCAGTGGGAATCGAATCCACGACCTCTGGCGTTCGAGTCGGTCAGCAGATCGGGTATAAAATAGATAATTAATAACTGTTCCCATGTAATTTTAAGCCTTTTATTGTTTCCAAATGATTTATATTATTCAAAAGAACTTTTTTTATTTTTGATTTCTAAAACTTAAATTTAAAAATCTGTTCTTGCTGTTTCAAAGTTTTCTATAAAATAGTTTATAAGATATAAAGCAGCCTTTCCAGTTTCTGTATTATTGTGGTTATCCTTAGTGCCACTTAGTATTTCTTTATTTTTAACTCTGCACGAATTAAAATGTTTAGGGCCAGAGATCGGTTTGACATCTTCGATTAAAGCTTTAAACATAAGTGAAGGTTTTATATAAAAAAAACATTACCTAAGTAAGTTATCACTAAATTGCGAATACAGAAAATTGTCTGCAACACTTAAAAGTCTAACATTTGGAAAAATAGCGACGATAGTATATTACAATTTTTGACATATTTTATCATGCTTCTATGTTTTAAAAAAAACTATGCAGTCGCAGGAGAAGAAAATGATGAAAAAGACAAATGAAAAAAGTGAAGAAACACGTAGACAGACGTACAAACAGTTGACACCTTTTTTTTCTACCTTTGCATAATACAATTACACCCGTACTCTAGTAAAATGTTAATTAAGCTATAGTCAGACAACTCTGGTGGTCCTGGCACGAGCCTAGGCTTATTTGGGTCACCACTGATAACACCTTACGCATGTTCTTTTTTGATCGATAACTGTCGTGATGGTATATTGTGTCCTGTAATTTCTAATAAAATAAATACAAAATACAAAAATACATATCTCTTTTTGCGTCAACAGTGTAACAACGAGAATTTTACAAACCAAATAAACGAAACAAGCAATGTCACTCGACGGGAAAGGAACAAAATGGCTTTCAAACGTGAACAAGATATAGGAAGTCTCACAAAATGTGTGGGCCTTGACAAGTGGGTTACAGTGGAGCGTAGGTGGGATCATGCCCCATTATGAGCTCAAGCCGATGAAATATAACTTTACACGCTCAACGATTCAATTTGAGGAAAAAGGTTATGAATAAAGAATGTCAACAATTTGAATGTAGAGTTCGTTGAACAAATAAAACTGCTTTTAACCAAAATCAAGCTACTAAGTAAGGCAGGATAAGTTCAGATCGCGTCATAAGTAAAAAAAAAATGATTTCGCAAGTCAACATTGTATGCAATTTGAAAGTGAAGGAGTCGAATAAGGAATGGAACATTCTGAATTTCTTAAAACAGGCCAATGCAATACCTTTCGATTCTGCGAGTGCAGTGACCGTGGAATGTACAGGTTTTTATTAGCTAATTATTGCTCCTCTCCGAACGAAACCTAATTGCCGAATTTGACATATACAAGTGCCGCTTCGTTTTAAACATTGGCATACATAAACACATTTAGGGACTGTGTACTTAAACAACGAGTTGTACTTAACAGTAACTTTGTATATATATATTTTTAAGGCTAATTCTAGTTTATGTTTATCAAAAAGAGATCTGTATCCAATTAAAACTTAGTTACAATAATCCAACATAGGTAACTTGAACTGAGTTGATATATAATTTTAATAATTATAATAACATTATAATATCTCCAGTTCCCCAGTGACCGGTGACCGGTCAGACGACCTTGCAAACCGACCTTCCCAGAACACAAACAAAATAAAACAAAACCTACGAAACCCGATCTTGATGGACGACGTTCGGAACCCGAGTTAACCCGAATAGTTTAACATATTATCGCTTCTGTACCATCTTCACACGAATACGGAATTGTGCATCTAATTCCTAAAGACCAACATTTCGTTTTAGAATGATTTCGGAATCAGACACAATTCCTCCAAAATACAAATTTAATTTAGTCTCTAAAAGATCGGGACTTCGATGCGAGCCCAAAAGAAAGCTCTGATTTGATAGATGACCGCGTTAAAGATTATAATAACGGTATCTGTTCAAAAGCGAGGGATTTTTGGTGGAAAATAAAGGATCAAATTGAAATATGGGTTAGAAGCGTGAAGCGCGATAACTCTTCATCAAGTGGAATTAGCACGTCGATCGGGGAGTAATCGCTGGCAAGAACGCTTGACAGCATCACCCCATCTGATAAGGTAGGTAGCGTAATGATGACGATTATCTGATTGGCATATGTGAACGATTTTCTTGTCCAGTCTTTAATACCATACGCTCAATAAAGCGTAATGATTTATCCATTGCGTCTTTATTAAAGTTTAACTATACATATTGAAGTTCATCAATCATCGTAGCTTTCTCTATTGGTATCCGTCGCCGTCTAATATTCGATGTCGTTGTTCGAGTACCTGTTTTGCTGCAACGTTATGCGTTATGTTGTAGAATGCTTGTGTCGGGTGTTCGTTATCGGTGCACTCACCAATACCGATGTGCTGTCGAGTGCCACACGCCAGATAACGGTTCCGGATTGCTGCGTAAATAAATTCTGCAATAAGTATAAGTTTATTACGTTATCGAACGGGCATCGCAAGGGCCAGCTGCCCAAACAAGCGTGTCGGCGCACCCGTCAAATCACGACCTATTCGAATGAAATCCCCGCGTAAAAACGAGAAGAAATTTCATACAGAGGTGGATTTAATCTATCGTCGAGTCACGACACTTCCATCGTAGCGAGTCGCCAGATTTTATTTGTCGGGTGCAGTGTTGGGCGGGGGGAGCAGGCGGCAGGGGCCTAGCTACCGCGCCGCGCGTCTCTCTTGGCAACAACGCCGGTTGAGCTCGACCTGGCTGGTCGGGTGTTGATCGGTCCGTACCGTAGTCCGTGCTCGCTCGCTTCTCAGTGTATATCTCGGTCCGCGTTTTACCGCACGTGTCTGGTTTTACCAGCTCTCAAACAAAAGTGTGTAAGACAAACTTACGAGAAAACTTAGTGCACATCAATTTCAAGTGAATAGGATTATCCCTGGATAATTTGCAGTGTATAGTGAGACGTTTGTTATGTGTAGTGATTAAACTAACAAACGGCTTGGAACCTCGTGCCGATGGTCCTCTTGAATAGTAACATGAAAATAAATGGTAAAAATCTACAGTATTTTGCATGAAATGGATTTGTTCATTGTTGGTTGGTATGTTGTTTATATGTGGATGATCTGATGATCTTGGCTTGCACGACGCACGGTACATACAGTCACACATTCTATGGTGATAGAAGTTAGGTCACTTCGCATATTAGACGGGTATGGAAGAAGAGACTGGGTTTATTTACTTAAATATTTAAATGAACGCGGCAGTGTTCCATCCGGACCACCAAAACGGCCCAAAACAATGGTAGACCTTGCGTCGCAGACGACATTGACTCTCCGAAATGTAAATTCGAGCTGGCATGAACAATCGAACGCAGTGTAGAAGTCGATATATGAATAGAGGTTTGTGTGTGTGACCCTGTCGCGCCTACGGGACCAGCGGCTGCTCGCTGTGGGACTGTGGGTGGACGGCATAGTTCTGAACCGCCTAGAAAACGACAGTGGGTGTTTGAATGGAGCCAGTTAATAATAATGGTGAGATTTAATCACCGCCATAGAGGTTACACAACAAAGCAACAAGCATGCCAGTTAGATGTCTAAAGAAGCCCCTCCGAATAACATTTTCAAATAGTAACTAACCAACTGCTTTTGAATGAGAAAGTAGAAAACTTTTGCTTGTAGTGTAGGTTGTACTATACTAACGCTAGTCATAATGTATCCAAAAAAAATACATAGGCACTTATTATTAGAATAGAAGACACTAAGACTGAAACTGTATTAAATAAACTAGAAAATACTTATAATATGAAGCCTTAAAATCTCCTATATCCTGTTCACGACCATCAATTTTGCACATGTTGCGGAAAGGAATTCATACCCTCAAATGTCGACTGACAAAAAACAACCTCGCACATGTGCGATGCGGTGCCTAAAATTCAGGCCAAACTATCTCACACGTCCCATATGTCAGTAAGAAAACAACGTCGCTAGTAATATTACACCACTAAAACATAGCTCTATTAAAGAACAAAGGGAACTTAAATGGTAAACATAACGAATAGACGCCTACGCGTAAGAAATCAAATCCGAGGGAGAATGAAATTTAATTAAAGAAAGAGTTACCTAAGGTAAGCCTGTTATTAAAGAACGCATCTGTTGTAAATGATGAATGCCCTCGTCGAGGTAACAAAAAAAATACATTTTTATAAGAGAAACATGCGCGGGCGGCGGCACGTGGGCTGGCAGATGCGCAAGCGCAACCCGCGGCTGCCATCTCCGATCCACAACACGATCCTTTATCTTACAATCGCACTAGCTCTGCGTGCAGCTGAGATTTAAGCTCCATTATTCTGCAGTTAAAGCTTAGAGGGGACTTGATACTATCTTTATTTAAAAGAGATATTGAGTCACGCTCACGAGGCTTCCTTAACTTTAAAAAAGAACTTGACACCCGTCATTCATATTATGGATAATATTTTAAAATCCTAATTTAAGATTGTGAAACTAAGAATTTATCAATACATATGCAACACGATGCCTTCCTTACTTGTAAAGACGAACTTGACACCACAAAAAAATTAAATCGCCTTTGGAAAACTATAGTCAATGTATATTTTAAAATCCCATTTAAGACCCCATTTTTTTAATGCTTTTACAAATGGTTGTCAAAGTCCTAAAGAGGTCAAGTCCGGCTCGAAGGACCGAGTTTTTCCATCGATTATGATCGGCAGTATCTCGTAGACGGTCACTGCCATTTACGGTAACCTGCGCCCGCGCCGCCTTAGTATTGACAACTGTGGGATAGTCGACATCAGTGTCGGCCTCTCTCAGATAACTATCGACTCTCTAGGTGTTTTCATAATTTCTCCATCCTTATTCGAGCTATGCTGATTGAGAATGCGCCAATCGGGTACGCTGACTAGCAATGTGAAAATAGTTTACCGCGCATATGATTTTTTACCTTATGTATGTATGATACAGGTGCTCTAGACTTACTTACTTACAAGTATTTTCGAAGTAGATTAGATAATCTCAATAATTTTTAACGAAATGCCAAATCAAAGGAAACTCATGTTACACAGATAATTCAACTATTTAAAATTTGAATATTTTTGAATTGAGAAGAAGCAAGTGATATTTAAATGTTGTGGTTTGTGTTCCTTACTTACAGTTTTTATTTAACACGATGAAGGAAAGTCAATCGAGCCCCATATGATTGACTATTGCTACAAAACGCCATATGGCGTCACTGTCCTTCAACGTGTTTATATTTTAATATATTTTATTATTGAAACATACATGAGATTGTAATATTTTAATTAAAAATCTTTTGTTTGGGCTCTAAACATGTCGGACATAATCCGATTAAAACAATGCACCCGAGTAATTTACGTAAAAGTTTTATAAGTAAATTTCAATTATATTCCAGTAAGCACTTTTTCTCAGCCTACAGTGAAATCACTTTCTTAACTATAGTTATTTTTTTAAACATTAAGGATAATTGTTTCATTCATTTAAATATGTATTTAGTTTTAGCTGGATGGAACCGACCATCATGTAAATATAGTATGGACAACTAATAAAACACTAATTTAATTCACCAGCAAAGCATAGTAAAGCATAGTAACAACCTCAGTCTTAGTAAGTACAAACATCTAAATAATACAATACTTCCATTTGAAAGCCTGGTAGTACCCCAGCATGGTAAACACATTGTAAACAGCAAACAGTGCTTTGGAAAAACAACAACCGACCAGTAAACTCAAGTTTTAACTAATGGCACAGTACCTCGTATGAATATTAATACCACAGCGCGTGTAGTCGCAGACGCAAAATTAATGTTAGATTCGTGCGGGAAGTTATTGTATTGAGTTACAGGAATTGGTATTGTTGAAGATGTGAATGGTATTGGAGCTAGCAACACAAATATAAAGTAGAAAAAATGTTTTTGTTATATTTTTTATGCACAATTAACAACTTAGTTCTAAGACTTTTGAAACAAATATTGGTCAAGTTGTAGAATCAAAGATTTATATAGCAAGGAAAGACAGGAAGAGTTTATTTTTACGGATTTCTATGTTTTCTTGCTTAATGCAGTAAATCTGTTCATTTATTAAAAATAGGTTAGATTAGTAAGATAAATAAACACAACAGCTTCAAAACCAAATGATATGCAGTTATAAACAACGTAATTAAAAAAAGACCAATCCATCAAAACAGGCACGTTCTCTCCACCACCTGCCCGACAGCTGGCCGAATTTTGTGAATTCATGGTCCGAAATTATACCCTTAAATATACATAAATGAGCTGCAGCTGTTTAAATAAATTGGTGTTATTGGTCCACGTGGATCTTCATATTTTGTTATAACTGCAATCATCAGCATTATTAAGATTCTGCTCTCACTAGTTCATTTCATGAAATTTCTTTTCCAAGGGAAATGATTTTCATTGCATAAAATATATGCTGCTTATTTACTTTATTTCTTGAGTTGCAATTTTTCTTGAAGATTGACCAATGTCATATTACTATCACTTTTATAGCTCTTTTACGTAGATATATATGCCCTCGCCTACCTGTCGTTTTAATTTGAATATTTTAAATACTGCCTTAATAAGCAATTAGTAAATTAATAAATAATTTACCAAGGGAATTTGTTTT
Source organism: Esperia sulphurella (assembly GCA_947086405.1). Taxonomy (NCBI): domain Eukaryota; kingdom Metazoa; phylum Arthropoda; class Insecta; order Lepidoptera; family Oecophoridae; genus Esperia; species Esperia sulphurella. Next base: position 12,076,781 of record OX352267.1, read on the forward strand.
TTAGTCTCGAAGGATAATTCAAATTAGACAGGAAGCCACCCAAAATATGAATTTAACAGCTTCTGACTTCAGAAAAACATTTGACAAAGAAAAGCATCTCTATTACAGTATCTTACAGAAATTTAATTCCAACTTAATTTCCTTGAGGAATCTTGACGGATTCATTTTATTATGTCTAAATTAATTCCTCAAAACGTGCTCAGTGAAGACCTTTTAGCAGGAAGTGCGCAGGACGAGACCGTTCCTAATATAATTAATCTCATCCCACCTTTAACCTTCCGTTTTCAACTTAAAGTAATTGAAATGGTCTTAGACTAAAGCTATCCTTTAGATTGAGTAGCTTATCTACTGTTTTATAGTTGATTCATGACTAAGTCTAATGTACTAACTTTTGTTTATCTATGCTGTTTTTACATTTGAGTAAATCCTTTCCACGTGCAATGTCCTGATATTCAGATATCTTGTTCTATACATTCTATAACATCTCCCAAGTCTCAGCATAATGTTATACAATCAACACATACGTTATACTATCAAAATAGTTGGCCGTGCACCTAGCTATATTGCCTCTGTAACATCACGTCCCCGGTGTGTCTGGAGAGGAAATAGAGCTGAAAATAAATCGCCCTTAGACTGAACTTAAACTAAAATAGTATTACGTTCTACGCCTTCCATTTCTCTGCCACCATTACCATATCCTGTGCTTCAATCCAATGTGTTAGTTAAGTGCGCGTGCCCATTGCACTTCTTCAATGTCATACAGTTTAGTTAATTCAATTGAGTGTTTATTTAGTTGATACTTGCACTGCATGTTGTATATTCTTCTATTATACGATATAAAAGTCATCATAACTTGTCTATATTATAAAGATTATGTTTCTTTACATAATTCGTGAGATTTTTCATCTAAGCCTCGGAAGCGACTAACCTTCTACTTGTTTATATTGTTGTATCGTATCTTGAGTCTAGCTCAGTCTCTTCTATTTTATCCGAGTGGAATCTTGTACTACTTTTTCGATAATACTCTGGAAATAGTATAAGACCGAGGTTAAGTTACCGCATTCGGCTTAAAATATATTACGTAATAACAGTTAATTACATCAGAAGGTAATTTACTTGACGCCATCGCCGCTGCGTTACAATATAGCTATTATATCGCATGACTCGAACATTGTGGGCTGACAAGGGGCGGTCCGGTGACATTACATCGTTAATCACTCTCATTCACCGTAAAGAAAATTTTGATTTTCAATTTGAATGGCCCACCATGATTACCGAATCTGACGTACAGTCAAGTTCATTAATGATTATTGACTGGTTCTTCAAGAAAAGCGTAAAAATGTTCTATGGGGCTCAAGGCCGGAACAAGCAGCTTTCCATATATTGTCATTTATCAGCAAATAATTGTTTGCTTTAATAATGACTACTTAAGTTAGATTCTTCGCCATTAAGCCAACATTGTGTTAACATTATGTAACATTGTCTGATGTATTAAAACTAAACATCAAAATAATGGTAACAGTAACGCTGCTATGAAATACATATCGTCAGCTACATTGTCACCTAAATTTTTTTAGGTGTACCTAGTAGTACTATAGTAGTACATACTTGGTAATGTTTTCATTATTATTAAAATTTCAATATTTACCCTAGTACTGCACTCTTATTAGTTTCACTTAAACTTGACTTAACTTGACTGTACCAAAGTATTTTTTAACAAATGACGGCACTTAATTAATACATCCGAAATGTACTCGTATGACGTGACGTTTGGTAATGGAAGCGGATGTAATGATACCTGTGATGTATGCTCACTATATCGAAGGCGACGGATGTGGGTGATTTTTTAATTTTTTGAACTTTCTCACAGCCTCGCGGCCGTTTTTTGTTATCCTGTTTGCTTGGAATAAATTAGTTTCAGGGATTGAGCTACATCGTCACAGATGTCGAGTTTTTAATTTCCTCAATTTGTACGTTTTGTTGGAGGACTCGTTTCGCTTCATAGCGTTTTGGTCCAATAAATTGGATCATTAAAAATATTTAAGATCCCTTTGCTATATACGCTGCTGGGTTGATAACATACAATTATTATTATTATTATTCGAGTTGGGGCTATTTCAAGATCTCAGTCTAGACCTTGTATCACTGCGACCATTTCTGGTCTATTGTGATCGCCACCATACTATAGTTCCGTGTTAAGCCTTGCAGCAGTTAGAAACTGCACTATGCTTTTAGCACTGAGTTGTTTTACTTCGTCAGGGTGAAGCAAGTAGTTACCTAGGTATGTATTTCTTTTACGCATCAGTGGTCCACACCTGCACAGGAGGTGCATGGGGGTTTCCTCTGCTTCCTCACAGAGCCTACACGCTGCTGTGGTTCGGAGCTTGAGGTTGAACATGTGTTTGTTCAGGCCACAATGTCCTGTGAGAGCTCTCACTACTATGCGTAAGTTGTTCCTGCTAAGCGCTAGTGCTTCTTGAGCAGACTTACTATTGTAAGCCTTTATTAGTGCTTTGGAGTGGTTCAACCCTGGCGTGCAATTCCAGTGATTGATGGATTGCTCTAGGCAAAGGTTTCTGAGCGTTAGGCGTGCCAGGCTTGTTGGAACGCCACAACATGGTTCTGGACCGCATAGCGTTCCTCTGGCTCCCGCCTTTGCAAGTTCGTCGGCATTTTCATTGCCCTCGATTCCTGCGTGCCCCGGAACCCAGCGCAGAATCACCCTGTTCTTTTCGCCCAGGGAATTCAATACTGTCACGCAGTTCTGCACCAACTTAGAGCTTATTGTCTCTGAAGCTAGTGCCATGAGAGCTGCTTGACTATCTGAATGGATATATATGTGATGGTTGACGTAGTTCTTACGGAGGTTTATATCCGCACATTCAATAATGGCGTATACCTCCGCTTGGAAAATGGAGGCGTGTTGCCCCAAAGTTACACTTCTTCCGAAGTTTGGGCGCTCTCCATAGACTCCACATCCTACGTCATGGCCTGACTTGGACCCATCGGTAAACCATTTCAGGCTACCGGCCTCCCAGTGAATTTGGCTGTTCAACCATTCATCTCTGGACGGCAGTTCCACTCTAAAAAGTTTTTCAAACTTGAACAGTGGAAGCATGGCATCCGATACCATGTTTACCAAAGTATTGTATGTAAAAATTTGTTTGTAAAAATACCTTTGTCTTTAGTGTGCTACTTACTGAAGACAAAGATTATATTTATTCTCACGTAAAATGTCCAAAAGATGAGAAACGGAAATATATGGTTTCTAGTTTGTAACTCTTTTCCCCCTACATATGATTATTTGACCCCTTATAAGCCGTTGTATTATTTTTTAATTCATTATTATTATTAATGTTGACTAAGAATGTCGATATTTTGCTATTGTGATATATGTTTTTTTTGTCTGATAATAATAACGTTATTTGTCACAATTGGCCGTGCCCTCTTACTAATTTTACCACCATAGTCTATTACGTTCCGAATATCAATTCAGGTAGCGTGTCAAAATGTCATATTCTGCGTTTTATAATTTATAAAACCATGCCTGTTGAAATCAGAAAGGCTAACCGAAACAAATGAAAAACTTTGATAAATCTTTTTTCGGTTCTTTTGTACAGAACCCTCGACACGTTTAATGAAACCCTGCCTTCATTTTGTTTGTAACGTGACACTCCACCGTAACATTTGTTTCTTTTGTTTTATTTAGATCACGTTTTGCTGTTACTATTTTCGTTTTGTATATATTTTTGTTTACTTTATCAGAACATTTCTTGCTTTTGATACTCGTATTTACGGCCTTATCCGTCTTATCATGTTTACAAAATTGTGAACTATATTATCGCTATATGGTTCTCATGATCGGCAAAACTCGTACACTCCACTACTGGAGTTTAGCATCTTACTTATTTTATATAGATTACACACCTATTTTATTTTATTGATTTTGATTTCAACATGTGCTCTACATAAGAGTCAAATTCCGCCATCTACAAGAAAGCTTTATAGTGACCCTATTAATAGCTTTGCACTTATCTAGATCTACGCGGTTGTAATTCCAAAAAAACTGTATTGCACTTATGTAGCTAACATTATACTTAGTTTAACACGGGGAATTCCCTTTTGATATTTAAATATTGCATATCTGCTCTATGGATTAGAATATGCTACAAGTTACGGTATGAACTTTACGGGAATTGCAATATTACTTAAAACAGAATTCTCGTTTACATAAATATATTTCTATATTTGTACAATTTCGTTTTTTCTCTTTTTGTTTACTTTATTGTTGGTATCACCTACTTTTTTTTTTGTCTTTGTTTTTTGTGTACGGCTTGTATTTTTTTTCTTTATTAATTCCCCATTCACTTCTAACGTATTTAGTTGTCCAGCGGGCAGGTGCCAATGCTCTCGACACTAATTGACACTAAATCTGTGGGATCTCGTGCAGGGTGTAAATGCAGGTGGTCTACGATTAATGTCCTGGATGAAAGCCAGCACTGCCTCGCAACAAGTCTCTTAGACAACTAGTGGCTTGGATTACTTGGACAGGATGTTTCATGTTTAGTATCTTATTTAAAGCGTTTAGCCTAGGCTTGGAAACTTGATTAGGACCAAATTACTTGGGATTTTAAAGTAAACATAATGTTTATGCTTTAGTACCTTTTCACTTTTCATAAATTTATACTGAGATGCGGTAGAGGCCAGGCTTTTCTCTCACCAGCAAATTCTCTTTAGCTACATCCGACCTTATAGCTCGTTAAAATGTGTAAGTAGTACATAATGAATAAATTAGTATTTTCGTACTGTTAATGCCCTATCCGTGTTTAATTTGTACAAGTTCACTTATCCTTATTAATTTGAAACTCTTGTTGTCAAGTTTATAATCAAATTAGGACTTAAAGCTTTCCATTTGTCATAGTACGTAGCTTATTCTTCAAGAGCAGTCTGCTTTTAAACTTTATTACCCACTTCACAGAAAAACTCATGTAACTTTTTTATAATCTGAATTTATTCTGTAAACTTTTTAATTTTACCGGCAGCACCACGTAGTTGCATAATTTTAACGACATTTTCTCCATCTTTATTCTTTACTAGCTTTCCGCCTTCAACTTTATTTTCTCGTCGTAAAATATGTCTATGTTTGTCATGTCTTATGGATAACGTAGACAAATTTCATTGTAAATCAACTGACATATGAAAACAAATGCATTTGGGTCTCTAAAACAAAATAACAATAGATGATGTTCCGAAGTGGACCGCAAAGTGTACATGGTAATATACGAGATGGCGTGTTTTCGGGTACCGTGAAAATACTACTCATTCAAAAGGAAATATTGAAAACAAATCAATGTACACATTAAATTAAAATCATAAACTTTAAACCATTATTATAAAACAAAAAAAATACACACCTATTTTTGCTGCTAGTGTCACTTTCATGTACATACACGTTAGAGAGACGCAAATAACGTTTGTTTTCGTATGACAATTGAGTTAGAATGGAAGGTATATACAAGATTTCATACCGGTCCGTTGGGTCGAAGGTGAATGAAAGAGCATCAAATAACATACAGATTTTCATATATAATATTAATAAGGAATCGCATTTTATAAACGAAACCGTGTGGTAAGCCGAGTCATCTTTACTTCGACCCATTTTGTCCGGTCGTAGTGCGATTAGTCAAGGTCCATTTTAGGTGCGCGGTGCATGACCATATTGGTATGACACTCAGTGTAATCTCAATACCATATTCGAGTCTACAATTAGCTGTCGTTCTTTCTTTTGTGCATGTCATAATTGTATGTTTTATGGTTTGTGTGATAATAACTAGTTAGAATACTTACGTCAGTCATGCATGCATTGTATGTAATCAGGGACACGTTAAAGGACAGTGACGCCGTACCCCGTCCACCCTGGGAGTCTACTCCAGCATTTCGACCGCCTCGTTGACGAAGACCGTTGTCCTCGACGACGGCCTAGTGGCTTGGTCATTGGGCTCGAGGGCCAGTAGTCGTGGGTACGGTTCCCACTGGGACAGTCCGTACAATTTGCACATGCTGGTCTGGATGTTATATTTGTGAAATTTCCAATATTTGTTTTATTTCCCCTGTTCCTGTACTATTACAGTAGAAAATCCTGGTATGGATATGTCATGAGACTCGTTAGAAAGTACAAAATTACTATTTTGTTCAACGGATATCATCAGAATTGCTTACAGAATAGGCATTTGTAGCAATGGGAAACAATATGGGCCTGAGTGGACTGGCCTTCATCGTGTTAAGAGTTATATTTATTTTACCATATCGATCGTTTGCCTCGATCAGCCGTGGTCGTTGGTCCGATTTCCACTGATATCACGGATATCATCAGAATTGCTTACAGAATAGGCATTTGTAGCAATGGGAAACAATATGGGCCTGAGTGGACTGGCCTTCATCGTGTTAAGAGTTATATTTATTTTACCATATCGATCGTTTGCCTCGATCAGCCGTGGTCGTTGGTCCGATTTCCACTAGCGATAAACAACTAAATGCATGTTTGGTCTTGGGTATTGTTGTTGTTTTTTTTTAAATGAAATTTGTCACGTGACAACGCCGCTCCATTGTACCATATTTAAATTATCTACATCTTGAATTAATGTAATATCTATCTTACTTAATTTCTTGTTGTCCAAGCTGGCATGCGCAGACACAAACACTTGTACTATGTACGAGCCTACATAGTTACAACGCCAGCAGGCTGTCGAGCGTCAGCAAGCGTTAGAACGAGAAGCTATTATGTTATTGACGAAAAAGGTTATCCCTCTCTCGATGGACTATGTTCGCGCCCTGGGTGCAGTAGCCCTACAATAATTTACGCACACACACAAACGTGTACGGATAGGCTGGTGCGCCTGATCGAATCCACGACCTCTGGCGCTAGTCTAACGGCCAAGTCATTAAACCGCAACGAGGAGGTCTATGTATTCGTGTCTATATAATTCCTAGTCTGGCGAAATAAGTCCACATATTTTAGTGGCGTTATTTTATTACTATAGTAATTTCACATAACTGGTAAATTAAATTATTATATCACTATTTTAATGGTTTTATTATGAACAAGAACCGACAGAAAATTTGTCAAAACTACATCAATAAATCAAGAGACCGCTTCTTTTAAATGGACATAACATTTAAATGATGTTTACCAGTCAGTAGGCCTACATACACCCGTTAATATTTAAGACATACACAGGCCTGTCTCACTACGTACTTAAGGTATAAAAGTATACCAACGCGGCGCGGGCCCCGGTTGCCAGGGCATTTACGCGAATCGCGTACGACTGTTGCGTGATTTAGTGATTCAGCGTAATATTGACCGCCTCGTTGGCTTAGTAGCTTGATGTCTGTACTCGAGGGCCAGAGGTCGTGGGCTTGATTACCACTGGGGACGGACAACTTTTACAAGTTGGTCCCAGTCTGGATGTTATAACTGTTTGTGTCCTATCCTTGTTTAATTTCCATAGCACAGAGATTTCATAAAGTACATATATAAAATCGTCAGCTTATTGCAGTCCACTGCTGGACTCTCTGGAGGCCTCTCAAGGCGTCCCAGCGCACCCTTCACAACCAGGCTTTTACGACTACCTTTTAAGGCCGTCGGTCCATCTAGCGGTTTTTTGCAGTTTTTAGTGCTCCTAACACCCACATAGTGGGGTACTCGGTGTTGCGTGTACTCCCCCCCCCCCCCCCCCTATGTCCACTAAAATCAATTGAAAAGGTAAATGATTGATTTATATGTATTTTTATCCAGTATTGAGACTGAAGTACAAAGTGTTGCTCGATGTCTTTTGTAAACTTATAAAAGAAATTCGGGATACTTTACAAAAATATAAATCAACTCTATACAGTCCCTGTAACACAAAGTCACCTTATATGTGAAAAAACACTGTTTATATGTTTCGTGTAAGCAATATTTGTGCATTATTTATTACATTCTGAACGACTGTAAGGGGTCACTTCACTACAAGTATTTAGTTACACCCTGTATACATATTTGCGTATGAAAGAAGCGTTCAACTAAAAGTAGGCACCACTGTATGAGTTAAAGTTAAGAAAAAGCATGCATCAAGCACGCTCTACTGACAGTGTACACTCGAGCTCAAAAGTGTTATTAAAAATTACTTGTTATCTCAAATTTTAATTATGACCAGTTTTAAGGGTCACGCTTGGAAAGAAAGACTACTTCATAGTCGCAGTATTAGGTCTCGTACCGGCCGCGTTGATGCCCGTCACCAATATGTGGCATTTATAGCGTAACTAGTTCAAACGGTTATACCCGCCAATGTTGTTGTTATGTCGCCAGAGCGAGAGTCTTGTGTGTATTGCTTATTTGTAAGAAATATAAAAAAAAATAGTTGACTTAACAACTACTTACCATACTCGGTAGGTACAACTGGTTTACACGACATGTGATAATAAAATTATTGTACTCGTAATGTAACAATGTTTGTGCTTGTAATTTACTGCTGCTACTAGTTCACGAATATTCACCATCTTCCTGAAACGTGTTTATATCAATTCCGCATGACAGGCAGTGATATTGATTCTGCCCGCGTTGATTTATTTAACTAGAGTAATTACTTCTCGTCTTCTTGTTTGTAGCTTAATGATTTATACTAAGTAATCCTTTGTCGAGAGACCCTCTGGGAATGTATCAAATTTTTTCATTATTTATTTATAGCGTGGATAATCAGCAATCTCCATATGTACAGACGTTGTTTGGTAATAGATATAGAGGATTTTTAGTTTCACTACAAAAGTTGTGGTTTATAAAAAATGCTGTTACTATATAAAAATTTTCTTTGTGATTATACACGTGGTCATTAAAAGTAGTGTCTACTTACACATAAATCAAAACCGTGTAAGTTTCTTTACTAAATTACATTATATTATACAAAGCACAGGTGGGCAAAAGTGTAAAAGTTGAGTTATAATGACATCTGTGTTCCCATTCCAGTTGTTTGGTATTTTAATAGCATAATTTGTACACAGTTTGCTGGCAAAGTGGTAAAAAATAAAAAAACCAATCAATCAATGATTACACACTATTTTAGTAAAATAAAATGTTGCTCTCATTCGCCTTCTGTTAAATGGCAAAAACGGATGATTAAAAAGGTACCATTTATCAAAAAAACATATTTCATCATTTCTGAAGTAATCTATATAACTGTAATAATTCCGTTTTGCAAATATGGATGCTCAGGTTTTTGCTGGATACTCGAATGTAGTCAACATTCTCATGTACGCCAAATACTTTACGGTTTAACCAGACCACTTTAAAATAGTAAATCATTGGAGTTAAAAAAATAAAACCATTACTTACGTGTTATAATCTTATAATAAACTGGCCGATAATTTGTAAAAAAGAAATGAATGGAAAAATATTTTTTCAATTAAAGAAAATCCCTGGATATATTTTTTTATTATAAGTAATGAAATAATCTTATCAGGATATCATGTAATGCAGCAAAAGTCTTCAAAGAACTATAGTTGTATGATACCACTATTATTATTGTAAAGTATAAACGAGCGTGAGCCCTTGGGGCCATTAAAAAAAACTACGAACTAGAATAAACCTTGGTTAATCGATAATTATGTGACGGTTATGAGCTTCGCAATGAAACGTAACGTAAAAGCGCAACCCGCTTACACTTTCATAATTTTTAACTTTTTTATAGTTGATGAGTTTGCGCTTGACCTCAATCTCACCTGGTAAGTGATGATGAGGCCTAAGGTGGAGCGCGCTTACCCAGAGGATGCCTATTCACTCTTCTTTTAAAAATATCCAAATTGTACTTGTCTAGAAATACCCAAGCTGTCAGGGAGGGACATCTGATACATATACGAGTATGTACCTATATCTATCCGTGAATCGCGTATTCGTAATATAACTATCACCAAATTACAATATATCATCGATTAGCCAAGGTTTACCCTACCTTAGTAATGTAATAGTTTTGAAAAGTAAACGTTTTAATATGCAGCTGTAATTTATTAACCAGCTCACAAAACACCATCTATAGTTTATTAATGAGTTGGTTCGTAAACACAGATTATAAACTAAAGATTAAGTCGAGAAAAGCGTCCACAACCCCACCATAAGTTTGACTAATCGACACTACATCTCTCTAATCGTCGTGTGCGTTTCAAAGATTTATATTCCACACGGCGCACTTGACTATTCAATTTTTATCCGGAGATAGTGTCAACCGCTAACCCATGATTAGCATCGTCGCTATCATCTGGCCTGGACCACAGTGCATCTTACTTTGAAAACAGCATCTCAAAACCAGAACTAATCTACCTTTCTGCTCTACTCTAAAGAGGAAGGATGTCATTATTTCACTGATTCAGAGACCAAAAGCGTATTTTAGACTCCGACACTGGGATACGTTTAAAACATTTGTGTACGGTTTCTAGTCTTGTCCCTTGAATGTTGTAAGTACGCATTTACCACTACAACCCTTCGATTGTTGCAATGCAAATCATTCTCATTTTCTTTGTATTCTTTAGCTTTTTAATTTAAGTTTTAAGTTAGTATGTTGTATACAACTGCAAATGTGACAAAATTAGTATCTAATTCGAATTTCTGTTAATATTTTCTTTTGGGTACCTACCTTTTTATTCAATACCCAGTTTCGTTGCTTTGGTAAAGCTTAGTTGAGTTACTGCATTTAGGTGTTCGTGGGCCTACTGCTGCGCTTGTCGTTCGTCATAGCTGCAATGGCTGTAACTCGATACCATCGGGCGATCTGTCACCGAAGTGGGATGAATAAATTAGTTAAACTGTTGTCAGTACGGTATTTGTCTCTTCTTAGAACTGTTAGCTTGGAAAATACAAATTGGAAGTTGTCTAAGAGCTTCGATTTTTCAAAGCTTATACCACAGATTCTGTTTATTCAATAAATGTACACTAATTTTGCATCTGAGATTCGTAAATGGTTGTGAAATGACTGTTATTTGAAACTCATAAATTATCCTTCAATTGATTATTTTAAAAAGATTCAATACATTTAATAACGTCGTATTCCGATAATATAAACAACATTAAACACGCTTTATGGGCAATTTTATAGCTCTGCTTTATAGGAGGAAAGCTCATAATAACAAGTTCGGACAATACACCTAAATGAGGTTTTGATCGTTAGCTTAGCCAGACATGTGATTAATTTAGAGCTAATAATAAATATTAACTTTTTGAAATTGGATGCGTGTACAATAGAATACGGTGGTTCGATCCGATGCCGCTTGACAGGCCAATCCATCAAACGTGGCTAGTACTACGAGTACTGTTAAACTACCTCGTCGAATCAGGGATTTATTTATTCGTGTCAACGGCCGACCAACCAGATAAGTGAATAGAATCTCCGTCCACATACAATCAAAGCAAATAAAAATTATATTAATCACCATGTGGTACAATGGATGCTGTGAGTGGAATGGTTTTTGCACGTCCAAATTGTTTTTGCATGATGTGCAATTACGGCTAACGATTCTAATACGAGTTCAATATTTCAAGCATGTTTTTATTGTTCCGGATTTTAACGGTACCGGAATTTGGCTTTCTAATGTGAGCTTTGTCGTGAGATTTCTAAAACACTTGTCTGTAAACGGAAACCTTTATCTGATTTATAGAGACAATAATTATGAGTACGTCATGATCATGACATGACACTGTAACAATTTTGGCGATCGGCACATCATTGACCTCATTGTTGTTCCAAGAAATATACACACCGATAAATGTTTCCAGTCTCAACGTTATGTCAGGCGTCCCGTTACGGAGCCAATGAATGCGAGTAACATCGATTCTCTAATGATTGTTAACAAGGTCTCGACAACGCGGATGTTCACACACCACTGTCATTATAACATCACTGCTAAATTCTTCATATGTTGATAAAATAAACACTTGACCAACTACTTAAAAACTTCTGCGAAGTTTTAAGATATCACACTCACGAGACCTCACGTAAAGCCCCCGCGAAAATACAAAAACAATTTCCAACAAAAGAAAGAATGTTTAAATAACTGTCAAAGCTATCGTGTTTTTGTCAGGGGAAATCTCCGAGGAATGCACAAAAACGGGCATTCATTTAAACAGCTGCCCGTTAAAAAGATAAAATAAAAGGTCCTCCCAGCTTCGTGCAGTGAAATGCAAACGAGTTGAGGAGATTGCCAAAATTTTACCAAAGCTGTGCTGTATGCCCAACACTTGCTTGTCTATTTGCAGAGATTTTGGTTTCAAAATGTTGTATTACATTGGCAATATCTTTGTCATGTTCATGGTAATCATAACCTGGCTGTACGATAGTGATACGCTAATGCAAGGCATCAATCTCCTAGCTTCAACAACTTCTATTTCGCATCTATGTCAGTGTCGCACCTGCCAGGTGAGGTCATTTGCAACTATCTATTGACGGATGATTTGCAATTTCGCAGACCTCTTTTGTCGAGACGTTTATAGGAATCTTGGAACGACCTCCCCTACGTGCCTGAGGTAATTTAGGACTATCAGTTGCCGCTTTCACTGTTGATAAATGACCTCGTCCCTTACACCTAGTGGTGTGGCGTGGCGTTGTTTACTTTTCAACGCTGTTTACATTGAAATTAAATTTAAAACCCTCTCGTTAAAGTGTCAATATAATAACACGTCAGCTAAGCTGTTCCGAATATGAATTTACTTCACGGGCCTGTGATTGTGATTTCGCAACTGGCGAAGGCGTCCGTCGGTTGAATTTGTGAATTACCAATTTTACAATTAAGGCTTTCGATATCATCTGTTATTACCGGGTCTTTTATTGAGTAGCCTCAGGGTTGAGAGTTATTAATCAATTTATACGCTGACTTTCTCCTGGCATTGTTCAGATCTTTATGGTGGCATATCGCAGGTGTGATATGGTCACCCTACGTGAGTGGTGGATGTAATTTACTGTTATCAGACGGGCAGATTTCTCTGTTGTCTGATGGATGGTGCGCGCCTGTGCCCCGTCTCGTTAGCGAGCTTTTGCGCTTGCCGAGTTTTTGCCTCGTTCTCAGCTGATTTCAGGATTATATTTAATGTGTTTGTTGTCCACTTAAGACTTGTTTTGTTGATATGAATTTTAATACTATGTTTGTCAGATAAAGCATGCCCATATTATTCATTTTCAGTTAAAGTTACACAAGCATTAATAAAGGTAGCATTTATTTTAAAATGTCATCCGAATAAAATGCTTTTATCTTCGTGTAACATATTTTTACTAAAAGCCTTTCTTGTTGGACTTATTGAATGTTACCGTATGTCTTCCACATAATTTTCGGGTGTGTTATCATTATTGTCAACCTTTTATTCGTACTGTCGTACTGTGTTATCGAAATGGTCGTAAGTAGTCATAACGGTCATATTACGAAAACCGATGTTGATCGAATTCGGTCGTTGTCATCACGCGATCATATTTACAACTAGTTGAGCCGTGGCTCCGCTTGCAACTTGTTTCCCTTAAATCAGTGTAGCTATATTTAATTAATTACATCTCTAGACATAGTAAAAACATGTTCTATATATTTATCAAGTGGCACTACGACAAATATATGTTGCGTTTATTAATATGTGTAGGGAATTTTCACTTAGGACAGTATTTAACATATATATGAATTTAAAACACCTGGAGAAGGTTAAAACTTTATCAGATTTATGAAATCTTGTAATAATATTGTTGTTGGATATAATTTTTACTGTATCAATTTTAAAAATGTTATTTTATTTACTGTGTTAATGAAGCTTTGACCGTAACTACTTCATTTTGTAACAAAATATGTGCGAGATAACTTGTTGGAGAAGGTTAATGTCGTGTTCATGTAGGTACCAATTTATATTAAATTGCGATAAACATTTCAAGTATCAACAATGTTCTTTGAATTATCAAGTAATAAATTACTTTCTACAACTACTATCGCTTTTAAGACGTACACTTCTCCTAAAATTATTAATTAATTACCCAATATCCAAACATATAAATTAATTCCAATCAATAGGAAGTATTCTTAAATATTTTGCGTATGCTTCTCGTTTCCTCAATGAATATCCAAGTTTATTTCAATTCAAACTTTTTCGATTAATATATTCTAGATAGATGGATAGATACATCCATCTAATAATGTAGGTATCTATACAGCTACATATGTAATAAATCTTTCGTTAGTATTATGTTTATAACTGATAATTATTAGACCGATTTTGATGCGTTATTTATCATTGATACTTAGAGGGTATTTCGGGATTTTTTTCAGTTTTTTTGTGCTTGAAACGCACAATTGCACGTACAATCATTTCCTGGGTGCTCAAAATTTCAGTCTCGGCACAACGTACGTTAAATTTGCCTACAACTGTGTCTGCGTGGAATTTCAGCCCTGACTGCGGTTTGGACTATGTGTTGATAGATTGAATGGTAATTCGATCGTACAAGCGTCTACAATCATAGCCCTACGTCTCCACCACATAAACAATAGGCTGCAGTACAAGGGTGCAATATGCACAATGCATATTACTTATCTCATACAATAATTACGAGTTTGTACGCTGGGACTTAATTAGCAATTCCAATATGAGTTGACTCACGCGCTGAGTGCTCTTTGTTATTCCGATCGATATATCTAGCTCACGTGTTGTCAACTTGTGACCTGTGAAATCCTATCTTAATGTAGTACCAACAGATTTTTTTAAATACTCAGGCTCTTAAACTAAAGTGTTAGCCAGACTGTTGTTCCAAGTTTGCATCTCGTGTAGGTAAAATTGAAGCATATAATGTTAATTTGCTCTGTAGCAGTGATATATATAATATCTGTAGAAAGAAAAAAGGAGAACAGTTCACACTTCGTCCGCGTGGATAACTTAACATCACAAATTATTATGTATTTCCCGCAGGAATTGGATATTTTTCTGGGATAAAACTATCCTATGTCCTATTCCAGGACCTACCCTATATGTGTGCCAAATTCCATCACAATCCGTCCAGTGGTTGAAGCGTGATTGAGTAACAAACATCCAAATATCCAAACTTTTGCATTTATAATATTAGTAGGAAGGATTAGTAGGATTACAAAGTAAAGATACTAATATCTATTACCATTTGAAACTTGCCTTTTTACATAAAAATATCTTTAATGGTCTGGTAAGAATCCCACGATTATTTCAAAATCTTTGGTCAAAGGTATATCGATGAATTTGCATGTTTTCCCCGACTGCTCACGAGTGGTCGCCATATTTGGCCCAGTACTGAGTTACACAACCATCCTTATGCATTCATCTTTATACATTATACCTACAGTTTTTGCGCTTTTTTTTGTCTTGTAACCGCTGCATGTATGGAGTGATGTCTTTCCCTATTAACTCGCATGTCTTATACTCATTATTAATTTTGGAAATGTTAAATAATTCCCCGAAATTATTGTTTTTATCTTGATGGTAGTGGGACAGTTTTGCATAAATTTATTACATGGGGTAGATGATGGATTATGAGGTCCTCATCTTTTTATTCCAGCTCCTTCGTATCTGAACAGTTAAAACACGCAATGTTAGCTTATTGGGTGTTTATCTTTTACTAATACAATTCACCAGCACAAAATATGGTCAATATTTAGATACCAACACATTTTTATACATTCAAACCACTCACGATTTTACACAATGTTAATCTAAATAGCGTTTGTGAGATCTCCTCCATTCACACACATACCTTTCATCAGATCTTCTTAAAATCATTCTTTACCTTTTGTACTAAGTCTTCAAAATGACATTGAATGTATGAAAATGTGTCTCTGGACGATATTTTGTGCCGGTCTATTTATTTGCTCTACGTTTATTACCTATAAGTATAATAAGTTATAAGTATAGAGAAACGAGTCTTCAATTTTTCTTTGAATGCAAAGCGTAATCATGGACATTTAATGGAGATCAGTCAAACACTTTGTAAAGACAACAACACATTTACCAAAATGCTTTTAAAACCAATCAAATCATAAACAAATATCAAACTTTTTGTTTAACCTTAGCTTCCTGTTTTTACACCATTTACTTTAAAGTATATTCAAATTGTACGTCCTTCTTTGATTTGAGTTGTTTAGTCTCTAGTGAGTCAAGTGGTGCTTCATAATTGTAGAGACTAATTTTACTTTAGTCTTATCGTTGAGAATTACAAGTGTACTTCTCTTTCGGAGCTAATGTTAATCAAGTGTTTGTTCAAACATTGTAAATGTTTGTGCTTCGAGAACTTTGTTCAACATAGTGTGGAGCTTTTTTCTAACCTTTTAAGCATTTTACTGTTTCCGGTTCCTGTTGATATCGAGATAGCTATCAAATGGTACTTACATCATTTCTTGCTATGTTTTTAACTGGTCACAATTTTTTTAGAAGCTTTTTTAAATATTTTATCTCATATTAAATTGCTGAAGATAAATTGACAAAATTGCCTTCGTCCTGCACACGATATTGATTATTGCAACTCTTGCAAGCGCTGCCAATCTTGTTTGCGTAACCACAACAAGCATGGTTGTTTGCTTCTATTGTGACTTGCCAATTCAACGCTGTCGCGGTTTGGGATCCAAAAAAATATTTACGGCCCTTTGTTGTTCGAAAGTTAAGCTTGTGCTCACGTGTATTGTGATTCTGAGTACTATTTGGTTTTAACAGGCTTTAGGATTTTCTGTATATAATAGACCCAATTTTGAATGCTCAATGCTAAAATTAGTCAGCATTAAGGCTGTTTTTGCCCTATCACACAGTGTTACGAATACAGAGACGAAACCATTTTACTGCTGCAATATGTTAAATATTATGTGCCTTTAGAATCGGGGTTAATATTTGGTAAATATTATATAATATTCCGTCGTTTGTTTATAAATCTGGATAAGAGAATTAAAGTGAGTTTCACTTGAAAAACTTGAACTTTACTTTAGTTTTGTATACTTACCTAATGGTGCATTACGTGAGGGTCGGGAGAATCATTTTTGCCTTCACTGTCTTCCGAAATATCTTTCGTGTAATGAATGACGTATGTCTTTATTTGTATAATCTTTACGAGTCACCGGTTTTGTTCTTAATGACTAAAACTGTAGTATTGATCAATTCTTGTCATAAAAATTATCAATTCTACGAGATCCAACTGTCTTGCAATAGACAAGAGGCCTTTTTAAATCTTACTAAATCACTTTTTTTTTCCATGAAATCTTTTTATTCTTTATTGAATATGAGACACGTAGTTAAAATGTTGAAGGACAGTCCACCGTACGGCGTCATTATCTTTAAAGTATACATATCTGTCGTCTGTCAGTGTGCCCTTTGCACTATACACAAACCACGAAAAAAGCGGTTGTTATTACATTTTCACTTGGTTACGCGACGTGATGGCGAGCAAGTGGTTCTTTTTGCTTATTTACGCTATCGGTTACAATCATTTTTTTTCTTTAACTCTCGCTTTTCCATGCCCTTCTTTTATTATTAATTTATTCGCAGAAAGGATCAATTTGATTTAGTTCTGATTTTAACCTTTCACGACTCGTCATTTGTAAACTTGCAGAAGTTCTATCCATGTGCCAGACATCAGCTGTCGCGGGAAAAGTATGAGCTTTATTCCTATTTGGTACACCCTAGTACTAGCACTGAGATGTTTATAATGACATGTAATTATTATATTAAATGACGTCATATATCAGGTTACATCTTAAGGTAGTTAGTTAAAAGACTGATGCGCTAGCAATTTTCATTTAATCATCACATGAAGATGATGATTCTACCAGATTGGTTAATTTAACCTTAGGTTAGCTTACCTAAGTATACATGCCAACAATTTCCCTTTAATCAGTCTTACCAGCCCACCTCATTTGTTACCCAAATTGGGATCAGCATTAACAAGTCTGCTAATGAAAAAGGATGTTACCTAACCACGTCCTAGATGGGACAAATCCGTATTTAAGCGTCTCTAAACGGCCACAAAGCAGGAAACAGTTCCTAATTCGATAATTGTTCGAATTCCGTTGCGCTAATCGGATCGCTTTCAAGATGACCGAGGGCGCTTTGCTGTTCGCTTCGTTATCGACTTTACCGGTCAAGCGAGGTGAAATTGTCTTGCCTGTTAATTCTCAATTCACGGGACAAAGCAGACGGAGCCTTTTGTATTTACTTGATCGTTCGTTTTTGATTTGATTAATAGTATCTATTGAACGTTACGCACCACTATATTCGGCCTATGTCCAGCAGTGGATTTTAACAGACTGAAGATTGATGATGCTGATAAAACGATTATAGTCATGATTCCGTGAGTCATGATGAGATAACTCATTAAAAAAGTCTTGCCTCATATAAATGTGGAATTTGCGTAAATTATGAGTTTTTCCGAGCAAACGTAAATAATACTATGCTAAAGTTGTAATGGGTTAAATTTTTTATTCTCAAATCGATCAAATCTTCAGTCGAAGCGAAAATAAAAGCTTACATTCCCCTGTCAGGGTAGAGACAGCAAATGAAGTAGCGCTTTGTAGCAATTGGCAATTGTGTTGGCGATTAGCCACTTGAATTCGCGGTCGAGTTTCTTAACTGCCGTAACACACTGTTTAACGTTTGCAAATATCTTGCGTTGATGTTCAACATTATAAAACACTGGAAGAATTTGTGACGTAATTATTTGATTTGGTTCTGGGTCAGTAGTGTGTATGTTCGTTAGTCTCCTCCCGTAACGTTTACACCTGACAGTGAAGGAAGTATAGGTTCTAAAGTTTAATTATATATACTGTTATTTTTCCAGACCTTTTCGATTTTAAAGAACCTCCTTTCATATTTCGATTGTTTTGTTATTGTAAGTCAAAGGTCACCATCGGTCGGGTGTTTTCAAGGATGTGATAATTTGAGTTTAAAATTTCTTCATCTAGTTCACAAAGAAATATCCACCGCTAAATTTGAGTTTCCGTGAACATATCAATATAGATTTGCCCTTATCAGGGATGGCAAACAAATTTTATGGCTATGTAACTCCAGAAGTTGGACAAGTCACGATATTGCTTTACTGAACGGCTATCGTGCACGCAAATATAACACTAAGCCGACTGTTATAGCTCCTAGTACCACATAAAGTCGAATGTAACTGTTCTACGGATTTATAGAAACTAAATGGAATGTGAAATTTAATATTCCTGTAGGAAAGTAAGGTGTGTTTAGATTATAAACTGTAGTTGACGTAGGTGCTACATTACTGAAAGATACCATGATAGATCAATCTCTCGATGCTGTGGCGGGCATCATAAAATATGAAGCTTAAACTTCCAAATCATCACTAGAAACTTTAGGTACGGTCTAGACTAGGAAATATACACTCCCTGGTAATTAAACTCGATTCACTTCTTATAATCACCAGAAGCACCAACAGCTTAATTACATCATTGTAAGCCAGGACATCAGAACATCCATCAAGATTCTAAGCTAAACCAAACCTAATTTTGACAGGTTCCCGCTAATTTCTCGGATTTGGCATTAAAATGACCATAGATAGAGCTGGAAGGCCACCAGCTCCTCGAAGGGCTAACTTCACATACAGAAGCTACGACGAACTTGGCGTCATCGACCGAGCTAGACCTTTGCGGTACCGGCACGGCGGGATAGAAGACCTAACAATGGAACAGTCTAGAAATTACAGACCATACGAAAGACAAACGCAAGATATGGATGACATAACAGTAATAAGCTCCGAAGAAATTCCGAAGCCCAAAAGGAAGACGATCGAAGACCTAGCAAATGGTTTCAGAAGAACGTTTTCAGTTAGGAGTCGCAGAGAGGAGCCTGAAGGGTTACCTTTAGAGACTTTTAGTATAACCGAGGATAATTACGCTACTGTAAGAGGTGCGCCGTTTGGAAGGCGCAGGTCTTTATCAAGGGATAGAGGATCGTCATTGTTGGCTAGGAGTTCATCAGAAGGGGACGTGAGGATGCCCCCGCCGCGCGCCCCACCTGTGCACCCCACTCCACGCCTCCACCGATGTCTGCGAGCCCTAGGCGGCAGCTGGAAGAATCTTCTACTATGTGAGTCTATAAGACCTGTGACTTTAACCTTCATTTTTGTTTAATCAGCGGTTATGAGTTTCTAACTAGGATACAACAGCCATTAACGCAATCAATTAACTTTAAAAAACGTAACCGATGCGTAAACATAACTTAACCTTTAGAATACGGTTGCTTTACTCGTCTCATTATTATGTTATTTAAATCGTAGTTAACCGTTTACCAAGCTTGCGCTGTCTGAGTTAATTATTAGAACGACGGGTACAAATGACCAGAGGTAGCTTAGGTTAGTTTAAATCAGTGATTAACCGCAGAGCTTAACCAAATTAAACGCTTTCTTTTATGTAAATTAACTGATTGTTGTTACTACAAAGGGGAATCAATCTGAGATTTAGGGTGGGTGTATTTAATTGTGAAATGATAGTTTGTCCTATCAGACGAATAATTACGTCAAAGAAGAAAATTGAAATTTCCTGTAATATTATTTTATAAATAAATATAAACTAAACGTCATACCATGAAGCAAAATAATTTTTCGTAGCTCATAGTTTCACCTCAAAGTGTTTTCCTTCATGATTGACACTAATTGGTTATTAAATTAGATAACAGATGACTCATCTGTTGTCTAATTTCACATTTGTTATCAAATTTAATAACCAATTATGTCAGTCATGAAGGTAAATACTTTTTCCGCCTTTAATGAGGTGCGAAAATGATTTTCCTTCATGGTATAACCTGTAGTAACATGTAAAGGTAAAAAAAAAACATGTTGCATCCCAACATGTATTTTCTTTATCAAATTACGATATATCAAATACTACAAAATAATAAAACAGAGACCCAAATCTAAAGTCGATTCGATTTGGCCATGTCTTTTTAGAATAATAAATTTAGACCCTAAATTCCCAATGTAGTTAAATTCACAAGTTTTACTTATGTTAGTGCGTTAACCATTAAGTTGTTATTATTTAAATGTGCCAATATCTTAAATGAATTGTACATTTGTTGGTACATCATCTGTATATGCGCCCCCGATATAAGTTAGCGACACCTACGTATAATATTTACTTATTATGATTGTGTAGGAAGCAGACAACGTGTGTGTAACCTACTTAATTGCATATTCATAATATTTATAAGCGATAGTGATCATAAATAAGTGATCATAATCAAGAGCATTAACTGACATTTAAACTGCTTGCCACGTGGAGGGCTAACACTCGGAACAGTATTATTTATAAAAAAAATACTACGTACTTTTTAGAAACAGTTTACGGTTTTATTTCTTCAGTGTTTTAAGATATGCCTTTTTTATTTATGATAAGAATGTTAAAATGTTCTGTTGAACAGTTTATACTGTCATTTTAATAGATGTGCAACTGTCTGGCACAAATAGCCATTTCTATTATTTTTCTAAACGTTTTGGAACTCAAATTGAAAATACTATATGAGCATTGAATATACTGAATGTGCATTTAATATCGAAAGCCTTTGCTGCTATATTCACTGTCTTTAGCACATAGGTACACAATCTCACACCCATATTAAAAACGATATGCGGCTATGCGGCTACCGGTATTCAATATCAAATGCATATGCGGCTATATCAACAGTGTATAGCTGCAGCACATAGATATACCATCCCGCACCCATGTCGCGTTTAACCCTACCGCTCTCGGGCTCATTAAGAAAATTGCCTTTTTAATTTTCCGTCACACTGGGTTCGTAAGAGCTCGTACGAGTACAATAAGCCGGGCTTAGATGGAACTTGCTGTATTCGAGTTTTCTTGTCGACAGCCTGTTCGAAGTTTTCTATGTTTGTTGAGAACAACGCAACCTTAAATTGAGTGTTTTGTTCATTCTTGTTACTATTTTGTAAGCTTTGGGTTTTAATCAACGTTTTTTGTCTATGCCTCTAGTTTGTATGTCATTCATTCTTTTTGGAAATTACTCGAACTCTACTTTAAAACTGAATGATTTAAATTTTTTATGCAAAAACCATTCAATATCACAATTAAATACAATGATTGACGCAGAGCATTCGAGAGCATTCGAATTACTTAAATCTTACTTAGAAAATAGAGTACAAAAAGTAGATATAAACGGAATTCGGTCATCTGGGTCATTCGTGAAAATGGGGGTATCCCAGGGTTCAGTTCTGGGCCCATTTCTTTTTCTTGTATATATAAATGACTTGCCCTTTTTAATACAAAACATGTCCAATATAGTTTTATTTGCCGATGACACTTCGCTGATTTTTAAAATTAGCAGAAAAGATTGTGAACTTGCTGAGGTAAATAATACTCTCACGCAAATTTTTAACTGGTTTAGTGTAAATAACCTTGCATTAAATACAAAGAAAACTAAATGTATTAAATTCTCTCTACCAAATGTAAGAAATGTAGAAAACAATGTGACATTAGGTAATGACACACTAGAATTTATTAAAAGTACTGTGTTCCTGGGTATAACTATAGATTCATCTTTACAATGGGGACCCCACATAACTTCATTAGCTGGCAGATTAATTTCTGCCGCCTACGCCGTAAGGAAAATCAGACAATTAACCGATGTTGCTACCGCGAGGTTAGTGTACTTTAGCTACTTCCACAGTATCATGGCATACGGTATCCTACTGTGGGGTCAAGCAGCAGATATAGAGACCATTTTTATCTTGCAAAAAAGAGCAGTTAGGGCAATCTATAATCTGCGTTGTAGAGACTCATTAAGAGAAAAGTTTAAAGAAATAAGCATATTAACAGTAGCTGGTCAATTCATTTTAGATAATATTTTATATGTCAGAAAAAATGTATCTCTCTTTTTGAGGCACTGTGACAATAATAGTTATAATACAAGAAATAAAAATAAACTTGTTTTACCAGGTTTAAGACTAAGTAAGGTCAGTAAATCGTTCACGGGGCAATGTATACGCTTCTACAACAAACTACCAGAGGAAATCTTAAATATGACGGACAGAAAGTTTAAGATTCACATTAAAAAACAACTTTGTAAGAAAGCCTATTATAAAGTAAACGATTATTTGAATGACAAAGATGCCTGGTACTAATGTTAATCCAGCTTCGCAAAATCTTTATTAATTGTATGCAAACTTGATTTTTAAAAGATGTGTTGCGTGAAGTTTGTTGCGCCGTTTCTTCTTCACAGCGCTAACACCTAGGAAGCGGTAGTCGATAAAAAAATGACGTGTATAAATGTACCAAGTGTACTCATATGCAATAAATGATTTTGACTTTGACTTTGACTTTGACCTAATCGCATTATAAAACATACATAAAATACAATTTTGACTTCTTACGCCTAAATTGTATTCGGCAACTTTCCATTCAATGCGACTATTTCAGACTAAAATACTACAACTCCTATTTGCACTTAACACATAAAACACTAAAACTCAATAAGTCGCTGTTTCAAAACACACTTATAATTATCAAAAAGTCGGAAAAAACTAATCGCTCTTTATCTGTTTCGCAAAAACTCGTGTGACAAAGACAACAAAGAAAACGTTTTGTCTTTTTTTACATAGGTTTGTTAACTTATAGTCTCCCTCTAACAATTTCATGACTAACTATTAAATCCATAAGTGTTTTTAGTCTGAGCACTAATCAAATCGATTTGAGACTCTAAAAAGTTTTAAAAACAAAGATAGTGGTTATTTACAAATCTGTAGGCCAAGGAACTAGTTATAAAGACACATAGTTAAAACAAGACAGATCTAAATTACTATTGTCTTATTGTTCCTAATACTTTTTTATCTAGTTAAAAGTATTTTTCCTGACAAAAATGTCAAAGTTTATT
Organism: Esperia sulphurella; assembly: GCA_947086405.1. Lineage (NCBI taxonomy): Eukaryota > Metazoa > Arthropoda > Insecta > Lepidoptera > Oecophoridae > Esperia > Esperia sulphurella. Next base: position 12,100,668 of record OX352267.1, read on the forward strand.
CTTCAAAAATACATTACAATAACAAAGGGGTCTATTGACATCAAGTTTACATCAAATTAACCCACCACTTCCAGTAACTAGGTTTGAGCGGCGGAAATAATATGTCTAATATCTATAGAAAGAGGGGAACTGCGACTTGTCAGCGATTATTCAGTATTCATGCCTGACGGTGGGATGACAGTTGCTTCAGGCGATGGCATCTTTTAGCGAAATTACTTTCGTACAGTAGCTGTGGGAATAACTGTAGATACTTACGTATACTATGTTGTCATTGTCACTCTGTGTTTGATATTTGCTATTCAGTGTAGGCATGTGAAGATGTAAAGTTTTGAGATTGTTTGTAGCAGTCTCTTGACTATCTTAGGATAGACAATTTAATACATTCTTTTGTAGCAGTTATACTTTTAACAGCCCATAGTTTAAATTTTTTTTTATTAAAATTCTGTTAAAAATAGAAAATAAGTTATACATACTTTAAGTAAGTAAGTACTTACACTAGGTACACCAATTTTTAAAGACGCTGTACCGGTCGCCCTACAGGTCAAGAGAGACATACTTTTTCACGCACAACAGCATCTGCGCCACTTGCCCGCCCATGTTGCTCTTACACTCTTCCGCTGCTGCCTCTCAGTACCAAAGCTAGTTTATATCATGAGGACCGCCCCAACTTGGCTTTTCCCACAAGACGTGTCTCGTTTAGATGCAGACATTAAGGATACCTTAGAGCTCATCCTTAATGTGCACCTCGATGAGGCACAGTGGTTGCAGGCATCGCTACCCGTTCGCCACGGGGGACTAGGCGTGAGGCGTGTGTGGGACACTAATGTATCGGCCTTCTTGGCTTCCTCCCATGGAGTAGTAGGACTAGTTGCTAATATACTCAATGTACAAGGTGACAGTCTTGCTATCCCTTATGTGGCGGAGGCCCTGACGGCTTGGTCCTTGGTGTGCCCCACCGCCAATCGGCCGGAAAACCCATGCTCGCAGCACCAGTGGGACGAGCAACATTGCAGGGCTGTTGCCATGGACCTGCTGGAGTCGGCAGTAGGTGTTGACATCGCTCGCCTCAGGGCGGCGTCCTGTCCGGAGTCCGGGGCCTGGCTTCATGCCCTCCCTTCGCCCCACCTGGGCACAGCTCTTGACGACGGGTCGTTGAGGGTGGCTGTGGCTCTTCGATTAGGGTGCAGCGTCTGCGAGCCTCACGGTTGCAGATGCAGCGCGCAAGCAGATGCCAAGGGTCATCACGGCTTGAGCTGTAGGATGTCGGCAGGGCGTTTCCCGCGACACCACATGCTCAACGAAGTCATCCGTCGTGCCCTGGTGTCTGCTGGCGTACCGTGCACCTTAGAGCCTCCCGGGTTGAGCCGTACGGACGGCAAGCGACCAGATGGGCTTACATTGATCCCCTGGGAGAGGGGCCGATGTCTGGTGTGGGACGCGACGTGTGTCAGTACCTTCGCGGCTTCTCACCTGGCGCGCACTGTCCGGGGGGCGGGTGCGGCCGCGGAATGGGCTGCTGCTCAAACGCACCACAAATACACAGTCCTTAAGGCTAGTTACCTATTTGTCCCTTTCGCGGTGGAGGTGAGCGGAGTGTGGTCCCAGGAAGCGAAGGGCTTTGTAAGAGCGCTGGGGCGGCGCTTGAGAAATAATGGTGCAGAAGCCCGCGCCGAGTCATACCTGGTGCAGCGCATTGCACTGGCCATTCAGCGCGGAAATGCGGCCAGTGTAATGGGTACGTTTGCACAGGGCTTGACTCGGGGCGGGCTTCTGGACTGAGGCTTCGGCCTTGAGCGGCTTTCAGCTTGTAGTACTTTTATTTCTAAGTTATTTTTATGACTATCCTTTAATTACCATATTAGAATGACATGTAAATTAGAATTTTTAAGAAGTAAGTACCTTATTTTCTATTATTAATACATTTTTTTAAAGTGTGTAAATAAATGAATGCGATGGTGTAAAAATAGGATAGTGCAGAATTGCAGGAAAGAAAAATATATATACGATTGTAAAGAACGGATGGAAAGAGCGGCTGGCAGTGACTGGATGAGAGGAACCGAGGATCGGGTCTCCTGCAGGTTGATGTTGGAACTAAGAACAGCCGCGAAGTGATAAATAGACACTTATATAGCTATAATAAGATATCTAGCAATTTTTTTTATTTAACTAGTAAGTTTTTAGTTAATATTTTGTCTTTATAGTAACCGCTAATCCATTTTTATCTGTCCGTGTCAGTTTAACCGCCTCACGTACTGGCGTTATCTACTCGGAGCGGGCACGTACCAACTGCGTCGGACATGATATTTGCCGTGTGTCGTGTTCGTGGCACAAGGGAGGAAAGTTGACATTTTATAATTTAAAAATAATTTAAACATGCATTTTTAAAGCGTGAATAATTCAGAGCTAGAGAGTGTTGAGAAGATTAAATATTGACTTTCGTCGAAAACGAAATGCGGTTAGCAAAGATGTGATCCGTTCAGTACCCCTTACAAAGCTGACATTCATTTGGTTAGATAGATACCTTTAGAAATGTTGGAATTTGATATAGTGCCGCCGGCGCGACTTGGGCAGAGAATACTAAATATTACTAGGTAAAGAAGCGACAATTACCTCACGGCTGGCAGTATGCACTGGCGCCTTGTACCTTTGACATGATTCGTAACGAGGAGATCCGACGAGGAACTAAGATTACCGACAGCCGACAAACTGAAGTGGCAGTAGATAAGCCACATCTATCGCCGAAACGATGGCTGAGTTGGTTAAAGCCTACATACCACGCTCTCGCACGAAGCGTTATGCTTCCTCTTTCATAATGTGAAGCTAAGGAATGGAACTCCATTACAGCTTCGGTATTTCCAGACAAGTATAATTTTGATCTTTTTAAAGGAAGAGTGAATAGGCATCTGCTGTGTTATCGCGCTCCACCTTAGCCCTCGTTGAGATTGAGGTCACGCGCAAACCCATCAGCAATAAATAAAACATCCAGCAGTAGAGACGGCGATAGGGTGATGTGATAACATATAGCGTGCAGCCGATCGCTGTAGTCTTATCCGTTGCACCAAAACATAACGGCAGCGTAACAGATATCATGACCAGATTATTGGGTCAGCTCTGAATTGGCACGGTCAGTTTTACCGCGCCTCAAATGAGCTGTAATAGGCTCCACGTAGGCACATTATCAACCCCTGTCTGCAAATCATACAGCTAGTATACACTTATACATCTGTTTGAGTGCTTTCTCTGTATTGGCTACTGGCTGCGCCCGCGGCTCCGCTTGCGTGGACTACAGAATCCGCTCCCCTTCCCACTTCCGCTCCCACTCCCACTATAGCTCCAAATGTAGTCCAAACTCATCGCAATCTGAATAGCACCGAACATTAAAATTATACTTCTTTGTTATTTATTACATTTTTTATAGTATTAAATATAGCCTGTGTTACCCAGGGATAATGTAGCATTCTAATGGTGAAAGAATTTTCGAAATTGATCCAGTAGTTTTGAGTCTATTCGTTACAAGCATACACATCTTTTCTCTTTATAATATTAGTGTAGATAACTTTCGCTTTTATTCAGTCTCGTGCATTTAATTTTCCGAATATTCTGTATAAGGGTCTGAAAAACACAATATTAATACATTAAAAACCCAGACTCAACAAATATAAAATTTTGCTTGCATACATGTTACATGCAGCAGCACAAAGGTTGGTTCATTTCATGGGCAATATTTGGGCATAACAGGTTTACCATCGTATCTGACCGTTTCCGCTTCAGATCAGTAAATGTTGAGTAGGTAATTTTCTTGCATCATCTTTATAAATTGTAATAACTATTTAGGGATCCACCAAAACTCCAAACGGATACCGTTTTAGCGAAGCTTTTTTGTCTGTCTGTGTGCCCAGCTGATAACATAGAAACTACTAGACCGATTAAGTTGTCATTTTGATGTAGAAAATTATTGAGAAAATCCGAGGTATTCGAGGAAAACTTTATTAAATTGTTTTATGTTTCTCAACATGGAGAAGTAAAAAAAAAGTAAGCATTATCTCTAACTACTCTTGCAAAATTAATGTAGAATCCCAAGAATCCGCGTATTTTTAGGTTTTCAAATCCTCTTATTACATCTCCTGTGCTTAAACTCCGCAAGTGAGACCTCAAGATATGTTATTATAACGGTGTCTTTCCAGTGGATTTATGATAGTTTGAGAAGTTATTGCGGTTGAGACTACCTCTACCCAAATTAATTCCCTCCAATAACAATAAAGCTGAGTAGATCAGAGGCTAAAGGGAATATTTTTGACTTATATACTTACATAATGACAAAGCATTATGAAGCATGTAACATAAAGTTTCATAAATTGACGACATAATGCAACACTGGGGGGAGTCGCCATACTTTGGCGTTGCCAAAGGTAAAGACCATTGGTCATGCGCCGAACCGAAATGTGTCGATGTGTACGAGAGGTTTTGAATGTGTTGTTAGATTTGTTACGCCTGTGTTTCGTAGCGTCAGCATACAAGTGTGCACGTGTGCGTGGATTCCCCTGTGAAAAATTACAGGATGTTTCGCTTTGGAAGAAAACGCAATGGCGTCTCCCCTCCGGGTCTAGCCGGCGGACCCGTGTTCTTCTAAGAGCGACGATAATAAGTAAAATAATAATAAAAAAATTTACTTAATAAATTCAACAATAGGTTTTGAATTGGTGAAGTTACATTACATTCAATATGTAATGTAACTTCATAGATAATCTACAAAATGGTGGGCGTTGTCGTGTCAAATTTTATTATTTTGTACTTTTTAAACTTAACTACGCATTACTGCCTTAAACTACATAAGTAAGCAATCAATTTGCAAATATTTATGATAAAAAAAATCATATTTTTTAAGTGCAAAGTTATAATTTAGTTTAAAAACAATAATTAATATCGCCAGGCCTCCGGACTATAGCAGTAGGGCAGTAATCTGCGTACGTTGGTCTCATGCGGAACCCTCACAATTCGCTAATAACTGCACCAACTGCCACTAATTTGATTTTGAGCTCCCTGCCTTTATGCCTATGAGTAATTGGTGTTGTTTCATCCTAACCCAATACTATTTACTTATACAGGATGAATAAATAGACTGTTACTAAACACACGTAATATATCGAATAATACATATTTTAATTATAATTTATCGAAACATTGATACAGCGCATAACTATTTATTTGTTTAAATTTAATTCCTCTTTATTGCACGTCAAAAATACATAGATACAATAACAAAGTAACTTATTTATGTACATCTAGGTGGTCTTATCGCTAAAAGCGATTTCTTACAACCTACATGATATAAAATTACATGTATAAATGTGCCAAGTGTACTCGTATGCAATAAATGATTTTGACTTTGACCTACAACATTTAATCTTCCAGTACTTGGTAGAGGGATGCCTTAGTATGGCGACTCCCTTCCATGTTGCTTTAAGCTAAAGGGGTAAATATTTTATGCAGACGAAATCACGGTACATAGCTAGTTAACTTAGGATTAGGCATGATGTTAAAAAAAGAAATTTCGACGAAAATTATACAATAAATTTAAATAAAACAAAAGAAACATGTACTTACTTATATTTTGTATTGTTTTTGTTTGTGTAGCCGATATACGGTTTTGTACAATTGGGGGTTTCTGAAAAGTTAGTAGAAGTATACCCTGTTTGTATTTAAACAATTAAGTCACGTAAAACATAGCCTAACCGTACGTATATAGTAGTATATAGTATATAGGTAGTATAGCAATATGCAATTTTCAGCCAATTTAAATTAATAGACATTTATCGACCATGTCCCCATACAAATGCCTATACGACTCAGACGGGCCCGGAATATGATCAATTACATGCCGACTCGGAAAATGTCAATTACATAGCAATTTACTATAAATCGTATGTAATAACAGTAAATCACACAGCAGTTTGTGTAAAGTGCAGAGATTTATATTTACTTAGCGATTATACAACTATTGTAATAGATAATTCGTGATCTGATGCAATGCAAAGGAATGCCTTATCCATGTCGTTTTGGGTATTACTCTATGAACTGTATAGTTGACCGACCCACTGACTGAGTAACCAAGAACTTTCCTGAAGTAAATACAAGTGCAATACCATAAAAACTTATCTTAATCTACGTCATACGGTACAGTATGGTTTTCATAATTAATCACCACATTTTTCTCAATACTTTACATACATAACATACATTGTTCCTAGTTTCAGCTTAATTAGTCAAGTAGTTTTTGATTATGCGGGGAACAAGCGAACGGACGAAAATCCTCGTGTAAAGGTGACACCCTAAAAATGTTGACTTTACAAATAGATGTATTGTTTTAATAAGGAAAAAACCACCAGTGATAGTAACTATATGACTACAAATAAGTAAGAGGAAGAGTATTTAAGTAAGAGGATAGGCATACGTCCCAACAGTGTAACTGTTGATTTATTGATTTTATGTGTGGGTAGATCTTACGGCCTACCGTGCTCATCATTCGAAATACGTCCTCTGCTGAACATAAGCCTCCCCGATAGAATGCTATTTTTTGGTGGGCTGTTCATTGGGGGGTTCGCCTTAAATTGCAGTAATGATCTTAATATACACAGGAGAACGCTGCTGCCTTTCCCTAGTCGCCTTAAATATACCCACGGGAAGATTGGGGGTGGCCCTATTCTAAGCCGGGAAACACACGGCTATGGATTCCTACCGTCTTATTCATTTCTGTCGCTAAACAGCAATGCGCTGTACCACTTCCACGAGGATTTCCTGTGCGTTTGACCGCCCCCTTTGCTATTGTGTTCCGGCTTGAAGAGTGACGTAATTACATGCTCACAAGGTATTTTCCTCCGTCTGTCTCCGGCAGATGAGAGAGGGTTGTGCTCCTGCAGTGGAGACAAAAATAACCTGATGATGATGATGATGATTATGAAGGTATTTTACCGAATCCTTGGGGTGCAAAAGGTGATGATGTCTGAAAAACAGTTGTAGTTTCAATTGTATGATATAAAACGACTTTTAAAATAGAACTTTTTGTTTGTCTATATTTCCGCCGCATACATGGAAAACTACAAGACCAAGCAGTAGAAACTTGGAACACATTTCTAAAATTGCATGAAAATTATGGAAAGATTATAGTTTCAAGAAAAAAGTCATTTTGAGATATTCCACGACATGTAAAAAAATGTAGGAACCCGCATTTTGTGTATCTGTGCAACAAAGAATGTTAAATTGAATTGACTTGATGTTTTTTTCCAATCCATGATTAATCTTCCTCGTAAATATCCGGATTAGTTAAGTACAATAGAGACTTTCCACAAAGACTTATTCGATGGAAATGGGTCACGACCGGTATCTTTATATAATGTTTACGACATCGTTTAGTACCTTTGGCTGGCGTGTCACTTTCAATTAACTTAATTAAATTATTTTATGGGATAGAACGTTCCGCCTGGAATATAAGCATTCTATTGTTTTATCTTTTAAAGAGATATCGCAAAAAATTCTTAATTTCCGTGATGCTTGTTGTCTTCTATTCTAGATTTGTTGCTTACTTATACTTTTGTGTTTTTATACGAGACTGCGAATGTCTTCAGTGATATGAAATCTTGTTTTTAAAGTTTTATAATTTACATAAAATTATAATTGATTTATTTTATTTTATTTATTCATTCTGAAACCTACAGCTAGTTTATTTTATTGATATAAAATTGTTATTTCTATTCTGATTTAAAAAATTGGACAAGGATTAATGAGATTGGACATTGCCTAATAATTGGTGGGCATTGAATCTTTTTGAAGCTATTCTGATTGTATTTTCCTCTTTCAATATACAACGTCTATCGCTTCAGAACAAACTATAGTTTTTCTATATAGATAAGAAGGATTTCTTCAATTCAGACCATAATTTCTGTTTATTAAGAACCTTTATTATTACTAAATTTATCATCATTTATAAATTTAATTGTTCTATATTTATTACATGTTTTCTAAATATTATACTAAGTTTCTTTTTAGTATTCTTATTTCTTCTTTCTCATTTGCTATATTTTTAGCAAAGACCTCTTCATGTTCCTTACTTCCCTGCGTCATGTGACTTTTTTCTTTTTTGAGTCATCAGAGGAAGTACATTTTGGAAGTTAGCCCTATCCCTATCAGCCGAAACGGTCAATCCATCTACTTCTCGGTCGTCATAATTTTCATTTGTCTTCCTTAAGGTAACACTCCGTCGTTCTCTTTCTGCACCTGTCATCGTTTGTTTTCATTAGTATCCAGTCCGTCTCCATTTTGTTTGTATAAATATTTTGTACAGTATTTGTTTTTAGTTTTTTCAATTATTTTATCATCTCTCTCTGCTTTTTTTATTTATCATAATCCTTTCTCTAATTCTTTGGCAAACGCTCAGCGTTAATGTAGTTTTGGTCTAGCAACCACATCTAGCATACATATATTACATATGGTAATAGAACCAAATTTGCAAGTTTCTTTTAAAGTTTATATGAATTTGTCTTTCAAACTCCAGTATCTGTTCCACGTCCTCGTTATTATTCTATATCTTTTATTTTCTCGTCTAATGCTATTAAATGTTTTAGATATTCGTCTATATGTCTTATTTAAAAAAATATTTTCTATTAGTTGAAATACCTACGTAACACGGAAAACGAGAATAATTCCTCTTTGTATCATTATAATAACACTAGTGTAGATTTCAGATAATGTACTTACTTCCAAATGCTACAAGCGTTGTCATTTCATGCTGTCATTTTAACCAGGCATTGTTCCCTAAGATCTTTATCATTGTAGCCTACTTTTAAATCGTTTCGTACATTACCTTTGTCGCCAGGAGAAAACGGTCGTTACATTGTTCGCACTCATATAATTTTACTTAATTGACACTTATGTGCGAGAGCAACATAATGATGTTTTGGTATGATTTATTTGGGATTTATTATCGATTTCGAAAGACTTTCGGCTTTCAATTATGCCTGTACAGTAAACAGATGGAGTTATATCTTCCCGTGGTATGTAGCTGTACGCATGATATGCGAAGAACGACAGACTTATGTTCAGTTGTTTAATAATAAAATGTTTAAAGCAAGATACAACACTTTTCTGTTAAAAATTGGGCTCTCAAATTCTATTGTATAGTAGAGGGGTCTGAAAAGCAAAAAATATAAATATTTCCTTAAAGTCTTCTTTAGGTAGCACTTAACAACTTTGTCATTTGAACTTTTCTTATTCGCTATCTTACCTAAAAATCTTCATACCACAGTTCAGTGACAAAAAGTTGACAACAATTTAATAAAATGCTGAATGGCCTTTGTTGTGGGCCCAAATTTTCCCCTCTTTTGTGATTTAGACATTGAGTACAAAGCATCCGTTCAAACATTTGTAAAGAAGCTGAAAAGGAGGTACTCCGCATTTCTCGAGACGTTTGGCCTTTCGTTTAGGGGAGGTAAAATTTGAATTAAACAGGTTTGTTGGTTAACCATTAAAGGTTCATAATCTGCATAAAATGTAATTTATAATTACAACCGACATGGCAGTAAGCTTCATAGTGCTTGAAGTTAGTGATGCACCTAACTCCTTGCTGAAATTAGGGACCGGACGTACACCATGGCTTCTCGCAGAGGCGTGAAAGTTTTGAATAATGCCAGAATAAACTTATAAGTTTTATTATAAACAAGAACTTAAAAAAAATTCTACCATGTTCAGTTACTCATTTTAAGTCGCCCTGGTTGGTTTTTTTTTTCAGAATATATTCAATGTACAGACTTTTTTGCCTTTACGATTTTATTATATGTATATATTATGATGCTTTGAGTCCTAAAGTACTTCAAATAAACGCGGGTATCTGACGGTGGCCGATTATCAGTCAAATTAGCTAGATTACATATGCTGCACGACGATGATGGGAAGCAATCCTACCTAGACCAGTATAAAATAGTGATTACAAAAAGCTTAAAATAATCACCGCTTAAATAAAAGTAAATAAAATAAAATTGCGCTGTCACTTGATCGATAGATACCTAATCGTAAAATAAGAGAGACCATATGTGTAAATCAAATACAACGATCTCCAAATCATTTGTTTCTGCAGTATATAAGACGACAAATAGCGCAAAAAACCTCTACAAATCCTTGAGGAACGCCGGGTTCGAATTCTCTTTGCTATATTATTTGAAAGCTCGCATGCCCTTTTACGGACTACAGTTTGAATGCCCTGCATTGTTCGGCGATACGCCCTGTCCCTTTGTGTCTACCCTTCGGTCTCCGAGAGTTCTAAACGTCGAAAGGACTTAAGTTAATGTCTGTGCAGAGTTGAAACTAAACATGTTGTTTGTTGTAAAGAACAAAATTGAACTTTGTTGTTTTCTTTTATCGCATCTTCGCACATTCTTTTGTCTCTAGGTGGATGTTTTCTTTAAATATTCAAGTCAATGTCTGGTCTAGACTGATATTTGAAATACTGTGATTGCTTTTTATGTCTTTGAAAATGGTAGAATTTCAAAAGTTTTGTTTTTTTAGTAGTTACAATGTTATTTAAGGTAAAATTTCAAGTTTCACGACCCAGTGGTCTGACCTGTGCCTTGATAAATCAGTGACTCTTATATACTTACATATATTTCATATGCTTCTTAATTTCCACATATTCCTATATATTAAGGCATTATAGCTACTACCAAATAAATATCATATTGCATACCAAAAAACGAAATCATTCCCCTACGCTTCCGCTGTTTCTGCGTACCCTAAGCTTTAAGATTGTTTGTCTACTATCGACAAATAAATTTCTACCTTCGCTTTAGTGATATGGAGTTCATAATGTCCTCGTGTTGGTATTGGTAGAATTAGCTTAAGTTTCACGTACACGTGTTTGAGCTTAACAATGGATTAGGGATTTTGAACTTCTATAGAGAATTTGCTGCCTATTTAAGTGGGTATTCTACGAAGTTATTATGGCATAAGTTTAAAACAAAGAGTTGAAAATATATTCTTAATAGTTTTGATTTGTGTGTTTAATTTTTTATTGTTTTGTTTCAGGTAAGTAAAACCGAAACAAACCTTGAACGGGACTGTACATTGCAAGTGAATGTTAAATTCTGGTAAGAATGTTATAAAGTTACAGGTTTTCCTTAAAATAAATTAGTAAGGAAGTAATTTGAACTTCATAAAACCTACACATGTACGGCTTTTAAAACGTAATGACGACCGACTGACGAAACGTTTATTGTTTTTTTTTTAAGTTTCGTTTAAAAAAAAGTAAAGGATCAGCAAAATGTAGTAGTAATTTTTCCTATGGATATTCCATATTTTTCATTTTTATAGACTCCATACCGAGATTGTAAACACGGCACATCTATTTGATCAAATTACCACTATAAACAGATTTTTCTCTCTCACGTTTTTTTTTGCTTATACACAATGTTAAAAAATATAATAGATGTTTTTCCCTACAATACATTACATAATTTTTACATAATGCTTGGTAGTTTTACATTTTATTATATGTATTTTAGATATTCGGCGGAAGATAGAAATACATAATAGACAAAAAAGCTTCGCTATAAATAAGAATATCCGTTTGACAGAACCCTAACCAGAGGTGTGTCTCCAACGAGTGTTAATTACAAAACTATTGTGATTTAGGCCATCGTAAGCCCGACCACACTTATCTGTCGCCTCTCATCGGTCGTCAATACCCGCAACAGACACACCTGACCTCCCAGCGATGTAATCTGCGTAATTATTGTAAATATACATTGTGCACGCGCAGCTATCAGCGTCATCTCATGTTTATGAGAGATGTAGGCGCCGGATAGAGTTTGACTTGCGCTGCAAGGGATAGGACATGGCGGTGGGATGTAAGACTGGATGAAATTGGGATATCAGCTCTTAACCTAAATCAGAGGTTCCTAGACTTTTTTCTCATAGACCACTTTCCAAATTTAGCTGGTTCCGGGCAACTAAATTTCTGCCATATTCCGAAAACTCCCTCAAAAAATGTGAATATTAGATCTTACTATGGAAATTTGCGTTGCGGCTGAGTTCCCCTGAGGGTCCACCTCTACCACTTTGGGAATTACTGCTCTAAATGCTACTTACAGTAGTGGTATCTTTAGAACCACAATTGGTATGCTTACTTGAAATGTAAAATAAATAAAAAAACGTCGTACTTCACAACGATAACTTAAAAATACTCATACAGAATTTTGTAAAAATCTCTCAAACACAACAAATTACTTAATTACGTAATCTTAACTTATACATTAAGTAAAAATATACAATTTTCTGTATACTAATAATCAAAAAAATTCATGGGAAGGGCCCTACAGATATAAGATCTCCAGCTCCAGATTATATAGTTAAGTTAAATATATTCGGTTCTTAGCACCCTGAACTTGATGATAACTATAATATTTGTCTAAGTGGATAAGGGGCAAACTGAACTTAGCATAATATTGCGTACTACAAGACTTCGGTACACTCACCTGAGTGTTGCTTGTTTTTGTGGTAATATAACTGAAATACAATTTCATATGAATGAAGTTATAAAAACGTGTCTTGCGAAATTTAAAATCGAAAATTACGACGAATCAAACGTCAAAAAACGCTTACATTCGCTTATAAATTGCGCAGCGTATAAGCTAGCTTCAAGCAAGGGTTATCCGCTCCTCCCATGACGAGCCCCGAAGATATTGTCCGCCAGATAAGCGCGTCTCCACCATGTTTAGAACTGTTTGCTTTGACGCGTTCGGAAATGTTCGATTATCTTTATTGCCGGAGGATGGAGCAGATGGTACGGCGGAGCCATGATGAGCAGGCGATGGAGGATTAGGCTTCCATACACGGAGTACTTCGTCACTATATTTATAAACGTCTATCTATCTATCTGAATATCTTTCAATGAAAACTTGAGAATTGTAACTTTTAGTTTTATTATTTAAGTCCCAAGTAGGTTATTTATAAATTATTACTGATAAAATTATTTTGTTAATTAAATATACAAAAAATTGAATTACACTTAACTAGTGAATGATTTGAAGCAATATTTATACAGAATGTTACAGAATAAATGTAGTAACCACGTAATATTTAAATACTGAACGCATGTTATGCAGACTTTTTTAAATTCCCCAAAAAATAACTTTTTATACAAATTGAAATACTTGGCACTGACTCTGTTAGATAAATTTATTTAATTTAAATTATATTTATTTTCTACGAGTTTCTTAAATTCACCATTTAAAGTTGTATAGTATTCGATTATGAAACCTTGTACCGCAGCCACTGCAGGAAATTTTGTAAATTTAAAATAACAATCTATATATCTATCATTCGCCCTTAAAAACATCCAGATGTTATAACTCCTACTGTTGGCAATAAACATGTCTGACAGTGAATTTGTGAAAAATAATTTAATCATCTGTCATATAAAATCTTCTTTACGAGCAAAGTGGAGCAGATGTATGGAAGTCACCTGCTCTTTGCTATGTATTATTTAATTAAAACCTGTCTCTATGTTGGAGAACGTAAGAATAACATTGGATTTGTGCAGATGTGCTTTAAAATTACTTACTGTTGGCAAAACCTTGAAATATACACCGAATCTCGTCATATGTTAGGCTAGCTTTTTTTCAAGGGATTGCAAATGAATTATTGGAGCCTATTCTGAAAGCTTAAAATCAAAATTTAGACCTTTCAATCAGCTATAAGTCTATTGTCTCTAAATCTCTAAATATCCAGATGTGTTTTATATAAATACAATCCAATATGTAAGCACAACATAATGTCGCCAGCCTAGAGTTCTCTATGTCACAAAATGTAAAAGTATGAGTGTATCCCTACTTCTATTTGTATTTCTGAGTACTAAATCCACCTCTAAATCTATTTAAATAATTACTTTACTTCGGTATTCTTCTATCAAAAATAAAATCCTCCTCCTCACTTCTATAAATGAACTACTACTAGGTATCTTTTGTAGTAAAAATAATAACCATCATTAGAAAAGAGCCTGAAACAAATTTCTCTGCTTAGGAGATTACCTCGAGACATATAAAATGTCTATTACTGCCTCCCTTAGTTTGTAACAAGTACCTAATGCCAAGTAATCCCGGCCAATCTCTTATAAAAAGGAAATGCTTCCTTAGGTCCCGGAGCACATTCGTAATCTACTGCGCTAGTGTCCGAACAACGGTTCTGTTCCGGCTTTCGGCGAAAATTGGCATGAAACTATTGATCGGGGTTCATTGTGTTCCTATATCATAAATTTAACTCAATTATGTACCTAATGGTGTTCTAAAAAGAGTGGTATTTACGCAAATATCTATACTTATAAATACATATGATTCATAATAATATTACAAAAAACATTTATTACATTTCGTAACTGTTTTCCACCGTTTTGGCGAAGGCCTTACTCGACTTTTCTCTCGCTATGTGTCTTTAAAGGTATCCAATCTAGCGCATCCTACCATCGTTTTTATATGAAGGGTCAGGGGAATAACGATAAAAGGCTAAAACAGTAAAGTCCATCTTAAAATAACGGTGATCTAGCGAGTGTATTTAAACTCTATTGATTTCCGATTTTGTGACTATATAAATTAAACTCTTAGCATTTGTGACATTAACTTTGTCACTTTAAAATCATGTACCCAGGTACATCATGTATCCAGGTACATCATGTACCCAGGTACATCATGTACCCAAAATAAAAATTAAGAAGAGCTTAGTTTCGGCTATCGTACCGAAGTTTCAGTTTCGACCAGAGAAAAAACATCTTTTCGGTCTGACACTAACTGCGCTGCCTACCACATTGCGCTGTAATGTATGAAAAGATGTCTAAATGGGGCTCCCGGCTCCGAGCATTGTCTGCAGATATTAGACTGACCCACTGTGCAAAAAATAGCTTCTTGTCCTCAGTGATTAACGTCCCGAGATAGTGGAAAAAATATTATTTTCTCGGCGATATTACATTTCTTATCTTCGACCACAGTCCACTTCACTAGGTACTTATAGCTTAGTATAGTTGCTTTTAGATGTACATCAGAAAGAAGTTCAACTAATATTATAAACTAGATATGCCCGCGGCTCCGCTCACTTTGACTATAGAATTATTTATTCCCTATGTTACCTCACGTAACAAAATATGTACTTAATACCTGACCAGCGGCTTAATAATTATGTTCTCTGGTTATACGTACTAAATGGATACCCATACATCGGTGTAAAAAACACGCAAATAAGTGACGTTGAAATTGCGTTTTATAATAATCTAGGAAAGGGAAGGAATGGGAAAGTTTAAACCACCTTACCTGTCAGAACACTCAACTGTGTAAAATACGCTGGCTATTTTAACTACTTTGTTGGCCACCGAAGCGGGCGAAGGGCCACTTTGCGACATTAGGTTGCGCAAAGGGACGATACGTCGTCTCTGCCTACCCCTCTGGGACCAAGGCGTGAGCATTATGTATGTATGTTGGCCACCGGTCTTAAAGACTACCACCATTCAAAGTATTCAATCATTTGTAACAGGATTTAAGGTTTAGGTAATGAATTTATGTGCACCAACTTTCTGAATGCTTCAAAATTGCACTCTGAAACTTGTTACACATGAATTATGTGTAATCAAGCCGTGAGCGACAACCTTAGTAGTAACAAACTGTGAACTGTATAAGGTAGGCTGGCTATTTTAACTAGTTGCCGACATCCTCCCTACTAATATTATAACTGCAAAAATTTTGGATATTTGGATGTTTGGATGTTTGTTACTCAATCACGCTTCAACCACTGGACGGATCGTGATAAAACTTGGCACACATGTACTTTAGGTCCTGGAATAGGACATAGGATAGTTTTTATCCCGAAAAACATCACATTCCTACGGGAAATACATAATAATTTGTGATATTAAGTGGTCCACGCGGACGAAGTCGCGGGCAACAGCTAGTATTGTTTATAAATGTTAGTAGTATGATAATTTTCGCCTTTATCTTTGAGGTCACCAGATACAGTTAAAGATACTTAATAGTTAATTAAGCATTCTGGTATTCCCAAGTGAAAATGCAAATGCATCAGCCAAGAGGTACTGTTTATAGACATGAGTACCTGCTCCTTATTTTAACACCACGGAGAATGCATGTGAATTTTAAGTTTACGATCCAATGTTACCAATAAAAGTTGGTACTTTACGATTACAAACCAGCATTTTGTGATCATAATCGTAAAGTGATGTCTTATTTATTGAACTTTAAGTATTTTTAACGAAGGGTTTAAACTCCCATCTGCCCCAAAAACAGCTAATTGACGTCTTCATTACATCTCTATAAATAGTTTACATCATTATTTAATTAAGGCCTACAGCGAAACGCTACTATAAATGCCGTATTTAATTTCTAAAAAAATCGGTTACAGCGTTTCTTATCTTCGAAAAGTTTAATTATATAAAATACATTATGCCTTTTATGTAAACTCGATGTGTTCCGAAGCAATTATTTTTAAGAAATAAATTATACCCCGCCGAGTAAGATGTCTGTCATGTCATGAACGTGAGTGACTTTATTATCACTTAATTTAAGTTTTCCGATTTCTCTTGCAGATTCTTCTGATTTACTGAAACGAATAATGACGGTATAACGTTCAAACTAACTAGGCCATAAATGCAACAGACCGGTGACGGGCCACCACCATCGTAGTAGTAGATCTCACGGACAAGATCTACTACTGCGATGACCAATATTGTTTTTTTTTTATGTCTAAGTAAATCTTACAGCACATAATTTCTTTTTTAGATAATTTTGCTTAAAATAATGTAGACCAATAACAAGATTTGACATTCAAAAATAATTACGACAATAACAACAACTAATTCAATTACTATATGAGAAAGAAAAAAATACAATACGGAACGACAATACAAAAACAATGAAGTGTATATTAATAAAAGGGGGGACGGAAATACAAAATGGCTTTTTAGCAGACTGATATTAGCAGAAATGCTTACGGTGTAACACTTGGATGAGATATTTTTTTACATATTCAAAAACACAATGGTTAACGTTTAACGTAAAGGCAATAAACTACCTAAAGATTTTATTATTTAAAATTACATACATTTTCTGTCTTCAGTCACTAAATTATAGAGCATTTTAGTCTCTCCATAACATTCCTTAAAGCCGTGCAAAATTGCGGCCATAACGTAAGAAAAATGTCTTGTGAATTGGTGAATATCCTAAACGCGTTTAAACGCTAAAAATTGCTTTTGATTGAATAATGTAATATATGTACTGGTATAATAAAATAAACCACCGACATATACTTATAACTAAAGGTTATCTTGAATTAAATTTATAACAACATCTCTAATTCTACCATGTTTAAGATACACTTAATAAAATAAATATTGATGTTGATCCCTTAATACTTTAAGTTCAGTAATGATCAGTGTGTGTTGGCGGTTGGCAGCCATGATAGGACGCAGACGTCTGAAGACGTGGCTCGTGATTTACGTTCCCATTTGAGTTACGACGACGAAAGCAGGGCACGAGTGCTGATGCTTCTTTAGAAATCTCAGTAACAACGGCGGTTATGAAAGACAATCAAATCAGTAGCGGTTACCTACTTACTTTATTTATCCTTAGCTCAGCGAAGTTGAACTTGCCATCTGCAACCAGAACACACCACTGCTTCCATACTATACGAATGACCTTCTCAGGCAATTCTTCGTACGCATTGGGTGTGACCGAACCTTTTCTTTTATAGTGAATGATTATTCTGAAGATGAGTAAAATTGCACAAAAATTGCAAATCAAATCCTGTATCTGCGTCTGGACCTGCACACAAACTTACAAGGAAGACAAATAACTTTCTGAAAATGTTCTCAATCAAGATTAAGGAACCTTCGCTAGAACGCTAGTTCTATAACCAAAAAATACAGAAATAGAAGTGTTCGAGTTCAATACAATAGTTTAGCAATCAAATATAAAGAAACATAAATGAATTAATTTGGAGACTTAAAGCAAATTAAGGTTTTGACAATTCTAATCACCACTCCATTAATAATTCCTCTGGCCTGTTTACATACAACATGCGCTATCTCAAACAAAGCTATACTTTGACATTTTAATTGATCAATCTATCAATCAATATGATTGAACCCTTACTGTTGCATAGCTCATTGACCTCAATTAAAATCTATGAGATATCGACAAGGACTCCTTTATTTGATGGTGACCTTGTGATAAATGGAATATCCGGTTGATAAGCCTTATCAATAATATATCATAATAAATTGTATGCTTAAGAGATAAAATAATAAAAAATTCAAACCTAAAACATTTCATTTGATAGAAGGTTGTCTTTAAATTTGATGAAAATAGAAAACTGAAAAGTTAGCATGAAAGTTCAGGAATATATTATCAACAGAAGAACACCAAGATGCAGTTAGTAGAAAATAACCAGAAGGTAAATAACCTAAGAAAAGAAATGGAGTGTTTTTAAAAAGAGTACCATTATAACAGTCGCTTGGTGTGGATCATTTATTAATTATCGCATTACAATATATTTTTCTATTTATAAAATGAAATAAAAAATATTATAAATGCGAAAGTTTGGATATTTGGATGTTTGTTGCTCAATTACGCTTCAACCACTGGACGGATCAAGATGAAACTTGGCACACATGTAGGTTAGGTCCTGGAATAGGACATAGGATAGTTTTTATCCCGAAAAAACATCCCATTCCTACGAGAAATACATAATAATTTGTCATGTTAAATTTTCCACGCGGACGAAGTCGCGGGCAACAGCTAGTTACAATATTTTTCTATTTATAAAATTTAAAAAAAAATTATTTTAATATAATGTCACGAAACATTTCGAAAAGGTTAATCTTCTCTTGAACTGTGTTGCCAGTTCTATCCTATAAGCGACTCAACCTACTTATGGACATCTGACAAGAAAAACTTTTCTCGCCCAATTTGCGACACACACTGTTCATTTCGCGTGACAAACACAATTTTCTTTCCACGTTCGCATTATTCTAAAATCAAATAAACAAATATTGACAAAAGGCAAAGCCGATCGATTTGGCAGATGTCGTAGGTTTTGAACACACCCTCCTATATATATAATTTAATGTCGAAGGGGGAATCACAATAGCTATAGAGTATCGATTCTTTATGCCCGAAGGGAAACCGTAGTCTTAAACCGACCGTAGGCGAAAAGAAGTCAGTAAAGTGAAATACTCGTACATCGTAAACAAAGTGACGGTTTACCTGAAGTAACTGAGCAAGGATTTTTTTCTCTGAAATGTCCACTATTTTCCCATCAACTACTCGGTGGAACTTTGACATATCTTATAAATAAAATCGTAAACTTCGCGTGTCTGTACATTGGAGATATTTGCAAAAAAAATATTGGGGGGTCTAAGTATAAGCAACAGAACACATTTCGATCATTTTTGAAATTTTTGTCTGTTTGTCTGTTTATCTGTTTATCTGTTTGTCTGTTTGTCGGTTTGTCTGTTTGTCTGTGAGTTTGTGCACGCATCACTTAAAAACGACTGAACGGACTTTGATGGACTTTTCACAGAAACATGGGGTTTAATTTGGTGTAACATATAGGCTTTATTTCATTGCAATCGGTGCAGTCAATCAAAAGTTATGCGAATTTATAGTTTCCGAAAACTTGCATTCACTGCGACGAATGTAGTAGGGTGTAAATGTTCGACTGAATTCGTGAGCGGTAGCGGGAGCGGGTATGGTACCAGTGTAATTTGAGTGTTTGAACTTTTGACTGAGTTACCCGATTGCGATGAATTTGTGGTATACGTATGCAACATAGTAATGTTGGTCGGAATTTGGATTTCGATGGATTAGTTACGAGGACTACATTTGGAGAGACGAGGGAAAGAGGTTTGGGGGGTGGGTTGAGGGGAGAGCTGAGGGGAGGTTTGAGAGGAGGGACCTGGACCTGGACCTGGACCTGGACGTGGATCTGGCCCTGGGCCTGGGTCTGGACCTGGATCTGGACCTGGACCTGGACCTGGACCTGGACCTGAATCTGGAGTGGGATAGGGAACGAAAGTGGGAATGGGAGCGGATCCTGTAGTCCACGCGAGCGGAGCCGCGGGCACAGCTAGTATGTTCAATATTCAGCTCAATCGATCCAGTGGTTACCGAGGACAGGCAGATGGATTACAAAGCTTCACTATAAGAGTTTTTGTTTTGACGGAACCATAAAAAGTCCCACACTACGTTTTCTAGTACGTCCCGGTCTTGCGTGCTAGGCCTTTTCTATTTGACTATCAGATCTGTGGGTAAATATGGTCCAGAGTCATTTCCAAATCGTGATGAATAATATTGATGACATACCTTTGTTAACTCTTCATTGGAAGACTAACTATACGCAGACCTAAGTTTTAGTATTTACTACAGTCTCAACTGAACACAATAATGGAAATAGTTTAATGAATTCGTCTACAATCATCACGTTTCCGCATCTGCCTCATTGTTTCCGACCCCATCATAATTCTAATTAAAGAACGAAACTAGAGGTGAACCTTTACTGTTATATTCTCGGAACAGTTCTCTTGTTCACTCACTTGATGAGCTTAGGGGTGATAACGTGATGATACTCTATGTAATTGGGTTACATGTAATTTGTTACTCAGAGTGGATAGAAAAGAAAACAAAATCGCAGAAAAGTCCGGGAGTAGCATATATTATGTTTTATATCTCTTGCATTCAAGTCAATGTAAGGGACAAATGATTGAGTAAGTTGATTATTTTTGTCGTTATTATTATAATGTCTTTAATAATAGCTACTTCATCTCCTAACAATACAGTAAAGGAATACATCGCTATAATAAAACGTCACGGATGCAACGTATAAATACTAGCTAGTACGAGTATCTGCTATCGTCCCAACCCCACCTCTAAACGAAGTAGTTTCTGAAGGAATAGGAATGTTGAATAACTAATGGATTTAGGGAAACCATTGGCAACGTTCGAGTTGACTGATTGATCGTTGTCGGTTGTTGTCTGGGATTCCATTCAGAGTCGGTCTGCCGAAATGAGCATCATGTTATCTTCTCATTTAATCGGCCGCACCTGACGGGATGCTCAGTTGCTGCGTAATGATGGATCCAGTTTCGGAAACCATTTTAATTAGTGCGGGTGTAATTTGATTAAGGCGTTTAAAACAATTTGCTGGTATTTAGTTGTTTTAATTGTTATGGAAAGGGTGACTTTTGTTACTGTTTGCTTTTTATTGTCAAACAGGTCTGTCTGCCTGGCGTGGTGATTATGGCAAATCCCCCAATAGATAGCCTAATAAAAGTGACATTATATTGGAGAGTCTAGTATTCAGCAGTGGAAATATTTCGGCCGGTGATGTTGGTGTCTGCATAACACAAATAACGTAAATCTTATAAAAAAAAAGTTGAATTAAGGAGCCCATTCAAGAGCTTCAAAAGTTTATTCAAACTCATATTGTCAACAATCAACAAGAAATATCATCTCCAGAGGTAGAAAATATTTCTTGATTCACAATAGAAAGTTATGTAAGTGTATTTTCCGTAATTTTTCATTCAGCTCAGTGTGCCACAGAAATCCCTCGGGTTTACTTTTACTTAGCGAAACCTTATTTAAAATAAACAGGGTGGTGTAAACGGGCGACGTGCCTCAAATTCTGAACACCGATAAAGCTGTATTATTTTCGCTGGCAATCATTGAACGGCGCCTAAAAATGTTAAGTTCTCCTGCCTGATCAACCCTTTTTTTCAGATTCCAAAATTGAATAAAAGAGAGTATTAGTTATTATAATAATTGACTATTTTAACTTTTTAAATAATATAAGGACGGGTCAGATTCTGTAGCCGCAAAGTTAAAAATGTTACAGCACTAAAATCCCTATCACATAATATTTTAAGTGCTGAACAGTCCCTCCACGTCATATGGCCTTGCGACGTCATATAGGCCGAATCTCGGGGGATGTGCCTGGTACTTGCTTAGGTGCGCTTTGTCAGAGCACCCTGCTTGATTCCCCTACAAATGAAACAGCACTGTACATTGTACTTTTTACAGTAACTCTCCCACTAATTTAAGTGCTGTCAAATTTTAAATTTGTGCTTTCAGAATTGGATCTAATTCCCCCTTACCCCTTCAATTGTTTGGTATATGAGTAAGTTTCGTTAAATATAGCGCAAGCGAAATAAATATTAGAATATTTTAAATTTGAATAAAATTGATCTTATATGATAATTTTACCATTGGTCGAGACGTTATTGCTCAATTAATTATTTTGTCTGCTTAGGTAGATGATCATTTTAATCATATTCAAAATCAATTATAATTTCTCAGGTGTTTGTCATGCCTTGCAGGCATATTTGAAATGCTATAAGCGATAAATCATAATGGCGAATTTATGCCAATTCTATTTAAAGTTACAATCATTTGGCCTTGTTGCCGACATGTATACAGATAGTATTCAATGTCTTTCAACAATATAACTATCACAATTAGATCCGAGACATTTTACAATCAAAGAGGTCGCTGCATACACAAAGTATCTCTACTTACAATCTTTTTCGCAATTTATTCGATGTTAATAATAATTTATTTGCGGTTTATCGAAACGAAAGGTGAATATAAAAACATTATTGCCAGCAGTAAAATAAAAGACTGCATGTTATTTTTTTACCACACACATTTTCACTCCTACGCAGTTTAGTTTCGTCAAGAGAGAGCCTTTGTGTCCGTTATAAAAGAATCTTAGAACCTTCCCGTTTTACTTGTCTTTTGTTTTGAGACAAAAGCTTGTAAAGGACATCGTGATATACATACATACATACCTATGCATAGGTAGCCACTTAAACAACACCATTCTTTTAAAATTATGCTTAAAATGTGTAAGATGCTACGGCAGAAATTATAAATAGCAGGATGTTTTAACATTTTTGCGATTCTTTATTTTACGGTAAAATATATTACTACGGAGTAAAATGTAGTAAAACCATCCGTGTGGTTTCCAGTTCAGAATAGGGCAACCCCCAGTCTTCCCGTGGGTGTCGTCAAGACGGGAGCAGAATTAATTTCAATGAATTTATCGTTCCAAATTAAGCGTCCCATATTTTCGATCATTATGACTATAAACGCTATAAAGTATCTTTTTCTCAAGCACTTTTTATTTATTTATTTTGTAGTCCATGCGAGCGGAACCGCGGGCACAGTTAGTCTATAAATAATATTTAAAAATTTTTTTTTTGTTAAATGTTGTATTGTAATGTCTGATATAAGAAGGTAGTAAGTAATATCTCAACAAAATGCGATTGCAGTGAGGAATGCACAAAATCTTACGCTACTGCTTTTAACAATGCGCGAACTCGAAACAATGCCATAAATGACCGCCTACCACTTACCACCAGATCTGCGTCCGAATCCGGCTTTACGGCTATTTTATACGCGAAATCTTTAATTTAACGACTCACTTTACGATAATACAGACATTGTGAAAACCAATTTATGGGAGCAGTGATCGTTCAAGCCTTTCTGTTTTGCAAATATTTAGTTGACTATTAAGATGTTAAATGACTTCATTGTTACAATATTCATAATTTAGTCGAATTCAAATTTAATCTTCTTGATTTAGTTTGATAATGTTCATTATAAAGTATATTAGATACTTTTAATTTGTATTGGTCTTTCGCCCAACATACATCTGAGCATCAATGTGCAGTTAGAGGCTAGCTAAAGCTGGGCTACCCTAAACTAAATTTAACATGAACTCTATGGCATTAAAGGATTATTCTATTCTATTACAAACAACAAATAGAACATTCAGAACAAATTCAACTTTTACAAAGAAAAATGTAAAATTGTTTGGGGATGTAGAGGAAATTTGAACTATGTGAAGAGATGTCACGCACAACTTAAATTCATATCAGTAACCAAAACTATTTCACGAACTATTCAAACTGGCTATTCTCGGTAAACCTTTCGACGCAAGCGCAGGTAGTGCATCCCACACGGGCGTCGCGTCGGCGCCGGCGCGGATTGCGCTACCAGCCGATAGGTAAATGCGTTTGTTTTGATCTGGAACTGCTCTAAATGGCCATTAAACCAGATTGATCTGGTTAAGTATTTGAATAATCTGCATTTAATTGTCGTTAAGAAATACAACAGTTTAAAGAGGCGTGAAAGATTAACGATTCATATTTAATCCTTAGTTACAACTGATAAACTAAAACTAGGTATATTTCTCTACAAATCTGTTTGTTGTCATTTAAATCCAGTGGAAACTATTTTGTTTCCAATTATGTTTACATTTTTGTTCACTTTTGTAATTAATAAACTTATATTTGTGCCTTTTCTAATGACGTTATAATTTTTTTACAAAAAATTATGTACTTTTACATGCATCTGACACAGAAATCAGTTCACGTCAAAAGTGAACGTTTGTTGTATTAGGTTTTTCTTCTCACACTCATTCCCGAAAGTATGGTCGCTTTTTGCCAGCTTCGAGATCGTTTTGTTATTTTGTTTACACCGATAGCGTAACAATAGTGCCTGAATTATTTTTTAAATCAAATTCTAATTCTACGTGCATCAATTTAACTACCGACGTGTTTTAACTTCCTACTGTCTCGTGTACCACTGCCTAGTTAGCGGTAACAAGAGTCGCGACGACCGACAGTCGCCATACTTCTCACGACGCCAAATCAATCATACAGCGAGGTGCACGCTAGGGTGACCATCTTGGTCGCTTTTTTCATTTGTTTCTTGCTTTAATTTTCTTTGTTTTGTTCTTGGTGACGATTTTGCTTTTTACTTTGTTCATTAACTATAACACCTACTCTAGTCTTAATACTGGTAGAAATCTGTTTTTAGATAAGGTCAGCTTTTGGTCCTTTATTTAGGTATTTACACGTTTCTATTACATAATTACATACACAGTACATACATTTTTGTGTTGTAAATTTTGGTTAAATAAAGTTGCGTTTAAGTACATACCTGATGATCAAACAAGCTAACCTGTCTAGCTTATGTGTCTTTATGTAATTGTATTTTTAAATTTATGTTTTATTAATTGTATGATGTGATGACCTAATAAATATATGCCGATGTCTATGTGTGGTTCGATTATCATTGTAGTAAGTTATTCGATGATCATAACAAATCACCAACTCATCTTGGACCCAGTTGAGTATCATACCCGGTATAGGTGTGATACTTTTAAACAAATTGTTAGACAAATCCGCGCGCGGGACAGGTGAGAATATGGGGATATGAGTTTGTTTTTGCGATGAATATAGTGGCGTTGTTGCCTGAAAAGTCGAGACTTGACTTCATATGTGATCATCCAATAACATAATGCAACATAATAAATAAACTCTTGGAGTGGAAGTTGCAACATGGCCACACTTGCGCGCGCGCACGAGGCGCCCTCAATAACCTGCCAATAGCCGCCGATAATTGTGCGCCGGAGACTTTTAATTGACGCCTTCTAGTTTAATAACTTAAAACACACGTGATTGCACTAACGAGCATAAATAGGTAGTGTTAACGAAAACTGTGCATATCTTATAAACAAAAGCTTTTCAACTATGGCGCATGTGGTGGCAGGGCTTGTCTGGGTCTGTCGCCTAGTTTTTATAGCGTCGTCGTTCTTTAGGCGCCGTTTCAAGTTACAAAATCAAAATATTTATTTTCAAAATTAGAATACATTATTCTCTTTTTGACGTCAAATTCTGCCTAAACCTACTCCACTTCCACCTGTATAACCGAGGGGAAGAAGTGGCAACAAACCCAACGGCACAGGGCCCTACCTTTGATTTATCTTATTCATTACAATCATTAAGTCTACCTATGCTGAGCCATCAAGCACTCCATGGACTTTTATCATTTAAGTAGTCATCTAACTTATAGTAGGCTTTTTTGCACAGATTAACTTTTATAGAAGATTTAAATTTTTGTTCAGATAAGTTAATATTTTCATTCAGAACCTTATTGTAGTAACGCACGCACAGCCCCACAAAAGAATTATTGATCTTAGACAATCTAGAATGATGTTTTTGAATTTTATTATTATTTCTAAGATTTAAATTATGCCTCTCATTATTTAAGTTGAGTAAAGAAAGGTTCTGTCTAACGAACATAATGTTAGCGTATATGTTCAATACATATTCGCTGGCACTGTCATTATATTTATTTCCTTAAATAATTCTCTTAGAGAATCACGACTACGAAGCCCATAAATAGATCTTATTACTCTTTTTTGTAAAACGTAACTAAATGTAGATATGCCTCTATGAATTGTACTTACTTTTTCATAAGCACTCTACATAATCTACCTCTGGTTCTACACATCCACACCCTACCTGCCAGTCGTTTTGCGTAGATACGAGTAGTCGCTCCATTTAGCCGGGAGGCGTTTCTCACTACGTTTCTCGTGGTCGTAAGGCTGTGCCGTGTAAAATTAAATGGCTTTTTAAACTTAAAAAATACTGCACGAATAGTTGAACGGCTCTGGATTTACTATAAAAGCAGTTATTATCCAATTTGATAACAAGTTTCATCCTTTTTGTACAAAAATCGTTCGTTATAAATTACCATAAACTGGTCCAAGTGGGCTGACATTACACTTTAAGGGCCCGGAGGCCCAAGTGGAGCTTGCACACATAAAAAAATCTACTTTTACAGTCTTTTATTCTCGTCGAACTGACCGAGTCATTTCGAAGCAATAAAACCTTTATATATCGGCATTTCTCCATTTTCTTACCGACTTGGCCCATTGCCTTGCTACCTACTACTTAGATGGAATGCCGAATCGTAAATTATTATAATGTTAACGTTCTTTAGAGGTTTGTGAAGTACACCCGCGTTTTTTAAATCTTTATTAGGAGTAGTGGTTTTGTCCTCTGTATGTCACTCCTATAAGAAATCTACAGTAGACCTCGCTTCGGACACATTCCATGAAAACATGATGTACATCCTCTATGACATCATGTTAACGTTCTTTAGAGGTTTGTGAAAGACTCCCGTGATTGATGGTTTTTTTTTACCTGTAAGGGGGACTAACAACATCTGTGTTTGCTCTACATATCAACCACACAACTGTGCACCTCACTAGCTAACAAACAAGTATCACATTCACATAATATGTGCCAAAAATTAAACACACCGGCGCCGGCGGTGTCAGCAGCGGCACCGACCGTCGCGAAACCCAAAAATTATGCACATGCGCAGCGTTAAGGAATGGCCAACAGTGGACGTTGAAATGCTAATGCTTACGTGACGTGTCAGAATGAACTATAAATAAAATCGTAAATGTATGATGTGCGAGTCACGTCAATATTTTTAAATCCAAAAAAATTTAAATTACCAGCCAAGGACATTTCTGGTCATGAACCAGGTAATTTTACGTAATTATAGTTAATATGTACCAAATGTCAGCTCAATTTGTCTAGTAGTTTTCGAGTTATCCGACGGACAGACGGACAGCTTAAGAAGTTGCGCTAGGATGGTCGAAGGGTATCTGTTTTTACAGAACCCTAAAAACTCCCGCGCAGTTGTAAAAGCCACCTGCGAAACAAAATCCGATGTACACGGCTGAACTAAACGTTAAATGTGCGTGTTTCTAAACTGATTTTCTTAGAACACAGCGAGAGTGGGACGATAGTTCGCCGTTTATATCGCTTTAAATCGCCTCACGTAATGTAACCCCATCACATTAGAACGTTACACACAATGAGATCTGGTCTGTCTGATGGATTTGGTTTGGTCTATTGTCGTCAGCTATACACATTCCCATCGACCGTATGGCTCGGTCGTCAAGGTATAAAAATAATTCAGGCCCTCAGCAGTACTCTGTTCCTTCGAGTCACCCTATTTGTGAAATGATATTTGCCGTGTTGCCTTTGCCCGGTTTTTAAAAAGTTTTTGGTTGAATGTTTACTTTTACTTCCCAGTGTCAATAATTTATCATATTCAGACATCTGACATCTTAGCAAATGTCATTCAAAATTTTTAGGAACTTGTTATACGAGTAACATAATGGCAAAACATCATATAGCGAAACTTTTTGTCCGTTTGCCGGTCTGTCCGGCGGATAACTCGACCGACTCCACTACTGGACCGACTGAGCTGAAATTTATAACACAAAAATTAAGGAAACGGCAGGAAACATTTTCTTGTCCTAGTTATTTAATGAAAAGTAAAAAAATTGCGGAATTAGCACATTGTGTACACTTTACTGACTCGAATAGATAAATCAGACTAAAGAAATGTTCATACCCAACCGTCTTCTCCGTCAGTCGTATCGTGTGTATAGCCCCCTAAAAGTACGGCCGGGTTACGTTTACAACTATCAAAATCGGACTAAACTTTTCTAAATGAGGACGTGACTCCAATGTTTAAAGTTGGGGATTATATTGTTCACATGCAAACCGGCTGTTAGTGGCATCTGTTTGTTACGTGGAATGTTTTTAAGTTAGTACACAGATTAAACTAAATCAGTAACAGCGCTGGTATTTTCGGTTACCGAAACGATAGTTAGGTACGCTTTGAAACATGTGAAAAATGATTCTAGAGCTCATAATATGATGCACTCCATCTAATTATCACCCAGCATCATATTGTCGTCTCTAGAATTGAAAAAAAAAACAATGTAGTTTACAGATTTTTTTGTTTTACAAGCTTAAAATTTCTTCAGATTTTCCTATGAAAGTGTCCGGTCCGTGCTGACACTCGGTAGCGGCCCGTACAACTTTACTTATACTTTTTGGTGGGCGTCTGGGGCCTTCATGGGGCGCGATATATATCTTGGTGTTGTATTATTTGGGGGTCATTATGAACATTCACGCAGACGCAGGAACACTTCCTTCTGGGGATTTGTAAAAGAGGGCGTCCGCGTGTCCGCATCACTGTTCTATGATTTGTATGAATAAGTAACTTACCCGGTTATTTTTATTACAAATACTACACAAGTAAATCTGATAGTAATATACAATTATATTGGATGTTAATTGTAACTCTAGAGTCTTAACTTTAATTAAAATTAAATTTATTCTTTAAGTATTCGCTATTTGACTACGAAACTATTGTTTTTGAAAAATATGACACTTGTGCTGTTTCACAATCACATCATTTAAGTTATACTAAGTTTTTTAGTGTCCTATACTGAATGTATCAGACTGTTTCATAAAGCTAAGATACCAGCAAACGTCACAGCAGTAATGTTTCTTCCTCAAACTGCTAAAAATCAGGTACCTATCTCAGAAGCACCTTACAAATCAGTGTAACATTTCCACTTAGCTTCCTCCAGTGCTGACAAGCTCACAATCACAATAGCTGTGAGATCGACAGCCCTCAGTGCGATGTGTAGGCAGTGCATTCCGACAGTGTCGTGGGCCCAAACGACATCTGGACATTCCGGACGGAGGTCGGTCGGTGTCGAAACGTTTTATTAGGCGCCCGACATAACTTCCTTGAGCGCTGGAATTTGAATCTCTTTGTTGTTTATGAATGATGATACTATTTCTGTCAACAATCAACCTGTTGACAGAAATCATGTCATTCTGACAGGATTCTTATGCAGTTGATAATAGTTCCAATTAAGGTTCCAATTAATCAATACTGTTACAAATCTTATTGATATTTTTACATCAAAATCTGTTAAAAAATAATTACCTTTTTTTATTGTTGATGGGCTTGCGCTTGACCTCAGTCTCATCTGATGGTAAGTGATGAATACGTGCGCCTAAGGTAGAGCGCGCTTACCCAGAACATGCCTCTTCACTCTTTCTTTAAAAAGATCCAAATTGTACTTGTCTGGAAAACCTAAGCTGGCAGGGAGTTCCATTCCTTAGCAGATCGCATTATGTAAGAGGAAGCAAAACTAAGTAAGAATAATGCTTTAGATTTTATATATTTAACTTTCTATAGCACACACGCAAAAAATCATAACAAAGAATAAAAAAGAAGAAAAAAAGCTTGACAAGAGACTTGAAATGCACAAGTATTTTCTTACAAAAGAGATATTAGATAGATTATTTCAAACCCAGTCTTGTATTTTTCAGTCTCTAATGTATATCGCAATGACCGTTCTTA
The DNA here is from genome assembly GCA_947086405.1 of Esperia sulphurella. Classification (NCBI taxonomy): domain Eukaryota; kingdom Metazoa; phylum Arthropoda; class Insecta; order Lepidoptera; family Oecophoridae; genus Esperia; species Esperia sulphurella. Next base: position 12,130,802 of record OX352267.1, read on the forward strand.
CTTGGTATAGCCGGAAATAGGATAAGTACCAACAGAAAGTACATTCCAAAATCTCGTTACACCTACATTGTTGCGAAAAGTCACCCAAGCAAAACTGTCACAACAAATCTCTCGCCTCGAAATATGGCGCACGGCAAACAAAGGGAAAGTGTATTCTTAGTAAACCACCTACCTGTTGTTATCGCAATCCTTTTTTTATTTGCCTCCTCTTTCTTTCGAGGAAATGCCGATTTCTTTTTCATAACAATGTCACGGCTGTTAGATAAAATGCGGTTAGAATACTTCCGCTGCCTGTTGTGGCTTTGGAAATGTAAAAATAGTTCGTAATACAAGCGTGAACCTAAAATGTTTTCCTTCTGTGTTGGCCGACACAGCTAATGGTGTTCTTTGAGTAACTAAATTTCTAATCTGCAGTGAAAACCACAACGCAAATAAGCTCGTAGTACTAGAGGCGAGCTTATTTATGATTAGTCCAACTGCCTTCAAAAATCCAAAGTAGTTTTTTTTTGACATATATGACGTTTACTAAATAAACACAATTGCATACAACTTAACTAACTTTTCTAAATTCTCCAATCAAACAATAACTTTTACTTTTATTGCATCGAAATTCCTCGGACTTTAAGGCGCAAAAACAGCGTCCACAACTTTGTTTGGCGTACAACGATGGGACAGCGGATAGCCCCGACGCCGAGATGCCGGCAGATAGCCAGTTCGAGTCTCGGCCCCAGCAAATATTTCCGCCTAATTACCAACGCTTAATGCAGTGAATTTTAAAACAGGATTAAGATAAGCGCACTTGTAAATTTAGTCCCACATTTTTTTTACTTAAGTTTATTTAACATTAAGTTAAGCTTAATCTTTTATGTGCCATTTTTCACGGTAATACCAAACGCGTAGGTAATTTGCTTGTGAATGACTCAATTAAGACAAAAAATATCATAACTCAGCAATTAATTACTATTGGAGTCTATTAATGTTTAAATATCTTTTAAATTGTAATTCTATTCATAAAACTATACATTAATATAATAAAGAGATAATGTCTGTAAGTTTGTTGACGTGATTTACGAAGCAGAACTTATTGAAAAAATAAATTTCAGTGTGGGATGGAATGCAATTTGTATCCCGGGAGATTACTGGATTCCGACCAACAAATCGTCTAATGGTGGGGAACATCATCATATCAGCTCTTAAACGCCCACTGCTGGACATAGGCCTTCCCCAATCAACACCACTACACCTGATCCTCCGCCCTCAGCATCCTCCGTTGCTGATCGGTGTGAGCAAAAATCGAGTCTTTCATAAATGTATTTAAATATTAATGTAATTTAAACTGCAACCTTCGCCAGTTATTGTATAGCCGGCAATCTCAACAGCTGTTCTCACCACGCATTAAATTAAAACGACGATCACGATATTGTATTTAGCCATCTTTGTCTGACCTTGCGAATGTACACTACAATGAACAATATGAGCTTTACTCACGGCAACTAACTCCTTTTTTTATTGTTTCCAGGTAAGTTTATCTTTTTCTGCAAACGTAAGTACACATTGCGTTTTGAGAAATATATATTTTGCAAACTGACGAACGAAACTGACCTCCGTGGCGGAACGGGTAGCTCTCGGTCTGCCACGCCGGAGGTTGCGGGTTCGAATCCCGCTAGGGGCAAATGTTCATATGATGAATATGAATGTTGGACTTGGGGTCTTAGATGTTTATATATTTATTTAAGTATGTTTATCCGTTATCTAGTAACCATAGCACAGGCTCTGCCTAATTTAGGACTGGATAATTGGTGTGAATGTCTGGGATATTTATATTTATTTATATTTATATTTAAACCGGTTGCGGTCGTCTTTTTTTTTAAACCGGAACATCAATTAAATTACAGTTATGGATTGGTTCGAATGTGGAGCGACAGCGATTACAGGAAGTGGCTACAGAATATGTCTTGTCAATATATCTTCACTTATCTGAAGATCTAAAACTATAGCATCTACTGTAAGATTAATTTAATTATTAATTAATTTACACTATTGAAAGAAGCGAGGATATATTGTTATGCAATCGAGCAATATAATAATTAAGGAGCTTACAATAAAGAAGGTACAGAAGTACCTGTACCAAACCCCATAGAATAAATAAAGAAATTAAGGAACAATATTAGCATCTAAGTGAGATGATTGAACATTTATCAGACGTTCGATCTCAAAAGTACTGGTAACACAAACCTGTAGTGCAGCTCGACAGATGTCATTTAACAACTTTGTAATACTACCTATTCAGTGCAGTGCAACAGTGTCAAAATAATGCATAAAGCAGGTAAGCTGCAGAAGAAGATAGTAATATCTCAGGAGAGGTACCAAAAATCACGAATAGTAGATTAGTAGCCAAGGGCTGTAAGGCATCAATTGCAGCCCGAGATATTTAGGCGCACGAGCGCAGCGAGGGCACCTATAGTTCGAGGGTGCAATTGATGCTTACACCCGAGCTAACTACTCTGCTTTACATCTCGATTGTGAGGTAAGTAGAAAAAAAACCGGCATTACAAGAACAAAACATTTTATTAGTTATTTAAAGTAAAAGATTTCTATTCCCGGCATCCCATTCCCTAAAAAAGGCTTTTTCATCTTTATTTTAAAATTATTTTTTTCAAGAACGAAATTGAGCTTCGCCGTTTGATATTTAAAATTGATGACTATTATACTCATATGAAGACAAGGTTGAATAGCGAAGCGACCTCTTTTGTCATTGGGCTGAACGCATGATGTCTATTGCCAGTATGATGGTTAGATGTACGCGAACTTTTTGAAAGAGTGAAGAGTTTTTTTTTAATTACTTACCGCCCTAGGGCTTTTCTAGCTACATTATTACCCTAGAGCGCTAATTGGTCATCTACAAGCCCCATTTGGGGGTAATAAGGACCTACTTACCGAATATGAGAGATGTAAACATAATTTCATAGATCAACCCAAAGACTCCGCCAAACTCTTTTATCTTACACGTGAGTGTTATTTAGCGAGCTCACGTCATGTCTAATTGCAGCAGATTGCTCCGACACGTTATCGGTTTGACCGGCCTGGCCCGTGACGCCATCGCATCGCCAACCATTTTAATGTGAACTAAATGAGCAGAGGCCTCGTAGCCTAGTTGGAGTAAAGTCGAGGGTTGAAACCCGGTCTGTACCAGTGAGAACGGATTATAATCATGCATAGCCGGAAAAGTGATTTTAAAAAGTGGACTATGACCTGTATTGAATGACCTCAGCAGGAGGCAGTAGGGCATTATCCAGGATTTTGAGAGGTCTAGGTTTAGGGTGCGATTATTATTATTATTAATACTACAACGATTGTCGTATGAAGTATACTTTAAAAATGTCTTCCCAATTTAAAATGTTATTGGTTTTTCCATTATGCCAACTTTTCTATGCATTTTAAAGCATTTTTTTAAATACTATTTGCTTACTCCACTGCACAGAAGGATAATCTCTATTATGCTCTCTCAGTTAACAAGTTTTCAGTTTAATTTACTTTTCCACAGCTTAAAAGTCTGTAAAATCTCGGCGGATATGCACTTTAAATGATAAGAGGTGTTGATGTGTACTGTCTTATTTTGGCTAGCTTTGTTCATAGCTTTTAGTTATACTGCTTGTTTAATTTTCCTTACTTGTCTACAAGTTTATTATTAACTTCTGCTGCTTTTGTAGAAAAACATTCCTGTCTGTATAAAACTAAATTCTTAACCATTTGCATCCTTAATACATATTCAGCTCTATTGTACATTAATATTACGTGTTTCAATAACACTACCGCAAAGATGAGCAAAGTACGTGAAATACTCATTGGGTTAATAAATTACATATAAGATGATTGCAACATGAAGGTCATGTGTGTTTTGCTAACATAACGTGCCATGTCATGACATGATAACAATTCATTAATTTGCTTCAACCAGTTTTGACATTGCAATGCTTGGTGTGAATGCCTAGACAGCTGTAAGATCAAGGTTTATTGTCTTGCAAGGTAACTGTCCAGCTAGATGTTTAGTGCGTTTGTTAACCGAGTGCACGTCGTATTCATAACCTAGACATGACTATGTGAAATAGCGGTTAAATCTTCTAGTTCTCGAGATATTTGTTGAATCACTGAAAGGTGACTTTCTATCTTACTTCTTCATCTTGAGTTCCTTAAAATCTCTGATATTGTTAGTTGTAGCTTCGTTAATTAAATTCAGTTGAACTGGAACAATAAATTCACTCTTATGTAAGTAACTTATAATTATCTTGGAGCTGGATTCCTATAGAATACCTCGGACATGGTGTCGTACGTGAGGCGCCATGGAGGACCCTGTCTAGACAACTCTAGCGACCACTCTTGTCTGGTCTTTCAATCCTCCCCTTTTCTTTGTGACATTATCATGTTGGGGAGTAATGTTATGCTGCACAGGGATCTACATTTATTAGTATCTATGTTGGGACATATTTTAAATCATATGTGCCGCGGTGAAAAATGCGTTTGAGAACTTAAAAATATTTTAAGAATGTTATTTTTTATATCTTGGTTCTTTTTCATTACGCCTTTTACCTTACTAGCTTTGAGATCTTATGCATTAATATGAACTCGTGCCAAACCATTATCCGTTTCCTTTATCGACATGACAGCATACCCAATTTGTCGTCTTATAAACATTTGCCACAAGCCCCTTCTACTTTAAAGCTTTTATCCGAACCTTATCATAAAGTAACTAAGTTAAATTTTGCATACAATGCATTTTCGCAACTATGCCGTTAAATCTGTAAATGCATAACGGTGCGTACCATAGTGTCTATACCAAGTATGGTGAGATCATAACACGCGATTTGTTGCACTTTTATCTCTTTTCCTCACGCGACTACATCCGCGTTCATCCACAATCTTCTTTTTGAAAAATATATTCTTCGTTATCTGAGTTTGTTTTTGTTTTGATCACCTGTTTCTGTTTTATCATTTGTAGCAATTTTAATGACGATGATGAGACCGTTAAAGCAGTTTTTAGGTTGTTAAACCATCTCAGTGTAGCTAATTATAACGGATTCATTACTATCATCGTTATTGTGTTTGTTGCTTCGTTCCATTTTGTAATTCCTACTTTCTATTCTCACTTTTAGTATGAGTACTTGTATTTTCTCGTTGAAAAGAAGTATACCAATTTATTGTAATTATTAAACTACCTATATTTTTAGTATTTTATTTATTGGTAATAAATTATCACTCACCTTGGTGTTACGTATGACGTATGAATATATCACAGTATTGACATTGTTACATCAGTTAACTTCTATAACTAGGTAGTTATAGAAGTACTAAGTTCAATACTTTAGTTGAGATACCATTACTGTTGTTGTTTACTGTGTAATGTACCTATATATGTACATACTATTCTATGTTTTGTATTAGATTAAATTCGAGCACTGGCTTGTTAAAATTATAATTACTAGCGAAATAAACATTAAAATCTTAAAATTAAGCATAGCGTGATCATTATTTTTCATTGCCCTCTTGAGGTTAGTCGCTTAGTCAAAGTAAATTAAAATCAAATCGTTTATCGGTAAGTAGTCGACACGATTCTATTTATTATCGGATTAAATCCGTCCAACTGCCAACTTAAATAATACTTAGAGCTGGTATTAACCACGCTATATTATAACTACGATTACCGTATAACTTACGATGAAAACAGTTTTAGATTAAATGGTTTTAATTTTTTATACATAGTTGTAGTCGAAACGGTCAAAAGTTGATTGATAGATAATTTTTGCAACAGCGTACAAAAAAATTAAGGATTAATTAACATGTAATCTGTCATCAAATGACTGTCACATTACGTTTTAATGTCGAAACGTGAACGTCTCTCTTCAAGGCTGTATGTCGGTGTACCTTTGCCCGTGCGGAAAAAAAACTATGATTTATTTATGAATGGGTGCAAACTAGTTTTGTACGGAGCAGAGCACGGAGCATCTTGCTCGGTGTAAAGTGTTAGTGATCTTTGGATGTGATTTTATTTAGTTTACATTGCACTGGCATGGACGGTACGATGACTCATGTATTTTCTCGAAATAATGTTTATCCTCCTATATTTTGACATCCGTGGGGCAGGTGATGTCATTGGCATTTCCGAAAAATTCTTTAATGAGGTCGCATGCACAAACCTGTTGCGGGACTCTTTTTCTATGTATTTTAAATAACGAAACAGATTTCAAAGTATCTTTCTAGTGTGTTCAGAGTTTTTTTACCTGTGGCCGTATCAGCTTCTGTTTTGGGCCATAGTATAGTATAGTTAGGGATGTAATTTACATTCAGTGACAAGAAAAAGTTTAGTTTGTGACACGATTCGGCTCATGAAGATTTTGTGGGTTGTGAAGGTCATACAGAAAGGAGCAGTCACATCCACAGAACATTACAAGAGGTCAGAAAGGGCAGCAAACTAGTTTGTAACGAGAACGTTGTCGCCACTACATCTCCTCCATCTATTTTTGTATTTCGCACTCCGAGCGATTGCGTGTGTTTGGTTACAAACTATGAGCGTTTGATCATAGTTGTGTGTCGCGCGTCACCCGCCCACATCACCTTTCTAACCTCTTAATGTACTGTGGTCACACCTGAACTTGACTCAATACCTGTCAAGTTTCAAGGTTAAGGACATAACTTTTAAATTTAAAGATGCATGAGATGGATAATGGAAACGTATCCTAAGCAAGATTGCGTCTCAGCTCACGTCTCAGTTTTCTTGCAGCCGACCTAAACTCGATCTCGGCAGGTTTCTCGGAACGCGACTCTTATAATATCAGTGTTTGGTTTTTGCTGTATTACGCCGGCTTTATGTTCAATGAACTTGGATTCATATACGTGATCGAAACCATTTTAATCTTCGTTGCCAATGAAATAATAATAATAATACATATTTCATATGTACACAATACATCACATAACATATCAGCCCTTAGACGTCCACTGCTGGACATAGACCTTCCCCAATGAACGCCACCACACCTGATCCTCCGCCCTTCGCATCTAGCCGCTACCGGCCACCTTCTTCTGGTCATCGGTCTACCTGGCGATATCTTCAATAGCTTCGATATTGACAATGTCCACGATGACCGGTCTTAGTTCGACTTGTGAGTTGGACATGACCTTCGTCTTGTCCACGTTCATCCTATGACCTACTCGTCTCGAAGAACGAGGCTGTCCAGTATTTCCTAAAGATCCTGCAGTGACTCGGCCATCACAACTGCAAATTTGTCGTCTTCAAATCGAAAGTGTGAGATGTGTTCACCGTTTATATTTATGCCCCGTCCCCTCCAGTTCAGTGTTTTAACAATACTCGCACATACACTTGTATTTTCCCAAGATAGGATTTTCTTCTGAACGATGGAAATTTATAAATATATACTTATAAATATATAGTTAAAACATCGATACTGCGCATAACCAGTGACCTTGTACTTTCGACGCCTGAGCGATTCCTATCCAATGACACTTTACTTATGTAGGTAGTAAAAAAATAAACAGGACTTTCTCGAGTGAATTTGTCTTAAAACTCGTTCGTAAATATTACAAAAATCTTTTTAACAATAAAATTTAACAGAAAATACGAGTTATAACAGTTAGTTACATCGTTTGAAGTATTTCAATTGCTTTCTGTTTAACTCGATTTATTTAGACAGGTAAATTGTAAAATTAGAGATAAATTATACAGCAGTAAAAGTGCACCTGCCAAAAATTTGGTCTAACATATTAAAAAAAAAATTATTTAATTTTGGTGCAATTAACCTGTCTGCTACCTACCTGCCCGGAGTTAAACTCAAACGAGAGCATGCGGGAATTATCTTAGTAAACATCTAATTTAAACATTTTTATTTATACTTTTGACTAAACTGGACTTAATTATTATTATCATCATCATATAGCCCTTAGACGTCCACTGCTGGACATAGGCCTTTTCCAATGAACGCCACTACACCCGGTCCTCCGCCCTCAGTATACAGCCGCTTCCGGCCAACTTCTTTAGCTCGTCGGTCCATCTGCCTGCGCGTGCCTATTCGCGGTCTCCACTCCAGAACTCTTCTTGCTAATCCTATCGGCTATGTCGGTGAACTTTGTTCTTCGTCAGATCTCCTCATCAGTAAAATTCTATTTTTAAACACTTTTTAGGTTACGCAGACGGATTCCAAAGCAAAATCTAGTGCAAAATAAACATTCGAAGCAAAAACATTGCTCATTTCATTGAAGCTAAATTAATTGATAGTCTTTTTTGCGCACATTTTCGATTAAATAAGCGTTTTATTTGAGATTAGTTAATTTAGTTTTCATGTTCATAGCTAGATTATCAATTTATTTAATTGCCACAACGATATTTATTAAGTGTTTTGTCGCCGTCAACGTTTTTTAACATTTATTTGGACCACAATCATATCCTGGTCCAGAAGCACGATAAACAAGTCCTCTGATAAAGAATATTCTAAGAATCTTCTATAACTAACTCTTGGATCTCGATCTGCCTTGACTTAGATTCGATTCTTTCTAAGTCTCTAATTTATTTCTAAGTTTAAGATCTTTTTGCTTTCCCACGCAAGTAGAGTCACAAGCGTCGTCTGAAGTCATGTAAAGATGAAATGAAGCATTTGCCTCTATATAAATAGAGACAGACTTATTCTTTAAAACACAAAGACAGTAATTATTCTCGTACATCAAAACAAGCATAAATCTTCACCTGAATACGCGAACATATTTCTCATTTTGCCATTCGCATTTCGCTGTCAGTATTGACATCGCAATTCTGCAGCGCGCGACTTTTCCGAGAGTTATGGCTTGCGGACGCTTTTGAAAACTACCGCTTAGCATCTATAGTACCCTGGTACCTAATGCCACACCACACTGATACTAACACTCTTTGTAAACCAGAATTTTACGGCATAAAGGCCCTATAGTATGAGACAACTGTTTCTTATGAACCTTTGGAATGCTTCGTGCATTAAACCAAAAGTTATAATAAAACAAATGCCTGGTGTGTATGTAACACTGGATTTCTTACCCTTCAAACTTCAACTTTAGCGGCAGAAATACGTAACAAGTACCCATTGGATAAACACCTGTAATAATTATTTCTATACATACTCTTGTCTAATTCCAAACTAGGATTTTCTCTTCTAGAATGGGTATTAGACAAGGATATAACAACTCACAAATATCACATTCAAACCGGCACCAGCTTTTGTTGTCTGACTCTGGTGGTAATCGAACCGACGTCCTCTAGCGCTTAACGACCAAGCCACTAGGCCGGCGAGGCGGCCTATACATATAGACAAAAAGACCGACATACCAATCTATTTCATATACCTTGGTTCATACATACATAGATACATACATACATACATACATACATACATACATACATACATACATACATACATACATACATACATACATACATACATACATACATACATACATACATACATACATACATACATACATACATACATACATACATACATACATACATACATACATACATACATACATACGAAAAAGACGATACTCAAACTCGTTTCCTGCGTTTACCTGCAAAGGCCCTAAATTGATTTAACGGCAATAATTTCGATAATGAAAGGCAATAAACACGAAATTGTGAACACCTACATAAATGCCTCCCGTGGTCACCTCCCGTCGGCGAGTACATTCAAAAAGCAAATTAAGAAGTACCCAGTAACATACGTTTTGACACTTTCCAATATACGCAAGCGACAAGTCGGTTTGGAAATTTCAACTTTTCCTTAATGTCTCAATATGCAAGGCGGGAATTTGAGATTATGTAGATTATGAATTAAAACCTTACTGCTTACTGTTAGGGTTGTTACTTTTGAACAAATTTTGTATAATCTTTTTATTTTTACAAAACACACAAATACTTTATTGGGATTTGCCATAATCACCACCCTTGGCAAGCGGATTAGTGATCGCGGTGATACAGGAGACGGGAAGATTCGGGGTAGTCTCATTCTAAGCCGGGAATCACACGGCCAGTAATATAATTTATATATAAATCTATGCATGTGAGGAGTTCGTTCTGAACTGACTGGCTCATCGACAAATTAAATCATCCTCCTACTCTGTGGACATAGTACCAAAGTAATAGAAGATGCCCGATTGCTCAGTAGTATCTGGTAACAAAAACCTTTTGATAACATTAATTATTATTCCCTATTTCTTCGACGTATACCATTGTAAATATTGTATATATTTAAAGAAAATTATTATTTGCAAGCAGACTTTTAGTAATTGTTGAGTTTGTTAAGATTTTTAATGAAATGTAAGTAGCAAGCAACCCTAGGTTACATACCTGATTATAAAGTATACCATAAGATGCAGAAGCAATGAAGCTACGACGTGCATTTGAGTGTTAATATTTGTGACATTTGACATTAATGCTGTTTATTGTATTATTTAACGCGTAGTAGTATGTGTAATAGGTAATTAACGGACTGTCTAGCCCCGTTTATAGACGACAAATTTTGTCGATGACATTTACTTTAACCTCTACATAACATATGCAATACCCAGTATAAGCACTCCACGTGATACTAAATGTAAATGGTGTTGGACGGCCGTATGTCAAAATTACAATCAGATAGAGATCGTACAATTCACGACGGCACGCCCCACTCCTGCTCCCAATCGCTTACATTTCACTGTATGCGTTATATTGTTACTATGTTAGTTACATCGTTACACACTAATCATCAGTATATACATACGTACACTAAGATAATGACGTACATACGTACATAATGCGATGTATCGCCACTTTGCGCGATCCTGACACACCTCACTAGCCTCACTCACATCCATCAACCTTTTCATGTATTTAGTCATCTCACTGCGGACCCCAGCTTTTAAGGACGTCTCCAATTTGATCCTTGAACGTCCTTCTAGGACGACCTCTAGGCTGTAGTTCCTTCAACATACGCGCTGTTTGTCACTCTTCTTTCACTCATACGCTCTAAATGTCCAAACGCAACATACTTTTCTCTATATTCGTTACTACCTCTTCTTTCAAACCACACTTCTCATGTATCACTGAAGGCAATTTAAGCACTAGTTAGTAATATCGCTTTCTTGTTTACAAATTGACGCAATGTCCATCAAGCTTATCGTTCGACAAACCACTTGACATTTACTCCAGTTGTCAACTACAAATAGGGTTGTCAATCCTCGACTAGCCATACCTTTGTCAACACTTTAAATATCTATATGTAAAAAGAGTATCGTCAAGTGTATTTTCTAATATCAGGGTTTAAATAAAAAATAGTATCAAAGAAAAGCGGATTCCTTTTAGCGCTATTAAATAGATAGAGTGACTAATACCTACGTGTAATAAAAAGGTTAAGTTTGTTATTTTACTTGTGGTAATCTCCGGAACTACTGAACCGATTTTTAAAACCGCGGACAACGCCGCGTAGCGAAAAATATTCCGCCATTATATTGCGAAAAGAAATTTGATCACAAAATAAAAATTGTTTTGAAATACTTAAATGCAAGTTTTTTTTATATATGCATATTATCCAGGTTTGAAATAATTGGTTTTAAGTTAACTATCGCAGAAAATATGCGACAGAGCAAATACCACGAACAAATTTCAAGATTATTGGTTTGCTCAGTATAACGACGAATTATTATATGTCCAAAAAGACAGCAACCCTAACTAAAACCAAAGCAATTAACAAGACTACGCATTTTACACATCATACATAATTTATTTAGATCTCGAATGGAACTTTCTTTTACATCTTCACCTCGATAAAGCAATAATTTGTTTTATAATTATCACTTAAGGGCAATAAATAGGCGCTCAAAATTTCACTTATCAGTAACTAGTTTCTTGAACTAACACACAGAAAGTAAAAAGAGATGTGTGCAAATAAAAAAAAAACATTAATGATAATTTCTCTGTAGATTTTACAGGAGATTTTTCTGCACGTAGCAGAGGTGCAACAATAGTAGACCTCAAGATCTTTTCTCCTAGCAGAGCAGTGTTCCTTTGCAGAGAACAATAGAGCCTGGGAATCTACTCCGTAAGCATTTCCTATTCGGCCAAGCGTTTGGCGTCTAATTATCGTAGTTAGACGCCAAACGCTTATCCGAATATGTCACATGACAGAGTGCAAAATGGCTTTATGGCTCGGCGGATATTAGCAGAAATGCTTACGGAGTAGACCCCAGGTCTAGGTGACAGTTAGGACGTCCAATATTGCAATGATTATATAATATTTCATCATCGAATTTCTCTAATTTACGGTTCTAGTTCTTGGTTGCTTTTATTTGTCCAGAAATATTGATAGTAGTGTTTACGAGTCAACCTGTAATACCAAAGTTGCGTCTGTTGACTTTTTAAGTTTCAGTAGAAGCGTGGAATCTTGCGCCTTACCTGGATAATAGTACACCTTTAGAATAGTTTTATTATCCATCAGATGACACAGGATATCAGCAGCTAATTTCTAATTCAGCACATGAGCTAATTTCATTAAAATACTTGTCTTTTTCCTGTCCTTAAGCGGCGCGGGCGCAGCTTTAAAGAATTAAAGCAAACATTCACAATTTCCGAGAAGATAAACCGACTCATAAAGTGTATCATTAAGATAAGCCTCGTGTTAATTTCATAAGAAACTATAATGGCGGCCCCTGTGATATGGTGAACAACCTCAAATGATGAACTTTCACCACGAATTAGGATTTAGTATGGTCATCAGTATCACATTAACCTGTGGTTCTATACATGGCGATTTTTTATCTCTGGCAAGTCCGATTCTCGTTGGTATGTAAGCTTTTCAACTGTTGAGCTAGGACGAGAAGGTGGGACAGGACAAGAGGACAATTGAGAAAATAATACTCCCCTACTATTTTTTACAGGGAATTAGCCAGAAGTTGTAATTGGCATAATTTAATTTACTGTAAGTTAAACATTTCAGAAGCTTCTAAAGCTTGCTTCCTAGCAATGTCTGACAGAACTGTTAAATCTTTCAAGCTGCTCAAATTTAACTTTGTGCCTTCATTATTAATTTATTGTCAAAAAACACCCAAAGGAAATGCGATGTCGGTAAATTATTTTAAATAGGCATGATACACATAATTGTTTCCATTCTATATACTATTCTAATATTAACACTAACTCTTAGGATTTTTTCTAACAATATTTTTAGATTTTTATTTTATTAAATGTGCTGTGTGGTCATGTAGGCTGGGATCTCAAAGACCAATCAAAATATTATTCTAGTAGCAAATTATTTTTAAAAACAGGATCATTTCGTACAGTTAAAATTACGAACACACAAATATAACGAAAGATATGCTGCTGTAATTTTAATATACTATACAAGTAATGAAACTTTCTGGTAAAACTAATTAAATATTGGTAATTATTACATATTTACATTGTTACTAATCACCTTGTTTACAAATCAACAAATAATTAAATGGGTGTATTTCTCAAGACAAAGTAGTGAGGTCTCCTTTCGCTTTTAGTGTTTCATTACCCTGGTCGTTTACATAACAGTATCGTAAGCACCTCCTTCTAAATAGGATAGAACTCTCCCCCTCCCGGTCCTACCTTTAAGATTCCCGTGCAAAAGTTTACTTTCCATAGCGGTGTACTGGCGTATGCCTCGAATGCCAGAAGTCTTGTATTCGATCTGGGGACCGAGACTGTCAACGATTGGTTGTTCCTAGTCTATGTGTTATGTATCATATGTATTTATCTATCTTTTTGACTTCATGCAGATCTGTAACTTATCTTGGCTACATAGTTTTGTAAAACGTGTAAAGTCTATGACGAACCAATTCTCTTATCTGGAACCATCAATATATCATTCTGTTACTTTACGTCAGAACAGACATTGTCATGGGTTTTTTCTCCATATTTCTGTCTGTCAATAACTACTGGACCAATTAAACTAAAGCTTGGAACGTATTCGTAGAAATGGCTGGAAATTGACAGAACCCGCACATTGAGTGCGATATACACTTCGCTGACGATTATATCACGTTTTGAGTTAAATGGACAAGTCGGGCTTTATAATTTGTAGGTGGCGATGTAAATTGTATCGATCGAGCTCCCCTATAAGGTGGTGGTCACATATTTGCCGTACTATGCCTGCGCACACGCATGGTCGTCATTGACACCAATGTCTGTTGATTAAACTGTCATTACTCTCATTACTATGCGAAAATATGTTCTCAAAGAATATTTCAATAAGAACAGCTATTAAAATAAAATTACCTTTGTTAATCGATGCAGAATGCGCGTTTTATTTTTAATTGGCTTCGTGATTATCAAGAGTCTATAACAAGTCTATTTCTGTACCATCAGGCCTCTCCAAATATCTGGGAAATTTGTTAGGATATATCACCACCCTATAGTTACCTACTAAATAAATCTGTTTCTGAAAATATTCCAGGTAGAGTAGAGTAAGATAAGTATCCTTATTTAAACTGTAGGTACGGTCGACAAATTTAATATCCCATCCAAGTGTTTTATCCTGTTTTTGTGCGATGTATACGCGTTGTATTACACATATTGTATGACGTCTCGTCTTTTTTTTTCGCTGAAAATTGTCAGTGTGTCAGATTGTGAAATTTGTTAATTAATCTATTATTTTTCCAGAATCTTAAAATATTGGTGTTTGATATGATAACAAAAACGACACTTGTTGGTTGTGTGTGAGAACGCAACAGGAATAGCATGACTCTATGGGTTAAGAATTAAATTTGCCGAGTGTACTTATAGCTTTCTGCTATAATCTTGTTTACAAAGTGCCCATAAATCATGCTTCATCATCAGGTTATTTTTGTCTCCACTGCAGGAGCACAACCCTCTCTCATCTGCCGGAGACAGACGGAGGATTTGGCCTACACTTCCCGTGCTAGCCAGACGGGTTGAGGAGACCTGATTGATGTTTTATAATGTATGTCATGCTTACAGTCGTGCTTGCCATATACCAATAGGTTTCATGTTTATTGTTCCAGCACTTTTTCAGCTAGGTGTTTATTAGTAGTTAGTCAGTGGTTTTTACATTAAATCGCTTTCGTTCAATTTTACAATCGACATTATTGATTTTTAAGTACTCCGGTAGAAATTCCCATAAAATAAGTTAACACGATAGGCGTAACCATAGCGACTAAATACCCATCACCCCCCACTGTGAGGGAGACGGCCAAACGCTACTAAATAAAAGTTTCACATCTATACCTTGACAGTCATGAGCATTTTATACAACCACAAATCTTATATGGACAGACATAATAGTGAGAATATAGCTATTGAACTTTAGTAAAGTTCGCAAAAATCTATAAACTTACGATTACGTCAGTAGTAGATTAAGTATTTGATCTTTGACTCCAAAATATGTAAATACATACCTACATTTTTAGGATGTGTCTAAATGAGATATTATATACACACCATTTGTCGTTGCCATATGGTTCCCGACTTATAATAGAGCCACCCTTAATCTCCCCGTGGGTGTCATCAAGGCGACTAAGGATTGCACTAAGGACGGGTAGTTGCGTTCACATGTGTATATTAATATCATTACTGCGATCACCAATCCGCCTGCCAAGTGTGGTGATTATGAAATGTACCCCAATGAACATCGCATCAAAAGTGGCATTCTATTGGGGAGGCTTATGTTCAGCAGTGGACGTAGTACGGCTGATGATACATACCTTAAACGTCAGATATCAAATCAATATTGTAGTAAAACATTAATAATATTAAAGAACCACTATATTAAAGTATTCACTTATTATTCGCTCGTATATTTTTTGCAATAAAAATAGATTATTCGAGTTTAAAGTGACTTTCACAACAACAGTAACCTATCCCCGAGTTGCGTTCCCGAGCACCACGTTATTAGCAAAACGATCGATAAAAATAAATTAAAAAAATAAAAATGAAACCTGTTTATGCGCCCACGCAGTCCAGTAACGAAGCTAGGATTTTGTTTCAGAGGGCTCCAAAAGCTACGCGGTAATAAAACGTCTCATACATGTTGCATGGATTGTCGTATGCATGGACCATTGATAATTGCGCGGGAAAACTTGAGTATCTCATCCTCTGTGCAGGTGTTAGAGTCTGACTCTCTCCTTATTTTAGGAGTTGGAGGGGTGGGGGTCTTAATATTTTCATCTTCAATGCTCTTTCCCTAGATACGTGTCTGGAGGCAACCTAAAGCAGTTTGTGCTTGTATCAGACATCTATCTGGAATTGCTTGTTTATTGCCTACTTTTCTTAGTAAGTGGCCGTTGTCTGGACTTTTCAGCGTCACAAGTGGCATACAAAGTACTTACCTTGTATTTTACTGGACATATACATATAGCCCTTTCCTAGTGAGCATCACTTTTTGACACGAACGTTCGATCGAGGTGCGAGGAAATCGAGTTTTATTGGTAGATCCTTGTTTTGAGCCACAATATAAAGCAGTTAGGTTATAACTCATGTTGTATAGGCATTGCTAATGGCGCCCCGCTGCGTACTGGCGACCAGAGTTATGGGGCGCAAACCCGCTGGGCGAGTATTGCCGAACACACGGGGCGTCTTTTGTTATTAAATTGATGAAATGGTCTTGAAAACAGGTGGGTTATTGTGGAAAGTAAATAAGGTGTAAACTCTCTCCGTGCTCTGTGGTTGAGAAATATATGGTTTAAAAGTACACCAAAATATTGCGTTATATTATTTCGATCGATTTTATCGAAATAATATAACGCAATCATATAACGAAATAATATAACGCCTGGTGCAGCAATGGACTTTGCTGCACCAGGCTCAGAAAGTAACCAATCACATATCTTATCCTTGAAAATGAGAAGAAGATAAGTTACAATGTGTGAATATGGTTCTACAAAACGAATTCCAATCCACCTAGTTTATCCTTGTTCCTAAGTCCCTCAAGAACCGACGACGGCTTACTTGCATTTCATTTAATTTCGCTCATTATTTAGGTTTTAGTGGAAAATACGTATAAAAATGCATTCTTGTGCATTTAATCTGTATTTTAATTACTCAAGATTCACCACGCCATATTTGTGTAATCCAGATTGTCTCATTTGCATGACTTTTCCATACTGTCAAACTATTGCTGTCTATCGGTGACTGTACAAACGAAACTTTGATTTCAGCTGTGTGAGTCTTTGTGTATGTATGCAGTCGTGAAAAGTGCATTCTTTTGGTAATATCTAAGCCACTCCATGAATAACTAGAGGTTTATATAACGCTGTATTGGAGATCAGTATCATGAAATTGTAATGCATAGACGATGGTTTTTATCTTTTTGCTTCAGCTTTTTATTCAATTTATCGTGGGTTTATTACGTACTTAGACTAAATGAAAAAGCAGTGGTTGTATGAAAATCATAATTTTTATTTCTAACCACGTTTTTAATAATTACTTTAAAACAGGCCTACAGGATGCGGAGGGCGGAGGACAACATTGGACGTTTAAGATCTGATATGATGATGATGATGCGGCCTACAATAGACACAAAATATGAAGTAGCACCACCGTACCTACTACAGACTAATTAGTCGCATCATATTTGATCAGTAAACATAACTATATGTAATGTAAACATCATATCTACATTTCGAAAAGCAGTAAAGTAATTTGATTGGAATTACATGGGTATTTATAATGAAAACAGGGTTGCCATCTTGGATATTAAATTAAATATATTCAATGAAGAATGCACGGCTCTCTGTATTTTACCTTAAACATTTTATGCCTCATACATAACACAAAACGATCATACATACATTGTCTTATCCATATATATGTATGATTTTAATATGTGAAGTTAGATGAAAGAAGTGTAAGTTGATACTCATTCACAAATAATAGTAAGTAACCTACTCTAATAACAGAAAGAGTGCAAAGGTACTGTTGGAAGAGTTTGCGGAGACATCACGGAACGCGGAAATAATCAATTGTGAAGTCATTTCTACGTGCGCTACGTCTGAAACTCAGACGAAGGAAGCTCGGGGCAGAGACTCATAACAATGAAACCTGGCTGATTAATAAACTGAACCGTAGGGGTTTGCAACCCTTGCCTATTTAACTGAGGAAAAAAAAAATTGACAAATAGATGGTCGGTTGTTTTTTCCGATCTTTTGCGAAATATCAAATAAAGATAATAAAGCAAAATATATTTTAATAGTCCATTATATATGAAACAAAGTATAGGTAGATAACAGTCAAATACCGTAGTTATAAAAAATCGTAATAATACGGTGATTCTTACAAAAAAACCGAATCCTAACATAAATTACTGATAAGTTTTCCACTAGTCTTAGAAATTATTAGTCATACTGACATTTATTAAGTAGTTATCCTCCTATTTACATTGTAGCAACCCTACACTTGCCTGATAGACACGCATGCAAATTATTACCAACAGGAATTGCGACATAGTCTCGCTTGAGACGGGAATTTTCTCGCTTGAACTTTTTATAATCTCACCTGACGTTCATTTTCTGATCTAATGTACTACGCTACGAGAATGAAATTATTTGTCGTATGTTTTACAACTTTTCGACCTAATCAGTAGTGAAAACAGGATCGAAATCCATTTAGTAGTTTTCGAGATAAGCCCAACATACAGATTGATTGATATTGATGGTTGCTTTATGTTATCAGTGATAAAAGCAACACTGGAGTCGCCACACTCCGGCGACCCCCTCTGCCAAATGTACGAAGACCCCAAGCATACCTCACATCGAAATGTATCGATTGGTCGCCATGTTTTACTTCAGCGAAATCCTTGTAGTATATAATTTAATTTAATTTAATTTTATTATTTACCTCTAAAATAAAATCGCCATAAAATTAAATGAAAATTGAAAAGGGAGTAATAATTACTATTGAAGAAAAACATAGCGACAAATCGACTCATTTCGACAGGGAATATCAATTCATACATATGTAGTATATACTAAGTTACCTAGGTGACTTTTCTGTATGTCAGGGTTTTATCTCGAAAATTAACTACTAAATGGATAACGATCTTGTAATAAAATAAGTTGTCTATACTAATCTATATATTATAACATGGCGAACAATCGACACATTTCGATGTGGAGTATATTATATATACTCATATTATAAAGAGGTAAAGTTTGTGAGGTTGTAGCGGGTAAACTCTGGATCTACTGAACCGATTTTGAGTCACGTTATTTGTGAGTGTCATAGGCTATATATTAACCTTAAAAATATAAATACTTGACGAATAGACGTCTGGTAGTCGGATTTGCAAAGTCGGGGAAAAAAACGGTCGAACGAAAATGTTTCTTACGAACGCTGCCTTAACGATGAGAGATATATGATTGAGTTCTAGAGAAAAGTTGTAGAGCTTGATAATGCCTACAAAAAAGTCAACGACAGCATATGTCTAACTTTTATATTTAAGTCACAAAAAGTGTTTAAATAAAAAAAGGTTTTTTTTTAATTTAAATCGTTTTGGTCATGTTTATTGGTCATATTTTCAACATTTATAATTTCATCACAAGTAAAGATATTTACTACCTAACGAAGTGGGCACGGGTCAGCCAGTTTTTTTAATAAAATGAACTTGATTTTTAAGCCACCGTAATTTAGACATCAATGATCCATATGCATCCATATGCATGCATATACCAAAGATCAATAATGTGCAACACCTATAGTCCTCCAAACCCGTGAGTCAAAGGCTAATTTGCCCGCCCCGGCTCCCGGACCCACTGGTCGATTATGCAAACGACAAGATAATATCGCCTCAGCTAACGGGCTGGGATAGTTGTAGATGCCAGTGCATGTATAAAGACTGCGTGCTTTGTTATGAATATTTAATTTTATGATGATTTTATTATGTTCAGTAATATCTAATAAAGATTTCATACAGGGTCCCGTGTTTTTTTTTATTATTCCCTGAAGTACATACCTTATGCTCACGCCCATGGAGGTTAATGCTGAATAGGCCGATAGTTTGTGGTTTGTTGACTTTTAAAAATTCACAATAAAATATTAACAAAAAAATTTTTTTAATGCGTAGTTTAATTTTGGTCAGAATTTACTTTTAGTATAAGCTATAAATGGATATAAAAGTTTTTCCTATTAACAACGGTTTATATCCGTTATTCTCCGCTGAGACACTTTTTAGGATCACGTAAGTCAAACCCTTATAGCTAAACTTTTTGCCTGTCTGTACGCCGTATAACTCGAAAACTACTAGACTAATTGAGCTGACATTTAGAATAATCATGTAAACATTATTATAAAAAGTAAAATTACTCGACATTGACAAAAACATTATAGAAAATTGAAGATAATTAAAATTTTCTCAAATCCTTCAGTGCCAGGATCGCCAAAAGTGGCGATATATCGTCTCTGCCTACCCCTCTGGGACCAAGAGGAGCTACTTAGTAATTATTACGGATAATATCCGTAAAAATTAAAATCCGTTTTGGACGCTAAAATGGGACATGTGACATATTCTTATAAACATTTGTCGTTAAAATAAGATAATATAGTACTCCGTAAGCATTTTAGAAAATATCCGATGACGGAAAAAGCATTTGGTACTTTACAAAATGATCTTTACTATCGACAGATATTCTCCAAAATACTTCTACCAGTTTCTGGTGGCAGGACTCCGTCTATAGGCTAGCTAAGTAAATTAAATATTAAAATGGGACTTTCCATCACAGATTTTACAGAATTCCATTCATCTAGTATTACCTATAACTACCTACGACCTGTAAACACTGAATACATAGATTTAGTCTAAAAGTAGAATGGAGACAGCACAGTAACAGCTGCAACTCATTTGCGGTGAGACGCCGATGTTCCTTACGACCGTAGCTTGTATGCTAGGGCGACGCAACTACGATATAAGTTCCATCCTAATTGATACAGTGCCGAACAGCTAATGTTCTTGAAATTTATTTTTATATCATCAGATTCATGCAACCCCTTTTGAGATAAATAAAAGGGGGTGCATAAAAAGGTTAATGAATGTCAGCGAGGCTAGTGAGGTGTCTCAGGATCACGCAAAGTGCCATACATCGTCTCTGCCTACCCATTAGTGACATAGGCGTGAGTATGATGTAGGTATATATGTCTCATCAGATGCCGTACAGCTTTTTGAAGGTATTCCGCCATTATTTAAGATTCCCAGACTAACTTTCATAATGGTTTTCCTCTATTTTACTCCCCTAGACATTGAAATATTATCATATTTTAGAATAAGGCTCTACCTGTGTAACATTTATTCGATAAATACCGAATATTTAAAAGCAAACACCCTGTGTACTTCTGCCCTATAGCTAATCCGTCCAATCCAAGAACCTGCCGAATTCACGAATCCGTCAAGTAGCGAATCTGCCGAATCACGAATCTGTCCAATACAGAATCTGTCCTACACCGAACAAGCGCCATCAATGGTACTAGTCAATGGTACTACTGACATAACGCGGTCTTTTCAGCTTATCCGATAAACACACAAGAAGTGACTCCACTAGCATTTCTATTAGTTTCTATATCTGCTTCGTTTTAAGTGAGCTGAGTTCCTAATGGTATTGTTATAGCCAGAATCCACGCCATTTATAAAGCTCTAATCCTACAATGCACCTACATACATTCCAGAATTACCAGATGCTTTCAATGCAAAGTGCGAAGTCTATGGGCGCACCCAATGCGGAGACACTATCGAGCTATTCATAGGCTTCTGGGTGGTATAGTCACCATGCTTTTATGGTTTGTTTGGACACTTATAAATATTATTAAAAATGTGGAAACCCGTCACGTTTCTGAGCTCTCTGCTTCTGCTTCTAAGCCTCTAACTGGCGGACAGGTCTCAATAATAATGCTCCGCTGGACCCTTCGGATTCGTAAACTTTATAAAAAGTATAAAGTTCCTGTCTTATATTTGTTTACATTAAAGGAGCAATTGGTCATTGAAAGAAAACATTCAATTATATCCTTGTCGATCAGTACCAAAATGAAAATCTTGGCGACACTGAAAGAGTTTACCAAAAAAAAACACTTACGAACGCATTCGTACAGTGGTATTAAACAACTTTTACTTGGTCCTAAATAAACTTTCAATAAATATTTAAAAAGGCAAAGGGAATAGTCTCATTTGGATTTCGCCCATGGCAACACTATAAAACCGTGATGGCGGTTCCGTCGGAGGTTTTAACCGTATATTAGCATAATCGGCCGGTGTGTATTCACTACTGCCCGTTCGGGTTACCAAGTTACGCCACTTTAAGCTGAAATTATCCAATAGTTAGCTGGAGCGACGAATCCATTTGTTGCAAGCGAGTTACATTGTACTTAAATTCGCATTTTCAAAGAGAATACCTCAAAATGTAACCGAATCTTCTCTTTTCGACTTTTACTACCTCGTCTCCTGAATTGAAATAAAAATGTCGAAGGACATAGCAAGGGGTTTGAGAACAAAAGCTTTGGACCATACATCGTTTTAGTCATGCATGACTTCCTCAAACAGCACAATAAGAAATAAGCTTCCAGTTCAAACCAAACTCCTCAAGATCCCGACTAGATATCTTATTACCAACGGGAACGATAGTATAATAACGTACGAGCAAGTTCAACCAAGGTTAATGAACCTCACGTTACTTTTGGTCTGGTTACAATATTACTTCTGAAAACGTAGTGCAACTTATGGTAATGCGACTATTCTCTTCCAAGTCGGTAAAGCAATTATGCGTGCGCTCTGTCGAGTGGGCTAGGCTGAATGCAACGTCCCGTTGTGGATATCCACCTGACGGTAACGTGGAACCTATCCATTGAAACGACACGACAAGCGTGTTTTTAAACGTCACGTTCGATACAAAGGCGGAAGCGGTGAAAATTGAACTGGAAATATTTACGCTACAACCAACCAACTAAGATTGGTTAACCTCCTAATTTTATTATTAGGTAGTTTTGAGGATAACTTGTTCCTTGTTCCTCTTAAATAACCCCGAAACGTAAGGGGGACGAGACAATATTACTTCCGTAGCAGGAAACCTGTTTGATTATTGATTTATATTTAGTTTAACGTATATGTTTCATTTGTTGCCACTGTAAAAAAATCTCACGCTGTCACATCTACTCGCGATAATACCAATTCAATTTAAATAATTTCTCTATATCCTGCCAATTTAACGTGCCACCGATTACTTCGAAAGAAACCAACGCGTTCACATCCTGATTAAGTGTCTCAAAAGCTTACCGGAAGTCTCGTTTGCATCGCTCAATGCCATCGTGCGAATTCTGCAACGAACTTTCAACGTAACAAAGTCGTGACATATGTATATCGGTCAACAAGCAAACAAACGAACTTTCGCGTATTACTCTTCATAACGATCTCCTAGTTTCATGTTTGACGTAAATGCCAATGATCCGGTCGCGCAAGTCGTAGAGAAGCCAGATAAAGAAAGTATGTAAGAGTGGTTCCTACTATACTCACAACAACCTTTGTTGAAGTAGTAGAGCTACAGAGATCATCATTTGTGATGGATGATTTACCCTATTACCATACAAATACAAATTACTTATTTAATCAAAATTAATGATTCAAGTTACATGTATATTCAATCTAAGCAAATAGTAACATATATCTCAGCAAAAATTTGTTATAAAAATTTGTTGGCTGTACCAATTCATACTGCTTTGTGCAAGTCATGGAGTAACTGTCTCTGGTATTGAATAACACAACAATAATTTACCCATATCGTCCGATTAGTGCTTTGGTCATTGGACTTAAGCGACAGTGGTCGTGGGTTTGATTTCCACGAGGTCAAATAACCTTGTACAAGCCGCGCCCGATATTTTTGTATTTTCTTATTCTTGTGTAACTCCCTTAGTGCACAGGAGAAAATCCTAGATTAAGATTTGACAAGTATACGTACTTTCGGTAAAATAAAATATTCGTAAAGTGAAAAACCCTTTGAAAAACGATACACTGGAAAGCACCTTCAACTTTAAGTTCACACATAACCTTCACTAAACCTGCGCATGCCATTGTTGTAGGGGTTGGCCTAGACTCATCGGTTGGACGTAAAATATGTGCTGTTGACTTAAAGCTCACCTTGTAATAACGGGATCACTATTTCCTTTGGTGTATCAACCAGTCACGCAACCATGGTATCTGCGTTACACCAGATCCTTACAACGTAATTCTACATCATTAACCCACGCCCCGTTCCCACAATGTCACATTTACGCAACGCTGTAAGCTATGTTGTCTAATCCAGTGGATTAGTCGGTTACTCCGTAAATGCTCACACGCACATGGTCATGATACCGTTTGCCAGTTTGTCTGTTGTAGTCGTTAGCGGGGACATGTTAAGTTGTTTTGGCTTTTAAATATTCGTGGTGCTTTTTAGTACGTGGTTGTCATCGAGTTGCAATAGAGCATGGTAAATAAATAAATCAAACTTACAGGGAAAAATAAAATGGACATCGTCGAAGCAAGAAGATGAGTTAAAGTTGGTACAGAATATACCGTTAGTTTATATCTAAATTTTTCTATTGCAAATGTTAACAAGGAAACAACCTATGCAAAACAAACAAGGACATAACAATTTCTAATCTAATGGTATTCCAACAAAACCAAATGCAAGATACAAACAATATTAATAGACAAACAAAGCCCAACCAACCATTTATAGAAAATCAAATCAAATTCAACCGTCAAACCGAACGTCTGAGCGACGCAGGCGCATGTTTTATTCAAAGGACGACGCAACTAGCCTCGTATAATTACGTACAACGTCGAATATATTACAAAGAGCACTTTAAGAGCTCATGTTAAATATATTATGCGCTATAAATAAGCTGGAGCACAATGTTGCTTGACAAATAGTGTGGTTTAGATTGGTGACATCTATTGCTTGGCTAAAGCGGGTTCGGTTTGACTATTTGGGCGGTACTTATTCCGCTGATCTAGGTCTCAGCTGCATGAACACGCCAAGAATTTTAATTTATCTTTCTCGCAAGTGAGTATCTGATACGGATTTAGGTGATGCTGATAGAGCGATTCGCGTGCTGCATTAACAGTTTTAGGTGAATAATTATAATCATGGCTTAAGGCGCCACTTGAGGCTGTGGACAGCCACGACAGTTATCCACAACACTTTGTTTTATCAGTTTGTCGTAGTATTACATAGCTTGGATGGTGTTTTTGTAATTCGAATAAAAGCTCTTCATGGGAACAAATTCATGATATTTTAGTCTGAATGTGTCGTCGTGGCTGAAGCAGCTAACTGAGATTTTAAAAAAGAATAACATTTATGAATATACTTGAACGAAGTTACCAATGTAATTTCTCAATATTACCTCTAACGATGAACCTAAGCACTTCTTTCCAAAATACTTATTACTTGACCTAACCTAACATAAATACTGTAACTTGTAAATAGGCAATCCGAGTTGAACCTAAACCGCGTGGGTGATGGAATCGTGAGAGCGGACTAGGCGCCAGCCTGTGGCAACCATCTGTCACCTGTCATCTGCACCTTCTATAACCTCTAAACCGACGTTATTAAAAGTCATTTTGCCTCATCACAGGTTAATAGTATATTGAATATTATATAAATAACCTAAGTTTAGTTTCGCTCCATATCTATGAATGTTTATCTGTCTATTTGATGTTTTATAGAGTTTACCATCTTTAGATAGACTATCCACTCCAGCAAGACACACCCTGCCCTCTTGCTTTTCGAAGAAACAGACAGTTACAGAGGGTATCGCGAGATTTACAAGAGTTCTCTTTAGATTTGTCACAAGTAGTACCGGTGTGGTCGTAATCTTTCATACATTATTATGGGTTTTTATTATCTTCGTCCATTTTTATTTTGACAATAAAATCGATTTTGTAGGCATATCAAATTTCAGCGTAGGAGTAATACCTGGTTACCTACTGCCTCTTTTAAAATGATTTCGTATGTTTCATGTTATGGTCTCATAATATGGTTTTCGTAACATGTGTCACATATTCTGCCTTCATTATATAACTGCCTAATTAAGTGTAAGTTCTTTTCCTTCACCGAAAGAGGGCATGGGAAAAGGTCCTGTATTTGAAGATCTTACAACTTGGCTAACAGACAGGTACGCGTAGTTAAGGTTTTTCTATAAATACCACCGATCCCTTCACTACACCCACCGGGTTCGAACCGGCGCCTATAGCCGTGGGTGTGACATTCCTTCGGCCTGTGAATGCCGAATATTAGTAACCTGCACAACTGGACTGGATTATTGATGATACGACCCAATAAGCAAGTGAGATTGTATTGCATGCTATTTGTCTTCCAGTAGGCTTGCTCTGTGTTCACAACAGCTGTTTTCACTGGAAATGTATATCTAGTGTTGAGGTAATAGGTTCGGTATTCGGTTACTTACGAGCTATTACTCAACAAGTACCTAGGCATATCCGTTTTCTGAGCTTCTTATTTAAAACTTCTAATATCTCTTTAACTTTTAAGTACAAAGTATCAAAGGCGAATCACTCAGAATTTGTTCTAAACAATATTTGATCTACTTTTGATGTAACCTACGAGTATACCTAGTTTTTTTCTTCTGTTTGAACTTAGGTCTTCCTTTCAATACAATTCAATAGCTTTTGCAAGAACTATATATGGTTATAATTTTGGAGTTTAATGAGTAGCGAACTAGCACAATGGCGGAATATACAGCCTTTTTACGGCTTAATAGCTCAATGCACTAACACCGATATACCTCCTGTTGGATATAAAATAATATATAGGGCATTATATATACTGGCTACGTCGCGTGAGAGATTCTGCTTTCTTTATACTTGTTTTGATTTTATGTCTTTGGTTTCGACTGTGTCCTCACTTCTCATCATCATGTCAGTCTGCAAGACCCACTTTTATACGCGGAACGTCACCACCCGGTGCGCTTACCTTTTCCGGGTTTGTGTAACCAAGTGTTTACATCTACACATCTACCTACTCCTCAACGTGGCCAATGTTGACATAGCTGTTATCATACGAATCGACGTAATTTTAGTAATTTACGGTAATATTGGACGGATAAGGCGCTGGGACCTGTCACTCGTATAGGTCAGGGATTTCGCCCACAAATCGCCCACTGCGCCGGCGCTCACATATTCCTATAGAACCTTACCAATACGAATAATGGCTACGGTTATTTGAAAATATAATACAAATCAACGTAATTTTGTAGTGGACACTGAGTCGAAGGATGTTGGGAGAAAGCCCACACCTATCCAGCTATGAACATCAAATTGACGTTCATAAATATTTTTAATACTATTCTGATCAAAAAATATTACCTCCGTTTTTATCTAGACAGGACAGTTTTAAATCGAATCAAAGTCAAAATCATTTATAGCATATGACTACACTTGGTACATTACACGTCATTATTTTTTGTATTCCATGTATTTTATGGTGAATCAGAATAATATTGTCCAAAATTATGCACAAGCTAAATAGACCTTGTTACCCAATTTCTAAAATGGTGGTGTTTTACGTTCTATAGGCGCTTTTCAAGATGGCCATGGAATACAGCCGCGCCGGGACATTCTGTATTTTACGTCCAATTAACTTTATTTCGACGCATCGAGACGTTAAACCTTTTGAATCGCCATCACAGTGGGATTGCATTTCTTTATATGGCGCGAATAGCGCTATTGTGATAGGTGTTATAAAGTCGTGAGTTACAGAATGCCGCAGGCTTGAATTCAGACGCGGGTCACGTGAATATCCCGCAAATCGGCCACCGTCCCTTATATTTAAGCATTTAAATTATATATTTATCATTTAAAATTTAAGAAACGTAAAATGTATTGCTCACTAATTCAGAACAATTTATCAGATCCCACATTCATTTCATTGCACACAATGTGATCCTGTCGAGTACTTACATCTATAATTTTATAAAATCTAGAATCGTTTTCATTTGAACTGAAAATTTCGAAAACCGTAACTGTACGAAGAAAACTTTGCCTGGTTTTTTACTGACCTATTAAAATTTTGGGGGCCCAAATGCGATATATTGCCAGAATCCGCACCTGGAATGTTATTCAAAGGCTCTTGCAAAGCCACTCCTTGAGGTTATGGAATAGAGATTCCTTGATAGAGTAAATAATAATCACGTTTGCAGTAAGTGGATTCAAATTTATAGTAGCGGCGAGCTTCTGTAGTGGTGACCTATTTACGAGGGCTGGTATAAAGTGCATCTGTCAGACTATATTATTAGCGAATATATCAATATGCCTATTTTGTAAATACTTCTACTGTAATTACATGCATTGGAGGAGCGTACTGGAAACGGTTAAACAAAATACGTTCGAACAGTAATTTAGAGAAAGCTGGGATATTTCTATAAAAAAAAAAGGTTGACAAGTGAATGTTCAATAGCTATCAATCCGTTTCGCCAAACAATTACTAATTTTAAAAGGACTTACTTATTACCTATAATATGTTCATAAATTAATGATCCTCCATCAGACTCGATTGTCGCCGCAAACTAAATGATGCGATATTTTTTTATATATATTTTTATAAAATTACTTCAATCAGTTTCGTATTGATATATTGATAGGATTCTATTACGGCTCATGAACACATACAATCGTAGTATTGATGCATGCAGCAAACGTATTGCATTGTATTTTATATTGACGTATGGTATGCTAGTTTCACATCATCAGGTTATTTTTGTCACCACTGCAGGAGCACAACCCTCTCTCATCTGCCGGACACAGACGGAGGATTTGGCCTACACTCCCCGCGCTGGCCAGACGGGTTGGGGAGGCCTGATTGATGTTTTATAATGTATTCCCTTAGTCGCCTTGTACGACATCCACGGGAAGAGTTGGGAGTGGTCCTATTCTACTCTACCGGAAACCACACGGCAGTATGCTAGTTTATATTATTTGAATTCATTTTAATAATATTGTTAAAATTATTTATTACATTTCACTTAGTGGTCCTACACATACTACATTATAATTGTATTTTAAGTTGTTTCACTTATCTAATAACTATAAGTGCGTAGCTACCCTGAGGGCTTGATTAAAACGTCTCGTGTGGTTGTAGGAAAATTTTCTATAGATGTTGCTAAAATAATGTCAGGTCAATTAAAATTTTCATCGTTCACATGTCAATGTCACGTTGTGCAAACTTTTATCGTGCGAAACCCTAATTCGCGCGCATAATCTACGTTCGCACGGGCGCGTGCGCTTGCGCAACCGGCCGCGTCTGCGTGGCGCCATCTACCGTGATCTATTGCGCGGACTCCGCCTCTCGTTAAACTCTTATCGCGTCAATGCAAATCCGACTACATTTTAATCTATTCTAATGTAATAAATAATTGTCTGTCTGTGAGTTATTGGTGCAATTTTTTTAAATTGTTCAATAAGAAGGTATTTTTTATTAATCATAAATATAAAATTGATTACTCTGTGTATATTGTTACTAAATTAAAGGCTATTTTTTAATTTACATTAAGCTCGGTTGTGTTATGCAGGTGGAGATGAAGATTGAAAATTGTGAGATACAGGCTCACCTACATCTACTGCTATAAACAAATTTTAGCTATTTGTGTTAAATAGATTTAAATTTAAATTACTTGTAAATTGCATGCAATGTCAAAAGATTTATACAAAAATAACAATTTTTAAAACTATAGGCGGTCTCTATAACTCAATTCAAACAATTACAAGGGGTAGAACCAGGAGGGCCCAATTGATACTTTTTAGGAAAAAAAATAGATTTTGATAAATATTATTTTTTAGTTCTAAAATAAAAATACACGATATTTTCTCAAAATGGACTTATAAGACGCATAAGAAGCGTAATAAAAGCATAGCTATTTAAAGATTTGTTTTATATTTAAAGATAAATATGTTATGTTTTTGTTCCTCCTGTATTATTTCAATATCTGTAATTGGGCCTCGCTCATTCTGATCATTTAAATTTTTCCAAACAACTTTTGAATGAAGACTTAACTAAATAAGTGACTAAGAGCAGAATATTTTTGTAGTATATATTTTGTAGTCACAAAAGAGTTTTTTTTTTATTATTTAACTTAAACATCGTAATAAACTTAAAAGAATAAATCAAAGCCATCAGGCATATCCTAGTCTCAGAAAAATAGAATTCCCGAGTAAATAGTTCACTTGTTTTAGAGTTAGCTGTTAGTTCCGGACAGTGGGCGGAAAACGGATTGTGAAATTTGGCTCGCTTTTTCCTCTGCGCGTGGGCAGCTAATTATATGTCTAGCTCGGATTTATGTTTGTTAATACCTTCGAAATTAATGGAACAGTATTTGAGTAAACGTCCAAGTCTGATAAGTAGGCAAAGAATAAATTATATATCCTTAAATCGTTTGTCATGTGACTTACTTACCTTACTGACAGTCATTTGTTTTTGTCATTGTAAATTAAAATGTGTTTTTATTATATTGATTGTTGTTTTTTATGTTGCAGGTAAGTTACCAGATTGAATCCGTCGTTTTACAAGGACATAATGTTTGTAAGTTCTAATTATGACAAACTATGTATGTAAAACACTTAAGATAGAACAGTGTGTCTCATTGTGTAGCTTACAATTAGCCAGGATAATAAATGAGTTTGTGAACCGTACGGCACATGATATATTGCAAATCACGAGTGTTTATACAAAGAAATTAAACACTACATGCTAATTTTACTCTCTTACGTATTCTACCTGTACGTACGTCAAACTTACTCTTAGTTTTATTCTAAAAACTAGCTGTGCCCGCTTTTATCCAAAATTGGTCTTAAACGCATTCATTATACAAGTCAGTCAGTTACTCAAAGGTTAATTGAAAGAGATCCGTATGTGGTATAAATCCGCCTGTATACACAATTTTATTCCCATTTGTTATAGTTTTTGTTAATTTTGCTACAATAGAGCAAGCTAAAAGTATCGCATATCATATATTCTGGAACCCAAAGGCGTAAATTCTCAACGTCCAGTAAATAAATCACAAATTCTCTACTATCAATAAACCTAGATTTTTCACGCACCTTGCCTGTTCCATTGAATTCAATTTAATAATTCAAATATCGGCGGGGTACTAGGAACCCATAAAAGTAATTCTAAAACTCTCCGTCGACTCGTAAAATCGAGTCGAAACGAGGAAAAAACGGTTACAGGCAGGTCGCAGGCTCTTCTGAGAAGTCCCTACGCGGATCTGAAGGTAAACTATATGGTTGGAGTTACACCAAGCCCAAGCTTTTTAATAACAGGGCAAAAACTTAGGCTGGGACTTGATTTTTTAAATTGTCTTGTTTATCTTAATGCTTAGTCTAAATACTTATAAGCTCAACTGATTGTCTGCCATTTAATGTTTAGTGTGCTCTATCTATAAGGTCCGAGGACTACGAGGCACAGTGGTCTGAAAATCGAGCTCCATACTCATAAAAACTTAATGTCAGGAATTAAAGAAAAATAATTGGAATGTATGTACCTTTATTTCATATCATAGTATGGTGGGTATAAGTAGCTCCACGAGTGAGAAAAAATCATTTTCTTTTTGTATGGGAGAAAACGCTTAAAGTTTTTTTTTACTAAATGGAACTGATAGCTGCTGCTCACAAGAGCTATTTATTGTACCTTACACGGCGATCAAGATAACATACAATTCATGCAGCTTTGGGTGCCGCTTGCTTGTAACAAACTTCTAAATGTTGACTTTTCAGTATATGATTTTTCAACTCTTTGACGTAACTAAATGAATTTGCCGATCGCTTTGAATGTGAAAACACTATTGAAACAATAGACATTGCTATGTAAATATTTGTAGGATGATAATGTATTTGATAATCTTTTTTTATTATTATTTATTTATCAATATAATTTATATATTTCTGATGTAACCAAAACTAGATGTGGTTTTTTGTTTAGAACAGAATCTTCTTTAATTATCTCGACCTTTCGCGGCCTCAGTGTGCGTCTGCCTATTATAACCCGCGTGGCGAATGTGTGTAGGTGTGCTCTAATAAGGCCCGAGGGCTGGAGAAAGATTTCCAGCACTCGCAATATTATGTATTTTTATTATTTCGCCGTTTTGCCTATATTTCATTCGGAGGCGGTAATTCTCAGAAGTGCTAGTGCAGTTAGCGTAGGTGTTCCGTATTAGGCACGCGTCGAGATGTTTTTATTATTTATACCTATCTAGTTAATTTCACATGTCAGACTCAGACTTTGACGTAACAAACTGCTTATTAGGATATGCCTACTATGGGTTGTGTGAATTTTAATTTGTGATATTTTTGGAAGTCAATTAAACGATTCTAATGAAAAGAATTCATAAGTTGCTCAGAAAATCTACTCCGTGAGCATTTCGGCTACTATCCATCGAACTATAAAGCTATTTTGTACTCCATAACTGGTCACGTGACATATTTCGAAAAACATTTAGCGTTAAACTACGATAATTAAACGTCAAACACTTATCAGAATATGTTTTTAAACCCGTTAGTTAGAGAGTACAGAATGACTTTGACAGATAGACGAAATGCTCGAAAGAGTAGGCTCCTAGGTCTTAAAGTTCAAAGTGGGAGTACGTCTATAGTACTAAACAATCAATTCTCGGAATGCGGACATCCAATATTTACAAAAACTAAAAATAAAGGCATTTTTGTCCTCTTTACAACTTAATTTCCTTGAATATCTACTTAAGCTGATTTACCATTTTCTTCAAAAGAGGTACATTACCCGTAAATTCCATTGAAATAACTTACAAATACTGTTTTTTATGTAGATACAGAAAACTTTGTTTAAGAGCAATAAATTCCGAGCTGTATTCTACATTCTGAACGAATCTTCCAGCCAAATTCCCTAGTATGTTTTGTTTATTTAGTAACTAAGTTAAATAATTTTCTGCAATTCTTTCTCTAGAAATATATACTCAGACTCAGTGATAAAACAATCCCTTCTAAACGGCGGCAGGAGGTACGTAAGAGGCGGCGAGCCAATTCTTTTCCTCCGTATAAATTATTCAGACTCCCCGGCCGCGTGTTTAGACGGGGATTTCATCAGCTGATTTTATTACATTTGTATTCATATGTAT
This sequence comes from Esperia sulphurella, assembly GCA_947086405.1. Lineage (NCBI taxonomy): Eukaryota > Metazoa > Arthropoda > Insecta > Lepidoptera > Oecophoridae > Esperia > Esperia sulphurella. Next base: position 12,163,965 of record OX352267.1, read on the forward strand.
AAATGAATTAAAAAATCCCTTTGTCTAAGTAAATATTATTACAAAATGACATGAAATGTTTGATTTTGTTATGCGTTTTTCATCATCAGCCGAAATACGTCCACTGCTGAACATAAGCCGCCCCACTAGAATGCCACTTTTGGTGGGCTGTCCATTAGGGGATTTGTCATAACCACCACGCTTGGCAGGCGGATCGGTGATTGCAGTAAAGATCTTAATGTACACAGGTGAACGCTGCTGCCCGTCCCTGTCGCAATCCCTTAGTCGTCTTGATGACACCCAAGGGAAGGGGTGGCCCTATTCTAAGCCGGGAAGCGGATGACATAATCGGTTTTGTCTGTTTTATTTTTTTTATTTTATGAGTAAAAGTTTTGTGTATGTGTAAAATTATCTTATTTGACATTGACGTAATTGTGGTTATTGAGCAACCATTACATTGTCTCTTGGTAACATTGTCTCTCAAACTACATTTATTATAAGGGAAATGTCTCGTCCATTTTAAAAGTAACTGCTATCGATTCGTACCGCATATCGGATTCCCGCACTGAGCAAAGTTTAGTCAACCTTAAAACGGTTTTGGGCCAAATATGGATGCTTTTTGGCCAAATAAGGAACGGGTTATCGGAAAGATGCCGCGAAAAAATTGTTTGCCGTTCCCTTCATCCGATAAAATGGGTTCATGCGATAAATTTCATATTCACCGATGGTTTTTTTCGAGGAAGTGTTGAGAGGTCATGGACATCGTGGGAACAAAATCTGTTATGCAAAGTCAATTCTGTTTTTATTTTTGCATGTTGGCTGAACTTTTAGCTTCATCTGTTTACTGTTTAAATAGCTATAGATAAATCAGGGTAACAAGCTCTGGCCTTAAGTATTCTTCTAAAATCGTTTCTTTCCATTTTGTCGTTGTTTAATTATTCCAAATTAAATCTTCCATTAGTTTTTTTTATTGCTGATGGGTTTGCGCTAAGTAACATTCTCGACGTATAAGCGAAAATACATACAGAGTTAGATTTAGTTAAAATGATAGAGCCGATAGCTAATAGAATTACAATTAAAAATGCAATAGCATTTTAAAAATATGTTAGACGTAAATGTAAAATAATTAATAGAAAATATTCATTTAATTAAAAGAATAGAAGCCTGAGTTAATCTTAAAAGTCAATGTCCTTAAGTTCATTTAGTCAGAAATTCTCATTTAAGATCTTATTAGGGTTGCGAGGGAGACAACCCTATTCAGATTCTCATTCCGTCACAATGTCGCCTAAATTACTGGCGGGGATGAGTCGAATGCTTCGCGAATTATCTTTTCGACAAACAAATTGTTTAGGGAAATAATTAGTTTTTCCAATTATAGTCGCAATTATTGTCACTGTGAAGTATCGCTCGACAAAACTTTGCATTATAAGATTAATTAATTGATTTCTAAAATTAAAGTTCTTACAGCAAAGGTTTTATTTTTTTGGAGTTTTGTTTTTTAAATAATTAGTTTAACTATCTTAAAATGAAAAAACTGAAAGGATATATTTATTATGTACCTATCTAAGTGCATAGTTTATATTTGTTGGCACATAAACAACTACTAAAAAGTAGACACAAGTGGTTTTAATCAAATTTTGCCAAAATATTCCACGCTTATATGAGTTTTTGCACCAAAATGAGCAAATATCGTCTGAAATGAAACATTTTCGGGGCAAATGCGCTTTTTGACGAGGCAATGAGAGAAATATTGCACGCATTCGCTCTCTGAACTCTCATTCTCACTAAATTAAGTTTCGGAAAGCTATATGCCTGTTGCGTTGTATGTCTGATATCTCTCCAACTTCCAAAGGGTTTGATGGGACCAAGTTATTACATTTGGTTTATCAAATTCAAATTTAGTATATGAACATTTGATCGCCTTCTTGGCCTAGTGGATTGGTCATTACACTCAAGCACCAGAGATCATGGGTTTGGTTCCCACTGCAGACAAACAAATGTGAATTGTCCAATCCTTTGCGAGGTTAAAATCATTACTGCGAACACCAGTCCGCCTGCCAAGCATGCTGATTATAGCAAATCCCCCTTATGTTAAGCAGTGGACGTATTTGGCTGATAATGTATTGGTTTTGAAAAAGAAGACATTTTAATAGCTTTTACAGAAACTCCTGTAACCCATCTGATACCAATATACAAAACCAACGGAACACACTTTTCTTTACAATACTTTTAATTCTTCCGGCGAGCGGACGCGAAGAATTCAATTTCCTACAGACCGTTCTGAAACCGGGTTAGTATTGTGTCTGAATGAAATGTTTTGAAACGGACGCTTGGAAGCGCGCCAACTGTGATTTGTCGGGCTGTCGGTTTCTGAACGCACTAATGAGTGATCAAATGTGATTTCGTTTCGCATATTTCTTTGGAGCGTTTAGCTTTGATGTGGGGATTTATTACAGGTCACATGTTAATGTTACAGTTTGGAACGTTGTGTCATCGTATATAGTAATTACGTCGTCGTCTTCGACAAGTTGTATGTTAAAATTATGTGTTAACCTACCTACTACTATTTGTACAAACTACGCAACATTTTTATATTTATTAGTTGCGGTGTACTTACAATTGTACCCCATCTAACTATTAACACTGGTTAGGCGGTAGAACCATTCATACTAGTTAGGCGTTATAACCATTCAAACTAGTTAGGAGGTATAACTATTCAAACTAGTTAGGCGGTATAACTATTCAATCTAGCTGTCCAGCTGTTAGTCAAGATTTATTTTTATAATATTGACGAAATCAAATGTTTTATGGTAAATAAAGAATATACTCGTAATACAAATAAAACTATTCAGGCGGTGTAACTACTCAAACTAGGCGGTAAATACCATTCAAACTAGTTAATTTTACCTTGAACCTAAATTCCTCTATTTCTCAGTGGAATCTGACATATTGTGACTAATGCAATTATTAGAAGTTTACTTTTTAAATTTAGTGTCTTACTTGATTTTATCAAAATATTTACTGCTCATAACATTTTTATTTATTTGCCCCATAATGTCTTAGAGTTAATGTTTTTTAAATAACCCAAATGTCTGCACATAAACAACCCACTGTGATGGTGTCCTACATAACGTATTTTGCGAAGGTTAAACACATAAAACAAAATAGCACACTACGTTTATTCCCTTGTCCTACATTCAGAGTCTAGTTTCTTTTTGCTGCAAAATTACTACTTGAACATCTGTCTTACAACTTTCCACCAGGCTCCTAAGCTGGTGCTTTGGTTAAGGCAGCAAACCAAATATTAGGTTCAGATGGTGAATTTTGACGGATTGAAAAATCTGTATTGTTCTATTGATATTTACACGTATTTTACAGGGATATGTTCCCTTCACTTTAATTACACTGATCACAATGTCTATCTAAATAGTATATAGGTTGAAGACGCCGCGTGGTTGCATGATTCCTTACTTCAGAGACCAAAAAACACCCAAATACCGATAACTTGGCTCCAACCAATAAGGGCTCTCTACTACTCTAACGCCAAACCGCCCGTTCGATTTCTGTAGAATAAGGATCAATAACATAATAAAATATTGAATTTTTTTTTATCAGCGTGTCGTATGCGCTATAAATTTCTATAAAGACTGTTCTTTTAGTAATATAGACTTACTTTTCTTAAATATATAATGGGTAAATACTTTGTCCCTTGCTCTTCGATCTTTAGCTGAAGAGCATAATACCAATAATCATGAGTATTCACCTCAAAGACAATACAGGTCTAATTAATTCACATCACTCAAAAAAACTAGCTTTTCCCGTGAATTTGGTTACATATTTCAGCAATAGTGACTTGGATAATTAGCAATTTGTAGTTTAAATCATGATTTAGAGTCTTGCATCTTATGCTGACACTATTGAAAAGAACTATTGTAATGCATCATGACTCTTAACCTGACGCAGATATATCACCTAGTTAGTTATTTGCGTGAAAAATCATAAAAATGCCATCATATCCTTCACTAGAAATATTGTAATAAAACAACCTCTATTACTTGGAAATAAAGTGTATTATATAGTATCGACATTCCTTTGGCTGTAATTAGTATCATAGGCTATTTGCAAAGGAAAATAATTATTTGTAATTAATTATAATGGATTGCCTGCATCGTTTACGAGCTTTGGGGGATTAAATTAAAATGATACATAATTACCTAGGTTTAAACGGTAGGCATATAATTAATCGATTCCGTTAATATAAGTACTTATATACGTATTAGAATTTAATTTACCTACATCAGCGATACCCCTCAGGAGCTATCGGTCTACTTTCCCCATCGGTCTACTACCAATAAAAAAATACTTTCTATAGAGATCTCTGATTTTTATTCCTGTGATTAGTCCATTATGATGAGCTTCATATAACAACCCATATTTAATAACCTCAACAACATTCCTTCCATATTTCGTTATAATGTACAAAACTTCCCTTTATTACGTAATCCATGCCGTCTAATAAATAATATTACCACTTCTCAAATACAGTTCCAACAAAAAACGTTAAGAGGAAACGCAAATAAATCAAACACGACTCAATTGCCTTACGAGTAGGCAAAGACGCCATTTTATATTTTGTTTCTTTTTATTTTACTTTTTCAACGACATCTGTCCTCAATTAGAGCAGATCGATTTAGTGCTGGTGATAATTTATGGGGATATAAAAAGTATACTAATAAGGCCTGGGATACACAGCCACCGTTGCTTAAAACTATATAATGAATGACAATCAATTGTCATGTATTTCTCTTCTAAAGCAGTAGTAGGTAGTAATAATATATTTTAATTTAAAGATATCTGTGATAATGAGTGAGGCACACTTAATTACTCCTTATAAGAAAAGCCATAGTTTTAGGTGGAACGTCGACGATGGGATTATAGCTCCTTGTTTCTTTACATATAAATTGTTTATAGGTTAACTAGTTGCCTGTCCGGTGCTACCCAGACGAGTCACGGGTATACGGTCCCGGCTTCCCGAGTTATCGCTATTACAACCCCACTATCCTTCCGTAATAGCGGTATCCCATACATACCCCATACTTCTTACCCATACCCCCATCTCCTGTCTCTCTCGCCCCGACCCTGTCCCATCCGTTAATCCAAAGTCTGCCGTGCCGATAGATGCCTGTCTAGGGGCTAGCCTGGTCGTAAGCGTGCCGACATCCCGGAGCTGGGTGAACTCCGAGCACTATTAGCCTTATCGTATCATGAAGGGCTCTGATGAGGTGGACAATTATTTCCCTAGCTAATCGTGGTACCTCAACAAGGCGGCGATGTTGTTCGCAACACATCACGTCAAGGGGTATCATGGTGCCAAAAGCGGGCAAAGGAAAGCCACTTTGCGACATAGATTACGAAAAGTGGCGATACATCGTCTCTGCCTACCTTCTCTGGGACCAAGGCGTGAGCATTATGTATGTATGGTTTGTAATGTTCTTCCTTAGTTTATCAAATAAATTTTGCGCGCGTTAATATTAGACGAAGACGCGAACTCTTCTATATACGATACCTATATAGTTTTATTTTGGACTACACATACAAAACCTACATTATACTTTCCTCATTGTTACTGCATAACAATCTATATTGCCTGTTAATTTAGAACACAGTAAGATCTTCCGACTTAAACCAATTTCTCAATTCGTTTTACGTTCAATAAAGTACCGTATATTTTAACGATGTGAGAGTATTATTTCCTAAAAGGCACCGCTGCTTTAATGTCAACGAAAGCCATGTTAAGTTTCAATAAAGGACGTGACACTGGCATGCAAAATGCTTTCACTATAACGTTTAGTAGTTTACAAGGTTTTCTCGCATAAAATTCTATGGCGCGACATAAGCTGAGTGTTCACCGGAGACAAGTATAGAAGGCTGCTTTGAATTAAGGGTGTTAGCCCAAATAAGCTTCTAATTAAAGATATTCCGAAGCAAAATTGCAAGACTTACTTAGATACACTTTTTATCATACAGCAATGCTAAAGGCATAAAGCAAGACGAGGACATCCACGGCACACAGCATTAATGAAAATAATGCAGATTCGCCATACTTACAACTTGGGTTGCTTGCATGAGATCTAGATAAATACGTCGCTTCCTCTATGTTTCCGAACATGGCCTAACAATTTCTTGTTAAATGATCGAAATTGTTGTGTTACTTAAAATTATCAGACCGCATTCAGTGTATCTAAATTGTACCTACCTTGTCATTTATTGTCATCCCACACACATGAAAGGTAGGTTGTTTATGAGGGAGCTGTGGATAGAGCGAGCCAAGACCAAAATAAGACAGACTTAACAAATCAACTCGACGCAGAACTAACTTTTATGAACCACCGTATATCACATTCTACGAGTACGAAATGAGTCGACGTAAAATAATTAGAAACAATGTTGATTTCACAAGACAATTTAATGTCACTTGTAGACGTTGCTTTAGAGGCACGCCACGACCCCACATAGGTGAATTACCGGAGTCTCATGGTTCCGTACTGATGTTATTATTTATACCCCATTGTCTGGCGACATACAATGTCACGGTGACCGCTAATTCTCCCATGAATGTGACGTCAATTTTGTATGCAAAATAACTTAGGTCGGAGTAATATGATTTTGTTTCTGGACCAACTCTTAGGTCTGTTTGTTTTCATGTCAGGGTCTAAAGGTAACAGGGGATTTGTGGACAAAAATTCCAGAAATCCCCTTCAAATAAAATCCCCAAAAAATAAGGTTGGCTCAAAAATACTCGTATGTTAACTAAAAATCATTTTTATGATTAAGTATATGAAACCAAATCATGGATCAAGTTCATCATCATCATCAGCCTAAATACGTCCACTGCTGGACATAGGCCTCCCCAATAGAATACCACTTTTGGTAAGTTGTTCATTGGGGGATTTGCCATAATCACCACGCTTGGCAGGCGGATTTGTGATCGCAGTAATGATCTTAACATACACACACAGGAGAACGCTGCTGCCCGTCCCTTGTGCAATCCCTTAGTCGCCTTGACGACACCCACGGGAAAGATAGGGGTGGCCCTATTCTAAGCCGGGAACCACACGGCTTGGATCAAGTAAACAAGTTATATTAGTGCAAGGGGACAAGAGTTCGTATGGAGTTAAGATAACTGTTCATCTTCGTCAACAATTATTTCTTTTTCAGTGTAGTAATTTTACTTAGACGATTAACAAACAAAAAATACGTAAGGGCCGGACTGTTTTTTTTTACAACTTTGTTATGACTAACAAACTTGATTTTTGCTAACAAGTTAATTTCAGTAATTAATATTTTTGTATGAGATTTGTTTGGACATATGTACTTCACTATCAGAAGTTCAGAACGCATTTTAGAAGATTCTCACTTATATTCGTAACTATCTGATTCTGAACTTAACCCTAGCTGTATCACATTAACCGACCAAAAAAGACAGCGGCAGCTGAACGCCGCGCTAAGATAAAAATCTCAACAGCTACTTTATTTTAGTCTTTAGTGCTAAAATAATTACTTGTTATAACATTAACGAGTTCTCTGCTATTAACGTTATTAATGAACCGTTCATAATAACGGTTTTAACGATTAAAGGAAGTCATTTTTAACAAGCGTGACATGGATGCTTTTGTTTATTATTTTCGATTTTACGTATTCGAAATGTATGTCATTTAAATGCTATCATTTTTAAATATCTCTCTTTAAACACTTCCGAAGAGGAAGTACAAGTATCACGATTTCATAATGTCCCTATTGTTCGCTCTCATCAAAATTCATGGTTTGTAACTTTCTTGTATCGCTTGTGATATTATACCTGTTTTTTTTTTAAACTTTGAAATGAATAAAGTTATGAGAAAATAAAATAAGTTTACGGCACTGATCTGTATAGAACACTAGACTAGCTGCTACTCTGCTAGTGGTATCAAAATGTATGTGCCTACTTGATTTCCGCCATTTTGGCGCTGAAAGTTATGGCGACTATCCATTGAACTAAAGATTTTGGCGCCTGTTTAATTGGGTTTAGTTCCCGGGACACACGGGGGTAGCGTTTTAAATCGGCACACAACATTAACTGTCAGTAGTAATGGGATCATCATCATCATCATCATCAGGTTATTTTTGTCTCCACTGCAGCAGCACAACCCTCTCTCATCTGCCGGAGACAGACGGGGGATTTGGCCTACACTCCCCGCGCTGGACAGACGGGTTGGGGAGGCCTGATTGATGTTTTATAATGGGATAGCCAGTTCATTTTACAATGATCGATTTTAGTACCTAAAGAAGTAGTTCTTAATACCTCAATAGATGGCAATGTCTGTATCGTTCAATATTGCTTGCAAAAGCCCGGGGTGGAAGGCCATAAAATTAAAAAAAACTATTGTTCTAGTGTGGCTTATTAGTGTTAGTTCTGTCTCTGTTTTAACCCTCCTGGCTTACGAATATCAGGCGTACGCACTATCAACTAAGCAACAACGTCCTCACCTAATTCATGTAAATTAAACTTCGTTAATGCTGAACCCAGAGGCAGTTAATATTTGTAGCTTTCTGAATGACCAGCAATTTGGGGTCAAGATTTAGTTCTAGATGGTTTGCTATAAAATTTGCATGTCGATAACATTATACTAACGTGATTTCTTAAAATGCGTGGGTAGTAGCTTTTACCTCTCGTTTAAATTCGCTTTTTAAACTAGGCTGCTCCATTGAAGAATTGAACCTGCGTACTGTAAGTTAGTAATTTCGCTATGAATATTGACTTCCAAATAAAATGTCATCTATGCTTAAAAGCATACCTTGACTAACTGATCTATTAACATAGCTCAAACGGCTGGGTCTAGAACTAGTTTTTTGCATAGAGGTCCCTCATGTGAAGTAAGTAACCACAATGACGTGATTTGAATTCCCGCAAGACTATAAAAAAATCGGCCAAGTGCGAGTCGGACTCGCCCACGAAGGGTTCCGTAGCAGCAAGTAACATAATATAAAAGTTATAGTAGTTAGTTGTAACTTTGATCGATGTTTTAATAATAGTATTGTGGTTTACGATTTATGACGTATTAAAAAAAACTACTTACTAGATCTCGTTCAAACCAATTTTAAGTGGAAGTTTGCATGGCAATGTACATCATATATTTTTTTAGTTTTATCATTATCTTATTTTAGAAGTTACAGGGGGGGGGGGGACACATTTTACAACTTTGGAAGTGTCTTTCGCGCAAACTATTCAGTTTAGAAAAAAATTATATTAGAAACCTTAATATCATTTTTGAAGACCTATCCATAGACCCCACACGTATGGGTTTGATGAAAATTTTTTTTAGAGCTTTAATTCTAAGTATGGGGAATCCCCAAAATTTTTGTTTTTTTTTCTATTTTTGTATGAAAATCTTAATGCGGTTCACAGAATACATCTACTTACCAAGTTTCAACAGTATAGTTCTTATAGTTTCGGAATAAAGTGGCTGTGACATACGGACGGACAGACAGAGAGACAGACATGATGAATCCATAAGGGTTCCGTTTTTGCCATTTGGCTACGGAACCCTAAAAAGTGGTAAGAGGTCAACTTTGAACATAAAATGATTGTACCCAGTTTTGTGGCTTAAAACTAGACAACTTGACTATTCGTTTGTTCTTATTTAAAAACAAAAACATCATCAACAGCTTTTGTAAACCACTGCTGGACAAGGCAGATGATAGCAGGCTGGAGATAGGAGATGTGCTCCAATCATGTACCTGGGCAGGCGGGTTGGTAATTGCAGTACATGTATATAGGTACTATAGGTACCTACCTAGGTACACGTCTCAAAGGCAAAAATGCTAAAGCACCAATTTGGTCAAAATACGTTATAATTAAACAGCGCGTAGATATATAATGATCTCATGACAGCTGTTTTATCAATATCGGATATTTAGATAAAATTATATGTTTTTTATGGATTTTATTTGTAAAAGCCTATTTTGGTACTTCAGCAATTTTGCCTTTCTAGCGACGACTGTTTTTTTTATCAATGCACATCAAATGCTACTGCAGTCTATTACCTGGATATAATCCTTCAATCACCTCTCCATCGCCATCCACCGGAAGACTTGAACCTGATTCATAAAATGAAAGTCTCATCATCATCATCATGTCAGCCCCTAGAAGTCCACTGCTGGACATAGGCCTTCCCCAATGAACGCCACCACACCCGGTCCTCCGCCCTCCGCATCCAGCCGCTACCAGGCACCTTCCTCAGGCCAAATGAAAGTCTAATAAAAAAAATATATCAAACCTTTATCGAAATTACCTATTAGGAAAATTTAAAGCTTCAATAGTCAAGTACCTAAGTATATTTTCGTTCTTCAAAGGCAGTACGATTATTAAACGTAACCTTGTAGCCGATTCGAAGTAGTCCTTTATATTTCAATCTTGTTAAAAGTTTTTATGCGTAACAAGTGTAACAAATCAACTGGTAACATGTAACAAACTGTAACAAATCATACGGCGGGGTAAATCAAGCTGTCAGCCAGCCGCGGGCGGCAGATCTTTCGGCGAAACTTCTTGAATTTTTTTAATAACTGTATATTGTGCTGTGGGTAGCCATTTTATTACTCTGTAAGGGGTTATTTGAGGTTATACGTCATGTGTGTTATCGGCAATTTGTAAGGTATTTTGTAATAACAGGATTTTGTTAAGGAAAATATGACACTACTTTGTCATAAAATGTTCTTTTTTTTTTTCCGAAAGTGACTTTGTTTTATTTTAACAGTACATGTATATATTGTATCAGCGAGCGTATTTAGAATAAATCAAATATTCGAATAAACTACAAGATTCTGTGTTGTCTGTAACATTAACACTATTTGTATGTTGTTAACTTTCGAGCCATTGAACATGCGGAATAATTGAAGGCGTCTGTCACGTAATTATGGGTGTCCGGAACGAACAGAAGAGAAGGTACCAGTTCGTTCCAATAATATTTGAAACCAAGTAGGTAAATGTAACAGTAACCTGGAGGTTCCCCTTGCCGAAACGGTTAGAATACTGTACAGGCAGAGAATACTACAATGTATATAAGCAGTATGTCGAACCAAAGACATTAAGATAATGAACATCGAGGATACGACATTCAAATGTAGGTATATCTTATCTTATCTTATTTGGGGGCCAGAAAGACCTGGCGATACTTCGTTCGACCCTTCAAGATCTTTTGTGTCAAACCCCTGTCCACCAACGGTGCCCCAAGCCGATTTGGTGGACTTCACATACGCCTTAGAATGTCTTCTTTGGCATATGCAGGTTATAGGTGAAGCGAGTGCAGAAACAACCAGGCTACCATAGCTCCTTCAGATGTATATATAGTGAGGCTTATTAAGATCAGATATATCTATTACAAATTTGATTACAATCCACAAAGCCGAAAGAAGCCTTTGTAACGTCTACCCACAAGCCCACAAACAAGCGCCAAATCGGCTCATCTCAAAAGCGTCACGTTCCTTTTCATGCATTATTGTGCAGCAGGGATGCGTTGCACGTGCGACGCCACACGCAGAATGCCTAATGAAGCCAATCGTAAATAAGCGGGTTGCACCAACCCTAAACGTCGGCTTGCATAATAAGGATGTCAACTTACGTAAAATGAATTTATATGGTTGCGATTTTTGTTGTCTTTGTTACAGAGGGAAGTACTGCTTCAATCCTAAATAATGATAATCCCGTGTTAATTATTCTGTAGTTGTGTCACTGTAAATAAGACAATGAACAACTTTTGTACTATCTTGTTTCAGTCTATGTGGAACTTTTTAGTGATTTAGTGAACATCTGTTCTCGTCAGGCATGCAGAAGGGGGGAAATGGGCAAAAAGGTTCTTGATAAATACGAAAGTAAAGTGTATCTAATTAGTTACTTATATATGTAATTCAATGCCAGCCCTAAAAGCCTCGGCACCTCGTGGGCGTGACAGATTTATATTCCGTGCCGAAATTTTGACGTGCCGGTCTTTTTTTTTTTTTTTTTTTTTTTTTAATTTATTTGGACACTGGTAAAGACCATTGGTCCACAAAGCAACTAGAATTACAAATTCTATATAGGTGTAATGATGAACAAGGAAATTATATAAGCAAATGAAAATAAACTTGAAAAGAATAAACAACAACAGATAATGAAGTCGGTTGAAAATTAAAAAATAAAATAAGGCTACATACATAAAAAAGGACACTTAAAATTAAATTTTACCAACTGTACAATGTACATAATTACAAATAGATTTGTATAAACAAGGTTTTTTCAGAAACTCTATTACAGTCTTAGGTAAATTTGAGCCGAGAGTTTCAATGCATTCGGCAACAAATAATAATCTTTGAAGAGAAAAGAAAGGACAATAAAAAAATATATGGTCTAAATCACAGAAGTCAGCGTTACAAAAATTACAAGAGGGTGAAGTTATAAGATTTAAACGGTGTAAATGGCTTGGGAAACCACAATGTCCAATTCTTAGTCTTGAAATTGTTGTTATCATATTTCTATCCCAATCACGCGATAAATTTTCGAACCATGACTTAGTCGATGGAATCTGAGATATTTCAGCAAGCCATTTACCCTTAACCTGCCAACTTTCAGATAGATATAGTTTCCACCTGGAAATCATATTTTTCTTTAATAAGCTTACTGCGTCTTGTCGGGGAACAAGATAATTCGATGATTCATTTACATTAGAAAAACGAGCAAGCGTATCTACAAGTTCATTACCTAAGACACCTGAATGTGCAGGTACCCATACAAATTCAACAACAAAATTATTTGTTTCCATTACAGAGTAAACAGTATTTACAATTTCAAATAACAAATAATTAGAATTGGCTGACATTTCAATATTTTTTAAAGCTAAAAGTACACTCATAGAGTCAGATATGATAAGGAATTTCATTTCACTATGTTGATTGCCATAATATTTTTTTATGTGCTTGAGAGCATAAAGAATGGCTAAAGATTCAGCAGAGAAAATGGAAAACATGTTATTACAATCGAAAACCTTACCATTATTTTGATGAGCGTCATATACAGCGAAACTAGTTTTACTTTCAGTTTTAGACCCATCTGTATAGATGTGAACATAGTCTTTTTTGGTATCCAAAAATTCTAAAAAGTCAAATTTGTTTTTAAACTTTTCTACGGTTACATTGAAGTTAATATAAAGACAATTGAATGGAAAAGAGTAACAAGGATGTATATTAGACCAATAAACAGTATCTTGTAGTTCAAAATTTAAATATGTAATTGATTCTGGAATAGTTATAGATGCAACTAAATGTTGGTCATTATAGTTTGGAATGCTGAAGTTTTCTAAATAACGCGGAATTATATTATTATCAGAGCTTATCAACTTAAGGCAGTATTTATCTGTTAGGAAAGATCGCCTAATATGAAGTGGCACAATACCAGCTTCCAATTCTAATGAATTAATGGGTGATGAATTCATAGCTCCTACGATTATACGCAGAGCTCGGTTTTGTAAGATATCTAGCTTTTTTAGAAGAGTGTTCTTAGCATCGCTGTAAAACATACACCCATAATCAAAGCGGCTGCGTACAATAGAAACGTACATATTTTTGAGAATTTTGGGATCACAACCCCATTTTAACCCACACATTGATCGTAAGATGTTAAGTCCCATTTCAGCCTTTTTGCATAAATAATCTATATGTGGCTTCCAGGTAAGGAGGTTATCTAAAACCAATCCCAAATATCTAACAGATTCTTTTACTTCAATTACATCGGGACCTAAAAAAATTTCGGGAGAATCGACGCTAACTTGGGAAAAAAGAACGACAGAACTTTTAGAAATGTTAATTTTCAGTTTTAAGTGGTCGATTAAATATGTACGAATTTGTGCTAAACATTCATTCAAAACATGCTCTGCATCGTTAATACAATTTTTTTCAACGTACAGTACTAAGTCATCCGCATAAAATAAGAACTTTACCGAGTTTGGTATGAACTTCATTAAAGGGATTATACCCAACACAAAAATTAGTGGAGACAACACGCAACCTTGAGGAGTGCCTTTATAAGACGACTTATAAGGAAGTTTAGGGCATGATTTAAGAAATACTTTGCGATCGTTAAGGAAATTGAACATCCACTGAACTAAAGGACCTGGAAGGTTCAAATCTGATAGACTTTTAATTAAAGAAACATGGTCAATGTTATCAAATGCACCTTCAAAGTCTAAAAAAACAGAGATAATACTGTTGTTTCTGTAAAAAGCCTTTTTGATGTCACCAACCAAACAACCTATGTTATCGTAAGTACCTGTACCTTTACGAAAGCCATATTGATTGGAAGGAATTAATGAATGATGTTCAATAAACCACTCGATTCGGTTCTTTAGCATTGACTCAAATAATTTGCCAACACACGATGTCAATGATATAGGTCTGTAGGAGTCAACGAAATGAGGATCTTTGTGTGGTTTTGGGATAGGTACAACAGACTGAATTTTCCAGGAATTAGGTATGAGCTGCGAGATCCATAAGTTATTTAAAATGTTAAGAAGAGTCAATTTTACATTGTTTGGAAGATTTTTAAGTAAAATACTAGGAATATTATCTACACCGGGTTGAGTATTCTTTTTTCTTCGGAGGGAAGCATTAAATTCAGATAAAGAAAACTTTTCTAGTAACCACATGGGCGAGTCATATCTTAATGTAAAAAGATGTTGTATGTGAGTAAGAACATCACAATCAGCAGGAGGAGCTATTTTATTAAGAAACTCTATACACAGGGCATCATTATTAAGTATAGAGAAGGAGTTGAGTGCGTCTAGTGAGTATTTATACTTGCGGATAAAATCCCACACCCTTTTAATAGGAGTAAACCTATTAAAAGATGAGCAAAGATTTAACCAACTTAAACGTTTTTGTTCGAGTAAAGTACGTTTCTTTTTGGCATCAAATTGTTTATATAAAATATAATTCTCGAAAGAAGGGCAAGTCTTATAGGAATTTAATGCAATACGAGTTTGTGCAACCGCAACTGTACAAGAATCGTTCCACCACGGCTGATAATTATATTTTTTTCTGCGAGAGGCGTTTTCATGTTTTTTTGGAAATTTATCTAAAATGTCAAAGATTCGTTCAATAAAATTATCGTAACTTTTTAACGCATTGTCGTCTGACTTAAAAGACACAAATTCAGAATCGCACATTTCTTGAAACTTGTTCCAATCTACTCGATTATAATCTGGGTTACCAGTTTTGTCCAAAACAGGTTGTTTAGAAGAATCTGAGTTTGCAACATTAATACTATTACTACTACAGGAATGAGAGTTTACATTTAGATTGTTTATATATTGTACACCAATGTGAATAGGATAATGGTCGCTACTCATAGGATCCTGGGATAACTCAAAAGTACTACTGGAACTAAGACTTGGTGAAGAAAAAACTAAGTCCAAGACACCACCACGTTGGTTGACCATTGGCAGTGTCGTGAGGTTGTGGTCATTCAAACAGACTAAATTGTTGTTATCAATAAAGCTATAAAGGTGATTACCTCGCGTAGTATTATTGAGAGAGCCCCATGATGAGTGATGAGCATTGAAATCACCAATGATCAGAAAGTTTTTAGAGTTAATTTTCCTAAAGCTGTCAGTTAAATAATCAACTTTAAACTTGCTACTGGATGGTGGAGGGCAATATACACATAAAACATTAATAGAAAAAGTTCCGAATTCAAGAGACAAAAGAATGTTTTGGAAACTGTAAAGTGATTGAGTATTAATTATGTTAAACTTGATATCTTTCCTTACAGCGACAGCTATGCCAGTGTGAAAATTGTGAGCATCTTTCCTGAAAATATTAAAACCCTTCATTTTAAAAGTTTTTGAAGGACCTAGCCAGGTCTCATTCAGTAAAATTATGTCTACTCTATAAGTTAAGTTATTAATATAATGCAATAGATGATCCACCTTTTTAAGAATACTTCTAGCATTCCAGTGTATAATGTTTAAGTTACAAAGCTTATCCATTTTTAATGGAGAAGTTTTTTATGAGTGATTCCTTGATAGATCTAGTACAGATGGTGGACTCACTGGAGTCTTTGTTTGTCAGCATGTCAATAATTGTTTTAATAATAGCATTTAAGATTAAGTCTGAATTCAAGATTTCTGACATTAAGGCCCTTTTTTTGAGGTAAAATAGTTGGCTGTGCTACATTAGGTTGACTATCAGTTAAAGATTTATTTTTAGTAATTGTAGCATAGCTGGTTTGAACCTGAATTCCAGAAATCTTGTTTTTAACAATAGAGGTTTTTTGTTGTTTTACAGGGCATGAGGCTGAAACTGCTGGGTGACTACCTTGGCAGTTACAACATTTTGGCGTTGTTACCGTACATATTTTATAGCTATGAGGACCGGAACATATAGAGCATACTGTTTTGTTCTTGCATGTGGAGCTACCGTGGTTAAACTGGTAGCAATTGTAACATTGGAGGAGAGGCCTTATATATTCAGACACATTAAAACGAGAATAGTCTAGTGATATATGCGGAGGAAGTGTGCGACAAGAAAATGTTACCAATACAGTCTGCATAGGTTGAAATTCTCCATTGACATTCTTCTTATTGAATCGTTTCACTCCAATTATTGGAGATGAAGCCTTCATATGAATGAGCAACTCTTCTTCCGTAAGATCAGTGGGCACTCCTCTTATTATGCCTTGCTTCTGCGTCTGGTATGTGGGGATTCTGACATCCCAGTTGAATTCATTGTGTAAGGAAATGTTTTTCAAAAAATTGTTGGCATCACTGAGTGAACCAAAGCAAAGTTTAATCAGATTGAGTCCAGTCGTCTTCGCATATTTTACACCAGGTACTCGAGTAGCCAAAATTTTGTTGAAGGACAATATATTCATTTTGGATAAAGGCAACTCTGAATCCTTACTGGATACATGAACAATATATTCATCCAGGCTGATGTTGGGGAAACTAGGTGGTATATCCAGAAATAAACCTTTTTTGGATCTGATCATAACAGGTTTATCATTATTCTTTTCCAACTCCATTTCAGACACGCTGCCAATTTCCGATGATGAATTAGAGGATTCCAGTGGGTCCTCAGTAGATTGGGCGAGTTTTCTTTTCCGTTTTTTTGATTTCGCCATCGTAAAATCGGCAATCTGCTTTAATTTAACTAAAAAATTTGTGGAAAGTTAAAAAACTCGTCTTCTCAGTTCAACGTTCCCGCGCTTTTTTTCATATAATGAAACGATTATCCGGTCTCCACGCATGCACAATAACCGTGACAAAAGTCCACCCTGTATGTTATATTTATTATAGTTATGTTGTACCTTGCATGCACATGTAACTACCTAAATAGGTACCTACTGAGGTTCAGATATTAAGAAAATTCTCAAAGTACATAATAATAATACGAAGCTCGATTCTGAAGGAAATAATTTATAATTTATCGTAACTAATTAGAGCTCTGTCTTTCTAACATTGTTTGAAAGATACACAACAAATTTTAGCTATTTATGAACGAAAGACTTAAAGTACAAAGTTTCAATTTACTGCATAAATAACTACAGACAAAGGAAAAGTTAACACGTGGTCGATTTTACGATGTCTCCCAACAGGGTCTAGTTAACAGCCCATGGGTATCGGGTGCCAAGAGCGGCTCCAGGATGTAGCTTTGGGGGCCTGTCTAGAAGCATGTGTGTTTCTCACGGCGAGATAAATTTATGTGAATTTTTTTAAAAACCTTCGTGGCTGATATTATCAAACGATTTGAACAATGAACGGGATTCTTACCACAGGATATATTTATCTATAACGATCTTAAAGCTTTCCTGTGCCAAAACAAATACAGTAAGAAACTAAACTACACAACCCATAAACTTAACTATACGACAGCAGAAAGGTCGCTTTGAGCGATCTCTTATAGAGAAAGTCCACCTTGGTATATATGTAGTGGTAATTAATTCGTATCGACGTCAACTATCTATATGTTTTTCTCTCAAAGTTTTGATCCTATGCACGCACCCCTTTCATTTTGTACTTATATCTTAGTAGGGCTTCGACATTTAGTTGCAGGTTTCGACCCCTTGCTTAGCCTACCACTGACCTCCTGGATTCGTCCCTGTCTGGAGCCCTAAACTGGAAATCTATGGGCCGTAAGAACTACGGGTCCAATCAATTAAGATACGCCACATGGCGGCGGAGACAACGCCACCCGCGCCGTAATTGTGTGTTTACGCATCAATTATTTGCTGTAGTCTCCCAATTTGTAGAGAACGTGTGGTCACCGCATTATAGGACATTTAGGGCGGCTTTCGCCAACAAATTTAAATGAGTGATATTGAAAATGTGTTGAAAAAATCGCACTAATAATATAAGGGCGAAAGTGTGCATGTTTGTTTGTTGCTCAATCACGCCATAATGGCTGAACGTATTTAATTGAGACATGGTACAGCGAAAGTATTCTAGAATAAAGAAAGAAGAAAGAAAGAAAGTCATTTATTGCCACAAAGTCTGATGGTAGGTACATAAACTTAACATTAAACATAATAAGTAGTTATATACTAATATTTCTGCACTTATTTATGTACTTAGAGTTAAGAAATAGTTTGAGCGACGCGTTACTTCACTTAAAATATAAACAATATATAGAAATGTGACAAAAGGATCCAGTCTCAGCATATGCCGGCAGATGATATTTGCACGGCGCTGTTTTTCAAATTTAATCCTATCTCTTAACACTTAGATAATAACATAGATACTACTTATTATTACGAACACCTATCTGGTATATTTCCTCGCGGGAGAAGTACCTAAAGAAAATAGAGACTTTTTAAATAAATCTTGTGATGCCATGACAGCCTTTAGGAACGTATGAAGAAATCTCTTCTCTTCGAAGCTTGCTTTTGTACACGAAATTTCCTAGTTGGATGTAATTTTTAAAATGTGCAATAAAGAATATATAGAATTTTAACAAAATTAAACAATGCAAAGTTGGGTAACTATTTCGATAACAGGCTATAAAACTATATAATTTATTCTTTACCTCGTTTTGCCCGCTCGCAACCCAAGAAAAATTATGGACTTAAACGGTTTTTGGTGTTGTTTCACATTAATTGTTATCACATATAATTGCAACAAAAACGATCAAAACAAGGTGTCGTTTGCGAGGTCGTATGCATGGGCATGCATGTAAATGCTAACTACTTTTACATGAAAACTATTGCATATGCATACCTAAATACGCCAGGCCAATTACATGCCGTTAAGTTCATTGCGATGGCTATCAAAATCTAAACGTCCTGCCCTCGGTGCACTGCCACTATTATTTTTATGGTCTATCCTTGTTAGCGCTTGCACTTTGCTGTTTACATGCATGCATGCTTGCTTAAAGCAATTACTTATTCTGTGTCTAAAGTTACTTTGAACATCATTTTATGACTATGGATATCTCTAATCATCATCATCATCATGTCAGCCTTTAGACGTCCACTGCTGGACATAGGCCTTCCCCAATGAACGCCACCACACGCGGTCCTCCGCCCTCCGCATTCAGCCGCTTCCGGCCACCTTCTTTAGGTCGTCGGTCCATCTGGCGGCGGGGCGTCCCACCCTGCGCGTGCCAATCCGTTGTCTCCACTCCAGAACTCGTCTGCCCCAACGGCCGTCGGTTCTGCAATAATTCGCGGCAATCTTCCCTTGGGTGTCGTCAAGGGGACTAAGGGATTGCACCAGGGAACCGGCGTTCCCCTGTGTACATTAAGATCATTACTGCGATCACCAATCTGCCTGCGCAAGTCTGGCTATGGAAAATCCCCCAATGAACAGCCCATCAAAATTTGCATTCCAGAACATAAGCCTCCCCACTCACGCTGTACTGTAAGCGTGGAAGATGAACGGAGTGAACACCTTTCAGTCTGTTAGAAAGACGGTAAACTTGGTGCTCGATTCATTTAGTATCGCAATAGAACTGTTTTGAAGATATACCCTATGTATGTAATAAAATATGTTATAATAGGCATGATATGTCACAACTGAAGTATTAATTTAATACGTGTCTAAAATGTATCATTTAAAATCAACACCTCAACCAAACCAAGGTTTTCAACTCATGCATGATGTGTTAAAAGCGATATATACAAATTACATATGTAAATTTTTAGATCTATTAGGGGTATGAGTTATATAACCAAAGTTAACATCATTTATCACAAATACATAGGTATGTATCTCTATATTACATACTATGATGCCGAATAATAATAATAGATTCACCGGTCTATAATAGAAGTTTAGAAAATAAATGAAGCGGCCACACCGCACAACTTTCTCAATAATCGACTTAACAAGTTTTACGTGAAAAAATAGGTTTCTTTACAACATAAAAAAGATTAAGTAACAAAATTTTATACCGTATTTTCGACATGTGTTTCTATATTAAGGTTTTTTTATATGAGCGGTACCTTTAATTTAAAAGCTGGAAAAAATACCCTCTAGATTTTTACGAACTCACACACACACACACATACAAACATAATTTTTAATGTCGTGGTTTTTCTGAGCCTATAAATGTAATACAGTCGATTTTCACCAAAAACTAAAACACGATTACAATACTTCTTTCTTTCCAATTGTCGTTCGAAAGTAAAAACGGACAACTCAGAAAATCTAGTAGCGATTTTTTTAGGGCGTGTCATATAATTTCCACACTTAAAATGGTTGAAAATTATATTTTTTTTTGCATTGTTGTGACCCTAGCACGTAAAGATAAGGATTATTCTGTGTATACATACGTAGCGGGTGATATATGTCGCATGACTAACCGTTTATAGCATGATGATAGTAATTAGACTGAGCCCTAACATGGCTTACGCAAAACCAGCTGCAAGTCTCTGGCACGTCTCTCCTGGGTCAAAAAGTAAATCATACGTAGACCTACCAGCTTTTCGTTAGTAGACGTTCTTGTGGGAAACCAGTATTTTTCCGAGGTAAAAATAGCCTATGTAAAACGAATTAATCAGTATTCCGGATATGAAGGAATTACGAAAATCGCTTTTATATTTTCGGGAATAATGACTTGGAAGTTATTTGCGAATACCTCTCTGCTAATAACACTGCCGATGAAGACTCTTGCGCATTGAGTTGAGGCGTAATGGTTTATAAAATACAATTTATTTATGCACTCTGAAAGATAAGAACGGGATACAACGAAACAATTGTCCACAAACACTGGGAAGTAAATGCAAAGATCTCGACCGCGGAATGGTAAATGAGCACTAATTAGCGACAGTGGCGCCACCGCTCAATTCGTAAATTAGGGAAGCCGGTTAGCTCAGTGTAGGGGCATAGAATACTTAATAATACGTAGGGGCTAGGAAATGTCAACAAAGAGCATATAAGTATTAATCTATAAGCAGTTGTATTTTTAAGTGCTAATTGTTTTATCAGTAAAATAAAAATTTAAGCCACGACTGAATTAGGTATATTTTATTTATTAGGTTACCTACCAACAGAGTGTACATCAATTGTTGCTTAATGGAAACTTACAATTGTACATTGGCCAGATGTCACCATTATAGGCAACGATAGCATGTCTAGTTTGTGTTAGGTATATAAAACCGAATTCAAAATTCATAGTAGTTTAGTGTTTAATTTGTACGTTCTACGATCCCTACATCACCAAATGAATAGTATAGTAGGTATACGAGTCGGTGGTGAAGTGATAAAATGCTCATCTGACTGTAGCAAATATACTATTGTTCAACAAATGGAGAGTGCAGAAATGATATTTGACTGATATTCCTCAATATTATGCACTGGGATTCTATTTGAATGTAAACAAACAAATCATAAATCATAGCAAAGACACGGCATTAAATGTGGAGATGCGTTGCTGGAGATACACAGTTCGCAAGAACTACTTTATCAGCTTAGATATGACACCCACGCTCGCCGCGGCGAGAATGAATATAAATCAGATCTGTACACACGTTTTGTATTACCCCCACCATCACCATCTAGATTTTGCTAAAAAACGTGTTTCAGCCTTTCCGCTTGCTAGAACTTCGTGATCCTTTAGACAAAGACTAATTAAAACAGACAATAAGTCCAAACCCACTGATTTCTTCGCTGTAACTGCACTTAGTATTTCAATTTATTTTTCGCATCCATTCTACACTTAACTGTTTATTACTGTCTGATTTCTTCACTAATATCTAGTTTTATTGTAGACGCCATTCTAGTTTATGATCGACTGAAACACAGATATCATGTCGTAATTTAAATTGTTTAATGGTAAAGGGCGGGGTTGATATAATTTATTTTTAATAAACTGTCCGATTAAGCTTGTACAAGAGTGGACTAAATGGGAGCTATTAAAATGGAGGTAGATATCATAAATTTTCAATATCGGTTATCGAGTGGGTTGGCGCCAAAGCGGGAACACACGTCCGCCATTTTGGTGAAAAATGCGCACACGGTTCGGCCGCTAACAAGCGTTCCTGCTTGTGCACGACGGCCATTTTAAAACATGGCGCCAATACAGCCATTTATCACAATAATTTTAGGTCCAACCGTGTGTTTACTTTGGTGACATGGTCATTTCCTCTTGTGAATTGAAACCTGTTGAATTTGCAATACCCGTTCCTATAAATAAGTCACCAATAACTGAATTAACACTTAAAGTGTGAGCAAAATGGTAATTTTGTAGCTATTGACAGTAATTGCGTTATAAAAGACATGAAAATAGGACATTATTGACGAATTTATTGTGAATTCCAACAGCTGACAACAACTTAATTACGAACTAGTTACTAATAAGTAATTGAAATACAGAGTATTACAAAACGCATGGGTCGTCTACGTTCGATACAGCTCCCACATTACTTGTTATCTAGTCTTAGCTTTTAAGTTAGTACTTATAGTAATATAGAGACAATACATTTTCTAGATAATATTACAATTATCTTAGTTCAAAACTACATGTAAAGATTTACCCTCTGATCCCAGGTCCCGTTGGGTAGTTACATACCGGAACATTTCTCTGAACCACTTAACTTAGGTTTCCTGGTAGGCCTTACACCTTCCTTTCCGCTGTTTTTAAGGCGAAATTTATTACGTATTCAAAACGCATTGCTTCCCTGAAGTCCTGCTATTCATCATTTGACTTGCGGCGATGACAAGTGGTCATTTAAACCAAGTGCCTAGGCTTTGCTCGTGAAAATGTCAACGTAGGTAATATTCCAGCTATTTCCAACTGTGGTTTATATTCCAGCGCTGATTGAAAACAATTCGTGGCTGATTTTTGGATTACAGAAATATAACGTCATACTTATCTAAGAAATAAAATCGTAAACATCGCGTGTCTGTACATTGAAGATATTGCAAAAAAATGGGGGGTCTAAGGATGAGTAATAGACATTTCGATCATTTTTGGAATTTTTGTCTGTTTGTTTGTGTGCGCATCACTTAAAAACGACAACTGATTTTAACGGACTTTTCACAGAAACATAGTGCTTAATTCGGTGTAACATATAGGCTTTATTTCATTGCAGTCGGTGCAGTCAATCAAAAGTTATGCTAATTTATAGTTTTCGAAAACTTGCATACACTGCATTCGTATACAACAAAGAAGTGTGGGGTGTAAATGCTCGACTGAATTCTTGAGCGGTAGCGTGAGCGTGTGGGTGTTTCATCGTAATCGGCTAACTCAATCAAAAGTTATACGAATTATAGTTTTCAAAAACTCACATACATTGGTATGCAACAAACTAATGCTCGGCGGAAATTGGATTGCGATCGTTTAGTTAGCGACATTTGGAGCGACGAGGGTAAGAGAAAAAGAGGTTCGAGAGAAGGGTTGAGGGGAGGGTTGAGGGAGGGTTGAGGGGAGGGTTGAGATGAGGTTTGAGGGAAGGGTTAAGTGCAGGGTTAAAGGGGGTAGATGTGGAAGTGGGAGGGGGAGTTGGAGCGGGAGTTGGAGCTGGAGCCGGAGGTGGAGTGGGATCTGGAGTTGGACCTAGACCTGGACCTGGACCTGGAGCGGGAGCGGGAGTGTGATTAAGAATCTGAGGTGAAGTGGGATAGGGAGCGGAAGTGGGATTGGGAGCGGATCCTGTAGACCACGCGAGAGGGTCACGCTGGCACAGCTGGTTATAGAATAAAAACATCCCCAGTCATGACATGGCCATGGTTGATGTTTTCTCACTACATTATGTGTGCGTTTGCTCTTGTGAGTCGATTTCTATCCCATAGATGGGCCCACTAATATTATAATGGACGAAAGTTTGGATGTTTGTTACTCAATCACGCTTCAACCACTGGATGGATCGGGATAAACCTTGGTACACATATAGGTTAGGTCCTGGAATAGGACATAGGATAGTTTTTACCCCGAAAAAACATATAATTCCTACGAAAAACCAAATTAATCGTTAAAAGCAGTGAAGATGTGTAAATATCGAAAAATACGGGGGCGAAGGCGCAGGCAAAAGCTAGCTCTCTATATACGGGTAAGAAAGATAATCGGAACTTATGCAGCTAATTCTTCAAGGCAAGATAGAAAAGAAGACAGAGAACATGTTGACTTAAAAATCGTTGCCTATGTTACAATTTAAGCACCGTATCCGTTCAAAGCTATTGAATCGATACTTAGTACAAAATCGCTCGACAACCTTCGTTAGAAGAATGACATTCCCACAAGAAGAAAACAAGAATGCCATCTGTAAAACAGTAACACTTTTTGTACTCTCTCGTCGTCAGTCGATTAATTAGGTCTTAACTCTAACAGTACTAAAGACCAATAAATTGTGTTAATTACACTTACCAACATCACCACCGTTTAAGATTCCGTGCCGTTATATAAATTCTAATCCAGATCAGGCCTGTTCGTCCCACGTACGGTGTAACCTGTCCGGCGCTTGTCACGCGTATTTTAGACTGGACTGTGATAAAATTTCGCCGTAAATAGAATACGATAGGCGCGGAATGTTGATACTGATCATGTGACAGGATTTACGGGCGGTACATGTTGTAAATGTGTATTAGTGGATGTACAAAGTTAAATAAAGGCTTTAAATAAGCGATTGTCCAACAGGTGGCGGTGCATTGATCTCAACTGTCATACATAACCGTCATTGTCAAATAGACTCTGTAGTAATCTCCAAAGAACAAGTCTATCAGTAGGTAAATTTTTTCAATAAATTTTTTGGCTTGGATTTACGGGATTTTGATATTTGATGATACCGTCAGTGCCATTTAGGGGTTTTAGAATGAATTATTAATTGTGATATGTTCTGTTGATCTTCCTGTGAGGGATCCGGTCGAGGCCGGTTATTGCTATAATTACCACACATCTTCAACTTAAAGTGCAGTTCGAACAGTACATATTAAAAGTCAACTCTACTCTTGGGCCTATGCGGGGTGGTGGGAGGGGGGTTACACTGGTCTTGTCTTGACCTCTTCCTCCCAAATGGTGTGCTATATCCGGTAATGCCTTTTCTGTCTTGTGTGAGGGAAAAATACTTAAAGAATAAATCATCAAAAACGTTAGTTGTGTTTTAAAAGCTGTCGTATAAATGTAGGTATTTACCAGAGGCCTCGCTTTTGTAATGTACAGATTTGACTTTACGTATAGCTATCGCGTAAAATACCTGCTTCGTTATTATGGTGCCTATTTGGAACTAATACCATTAATAACTGGCATGTCAACCGGCAATGCCGGCCGATAACATTTGTTCACATCGCCCGATACCACGAACAATACGGCTAACATTTGCAGTACAGGGAGGCATTAAAATGACGCTCGAACACGAACACACCTTTTGACACTAATATACATTTTTGTGCCTTCAGTGAAAATTGATCTTACTTTTATGATTTCTGATAATGTTCTGTCATTTTTTTTTATTGATAATCGAAGGAACATTGAACCGTTTTTAAGAAAAAAAAAACAGAACATTATTAAAAATCATTTGTTTGGTGTCCTGATAACTATCATTTTCTAAGTAAGATCCACTGAAAAGTTTTAACTGGTAGTGTCGGGTAATTTTTGTTTTTACTTTTAAAAATATGTAACTACATATTTTCCTTTTCTATTATTTTTACAAAACTAATTTTTAAATCATTGCAATTTGCACTCTTACAGCTACTGGTGTAGATCTAGATCTATATTGGAGGTCATCGTGTATAGTTAATGATAGTACGACAGTTTTAGCCGATGTTTGGTCTAACTTAGTTAAAGTTAGAATTTCGAAGAATCTAATAAATAAAAACGTAAACTTCGCGTATCTGTACATTGAAGATATTTCCAAAAAAAAATATTGGGGGTCTAAGGATAAGTAATAGACCACATTTCAATAATTTTTGGAATTTTTGTCTGTTTATCTGTTTGTTTGTGCACGCATCACTTAAAAACTACTGAACCGATTATGATGAACTTTTCACGAAAGCATAGGTGCTTGACTCGAAGTAAATGAAGGCTTTATTTCATCGCAATCAGTTAACTCAATCAAAAGTTATGGAGATTTTTAGTTTTCAAACACATTAGTAGGTAAGGTTAGTATGCAATATAACAAAGAAATATAATTGTAATGTTCGGTACTATTCAGATTGCGATGAGTTTGGACTACATTTGGGGCCGTAATGGGGAGTGGGCGTGAGCGTGGACGTGGGCGGAGATTGGAGTGGGAGCGGAAGTGGGAAGGGGAGCGGATTCTGTAGTCCATGCGAGCGGAGCTGCGGGCACAGCCAGTACTAAATATCCAAAAATACCAAAAGCTTATTTTTGTATACTTTCCATAGGATCAACATAAAGAGGGGAGAGATTGTTTTACCTTGTAAGAATTATTACGAACCGTTTGTCCTAATGCGCACTGAAATGTAATGATAGATAAGCGCCTAGAATCAATGAGGTACAGTTTGAGCGTGATTTATTATATTTGAGCACCATCAATCATACCTATAATACAAGACTATATAGTCGAGTTTCTTTTCTGTTTTAAAATAATGATATAGTACTAAAGAATTCATCAAACAAACCCTTATTTTTGCGTAGTTTAAAATTCTTTAATAAAATACAGATTGATTATCCTCTGTGAGCTTTCTGCCTAACCAATCATAGGACTGTCAGTTTCATAACGTCACCCAAAATATTAGCTTCAAATTGTTAAGTCAAATTAGACATAGGTACTTGTACAATTGTCACAATTATACTTCTCGAATATATAAATAAAATAATAAACACAGCATCACAGCTCTATCCTAAGTTCCGAGATCTTTTTAATTAGTTGTATAGAAATGTTTTATTACATTATATTTAATAATATAATTTTACGTTTTAAATAATTATTTATAATATTTTATATAAAATATCAGCAGTAATAAGGCTTCTTATCTTATTCTATAGAAATGTTTACAAAAATAATAATATTTAGTGTAGTTGTCATGAAAAAACATAAGGCTTCTTAAAGTATGATTATCTTAAATTTTTTTTACAATTACCTACGTTTAATTACTTTGTAATTGTTACCTTTGTACGGGTTGTATGGTTTACTGATTTTTCTCTAACCAAATGGTTGCTACTGCATTATGTGATGAGTCTGTAGTGTACCACATGGAAATTTTCAAACAAACTGTAGAAAATAGTTTTTTAAGTAAATTAGGTTTTAATTCTTTTTTGTATGGGTATTTCTCTTAATTTCTAAGCTAATATAAAAAAATCAATGCGATTTACATACACATATACAAATTCTGTTAGTTTTTTTTTTCGACTCTATCTCGGGCTAGTTCAGACGACACCACCACCACAAAAAAGTGGTCGGACAGTGGTTACGTGTTATTAGCATTACCACAACGTATACAAACCGGCAGTCGCACTGTGGTTGCGTTGTCGTTGCGATGTAATGGCGTGTGGTCAAGATCGCAGACAGGTTGCGACAGTCGTTGTAGCGTGATGATACTATGCATTTTTTTTAATAATAAAATTACACTCGGCCACATTTTTGTGATTGTGGATTAGATCGTCTGAATACGCCCTGTAGTGTAAATAATACAATCGTTAAATTTCATTAAATTCGCACGATTTCTTTCTTCACTGCTATATTGTCGTACGAAAGTAAAAATCAGTCTCCTCTTTTTTATGTTCATTTCAGATTTCGTAGCTACATTTTAGAGCACCATTAAATCGTCCCAGTGCATACTGTTTTCGTAATGTAAAATTGCATTGCGTTGCATTGGACTTAGGATTCAAACGATCCGGTTATACGATTGTCAAGATAGCTTTTGACCCTCGTTGTATGCCCGATGAACAAAACATAAGCCTGGATCGTAAAGTGTTTGAAAATAATACCGCATAGTATCAGTATGAAAGTTGTTTGTTGTTACGATTGAAATTGAAACCAAATGCTGCTTTTAGCATCTTTCGGCCTAAATTCGTCCCAACATTGGCCATAAGCCAATACATTTTGTATTTAGAAAAGAATTCAAGTTATATAAGTATATGTCGGATCGGCATGCGCAGGGTGGGACGTCCCGCTGCCAGATGGACCGACGACCTGAAGTAAGTGGCCGGAAGCGGCTGGATGCTGAGGGCGGAGGACCGCGTGTGGTGGCGTTCGTTGGGGAAGGCCTAAGACCAGCAGTGGACGTCTAAGGGCTGACATAATGATCATGAAGTACTTATACTGAAACTTTCAAACGAATAGTTCGTTCTTTTTCATTAATCACTATTTTTTACAAAAACAATAGTTCCTGAAAATGTCGTTAAGCTTGTGTCAAAAATACACTACACTACTACTATATTTTACTTAAGTGAACTTGTAACGTTACATGGAAGTGTAAAATTACGCCAGAGTTTATGCGGTCACATAAAACTGTTTAATGACGTCGAGGAATTGTTTTAATAGGCTTGCTAAATGAAATGGGCCTTTGTAACGTCATATAAGAGTTGGAGGTTGAGCAAGTACAACGGTATAGCACTGTCACGAACAACAGATATTTAAGGATAAATACAAGCAAATATGTATAGGTACTCCACGCTAGGGATGTACAAGTTAGGTACTTGTTACTGGTTATTATAAATATTTGATGTTACACGAAATTATAAATTGATTTTGGTAAAATGTTACTAACTTAACGATTGTAGTTGCTGTATTAAGGTTCTCAGTGCCGGAAGAACGAAATTGTTAGGCCACAAATAAAATTGGAATATCTGCAGCGACTGAATTCTCTTAATATTCCCAAGCTACTGTCATAGCTATCATTATTCGACATCATATTTGAGGCGCGCATGGGCGCATCGTTTTATAGCATCTCATAAATAAATTATTGCAACTATCAACTGTAAATCACCGTGACCAACGTACGAGATTTCCGAATTGATCGATAGAGACGCCTATATTATGAACTAGCTGTTGCCCGCGACCTCGTCCTAGTGGACCACTTAACTTCACAAATTATTATGTACTTCCCGTAGGAATGGGATGTATTTTCGGGATAGTTTGTCCTATGTCCTATTCCAGGACCTAACCTATATGTGTGCCATGTTTCATCACGATCCGTCCAGTGGTTGAAGCGTGACTAAGTAACAAACATCAAATGAAATCTATAAATATTTTGTCTTACTTATATTTTTTTATGTAGTTGTATAGTAAAGGCATCACGCTGTCGATAATCGCAATAAAAATAAATTGTAGAAGACCACACGTATATTGGCATCGCATTCTGCTATCAGATTACTGTCCTTAACAAGTTTATGTACCTAAATGAGATTAACATCTGCTGCAATTTATATCAACGTATAGGCAATAAATATTGTAGACACGTCCCAAGACTGTATGGGATTATTAATCCAGAAAATTTACTTATTAACGAGATACAAGCCGATACCAGATTACATTATATTGATTTTAATAATGGATTTTCACAGAAAAGGTTTGTTTAGGTATGAAATGAAAAGTGGCAGGCAGACAGCCCAGTTGATCAGTAAGAACTGTCTTTCATGAACCTTCAGTCTAGTGTGTTTCAAAAACGTTTAAAAATTCAGTTGTTTGATATATGATAATAAAATGGTCGAACATACAAACGAATACCGTTTGGTTCGCGGCTTAGAATACGGCCACTCCCAATCTTCTCATAGGTGTCGTCAAGGCGACCAAGGGATTGCACCAGGGACGGGCAGCAGCGTTCTCCTGTGTATATTAAGATCATTACTGAGATCATCAATCCGCCTGCCAAGCGTGGAGATTATGAAAAATCCTCCATTGGCCATCCCACCCATAGTGGCATTCTATTTGTGAGGCAGCAGTGGACCTTTTTCGGCTGATGATAAAACGGATATCTCCGGATACTCGTTGACCTGTCAATACCACTGCTTGCATTATACAGAATGACCACTCTGGGCCAAATTGTTGCTCGCCGCAGTACAGCCATAGACAACAGTAAAACTACTGAATACTTAGGTTAATTCAAATCGCCAAGACATATTTCATTGCAGATACTAAATCGAAGGCACAGTATTTAAATCGTTTAACAAATGATACCACTTGTAAATCCGAGTCCGATATCAACAGCAAACTAACAACTTAACAAATAGTGCTAAATCGAAGTATTTACCGGCGCATTGGTGCTATTTACAAGATATCGGACCATTATCTCGTGTCATAGGTTAGAATTAACACGGTTGCGACAAGTAGCATTGCAACTTTTACCTTGGAAGGGTTAATGCTGTATTAACCCTTTCTGTTGTGCTGCAGACTTATGCTGTTTTGAATGTTATTATGAATTAATATGTAATAGATATAGGGCCTCCCCTGTGGGTGTCGTCAAGGCGACTGAAGGATTGCATTGTTCTCCTGTGTATATTAAGATCATTATTGCGTCATCAATCCGCCTGATTATGGCAAATCCCCCAATGGACATCCCACCAAAAGCGGCATGCTACTGAGGAGGCTTATATGTTCAGCAGTCGACGTATTTCAGCTGATTATAAATTGAGATGTAATTTAATATTTATCGCATTTCCTAATTATAGCATGGTTATATCATATGAATTGAATTGAACAATTATTATCAGCAGAGTACATCTTGTGGTCCTTACTAGTTTTCAATTCAGGCCACACACCAGTTCTATCTTCTGTCATCTGTATTTCTAAAGATATTCATTTAACAAATTGCTCAACTCAGATGCAGGTATTTGCGCAATTTGCCCAAAGTTTCTAAAATGCCGCACAATTAGGGCATGCAATTCGTGTATTCGAATTATTCGAGTATTCGCCCTTATCTACTATTCGAGTACTACCAGCATTAGTATTCGAGTTATTCGAATAGTTTCGTAACATTACTAATACTATATAATAACGTGTGAATGCAAGACAAAATACGCTTTTTCTGTGATCACAATCTTTATTGTACATGAACGTAATATTTTTAAAATTTAATTTGTTAGTTTAATTTAAATGCGTAAGTAAATATAGGAAGTTGCCTGTGTTTATTTTTGGTTATTAGACCTTGCTTGACCTAAGTCTGAAATTGAAATGATTGTGGTGGGTATTTTGTGTTTCAGTATAATAACTATATAAAATAAAAAAATCCTTTATTCAACGATATTTATCAGGAAATTATTAAATATTATAACTGTTTATTTTTTGGAAATCGCCTCTGAGGCGTAGGCCGCCCACATCTTTGTCAATTCATTCCTTTTTATGTATTCACATATTTCCTTAGATACATCCTCCCGTCGTTTCGTCGGTCTTCCCTTTTTCTGTTTTCCATTTTTTGGTATCCATTTAGTCACTTTCTTTGTCCATACATTATAAATGGAAAAAAAATACAGAAATTCTGCACACATTACCTGCCCATTTTTATTTTAATCTTCATATTCTTACACATACATCAGTTATTTCTGTTTTCATTCTAATGGTTTAATAATGTTAGGCCTAGCATACACCTTTACATCTTCTTTTGTTGCATTGCTAATTTAGAATGATCTTGTTTATGTAGAGTCCAAGTCTGGCATCCATACGTCAAACAGGAGAAGATTTCTATTTTGTACATGCAATTAACTTTTCATTTTTGTGTCTATACTTCCATAAAAACCATTCTCCCGTTAATTTCGCTCTCCGTCTGGTCTTGGAACGAGACTGATTGACTTAGATTTATATATACTTTAACATATTCTATTATTTCTCCTTCTAAATACTACGAATAACTCGAATAGTGCTATCTCGGTATTCGTAATACTCGAATACTGAAAATTGGGCGAATATTGCATGCCCTACGCACAATGTTACATTAATCTCAGATTAAAATCTGCCACGGACAAATCGCCACGTTTACCTTTTATCTAGTCGCGAGGCTGTTATGTATCGTTCCGGTTGAATTTATTTTACTTACATTGTTAAGTAACAAATTGTTTGGCCCGTAACTAAAGATTGCAGAACGAACGAACGAAGTTTTGTTAACAACTGTTTGTCATTAATTCATCATATATAACAGTTCTTGGATCTACCTATTCTAAATTTACTTAGACACTTCAGCCAGATTGGCCAAAAAATTTGAGATGTCAATCAAAAATGATATTTTGACTTTATTTTGAGTGTTGAGTGTCCATTTTTGCAAATTTTAAGCGACGTACTCACTAGACAACATTCGACGCGTGACACGTGACACGCAGCATGTTCGGCAACGTCGCGAAACGTTGCCAGATGGCGCGCAACGTTGCTAGATGGCGCGAAACATGGCGCCATGTTGTTTGTTGCAGTTGGCCTTTTCTTTTCTTTGATGATGATGATACTATAACGGCTGAGATCAACACTAGCTCTTCAGGCGACATGTTGCCAACGACTGATCATATGAGGACAGACAACGTTGCCCAACATGTCACGCAACATGTTGAACAACATGTCGCGCGTCAAATGTTGCTTGTGCACAGTAAAGAATCTTTTAATTTATATATTGGTACAAAGCCGTGCCTAGGTACGTTATTTTTATTTATACTTGCAGCATAAAACTTATGGAACATAACGCCATAAGCCTTATGACCAGGACTCTTTCAGTCAGTTACGATTACAATGTTTATTCTCCATCAAAATTTTATCTTGGTTCAACATTATTTTTTACACACTTGCGTACCTAAAACTTAGGGAACATATAAGTACGACATAGGACTCTATTACGGTCTTTATTCTCCGTGAAATTTTTTCTAGGTTCACCATGATCGTAATGCCGTTTTTACGGCGGGCGCCATCGGAAACGCGCTCCCACTCTTGGATGCTCCCTATCTGAATGATATTAATGACGACTCATAAATGTCAGAAACATCAAAGTAACATCACGTGTGCTTTTTTCATATCTCAGACGAACATTGACACCAATCTGCAATGCCCCGGGCCATTATCCGGCACGCTTTCTCCACACATTAGACCACTGTTTGGCGCCAAAATTCCTAACCTATGATTTGACAGTCACCTTTTATATGCGATGTTTGAAATTGTTATTAAGTTATTATTACCGATGCTCGTTTCGCTCGTCTAGTTTTACACGTTTTAAACAGACAAATGGTATTTTATAAACATGTTTCTCCAATTGAATAGGTACTGACAAGTCAAAGCGCATTTCATGCAGCAATCTTTAAGATCTCAAGACGCTGGTTATTTCTTGATCTTTCATTGCTTCTTGTCTGGTTTTGCTTAAGCACGTGCTTGACTAAGCAGTAAACTTACTTTAATATATCGTCTTGACCCACAGCCCAGTCACGATTATACTATGAATATATGGTGGTTTTGCTTGTTTTCGCGTTATACAACTTCCATTGCTTTTTTGAAACGCTTCGCCTGTCAAAAATATTAAAGGTAAAGCGCAATGAAATACGATTAAGTGATTTAGTAAAGGTGAAAACGATATTTCCGAGATTGATTTGTGATGGCATGATACACGTGCCTCATATTTAAATATTTGAATCGTTAAAGATAATAAATGATTTATAAATTAAAATACACATGACGCTAATGGGGTTTATCATAATTTATTATATTCTGCTTTTTTTAATCCACTTTGAGCTCGGTTGGCGCCACAGTAAAATTGAATGTTCTGCTAATATAAAAAGAGCAATAGGTAATCCTAGCATTAGTAGCCCATAAATTTTATTTGAAAAATTTGCGTACCGGTTTCTGTTAAGATTATTTGATAAACAAAAAAAGGAAAGCTTTTTATCCACTGGAGCTTTAGAAACAAAAACATTTATTAATAAATTTTCTTTTTCTTTTTAGGTAAGTTCCGGAATCCACAACCAACGTATTTTATGCATTACTCAGATTTGTAAGTAATATTGGTAGTTAAATTTAAAAAAAAACAGCCCGAGAATTAAACCCAAGATCTTACACAGTGAGTAACCACAAAATTGTTCAAAAGGTAATAAAAAACGTACTTAGTCTTCTGATTAAAAATACCATATTGACCTGCATTATCAAAATAATTTCTGAAGTCCCTTTATACCTGAAGGTGATAAATTTATGTATTCGGCAAAATTATGGTGTCTACACACGATGCGATTGTTGTCGGAGGTTTTAGCTCTGAGAATACCCAATCAGTCGGATCGATAGTGATTCGTAAGTAGCTTAAGAGGTAGGCCGTAGATATTTTGGTGGGTAAAAATTAAACGATATTAGTTACGATAAAACTACATAATATCTATAAACATTGTGTGCAAAAATCCGCTGTAAACACTATGAAATGACAGAGAAAAATGACGATTTTTTGGTCCTGCCATCTACAAAAAGTCTGTCATCTGCGTTGTCCCTATAACAGACTGTTTAACGGTCTGCGGTATAAATGTACCAAGGCATGTGCAATATAAAGGATTTTGAAGTTATGGAGGCGCATACGTTTAGATACCAAATTCATCAGACCGGGTCTGTCAGACCACATCTGATCTGATCTCATGGTGTGTAGCGGCCATAAAAAATGTAATTAAAATTGCCGCCCCGGGCCGGCAGGCTCGACCTCATTAGACGGTCAGGTAATTAGCAATTTTGTAAATGGCCTTATTCATTAATTTGTTGGAGGGGAAATTAAATGCAGCGTAAAACAAAAAGGCTCCTGTTGTACCCAGTTTCCCCGACGCTTTACACTTGTTAGTGTTAATTTTGTGCACTAATTTTTATATTCTGTATTGCACACGTATTCACTTTATAATATGTCTATTATAAAATAGTATAGCCCCTACGTAAACAGGAAGAGGTGTTACAGTATGACGTCCATGTTTGTGTTTTTCTGTAGGTAGCTCGACAATCATGGGCCATGGTAATCCGATTTTCAGAAAGTTTTATGTTAATTTTACAATATTTTAATTTACTTATTCACATGGCATATTTGAATAAAAACAGGGTTGGGAATTAATTTTGTAGGCATTTGTAGGCAACACGAACATTATAATATAAATAACGCTCAATCAAATACTACACAAACTTTTGTGTCTGTTTTGGCATAAACATGTATAAACAGGAAAGTAATTAAGTATGAAGTAAATTAGTGTACATTTCGTGACTTGTGAAGCGTGAAGTTTGGACAAGGATTGTCAGAATTTAACCTAAATTCGCCAACTAACACGACAAGCTCCTAAAATGAATTTCATAGGAATATTTTATCCATTTTTCCCCGTTCATCCCTCCCTTAGGGAAATAGGCGTGGCCGTGTAAACAGAACCGTAACTTTCCAATAATGTTTCGTTTGTTTTGTTTTTTTCGGTAAAAGTCGTCTTTTTACTCATACTTTTTTTTTTTAACTTATCGATATTTAAATCACTGGTCTATTTGTGTGTTTATAAACGTTATACATTTGACTAAATTTTGATGGTTGTTACAATACAGCAGGTAAAGACCAGTTACCTACAAAATTCAATAGAACTGCTGTAAAATAGCATCGTCTTTTACTTTTATAATAAACCCGGTCAAAATCGAAATTAAATTTAAAAACTTCAAAATCTGTAGTTCAACTTTGAAAAATGTATCAAATTTGAATAAAAACAATAATTTTATTCATAAATTCTTAAAAATACATATCACATTACACTTTGATAAAACTATACCGCCAAGCTGTAAAACTCGATCTCGTGACTTGTTTGGCTCAGCTGGTGTTCATCTCCCTGACTTTTATTTCTGTGTATACAAGAAGTGTATAACATTTTACCTTCTCGTTAGCTTAATAATTCGGGCATTTGCCTCGATCCCACAGGTCATGGGTTCTATTCCCACCGCGGACAGATAATTTGTACATTTGCGTGCATCTTGGTCTGGACGTTATTACTTTCTGACGCAGATGGCAAGGCGACCAGATGAGATCGGCATCTGAATTTTGATGTTCTTGTGCCCCTTACACCATCAAGATAAATTACTTGCATTATATCTAAGTAAATTAAGTAAACACTCATCAAAGGCGATGAAGTTGATAAGGAGCGTTCGTTGAAAACGGGCTTTTGAAAATTTAATATCATTCGTTTCATTTCTGGGAAGCAATTAGGGAATGGGTTCCTAAGGCTTCTTTAGCAGGCTTTTAAATTATCTGGTTACATAGAAACAGAATTGTTATTTCATATTAAACTTTTACGGCTTTCGGATTCTATGACTCACGCTAATCAAATATTTGGTTTTGAAAGTAATACTTATATATATATATATATACTTTTAGAAATACTTAAATTTTTAGTTTTGTCTGATGGTAGATACGAGAAGCTTTCAAATCGCACTAATATTATAAATTCGAAAGTTTGGATGTTTCTTACTCAATCACGCTTCAACCACTGGACAGATCGGGATGATTTTTGGCACACATATAAGTTAGCCTGGAATAGGACATAGGACAAACTATCCCGAAAATACATCCCATTCCTACGAAAAAATATCTCATTCCGTAGTCGAATGGAATATTTTGAAATTCGAGATGTGGAAATATCGAAACCTACGCGGACCAAGTCGCGGGCAAAAGCTAGTCAAAGAATAAACGGCAATGCTGCATTGATGTTTTGAGGTTTGAAAACTAAGTGATTACAGTCAGTGTAATTACAAGCATACGAGACCTCCATTAGAGTCCTAGGCAGCGTCTTCAACGTTTTTGTTAAACAACTAGGTGCCAGCCACGTCTTTGGCTATAGTAATATCTACTTCGCTTTGCATATTTACTCTATAGGCACGGCAGAGACCGTTATTATACGCTTAAGGGACCATGTGACGGGCACTTTACTGAAGTATTATAGGATCGGTTCGACTTATCGTACATCTCGCTCCATCAGGTCTGAATGACCTAACAACTGACAGCGACACGATGGACGTGACGCGGACACCAGAATACTAAACGCTGCGTATTTAGTTTCACCAAAGATAATATATACTAAAGTGTTTCACTGATATTTGCTGCTGCTATCGTTATCGAGAAACTGTAAAAAGTACTGTTGTCTCTAGAAAATTATAACGTAATATGTTACCCATATAATCTTCTTGGCTTGATTACTGATACTCATTTATTTCCACCTTTTAGGGCATTAAGAACTCTAGGTTAAGTCGACTTTTGTTTGCATTTTTAGGGTTCCGTAGCCAAATGGCAAAAACGGAACCCTTATGGATTCGTCATGTCTGTCTCTCTGTCTGTCCGTCCGTATGTCACAGCCACTTTATTCCGAAACTATAAGAACTATACTGTTGAAACTTGGTAAGTAGATGTATTCTGTGAACCGCATTAAGATTTTCATACAAAAATAGAAAAAGAAAATGTTGGGGTCCCCATACTTCGAACTGAAACAAAAAAAAAATTTTTTCATCAAACCCATACGTGTGGGGTATCTATGGATAGGTCTTCAAAAATGATATTAACGTTTCTAATATCATTTTTTTCTAGACTGAATAGTTTGCGCGAGAGACACTTCCAAAGTTGTAAAATGTGTGTCCCCCCCCCTGTAACTTCTAAAATAAGAGAATGATAAAACTAAAAAAAATATATGATGTACATTGCCATGCAAACTTCCACTTAAAATTGGTTTGAACGAGATCTAGTAAGTAGTTTTTTTTAATACGTCATAAATCGTAAACCACAATACTATTATTAAAACATCGATCAAAGTTACAACGAACTACTATAACTTTTATATTATGTTACTTGCTGCTACGGAACCCTTCATGGGCGAGTCCGACTCGCACTTGGCCGCTTTTTTATATCCATTTCACACATGGCTGGCGCTAAAGCGTTTTTTGGAGATGCATGGCAAAGAGCGACCAGTTTCTACATTATACAATTAAGCTGCTGTAAAGAGGCATTGTCAACATATGTATAATTAAAATACAACATAATATCCTCTGATCCCAATTGTCCAGTTGGGTAGTCCCGTTACGGGACAAATGGGATTTTCTTTTCCGAATTATCCCGTGATGACGCAATAATCATTACTACATATGTCAGTTTGTAAGTAGCTGTAAAGGTATACTTATGTGCAAGAGGCATTGTAAAAATAAATTTAATAGTAATAATGTTGGTTTCAATTATCAATATCAATAGATAAACATTGTTAGCTGCTGTAAAGTGGCAATGTCGAGGTAATGATTATTACCTCGCGGACCTACCATACCCCCCTGACACTATGTATAAAGTAGTAAAAATCCTCCGCCATATTTTAGCACTAGCTGTGCCCGCGGCTCCGCTCGCGTGGACTACAGGATCCGCTCCCATTCCCACTTTCGTTCCCTATCCCAGGTCCAGGTCCAGGTCCAGGTCCAGGTCCAGGTCCAGGTCCAGGTCCAGGTCCAGGTCCAGGTCCAGGTCCAGGTCCAGGTCCAGGTCCAGGTCCAGGTCCAGGTCCAGGTCCAGGTCCAGGTCCAGGTCCAGGTCCAGGTCCAGGTCCAGGTCCAGGTCCAGGTCCAGGTCCAGGTCCAAGTCCAGGTCCATGTCCATGTCCAGGTCCAAGTCCAAGTCCAGGTCCAGGTCCCTCCTCTCAAACCTCCCCTCAGCTCTCCCCTCAACCCACCCCTCAAACCTCTTTCCCTCGTCTCTCCAAATGTAGTCCTCGTAACTAATCCATCGCAATCCAAATTCCGACCAACATTACTTTGTTGCATACGTATACCACAAATTCATCGTAATCGGGTAACTCAGTCAAAAGTTCAAACACTCAAATTACACTGGTACCATACCCGCTCCCGCTACCGCTCACGAATTCAGTCGAACATTTACACCCTACTACATTCGTCGCAGTGAATGCGAGTTTTCGGAAACTATAAATTCGCATAACTTTTGATTGACTGCACCGATTGCAATGAAATAAAGCCTATATGTTACACCAAATTAAGCCCCATGTTTCTATGAAAAGTCCATCAAAGTCCGTTCAGTCGTTTTTAAGTGATGCGTGCACAAACTCACAGACAAACAGACAAACCGACAAACAGACAAACAGATAAACAGACAAACAGACAAAAATTTCAAAAATGATCGAAATGTGTTCTGTTGCTTATCCTTAGACCCCCCAATTTTTTTTTTGCAAATATCTTCAATGTACAGACACGCGAAGTTTACGATTTTATTTATAAGATTTAATGCAGATGAAAGTTCGCCCTTACAGCATAAACACAATTTCAATTAATTTAGAACCTTCTTCATACCCATTAACGTACTGTAGCGTGCTGTAGTGCTATTCTAATCTTAATACTAACATGTGTAGTAATGACTACGTACTAGTTAAAACTTTGTAAAAAATAAAGAAAACGACTCGGCGTGTTACACAGAACCGCCATCGAGTAAATTACTATTATTTTGTTTCAAAAAGGAAGTTAGCAACTCGCTACGTAATTTTATTTGCGTAAGTTGCACTCTGTGTCGGCATGCGAGTGACTATATTATTTTCCTTACGTATATTTTAGAAAAAAAGGGGAAAATCTGTAATTTTAGAGCTATTGTAATCAAAAGATAATAAGTATGGTATTTATAAAGTATAAGTATCTATTGATAAATATTTATCTATTTATTTGAGTATATGTATGAATGTATCGAATCGTAGAAATATGTGTAGTTTATATATTTATTTAGTATCGTTATATACATGTCTGCCCATTCACGAAATTTTCTCTGCCGCTGGTGGGCTGGCAGAAATCTCTTAAAGAGATAAGCATTACCATTTGTACATGTTATTTTCTTCCTTATTTTTATTGTTTTGTATGTTTTTTTTCTTTTGTGTGTGCAATTAATTGTTAACATAAATGAATAAAAGATAGCAGCATACCTTAGATGTACCATCATCAAAATAAACGATTTTAATCTTACTGTGTCTGACACACGGCCACAGATCCGTGGAAATGTTTCTTATTTTTGAGATGTTATATCGTACAGTTCATGACGGCACGCCCCTTACTTACTCTAAATCGCTTACATGTCATTATATGCGTTATATTGTTACTGTGTTAGTTCTGACGTTACGTACTAATCAGCAACTTACGCTATGATACTGACGTAGAATTAGCTGCCGGCGCCCCGCGCTCACTCCGCGCGAAAAGTAGAGGGGCCTGCCGTCGTGAATTGAACGACCTATAGACGTTTTCAGTTATTAGGTAGGCGACTAGCTTAAAAATGGTAATTACATTCTTTATCAATTCTGTGTGAAAATAGAGTTGTTTCTATTCCATAGAGTATTTATGCCCCCTTGAACTATTTTCCTTATTTAATTGTATGGTAAATTCTAGAAACGAGCTTGTTAGTTGTAACTTGTAGGCTTGTAGTTGTTCGAGCAGGGAAAGTCAGTCCGGAGTCCGGACGCGAGTGTCCGAGTCTGAACGCGGATCGAATTTGTTTCATTTCCTCTGGCGGGCTCTCACGCTTATCGAGATCGCTCTCTGATACTGCGTGTGACACTATCTGAGAGAGGTTTGGTTGCTTTCGATATTGTGCGAGATTCCGAGTTTGCGAGTATTTATTATATTATCAAAACATTTTTCTTTTTTATACTGAAGAAAAAAAAGTTGTCATAGGTGTCTGTGCCTTTATGACATATTTATGACTGCCTGTGGTTGTCGTGTGGTTTCCGGTAGAGTAGAATAGTACCACTCCAACTCTTCCCGTGGATGTCGTACAAGGCGATTACGGAAATACATTATAAAACATCAATCAGGCCTCCCCAACCCGTCTGGCCAGCGCGGGGAGTATAGGCCAAATCCTCCGTCTGTCTCCGGCAGATGAGAGAGGGTTGTGCTCCTGCAGTGGAGACAAAAATAACCTGATGATGATGACTGCCTGAATTTGGACAGGGACATTCATCATATCAGCCCTGAGACGTCCACTCCTGAACGCCAGTACGCCTTCCCCAGTAAATGCCACCACACGCGGTCCTCCGCCCTCCGCATCCAGCCACTTCCGGCCACCTTTTTCAGGTCGTTGGTCCACCTAGCGGCGCCGGCGGGGCGTCCCACCCTGCGCGAGCCAATTCGCGGTCTCCGCTCCAGAACTTGTCTGCCCCAGCGGCCGTCGGTTCTGCGACAGATGTGACCCGCCCCCTGCCACTTCAGCTTGCTAATCCTTTCGGCTACGTCGGTCACCTTCGGTCTTCGTCGGATATCTTCATTACGAATCATATCCTTCAGAGAATATGATTCGTAATGAAGACATCGACAATACAGCCAGGGACATTAATAAATATAAACCATACAAAAACTACCGAGAAAATATGCACTTACGAGCCACGTACGAATAAGTATCGTTCATACTGCATAATACAACACAGATTGGAATGATTGTTCAGGGAAATCCCTACCCTAATGTCCACCATTCCTAAGTACATATTACATACTGCCTTTGTTATCTATGGTGCCCTGTGCTCTCACTGTAAATCAGATACTTATACGATATTTACTACCGGGAAAAGGATCCTTATCCGGCTTAGTTTCAAGTTCAAATTAGCAAAACATCACCCCATTCGCTCGCACAATCGGGTGAAAACAGAACTATGTATTTTACGCTAATACGGATCATCACCAACAGATGGCGTTGTATTACTTTCTGTACACATACCTATCAAATTTTGGCACTGGTCTCTGACAAGCGGTTTGGCCCAGCGGTTTTGTAGGCGGACTCTCGAG
This sequence comes from Esperia sulphurella, assembly GCA_947086405.1. NCBI lineage: Eukaryota > Metazoa > Arthropoda > Insecta > Lepidoptera > Oecophoridae > Esperia > Esperia sulphurella. The sequence goes on from OX352267.1 coordinate 12,206,080, forward strand.
CACGAGTCGCGAGTTCGATCCCGCACGTGGTGCAGAGGATATTCCCTAATATTCTGGCGTCTACGACTTTATGTTTCGATGCCTTGCATGATGGGATAGATCGATGGGTGAGCAACAAGCAGGCAAGGTCCAACGTGGCGCCCGCTTCTGTTGTAGCCCGTACATTTTTTAAATGTATTTACTTGTTTTGTAGTATTATTATCTAATCAGAATCAAAATATTCTTTATTGTGCACCAATACATACAAAAAAATAACAGAAGGTTCAATCTGGTGTACAGTGGCGGCCTTATCGATTTTAGCGATGTCTGCCAGGCAACATTTGGGTAATTGGGAATTATTTGAGTGGAATTGCACTCAGCAAACATTTATAGCATAGATTTGTTGAAGCTTATATTCTACTAGCAAATGCCCGCGGCTTCACCCGCGTGGAGTAAGTTTTTATTTCCCGAGGGAACCATTCGCAAATACATGATCTTATGCGTACTAATCAAAAATGTATGGCAATTAGTTGAACAGCCAAGCTGTGAAAGAAACAGATAAATAAACACACAAACACTATTTAGACTTAATTATATTAAAACTGTTGCCCGCAGATTCACCTGCTTAAAAAAGGTGTTTGTTTCCAGCTTGAAAAAACCCACGGTAAACCAAGCTATCCAACTCCGAACTCCTCAGCTTTATAATCCTTTTTAGTTTAAATGTATCTATACATTTGGAGAATACTACTCTCGAACACCATTTCAGCCCCTTAGGGATGGTTTTTCAAAAACTGTAAAACCCGTGTTAAATCATTACGTTTTTCGAGTACTCCTCCAAAGTTTCGAATTGTAGGAACAACTAATAGTCTTTCTCCATACTTACTTTGAACGCCTATTTTACCACCTTAGGGGTTGAGTTTTGAAAAACCCTTCATTAGTGCATACTGTAGTTATGAGGAAACTTTGTGATAAATTTCAAGTTTCTAGAGCAATCGGTTTGGAAACTACCACTTTCGAACTCCATGTCATCCACTTCATCATCATCAGGTTATTTTTGTCTCCACTGCAGGAGCACAACCCTCTCTCATCTACCGGAAACAGACGGAGAAATTGGCCTACACTCCCCGCGCTGGCCGGACGTCATCAACTTAGGGGATGACTTTTCAAAAACTGAAAAACACGTGTTGAATCATTAAATATTTAGTGTACTCTTACAAAGTTTCGAATTGATTGGAACATCTAATATTTTTTCTCCATACAAACTTTGAACCCTTATTTGACCACCTTAGGGGTTGAATTTTGTAAAAGCCTTCGATAGTGCATACCGGAGATACATAAGGAACCTTTGTGCTAAATTTGAAGATTCTAGAGCCACCGATTTGGAGACTACTACTTTCGAACTCCATTTCAGCCCCTTAGGGGATGGTTTTTAAAATCTATAAAATACTTGTTGAATCATTATGTTTTTCGAGTACTCCTCCAAAGTTTCGAATTGATAGGAACATCTGATAGTTTTTCTCCATACAAACTTTGAACGCCTATTTTACCACCTTAGGGGTTGAGTTTAGAAAAAGCCTTCAATAGTGCATACTCTAGATACATGAGGAACCTTTGTAATAAATTTCAAGTTTCTAGAGCAATCGGTTTGGAAAGTACCACTTTTGAACTCCATCTCAGTTCCTTAAGGGATGGTTTTTCAAAAACTGTAAAATACTTGTTGAATCATTATGTTTTTCGAGTACTCCTCCAAAGTTTCAAATTGATAGGAACATCTAATAGTTTTTCTTTATACAAATTTTGAACTCCTATTTTACCACCTTAGGGGTTGAATTTAAAAAAGTCTTCGATAGTGCATACCGGAGATACATAAGGAACCTTTATGCTAAATTTGAAGTTTCTGGAGCAATTGGTTTGGAGACTACTACTTTCGAACTCCATTTCAGCCCCTTAAGGGATGGTTTTTCAAAAACTGTAAAATACTTGTTGAATCCATTATGTTTTTCGAGTACTCCTCCAAAGTTTCAAATTGATACGAACATCTAATAGTTTATCTCCATACAAACTTTGAACTCCTATTTTACCACCTTAGGGGTTGAATTTTGAAAAAGCCTTCGATAGTGCATACCGGAGATACATAAGGAACCTTTGTGCTAAATTTGAAGTTTCTAGAGCAATCGGTTTATAGACTACTACTTTCGAACTCCATTTCAGCCCCTTAGGGGATGGTTTTTCAAAAACTGTAAAATACCTGTTGAATTATTATGTTTTTCGAGTATTCCTACAAAGTTTCGAATTGATAGGAACGTCGAATAGTTTTTCTCCATACAAACTTTGAACCCCTATTTGACCACCTTAGGGGTTGAATTTTGATAAAGCCTTTGATAGCGCATACCGGAGATACATAAGGAACCTTTGTGCTAAATGTGAAGTTTCTAGAGCAATCGCTTTGGAGGCTACTACTTTCGAACTCCATTTCAGCCCCTTAGGGGATGGTTTTTCAAAAACTGTAAAATACTTGTTAAATCATTACGTTTTTCAAGTACTCCTCCAAAGTTTCGAATTGAAAGGAACGTCTAATAGTTTTTCTCCATACAAACTATGAACCCCTATTTGACCACCTTAGGGGTTGAATTTTGAAAAAGCCTTCGATAGTGCATACCGGAGATACATAAGGAACCATTGTGCTAAATTTGAAGTTTCTAGAGCAATCGGTTTGGAGCCTACTACTTTCGAACTCTATTTCAGCCCCTTAGGGGATGGTTTTTCAAAAACTGTAAAATACTTGTTAAATCATTATATTTTTCGAGTACTCCTACAAAGTTTCGAATTGATAGGAACATCTAATAGTTTTTCTCCATACAAACTTTGAACCCCTATTTGACCACCTTAGGGGATGAATTTTGAAAAAGCCTTCGATGGTACATACCGGAGATACATACGGAACCTTTGTGCTAAATTTGAAACTTCTAGAGCAATCGGTTTGGACACTACTACTTAGGAACTCCATTTCAGGCCCTTAGGGGATGGTTTTTCAAAAACTGTAAAACACGTATTGAATCATTAAGGTTTTAGAGTATTCCTACAAAGTTTCAAATTGATAGGTTTATCTAATAGACGTTCTCCATACAAACTTTGAACTCCAATTTGACCCCCTTAGGGGATGAATTTTGAAAATCCGTTCCTTAGTGCTTGCCTATGCTACATAAGGAACCGTTGTGCAAAATTTCAAGCCTGTAGACTCAGCGGTTTGGGCTGTGCGTTGATATGTCAGTCAGTCAGTCAGTCAGTCAGTCAGTTTCTTCTTTTATATATATAGATACAATAAATGGTGTGTTCTGAGATGTTATTTATTATAAAATATATACGAGAATAGAGAAATATATAATGCCTCCCCAACCCGTCTGGCCAGCGCGGGGAGTGTAGGCCAAATCCTCCGTCTGTCTGAGATGCGAGATGAGAGAGGGTTATGCTCCTGCAGTGGAGACAAAAATAACCTGATTATGAGAATCTGTTAACAAACAATAAGAAAACTTTGGCCCATTTTGTGTAATGAAATAGGAAACAACCGCCTCGTTGCACTTAGTGACTAGAAGCACCAGAGGTCTTGGTTTCGATTCCCACCAGGGACCGACAACTTTGTACAATTTATACAAATTGGTTCCAGTCTGGATGTTATGCTTGTGATTCGTCCTAAACCTTGTCTAATTCCTATTGAACAGCAGAAAATCCTTATTTGGGATTTACACAAGTGTATGGGATATATGACATAATATATAATTAACTAACGCCCAGTAGACTATAACCCAGAGGAATTAAATGTAAATAATTAAAATACACTAAAGTAAAATCGAGGGAAAAAGTGTGAGTTATATGTTTGTGTGTTTTAAGATGTTATTTATTATAAAATATATAGGTACGATAAAGTGTAAACCGACAATAAGAAGACTTTTGCAGACAGTGCCTTGCGTGCAAAGGAATTACGTACTAGTTTACCTCAGAATGTAGGTATGGAAAAGAGATCAAAACAAAAAAGACCAATTATAACCACTAAATAATCTCATTGGATTTTCAAACCTACGGAGCTATCTGCAGCCACTGTTAGTGATTTTGCAGAGTCGAAAATCCTTAAATCAACTCGTATCATCTATTAGCATCGTGCATCTCGGACTAATTGCGCCCGCGCCGCCCCGTCGGGCCACTGCACAATGCCCTCTATAGTACCACTAATTGTTTCGCGTAACGACTGATAATGCCGCCCATTGTTTTCTTTCAGACTAGGCGTTATAGATCTTACTATTAACTTCTAAAAGGGAATAATGAAATTTTTACTTTGTCAGAATAGAATTATAGCTTTTATTAAGCTGAAAAGCGTAGAAACGAGTGTATTAGTGTCATTTTTGTTATTAGTCGGGAGAAGCCACCCTCCCGATGTGATGACGCGCATTAGGAAAGGCCTATGTCCAGCCATTGAGGTTCTCAGACTGATGATGATCTAGTGGCCTCTATTATATTGTTAGTGGTCATTTTGTGTCGTTGTTCTCCGCCAGAAAATGATATGTGTGAAAATCATGGTCTGATCCAGAATATGAGTATGGAGGTATGGAGTTGTCCAGTGTGTCAACAGCAGGTCAGAAACCTATGTAAACCTTACTCAAACGTTACCCTAACGTCTATCATTTCCTTCTATCCTCTCTCACACATACATACTTTGAGACATCCTAGTTAAGACCGCAGCAGAAAATAAGCCCTGCACATTCTGGTTGCAGCACTATGCTGAGTTGAGGAACTCTTCACTTCCACAGCATCATTATCTATGTTTTTAAGTAGAGAATATTTTTAATTTAATAATAATGTCAAAGTGTAAAACACAAATGATATTAACTGATCAATAAGCTATTTATACCAGAGTTCTGAGTAGTTTGTGTTGCTAATTTTAAAGTTGTTTTTTAGGGTTCCGTAGCCAAATGGCAAAAACGGAACCCTTATGGATTCGTCATGTCTGTCTGTCTGTCTGTCTGTCTGTCTGTCTGTCTGTCTGTCCGTCCGTATGTCACAGCCACTTTATTCCGAAACTATAAGAACTATATTGTTGAAACTTGGTAAGTAGATGTATTCTGTGAACCGCATTAAGATTTTCATACAAAAATAGAAAAAAAATCAAAAATTTTGGGGGTCCCCATACTTAGAACTGAAACTCAAAAATTTTTTTTTCATCAAACCCATACGTGTGGGGTATCTATGGATAGGTCTTCAAAAATGATATTAAGGTTTCTAATATCATTTTTTTCTAAACTGAATAGTTTGCGCGAGAGAATCTTCCAAAGTTGTAAAATGTGTGTCCCCCCCCCTGTAACTTCTAAAATAAGGGAATGATAAAACTTAAAAAAATATATGATGTACATTGCCATGTAAACTTCCACTTAAAATTGGTTTGAACCAGATCTAGTAAGTAGTTTTTTTTTAATACGTCATAAATAGTAAACCACAATAATATTATTAAAACATCGATCAAAGTTACAACGAACTACTATAACTTTTATATTATGTTACTTGCTGGTACGGAACCCTTCATGGGCGAGTCCGACTCGCACTTGGCCGCTTTTTTATCTCTAGATAACCATCTTCAGGCCATTCAGTTTGTTATCGTCATTTTGTTGGTTTCCGGGCAATTCGTACAATTACTAATTTGTACAACGATATCGAAAGTCTTTATTCGTTCAATATTGATTTTATCTTATTTCGTGCAATGCCTAATTGGTGCAATTCGGCTTGAAAATTCTTGAAACCTTTTTGATATAATAAAGTTATTTATTGAAATATTGCTTCAACTTTTTATCTATACAGCCATAATTTCTATTGTAGGTACAGGCGACAGCAAAATTTGCCGAGATTTTTTTAAAATAGCGTGATGATGAGGATCAAATGTCCAGCATATTCCGTTTGTCTGTCCGCTATAAGTTTAGCAAGTTTAATACGAGCCTAAAAGTGAAAGCTATTGCTGTAGGGTTCTCGAATGGTCAAGCCCGCATGATCTATCAGTCCACTCAATCGTAATGATAGACAATAGCCCTAAGGTTTAATGGATAATTGCCTGATTATTTATCGGGCTTTATAGTCATTGAATAAGTCATGGATATTTGTAGCTTATATTTTGATTGCCAACTCTCTCTTTTAGGTATGAGACAGTTAATACTGTAGTTACTTGAGAGATATGATTTCAGAACAAAATATACCTAAGAGTTTATCTTTAGCAAACTAATGAACTTTACCCGTTTATTATTTTAAATAAATAGTTATAGATGGGTCTTTCGTTGTATCATGTCGCCCGGTACTCACTATCCTAACTTTTTGTTTTTATACAAAAGTTTTGGAGTTAGAACAGAAATAGTAATTCTTGACTTCATTTGTGTGCGTGATTGTACCCTTACCGCCTACAAACATGGATCAAACAGATGACCTTTCTGATGATTTTAGACCCCACCGATTGTGTGGATCCTAGATCAGAAGTTTCGTGTGTTACTAAAATCCTTTCAGACACTATATTCCCTAATAAAGAAAAAAACCGATATCCTTATAAATATCTACATAACAACGTAGAACTTGATCTATAAGGGCTCGTATTATGTTCAACTATTTTATAGTACTGCAAAGTACCACGCAAGTTTATAATGATAGTAAGTGGGTACTATGCGTCTTCATTAATCCACTCGCGTTCCCTCTCCGTCATTAATTAAAAGACATCTAAACTGCTCCACATTAATTAGAGTCAATGCATTTAACATACATGCAACATTTAATGATGGTAGAAATATTTTGTTTCAATTTGTCTTTTAATTTTGGAAACTTGGACTGAACTTGACAGTCGTTATTAAAAAGAAACTAATATCGTATAAAATCATCCAAGTAATACTAATATAATAAAGATGTCTATAAAAAACTAATCTTGTTTTCACTTAAAATAAATATTGCCTACATTGAATAATTTTAGATACAAAGTTCCAGTGATTACCCCCAGGTACATAAATTGTTTCATTACTGTAGTAGTTTTACTTCAAAAAAAATTATTCCATTTATGCTGTTTAAAAAAAAATAGACTAGTTTTTACAGCTACTGAATTTCCACAGAAAGGTCAAATAACCGTAGGTGATGCCGCGGGACGAAAAACTAATAATATTATACTTAAACAATAATTTTATTGTATTTTTTCGAGACAGGCTCATTTTAGGTCTTCAACTACTTACATGAAGATATTTTTAGAATCAATTGTGTAATCCAACATCATAAAACCCAATTACCATCTGTGTAATGTTGGTTCTAAATGCACCGCCTGCTATCAGTCGTTGCCAAGCGTTCCGGGCTACGACAATGTTCAACTTCTCTTAATTTTTTGTATCGTCACCAAATATTAGTACTGACATAACTAATGGATCGTTGTTTACTTTGGCTAGTTACTAAATTGACCGCGGAGAATGTAAACAGATAAAAAATATACATCTTTTTTTCTTTCTTTACTCGCCAAATAGCTCAGATGAACATTCCTGAAGCAATATTATGTTTTTATTGTAAATTGGTTATAGGGTCAATAGCCGAAAGTCGTTAATTGCCATAGCGCACATATTTACTGTTTTTCACCAATTATACTAGTTTATTATGAGAAAGTGTTCAAAATCATACATCTGCCCTGATTAATATATATTTTTGAACCGTTTTTATTTTTTTTAACAAGCTAGTTTGATCTGAGTCTGATTTCCAAAAAACTAAAAAAAAGGCGCCAATATTATCACTCACAGTCAATGAGATGATGATGATGATGTATTTTGAAACTTTTTCTTTACTATAGTTATGTAACAGATTGACATTTTACCCTAACTTTTTTAAACTGACAACGGACAGCTTATACACTAATATCAAAGATCTCTCAAGAGATCTAACTAAGCATCAAAGTATGTTCAGTGGTTCTCGAATTAAGAATATATATTTTTTCATACATATTTAAATAATTTTAATTTTATATATAATTTTTGCCACACCGCTTAGCACAGAATTTCCCCGGTTATGACATCTATTGCTCCTAAAGTATATCCCTAGAGCAATACATATCCATGTATTTCTAGTACATTATCCAAACACCCTTTTCTACTATATTATAAAGCATGTTGGATTGTACTAGTAGTACTAAATGGATATTTATTTCTCCTGGAGGAATACTTTAGGAGCAAAGTCAAAGTCAAAATCAATTATTGCATATGAGTACACTTGGTACATTTATACATGTCATTTATAGCAATAGATGGACTGACCGATTTCCCCACATCACTACTAAAGTCGATTCTTAATCTATGTATCCCACAAGTTAAGTGCAGACAAAGAAGTATTCTATTTACGTAAATCTTAACTCGAGCCTTATCCCACCCACCTACAAACAGGCTCTAAAACCCTAATCTGACTTAAACAAAGAAAGTTAGAGACCATGGGCCCTAAAACGTCGTTACATGTAATTTTCCGTCCATTTACCTACTAACTGGTACTCAGTGAAAGCTCTAATGTGCCAGCCAAGTTTATATGCACTCCATTGTCCTAGTACTAGTCAATTAGTCAGGTGTCAAGATAGCAGCCGGGCCGTATAAGGCTGTACGTGTAAATTCCTTTGACACTAACAAGAGCAACTTTACGACGCTTTTTGTTCTTCGTACATGGAAATAGCTTTGCATTTCGCTTTGCTTTAGTTACTTTTACTCGGGCTGTTGTATCTATGTATATAAAAAGTAAGTATTTATAATATTTCTTATACTTAACTCATTTATTACACACCTTTGGATTCATGCGTTCTGTATACAAAAACAAGGTAATCCAAAGACGAAAATTGCCTGTAAAATTTCTTGTCCTTGAAACCGAAACAAAGTAATGCAAGTTTTGCTGTTTGGTTACAGATTAAGAAAATAACATACCCATATCGCTATTACTACGTAAAGAAGCGATACTCACCTTCCTCCGCCCGCAAAATAAACCACGGCATATAGTACGCAGCCGGTTAGATAGAGAAGCACTTATGTATTGCCGTATAATGTTGTCCCTTTCTCGATAGTTTACGCGCACATGCAAACGTGCACGGACAGGTTGTGTGAAATTAAGCTTAAATAAATATGAGTTTGAATTTGCAACGCAATCTAGTTGTTTGCTATATTAATATGGTGGTTAGTAATTAAATTAATGTATCCTAATTATTTAGCTGTTGTTCTTGCATTTCAGATTTGTATATCAAATATACAAATATGTATTTGTATATAAAAAAAATTATTGTACATTTTTCAAAATTGTAATTCAGTGTTTTACTGTCATTATCTATTTCAACTTAGTCGTATGGGGAAGACACTCACTCCTGAAATACAGTTTACCTAGTTTGGGAGTTAGGGCTTCGTAAATAATGTATCACTTTAAATTGAATAAAGTTATGTTTTATGTTTACCTAAAAATGAAAATAAAGGTCTAATTCATCATATGTATATAAGTACCCACATTCTAAGCCAATAAATTTATTTATTTTTACAAAATCCACAGCACTTGAAAAAACAATAATAATCATTAACTTCATTTCATAGACTAAGATTTCAATGAAACGCTACTATAAGTAAAAGTAACTCATCCATCCATCCATCAGGTTATTTTTGTCTCCACTGCAGAAGCACAACCCTCTCTCATCTGCCGGAGACAGACGGAGGATTTGGCCTACACTCCCCGCGCTGGCCAGACGGGTTCAGGAGGCCGGTTTGATGTTTTATCATGTATTCCCTTAGTCGCCTTGTACGACATCCACGGGAAGAGTTGGGGTGGTCCCATTCTACTCTACCGGAAGCCACACGGCAAAAAAAGGAACTAAAACTAAAGTAACTAAAAGTAACTCAAACAACCAAAAATAGCGCAGTATGTTATTACAGTAAAAACATATGCACAGACTATGAAGAGAATGAATTTCCATCTGGGCCTGTATTTTCCATTATTACTTCTGCAACGTTCAGTAATTTCTCAAAGTAAATAATGATAATGCTTTCTCCTGGGTGGCGCTTTGGTATGACTGAATCATAAGCTTTGTTAAAGTCCACGTTAAAAGCTTTATCACAATAATAAACCAGAAACCTCATTATTTATATGTCTTAGGATCTCTATCACGCACCTATAACATATATCTTATTCGCTATAAAATGTCTACGGTATTATGTAGAAGGTACCGAGTCGTAAATTTTAGTATATTATCTTACTAGCACCAAGTACTAACTAATATTATAAATAGAAACTGTATGTACCAAGTACCTATTTCACAGGAGCCGCACTGCGGTTGATAAGTGCCAGTATAGGGTTGATACACATTTATTTTTGTGTTAAACCACTTCGCAAATCGTAATAAATAAGTCGGTGCTCTTTAATTTTCTCTCGTCATTTCTATATTTCTCATCAACTTGTCATCTTAAAAAAAACATTAAGGCGTAGTAGCCACTTAATTTTTTTATAAACTGTAAATTGTATAATCTTAATAAAAACTCTGTCTTTAAAAAATGCATAGTACCTTATGATATACAGAAAAATTCTGTTTCCGAAACTTTTAGTGCATCCCTCGTATTATATACGTAAGTGTATTGTATTTTAAAGATTTAGTTAAATTAATATTTGTTCAATATTGAATGATTAGTTGCTTATAATGCCGAATTGACTATGCTGTAATGATGCTGTAACTGTGTTATATAATAAATAAATAAGTTGTCGATTCCATAGTGTTAAATTTGCCTTCAAAGTGGAAAATAGCTAAATAAAAGGTTGACGATTAATGACGTTTTTAATATTGTCTGTTTGTAAGTATATTTCAGCTCTGCGTCACAGTTTTTACACTAAAGTAGAATCATAACTTACGATACCTTTTACCAGGGTAAAATAAGTTCCTGTGAGAAACTCAATTCAGGACTATTCATATAATATCTCTTCAGATGTACAGATACAACAATCTATTTAAGTAAAACCTGGCAAAATATTCCGACACTAAGTTACCTCTAAGATTTCGCTCCGTAATATTCGAAGGACCACAAAACACAGACAGTTTATTGAATAGTGTGCGCCAGTCCAAACCATACATTGTCATTTTATAGTTTACTCGACTTGTTATGTAAAATGAATATTCAAAACATGCGCATAAAACGTGCACTCAAATTCAATTTATGTTTGAACGTAGTGTAGTATGGGTTTTGGTCTCGCCGTCTGTAATTTCCTAATTATGGTAGCTTTGTGTTTTCTTAACTAAAGTGAATAGGCATTCCAGGTAAGTTGAGGCTCTACCTTTCCCTAAAAGTTTGTCCAGCTCATCGTCATCATCATATCATAGACGTCCACTGCTGGATATAGGCATTTCCCAAAGAACGCCACCATACCCGGTCCTCCGCCCTCCGCATCCAGCCGCTTCCGACCCTATTCTTCAGGTCGTTGGTCTTTTCGCCTATGTCGCTTACTTGGTGTTCTTTGTCGGATCTCCTCATTACGAATCATATCCTTCATAAGTTATGAATTCATAAGATATGAGTATGAATCATAACCCAAAGTCTTGCCCAGCTAGTTTTAAAAAAAAACTTTAGCAGTTCCTTTTGGTTTTTTTTTCGTTGTTTATTTTTCTACCACTTTTCCTTAGCACTTGCTTGTTAATAATATAGTACCTAGGTATGAATAAGTAAAAAATAGCAATAAAAACACCGCAGCGTTGTTGGCGCCGCATAATTGAATTAATAAAGGCGGGAAACGTTAAGAATGTCATTAGATTCTAACCCACGCGCATTTAGATCCCGTCGATACGCTTAATTGATTCACTATAAACGCCTCTAGATGTCGTTCATATCGCTTAACTATCATAAAGCCGTACTAAAATGCAGTTTACAGGTTACACCTGCGGCTTCATTAGGAATACCATAGAGTTTACATTCGAATGAGACTTATTTAATGGCGGTAAATGATAGTGCTGTAATGGCGGCTGTGTAATGGCCGACTAATCGCTGATAATTAGCAGATACGCACATATTTATTACGAAGGAGACGTTGCTACCGTTTCGAATTTTATTGGTGTTATAATAAACGCCGCGTCAAGTTCACAAACGATCACGTCAGGATTTCAGTCTATATTATATCGTCGATGTCGCCTATCGTAGACTTTTACAAGAAATAGAATTTAGTAACTCGCTATATCGTTTCTTTCGATGCAAAACAAATAATAAACAACAAGAACTATTAAAATATATAAATGAGAATTATTTTCAGATATAAAATCTATTATACCTTCCTAGACCCAGTTAAGCTAGTGTCGCGAAGATCCATCAAAAGTGAAGAGGTGCCCAAATAATCCAACTCAGCACCTAATGAACCCGCTTAAGAAGGTGATAAAAGAAAGTAGGTGGCGGTGTTTGCCAAGATTATGAGCTCAAGCTGTGTGAAATTTAACATCCTGTGACATCTTTCAGCTTTTATGGCCGACTAGCGACCGCCCGTGAGTTGACTAAGCATAAAACAGGTATTAAAAATGCGAATTTCTCAAAAAAATTGTAGGTACCTAGTTACAAAAAAATTATTCGTTATTATTAGTCGAATTTGCTTTTCTATGCGTTAAATTGATTAGTACGACCTTTAAACATGACAGTTGTGATTAGCTTGCACTCTTGTCGAGAAATATTATGAAATTAAGTAAAAGAGCGTAGCTAATGCAAGCAGTCTACATTTTAGGCAAATGCTTTTAGAGTCAGACCTTCAACATGTTTATTGTATAAAACAGAGTAGCAAACCGCAACAGGTGTATTATATTATTCAGTAGGTACCTATCAGTATGCCCAGTAAAGGGTATCAGTAATACAATTATGTCGACATAATCATTTAGATGAGGAATCAAATTTATGTGTGCTTTAAAAGCCGAAGCATAAAAGCAATGCTAATTTAAATGGAACCCTTTAAAAATACTTTTCGATCACAAATTTGTAGAAAGTTATGCTTTAAAATAAATCGTTATTTACTTTCAAAAATACGCGTTGCGTGTCCTCTTGAATATTATATTTATATTTTTTTAATGGCGTCTTTAGTATTCAAATACGATTGCGTGCGAGTAATTGAAGACATAAATTTAATTCACAAAGAAAGCCGTGTGTCCCACATAAAATAATATTTATGCACACACTGACTAAATTTTCCCATATATATCATTTTAGTAAGTACATATTACCTTACTTCTTTTTGATTGTTATTTCATAATGTACGTACTATAAGGCACATTTAATTTTTTGTGTTTTCTGAAATCATTGTTTACGCTTTCAGTCTTAATAACATCCTTTCCCACGAACTCCCGAATTGTTTTTCCTCCGAAGAGTTTCTTTCGCAAAAAAACACGTCCAGCTTTTTCCTTTATCTCCCAGTTTGCATCGCAATTAATTTGATGTCGATTTTTCCCGCCCATTAGTTGGCGTTATCGATTCGGCACAGCAATTAGTTGTCCGACCCGATCCCGACGTCCGATCTCGGCGGGCTACCGAACATGATTGATGGTGTTTTTACCTTATTACCTAACTTACCCCTCCTCCCAACCCTGGCTTATCGGCGATCGCAGCCGAGAATGAGGATGAAAGTGATGAAAAGCTGTAGGTACTTCAGCTTTACTCGTCGAGATTGCGGTTGACGTCCTATCCAATCAAGATAACAGTGTTTGAAGGCTGGAATAAGTGTTGATAATATATCCTTATTAGGAACTTTGTTTACACCATCTCGAACAGAAATTGCCTCTTCATTTGGTAATTGAATTTCATTGGTCTGTTGCAGCCAGAGATCGATTGAAAAAGTTGTGATAGACTATAGAATTTGTTCCGAAGTATTTTTCCAACTGCCAATGCTGACCTAACCAACTTTATGTAACAATAAGTTCACGGTTCTTTTGATGATTAGCGATTTATGTAGTCTGTAGCAAATTTGCTCTGGAAACATCGTAACCCGATTAGAAATGGTAGGGCAATTATATTGCTTCAGTTTTCAAATTAAAATAAAGATTTAACTATACAGACATAACATCCTACGAAGCGGTTGGGTAGAACCAAGGTAAATTGCGTGTGTAATTAGGTATACGTACACATTTTATTTTGAAATGATGGCAGTACCAGAAGATTGTATGGTAACTAAGTTATCACTGATAACAATAACTAAGTAATTCAGTTATGATCAATTTGTAAATTTGATTTTTCCAGTGGGCGGGATGTCTCGCGGCGGCAGCGGCGCTGGTAAGACGGCCACAGCCAAGCGCGTCCCGCCGCCAGCCGTCCCGGGCGACGCATTCGGGACCCCGCAGCATAGACACTCGGGCTCCAGCTTCGGGTCGCAGGGGTACGCGTCTTGCGAGGAGCAGCCGTACCCGCAGCCCCCGGATACACCCTCACATACTCGAGGTAGGTTGATATCAGCAATTTGTTTGGAACTGCGTCGCAAATTCAATAGTCCCCAGCGACGCGTTCAGAGCCTCTCATCATAGACACTCGGGCTCCAGTTTCGGGTCGCAGACATGTCCTCACATACTCAAGGTATACTCGTTTTGTGTGGAATATGGGCTTCACATGTGTAGATATGCAAGAACGCGTTGTACCCATGCGGCCGTCGGACTTTTGCACAGTTAAAGTGGGGACCGACAGAAAGAAAATTGACTATTTGTTGTTGTAAGGATTTACTAAACGTCAAACGCTTCCTATCGTCCCAGTAATATTTATCTTTAAACAGTACATTGTACACGTTCCAGATGACCACTCGGACTACGGTAGCACTGTTTCCGGAGTGTCAGGAGTCAGCGGCGCCAGTGGCAGTCTCGGAAAGAGTCCTGCGAGCGGAGGGACCTTCACATTCCCCCCACCATCGCAACCCCTCACTCACAAAGCGGCGGTCTACTATCATCACCAGCTAGCGTTGAGCGATGACCAGGGAATTGATATGACACAGGTTTGAATCTTGGGCTTCAAATATCAGCATTGCTTTCATACTCTTAAGGCATTAGTTGGTGTTGTGGCTACAGACGGATCTAAAAAGTTTATTCTGATATATTGAATCTCGGTATTCTACATTGCACTTCCGTCATCATCATCATCATTAGGTTATTTTTGTCTTCACTGCAGGAGCACAACACTCTCTCATCTGCCGAAGACAGACGGAGGATTTGGCCTACACTCCCCACGCTGGCCAGACGGGTTGGGGAGGCCTGATTGATGTTTTATAATGTATTCCCTTAGTCACCTTGTACGACATCCACGGGAAGAGTTGGAGTGCTCCTATTCTACTCTACCGGATCCCACTCGGCAACTGCACTTCCTTGATGGTGTGGAACTGGTATTCCCAAATGTATTCTCAATATATAACCATTCTTTTTTCTCCATTCCAGAGCCCTGGTCGGGACAGTCCTGGCTCATCGTCCGGATCAGCAGGTTCAGGTTCGCGGCACTCGTCGGCATCTCTGGACAGCGGCAGAGCGTCGGGTCGTATGCCCCACCATCATCACGCAGCGTGTCACTGCGGCGACACTGCTGATAGGGTGCGCGCGATGATCGCTCAAGGACTCCCTGTAAGTAGCTAGTCATTCTGGACAATCTGTGTGACTATTTGGGGCAGTCTTAGTAAATCTTCAGCGGATGTATGTATTCTACAGACACACAGACACACAGTAAAGTTTAGGGTTGAAAGTAGACAAAATATAAATAAATTATAAGGAATCAAGAGCTTATTATAGCACAGAAATTTCTATCAGATGGAACGGTTATAGCAATTTGTGTACTTCAGTGTCGCGCGTACCGATTTTCGAACAAAGTGCGCCCCTCCCGCGCACCCTTTATTACTCGCGATCACGTTTCTAGTTTGCAATATATTGCAGATTGTTGGCACGCGAGTCGCCCCTCCTTGACCGTTCTATCTTGATAGGATTTCTGTGTATTATACGTAAGGCGGGTAAGATCATGGGATGGTGGAGTTCTAAACCCAGGCCTAATATTGAAATCACTTATTTTTCTAGGACCCAGACATAATTCACGCATGGCTAGCTGATCTCCAAATGGAGGAGTACGCCAGGCTGTTCATAGACGCGGGCTACGACCTCCCGACGGTGACGAGGATGACGCCCGAGGACCTGACGGCCGTCGGCATCAAGAAGCCCAACCACCGCAAGAGGTTAAAGGCCGAGCTCGCCAATTTAAACGTGCCGGATACCTTGCCTGATTACATACCGGTAAGTAACCTTATCTCTATAGAGCTGATATTCCAGACTTTAGTAGTAGGTTATATAAAGGACAAGTTGTCTGGCTTTCAGAGATTCGAAGAAGTCACGACTTCAATTCCATAATTTCCCGATTGCAGAGCTATGGTCGTTGTAAATATGTTTAGAAATAATATATGTATTTCGATACCTCCAAGGTACACAACGCAAACTAAAATTTGGGTTAATTTTGTTTTCATCAAAATCGCGTCATCGTATAGAAATTATTATGCTCCCTGAATTTTAAGAAGAAAAAAAGTTTTGTATATTTTTGAGTTTTGAGATTTAATGACTCGATTTTGATAAAAACAAAATTTAGTTGGCGTAATGTTCATTGGAGGTATCGATTTTATAATTTTGAAAATAAAGAGTTTTTCAATAGTTTTTTCTAGGAATTACAAGTCACGTAAGTTGTATCTTTCACAGATAAGGTAAATTGTTTAATTTTCATTTCAGGGATCATTAGAAGAATGGCTCCGGTTGCTTCGACTGGAGGAGTACGGGCCAGCGCTAGTCGCACAAGGGTACCGCACAGTACATGACGTCACGCAGTTAGCTTGGGAGGTAAGAATACTCGTGACGTCATTAACGCTTGATGCTTCAGTTTTTTGCTGCAATTTTGACCGGCTCGTTGGCCTAGTGGTTTGGTCATTGGACTCGAGCGCCAGAGGTCGTGGGTTCGATTCCCACTGGAGACAGACAACTTTGTACAATTTGGTCCTTGTTTAATTTCTATAGCACAGGAGACAATCCTAGTTTGAGATTAGACAAGTGTATGCCATATACATGAAATATTAAAAAAAATTGCAAATTGCAAAGTGTATATATGTGAAGAGACACACATGCAAGAGGATGTCCTGTACTTAAATATATATATTTAAATGATCAGTGGAAGACGATTAGCAAACGATAGCATCCAACCGCGGGGCCAGCTGGTTTCCTGTTAGAAAGGGTGATCAGAAGTTCTAATATCAACATTTTAATTTTTATATAAGATTTATTGCACAAAGTTGCACAACAAGCGAATTTAATGCCGAAGGCATTCTCCACCCGTCAACCTTTGGGTCATACTGGGAGATTGTGGTAGGTAGGTGCAAGTTATTGCAATTAGAGCGTTTGTCCACTACATAAGACATACCACTGTGAAAAATTAATAACTACTTTTGTAGAGTACTTAAAGTAGTACTAATAATTTATTCCCCATGTTTCAGGACTTAGAAGATATGGGCATTGTCCGTCTTGGTCACCAAAAGAAAATACTTCTAGCCATAAAGAGAGTGAAGGATATTAGGACGGGCAAGAGGAGCGTCAGCAGCCAGGGCTCCCTGGACTTCACTAGGATACAACCAGGCCAGGTCCGTACAATAGACATGCTTGTGAAGTTTTTATTGTGTTTGTAGTGATGTTTTAGCAACTAGATTTCTAATAGACCTCTAACTTTACGATGACGGACGATTGATGTGTTAAGAAATAGTATATTATATTTTTGGGAGTCCGTTTTTATAATCATATTTGTTTGAACTCGCAATAGAGTGCAAATTAGAGCAATTACTTTTTTCCATCTGGTATCAATTTTAAAGTTCTTACTTAACAAAGCATCACTTCAAATCAATGACGTTTATTTTATTATACTTTCATGTCATTATCATTCATTGGCCATCTTGAAATTGACCCGAAATATATTTATCTCCTAACTTTTCTAACAAAGTTTGAAGAAGCTGTGAAAAACAGGAAAATTCTAATACTTTTCCGTATTTTACTAACTACGCTTCTTATAACAAAAAGGCGTTTTGAGAGCTTCTTTATTTTAATTAACTTATTAATTAGGTGTTGTTTTCGCTGAGCCACAGAAGGCTTTTATTGTTAGCTCCATGTGTCGATTACCTGGCACCAAAATGCTGGAAAATTTTCTTTGCTGAGCCTTAGAATGGACACATTGTGGGAAAATGACGTCTGTAATGGACAAAATTGGCCTGAAATTGTTGAACTGAATTGAATTGTTGTATGAGTGTCAAAATTTCCTGTTTTCCCGATGCGTTCCACGATTCCGTTCATTTCGCTTAGACTTTAGGTCTACGTTCATCAACATTATCGTCTCTGGTTTGTGGTTACAATGCTGCGATTTTAAATTGCATAGAATTTGCTACTAAATTAAAAGCCCATATGCAAAAACATTTGCTAAAAGACTGTCACTCTGAAATTAAAAAATCATTAACTAAACATTAAATCTAGTGTAAATATACCTAATACTTGATCCTAGAAATATATAAGGTCGGCGAATAGTTTTTTTTTACCTGAAATTGAGGCAGAAATTGTATCAGAAATAAATTCAGAAAATAATAAAAACGTTGTTTGATACTAGCGCCATCTAGTGTTGTGTTACACAACCCATGGCGACCGTCTCAATCATAGACTTGGTAAATACACAATTGTTTTTGATGGAAAGTGATTTATAAAACTGAAACGATTTACAATATCACCACAAAAACTATCGGCACAACGAAAACTATTAAATACGCAATAAAAAAAATAAAAAAAACTTGACAGCTACTTAGCGGCGAAAGCGAAGTCAAAACAAGCACATCAGCTACAAGCTGCCTGCTTGCCTATAATGACAATAAAAATCGCAGATTTGTGCCCCACCAGTGCCCACCATCCGCTGCATCCACCATACCACTAGCCCAAAGCAGCATGTGAATGTTTTGTTTCTTTTCTTTTTCCAAACACAAACCGCACCTTGGACATAATCGGCTAAAGGATTTATATCCGAGGGAGCTACATTACCAGCCTTGGCAGAGACACGCGACGAGTTACCATAAACCCCCCGATCTAAACTTTGACGCCCTACAAACGCCCCTTTGTGGCACAGACTTGGTCCCCATTCAGGTATGACATCATCCTTTGGCACAGTCTAGTCGTATGTTCTTCATGCACCGAGCACCCAGCTTTTATGTGCACCCGTTTTTGGTATTAGAATTACGCTGTTTTTCGATGTGTTGTGTGTTTTTCTGTGTGATTTTTTTGTTCGGTTATTTTAACAGATATTTAAAAGGTTTATTGAAAATTAATAAGACTAAACTTTTGCCTGCACGGTAGTTAAATATATAATTTAAGTAATATGAGCAATATTTTTAACACCGACGACGAAATCGCATGTGTTTTTTTATTAACAACGCTAACGAATTAACAATATCTTTAAATAAAGCCTAAGAAAAGCATGGCAAGTAATACATACATACAAGTAATGTAACAAAATCCTAACTTAAATAAACCGTACTCTAATGCTATTAATAAATTCTTTGTAATTGTTTGTAAATGTATTTCAAAATTACTTAAATACGTCTAAAAATCCCACAAAATTACACGATTAAAATACCTAAAATGCAAATTAAACTATCTACAGATACGCCATCCTCGCGGAAAGTCACTAGAGAGTTTAGAAGATCCGTCAGAAAGGACGTCACATACAACTTTCTCACCGGACGCTGGGTTTTACTACGGCGGCGGCCAGTGGCGGCGATCATACGACGACGGCGACATCACACCTACAAATGACAGCTCGTACGAAGGCGGGGGGACCCTCCCACGCCCCCGGGGTTTGGTCCGTCCTCGCCCCGTAGCGAAAATACAAGCGACGCCTGCGTATAGAGACAAATCACCTGATTACGCGTACGACGAGATCGCTTACTCGGCTAGGTTGCAACGTGTGGCATACGGAGCGAGCCCACACGTGGCCAGGAAACCGCCACCAGATCCGCCGAAGCGACAGAGTTCTCAATATGCTCCGTTCACTCGCTTCGGGCAGACCACGGTGGAGATACACCCGGAGAAGAGTCTTCCCTTGAGTCTGCCAGCGTACCCGAGTTCGGACTCGCTCAGTGTGTCGCTGGATAGTACGGGACTGTTGCCCCCTCCGCCCGCGCCGTCCTCCCCGCCAAGGAGATATGAGGAGGACAAGCTGAGGACTGGGTCCGATGCTAGTTTTAAGGTAGGCTATTTGACATTTTTTAAAGGTAAGACGAAAATAATGTCTAAATAATTTTTGGTTCAACGATTAGCCATGGGCTGTCGAAATAGTTTATTTTTATATGGAAAGATTTTACTGAAAAGTAGATGTCGTTCCAGTTCCCGGCTTAGAATAGGGCCACCCCCAATCCTCCCATGGGTATCGTCCAGACGACTAAGGGATTGCAAAAGAGACTGGCAGCAGCGTTCTCCTGTGTATATTAAGCGTGGTGATTATGGCAAATCCTCCAATGGACAGCGTACAAAATGTGGCATTCTATTAGGGAGGCTTATGTTCAGTTGTGGACGTATTTCGGACCTGTAACTCTCGAACTAAAAATAGAATAGAATAGGTCATTTATTCATAGCTACGACACACACATACATGAGAAATAAACAGAACAGAATTACTAAATTACAATTTAAAAATAATCAAGGTACCTACTCGTATGTGTTGCAGCAACAAAATGGCGCTGACTCAGCCTAACTACTTTATTATTTATTTAAATTTTCTAGTAGTAGTCAATCGATTAGTAACCAAGACTTTGTGTGCTCATAAAAAAATACTAACCAGCCCTTGAAAAAACTTACATTGCATTCTTTCTTCACAGTCAAGTTCGAGCACAGAATCGGACAGCATCCCATTCGCGAACGAGAACGCCGGAACAATAAAACAGAACCGGAGTCAAATCGGAGGCCGGCCGCACACGGTAGACTACGGTAGGACAGGGATGGGCATGGCGAATCTCCCGCCGAGAAACCCAGACATCAAACCTACGACCCCGCACTCACTGCCAGAGCATAAAGATGAGGGGAAAAGCACTGAGACAGTCGATGTACTCAACGATATAGGAAATATGCTTGCCAATTTGACAGATGAATTGGACGCCATGCTGGAAGAAGAGAAACGTCAAGGGTTGACAGACTCCTAAAACTTTGTACACAATAATTTTCCTATGGCGACTTATACTCGAATACTTTCTAAGTTTATAATCAAAACAACAAACTGCTTTGATTGGCTTTGTTCGAATCGTTTTTGTAAGCTGCAATAAATACTGGTTTAATTTTTTTATATTTAATCCGTTCTGTGCAGCTTAATAGGCAGCTTTATTTAAAAATGTATTGACCTGTCTCTGCCTTACGTGCCCTCCTTTTTTTGAAAGTGGATTAAAAAGAAATTGAAGCCGGTTAGTTAGGAAAACTTTTTGGTGATCGCCTCCGCCCTTATTATGGGAAGCGATCATTTTTTCCCTCATGGTTGCTTTTCGATTTATTGTTAGCAAATGTCGACCTACACTGAAGAGTTAATAAAGGTTCAATTCAGTTACTCTTAATTGCACGATAAAAATAAATAGATACCTATAAAGTAGCTTACTGAACTGATGCGGTTTCAATCACGATCTTTCGAAAGTAGGTACCTAAAGATTTTACACAAACTAAACTTGTACTAGTTTTCTATACGTTAGTATAGTATTTTATACCGCCGTAGTAAATTTTTATACAAATTTTCAATAATTACACCGTCAAACTAATCATGTATAAATATTATTATTAACAATGTGTTATTGATGTTCTTATTTATAATAACAAGTATTTAAGTTCCTTTGATTATATTTTTTGAAATTTATTTTCATTTCTCATTGGGGTAGATTAAAATTAGACTTAGCCTCATCCAAAAACAGAAACTGGCTATTTTTGTAAATATTATTTTACTTAAATTATGTCATAGATAAATATATAATCCAGTAGTTAGTTTTCCATGTACAATAAAATTGTAGAGTACTCGAGTATGACGTAGTATGGACTAGTTAGAATTTATACAAAAAAGTAGATTTATAGTGATAGTGTGAAAATTTAGGGACTACATAATGTATCATAGACCTTCATATAAAAATAAATACATAGATATAGACATCATAGAAATTGTATGTTAATGTTTATTGTATTGCTCGAAACAAGCCACTTGACCATTAATATGCTTTATATGTAACTATTCTTTAAAAAAAACTGCGAATGATTAGCAATGATCGGTTTTGCTTGAGTTGCTGACGTCACTTTCAGTACAAAATTTAACATGAATTAGCGGAATTCTAATACTTTTCAGGAAAATTAAAACAAATGACAACCAGGTATTTACTTGTAACTTCTTTCAGTCATTAATTCAACAATCATATAATAACAAGTACTTCTAACTAAATACTTATAGGGATCGAAATGTGTAAGGATTAATACAAATATTAAAACTATTGTTTTTAAAAATATAAATGTACCTACATGCATATCTACGTGATATAAGACATCATAATAACTTCTTTTTTAATATGATGTCTACAACTCAAGCAATCCAGATCACTGATGATCAGCTTTCGCAACACTTTCCGCTTGTAATCAACCATGAAGAATATAATCATTAAGCATTATACACATAACTGACACTTATTCTAGGAGTCGGGCAAAAGTAACTGACCTACGTTTATTTAGTACTTCACGAATTATCCCACATAAACTCCTTGCAGCTTAAAACACCTAAAATGTGTACGTATCAATTGTCATAAATAATGTCTAAAACATGCCTGAAAAATTAGTTTGCTGTATTAGAAAAAATAAGTACCTACCTACTGCCATACATCACGATCTCCATTGTTATCCTACATTTTAATTTAATTTATGCATTTTTTAATAAACTCAGGATACCTTACCATATTACATTATTATATACAATGAAAAATGATATATTATACAATACAACTAATGGCTCAAACTTCAAAGGAAAACCATTCACACGAAAGCAAAAATGAAAATCAGCAAAAATAAATATAACTTCTTATTGAGAATTTCTACAGTAAAAAATACACAAAATAACAGAAGATAGATTTGGCTGAATAAATAGAGTGAGATAACACCGACACCCAACAGAAACCAACCAATATAAAGCCCGTCACAGGGGTAGCTATGATATACAATTATTGATGTAAATTATAGCTAGATATATTAAAACGAGCAAACCTGCGGGCCAACATGTTCCCCCTCACAGCGCCCTATGCTTACTCTCTACATCAGCATCGTCATTTAAGTCACAATGTGTCCCAGGTATCTGAACTTGGAAACTCACTTCAGGTCATTGCCATATAGCTTTACCGGAGGCACATTTTCAGGTTTTTTTTTCCGGAATAGATAATCATAAGCTCACTTTTTCTGACATTATACCTAAATCCATGACTTTTAGCATAATATATCAGTGATAAGAAGGACAAATTGTAGTATCGTCTCCATGTGTGCTATCTTGCTATAAATAAATTACATCACAACATATTTATTATAGCTATGTGTGTGACGGGCTTAAGAACCTAATTTATTTTTCCAAGTACTACATTAGGTAACAATTTACACAATATTTTAGTTGGTTGTCAATCGCCATGAAATGTACATTGTAATACAGATAAGTAGATCAGTATAAAATACATTTAGCTTATACTGTACATAATCTGTTTGTAATAGAGATTGGTGGTATTATTTGATAACAGCTCGTATTTAGACATTTTGTATACTACCTACATAATAAAATGTAATGTGAATTTTGCCGCCACTCGTTTTAATTACTAATAAAAAAAAATTTCTTTAACATTATGAAGGTGCTTGCAAAATTTAAGAAAATACAAGTTATTTGCCAACGGTTGTAGGTAAAGAGCATTTGATTATTGTAATTTAAGTTAGTAATTAATTTACTATTTCAACAGCCTAGTCAAAATTATTTCCTGAGTGGCGGCAACATGGAAATGTGAACATAATGTGTTAATGAAATGTTTAATTGTAATAAATTACACTAATACTGGAAGCAGTTTAACATCCTTACTTATTTTATAGTTCAGTTCTTATTTGAATAAATATATTTGTAATATCGATCGTGTCTATTAATTTGTGTTTAATTATCTATTTCAACTGTATGGCACACATTTACAAAGGCATTCTCTATCGTTTAACCTTTGGGTCATGCAGAACAATATTAGTAAAAATACTACAAACTAATACATAAATAGTCACATATTTGTATAAGTTATATATTTGGGGGATATGACAGGTACCTACGTCCTACGTACATATATACTTATACGAAAAAATAAAGGTCATTCCAGAGGCTTGCCACTTGTACTCTGAAAGAATAAGAGAAGTTTATCTTATTGCCATATCCGCTCCTCTTACTTACCATAACGGAAGGAATAGGTAAGGTACCTATATAACCACAGGACTCAGAATAAAATCTAAGCTACATGGGACCGAATTATGGACCGTCAGACGATTGTCACAGCATCTTTGACGTTCCCGTCTATATGTAATAATACCTCACTGCACCTTATCACCTTATTCTCCGAAACCCTTTAACTCGGTCTCCTACAGTAAGTAATAGGTATAAGTTCGATTCGCTTCCATTACAGCTGCAGCTCTGCCAGCAGCAATATTGTTATATATCAATGAATGCAGAGGTTTTACAGGCAAAAATCATCTAGGGACGGCGGGGAAGTCCGTCTGCGAGACAGCTAGTCTTCTAATAAATAAAAACGTAACCTTCCCGTGTCTGTACATTGAATATATTTGGAAAAAAAATGGGATCTGTGGATAAGTAATAGAACACATTTCGATCATTTTTGGAATTTTTGCCTGTTTGTCTGTTAGTTTGTGAACCCATCACGTAAAAACTACTGAACGGATGTTGATGGACTTTTCACAGAAACATGGGGCGTAACTCGGAGTAACATTTAGTCTTTATATCATCGCAATCTTCGAACTCAATCAAAAGTTATGGGAATTTTTAGTTTTCTAATACATTAGTCGGTATGTAACTTAATAAAGAAGTGTATGATGCTCGGTGCAATTCAGATTGCGAGTTAGGACTACATTTGCCGATAGAGCGGGTGTGGGAGGGCCTGAACTTGGACCTGGACTGGCGGGGAAGGGGCGGCGGAAAGGGAAGGAGATGGGAATTAACACTTAATTGTTTTCAACTTTTATTCTTTAGTCCACGCGAGCGCGCGCTTGGTGTGACCACGGAGCCGCGGGCACACCTAGTATCTAATAAAACTAAGTTTGGGGCTCTTTACAACGAAATCTGAAGAGTAATATTAGTTACCACTCTGTAAGGGGAAAGCTGTAATGGCGTTCTACATATTGTGTTAAAACAGTGTCTCGACTAGGCTCGACTAGTTCACGTGAAAAAAATCAGTAGCTTGCTATGTGCTGTGGTACCGAAGCAAATAAGGTGGTCATGCCATATATAAAGCTTATTTCGGCAAACCCCTATAACTTTTAAAGGACGGACTGAATAAATCTAGTTTTTTGCCACTTAATTCGACTAATTAACGACATTTTGGACGTGGTGGTGCAAAATACCAAAGGTCCTTGGACATACTCTGTCTAATTTGTGACCAAAGGCATACCTAAGAATTTAGTCTTATTCTTATTTTAAATCATACCAAAATTCACCAAATTCGAATGCTTATAGTCTAAAGTTCACCACGTACTCCTCACGTTAATATTATTTATATATCATGACGCGTACTCGCTCGTCGACTGAGAACTCTACAAATCGCTCAATCAAATGATTTTAATAATGTTTTTTCTTGTCCCATGATTTTTTTACATTCATTCTATTCATTCATAACAATTTGTGCAGTTCTTGCTTTACATGAGTAAGTAGTGTGGCGTAGCCTCACTTTACCTAGTAATATAATTTTTGCTTTACCTGAACTTGCAAAAATCATTTTTCAAAATCACATGACTTTTATCAAAGGTTTCTTCCGTCAAACGTAAAAGCAGTCAGCTTCCGGTCGCGGCATGAGCCAATCAAATTTCGATATTTTCCCGCCTGCAATGTTTCTGACGTTTCGTTCCACCAAAGAAGAATGAAATGGCGGCGACGGATTGTATTACATTATTTTAAATCAATACTTTTTATTTCTTTGATATAGGAATATGAATAACATTGCTTAAAGGTTATGTACATATAACCTTTATGTACATACTTTAACGTGTGTAATTTTATAACAATAAAAATTATCAAACTTATTGGTATTTTCTTGATTTGTAAAAAAACCGATAAAACACGAAACGAAACGGAAAGGCGCTTTTCTTAGTTTCCTCGCTTTGCATCTCTAGCTGGAAATACTAGTTTGCTTTCCTTTTCAGGCAACCTAATCATTTCCTGAAAATTCGCCATATTGATTGTTGATTGGTTGAAAGAAAACGGTAAAATTATTTCAACCAATGCGAAGTCCGTATTTGCGATCGATGTCAAAGTTTATGGCTTAGAGAACAGAATGGAGGTTTTTCCTGCTGTCATTTCATTTAGCAAATGTCGTGAGCGTGAGCGATCGATAATACCAAATTGGTACATATTCGGGGTTTGGGAGGTCGTATCATATTGAGCCATTAATGGGCTGCGAAGTCTGGTGGTGGAATTAGTTAAACGTTATACAAAAGTGCTAAAATGGATAACACTGGTGCGTACGGAGGTAGTAAGGCTGGAGGAGCCTTCGATCCTCAAGCGTTTATCCAGAGGCCACCCGTAATCGTCAGGGCAGTGTGTTGGGTAAGTCATTCATACTGTTTTTGCCATTCCTAAATCCTTAAATTTTCAGCTGTTTAATGAGACATTTTTAGTAAACTTTTTCCAACACCCATTTTACATGATAGGACCTTGTATGTATACTTAATATGTCTATCTTTTGTTTGTCTACATTAGTTGTAGATCTATATATTTTTGGCAATGACCTGTATTACGTTTTTCAGTAGTTACAGTGTCTTGCTGCATTTCCTGCTTTTACTAAATCAAATTAAGCCTAAAAATGTATTTAGTTTTATGTTTACAATATTTATGTGAAGCTTGGTAAAGCAGGTACACTAACTTATCTGCAATCTATTATAAACTCCTTTTTCATACAAACATTCAATTAAAATAAAATCTTTAAAATGGCTAGGCTGATTGTAATAAAACTTTATACTTTCACATAAGCAGGCAATTACTGATTGATAAACTTAATTATGATGGTTTACTGTTTGATGATGATGGAATCCTAAGGTACCCTTATTGTACAGTTAACTGATGGGTCAACACCACACCAATCTATTGTGCGGCAGTACTTTAAATCATTTATGATCAATGCCAAACCAAGACAACTACTTTAAATTTTCTCAACGTTTACACAGTGAATGTATATCTTTTAAGTATAATAGACAAGTAGCAATTTGCTGGTATGCTTAGATCGGGGCTGCTGTGTTTTAGTCCTGAGTTGTATAGTCACTTTATAGAATATTGGTGTTTAAAAATTTGGGAAGTCTGTTTATAAAACTGTTCATGGAGGTGGACATTGTTAACATCCTGCAGTAACGTTGCTTCCACACATACATTGCCATGCTACAGACCAAATGAGAATGATGTCGAAGTGACGAGGAATAGAGAATCAAAAAGCTTGCAACAATGGTCAAATCCCTAGCTTTATTTTAAGGAACTGTAGTGGCTGGCACAAAACTCACACTTCAGGAAAACCTGGCGACACTTCAACCCTTCTGGATCTTTTGTGAAAAACCTCCGTTCAATAGCAGTGCCCCATGCCATTTTGATTAACTTCACCACATCTTATAATTTCTTCTTTGGCATATGCAGGTTTCCTTACAATGGTTTCAATCACCGAAAAGCCTGTGGTATATTATAAATAAATCGTACTTAAGTTCAAAATACTCATTGGTATAGTGCACAACCAGCACAACTAAACAGGCTACCACGGCTCTTTTATATTAAGTCTGTTAGGTCAGGCTTTTAGACCAGGTTATTAACAACTTCATGTTATTATGTTACTTTGCCTACATTTGGATATTTTTTCCTAGCTGTTCAGCGTCATAGTCATGGGCTGCATATCTGCTAAAGGCTGGTATATCAACAAGGAAGACAACAAAGAGTACTGCGTCTACAACAATGACACCAATGCCTGCAACTATGGAGTGGGCATTTCGGTGATTGCTTTCCTTGCTGCCATTGGTTTCATCATCGGGGAGTACCTCTTTGAGCAGATGTCATCAGTCAAGACCAGGAAGCATTATGTGCTTGCCGATTTGGGTTTCTCTGGTAAGATATTTTTTTAGATATTAGATACTTGCATGCAACCATGGAAGTGCTTTAATTTTATCATTTTTCACATTATATTTTTTTTCCTGGATTTTTTCAAGGATTATGTAACTTATTTATGACTAATAGTTGTACACAGTTTCACCAAAATCAGTTCGATCACATGATGAGTAACACTATCTTTCACATTTGAAAAGTGATTTTTCAAAGGGGCTTATTTCCATATTGAATACAGTTCCAACTGATTTTTTTTATGTTCAAACTAATGTAATTCTAGTTGCCCCTTTCTTAAATGTACATAAGTACCTTTGAAAACTCACTCCTTATTTTAAGAGTTTAGAGCTGTTTGAAACTTTGTATCTAGTGTAGCTTGTTATATTTTAAGTGTTAGCCTTCGAAGTACATATTTCATATAACGCCTAGTCTGTTATCTATTCTACATTTTTAATAACCTGCTACATTTTTAAATATATTAGATGTCATCAACCATCTATTTATACTTAACAATGATGTAGTAGATAATCTAAAAGGTAGGAACTCATAGATTACAGTTCATATACACGGTACCTACTCTTCTTTTTATTTCTTGTCTTAGAAATTTATTATAATAATACTTTGTCAGTTTAAACGTTCCATCTAGCGTTATGACGTGATCTACTATAGGACTTGTCTAGCCCCAACAGACATCCGTTTTGTAACAGCCTAACTAGTGCCTCAGCAGACTTATTATTTCGTATTCTTCAGTGAAACTCCCAGCATAAACCTCTCTGTCACTCTTCTTTAATGTATTATAAAGCATCTAACTAGATTTAAATTTTAGCTGTACCATATAGTTACTAGACCAGATTCTGAGAGGAAAGGGTGAAACGATACGGAACCTTAAATCTGCTATCAAATCAATAGCCTATTAATATTTCCCCACTGTTGGGGCACAGGCCTACCATCTCACCAATGTATACAGACCATAACACCACACTGGCCCAGTGCAGGTAGGTCGACTTCACATACGCCAATTCATTCAGTGGCGTATGTAGGTTTCCTCATCGAAAAGCCGTAGAATAATCTGTTATTAGGGATCATAGACCATATTCTAATTAATACGTTTGAAACCCTCCACCTCACAACCAGTGATGAGGAACGGTTAAAATCTCAGTTATCGCCTATTTCATTCCACGGTGTATTCAATTAATTTCATTTGAAACTACCTGGTGGGTGGAATTAATTGGGTGATGATGGGGTTTTAACCCAGTTAACCAACCATCTCTACTCACCTCCCTACCAGGCTATCAATATATTTAAAGAATAGGAATAGAACAAGGAACAAGTAACCTCAAGTTTAGAGCTTTAATGCGTATTTAATTTAAGGTGCAAGGAAGAAAAGTGTCGGTGATTATAAACAAATTGGTTTTGATTGGTTTTATTTGACCTTTGATTCCGGTATTGATTGTTTATTAAGGTATCTGGATCATGTCATACCGGGTTCACTCACACTACAGCGGTGGCAAATTCGTAATGTATTTAGGAATAACTAGCGTTTGTACGTGTCTTCTTCCGCGTGAAATTAGGGTACCCGTGCCAATCTCCCTTTAATACGACTTTTTGACGACCTCCGTGGCGGAACGGGTAGCTCTCGGACTGCCACGCCGGAGGTTGCGGGTTCGAATCCCGCTAGGGGCAAATGTTCGTATGATGAAAATGAATGTTTGTACCCAAGTCTTGGATGTTTATATATTTATTTAAGTAAGTCTATCCGTTATCTAGTAACCATACCACAGGCTCTGCCTAGTTTGGGACTGGATAATTGGTGTGAATGTCTGACATATTTATATTTATTTATTTATTTAATAGCAGCGTGATGACTCTTTGTCTAAATCGCTTACATATCATTGTATGCGTTTTATAGTTACTGTGTTAGTTCTGTCGTTACGCATGTAATCATCAAGTACGAAAATATTGAGGTTCCGTTTAGCTGACCGCGCGTACTGCGCTCACCCCTAGCGAAAAGTAGTAGCGGGGCGTGCCATGGTGAACTGAACGATCCATACCTTTAGTTAAAACTGCTTTGAGACCGTACGCTCGGAACCCGCTTACGGTATGTGTTTAGTGGTGTTGTATCATCGTCACCAGCCTAAAGGAGTCCACTGCTAAACAAAGGCCTGACCGAACCCGATCCTCGGCTTTTCTCATCCAGTCACGGCCAATGGGGTCGTATACAATATTAGTGGTCCGGTGGAGTCGTTGCTAACGGACCGTACCGACGGCGCCACGCAGCAGCGCTCTTGATTTTTGAAAAACATTATCTCGCGATTAGAAATAATAATAGAATAGATTATTTATTTGCATAAATAGGGTACAAATGTCAAATCTTATAACTGGCAACTGGTAGATCATGCCTATTTAGCCATCCATATAATAGCATGCAAATGTTACACATTACAAATTAAACTTAATACTTATATGAATTTAAATTACAATGTCAATATAAGGGTCCTTATTAATTTACTATTATATATTTTATTATTATATATAGGGGTATTATTAATTTATTACATGGCCTACACTTAAATTTTTTAAAATGTGTGGTTCCTGGCTTAGAATAGGGCCACCCCCAATCTTCCCGTGGGTGTCGTCAAGGCGACTAAGGGATTGCACCAGGGACGGTAAGCAGCAATCTCATGTGTACATTAAGATCATTACTGCAAGCACCAATCCGATACCAAGCGTGGGGATTATGGTAAATATTGTCCATTAGAGGATTTGGAAGCCACACTTTTTTAAAATTTAATCCTCCAATGGACAGTCTACAAAAAGTGGCATTTATTGGAGACGCTTGTGTTCAGCAGTGGACGTATTTCAGCTGATGATGGACATGGCTTACACTGAAAATTAATGTACAGCAGCAGTATTCATCCGTCGGGAAAGAGTTTTTGTTTCTTAACGCAGAGCACGACTTAAACATCATTGTCGTTTTCGCTGACAATGTTCATTGTCATTTCTCTAAAGTACTTACTCTAAATTCATTCGGTGATAATAAACTTTATTGATCGTGAAACCGACCTCAATATGTGAGGTACTGTAAACAGTGATGCAAATAAAACTTAGCTTGATGTTTACGATTCAATTATCATGAAAGAAGGTCTATTTGCTCAAGTTAAAGTAATATAGGACGTATTTTTGTTTAACTATATAATTTGCTATTACTTATATCTACAGCAGAAGTTGGTTTTAACTTAGACAATTTCGTACACGTGCTAGTTTTATAATTAATTAAAACATACGTATACTATTATGTATTCTATGATAATAGATTGTAAGTTACGTTAAGTCTTTGTCAAGGTACTCTGTTGGGGAAACCTAATGGACTATCTAAATTTTTTGCCTGCCCTCGAGGAGGCACTTTTAGTCGTAATAATAAACAGTAGGTACATAAAGGGCTCGATTCTGAAGGCACACATTTAAAATTTGACAGCGGTAAAATTGGTTTCGTCTTTATCTTCATAATACTGTGTGACAAGGATAGCAACAGTTTTAGTACTGTCAAATTTTAACATTGTGCCTCAGAATCAAACCCAAAAATTATCTAAAAATATTAAATGTTCTTGTAAGATCCAAATGTCCCTGTAGTTTCTTACGGAACCATATTTTAATTAACAACAAATAATTATTTTATATTATGTTTAGAATTATTCTGTTGTACACTAGAATGTCATGAACTAATTAAAATTGTTTAATGGCTTTGAATGAGTCATGTCAACCGAAACAAGTACTTCCGCTCCACTGCACTTGCTGATGTCACTGCTAGTACAGTGACGCAGATTGAGATATTTCGTCCTAGATATCATTTTATTGCTAACAAAACTAAATCTATGCATAGCCCAATTACGTCCAATGCTGAACAAAAGCCTTCCCAATAGAATGACACTTTTGCTCGGCTGTCCATTGTAGGATTTGCCTTAATCACCACTCTCGGCAGGCGGATTGGTGATCGCAGTAACGATCTTAATATACACCGGATAACGCTGCTACCGGTCTCTGGTGCAACCCCTTAGTCGCCTGACGACACCCAAGGGAAGGTTGGGAGTGGCCCTGTTCTAAACCGGGAACCAATCGGCTCTGATTTATTTGGGAGTAAATGTGGTTAAGGCTCTTTAAAATCTGTGAAACGGTGTTTAAGATTCTTAGCTAAGTATATTAAAATTATGAACAAAAAATAAAAAAATAAGTTTGTTGCTCATTGTCAACAGCTCCTGAAGCCGTGTTCTGGTTTTTACGACTTGTAGCGGGAATCATTCCTATCAATGTGTCTGTTATGAATTTTCCAAATGAATACCTGTGGCTGAGCCCATTTAATCCGGTCCCAGTGCAAGTCAGTCGTTCCGGTTTTTTCTTCACATTTATATAAATGACAAAACAAATAAGAGCAGAACAGAAAGAAACAAACATATGCATAGGACTTATCTTTGTATGAGATTACTTCCCAGAAAAAAAATGTAATAAAAATCGAATGAAAACGTCTTACGAATTAATTAATGTAAATAATGGCATGAGGACTACAATATGAGGACAAATGATATGGTAATGACAAATGAAATAATTTTAAAGATTTATTTATAATAACATTGTTATCAGAATAAAAGCTCATTTTATTTTATTTATGAGATTTCTTCTAGCAAACCCGGACATTAAATATTGTTACGTTTTTCCCATCAATTATAGCACTTAGGTATCTCAGATACTTTGTACTACGACCCTTTTTCGCTACTTGGTGTAGGTACTTATAATAGTTGACAGAACCGATTACTGTGCGTTACACACATAAACCAAACGATTTGAGTTGAAGATATTGCTTTACTGTCGGTACACGAGTGTTTTCTCGTGATTGCAGGATTCTGGGCGTTCCTGTACTTCGTCGGATTCTGCTACTTATCCAACGCATGGGGCAAGACCGACAACCCGCCCCTGGGCACCGCCAACAACATGCAGGGCGCCATCGCTTTCTGCTTCTTCTCCATTTTCGCTTGGGTTAGTAAATTAAACAAATATGGTGAACATTGGTAATACATCTGCGGTAATACAACATATCAGAATTCCTGTGAAAACTACGAAAAGAATCATTATGTCACCTTTTTATAGAAATTTACATTTTAATGTAATGTCATTGCTAATCCTTCGACTTATCATTTGCCGAATTAAGCAGCCCAAAATATAATTATTCACTAAGATACAAGCAAGAATATACAAGTCAAAATGTATTTGAGGCAAGTGTGTATTTAATTACTTTATATACATACACTTGTCTAATACCAAACTAGGATTTTCTCCTGTGCTATGGAAATTAAACCAGGATAGGACAATTCACAAATATAACATCCAGACCGGGACTAACAAATTGTACAAAGTTGTCTGTCCCCAGTGGGAATCGAACCCACGACCTCCGGCGCTCGAGTCCAATGATCAAGTCACTGGGCCAAACGAGGCAGTCTTTCATCATCAGGTTATTTTTGTCTCCACTGCAGGAGCACAACCCTCTCTCATCTGCCGAAGACAGACGGAGGATTTGGCCTACACTCCCCGCGCTGGCCAGACGGGTTGGGGAGGCCTGATTGATGTTTTATAATGTATAGAGGCAGTCTTTAGAGGTCATAAAAATTAAATTCGTATTATCAAAATGACAATAGAGTTACTTTAAATTTTTATTTCGGGTATCTGTAATTTATGTTCTTGTTGTGTTTTCTTCGACCCATATAGGACTATTCTGATCTCGAGTATTTTGGATTTTTTCCTAACACAGAATAATCACTAAATTGTCTTGACATTTCCAGTTCACGTGCGCATTCTTCGCATACCAACGGTTCCGATTGGGCGCCGAGTCCGCTTTCGCACCGGTCTACGAGGTAGAGAACGCCGTGGGCAGCCCGGGCGGGTTCCCCACCTACCCTGGCGCGCCGGATCCCATGCCCGCCTACAGCGAGCCGCCGTTCTCGCAGCCCAACACTGGTAACTACTCTTTCTATCTTCTGACTAGGTAACAGTAACGTCATTTGTACCTGGAAAGGTTCCCCATTTACCTGGGTGGGTAAATCTTGACATTATTTAACCGTAGCGTCAATATTTAGTAATAATTAAATGTTCTGCGTAGTAACTGCACAAGTTTCATTGTGAATGTGAAAGAGTTGTGGCTACTTGTGTGGAACAGAGCGATTGTTTGAAACGCACCATCTAGTAGTACATAGAGATCGTTGCTAACTACTCTATACTATATAGTTAGCATATAGGAGTAGTGACGATGTCATAAGTTTTAGCACCGCTCTACAATGTTGAGAACGCCTCGGGAAACCAGGACCGGTTCCCTATTGACCCGTGCGTACCGGACCCCCTGCGCAAATGGGCGAGCTACACGGTAGGCCCACACTGAAGGGTAATCGCCTTACTCCGGCGTTCCCGTCTGTCAAATGTACAAGACGATCGCTCATGAGTCGTACGAAATATGGCAACGTGTACAACAGGTTATATGAATGTGTTGTTCGATTTATTACGTACGTGTTTCGTAGAGACAGCGTACAAGAGTGCATGTGTGACAATGACAGGATGTTAGGAATGGGAACCAAACACAGCTGATAGCCTGTATTGCTCTGATAGCCACATCTCAGTACATGGAAATTACAAACTCCATGAGATCAACTGGTCTTGTATTAATTTAGTATTATGAAAAAAAAGTATAATTAATCTTGTACCGGCACTTGCAATCCTGTTTTTAACTGCTCTATAAAGATCACTTGAATTGAAATAAAAAATAATGTTGGTTTGTACTTTTTCAGGAAACGTCGACTACACGGCTCCAACTTACTAAGCCGGTTTGCAGACGAAGGCACAATCAGTCATCTCATTCCATCATTTAGTTTCTTCACCGCACCGAAAGTGAGTAATAATTAGAACGATTTAAGTTTCATAATAAGTTTCATGAAATTGCACACCAGTATCCGTAAACCTGAGATTACTAGTATGCAATTTTATGAACTTACGTTAACATTAATTTGATTAGTTAGCACAGACTATCTGATTTTGAAAACTATGTGTTGCCAACTTTAATAAAGTCAGAAGGGGAAATCTTTAGCGTAATAAGCTACTTATTTTGTCTACAGAAATATTCTTTATTATTAATAATTATTTATTAGTCTCATCTTGTTACGTCCATTATTTATGATTTTCGGTATATTAAGTTAGTATTTTTGTTTTAAGAGTATTTAATACGGTAAGCAGTTTCAATCTACAGAGTGTTTATAAAAATTAATCAGCACGTATGGTATTCATCAAAATATGTGAATTTCCAAAAGTTTATCATATTTATGACTCTGCCTGAAATGTTGAAACATTCTGTATATTTTATACTGTTGGTGGTTTTCGTGGCTCGAGATAAATTTCTCATGCATTTTACAGCAGTTTTAAATTTTTATTAAAATTCTATATATTGTGTAATAATAATTATATAATCGTGTATCTGCTTCACAGTACCTGCTTGTAGGTATATGTATATTTGTGACAATATTATTCACATATATCTATATTTGTGTGTAAATAACATAGAACTAACATTATAAAAAAATATTAAATCTCCGCTTGTGATTGACAAAAATGTGATATTAATTTCGTTTATGTTATACTTATTTGTAGAAGAAAGAATTATTTTTTCAATATTATCGCATACAAAGCCATTGTTCATATCGTACCATTTCAATAGCTTTATGAGATACGTGTTATTAAAATCACAACTGTTCCATGATCACAATACCATACCTCATATTAGATATTTTGTGTATAAGATATTTAAATTATATTTTAAGTAACAACAAGAAAGGTACAGTCGATGTAATCACCAAAATGTTCCATCGCGATTTAAACAAGACGTCGCTTAAATATAAACTATACAGTTATTCAATTCAATCTACTTTCCTTGATAAATCGTAGTCTTCTCCAATCTAAGTCAAGTTTTAACAACTCAAGTTAAAGACCAGATTTGAGTCTCACTAAAATCATCTGACTATATTCGTAAATCGTTTTAACGTAGAGGGAATTTGTATGTAGGTATTTTAACTCCATTGGCAGAGAGTTCTTGTGAAAACTGATAAAACGAATTTTGGTGACAACATTGTAAAAGCAACGATTATTTTATCTAATCAAGCTTAAGATCTTTGGGAGATCTCATTACTTATTTTTCAAAGTAAGTAATAAGGCTGTTATAAACGGCATATCGATATTTATCTTTGAGTTGACATTTTAATAACGAAATATTGTTACCATACGATAATTTAGGTTAGTGAGACTTGACAATTTAGTAGAGAGCATGCCTGACATATAGGGAATGGAGGGGGGGGGGGGGGGGGTGTAAACAATTACAGTTACCATACTGGTAGAACTCTAGTGAAGGATTCGTCATGGTATGTTTGTACTGACGTTGATTTGGGACCTCATTTCCCATTTCCAGAAAATCTGTTACAATGAATTTGCAGCTCTGAAAGGTTTAATTGTGACAGATAGTATACTAATGATAAGTATTTGCTTATGGCTGCATATTTTGCCAGCGTCCTAATTGGAAAGCTAGTCAGTGTATTTTATTAGCCAGGGACAAAGTGGGACCGCGACCACTGGATGTCACTGGATATTATGAGTTCCCATATACATAACACCTTGTTTCGTCTCTCCCTCCATCCCCTTACTGCAGACTAACTCGTAATTTAAAATGACATCACATTGTAATTTAAGACATAGCTATTATTTTTCTCGTCAATGTTTCTCTCAAAACTTACTAATCAGGTCCAAGAAATGCTTTTATTGCTATTCCTTCCAATTTCTCGACAAGATCTGATGCATTCAGTATTAAATATAAATACATAGTTATTATGTATAACGTAAACGCTTAATCCAAGATCATAGTATTTTTTTAAAAGATGATATTTTAGGAAATGTTGCTACTTATCTCTTGTAGGATAACTTCGTGTTTCAAATGTGGCCTGTATCAATCGTTGCTCTGGAGTTTTATTTTATTTTATTTGAGCCATAACTTAGCTTGATGCTGCGGTTGAGTTGCCACAAAATCTATGTAGGTAGCTGTCAAGCCTGTTGATAGAAAGTACGATTTAAGAAAAAACATGCAATTTCTTAATTAATCGGCGTAACTTTCTCAGTTCTGAAGAACTGTTAGAAAAAAGCTTTAATAATAACAAGTTATCAAACTAAAGTCGTTCCATTCCCCGTCTTATTCGTGGTACTACCGTTGTTACTACCTACCTGTCTGGTAGTACAACCGTAGATAAAAAAAAAACATATTAGAACGTACAGTTCACGATGGCACGCCCCACTCCTCATCAATGTGTGCATACGTACACTAAGGTACAGCCATTCGAATAGGCTCCTAGCGTCCCGCGCTCGCCCCTCGAGAAAAGTAGTCTGTGCCGTCGTGAATTGAACGAGTTATACTACTTATAACGTAGGTTGCTATCGTATATTACGGTATACAGAACCACTACAAAGATATGGCATCTCAACTGTGAAATAAATATGGCATCTGGATAACATATGTATGGCTTTACCGGTGCTGTTGATTGCCCCATAAAAATGACGCGTCTCTAATTCGACACGACTGAAGAGTTTCAGCTTACACGTCAAGGTATTAAGGTCTAAATTAAAGTACAAACTTTTCACAGCTGGGGTAACGATTGGTATGTACCGCTTTAGTGACTGGCTTTGCCAGATAGCTTGATAATGTTCCAATTGTGTGCTCGCTTGAGAAATAAACTTAGACAGAAAATGCCCTTTTCTGTGATATGGTCTCATTAATCTTCTGTGCGATATATGTGCTTCGAAATTTTTCCGAAATAAGTCCTTGAGGCCAGATGCTATATAGCGTTTCTAGATCGGTCTAGTTCAGTACATTTCAGGATCTTAGTGTACATATCCACACATTGATGATAGAACGAACACATTAACAGTATAACGCATACAATGAAATGTAATCGATTGAGAGACTGAGTTGGACGGCGAAACAGACAGTAATTTTTCGCGAGGGGCATCAACGCACTCGTGCACGCTGCTACGTAAACCCACACGTAATAAATCGAACAACATAAATAACCTTCCGTACACATTTCGATACGGCGCATGATCTTGTACTTTGGCAGAAGGACTAGTACTACAGTATGACGACTTCCCTCCAGTGTATGGATTGGGAAGTTAGAACTCTCGATAGCTTGCCGCTTGGTCGAAATTGTGGCGATGACATCATCCTAGCCCCTCCCCTGCATGATGTCATATTGTTAAACTTTGTATGTTGACAAATAGGTGTGGAGTGGTCTTAACGTTGATTGCAGCTGTTTTAAGTTATTACGATTTGGAATCTGACCCTTTTTGCCATATCGAAGACCGCGACCCTCGCGTTGAACGACTAGAAATTCGCAAAGAAGTTTACCGCTACTCACACTTAATTAAGTGGCGCCATTCATACGTGGGTAGTCGAAAACAATGCCGATTTCCAAGTTTTAGGGAAAAAATGTAATTATTTAAAACAATGAAACTTTTGGAACATTAGCGAGTCTGTAGTTCTCTTTATCACTTCCATAGCTTGCACTGTAATTGTAAAGTATTCTTAGCAATAAAGTTGACTTTTTATTCCGTTTGGATGTACTGGTTCTTTTAGAGCGTTCGCCCACTAGCTAGGGAGTAGACCACGATCACAGACCACAGAACGACTAGTCCATGCAACCAGAATTTTTACACAATGTTAAGTTTATCGTGTCGCGTTGCGACCAGACACTTTAACTACAATTAAGTTTGTCGTTGTCTTTACCCACTAGGACGCGAACACCTCTTCGATTCACTATTTGAGGATAGGCTACGTGTTTTTTGGCTATTGGATGCTGTTTTTCGACGTAAGTTTGACCGCCTCGTTGTCCTCGTGGCTTGGTCATTGAACTCAAGCGCCAGATTGGTTTCGATTCCCACTGGGGACAGACAAGTTTGTACAAATTGGTTCCGTTCTTGATGTTATATCTTTGTTTGATTTCCACAGGACAGGAGAAAATCCTAGTTTAGGATTAGATAAGTGTATGTATATGTAATATTATTTATTATTTTATATTATTGTTGAAAGTCTATGAACCCTATTTGATTCTCTTTTTTTGTGTTGAATAGTTTATGCTTGACTTCAATCTCACACGATGGTAAGGTACTCTTTATTGTATTAACTACTAAAGCATATTAATATGTACTAGAAAGCACGAAAAGACAACAAATTACTAAAGCATTAATATAAGATACGAAAAGACAACAAACGTGTGTTACTAAATAATATAGTTGATTATTATTAATGATATTGTTAACGATATTTCACAGTATTTGGACTTACTATGAATAATAATAGAATATGCTTTAAAAGACTTTTTGTTCTTTTATAATTTATTTTTGAAATGTGTAATGGTTTAAAGTCAGTTTTTAGTGGTTGTATTAATTGTAGGTGTTTTTATTGCAATCCACAGCGATCATCAAACACAAACTAGAAATCAGTACATCCAAATGTTTGATGGTTTGGTCATATCAGTCGTGTATTTAGGGCATAAGAATATACATAGTTAAATATACACTAGGTATTTCGATGTAGGTATGCGTTTACCTATTTGATGAATCTAATAGCCATACACTAATTTTTAATATGGCTTTTTTATGTATGAAAAATGATTACGATATTGGAAATTATAAATTCTCGAATCTGAACTGGAATCTGTAAACCTGTGGAGTTTGGGAGAAACCTGTAGAGGCCTTTATTCAACTTTAAAAAACTTGTCAGGTGTCTCTCAGACACCACATAAATAATTATAAGTATTTGTGCTCTGCTGTAACCAAAAATATGGTAGCTGAACTTTTGTTTAATTTTGTAAAATTGCCCCAATGTGAAGTTGCAATCATGTAGTAATGAACATTTATTGTAAATGTAGCCAGTTTCCTATATATGTGCTCTTTAATACAGGATCATTGAGCATCGAAAAACAATGAATAACTTGGTAAATTCGAAAACAATGACAATTGATAAGGAGTGGGACTGTATTGTGAAATATTTCAAAAGCTAAAACGGTATTCTAAAACTGGTCAGTATTTTGTTGCATTCTGTACTTTTTGTAAAATCAAAGTTTGTTTTGTTTTCATATGCATTTGTGTATATGTTTTAAACGAATGCCCTTCAAAGTACATGATTGATAAATAGTTGTATTATTTCAAAAATTGTACTAAACGAACTCTTCTGTACACTATTTAGTACTTGTATAACGTAGCTGCAGAATATTAATATATTTAGATGTAGGTATTGCGTATGTTGGTTAGTGGTCTGTTCTGAAGATAATAAAAAAAACTAAATATAAAATTTCTCAAAAAAAAAATATTGTAATAAGTGTTGAACATTAAACGCTAAATTCGTTCTGTGTCTGGTGATTTAAAGTAATTTTTAAGAAATATATATAAAAGTATTAAAGTTAGTGTTCTGTTCTGCTATTATAAAACCAAAAAGGTATGACTGTGTGCTTAAAATTATTTTATTAGTTGCCGAAGATTGTTCTCGAATGTACTGCTTTATTATTTATATAAAATAATATATATTGTTAATACAGTCCAAAGATATCGAAAAGGCATTTATCAATGTTGCGTTCTCCTTGGTATTAAGGGATAGGAAGCCTATTGTCCTTGGGTTCAGGGTAAGCGTAGTAGAGGACACTCGTTCTTTATATGATGCTTGCCTGCATAGATCCAATATTTTTACTAGCAAGGAGAAAATGTATAAAAAACATTGGTGCCAAAAAGCTATGGTTGATTATTCAATACATCGGCTAGCTAACTTATCCAAAGATGCGTGCTATATTAATATAATAAAAAAAAAAAGTGTCATCAACTCACCACAAAAATGTACCTTAAATAATGTTGTATGAAGGTACTATTTCTTTTCACTTTTATCAGTACACATATATATATACCTTAGTATAAAATGTATTTAGTACTTGTGAAATTTGTGTAACAATTTCTTAAGGTCTTCTATGATAGGCTGAATAACACTAGATGGCGCTACTTACATGATAAAATAATTTTTTTTCTGAACTTATTCGATTACAATTCGATAAAAATCAATTTCGCCGGCCTTTAGAATTTAAAAGTACATACTTTCTAAATGTTAAAATACTGTTCATTGAGTGTTGGTGCACATAAATTAATGAACTAAACGTTAAATCTTGTCACAAATGATCGGATGCTTTAAGTGGTAGTCTAGAAGGCTGGAAGAATTGATTTTTATTAAAATTTGTGGTCAAATACATTGAGATAAAACTTAAACCTATTTCTTTCGACTACTAGCGCCACCTTAAGTTAAGACAGGGCTATCTCTTTACCATTTCGAATAACTTAGTTTGTACTATCGGCCCCTAGGACTAGGTTTTATCAAAATCAGTTCTGCCTTAATGGCCACAAACGTACATATGTTTGAGTAGGTACCTACCCGATTTTATTTGCTTAGTAGTTTACTGACCTACTTCGAATTTTGTTGATAAGAACGATATCTTATCCAGACGATATTATGATAAGGGTGATATGTAACCCAACTACGTGCCTAGTCCAAACGTATTTTCGTTATTATGCGTAGATAAAAAAAACTTTATTGATCAGAGATACGATGAAAACAAATACAGGCCTGGCTTCTAAAATGGGAAGTCCCATGTGTCAGGTCAGTAATCTATACTTTTATACAGGTCATACCATGAAGCAAAATAATTTTGCGTCATGGTAATTTTCACCTCATAAGTCACCTCAAAGTTTTTACTTTCATGATTGACACTTATTGGTTATTTTATAACAGATGTCATCTGTTATCTAATTTTGTCCTAACTAACATTAATAACCAATTAGTGTCCATCATGAAGGTAAAAACTTTGAGGTGATTTATGAGGTGCAAAAAATTATTTTGCTTCATGGTATGACCTACTACCATAATTCTACGTAATTAAGCATATCTACGCACTAGAACGAAAATGTACCTGCCGATATTAACAACTAATAAATTACGCGGTTTAGTTATTTGAAATTGGTGCACAAAATATTCCAAGTACCTACCTACCTACTATAATTACAATTCGTAATGTGCAAATACTTTATTTTTGTTTTATTTAAAATGTATTATGTTCATTAATGTGAGAATGGAGTAATGTGAATGGAAAATAAATTGAAATGATAGATATTGTGGACCGTTGTTTTACTCATTTTGATACCTTATCATCACTTATCAGCTCGTTTTTACCAACGATTATAAACAGGTCGTGCCTGTCATCAAAAACGGCGGTCGTATGGTATGGGGAAGTCAGAAACTATACGAGATACCGTAATTTGACGTCGATTTTAGAGATAAGAAAAACTGCATTCGAAGATTTTCAGAGTAACTCAAATCGAACCCAAACATTATCAAAAAAAAACTTCTGTTTCCTATTACGAATATTTATAGTGTACGTTATAAGGTAAATAAATGAAAATAAATGAAAATGCTGCATATTTTTCTGTTTTATTTAATTCTTTCTTATTTCCAAACCCGTGTTTGCATCAGTTCAATTCAATTACTTATTGCACGTCAAAAATACAAATATACAAAAACAAAGTACCTACTTAGCTTATATATGTACATCTAGGCGGTCTTCGCATCATGGTTCTATATAACAAATTACGTACTCTCTTATAGTTTCTGACTTATCCATACTGACCGGTCATGATGATATACTCTGTACAAGATGTACGATACCTTTAGGAAAAAACCGCATCGTCTACAACATGCTGTATTTATCTGTGCGAGTAGCAGGTGGTACCTACTAGACATTGTAGTAGTAAAAGGAGAATGCCCAAAAGTGGGCCTAAGATGCGTCTTCACCATTCATGTACCAAAACTATTGGTCTGAATTATGAATTCCTTCAAATTATTTTTGAAGCCAATGGAATAGGGAGTTTAAAAATAACATATAATAAAAACGCTGATTGATTTCCGCCGGCCGACCGGCATCTTTTCAACTAGAGTAGTGAAAGCAGAATTAAAATCGATATATATTTATAATCGATATTTGTCAACAATATTTGATAGTACCTTTCAGTTACTAGCGCGATAATCCACCCATCATATTTTACATTTACTGATTATAAATACACTATTTATACTGATTTAAAATGATACACACGTTCTTAAAAGATATTAATGAAAATATTGTTACGTAACCGAAATATCGATTATTCAATTTGTTAAATCGATGTAGTAGAACCTCACTATTGATATGCACTATGGTTTCGTACTGTGACGTCATATCCGATATCATGTCAACACCTGTTTTGTCTCCGTTTGTTTACATTGCGTATTTGGGTGAAAACATCTATTTTAACGAGCCTAATGTAGTGTCGAATGCAATATACCGTCGTCGACTAATAACCACACTATGACATCAAGATCTGGAGTGGTTAATCGTGGATATATACCCACAGTGTTGTGAAAACTGTGCGCCAACGAAGATTTCATTCCAAGTAAGATTATTGAGTTTTCCCACTAAATAGTTAAACGATTTTCTTTTTATAATAATCCTTAGTATTTTGCCTGTATTTTGAAGACAATTTGATCCAGACGCAAAATTCAAAGTTCAAGGGCAAACTCCTATACAATTTTGGGCATTCTCCTTTATCTTCCGTATGATAATACACAACAATAATGTGAGCCCTATTCCAACATGCGACATCGTCAGCCGAAATACGTCCACTGCTGAACATAAGCCTCCACAAAAGGATGCCACTTTTGGTGGGTTGTCCATTGGGGGACTTGCCATAATCACTACGCTTGGCAAGCGGATTGGTGATCGCCAGGAGAACGCTGCTACCCGTCCTTAGTGCAATCCCTTAGCCACCTTGACGAAACCCACGGGAAGATTGGGGATGACCCAGTTCTACGCCGGGAAACACACGGCAACATGCGACGCGCTGAATATATTTCTTACTGTGCTTAAGTAGTTTTCGTATTCATGATAGCTCAGTTAGGAGTGTGGTCGCCTGC
This sequence comes from Esperia sulphurella, assembly GCA_947086405.1. Taxonomy (NCBI): domain Eukaryota; kingdom Metazoa; phylum Arthropoda; class Insecta; order Lepidoptera; family Oecophoridae; genus Esperia; species Esperia sulphurella. The sequence goes on from OX352267.1 coordinate 12,250,561, forward strand.
AAGCAATCGCGAGGACGAAGGTTCAAACCTGTGACTTGTTTGTTGGTTCTCAAATTATTAGAACTCATATGTAGGTACTTTGTTCAGGCTTGTCGACCCTATAAGATCTGTATAATCTGAGGAACTCGCATTTAGACTGGTATGTGTGCAGTGGGACCCAAATGGGTCGGAATAAGTCATACAAAACCAAACCTTATTCTGGCATGCGACATTGGTATCTCCGAACCACAGTTACTTATTTAGGTCGATTGTTCACTTGAATTAGTCAGATTTAGTCGCGAAAATGCAGAATTTTGGCATGCAGAATAAGTCTTACATAACAAAGCCTTGACGGGTTACTCATTAGCTCCTAGGTAACCTGACCAGATCATTTGGTTCTACCCTCATTCCTCGCGAAAAGTTGTAGTAGTCCGAATCGAAGATCTTGTATGAAGTGTATAACGAATAAATTAGGTAAGTACTCAGGTGAAAACCTATTACAACGCCGGTTCTGGCTGCGTTGGTGTTCGAGCTGCATATGGTGAAGGACTATATATAGCCATAGGAGGGTATACCGTGATAGACTAAGACCCAACAGTGGGTCGTACTCGGTTGCTTATTTGATGCAGATGGAACCGGAGCCAAACTGAACTCGTGTAATCCTGGCTTTGGATCAAATAAAATGACAATAAATATTTTCACTTCAGTTTCTTTTTATTTCCGAACTTCCGACACTTTCACTTAAAATTAAAAGAATTATCACAAATAAACAGTTAAAACGGATGATTCACAGAATCTAATCAACACGGCAATGGGAAGATCTCTTTTGACACACACACTGTGCAGTGGCAAACAACACTGCAATCAACAACAACAAAAAAGAACATTTCGCATTTATAAAAATTAAATTTAAAAATTATAATAAAAACATATTGTTCAATACAATTCCATTGGAAAACTGCTATTTCACAAGAGTAAATCACCTCAGGTGACGTAATGTTGATTTAGTGGGAGACGTTATTTTGAGTACAACACTTGTTGAGATTGTGACGCGTATGTCATTCACCTTTCCAAAAACGTGTGTTGTATGTATGTAAGACTGTATGTATGATCGTTTGACACTATGTTTTACACAGTTACGTTTAAATTATTATGTTATTTATTAGATATTAAAGATTATGATCGAAATTTTGAATGTATGAAAGAATGTGCTTATGTTTAGCTAAATATAGCAAAGTCAACATCCTAATACTTTCCTGATAACACTAGGAAAGTTAAAAAGGTATAGCCATACATTTAGTAGAATACTAGCTGTGCCCGCGGCTCCACTCGCGTGGACTACGCAATTATTTACCGCCTCCGACGCCGACCCCAACTCCCATGCCCACTGCAGCTCCAAATGTAGTCCTAAATACCTAACTCATCGCAATCTGAATTGCACCGAACATTATAATTATACTTCTTAGTTATACTGCATACCTACTAATGTATATGAAAATTTAAAATTCCCATAACTTTTGATTAAGCCGATTGCGATAAAACAAAGACTAAATGTTACTCTGAGTTAAGCCTTATATTTCTGTAAAAAGTCCATCAGAATTGGTTTAGTAGTTTTTACGTGATGCGTGCACAAAGTAACACAAAGTTTTCGAAAATGATTTTAATGTGTTGTTAAAAATTTACTTGGGCTCTAAGGATAAGCCCTAAGACCCCAAGTAAACTTTTTTGCAAATATTTTCAATGCACAGACAAGTTTGAGTTTTTATTTATTAGATTACAAAGTTTTGTCTCTACTATTGGCAACGAAACAGTGAAATAGCTCTCTTATGAACCATTAGATTAAATAAAATCGTCAAATTGATTTTAACATTACCTAAACTATTTAAAAAAAATTACAGTTTCTGTAAAAAACTAAAAATCAAGTGTTTCTAGTTTTAAAAAAAGAACCTTAATTTTGTAACTTAAAATTAGTATCACTATAAACAGTAAAAAAGGAACTGAGATGCAATAAGGATACACAGATCTAATTTAACTTTCTTAAATCTCTGAATTTAATGTAAATGTTGTACGTTTTTTTAAATTAAAATACACTGGGGTATGCAGCAGTTAGTAGCCAAGTTGTATCACTATAGCATATTCATATTTGTGTTAGATGGATAGTTAGAATAAGTAACTCATGCAAAGTGCAAGTATAAAGGAATGCAAACATAAATGGTAGTACACTTCACACTTATCAAAGAGAAATGTCTAGAATTAATGAATTATACCATAATTTGTCCCACTATGTAACAACATATTACATTATTCATAGATTTCTCATTTCTTCAACTGCAAAAAATATGTATTACTTTTCAATGTACAATCTATTAAACAGCATATATTTTTTTTATATTTTTTTACATTTGCTCACTTAATGTCTAATTAATTACTCCACTGGAAATGCTCAATTCACCATTTTTGTCACATTATTATGTCTACAACTCAAAGCTAAACAAAAGCAGTGCAAAATTTGTAAAATACTTAAAACACAAATTATTTCAACTTAAACAATTACAAAAGTTATCCTTTTAATACTCTAGTCCCTGATCTATCACTGCAATTGAAATAAATACTAGACGTTTGAAACAAACAGGCCTGTACCTAGAGAAATGTCCTTTGGTTGTGACTGAAATTAAAGTTCTCTAAGCCCTGCCTGTAAGCCGATACTACTTTTTAGCTTTAGTGCAATTCCCTTGCTTGTTCGGAGGAGTCCATCTCAAAGCAGACGGGTCCACACACAATCGGGGCTTTTTGAAATGAGAACTTGCAAGTTGTTCAGCAACAATTTTCGGAGTAACACAGATTACATGCTGCCCCTTCCAATACTTCACCATATTCATTGACTGAAGTGTTGATATTATATCAGTTTGAGATATACCAGTCATCTGACTGAGATCTTTGATGCTTAATGTACCTCGGCTTGTACTCAGGACCTCTAGCAGTATATATGACCAGTAAGACCGGTAGCTTAGCTTTCCCAGGTCTGATAGTGGCTTTTCAGGACTGCCTACAACCTGCTCCAGCCTAGATAGTTCATAACTAAATGCAATGAGCAGCTTACCATAGCCTTGTCGCTGATATGGTGGTAGTGTTAATATACAGGCAACATTGTTCCCTTCAGGAGAATCTTTCTCCTTGGAGAAGTAGCCCACAAGATGAGCTCCCTGTTTGTCAACTTCACACAAGATGTAGAAAAGAAACTGTTCTATATCAAAATATAGGGTTTTATGGTCTAGGAATAGCTTTGCTAATAAACACAAGTTTTGACAGTAGATTTTGTGTTCCTTACCATCAGCTTCGAATATGGCTATTGTGCCTTTTCTGTATATTTCGCTGCCTACTGGTTGTCGCGCAGTACATTCACTCAGGTGATACCTGTATGTTTTCTCCATTCGCATATATTTGAGACAGTATTCGCATATCCAAAGTTTTGATTGTTTGCCGTATTCGTCAGGGTAAGGGCTGAAGTACCATGTGTCGATCTCGTATTTACCAATCTGAATCCTATCGATGTATTTGACTTTGGTGATCGCTTCGTGCTCTTTCTCCAGCGCTGCGGTCGTCGGGTCCATCTCAGCGTACGTCTTCTGTACATGGTTGATTTCATCATGTTTGCGTTTCTGATTGCGCGTTATTTTGCGGCCAGACTTGTCGGTTAGCATATGATCAGAATTGTTATTGGACGATTCGCACATGTCAAACCGGTCGGACATAACCCGGTGGCGGGAAACCCATTCGTCGAGCCTCCGGTCGTATCCCACATAATGTACATAATACTCATAGCCGGAATCCGCGGTGTTGTACCGCGTCTGTATTATCTCAGCCGGGTGCCATGACTCATCGGAACGCCGCACCAAATAATGCTCCCCGATGTCCAAAGGCTGTTCCTGCGGGGAGTCTGGGTCCTCCAGGTCTTCACTCCGACACTCCGGAGTTGGTAATTCATTGTCCACAATGGGTTTTTCTAATTCTTTATCACCTTTTGCCATATTAAAACATTAATCAACAAATGGATCACGCAATACCGCGCAACACGCGCACCACGGGCGGCCATAATGACCATAGACAAAGTATAGATTATAGATTAAAAAAAATATTGCGTCAAAATGCGGTTTTTTGTTAGAGTGTATATGTCGGTGCGCCCTGATGAATAGGACTCTATTCTTTATAGCGGTGCGCTATTATTGAATAGGTATATTGGATCGGCTTTTAACCGGTGCGTGCGCTATCCTTATCAGACTGCCACATGTATGCATGCATTTAAGTTTATGGCTGTCACTGACAGTTTGCTAAGGTTAGAAACAATTTCTATACGGAAGCTGACATAAGAATCCAGTTGGGCTGGGCAGCATTCGGAATACTGTTTTACGTCGCCTATTGTACAGTCATCGTCATCAAGTCAGTCCCTAGAGGCTAGGCCTTCCCCTTCCCCAATGAACGCCACCACACCCGGTCCTCCGCCCTCCGCATCCAATCGCTACCGGCCACCTTCTTCAGGTCGTCGGCCCACCTGACTGCGGGATGTCCCACCCTGCGAGTGCCGTTCCGCGGTCTCCACTCCAGTACTCATCTGCCCCAACGGCCATCGGTTCTGCGGCATATGTGGCCTGCCCACTGCCACTTCAGCTTGCTAATCCTTTCGGCTATGTCGGTGACTTTCATTATTCGTCAGACATTTCCTCATTACGAATCATAACCTTCAAAGAAACCCCGAGCATAGCCCTCTCCATAGCACGCTGAGCGACTTGGAACTTGTGGTTCAGAGTAGGTATATACTCGTATTATCTTTGATAGAACACAGACCTATTCATCGGTGATCGGTGCGCACCGATGAATAGCTTAGAATAATAAATATTCGTTTTATGAGATGAATACACACCAAGAAGTTTCTTGTATCTAACTTCGTGATACACACTTTCTTTTTGGTTGGTTCATTTTTTTCTACGACTGAGTAGGCAAAGGTCACTTAAAAGAATACAGCCCAACATCTGGCATGTATTTAATTTTTTGGAGGGGACGGGGCATAAGTATACACGGCGAGCCCATCACACACCTTCCATTTGCATGATGACATAGTTGTGATGGCAGAGTCGCTGCAGGATCTCGAGGAAATGCTGACCAGCCTCCAGGAAATGCTGGCCTGCTCTTCCAGACGAGTAGTTCTAAGGATGAACGTAGATAAGACGAAAGTCATGTCCAACTCTCAAGTCGACCTAAGCCCGGTGATCGTCGATAATGTCAATATCGAAGTTGTCCTAGGTAGACGTACTCTACCTAGGACAGACAATACGGTTGGCTTCTCACAAGCTGACAGAAGAATCCAGTTCGGCTGGGTAGCATTTGTCAAGTCTTCACTTCGCCGTCGAAGTCTTTAATTAGTACATCCTGCCTGTCATGACCAACGGTGCAGAAACGTGGACACTGACGGTGGGCCTGATCCACAAGTTTCTAGTCGCTCAGCGAGCTATGGAGAGGGCTATGCTTGGGATTTCTTTGAAGGATATGTAATGAAGAGATCCGACGAAGAACGAAGGTGGCATACATAGTCCAAAGGATTAGCAAGCATAAGTGGCGGTGGGCGGGCCACATCTGTCGCAGAACCGACGGCTGTTTGCGGCAGAGACCACGGATTGTCACGCGCAGGGTGGGACGCCCCGCCGCCAGATGGACCGACGACCTAAAGAGGGTGGCCGGAAGCGGAGGACCGGGTGTGGTGGCGTTCATTGGGGAAGGCCTATGTCCATCAGTAGACGTCTAAAGGCTGACATGATGATGTAGACATCAATCTATTTATTTAGAAACAAATTGCTATATCACCAAGGAAATTTTATTCAGATAAAATTCGTTAGGTACTTACAGTTTGGTTGCAGTCTAAGAGATAATGTAAAATATCAAATACGCGAGAAAAATGTTTACCGCCCAACGAAGTGGGCACGGGTCAACTAGTAACTAAATAAAGTTATTTATTAGTATGCAATGTAAAGTCACTATGAAACTAAAAAATACTTAGATAAATATGTACATATAAAAAAATTTGCTCCAGGTCGCTGCCCTGCGGCAGGGTCCCCAGAATGCTGGCTGCGTTTCTCCTTTGAATGCCAGGCTATTGCGCTGGCCAAGGTACGCACCAGCCTTAGATTATTAACTACAATCTAAGGCACCAGCCCTCCGGTCACCCCACAAGTCGACTAAATTATGATTTTTAAGTAAAAACAATAATTTTGTGCAAGAAGATGTTATTTATTCATTTTTCTTACACATATTAAATCTAAGAGTTGGAGTTGGGGCCACGACGACGGCCGAAGGTTTGAACAACGTTGACGAATCTGAAACAGAAAAACACCACAATCACAATGTTTACTACAGACTGCCTGATATGGCTATATTTATCAATTTTGATCAGTTAAGTTATAGGATTTGACATAGAAATTATAACTAAGACCAGCAATAAACTACAATACTATAGTTAATTGCACAAACCAATACAGTTACAAGTTTTAACTGTAGACAATATTGGTAAAGGTCAAGATTATAAAAAATAATTCATATGTAAACGATATTTACCGTCTGTTATACTGGATTCTACGCTTGGCACGGCCCGTCCTCTTTTTTTTCTTCTGTTGCTTTTCTACTTTGGGTGTCTGGCCTTTCACCTTTCCTGCAAAGTAGAGCATATTTTATATAATGGATGCACAGAGCCTAAATAATACAGAAGAATAGGAATAGTAAATTATTCAGATAAGAGAACTTTAATCCTTCACAAAATTTGCTCACTATGCAATTTGTCAACTCAAGCTTAAACTAAATCAATATTGAAATTGTTCAGTCACCAGTATTATACATAAGGTATTTTCCATGGTTTTATTTTTAAAATATCGATCTAATATATTGACATAGTGCATTTTGATTTCTTTCCTTGTACTGACATGTTCCCCTCTGGACAAGGACCATCCATGGTACTATGGAGACAAAAGTATTACTGGCCCAAAGTCACATGTTCAATTAAAAATATGTAGTGGTAAAATTTTATAGATTCCTTTATAAAATGGCTATGAAACAGCTGGAAAAGTACTCACCAGCACGAGCCAAGGATCCGTGTACTTTACCACCGAGTAGTGGCACAGTTAGGTCGAGTTCTATAGAGGAAAGCTCCGAAACAAGGCAGGCGTCGTCCAGAGGAGCTCCGCACAATGACAGGATTAGCTCCTCACCTTCCACGCCAGCAAGGGCGCGAATACGCTCCTGGAATATTGGAAATATTTCATCACTTTGCCTAATCTTAAACTAGGATTTCTTTGTTTTTTCCATAGTGAAATTAAAAAAATAGGTAAATTACCAATAATGGATAGGATAAGTCACAAATGTAACCAGACCAGGCTCAACTTGTAGGTAGATATTGGTGCCAGGCGTTAGTTGTACTCACAAATTCCGATGTTTGAGTCTAACAACCATACCACTAGGCCAATGAGGCAGATATTTTGATGGATAATACAAATATACTATACTTCATAAATATATAAACTTATCTACTCCTAAAAAACTAGAATTCCCTTTACTATTACCACATAGTTACATACAATTTTAACATCCAAACCAAGACAAACATGGACAGGCAATGTCTCTCCTCAGTAGGAATTGAACCCACCTCCTCTGGTGGTCAAGGCAAATGCCACAAACAGGTGAACTGGTTAACCGTTCATTGTACCAGTTTACTTTGCTGACCATGCATTTATTATATTCTTCTTAAAGCTTAGCAATACCTTGTTACAACACCACTTACATACGTGCGTATAACATGTGTTATACGCACGTATGTAAGTGGTGTTGTAACAAGTTTATAAAATCATATTATGGTGCTATTTGTAAGTACCCATGAATCTTTTGCAGTGGTCACATTGTAAATTTAAGTAGCGAAAATGTGGTACCTTTATTTGGCTAATGGAATCCTCATCATTGACGTCTAAAACATGCGTCGATTGACCTCTGATGTGCAACTGCATTTTTGTAATTTATATTCTCTCTGGAATTAAACAATTGTATATTTTTACAAAAGGGGACACTAGGAAATCACAGATTCACAATTTTGGTGTCCGGAGACCAATATAAAGGCAGATTGTTTAAAGCGAACGTGGCCACAATACTAAGATAAACAAAAACTTTTACAGAAAAACCAATCTGCAAGTTCAAAGCCGTTGTCATTTAACTTTAAGTGATATTAATGTCCTCTATTAGTTGATATCCTAATTATCGCACAAATATAAAATTACAAAAACTAACCTACACGAAACATGGAGATAGGATAGTACAAACACAAATACTAATTCAAAGAGGATAAAATTTACTAATCTATGGAACACAATGTAATATTGGGCGGCTGGCTGCATATTTTCCGTTAAATACCGGTTTATTTATAAGTTTGTGTGGAACATACCTATGTCTGGGACTGGTTCGGCATGAGTGACATTCCATGTTGTCTATGCTAGTTCGTTCTCTTTATTCGCCAATATCATTCATTCTCATAATTTTCATTCGCTCGTTCACGGTTCACGTTTGTTCGTTATTCGTTCGTTCATTCACCTCTTGCACTGGAAGTGGAAGTATCTACTTACTGACCTGCTGTGAAACCAAAATTGCTTATCTCCGGATGAAGATATGGATATTTTTATCTAGAAACTGTGCTGTTCATTTATACGTGTGCCGATTGTGATGCCGATGTGTATTGATTGCGTCTAGAAGTTGTGTTTAGTGCAGTGTGCCAGTGAGTAATAATCAGTGATTGGACGGGGAGGCCTCCTTTGCTGGTGAAATTATTGTGATTTTTACCGAGAACTGCTCTGTAAAACGCAGAAATGCAAGCGATCAAGTGTGTTGTAGTCGGCGATGGGTAAGTATTTCAATAGAAAACACTTTATAGTTGTAAATGTGACCTATTCACTAACGTTACATTGGTAAACTGCTTTAAATGCCTGACGTCATTTTTAAATTGAAACATCTTGATTTGTGCCGTATTCAGCGTATGCTGGTGGCTAATACCCATTTATTTCATCGGTTGTATTGTCCTATAGTTTTTCGTTTAAAACTTATTGTGTGACCAAAAGAGTGTGACTAATTCATATTAGCCAACACATTCCACGCGTATAATGTAACGGAAACATTATGCACGTTACCGTTGTCTATAATAATTGCATGTATTGTAAGATATCATTATCATGAGATGGAAGTGATAGAGGTGTGTCAGGTTCGCGATATACATACGTATGATGCCCTGGTCATAGTGGACAACAGATTTGACATGACAGCACTGGCGACTGGCATTGGGACTCGCCGGTCGCTGCCGCGGCACACTCTCTCCGCTCATGTGGCGGTCTACATAAACCTAACATGCTCATCACTTCGCTCCTCTCAACTGTAACTTTGTTACTGAAAATTTTCTACAACTTCTCTCATATTTCCCCTAACCGGCGCCCTTCCTTATTACATCTTCTTTAGAACTTCAGAAAGATGTGACAGCTACTTTTTGACTTCTTAAAAAGTTCCATCTATCATTGTTTTAATACTTCTTGTAGGGCTTGCTTGGGTGGTCTACAGTAATCTAACATTGTTGCTTACAACCTATAATTTTATTGATGAATTTCTGTCATAGTATCTTATCCTTTCCTGCGCTAAAACCTATATATAGTTCATTAATCTAAATTAATAGATTTAACCAATAAGGACAACATGGTTCTACTTAGGTTGTGGCTGTTCATGGTGCAGACCTATGTAATTCATTATTGCATGCATTTTTTGCCAGAAATATGGAAGTTACATCCTGCCCTGGTCTCAGAGTGGTAGGCTGAGGCGATGTATCGCCACTTTGCGGAATCTGATGTTGCAAAGTGGGTTTCCTTCGCCTGCTTTTAAATTAAATAATGTGACAGCTTTGTGCAACAAAATGTAGGTGCTATGTCCAATGAAATGTAGAGTTTTGTGCAATAGAATAATTGTCAATAGTATATTAACTGTCATTAGAATGCTGTACAAAACAATAATAGGGTACCACTGTATGAGAAAGTTGATAAATTTTTCAACACAATAATGTGCAACACTTTCACAAGCATAGAATACTTGAGTGTGTATATTATAAAAGTGGACAATAATAAATCTTGCATGGGCTTTAAAAATGATTCATCTTTAGTGGAACAATGTATAGGGAAACAGGCTATATCAAATTTAATGATTTTAAATGTGGATAGCTGATAACAAACACAACCAATAAAATGTACAAGTGCGGCTTTCCATTTTATTATCTTAAATTTAACTGATTAGGTGAATACACGGAAAGATAATTTTTTTTTGATAAAGCCTGATAAAAACTGTAATAACCTGCTAACTTGAACTGCATAGTACCAAAACATATTTATCTATAACTACTTTTAGTGCAATTAGTGGGGGAAGTATAATAAACTTACATTTTGGAAATTGATGTCTTCAACAAAAGATATCCTTGTCTAGATGACAAAATGTGCAAATCTAGATCCAACATCTGTAATTATCTCAATAAATAACCCTGACCTCAATCACACCTCAATGATATCCAGTCAGTAGTTATTATGATATTTACTATAGTTATTAATGGTTCATCTTTTGAAACTAATTACAGAAACTAATGATTAATTATAGTACCCCTTGGCTTATTACTGTTTGATTTTAGACAATGTTTACAAAGTTGGCTTAAAACTAATTTTGCATCTCACTCTGACTAGTGAAGTCGAAATATGGTTTAAAAGTTAGTCCCCATAACACATATAATTAACAGGTTAGACAGTCAGGGTTACAAATCATAATAGGCATTGTTATTTGCAGATTGTTATTTGTTGCTTAATTTAATTGATAGACTAGTTCCTTGGACCTAGAATGATTAGTGAATGTTGTATGAAATAGTGAGGTTACGCTGCATTGCTATATAAGCCATGTGACCTAGGTTTACAGACTGTTTACTATTTAGATTATTATATTACCTAGATGTCAGGTGTAGAATGACAAGGTTTATAGTGTTGCGTGATTTATGTCAGCCTATAGATTGTCTGTGTGGATAAAATTATTATTATATATAAAGTCATTAGCAGCAAATTACTGGTATGCCTTTATTTGAACTTGTGGTGTATTTGTCTTTGAATTGTCATTTGTAACACTGGTTTTCAAGAACTTGTCTAGTCTGTTTTTAAAAGTGTTAACTGAGGGGGCAAATAACATCCTGGGGTAATGTGTTAAGTTGTACCATGTGCTCACAACCCTGTTGCTGAGCATGTTATGGCCGACGAGGGTGTTAGATTTAATTATCAACAATTTCATGTCATTTTTGTGCCTTGCTCTGTGTACTGAGGTTGAAGATGGAATTCAAGGCAGGACAGTTATATTTCTCAGTCTGAAATGTGTAAGTTTCAAAGAGGTCACCACGATGGCGTCGTACCTGAAGGGAGGGCAGTTTTTAAATGTGTGGTCTTTGTTTATAGCTGTGCAGATGTCGGATATAAAAACACCAAAAAATTTACACACTACTTGAAACATTTTTACCCTTCGAATACTGTTTTCCAATTTCAACCCTCTCAGATAGTCTTCTATTCAGCCCTTCCTCAGCAAATTTCATTATAAATGTTATATATATACTGTAAGGTACTGTAGGTTTATTCCCTTCTCAATTCTACGGCCTTTGTCTGGTTGATAGCTTTTTTATGTCTTTATTTTATGGCTAGGTCACCTAGATAGGCTAAGGGACATCGTTAAATCCGTGGAATGTTTCCCACCCTTACTGTTTTTTTTTAATAATGCCAAAGATATTGCCATTTAGTGGTACAGTAGAGTACGCATCCAGCTATGGTTATTATGGTAACCTACATTGCAAAGGTTTTTTTATAACTTGGTTAACCATGTATAGGTAAAATTGGGGCCAAGACTCTAATTATAAACTCTTTTAACAGACTTGACTTATAAAAGTGTAATTTGTGGCTTGGACTATGAATAAGTTTATTTTAACAGTATCTAAGAGGGGGGGAACGAACTAAAGGAGTTGCACGGCACTGTAATTGGAAATTTGATGTTCCCTCTTAACTCATCATCATCCTTAAAAAGTCCACTGTTGGACACAGACCTCTCCCAAGTAATCGGTACTCCAACAGATGTGACCAAGCCCACTGCCACTTTAGCGTACTTCTTGGGCTATGTCGAAGACCTTAATTCTTTGACTCACCTCATTTCGGATGCTGTCCCTTAGAGAAACTCCGAGCATAGCTCTGTATCTGTGAGGTCACTTGACCAGGTGCTGACAGTATACTAGCGCCGCAGTTCACGTAGCGTGCTGCAGCATTATGCTGAGTTAGCGCCATTTGGTTGCTGCGACACATACCTAAATTATCTTTAAATTGTAGTTTGTAAACCTATTTTGTATATTTCTTATGTATGTGTGTGTCGTAGATATGAATAAATGAATGACATATTCTTATTCTATCATGAGGAAAATTGCATAGCACACTTGAGAAGAAATTCTTAGATGTATGTACAAGTCCAACATCGGACTATTATTTTTTACTGTTTGTTTTTTTTATGTTGCCCTCGCTCCCTCTTTTTTTAAAGCTTAATAGTCGGTCGTGTATGTACTTATGTGCCTCCTAATGATGCATATGGAAAATACACTTGACGCATTCCAACACGTATAAAGCTTTATTTCAAGCCCCGTCGCATTATTGACGAAATATTTTGAACTATATGACATCATTATGGCAATTCATTTCAGTGTGGCAATAAAACATAATCGTTCTAGCGCGACGGCTCCAACAAATTAAAGTCTAGCTTATTGGAATAAACACTAAAAGATATATTTGTAATCTTATGTTTCTTTATTGGTTCTTTTATTGGTATTTCATGATAAACTAAACAATAATTAATGACTATTTGGTATTGTAAAAGTTTGATTACTCTGATGATTGGGTTTTTGGTTTCTGATTTCTAAATAAACTCAAAGTTTCCGCTGTTTAAAAACGATCGTGCGTTAGTAATATTTTTAGGTTACGTCAGTTTCTGATCCAGAATAAGGTAAGGCATTTAAAAATAATATATTAATTAACATCTTTTCTTTCTTTAGAATGGCAAGGTTTTTTTTACGGTCTGAAATGGCAGATCAACGGACAGCCCGCCAGATGGTAAACTGTCACTGTCGGCCATAAACCTTTAGCCCAAAAGCCACAAGTGTGTTGCTAACCTAAGGACTGGGTAGTACTACAATATACTTAACTAATATAATATAGTTGGGGACATATTCCCTTTACACCTGGCTACTGAAACAGCAGCGAGTTGAATTCAACTCACTGCTGTTTCAGTATGGGTAGGTACCCAGATAGATTATGTCACCAGTATATGATCTGATCACCATCTGAATGGGTGGGTACGAGCGAATATATCAACGAATCCTTTCACATTTATTACCACAGAACAATATTACATACTGTTATTTTTTACCAGTAAGTCACTTTTACAAACTGTAATCAGCTGACTAGTTTTGTACTGGTTTTTGTTATTAGGTAAAAACCCCACTGTTAATGCTTTGTAGGTACTGATTACATGATGCAAGCACTATATGGCTTGATTTAAATGACGTCGGGAATCGACGTAATATCAATTTCAGCTAAAGGTATGCAATATACATACAATACTATGTCTAAAGGTATCAGTGATCTATTTTACCTAAAACATACCTTTGATTTTTATCTTCATGTACATTTTATAGACTTAAGATATTTGTAACAATCTTCTGCAATACTGTACATAGTTTGGGTTGCCAGAATCAAAACGTTGTTAATTTGTGTATATTACTTATTATGACTGTAATCTGTTTTGTATATATATACTTATACCTAATAAATAAAATATGAAGTCAAATCATATGAACTATATTATAGGTAGTTCATAATCGCGTAGTCGCTAACTGTATTTAGTTACAAGCTTATTATCAATTTCAAATCTGTGTTTTTTTTTATAATAGGGACACTAAGCATGAAATATAAAATTTCTTTAGGTTAACGGCATCTTAGGAGGCCACATTATTTATTTAGAAGTTTTAGAAGTTGCACACGGTAGTTACGAAACCTAATACGGTAGTCGCATCAAACTAACTTTGAAGAAAGTCTTGTCTTCGGCATACAGTACGTGACAGAGCTGTTGTCCTGATATGCTAGTGTTTTATTAGCGGTGGTATAGCGATAAGATTCGATCTTAGCGATCGAAGGGACTACTACGAGTAAGAGCAGTAAGACACGGATATTGAATCGACTAATAGCGTCTTGTTATTGGAGCTGTGTGGAACGGAACTACGAAATAAAGAAATCCTATTGGTCAATCACACACACCACCCCTCCCCGCTCTGGATTGGTGCACTCCGGGCCAAATGTGGCAGAAAACAAAACGAATCCTGTTAGACGTTTGCCTTTGGTAGACCGCTTACGATTCAGATGGGCTTCAATTTCAACTCAGTGCATAAACTTAAAAGTCGTTGCAGCAATGACTTTAAAACAAATCTAAGAGTGACTCTTTGTCTGTATTCATCCAAATCCACATTCCATGCAGTTTACGCCGTCCGTCCTGAGTCCTTAGTATCGCCATAGAATACTGAATATTACTACATAAAGAAGTGACACTCTCCTCCCCCCGATATTTTAACGTCGCCCGTCGCCAGCGCTCTATTGACAGACGCCGAGAGATCGACGCTTTAAGTTAGAAAGAGAAGCACTAATGTTATTGACGTTTAAAGTTGTCCCTCTCGCGTTAGACTATTCTCGCGCGTTAGGTGCAGCAGTCTTACAATAATTTACTAATAGTAAGTAATTCTGTTCGCTTGTATGGAGTGCTGGGGGTGTGGTATCGCTTCAACCTCGATAGCCATTTTAACATCAGCTGCGGTCAATGACCGACCGCCTCACGAAAGAGTTTTCTTTTTATCGGGAAAAGCATTTTCTCTAATGTGAATTTTCATGGATTATTTTATCTCCGTTTAGCTACGAAAAGCTTTTTGCCAAATCACAATTGGTTATTTTCTAGTTAAGTTATATTTATGTCTAGACGCAAAAGCTAAGCTAGTGTTATTTTTGACTTTCCCGCCAGCTTCTTAATAGTGTATTCGTGACTTTAAAAAGCAGGCAGTGTCGTGTTTTGCTTTTTAACATTCAGACGTCGTAATGAAAGTGAGAGTTGGTAATCTTGTTCAAATATGTATGTGTACAATACCTTTTCCCAAAAGCATACTTCAAAGATATCCTGAGTAACATTGAAGAATTCAATATCAAAACTGTTCAGTGGCTCTTGAGTTATATTCGAACAGGTAGGCAGTATAGAACAGCAATCTATAACTTTTGGCTCCACTTTAGTCTGGCTATTATAAATATGATTGATATTGTATATAAATCCTAAACATTTATTTATTTAAAATATTGCAACTTTAGAGATAAATGACTCCATTGCTTTACAATAACATTTATGCTATAGACGAAACAGGTATTCCTCTCTCTAGCATTCCTTTGCATTCCGCCCTATGCCGGCCACGAACTAGTCACAGTGCATAACATAATTAATGTGTTTTATTTGGTAAGGTTTTATTTAACGCGCAGGGTGGGACGCCCCGCCGCCAGAAGGAACGACGACCTAAAGAAGGTGGCCGGAAGCGGCTGGATGCGGAGTGCGGAGGACCGGGTGTGGTGGCGTTCATTGGGGAAGGCCTATGTCCAGCAGTGGACCTCTAAAGGCTGACATGATGATGATGATGATTGGATAAGGGACTGGTCACTTAATACTAAATGTATGTGTATCAGAGTATGGATTATTAGATATTATATGCTTAATTCCAAAATGAAAAACAACGTATCTTTTTCCAAGGTAGCACTTGATTAATTTAAAAATGACACCTTGTTAAATGATAAAATCATGGGTCGATGATGCATCAAGTCTGTGTCTGTACGAGTTACCCCAATGAACTTGGACATGGTCGTCGGTTTGTGCGTAGAGGGCAAGAAATGAGTACTTTCATTATAGATATCACAGACCCAACGAAATAGCTGTTTTTCATTGCTGTAAACATTGCTTGGAAATAAATAACTATCATTATTTGCAGACATCTTTGACACCACAGCCAGGTCTCCATCACTTGGTCGAACCTACCGCGTATAGTACAATTTTCGGACTGTCCAAGCGTGGTTAACACCCCGCGCGTACGGACTAATATCAATGCTAAGTCGAGCGCCGTCAACACATTTTTGCGTGTCTGCCAGTAGTGATTAAAAGTGTAGGTATTTTCGTTTACTAGGGAATGATGTATCTGTTACGTACTATTCTGTGCCACAGATTAATAAAACTCCTAAGCCCATGCCCGCATGGTTAAAGCCCTTGTCCACGTTATCAAATTAGTGTACAAACGGTTGTTACAGAGTAAATCCGCGGCGACTTTGTGCCGCTTTCGGCTTGACAATGCGACTGGGTTTATTAAGTGATTGATGCAGGAGAGACGGCTGCGCTTTATCATGAATTCATGAATGAAACCACATTATGAAGTTACGAACTGTCCCCTGGTTAGTCTCTATAACTAAAAATGTTAACATCGCGTAGCTGTACATTGAAAATGTTTGCGAAAAAAATTGAGAAGTCTAAAGATGAGTAATAGAACACATATCGATCGTTTTTGCAATTTTTGTCTGTTTATCTGTTTGTCTGTCTGTTAGTTTGTGCACGCACCACGTAAAAACTACCGGTATTGATGGACTTAACACAGAAACATAGGGCTCAACTCGGAGTAACAAATAGTTTTTATTTCATTGCAATCGGCTTACTTAAAAGTTACGGGAATTTTAAGTTTTCAAATATATTCGTAGGTAGGTATGCAATTGCAAAATAAAGGAAGTATTTAATTATAATGTTCGGTGCAATCCAGACTGCAATGTGTTAGGACTACATTTCGAGCTGTAGGGGGCGTAGGCGTGGAAGCGGGAGTGGGTGTCGGAGTCGTAGTCACAGTCGCAGTTGGATTGATTGATAATAAAAATAAATGTGTAGTCAATGCGAGCGGAACCGCGGGCACAGCTAGTATTTAAATAAGGTATAACTGCATCCAGGTTTTATTGGAATTTACGGCGTGATTGAGGAAAAACGTCAACTCTTTTGTATTTACTATCATCGTTGGCTATTATTGTTAGATAGTATTGTAGTCATGAAACGTTTAATGAGTTTACCAATCAATTAAAACTCAACCCTATTGGGCTGTTTCTTAATTTCTTTATCTAATCTAAATAACTGACTCCCTTTGATCTAATTAAAGAAGTTATCCATGGTGCGGGCCACTCATGGGATGGGCGGGTATAAATAGTGCACGGCGGATTCGTCTTTCGGCAATTTCGACCAACTTTCGGTTGCTACCAAACCGAATTTGATATGCTATTGTGTTATTTAGTTAGGTTGGGGCTGGTGAGGTGTGTCAGGATCGCGCAAAGTGGCACTGCATCGGCTCTGCCTACCCCTCAGGGACCAAATCGTGAGCATTATGTTTGTAGATAGGTAATTTATAAATAATTAATAAAAGAGTGGCAATCACTTAAAGCACAACTTGGGTACAATATTATAGTTAATATCACTTCATCGTACAATTTCATTCAAAATTAAAATGCTTAGTTTTGATTTACGATTTCGACAAAAGTCAATGTCATTGCACATGAGTACACTTAGTACATTTATACACGTAAATGTTTTACCGATTACGGTTTCGTAGACTTTAACGCTGTGTAGAAGGATTATTGGGGGTATTCTGTAGCAGAAACCACTCGACTATACACATAATGACAGATGATAAAAAAAAACAATAGTTCCGATTTCGGTCGAAATAATAAAATGTACTTTCAGTCCGACTACTTCTAAACATTACACTAAATCAAGCCACGCACGTCTGATTATATTTTCATGCGTGAGTTTAACACGCACAAGTTCCAAACATATCTCGGCATTCGACCTCATTTACCTTGCTCATTTTATTTAATTAATTCCAAGTATTTGCCGCAATGATAGAAAACTGTTTTTTTTTTTTACATCTTAGTGGAAAACTTTCAGCTCTCGTTCACCTCGTAATGCCATAGCAATATAAAAACTCCGAAATCATGTGTTCTTCCTTGATCAGGAATCTAAGGAACCTTATTTTAAGGTTTGATAAAATTTGCTCATTCAATTAGGGATTTCTTTTTAGGTCATTAGTCCACCTATGAGTGCCTCGTCCGCTCCTCACTTGCAATTTCCAAACTTAAGACTTACCGTTTCCTTCTCATAGAACGGTAATTGCGGATCGGTTCGAATTTCAAAGGAAATTGCTGCAGACCGACATAAAGTTTCATTTCTGACATAATGGTCTGAAACATGGATACAATCGGTATTGAGCGGCTGCGGAACTAGCTAACAATGGACTACATTATCGGGGTACAGAAGTGACAAGAAAACAAAAAGGAATTGCTAAACGTAACTCGACTTACTTTCCTTTATTACGGGTATTCGCCTGCTAAAATTACGTGACCACTTTTTTAAGCAACCGCCTTGGCGTGCTATTGGCATAACCAACCAGTGTTCAGAGATTTCCCAGAATTAGATGTACAATCTCCTGGTGATGTGACTAGTATAACTTATTAATCGAAGATATCTATGCTCCTATCCTTGTTTAATTTCCATAGCACAGGAGAAAAGCCTGGTTTGGGATTAGACAAGTGTTTGTATATGTATTTATAGTATAGTTTGTAGAGTATTTAGTACTCTGATGTTTATATATTTTATTAGATTCTTTGGAGGTATCGACTGTGTACACATTTTCCATACCGTTTCTTAGGTCCAGGTTTCTCTTCTTAATATATCGTTATTAATATTCTTATACTTACACCATTTAACAGTATCTGTTAAAGATTTTCTTAAGATTTTTAATAATATATGTACATAATGCTCACGCATTGGTCCCAGAGGGGTAGGAAGAGACGATGGATCGCCACTTTGCGCGCTCCTGACACACCTCTCTAGCCTTAATTACATTAATCAACCTTTTCATGCACCTCCTTTTATTCATCTCACTACGGACCCCAGCCTTTTTGAGGACTTTAGTAATTTAATCCTTGAACGTCCTCCTAGGACGACCTCAACCATTTTTAATAATAACGGCTATACTAAAACTGTTTCTTGGCTTCTCTAAACAAATTCTAAAAGCAGTACACACCTCACTGCTAGATATAGCCATCCTCGAATACCGATTCAGTTTCATCTAAATAGCATACATACTGCATTAGAAGATCCAAAGGATGATAGGCGTTTATGTATGGAACCTGGTACCCACCCACTAATAGCAACCAATAACAATAAGAGATACGCTAATAAAAATATATTATTGATTAGAACAAAATAACTGTGGCGGCTAATCTCAATTAGCTGTAATTTCGGCGTTATGCGCTTTTTAGTAGCCACCCACTAATATCAACCAATAACAACAAGTGATGATACGCAAATGGAAACGTCTTTTTAAGTAGAATAATCGCTAGTATGGCGGCTAATCTCAGGTGTTTTTCTTGGCGTTATGGGCCTATCCACTATGGCAACCAATTACAATAAAAACTAAACGGCCCATAACGCCGAAAATACAGCTGAGATTTGCCGCCATAATAACTATTGTTCTACTTAATAAAATCTTTTCATTGTCGTATCATTCATTCCGTTCTGGACTCAAAATACCCATCATCCTTTGCAGAACTCACAAGAGTCAAGCTAACCTATTATTCTGCTAACCAAATGGAAGCCAGCAAATATGTCAGATTGCCCACTTAATCATCAAAACTCGCAATAGAACTCATAATTTAATATTTTTCTCATTTCGCGTCTGTTTTCGTAACTTTTTTGTACAGTCTCTCGTTAGTTCGCTCTCGTGTTGTATTTCATCTCGTTTTCACGAGTCCCTTTTTTTGGCCATTCAACTGCCGAGCCAGTAATTGGAGCCCAATATTATGAGACCTCACATACATGGTAGTTTGAGGTAAAAAGTAAAAGAGTGAAATGAAAGCCCAGAGCTCATTTAAAACTGGCGACGAGGGCGTGTACAAAAATAAAATATGGAACTCTGAACGAAGTTATTTTAGTATTATTGCACTATTTTTTCCGAAACTTGAACAATAAAGGGTCATTATGTTATTTTTTTGTTTGTTATCGTAACGTATTGTGGTGATAAACTGCTAACATATAATTATGATTAGCGTAGTATGAACAAACTTCCTTTGTTACTGTTTACTTTTTAATGTCAACTATTAGCTCTATTTGAATGGTTCATCATAATTATTATAACGTAATTGACTCGCAACTTACAACGATAGCTCATGTTTACTTTAAACTTAAATGAACAATGCCGCGTGGTTTCCGGTAGAGTAGAATAGGACCACTCCAACTCTTCCCGTCGATGTCTTACAAGGCGACTAAGGGAATACATTATAAAACATCCATCAGGCCTCTCCAACCCGTCTGGCCAGCGCGAGGAGTGTAGGCCAAATCCTCTGTTTGTCTCCGGCAGATGAGAGAGGGTTGTGCTCCTGCAGTGGAGACAAAATAACCTGATGATGAACACTGAGGTTAGTCGCCATACACAAGCGGCACACCCCTGGCACTCCATACAAGTGAACAGAAATAACCTGCTACTACGTTTGTGTGGGCGCGTAAATTATTGTAGGGCTGCTACTGCACCGAGCGCGCAAGCATAGTCGATCGAGAGGGGGACAACATTATACGTCAACAACATAAGTGCTTCTCAATCTAACTTATATGTCGATCTCTCGGCGCCGGCTGGGGGCATTCAATTCTAGTACACTTGTTCCGTTAATATCCGCACTGCTCGATTCCTTTCCGTCGTGGCTTGATGATTCATATACATAGAAAGTCGATGATTCATACATTTACTCTGGAAATACTTGTTAAGTTTTTATTGTACTATATATACACATGAATAATCTTAAACTAGGTTTTTCTTTTGTACAATGGAATCTTCAATGGAGAACTTCCAGATCGGGACCAACTTGTACTTGTCCAAGTGGGAATCGAAGCCACGACATCTGGCGCTCGAGTCTAATGAGCAAGCCACTAAGCCAATGGGGCGGTCAGTAAATTATCTTAACATTTTTTAAAGTGTGAGCAACACCCAATTAAGTACTTGGTAAGCATGAGACCGGCGGACCATATTAACGTCCAAATACATCAGTCTCAGTCAACGATCGAGACGAACGTGGGAAAAGGAATGCACCAACGAATCTAATGACGCGATATGCTACTATATAACTTCTTGGCTGTTTGCATATACATAGATATTATAGTATAGATAGACAACAAACTAGAGCAAATCTTAAATATGAAGGCAGAAAGTTTAAGAACCACATTGAAAAATAGCTTTGCCCATTTTAAAATGGATGATTATTTGAATGACAAAGATGCCTGGTATTAATGTTGCTTCAGCTTTGCTAATTATTTTAAATATTGTATGCAGACTTGATTTTTAAATATTTTTTTGCTGTAAGTTTGTTGCGCCGTTTTCTCTTTACAGCGCTAACACGTAGGAAGCGTTCGTCGATAACAAATTGCTTTGTATAAACGTACCAAGTGTACTCATGTACAATAAAGTTCTTTGATAATAATCTTTTTAAATTCCCAACAAAAAAGTGCAGTTGACTAATTCCAGACATGTTTTGATAGCGTCCGGTAGCCTTGATCAAGGAAACGTTGTCGAAATACCCGAGTAATTCGCGTAGATTTAGAATGTTAAAATCTCCGTAAGTTTCAAAAAACTCTGCTTGCAACAAATCCTCATTCGAAGCTGGAGTCTGCGTCGTATCGCACGTGTGCTAAATAACCTTGCTCTCCCCTCGTCGTGAACCGGTCGATCCGGCGCGTACAGGAATTTTGCTTGGATTGGATACAATACCACCATTTAGTTTTGATCTCCCGACCCCCTCGCGGCACAATACCAGACTGGTCACAGACGGGACGACGAATTTTGGTCGGGGCTCAAGAATACTGGTCGGGTTAAGGAACGTGAGGGCTTAGTAGAACATATTGCTTTAGGATGAATGAACTGAAAGATCTAGACCCACACGTCACAGCTGATCTAGAAATATCGTAGTCAATTACCGAGTCATTTTGCAGCAGTCAAATGGGACCTGTCTTGCATAATTTCGCTCTAGACAATGCCTGCTTTAAATTTCATGCATTCAATATGATAATCTCAGTTATGATCGAATTCTTTTTTAGAAACTAAACTGTATCGCGTGGGTTTCGTCAAGGCCAGATTGGTATAAAATCGCAATCCGGATAGTGTTCAAATTAACATTGGATAGGATTAAAACCTATTTGACGAATTTATTATTATTTGATTGTATAATAGCCGCGAATTAAAAGTGAAAGGTGACACAGCGAAAAAGCTTACTTTCTCTATAAAAATCGCTAATGCTAACTGACATAATGACAGTGGTAATCCCCTGTCGAGTGAAGAAATGATGTCATTCAATCGAAAGTAGAAGCGTGCACCTGTTTCCGACTCAGATTAAGTTGCAAATTTAAAAGCTAAATATTCACGATTATGACATTTCTGATTTTTCAAATTCTTAAGTTTTGCGAGATTTTGAATTAATATACTTGCTAGAAAGCTAAGACAGTCTTTGGTTGAACTGTGATAATAAACTAATAATGTTATTTTGATTTTATTTTTGAAAAAATAATCTTTATCTGCAATTTAAATAATTAATCATTGTACTTAAATGCACATTGCGTACACTTATTAGAGATAAGCTGTTGCCCGCGACTTCGTCCGCGTGGACAACTTAACATCACAAATTATTATGTAATTCCCATAGGAATGAGATTTTTTCGGGATAATACAATACTATGTCCTATTCCAGGACCTAACCTATATATGTGTGCCAAATTTCATCCCGATCCGTCTATTGGTTGAGGCGTGATTGAGTAACAAACATCTAAACACTTAAACATCCACATTTTCACATTTATAATATTAGTGGAATGGGATTTTATTAATTTCTTTATTAATTATTTACTTTAAAGAAGACTTACAGACAAATTACAAAATAAAAATTATGCAAATATAAAAAAATGCTGATTACAAATAAATAAATAAATAAATATGTGGGGACATTTCACACACGGCCACCTGATCCCAAACTAGGCAGAGCCTGTAATATGGGTATCAGACAGCTGATATACATACATAAATACATAATATATAAATAACATCCAGTCACAAGGCAAACACAAGTATCATCACACGAATGTTTGCCCTGGGCGGGATTCGAACCCGCGACCCCGAGTTTCGCAGGTAGGTGTACTACCGACTAGGCTACGGGGCCGACAATTACAAGTCCTCACTTATAAATAGCAATACCATTTCACAAACTTAATAAATAGTACATATACTTAAATTAGGTATTAAGAGATAACAGAAACTAACAACAAAATTACAGTATGTACTATACATTAACAAACAAAATAATAGATCAAAAAACACATTTACAGATGTACAAAGAAAGATATGCGGGTAGGTACATTATGATCAGTGCAGTGCGAGTTTAGGCATCATCAAAGAAGTCATTCGCCATGATACGCTTCACGTATGTGGTGCCAGTGCAGAACAAATCCAAATCCATATCGATGCATGTGCCATTGTAATAATTGCTCGTTCGCAGCAGAAATGAATTCCATCTGTGGTTGGTGGTACTGAGTGGTAAGTGTCCATTGCAAGACACAAATAAAAGTGTTGTTTGAGGATTAATTAGTTTTTATATTGCAAAATAGAGAAAACAGTACATGTGATGACTTTCATGGAGTTGATTTGAATGACAGCTAGCTTAGGCTAGCTTTTGACGTGTGAGGGCGCCACCGTCGTTGCGCTCCGTTCCATGCCGTAGACAATGCGTAGACAGTAAGCAAAATATGTTAAGTTTAAATAGTTTATTTTGAAGGTTGATTGTGAACCGGTAAAAGCTATTTAAACAAGCAAAAGGCGTCTGCTAGTAGCAACGCCATAGGTCGAAGCCTAGTACCTACTATAATGAATGACCTGGGTTACTAAGACACCTTATATTTCACTGTGTACATTCACATACCTTTTCTAAAAAAAAATTGGTTCAGTTTACAAATGTATGTTACACAAACCATATTTTTCACTAGAAGTCAAATCAATCTAAAATCAACAGCCTATTTAATATACGTAGGTACGCACTCTCGGAACACAGACCTCCCCTTTTCACGAGGGTGTACGGGCTATATTTCCACCCTCTAGCCTAGCCCAGTGTTGCTTGGTAGACCTTAGGATTTCTTCTTTGGCGTATCTGCAGGTTTCCTAACAATGTTTTCACTGAAAAGCCTGTGGTATGATAAAAAATACTGTATTTAAATTCCGAGAAATTCATTGGTACGGGTACAGAATAAGAAATAGTTTACGGGCCTTAATCTTTGACTTATTGGTTTGACTTAGTTTTATAGTAGTACACAATTTTGGATTACAACTAAAAACCAATTAACATTACCACATATAACAAGCTAGTATTTTCATAAACATGAGCCGAGCTAGCATAAGAACTAGGCTACCACAACCAGGAGAAGTAATCATTTCAAATAGGAAGAGTTTCCGAATGTCCGCATCTCTGTGCCAAAGAGATTGCTCAACTAACCGTGGCATGACAAGGTACGTCGGTTGTTTGCTTCACAAAGCTGTTTCAGCTCTGCCGGGCCTGACTGTACCGTGTAAGTAATTACTATTCTGCCCCAATTCCTGGCCGCTCCGATCCCGGCAGTCTGACCTGCTTGCTTACTGTATTTCTGCACAGTCGGCTCGGGGTATGTCACCTTAAATAATAATAAAAAAATTATTCGTGTCTCCAAAAACATATATACAATAACTCCGCCAAACTGTATAATACAGTTTGTTGGCAGAAATTGCTCTCTTACCTATGGCAGGGAATACTAAACATCCTACGCAATGGTGAATAGCAAAGCAAATTACAAAGGTTTAATTTGATATTAGCAACAAAAACTTAATGACGACAGTCGTATGCATTTGTTGGCTGCACAGTATCAAAACCACAATTTCTTTTTAATATTTATTATCATCTAACGACTCGTTTCTTAGGTTTTTAACTTTTTATATAAAGCGGAAATTGCGAGGCCATTGTTTTGCGTAATAAATCTCTAATACACTCATGTATTAATTATCCAAATAAACAAGGCCTACATGTTTTTTGATAATATCAGTACTAAAACCATGGTTGCTTTAGAAATTATGGTTTATGTACCATTAGTGTGAAAATAATGATAAAATTTACCGAAATGGTCAAAACGGCAATATGCACTGGAATACATGCAGACCGCTCTTATCTTGGTGGTTTTTGTTTCATATTAAAAAGTATTAATTGAAGTAATTATCTTACAAAAAACAATTGGACACAAACAAATGTTTACGCCTTAATTGACGCCAACAACACTGTTTTTAATAGGTTATGATACAGGAAAAAGTATTTTCATGTGGTGAGATTATGTGGAGCGCACACAATTCAAATTTAATTTACTAAAAACTTTCCGCTCCGTACATGAAACAAACGAGAGTGCAGAATGGTTTTTGTCAATGATGACATTATACAATAGATTTACCAAAAGCTTATTGTCAAATGAAGTACATTTGGTTTCCCATAACAATCATGTAATTGCATCGTGTTAGACAATCTTTTATGCCGTGTGGTTTCCGGTAGAGTAGAATAGGACCACTCCAACTCTTCCCGTGGATGTCGTACAAGGCGACTAAGGGAATACATTATAAAACATCAATCAGGCCTCCCCAACCCGTCTGGCCAGCGTGGGGAGTGTAGGCCAAATCCTCCGTCTGTCTCCGGTAGATGAGAGAGGGTTGTGCTCCTGCAGTGGAGACAAAAATAACCTGATGATGAGACAATCTTTTATTTTACGTGAATGATGTTCTGTTCTATTCTAGCAATTTGTTTGTTTTTCTTCTGTTCGATCCAGATTTACCATTTGGAATTTATTGTTTTCAACCATTGCAAATTCATGATGACTCATGGTGAATTCGTTCGTATTAGCTACGTTTTGACTTTGGGTGACTGTTGTTTAGGTTTTGGTCGATGAACGAGGAAAGTACATACATAATATTTGTGTTAATTAACCTTCCTGTCTATATATCTGTTGCCTGTTTAACTTGTAAACTACAAAACTGATTTTCCTCCGTCACCAGACTGCCTGTATTTTTTAAAAATAAATACGTCGATGACGCTATGAAAGACCGTATCCCACTACGCGAGCGAATCCGCAAGCAACGACTAGTATAATATTTAAAACAAAGGTTATTGATATTACATTTAGGAAATATACATAATATTCTCTTGTACGTATTTACGAGTTCCGTTAAAAAATAATTTGGCTTCGAATCTTTCCAGAAAATCTAATTTGAAGTTTAATCACGTTCCTGGAAAGAAGCTGAAATCGGAAAATACTTGAGCAAAGGAATTGAGTTAGCAACGGAATTACTCAATTAGTGCTGCGGAAAAAATATTTAACTTACAAGGAAGAATTTAACTTACCTCTTGAAAGGAAGAGGATCCATCCTTAAAATATTGATTGATTCATCATTAATCGGTCTAAACATAAGCTTCCCCAATAGAATGCAATTTTTAGTGAGCTGTCAATTGGGGGATTTGCCATAATCACCACGCTTGGCAGGCGGATTGGTGATCGCAGTAATGATCTTAATATTCCCAGGAGAACATTGCTGCCCACAGGAAGATTGAGCCCTATTCTAAGCCGGCAACCACAAGGCAAATATTGATCGCTGCATTGTATTCTACTGATATTGTTCTATTATTAGGTTGGGATTGATGATCAAATAGCATAACAATGAACCTTAATTTACGATTGATTGAATTAGGTTTGGCCTGGGTTTGGTGGGCGAGGTGGGCCGCCGAGTGCGAGCGGCAGGGTGCACGGAGGAGGCACTTTAGAGGCAATCTTCATTGATCCCGGTGTCCCTCCTTGTTAGTGCGTCGGAGATGGTCGCCATAGGGTTTTGTGGGTGCAAGTCAGATTTAACCTACTTGACTGTAATGTAGATTTAGCAAAATATATATTTTCCGAGATATTCAAGGAAAACTAAAAAAAAGAAACCGCACTTTAAAATAAATAACTTTTTAACAGTTCATTTAAAATGCTTGGAAATATAATTTTATACCCGACTCACACAAAGTAATGTTTTCTAAAAAATCTCAACACATGTTTGATCTCTGACGTTTAGGAAAATACGAAAACAAATGGATTGATGCTGATGCAATTTTACTTTATTCAAACTACAAAACAAAGGAGAATCGAGCAATGATATTATTAGTAAAACAAGTCTGAGAAAAACGGATGTTATCTTCTATGCGCGGTGCTGCGGGCAATAGGTACTTGAATTTGATCCTACACGCAAAATCAAGGCGCTCCATTGAACCAAAACCGGGCAGGTAGGTAAATAGGCGCACATCTATGAACACAGGCGGGGCGCTAACGCGTAAATAATGGGTGCGAATTGTTCCCCGCGAACTTGTTTAGCGAACAAATAAGAAGCCCTTCGTTTACCCACACAAAGATCCACAAAGGGCCGTAAAATGAACTTTGCCTTTGCGTGCATTCCTTTACGGGGCAGTTGCGTCAAAGCTAAAATGGAGAAAAGAATTTAGCCTTTTAAAAAATTAAATTGAAAGTCAAGAATAATATTTGCTAAAAGAATATTTCAAATAACCACTTCACAAAGTAATTCCACAATATACTCGTATTGTGTTACTTTAAACCATTTGCTATCAAACTTCTGAAAGTCCTTATTTGTTATTTTAATACTTTGTAACAATTGTTTATTGCTCCATCCGTAATGACTATTCGTGGCCAACTTGGATCAAAAAACTGCAAAAATTACGTCAGAAAAGTCACGCCTTCACCGTGACTGGGGCAAAAGCAGTGACGTAACTAGGCTTTATTGCGACCCATTTTATTGAAGATTTGGGCGTCATTTTCACCCGATAGAGGTGATAATCCTGCACGTTTTCATTTTCGACAGATTTCCACTAAAATATACTGACCTAATTTTCTTTTCAGTACTCAGACGCCGATTGATCGTTTTGACGCTTACGTTTAAAGCACTAAGCTCGCCACGAGAAAAAACTGGTAAAAGAGGACGCTATACAGATTTATATTTACAATAACGTCAGCAATTAATATTTCAAATAATTGTATGTACAGTTAATGCGCTATGATAAATTACCAAGTTTATTCTAATCTGAACTTAATCATTATTGTATAAGGTGCTAGGTATCCTTAAATTGAGCCCTGTTCTGAACAACATGCGCCGGGTACTGGTTAAAAATTACCCCATGTAACATAACTCAACGGAGCATCTTAAATGTGTTCCTTATTTTAATTAATGCTCGAAACCGCTGTTAATTGCTCCGAACGAGGACTACTTAATTGAGATTTCAACTCTGGTTCATCTCAACCCTTCAACTAAATGACGTCAATTTTAAGAGCACAAAGTATAAAACACATCATAATCAAATGGTGTTGAGTTGGCTCAGTGTTTTAAATATTTCATCGTCTCGCGGCGTAGCCCGTTGTTGTTGATTACTTGAGAGCAAATTTTCCCGTAGTAGATAAACAGTAACATGGCATGTTGTTTTTTCGCTTCGGTTCATTTCATAAACAACCATGCAGCATGCACATAGAGATCGATCGAGCGACGGAGGCGTGAAAGAGGAAAAATCAACTTACCTACTCTTACTTATAGTATAACTTCTCTTGATGGTATGTTTCTCTTACTCAAGTTTTAATTGACAGTAAACTGACTTACAAATTGTGAAGCTTAAAAACCCTACGTTGTACTTGTAGTACTTATAGTCTTGCACTTTAATTGCATTTTGTTGGCTTAAGTGCCTATTAAATAGTATTATGATTTATCTTGCCTTAGATAGTCAACTATGTATATCGAGGTACATTCCTATGCCATTTGCGGCACCTCCTATCTAGGTGTGCAGTTTTTTTTTACCCGTCTCATTTCCTGCGTCCCACTTTCCACGACTAGGGTGTCCAATAATATTTATCTTTCGCATATTGACTGAGAAATTTTATCTATCCTTCATACAAAACCGAAAAAAATGTTGCTATTAGATCGGCCTGGTTTGATTTTTTATGGATATTTGACTGGAGAATTACGATCATCTGTCACAATACCGAATCGATTTGAATTTTGATATATGATTCTATTCGACAGAATATTTTATCCTGCCATCGATAACGTCTAACTTTCCGTAACACGAAAATACAAATGGAAATGTAAATGTCCCACATTTTCATTCGAAATCTGTCACCGCCATCTTCGTACACTGTTTTCCTTCATACTTTATGCAAAGTTATCTCTGCGGTCATTACATTTCTTATCGCGTCGCCGTAAAGAGTATCTTGCCTTGTTTACGTTGAGTTAATGTATTCAGAAATAGGAGTTGTACGCCTTTTCCTCGCCGCAAAGTTAGTGCTCCCTCGAGTGCGTTTACGCTTTTATTTCAACCGAAAGGATGCGGTTTTGTTTCATTTGTATTTTTGTGTTTTAATAATTCAACGCTTCCGCTCTTACTTTGAATGAAGGTCTAGGAAAACGGTGCCGTGAATTGTGGAAAACTAGGTTAATCGACACAAACATGTACAGCAAATTGCAACTCCATTACTGAAAACTTTGCGGGCATGCAGCTATATTATCAGCAATCAAAAGTTTGATAACTTCCCACTATTGGGCAGAGGCAATGAGTTTGTTGTATACAATGTCATGTGGATTATTAATTTTAGATTAAAAATTTTGCATAAACCTTTTTTCTTATAACGTTTTTCGGGGATGGAATAGCACAAAAGAGTAAACCTGCGAACGTTACATAAGATATTTTAAGACATATACGTAAAGTTCAAAGTTCATCAATTGGTTTTGGTGAACTTTGAACTTTACGTATATTCTTAGAATATTAATATAACGTTATAAGAAAAAAGGTTTATGTAAAAATTGTAATCTAAAATTAATGCAGACAAAAGCGTAATGCAAAAAAATTTTCCCTCAAAATCATATCATGATTTTGTGGAATTTATGAAATAATTAACCTTTAATCCAGCTGGGCTATACTGTATGCAATATCATTTTATGTTACTGGCGTACAATTCCATCTCCGAAATGCAGTATCTACTCTGCGCAAATATGTCTGTACAAATACAAACAAGCAGCATCTCTCAAATGTTTACTCAGAGCGACAATATTTTCTGACGCAGTTATTAAACTAGATTTGTGGATATAAGACCCTACTTTGTCCGCCCTGAGGAAATGTCTACATGTTGATTCAAAGATCAATTGGTTTCCTTTTATTTATACAGGGTTTGCCAGTGAAAATGGACTAGTGGCTTAGGGAGTATTTTTCTTTTATTATAGTGAACATTGATGACATGTTTATCGATTACTAATAACTAGCTTGGTAGTCCGCGTACCGCGTGGAATTTCAGCTTGAAAAATATAATTTTATTGGTTGCTACGTCTTTTGGGGAACCACTATGCAATATTTCAATTTTCTATCATCATCATCATCATCAGGTTATTTTGTCTCCACTGCAGGAGCACAACCCTCTCTCATCTGCCGGAGACAGACGGAGGATTTGGCCTACACTCCCCGCGCTGGCCAGACGGGTTGGGGAGGCCTGACTGATGTTTTATAATGTATTATTCCCTTAGTCGCTTTGTACGACATCCACGGGAAGAGTTGGAGTGGTCCTATTCTACTCTACCGAAAACCACACGGTAATTTTCTATCAACTGTGTGTAATTAAAAATTAAAGAAAAGATAATTTAGAAATCACCTTGCGTTTGTTGACTCGCGAACTTCTCTCCACATGAAAAAAGGTTCAGGTAAGTAAGTTAAGATTAATATAAAGTTTTGGCCGTGACGCCATGTCTCTAATGTGAAAAAAGGACTATTACATTACTGGTACCGAAAACTTAAAAGTTTCTTTTCTACTGTGATACAAACTCCCCCGGGCATGAAAAACGTGAACATTTTCAATGTTGCACCTTTTTTCACATTAAACAGAACCTCCCACACTGTCATTTCGAATTTAATTTTTTTTCGGAGTTTTTTTGAGATTTAGTCGCATCGGGAATATGTTATTTCGATATTAGCCCTAAAAAGCCGAACGCGCCAATTTTTCTTCTATACTATTCTACGACAACGTATACTTGGCATTTTTTTTATTATGCTTTCGAAGATTAGGCCTCTTGATTCTTGAGTCATTTTTGATGACTATTTTATTAACTACGGTATAGTAAGTACATGGGAATCTATGACGCATGCGCGGCCGGGCACGTTACTGTCGAATGGCATTACAAGAATTCGGCCAATGTACTTGGGCATTCATAGTTTCTAGTCTATTGTTATTGTTCTGTTTAATGTTTTATTGTAGGTCGCGTCTTCCCCACTACTATCAGGGTAAAAAGGCGGACTGCATTAGAATCCTACCATCGGGTATCAACACTATAGCTAGTATAATTGATTTCGCCTAAAACCTTTCGAATATGCAATGCAATATTGCTGAAATATTGATAGTTAATAGAACTATAAATATTCCAGCAATATTGCATGGAAGTGTAGGCCAAATCCTCCGTCTGTCTCCGGCAGATGAGAGAGGGTTGTGCTCCTGCAGTGGAGACAAAAATAATCTGACGATGATGATGATGATTGCATGGAATCCACGTCACTGTACTTACTTCGTTTCTAACAATGACGTATTTATTATTTACTTAATTTAAATGTCACTATGTGTCAATTGCACAAAACATTGTGGTGAGGACAAAATCGTCTTTATTCTGTGTTATACCTACTACTGTCTGTACTTATGAACTTTAATTACGCAAACGAGCGGTGTCATGAATGACTTGTTTTTCTTGAAGCTGTATTATACATATAATTACTTCGAATTACGTCCTCTCATGAATTAAACTCATCATCAGCCGAAATACGTCCACTGCTGAACATTGTTTGAAGTTAAACTAATAATAATAATAAAATCATTTATTCATCTCTCCAAAAAATATACATACAATAACTCAGCCAAACTGTATAATACAGTTTGTTGGCAGAAATCTCTCTCTTACTTTTTACATATCTATGGCATGATACCTATGATGATACTACCTACCGATGATGATATATACTTGAAGCTGGTCTATCGCCATTAAAACCTATTGATAATACAATTGACAAATTATAATAATAATAATAAATAAATATCTCAGACATTCACACCAATTATCCAGCCCCAAACTAGGCAGAGCCTGTGGTATGGTTACTAGATAACGGATAGACATACGAGTACTTAAATAAATATATAAACATCCGAGACTTGGGTACAAACATTCATATTCATCATACGAACATTTGCCCCTAGCGGGATTCGAACCCGCAACCTCCGGCGTGGCAGGGCGAGAGATACCCGTTCCGCCACGGAGGTCGTCATTACATTGACAGAGATATTTATCCCGGATTTTTATCATGCAGGACAGTGAAAAATTAATTCATAATCATCGTTCGCCTAAATGCACCACTGCTGACCATCGTAAACCTCCCCAATAGAACGCCACGTTTGATGGGCTGTCCGTTGGGGGATTTGGCATGATCACCACCCCTGGCAGGTGGATGGGTGATCGTAGTAATGATCTTAATACACACAGGAGAACGCTGCTGCCCGTCCCTAATGTAATCTCTTAGTTGCCTTGACGACACCCACGACGAGAAAATTAAACTCAACTTTTTACAGTTTCTCTTTGTATATCTGTTTGTTTATTTTTTCACGTCTCTATACAGTTCAACGGATCTGCATGATATTTTGTATGCAGATATTTGGTCACAGATAAAATTAAGCAATGAGATTATTATACATAAGCTAGCATCAAGAATTACAATCGAGTACTAATTATATGCGTATCCTACAGTACTGTTCATTTAAGGACAATCCTTGAACGCTTTCATATCAGCACTTAGACGTCCACTGCTGGACATAGGCCGCCACACCAGGTCCTCTGCCCCCCACATCCAGCCGCGTACAGCCACCTTCTTCAGGACACTTTATCTAAGTGTAATTTCCCACTACAGTTTAGTTCAGACAACGCATTACTGAGAATCAGTAACTTTGAAGTTAACTTGATCGCACTTCATAAATCATTTAAAGCGAGCTGCATGAAGTGCATGATAAATGAAAAATGCATCTAATTAAACAGCCGCCCGTCAGGGTGCGTCGACCCGACATCCTTAACAACATACACGCCATGAATCAGATACTATCTTTAACCGACTTCGGAGAAAAGTGTACTAATTGCGATTAAGTAATATTAAGTACTGTGAACTGTACTCCGTATGCATTTCGGATAATAAAAAGCCATTTTCTAACATGTTATATGACATATTTGGATAAGCGTTTGGCGTCGATCGCAGTTAGATGCTCTAATGAGAATATGCCATGAGACCCTTAGAGAGTACTAAATGGCATTTTAGTTCAAAGGATTTTATCTGAAATGCTTACAGAGTAGGCCTTATGGTCTTTACCTGCGCAGCCTCAGACCAGTTTTGTAGCAAGAACAATCCCCAAAGATTTTACGTTAGATTTGAAGAAGAGAGCAATAGGTAATATCAAAATCACTGTACATTTTGTAACTGGGGTAACTCCTACGGACGTGGTGTAACATCGGCCCCGCGATTACACACACTGACCATCTTAGATGTGTGGGTTTCCTCACGAATGTTTCCATTTACCATTTGAGAGCAGGCCTGTACATAAATGTCCAAAATATCATTGACACATTGTACAGTACATATATAACTAGACATCGAACTCTGACCTTTCGAATACTTACGATATGGTTGGTAGCCGCGTCTTTAGCACTGCGCCGACGCGCTTGAGTTAGAACTAGTTAGATGTAAAAACAGACTCACAACATCATCATCGTCAACCTGTCTATTGCTAGACATAGGCCTCTGCCAAGGCGCGCCACTGAACCCGATCCTCCGTTCTTCTCATCCAGTCACTGCCAGCCGCCTTATGCAGATCGTCGCTCCATCTAGCCAGCGGGGCGTCCCACACTACGCTTGCTCAGTCGCAGTCTACACTCGAGAACTGGTTTACCCCGACGGTAGTCGGTTTTCCGACAGTTGTGACCAGCCCACTGCCTACTAACTTCCGAGCTATGTCGTAGATTTAGTTATCTGTCGAATCAGACCATTCCGATTCCTGTCTCTTAGAGAAACTCTAAGCATAAACAGAGGCGTTGTATTATTTAATAATACGTAAACACAAAATTATCTGGACTAGGTATATTTTATGGCATGTTATTTTATTTGTCACATAGTCCATATGTGTTAGTAACAATGTTCTTACTCACTAATGTTAGTAGTTTACAAAATATGTTTTGGCTGCCCGATACTGAGCGGCGAGGCTACTTGAATGCATGCAGTCGTATCCACCGCCCCAGCATCGAAGATTCCCACCAGTCAGCCAGCACGTTCAGGATCCTGTTGGGAAATCCATGGACCCGAGCCATCATAGAAGCGTAACGTGTCCGCATGATGGATGATTGACAATAAGGTTTAAAAAGCGTAGCCTTTACATATTTTGTGCAAACCTGCGAGCCAACATGTTACATCGAACAGCCAACAACCTACGGTCCCTTTCAACATCCACGTTGTCCTTCAAATCCTCGGTAACCCAGTGGGCCAAATATTATTTATTCTTATCGACTCGACTCAGGTTGCTAATCAAAGTCAAAGTATGTTATGTAACTTTAAGCGTAGCTTTCAACGACTAAAATAAACACCAATAGACGTAAGCGAGACGCAAAAATTAATGGTTCAGAGAGAAATGAAACGAAAGATTTTCCGAACATAGCATTATGATTGATGAGAGCGATTCAAAGGAAGTCTGGAAATACATAATCAAGTTCAAAGGGAAGAAGCGACCGAGAAATGTCAACTGGGCTCGTGAGAGGAGATTGAAAAGTAAATTGCCTTTTATGACTTTCGAGCTGAAATGTCCATTTTCATTTAACAAAGATACTCCACCAATAATATATTTAGTACAACAAGATTATATCGACGAATCTATAGCCAATTTTTGTCATTGGAAATTCGGAATCAGAAAAAAAACTACGTCGAATGGTCTGGGTCCTGTGTCTTTTCTGTTAGCCGTAGAAAAAACGGGCCCCAGACCATTCGACGGAGGTTTGTTTATTCTAAATTTGCAATAACAAAAATGTTAAATCGGTGTGGATTACAGCGTTTCCGCTTTTTTGCAATTTCACGCACACGACTTTTTAACATAAAAAATAAATATTACAGAATAAATAAATATTTCATATCATACGTAATACCGCTTGTTCGATGCACTTATCTATTTCCAAACTATTTTCTCCTGTAGGGTGGGAATTAGATGAGGTTAGAACAATTTAGCACAAATATAAAATGCATACCGGGAACAACTTGTATAAAGTTATATGTCCCCCTGGTGTACATCGAAGCCACGCCAACATCTGCCACTCGAGTCTAATGACCACAGGCCACAGAGGCGGTGATAAGGTAATAAGTTTGTAAACAAATACAGCATCATCAGCAGTAGATTTGCTGAAACAGGCCCAATCAAACTTTATGTAACCTATATAGTTTCCATGATAATTTATTTCTAATAAAACTAGACACCGATTAAATTTGCAGTGTTGTGTAAGATTTTTCAGGAACTTCTCTTATATCTTATAAATTCGAGTTCCCCGAACTCAAACCCTGCCCCTTCATCCATAAAGCTTAGTCTAGCTTCGTCTAATCTAAATATATTAGAATGTTAGTGGACTATACACGTGTAGGGGCATAGTTCGATTGAGTCAGCTGTTTAACATAACCTCTCAGCTGGAGAATGTGCGTCATTGCTAGGTGCATGTGCACCAATACATTGTTTATCTTTTTGTACGAGGAAGTTATAAATGCTTCCGTTGGTTAATTAATTACCGAGAAGAGGGATTAGAGCAATATTAATGAAGGACATCATATATTCATTAATAGTTAAACATTAACTAAACATTAACATAAACTTAACGTAAGTATGGTCGCTTTATAACTCAAAAATAGAGAAATACCGACTATTGTCAAAGGTAGTTAGGCTTGAAATGTTAAGGTTACAAGAAGAAAAATAACAATCATTTTCGTTACAGACTGACATACCGAGTACCGATACGAAATATCGTGTTATTCAATATTAGTCACAATCTATTTTAAATCAAATTACCAGAATTGGAAATTACTTAAAAGATGTATACTATATTATTTGGATCAAATAAAAGCATTTAAAAATAAATTATGTAGTTATCGTAAAGGAAGTCCATAATACGATGAGAAGAAAAAAAATCTAACCTAACCAAATTTGGTTAAAATAATACGTACATCATAAAGTGTTTGAAATACGCGAGTAAAATTTTCAATATATATATTTTTTATGTATTACCATATTACGTAGTTACCTTATACGTAAAATGTATATACTACACTTACGCATTAAATTGATTGCTCCATCTCATTCATATATTTAAAATAACAAAGAGAAGAAACACGTCACAGTGTGAATCATAGTGGAAGCATCTAATAACGTTACTATTTCTTTGTTAAGAATCTTTTTGACTAGTTAGGTCTCTTAGGTTGTGAAGCCACTCATCTACATTTAACAAAGTTAGTGACGTCATCGTTCAACCCTTGCAATATCACGAACGAGCGCTTGTTTTAGATTTAAGTAATTCCTAAAATATCCTCAAAATAATATGAAGTTATTTTTATATTGTTTTGGATTTAAGCAGTTCCTAAAATATCCTCAAAACAATACAAAGTTATTTTTCGATTGCTATAAAAATCGTCTATATACTTATCAAAGAGTACGAGGTACGAAATGCTGTTTTGGTCGAAGTAAGCTAGTGAATGAACAATTATTTGGTTCAAGACTTGAGCCGTCACGTCAGCCAACCACGGACACTGATGTTATCAAAACAATTCCAAGTACAAAACACTGTGTTTGATCGAACATTGCGATTACAGACCGTTTAATATCTTGCTTCGTGAGAGGTTATACGCTTAAAATCTTTTCACATACTGTTGACTAACTGTAGCTTTGCTTGTATACACAAAGGTAAAAAAAAATTACAGGTTATTATCGAAACCACTAAAGAATTACTACTACTAGTTTACTGTTACTAGAGTTCCTGAAATACCTGAGTTTACAATTTAGCGATCCCCTGTGTAATACGCAACGGAATAGTATCACCAAGTCTTTCTATGGAAATCAACTAAAAATTAAGTTTAGGTAATGACACCATCGCCTGCAGTAAAATTCATATACTACGATCACCAAACGCCTTCTCAAGCGTGGTGATTAGTATAATATTGAAATGAAATGATTTAATGCAACAACTTATACTTAATACAGTTTTTAAATGTAAGGAAACCCTTTTAAGTAAATTAATACTTGTGTCAAGGGTTCCCGTTCTTCCAAGGCGGAAAGTTGTACATGCTAATAGTATAAAAACTAATTTTAATTAAATTTTATAAGCAAAGCAAACAATTTCATTTCAATAATATAAGCAAACATCCCTTTCTCACTCATCTCGACCGCAGAGGTCGTGGGTTTGTGTCCTACTGGAGACAGACAACTTTGTACAAGTAAGTCCCGGTCTAGATGTTATATTTGTGAATGTTCCTGTCCTTAATTCCCACAGTACAGGTGAAAATCCTAGTTTGAGATGAGACCAGTGTAGTATACATACGTATTGTATATTTGAAATATTTATGTAGGGCATTAAATTCTAAGAAATAAAAATTCTAAGCACTAATGGTTATTTTTCTAATAAGCTGGTTCTATCAGTATAATTCCAATTTGTTGGTCTTCCAAAATAAATAAAATGTGGTGTTATGATGAATGACTGCACGGACGCTACTCCAGTTTATTTTTATCTTTTTTTATTACGAGTAACTCTCCCGCAAAGTTAAGATTTCGCGACTGACGTTGACGGCCCTCCAGCGGTACTACTTATGCCATTCTCACATAAATGTCATGTCAAAAATAGAGGTTGTTGATCTCTGAAGCAATACCAGAGAACTTTGATCTTTGCAAAAGAACTCTTTATATAATCTATGGCCTTTATTTATCTGTGCTGTGTGATCGTGAAGGAATTCTGTCCTGCTAAAATTTGGAATTAACACCACTCTGAGTCCACGTGGCTTGGTCACACTAACGTTGGGCAACGTTCACCTAGCGGTTTCACATACTAATTATCTCAGATGTCTGTTTCCTCGCGATGTTTTCTTAGACAGTAAATGTACGTAACTTTAGATTAAAACTCATTGGGATTATAGCATATACTTATTCTAGGCTGCGTCTACTCCACAGACTCTTATACAATATTAAATGGCATTGCTGTGGATTGTATAAACCTTGAGTTCTTTTATACCTGTTATTTTTTTTAAGTTTTCTTTGCTAGAAAAGGCTTCATTAAAAATATTACAGAAAAAGTAGTCACTGAGTCGCCTTTTGTATTTATAATCGATTATTTACCTACAGTTTTAGTTAACCTCGTCTTCTGAGTCACAGTTGATGGATCGTAACGTTACGAATCTGAAACACCGACGTATGACTCATTTACGATACGATCGAGCCAGTTTACGCGATTATGATTATTGTGATTATTTAACCTGATAGATTATCGAATTCGACTCTGGATGATGATTAATAATAATATTTAGCTTTCGGTTTCAATATGATTTTTTTGGTACAGCTCGACATTCTTGTGAAATCAGTTTAATTCCTATTTTATTATTGTTGTTGTTGTTATTTTTGGTACAATAAAGCGTTTACATACATACATACATACATACATACATACATACATACATACATACATACAAATCTGCTAAAAATCTAGTAATGGCTATTTTACGTGCTAGTACTCGTAACTACTGATCCTAGTTTCGGTTAGTCACTCCAAGAATACGTGTCACAATTGGTCACAAGCATTTTATTTATAAGGTTTCGATAGATCTCAGTTTTACACGTACAGTCAGTTAAACAAAATAAATTTATCCTGCCTATGAAAATGCAGCATGCGACCATCTGGGCGCTCGTCCACCCGCTGTGTAGCTTTGTACAAGACGTTGCAATAATTATTCTACAGGAAAGCTAGCAATCTTATGATTTTTTATAATATAGCTGCGTACGCGCCGGGTCGAGGGTTACGGACGGTCAGGCGTCGATCCTTGCTTGATGCGATACATGGCAGGGTTGGCGAGATAGTGTAGTATCTGCATGTTATTGAATAAGATATCTGCAGTTTATCAGCATTTTTTTAATAAATTGTTTCCACGTGAAGAATTGTGTTTAAATGCCCAGTTAACGCTAATTTAATTTATTAATATCCTAACAATAAAAAAACATATTACGATATCGTTTGATTTTTTTACCCTGTGAGGCAATTATTTGGGGCGATAGCCTTTTCAGCTTCAGTTAAGAGTTTTTTCTACATCTGGTATTTTTCACACTAAATTACGGAATAGATTGGGAACTGAAAGAAAGGGAAAAATAGTTTTTCCCAATTTTTCAGTTTCAGTTACATTTTTTAAAGTTAATTAATAAATTTAAAGTTAATTCTATCTAAAACGTAAATTAAAGACACTTGATTAAATCATTGATTTTACATTTAATCAAAATGATTTAATCATGCCAACCCTGATTTACTTGTTTCCTTTTTCTCGCCCTTACGGATCGTTGTATTCAAGTAGTGCGGATAAAAACATACGGTACCTCATACCATGGACAACTTGTTAATCGTAGGTAGTAGCATCGCGAGGCAGAAACCCGTATGTACATACATAATCTGGAATGGTCAACCCTAACGAAAGTATATGGCCGGATGTCGCTGGCACGATATGAGAAGAGGGTGGAATACTACGCAATGTATCTCGACTGATTTGAATTGCGCGCTGACCTCCAGACGTGCTTCGTTAAGCGGCGGCATATTGCATTGTCGGCTTCGTTCTCCTAACTAGCTGTTGTCTGACACTTCCTCCATGGCATTCTCAAATAGCCTATAACAGTTCACTGCTGGGCATGGCCTATCCCAAGATATCACGTGGTTTATGCACTAATCACTACCTACACGTTGTGCAGGCTGGTTGGTGATCACAGTATACAGTGTGGAACAGAAAAAAATCTCCAGACGATTATTTCTTAACCAATAAAGATATCTGAAAAAATCAAACTAATGTAGCTACTAGGTGGATTGATGCTAAAAATTGAAAGTTTAAAAACTACTATTTTAAGAGTTAATTTTTTTAATGCCAATCGAAAGCCCTATTTGTCATGTACATAAAAGGTTATGTACTTTATGTTCAAAATTCCAGTAGTTATCGAAATAGTGCATTAAGACTTTATTGGGGTATTTGCCATAATCACCACGCTTAGCAGGCGGATTGGTAATCGCAGTAATGATCTTAATATACACAGGAGAACGCTGCCAGATCGGGGGTAGCGCTATTCTAAGCTGGGAACCACACGGCCAATGCAGACATAGCTGTCATGAACTGTAGTGTAAATACTAGTTACCTAGTTGGCCCTATAAAGTACCTAGTACCACCATAACTAGTTATACGTCTCTTTGTGTGATACGGCCCTATGATGAGCAAGTGTTTCCAAGGTTCGTGCGTAAGACAATGAAGTTCTGATCCTTCAAGAAACGCAAGATAAGGCACATGTATCAAGCGTAGTACGAGTTAGAAAATTAAAAATGCTCTATCTATAACATCAGACTAGTACTTATTGCTGTCGTGTCGATCAGTTTTGTGCAAAATTAACCGTAGTGTCCATTTACAAGCCTGTCGATATAATTGTGATGTCACGAAACTGTAGTGATTGATTTTGCGAAACTGATTTATAAACTGGATTTTCCGGAGGCCAAATTCACTTCAGAACTTAAGCATTTTCTATTTCGCTCACATAGACTAGTAGAATGAAATAAAATCTCGTCATGAAATATAATTTTACAGCGCTATAAATCTCATATTTCGGCCTGCGCCGGGTGCACAGTATATTCGTCATACAGTAGAGTACATTTATAATAAGAAACTTGGAGTAATCTAAGGATTTCTGTAGACGATTACGTCCCATACATTACAACAGTTATAACCATACATTACAGATTATAAATAAATAAATATAATAATAATAATAATAACCATACATTACAACAGTTTTAGCTTACAACATTTATCTGATAAGTTAAGTGATTTATCTGGGACATTATCAATTATATTATCAAGGACATTATCATTATCACCAAATGTTTTGCACCGAACCGCCAATATAAACAAAGACATATTTTTTTTTTATCAAAGAATATCACATTTACACTCTCCTTTGCTGAATAAGCAGACTACAGAGTATCGCGATCCTGACACATCTCTAACGATTATATTGCCCTGATCACACGTTTGTTGAAAACTACCTATTGATATTATACATTCTGTTGAGACCAAGTCCACAAGTTGTGACTGTGGAGTGAAACCTAGGGACAACATTATTGTTTTATTATACTTTCCTGAAGCAACTTTTGGTACTTGTGGCGCCATCTGTATTATGCATTTAGACTTTTTCTTCGTCTAAAATAAAAAAAATATCTCCTATAGCACTTAGGTTTTCACTCTACGTAGTTCGTTTACAAATGGTTACTGGCATCGAGATACTCCTTAGTGTTCAAGTTATACTGTGCCATATGCCTAAGGGATCGTGCTAGAGACTTGCTTTATTTTTTATCAGTCAGCTTCTTGCGCAGATCTTATTCTGTGTTTTTTAGCTCATCGTTTCAGTCCTAGACGGATTTCGCCTGTGGCTGTAAACGTTTAAAACTGAAATGGTCGACATTTTGGTTTATATTTTACGTCAGAGTATATCTATACCTAAATTATCAATTGTGATTATGAATCACATTGACTGTGTGTTACATTATATTTTTGTAGATTATACAATTATTATCTAGGTCTGTCGTCGTTGGTTTGGACGTTTAAAGCATATGAGTGAAAGATGACTGACAAAAGAGATTAACAGCGCGAAGGTGGAACGAAGTGCAGCTAGAGGTCGTCCAAGAAGGACGTTCAAGGAGGAAATTGGTGACGTCCTCAAAAAGGCTGGGATCCGCAGTGAGATGAATAAGTGCATAAAAAGATTGATGGATGTGAGTGAGGCTAGTGAGATGTGTGAGAATCACGCAAAGTGGCGATACATTGTCTCTGCCTATCCCTCTGGGAAAGGCGTGAGCATTATGTATAAATGTATGTATGTAGTTTTCCATTGAAAAAATTATGTATAGGCTTGTAAATTCAATTAGCATTAAACGGAAATGGTTTTAGATGTAAACTGTGAAGTCTTAACTTGATCTGTATGTTAAGGGAACGGCGCCCAAAAGCTAAATCGCATTTACTTAGAGTATGTAATATGTAAAATTAATATTTCTCGTATCTTTGTCCACAGAGCCGTCGGTAAAACATGTCTGCTCATCAGTTACACAACAAACGCCTTCCCCGGCGAGTACATACCTACAGTGTAAGTATTTATTTTTTATAATAACTAGGTGAACTAACGACCTGAAAAAGAAAATCGGGTGGATTAGGAAGCTTAGGACAAGATGTTGTGGCGCGTATTGGGGAAATCTGTCCTAAGGTCCAGCAGTCAATAAACGCTGATAATTTTCAATTTCAATTAATTTATTTAACAACTTACATTAATTATTTATTGACCACACGGAAAGAGCACTCTATTGACATTCTGAGACAACATGAATTTAATATCTTTGTGTCTTCATATAATCTCGTTAACATTTTTACAATAGTTCATTCTAGTCATTAGAATAGTTTACGTACAAGATAAAGAGTACTCTAGATTAACAAATCACTTCGTTGGCCAATCAAGTTAAATTAGAGAGCAAATATTATCGTACATAATGACAATGACATTTAAACTTATGATAATTTGCCCCTTTCACGTCGCTTTCGCCACGTGTACCCGTAAATTTTTTTGAATAAAAATCTTGATGTAGAATGCCACAATTCAGTCATAGTGCCAGCAAGACCTTTTCATCTCATTTTAGCCAGCGTTTGGCAAACAATATAGTTAACAATAATAGACACTATCCAAATATTGATCCTTCGAGCCGGATTAAAAAATATTTTTATTTAAATTTTTTATATTATTTACACATATACACTAAATGGAATTAAAAATGGGTTATTTATGAGTAATCACTAACTATAAACTGTATTAACTCAAACCGCTCTGGAATCTTGTGTATTGCATAGAGGTTTCTTTAGATTCCACGCGAAAAACGTATTTATTATTTAAAGTAAGTATTTATTCATTAGCTGTCTTCGTCCTCTTAGAATTATTAATATTAACAAT
This sequence comes from Esperia sulphurella, assembly GCA_947086405.1. Taxonomy (NCBI): domain Eukaryota; kingdom Metazoa; phylum Arthropoda; class Insecta; order Lepidoptera; family Oecophoridae; genus Esperia; species Esperia sulphurella. The sequence continues at coordinate 12,294,226 of OX352267.1, forward strand.
TTGTAATCGAGCGTTGAAAAGTCTTTATCAGTGATTGCTTACATTGTTTGAGTTACCTCAATGTAATACTTAGAGCTGGTGTAGACACCCCGCAGTTTTACTTTAACAAAGACACCCATGGAGCAATTCATTGACCTGTTTATGTCGACTGCACTTTTATACAGATGTTAGGAAATGCCAGTTCATATGTTCGGCAAGCCCCCTATTGGGTTAAAATTAGGATTGTGCCCAGAATCCTAAGTAATCCTATTAAACAGTGTAAAGCCCGTCGATTCTATACAATAGTTCCACGTTTACTCTGTACAAACATACAGTTCGTGTCTACAGAATAAACGTGGAATCTTTTTTTGACTTATAGAGACGATTTTTTACTGTTTTATTATATGTATAGATTTCCTCAATCTGCATTTCCAGATTCGACAACTACTCTGCGAATGTAATGGTGGATGGGAAGCCCATAAACCTCGGACTATGGGACACGGCCGGCCAGGAGGACTACGACCGGCTGCGGCCCCTGTCGTACCCACAGACCGACGTGTTTCTCATATGCTTCTCCCTCGTCAACCCTGCTTCGTTCGAGAACGTTAGAGCTAAGGTAATTATTATTTTAGACCTCAACAATTTCTGTTTATGCAACATACGCATACTTATGTATAGTACGTTTCTATTACTATTATATACATTTTTTAATAAAGGAATCATACTTGTCCTTTCTTAGTTCTGGAAGTACAAAATACACCATTTTATTCCTATTTACTTGTTAATTGTTGTTAATTTTGTTAATTTTGAAACAAATAAGCGTTTACATATATAATACAAACACTTGTCTATAATACCAAACTAAGATTTTCTCCTGCTCTATGGGAATTAGGAAAAGACAGGAAAACTCAAAACTAACACACCCAGACTATGTTCACGAACCCACGACCTCTGGTGCTCGAGTCCAACGCTACTAAGATAACGAGGGTGTAAAAAATACAAGGACAGGGGATAAAAATATTGGCTACTTACTACTGACTGTTGGAGTTCAGGTTAAATAAATGAATATAGGGCAACTATATAAATTCGAAAATGTGTATAATTATGTTTATCAAAATATGCATTAAATAATAATAAAAAGAAACTACATTACAAATAGTATACTCTTTACATTTGGGAAATAAAATGTAAGTGGTTGAAACTTAAATAATTGCACATCTTGTTAAAATCTTGTAAATAATAGAAATGTGTTAATAACTTCCAGTGGTACCCTGAAGTGCGGCATCACTGCCCGTCGACGCCCATCATCCTGGTGGGCACGAAGCTTGACCTGCGCGAAGACAAAGACACCATCGAGAAGCTGAAGGACAAGAAATTGGCGCCTATCACCTACCCACAGGTATGCCAAGCTTTTTAATCTAAACTGTAGCTTAAGACAAGGAGGCAAGGCAGTGGGCGGGCCACATCTGTCGCAGAACCGACGGCCGTTGGGGCAGACGAGTTCTCGAGGAGTGGAGACCGCGGATCGGCACGCGCAGTGTGGGACGCCCCGCCGCCAGATGGACCGATAATCTGAAGGTGGTGGCAGCGGGTGGATGCGGAGGATGGAGGACCGGGTGTGGTGGCGTTCATTAGGGAAAGCCTGTGGCTAGCAGTGGACGTCTAAGGGCTGATACGATGATGATAAGACAAGGAAACAAAACGTCTGTTAAACGTGTAAACCTACCCATTCCATTTTGACTGCTCAATAGCAGTATCACAATTGATACGATCGCTATTTTGTAAACGTTACTATATATATCAGTCAAAATTGAGTTGGCAGGTTAACACGTTTTGTCGACGACATTGCTTTTCACAGAAAATTTCACGGTTTACCCCTATCACAAACGTCTCACAAAAGCTCACACCTGAATATTATATTGTACTCTCCACAGCTGGTGTTTTTTTTTCTTTATAAAGTCTTCTTAACAACAGACACTGTTATATAATTAGATTGAAAAGAGTTAAGTAATAGTGTCTAACAAAACTTCTTACTCGTGTGAAGGAATCAAATTTTGTTTTTATGATACTCGGACACATTTATTGTTTGGGGATTAGCCAGCATCAGATATTCAACAGTACATTGGCAGCGCCGTGCTATGTCAGCTGTCATCTGCAAGCTTCAAGCCACATCCCCTTATTTTATTAGTCCTGTAATAATATAATAATACTTTATTAGGTTCAACATACATCTTTTCCTTAGCTTGTAGGTACATGCGTTTTATGTCTATAACTATGGTAATAAAATAAGAAAGAAAAGAAAAAAATGCAATGGTTTTCGATCCACTTGGCAGCTGGTGCTTAAAATGGGATAAACCTATACTATATACACCAGCTAAGGAATGTGGTATCAGATGAGAGGCGAGCGGATAGGCAATGTCATCTATCCCTCAACGCTAAAGATTTCTGTTACCCTCTGCAAGTCAAGACTGTGGCGTTCAGCCTGTCTAATTCACTAGTTTAGTCGCAATATACGATTTGAAGGCATTATTTAACTGCTCACTTTCTCATTAAAGGGCCTAGGCATGGCGAAGGAGATCAACGCGGTGAAGTACCTCGAGTGCTCTGCGCTCACGCAGAAGGGATTGAAGACGGTGTTCGACGAGGCGATACGCGCGGTGCTCTGCCCCCTACCGCCGCCCAGGAAAACGCGGAAGTGCGTCTTGCTGTAAAACAAGCGCAAGGTATGATGTGTTGTTCTGTCCTATAAAGTCGTATATCCTTTAATTACTGTATGCAACGTGTTTTATTGAAATAAATATATGTAAAATATGTACACATGTTTCTCAAATTAATTATAGCAATATCATTGCATACATACATAATGCTCACGCGGGGTAGGCAGAGACGATGCATCGCCACTTTGCGCGATCCTGACCAACGTCAGAAAGGCATTTTGCTTTGTCTACTTTTCGCTCCGTGATACCACTTGGCGTGATGTGTTGTGGACAACATCGCCGCCTTCGTGTTGAGACACATTGTGGTACCACTATTAGGTAGGGGAAAAAAATTCCACCTCATCAGAGTCTCGCATGACTCTGTAAGGCTATTAGTGCCCGGACTTCGCGCAGCGCCGGCAATATCATTCGTTATTATAAATGAATTTAAAAATTAATTAAACGAGAAACAGAAGGAGTGAGCTCTTCTTACGACCATGCGATTGAGGGTTTTATTCCGAGCTTGTACCATATTGATTAAAGGAAAATAATTTATAATATTCTTGTACTTATTATAAACAGGGATATTAGGTAGTGTCATTTATGTACTTATGATGAAATGTTTACGTTAATATGAATATTCCGGGAAATTTTCCGAGATTTATTTAAAAAATTGTTTATGTACAGTATTATAAATATGGACATTCCACATATATTCCATATTTAATTCCACTAATATTATAAATGCGAAAGTTTGTATGTTATGTTTGTCACTCGATCACGCTTCAACCACTGGACAGATCGGGATGAAACTTGGCACACATATAGGTTAGATCCTGGAATACGACATAAGATAGTTTTTATCCCGAAAAAAACATAATTTGTGATGTCAAGTTATCCACGCAGACGAAGTCGCGGGCAACAGCTGGTAATCTATAATTCTACGTCCGCCTCCCGCTAGTAAAATATAAAACAAATAATATGAAATTATCATTTTTTAATTGGATAATGGGCCCGATTCTGAAGGCACACATTTAAAATTTGACAGCGCTAAAATTGGTTTCGTTTTCATCTTCATAATACTGTATGACAAGGATAGCAACAGTTTTAGTGCTGTCAAATTTTATCGTTGTGCCTTCAGAATCGATCCCATTATATATTTTTTAATTATTACTACTAAGAGTCCCGGAATTTTCATTAAAACAATGAAGTCCCGTGAAAAGGGATGTTTACATTAATATGTCGTGCCACATTTTCGTCATTACCTAATTCCAATCCCTGATTATAAATAAGGCAAGTGTCTATGTATGATAGCGAATGATAAAATTACCTGTAGTTATTAGCACCAGCAGTGCCTATTACTGCCAATGCATTATGCGTAACGGTCTGAAATATACCTTTTTTACTTTTCCAATTTCAGGTAGTGTAGCCACACGCCGGAACCAGTGTGTGAACAAGTAAGCTTTCCAATAGTACGCACCGACAAACACCCGTCTTCATATCACATGTAGACAGTGCGCTATATAAATGAATGGACTGCAACAAATGCATACATAGATGTTAATTTTTACTGTTAAATACGCATTATTAATATGTGGGGTGGTGTGAGTAAGGTCCGTATATGTAAATGCTTTTTTTATATATTCCTGGAAGTTGTGAACGAGGTAACTGGCTTCTTGTAATTGTAATCGTAATCGGACTTGACATAACCGCCGAGAGTGCTAAGACGAGTCTAATTGTATTCAATACCACTAATAGTAGAATTTTGAAAGCTGAGGTTTGACAAGTTAACAAAGGATGTTTGTAGGTTGATATTTATTTATACTTTTGTCTCCTAAACACTGCTTACGAATTCGGTTTAGTAACGTTTATTTACATTTATTAAATGGCGTCCGATACAACAGATTTATTTGCATGTAAAAATAGTAAACTTAGTGAACCTTATTCAGTATTGTAATATTTGTTCATTTTTATTCATAATTAAATATGACCTCAACCGGTGTTAAAATGTATTGTAGGAAAATTAAAAATCGATGAAAACAATATTGGTCAGCATGTTTTTTTTATTTATTTCAGAGTATAATTCACATTTGGGTGCTTATTCTTAACTATTTAAACGTCTTTGCTACTCTATAAAAATTCACATTCCTTCATTGTTGCTAAAATGAACTTTTAGGCTTGGTGTACAAAGCCTTGGTGTCGCGGAAAAAACGCGCGTTTAGACAGCATCTGCGTACATAGCCTTATTTTCCATACAAATTGTTTTTTTATCGATGTTCTTCAAAATGGTAGTGATTAAATGGAATTGTTAAAATTGTGTGTTAGGCAGAGATTATATTTTTCGATTTATTATTGCTTATTTTTGTTCCCCATTGTTGTATTTCTGTGTAGTTCGTTTATAAGTACAGTATTGGTTAAGGGAGTGATTATTTTTTATATATTCATTGTATAGACAAAAACCTTGATAACCAGAATCAATTCAATTTATTTTTATTAATTTCTGCTTTCGATTTCATTAAATTACCAATTGCTTGAGGTTCTACTGAAACTATTTTTACTTACTGATGAAAGGTTTTTTGAGCAGATATAAAACAGAGACCTTAAACTTGGTATCTTTGCATCCTGAACTGGATTTTTGGTTCGTTTAGACATGACACTATCTCGTAATCTTGATTATAAGGTCGTACCATATCTAAACTTCTAAGTTCTCTAACACTTGCTGTCAATAACCCGTCTTTATTATACGGGCGTGCGCACACGCAGCTTATCGATGAATATTGCACGTACAACTGTTTTTAAACGTACAAGCCCGATGAGTAGCATTACGCATGGCTATATGACAAATTGTGCAATAAAGCTCAATATATACGCCGTCCCGCTTTCTCATTTTATTAGGCAGCAAGTGTTTGTGAATACTCCTAGTGTCCAGAGATACCTGTCAGTCTGGCTTTAGTAGAACAGCAAGCTGATCTAAACCCAAATTCTAGAAACACCTGCGTGAATGAATGATCAATACGTTAGATACATATCGTCGATGGAACCCTAGCTAAGCTGTATTATGTGAGACGATGATACGAAAGGGTGAGTGTAGGAATAAATTGGCCTTCGCTTCGAATCGAATAGATATAGGACTTTCAAAAGTCTGGCGAAGCGAAGTTATTTAAAAAGCAAGGTAGCGTTTGGTACTCAACTTTCGCTGCTAATGTCAGTGTCAATATTTTATAGATCTTATATAGAACTTAGTATTTGACTGTACAACAGTACAGTGGACGTCGCTGTCAAAATTCTGCAAAAATTGTGTTTTCAAATCCTAAATTCATTGGGATATCTCTGAGGCTATCTATGTATTGGCGATGGCAATAAATGTTGCCTGGAAGAGCGATATTTAGTGTTTTAAGTTCCATTTTGTACTGTAGAATTTTGACAGATGATCTACCGTAGTGCTGACTGCAAGTTTGGCTGAATGAATTGAAGTCTCTGTATTAACGCCGAAACACACAGAAAGCGAATGCGTGGCGAAGGCGTGCTTTTTTATTGTTCAATTTAGTACGAGATACTTCATACAGAGTACCGCCGCGGGAAGCGGGATTTTGTATGAAATGTACCTCTACCGCCACGCCTCCGTCACGCATTCGATTTATGTGTGTTTCGGGCATTATGCTTTCGTTTTGGTGACATCTGAAGATTATCATTGGAATGAAGAATGATAATGATGATTAGATGTCACCAAAAGGAATTTCCACAATTATTTTTTTAAATTATGGTAACTTACCCTACTTTTCTGGTAACTAAAAGTTTTAAATGAGATCTATCCTTTAGATAAATAAAGAAGAATCGGTACCAAACCAGTATGTTTCTATGGGTACTGTCAAATACCGCACAATTTAGCATTATCCGACCGATTCGCCTTGGACAGCGCTGGAACATTGTCTCGAAGAGTTCGCTGTCCTCCTCTAATCGGTCGCGTTATACACTTAGTATCACTTGGAGGCATTTTTTCGCTGAAAAAGTGATACCTAATGGATTTAGACTTTAATTGACATGTATTATAGACTTGACTTTTGTGAATAACTAATAGTTAAACAGTTTAAAGAACAAAATGTTTGATGTGATGAAATGTTTTTTTATAAGTAGTTTTATGGCTTTGGGAACGTGCCTTTCTAAGCCAAACTTTAACTAAAAATATCAGTTTGTTTTTATAATAATGAAATTACCTAAAATATTGATTTATAATAACAAGCTAAATAAAGAATAGGCGATTTGTAACCCATGTCAGCTGTACAGTCAATTGGGTAGTACTAACTTGTATTGCAGTTAGATTAATCTTTCGCTGTCTATTGATTATATGTTTACAAGGTGCAAATATAAGTTTGTTATCCTTTGATCAATTTGAGACAACCTGCGTTAATTATTGTCTAAATCCAATTCTACATACAATATTAAATGTTAAGATAAGATGGAATAGTACAGTTAAGGTTGCGTGTAAGGTATGTGCAATTGTTAATGCTTTATGCACTTGCGAGCAAAGAAATCGAGACAACTCTCATTATTTACTTACCAAATCTACAAGAAGGCCATTGAAAAGGAATGCGATCTTATAAATTATCTTTTCTTAAATAGCTAGCTCGTCAGCGACCACCTGATTTCTCCGTATTTCTCATCCAGTCGTGGCCGGCCACCTTTTTGTGAGGAAGACGCGGCTTATCATGTCGGGAGATCCGAGTCGAACCCCGGCCATTCTATGTATCAATGTGTTTATGAAATTAATCGCATTTCATTACTGTTCTGAAACGGTTAAGTAAAAAATCACGAGGAAACTCTCGTTGTCATATCTGAGCTAATCTCTGTGTCCGGGGCCGATGTGAGACCCCAAAGGGTCCAACTATAACTAGGAACAGTGGCCCCTATAATAAGTTAAGATCTGGCAAGAAGGCATCCTACGCTGCGCTTTTGAGACTGTAAAACTTGTCTACTCGAAGTGCCATCGGTTTTCGTAATGTTTTAAACGTCAGTTCAATTCAATTACTCTTTATTGCATAATAAAAAATACACATACAATAATAAAGAAGCTACGTTTGTACATTTCGGCAGTTTCGTAGCTAAAAGCGAGAGAGACAAAACTTTTGATAGAGGATAAGAATAGCAGAGAAAGTTTGAGGAGTATAGTTTATACCATTAAATGTATACCTATGTCTACCTTATATCGAAGTGAATATTGAGAGTTTTGCCAATTTCTTAATTCGCAAATGTATTTACCGCAAAATACTACTACTCTAGTAAGATGCCATAGTATTTTTTATCATTGGATAAGTTTGTTCAAAAATTGTTTTCAGAGGCACCGACAATTGCACAATTCGTAGCTGTAAGATTTTAATGTAACGGACATGGCTATCAAAATTACCAAATATAAACAATCTACTGTATGTGAAATTAATTTAGCCAACTGAAAGAAAAGCAATTTAAAAAAATCCTACATAAAATAGCGTTTAATTTATATTTATAAATAACGGTCCAAGAATGTTTGAATATAAAAGGGTGTAACAAAATTACCTTTGCTGCCGAAAATCATCATGCTATTCTCAACTTTAATTGGCTTATTATAAGGTACAAAGCTTTACCTTTCGTGCTTCTATAGTAGCGTTCAATATCTTACACTGGACCTTTTTCCACGAATTTTTAATATTCGAATAACATGTGGACTTCTCATTGAAATTTAAGTGCTCGATTAATATTTTTTTTTTTTTACAAATTTACTAAAGTCGTAAAAGTTTTTTTTGACGCGGAAATGCGGTGGTCTTCTTCGGCACAGATCAAGGGACTCCGGGACCACGAAATACATGCTCTCGGTGCCCCTCTCACTCGCCGCGCCGGTCGCGCTCGGCGGCCCATCTCGGGGGAGATCGAGTCCCCCTGACACCTCTCGGTGCATGCAGCAGCAACGAGGCCACCCCCTTGCTGCCGCCCTCCCCGGTGACGTTTTACGACAGGCAGGGGATACCGTGGCTGCATTCTTCGCCCCAGCACACAGGTGCTTGACCTAGACAGTTTATCTCGTTTATGACACGCAGAATGAAGTTTGTTGTTGGTAATTTTGATTGCAATGAACTGCATGTATTGTTCAGATGCAAATATTTAGAAGAATCAGCATGTAAATAATTGTAACTTAATGTTAAAAACTAAATACAATTAATTGTACGCGCCATTGTGATATGGTGTCGCATTTTTATATGTATTGTATAACTTTATAATAATTTTTATAAGGGGCTTCGCATTTTCTATATAATATGTATTAGTTAAAGTGGAACTATAATTGTGTAATCAAATTTATTATAAACTTGAGTTATTGGTTATGTATTTGGTAGGTGTGATTTATTTCTAAAATACTATATTTTTTTCTACATTGAATTCACTGACTATACCATTATTTATTGAAATAAATAGCTAAATATTTAAAAAAATCACAAATATGTCTAATACAAAATTTCAGCCACACTGTGTGCAGCTGAAATCGCAGGATTTTTCCGTAAAGCTCGCAGAAAATGGAAGCGTGGAAGTGGTTTTCATGGAGTTCGCTAGAGGGAGTATCATTTAGTTCCGTCCCGTCCGCTAGGGGTACCATAAGGGCGCTGTAGTATCGTAAACCTCAAAACTCGATTTGCATCAGCTTATATCATGATTTTAATATTGGTATTAGTATCATCCCAATGATATAATTTTAGTCTAAATTCTTCATTGTCTCCTAAAATTTAAGGATACATTTTATTGGTGTTAGTAGCCTTGTTAATTGTTACTAATAATTGTATATTCAATAGTCCACTGTATTTCTGTCGGCTTTTATTCAAATAACTGCTTGTATAATGTTATTTTTATACAAATTGTATAATGTTAGGGCCGCGCTGTGTGTTGTATAATTGGATTAATAGGCTATTATAAGCTGGGCAATTCTTCCAAATATTGTAAAGCCTCTGAATAATTCAAAATATATTTATATTAACTGTTCAAGTGTTTTGTTTTATTTTACCTACGTCTTGTAAACAGGTTGCCTCTTATATATTTATCATTTTCTACTTCACTAGCGAAACTTAGTATATTTTCCTGGAGAAAACTTGTGTACTTGGTAACTAGATGTGACACACCTCAGACTAAAACGATGTTCCGTTTTTGTAGCAATTTGTCTACAATTCCTTCAGTATCATATCTGCTTGATCTTCTGCCAACAATATGATTTTGGACAATTCTTTTGTATGTAGTGTATCTTCTTGTACGTTAGTACATTGTAGTTTTAAAAACTTGAGCCACTTTACATAAACTGGTTGAATTAAATAGCAAAATACCATTACAAAATCCGTTACAATCGCCTCGCATTTGCAGTTTGCAGCTAATGAAGTGAAAGGGAGTAGTTATACAGTCGGTCAACTACTAAACATTCCATTATTAATACCTACATGTGTAGTTCTAATCTACTGATGACATCACATTCACAACTATGTAGAAAGAACGCTAACAATTTACGTAATATGTTAGTTACTTCCCATTTTAAAAGGATCTTGTACAAAATTAAGATCTAGACCAATTGGCTGCAGCGATAGAGGTCGTCGTATATTGGACAGAATAGACTAAGATAATGATTTACAGCATTTTAGAATCAGTCGTCAGTGGCACTGCCAGTGCGTAGTCCACTGCGCACGCGACGTTTTTCTGACACGGATTCGTAAATAAATGTGCACAAATATTATCGATCAAAATTCGCCCTTTTGCATCGTGTAGTTAAAGTACAATTTGCAACATGTCGAAAGGGCTGTTGAGCAGGGAACTACCTGATATCGAGGTCAGTCTTATAATTAATGTAAATTTAGTTGAGTAATCAGGAATAAGCACTTATCATAGTAAATAGACAGATCTATCTGCATTACATAGTTTATAACAAAGTTGTCTAGACGTTTCTTTTTATATTCGGGTTTATTTAACTACTGAATGGATTTAGATCAGGTTTTCACCATTGGTTTCGCTGGTTTGGATATAGCCACTACATGTGAAGTTAGTAAAAGAGCGGACAGCAAATTTTAGTTGAGATAGAGTTATTTTTTTTTTTTGATGCAATGTGATATAAAAGAAGATAGAGTCGGCCCACAGTTGCGTATCTTCAAAGATAATATATTACTAGGCAATCTTACAGATTACAAGAATAGAAGAGCCTATTACTAAGTGCACTAATCTCAAAGTGCAATTCTCGTTTATCACGTGTGGCATATCGGGCACAACATTTTCGCCTCTGCGGGTATATGAGGACACTAGCTGTGCCCGCGGCTCCGCTCGCGTGGACTACAGAATCCGCTCGCGTTCCCACTTCCACTTTCTGAGTTCAGACTCTCAATCTCCCAATCGTAATCCCAATCCCAAAACAGATAAAATTTTCAACAAACAAAAATACAAAAATTTCCAAAATGACCGAAATGTGTTCTATTACTTATCCTTAGACCTTAAATTTTTTTTGCAAAAATATTCAATGTACAGACACGCAAAGTTTACGTCAGGTCCAGGTCCAGCCCCAGGGCCAGCGCCAGGTCCAGATCCAGCTCCAGATCACGCTCCAGGTCCCGCTCCCACTCCCGCACCTCTTAACTCTGCTCTCAACCCTCCCGTATTATTAAGTATTCTATGCCTCAACCATATCCTTAACCCTCCCCTTAACCCACCTCTTAACCCTCCCCTTAATTAAGCCTCCCATCAACCCTTAATGTATGTGTATGTGAGTGTTTGAAAACTATAATAATTAAATTCGTATAACTTTCGATTGAGTTAGCCAATTACGATGAATTACCCGCTCCCGCTACCGTTCACGAATTCAGTCGAATATTTACACCCTACACTTCTTTGTTGTATACGAACGAATGCAGTGTATGCGAGTTATCGAAAACTATAAATTCACATAACTTTTGATTGACTGCACCGATTGCAATGAAATAAAGCCTATATGTTATACCGAATTAAGCACTATGTTTCTGTGAAAAGTTCATCAACATCGGTACAGCAGTTTTTAAGTAATGCGTGCACAAACAAATAGATAAACAGACAAAAATGCAAAAATGATTGAAATGTGTTCTATTACTTATCCTTAGACCCCCCAATTTATTTTTTTGTAAATATCTTCAATGTAGACACGCGAAGTTTACGATTTTATTTATTAGATAGGAGTTACCTATCTACAGTGTGGAACCGGCTTCGGGAATGAGGTACATTGAGTGATGGAACGTCAAACCATAGAATAGGTACCTATTATCTTACATTCATCCGACGGTCCTTCAATCGATCCCCCCACTGTACATTGTGAGAAGAGTACCTACTCTTCTCACATTCAGATTAGTAGCAGTAGTGCTATTCTCTAAAAAACAAACTCACGTGCGAGTCTCACTCAGGTGACGTCACTCCCTTTGAAATCTAATGCATTGGTAATTCTGTAAACATTCCAGAGCACTATCGAAGTGAAGAGAACAAATAACTCACTTAACGTCGACAGTGCTCTAGAATGTTTACAGAATGCCAATGGATTAGTTTTCGAAGTGAGTAAAGTCACCTGAGTGAGACTCGCACGAGAGTTTGTATTTTAGAGAATAGCACAAACCTTACATACTCTTAACACTTAAACCACAAGTCTAATAAATAAAACTTCGCGTGTCTGTCAATTGAAAATGTTTCCAAAAATGTGTTTACTTATTTGGGTATGAAGCATAAGTAATAGAACTCAATATCATATTGAAATTTTTGACTGTTAGTCTGTTAGTTTGTGCACGCATTACGTAAAAACTACTGAACCGATTCTGATGGGGTTTTCACAGAAACAGGGCTTAATTTTTGGTTTTCAAACACATTAGAAGTTATGAAATATAACAATAAATATTATTATAAAAATATAATTATAATGTTTGGTGCAAAATACATTGTGGGAGTGCGATTGAAAGTAAGATTAAAAATAATCGTGTAGTCAACGCGGGTGGAGCCGCGGGCACAGCTAGTATATCAATATTTCTGTAACTTGAACTGTGCTAGTCGGAAAGCATGTCAACAAGTCAATGTTACCGATCAGATGTTATCGAGCGCGGTGATAGCGGTTTATCAACATTGGATTTATCTAAAGAAAAAAAAACATATTTCAAGGTCGTTCTTATTACGCAATTGAACACTTAATTATTGACTATTTTTTTTACTAAATAAGATGGTTTTAGTAGTAAAACAAACTTAACGCCTATCGGCTAGCATTTACAACATAGCTGCAATAATGCTTCAAAGAGAAAAAAATCATTTCATTGGGTCTCTTTTTGATTGTACACTAAAATATCTACTACCAATATATCCAATAGCCCATTTCGTCAGAAAATATTATGTAGTGGTTGTAGTTGAGGAGATAAGTTTGTAAATGTGTACCTACGTATTCATAGGTCATCATCGATATTGATATCAATGTCAACCACTAACTCCGAAAGGACCGGTTTAATTTGCGTCGAATTTTTTTCTTATCTTTTTCTTTTATTATGATCTTAATATTATACATTTTTAGGTCTCGGCACGGGATAATCATTTTTAAGTCATTATGAAGATTTATTTTGCATGAACGTTAAATTCTTCCCTACTAGTAGGGGTAGGGACAGACCAGTAGGGATATGTGAAATAGGTCAAAAAATCGTGCGTTAGTAAAAAATAACCTGCTACCTAGCTATATCAAGGCTCGCTACTACTAAATTAAGCTATCGAGGCTAAATAAAATACAATTTTCTACTATATATATTTCTATTACTTACCTCATCCAACTATTCTGTATACTGGCAAAGGTAAATACATTACTAGGTAATACTGGTAGTAAAATGAAGACAAAATATAAAATAGCATCGTCTTCGGGTGTTATAGCTTGCTATAATCAAAGACAAGATATTACTGCTATTATATACACACAGAGCCGGAATAACCATGTCGGGGCCCCTAGGCAATGCACGTGTCGGGGCTCTTTTACCGTGTTCTAACTTCCTGAAATATAGTTTTTCTACAACAATGTAATGCTCTGCACGCGTGCACTACTCACTTTCAATGCGACTACGACTCCGACCCCGAAAACCACGTCAACGCCCACGCCCAGGTCCACGCACGTTATAAGTATTAAATCTTGCCAGGGTCAGATTACTGAAACTCGACTTCGTCCGAGCTGGAGTGACGCACACCGACTACTCCTCTTTTCACTATAAAAACATTTTTAAAATAGACTCGGAGCACGGGGCCCCTAGGCAGTTGCCTACACTGCCTAATGGATAATCCGGCCCTGTATACACATCATATTAATGTATACTATAGCTACGTCTGTGGTGGCTTTATCCCAGATATGAAAACGATATGAATAGGTATATTATATGTATAGGTGTTACGTTAAATGTATTTGTCTTTCAGAATCTGCTGAGTTTGAACCCCACAGTGAAACGTTACACGAATCTGGTGCCATCAGCTCAAACAAAGAAGAATAAGCAACATTGGAAGAGGAATACTGACAGAAAATGCACTGTAAGATTTGTTTCATACATATTCGGTATAACTACTGTTAATCTCGCTGGCTTGGGTTGTACCTACAATCTATGTAGATGATAGACATTAGTAGACCGAGTAAGGCTTCAATAAAAACCATTTGAACTAGTATTGCAATTGTCAACACAACAGTATGCCCAGAGCATGGCGATTATGGATTTTCTTTCGTCAAACATGGACTTTAATTTAAGACACAATTTGTTATACAGAAATGTGAACCTCATTATTGACCCTGTCGAATGGTGTCATAGGTGATGTTTCTTGCATTATTGTCGATTAGATTCCAGACTGAAGCAAGCAACTTTTCAAAAATCTTTGAATGCAGTTTACTTATTTATAAAAAAAAATATTTTCGGTTCCTTGCCTCTGCCGACGCCTTGTAACTCTTAATTGTGCAAATAAAGAATTAATGATTATTTTCTTCCAGACCTGCCCAACCCTGACGAACAACTTCGACGACATCAAACACACTACCCTGTCGGAACGCGGCGCCCTCAGGGAAGCGGCGAGGTGTCTCAAATGCGCAGACGCACCTTGCCAGAAGTCTTGCCCGACACAGATCGATGTCAAGAGCTTCATTACCAGCATCGCTAACAAGGTACCATGAACGTACTAAGAAGCAACTAGCATAATTTTAGTGATGGGTTGTTGTAAACCAATTAACCGCGGCGCGCCTATTAACATAAATTTTGTCTTTGCTGTTCATTTTTCCATGGAATTATGTAAATTTTTGTATGTACCTACTTTACAGGCGTAATTGTGTTTATGTATAACTAGGATCATGATCCTAGATGTATAAAATATAAGTGACGCTGACAGTCAAATATCATTTAGTCTCTTTGGCTTCATGTGTCAGCTACAATTCCAAACTGTACAAGCCCCGACAGATATCAGTCAGGTCAGTCTGCCACCTGTGGCCTCCCTTACAAAAATCTAACTTACTTTACAGAACTACTATGGAGCAGCTAAAGCAATCCTATCAGACAACCCCCTTGGCCTTACATGCGGCATGGTGTGCCCCACTAGCGACCTGTGCGTCGGTGGCTGCAACCTACACGCCAGCGAAGAGGGCGCTATCAACATCGGAGGGTTACAGCACTTTGCTGTTGACGTAAGTGTATTTAGAATTGCACACACTTGCGGACAATCCCTTTGCCCTTGCATGCGTCATGGTGTGACAAACTAGCGACCAATGCGTTGCCGGCTGCAACTTGCACGCCAGCGAAGAGAGCGCTATGAAGATTGGCGAACAGCACTTTGCTATTAATGTATAAGTACAGGACTTTTCAACTTCTACTGTTGATCGCCTTGTTAGCCAAATGTTTATAACTTATTGCACTATCTCATTGGCTTGGTTCGAATGTTATCAAGTTGTCTTCCATTTAGCAAAACTCCTGCTTTGTAAATCTAAGGAGGATAGACTCGGTAGTATGACGTGTTACACCACTGTTGGGTGTGGGAAGCTTCTAAGTTAAACGACCTATTTATTTTTATATCAAAGTATGATTATTTTTAGATCTTTATGAAGATGGGCATCCCACAAACACTGGACCCGAATACGAAGCCTCTGTTAAAAGGAGGTGACCAGAAGATAGCGCTGATTGGCGGTGGTCCGGCTAGCATAAGTTGTGCCTGCTTCCTGGCCAGGCTTGGTTATAAGAATCTGACTGTTTATGAGAAGGAGAACTATCTTGGAGGATTGAGGTAGGTGTTCAAGTACATTGTGACTTTTATGGACGGGCGGCCAAGACGGGTTTTCTTACCTTATCATACTTTGGAACAGTCGGTACAAGATTTATATTAGACGAACTTTTCGATTTTAGAAGTTTTTAAATAATTAAAAGTTAATAGCACAAAAATAATAAACTCTACCATGAAATTGTCAATAATCGAACTAGTTTTCTATATTGAATTTTGTTCTACGACTTATGAAAATAAAATAAAAATCACTTCCGCCGTTCAATTTGCTTAGAAAAAATATTATTTGGAACTATTGACGTGCTAAGTAAGTAAAAATCGCCTGGTTTGGGATTCCGTCAAAATGGATACTATATGGATACTATACTTATAACGAAGCTTTTCTGTCTGTCTGTCTGTCCGCCGAATAACTCAAAAACTATTGTATCGATGTAAAATTGTCTGGTAAAGATGGGAAAATTATTTCCGAGATATTAAAGGAATACTAAAAATAAGGGGCTAAGTATTTTCACTCATAAAAACCTTTGCAACAAATAATAAACAGTTTTTCAATGCTATAGGCAAGTCCGACGAAGGCGTATGAGAAATATAAGTGGTTTACCATTCTGATTCAATGTATTTCTCCAATGCAGCTCTTCTGAAATCCCTCAATACCGACTGCCGTTTGACGTGGTGCAGTTCGAGGTGGACCTCGTAAAGAATCTCGGTGTCAAATTTGTCACCGGAAGGAAACTCTCTATCCAGGACATGACTGTTGATGTAAGTATTAGGTTTAGTTTCCGAAAGAGTTGCGATAGATAAGGAAATGATTTCAGTGTTTCGGAAACTTCACATCGGGTGATGCTTTATAAGAGGTCGTATTTCGTTGTAGTGGAATAAATTACGTAAATTCTTGCAACGTGTATTTAAAATTAAATGAAAGACTGCCGTAACTATAGGTATATGCCGAATAAACCGCATTAACTCAAACTCCAATGTCAATCAAATCAGTTTTGCGACAATTAATATGTTCCAACCATTGCCACTTCAGCTTAGCAAGCTGAAGTGGCAATGGTTGGAACCTACCGGCTATGTTGGTGACATTAATTCTTCGTCGAAGCTCCTTATTGCGGATCACTATCTTTCAGAGAAACCACGAGCATAGCTACTTTAATCTTGTTGGTCTTTTAAGTATTTACACGTACGATTTTCAGGGTCTTCTAAAAGACGGTCACGCGGCAGTGTTCCTCGGTATAGGTTTGCCGGAGCCCAACAGCGTCCCCGTATTCAAAGGCCTTACCCAAGAGATGGGCTTTTACACCAGCAAGGATTTCTTGCCTCAAGTATCTAGGGGAAGCAAAAAAGGTGAGTATTCTCTGAGCTACGGCATAAGTTACTATTGAATTCTTTATTATTATTTCAATGTTTATTTAATTAAATTCTTAGTTGCATTCCACTTTTTGTTACATTAAACTTAACCCTAAGATAGAAATTCACACGAGAAGTTCAGATTTCCGAGCAACGCTGTAGCTCAAATGCAATTTACCTTTTTATCCCAAATTAAACACTGCTTTCACTGCACGACTATACAAGAAACAAAATTCATTATATTTTAGTATTTTTTTAAACTAAATTTAAGAGAGCCATTTATTTCATAGTTATACTTTTATAGCTGGTTACTGAGTGTTCAGATCAGAAATGAGCAAGGCCTCTTAGCGTTTCCCTGGTTGCCGGTTCTTTCATTCTGAATATCAAGGTTCATCAACAAATGACATACGTACGATAAAGATTTCACGACCTATTTAATACCTACCTACTTTATGTATTCCAGGTATATGCGCGTGCAAGGCCCCACTGCCTTCTCTGCACGGCAACGTGATCGTGCTCGGCGCAGGCGACACCGCCTTCGACTGCGCGACGTCCGCCCTTCGGTGCGGCGCGCGGCGAGTCTACGTCGTGTTCAGGAAGGGATTCACTAACATTAGAGCTGTGCCTGAAGAGGTAAGTAACCATAATTCTGGAGACTGTAGGGGGATGCTTCTGAAATCACTGACCTGGCTATCCAATTGGTAGTCAAAATATACATTTTTGTATAGCCAGACATCGGCGAGATGGACGGATGGTTTAAGAATAGCGCAGCCTAGAACAGAATGTTGTTAGTCTCTACATCTTTTTTATAAATGAGATCCCTTTTCCTCCTTTGTTTTGTATGGTAGTCGGTAAAAGAAATGATATACCTAGCGAGATATTTGGTAGGTACCTATGTTTTAAATGTCAACTTTTTTTTCAAGGTGGATTTGGCAAAAGAAGAAAAGTGCGAATTTGTTCCGTTCATGTCCCCACAAGAGGTTATTGTCAAGAATGGTAAGGTAAGTACATTACTACACGGTATTCTTTGAACAGTAATGCAAATTACCCATCTGGTATCTATCAATAAAGTTTATGGGTCATTAAATCCATAAATTGTACTATGGTAATATTTACTTTGTAAAACGTTCCCAGATTGCTGCTCTCAAAATGTGCCGCACCGAGCAACTGGACGACGGAGAGTGGATCGAGGATCAAGACCAAGTTCTGCAGTTGAAAGCCAACTACATCATCTCGGCATTTGGCTCAGGACTATATGACAACGATGGTAACGTTTCTATCAGCATTAAGGCAAAACTGAGCTGAAAAGCCATTCTCATGCTTATAAAGAAAGCTATAAAGATCACACAATATAAATTAATGTATTAGAAAGCTAATTACATCGACATTGCTAGATACTGGGCAAGACCTCTCTTAAATATAAGAAGTTGTTTGTGCCTTAATTACCACTATAATCAGTAAGGTCAATCATACCTGTTTAGCAGAGTGCACTATACCTACCTACTTGAATTATTAGAAAGACTGGAATGTTGTTAAACCTTCCGAAATTGAACAAACGCATTAGTCCTTCGAGCCGAATACCCGGTTGGTCCTTCGAGCCGTACATACATTAACTTTCTACTTTCAGTCAAAGCTGCAATGGCGGGGGTGAAGCTCAACCGCTGGGGTCTGCCCGAAGTGGACAGTACTACGATGCAGAGTGTTAGTAGCCCCCATGTGTTCGTCGGAGGCGACTTGGCTGGAGTAGCTGAAACTACAGTGGAGTCCGTGAACGATGGAAAGACAGCGGCTTGGTACATGCATTGTTATCTGCAGGTTAGTTGGATGTGTGTTTATTAATAACTTAACCCCGTAATATTGTAAGTTTGTGTTTGTATTTTTTATTCTGTCCGAAGTTCCCTTGGGCCGATGGTCCGATGGGCCAGCGCGGGAAGTGTAGGCCAAATCCTCCGTCTGTCTCCGGCAGATGAGAGAGGGTTGTGCTCCTACAGTGGAGACAAAAATAACCTGATGATGATGATGTTCCTTTAATTATTTAGATAATAGGCATATGTTAAGTAAAATAACAACAACAACGACAACGATAAGTAAATAGTAACGGCGTTTTAGATTAGAGTGGGTAAGTTTTAAGTGGGCGCAGAATTAAATCGCCAAATCGTAAGAAAACACAACATTACATAAAACCATAAAAACTAGAAACAAATCTATATGATGATGATAACTTCTAGATTTCACCTTATTAGGGAATCTATACTAATATTATAAAGAGGTAAAGTTTGTGAGGTTGTAGGGGGTAATCTCTGGATCTACTGAACCGATTTTAAAAATTCTTTTACCAATAGAAAGCCACGTTATTTGTGAGTGTCATAGGCTATATAACTTATAAAGTTACGTGGTCCACGCGGACGAAGTCGCGGGCAAACAGCTAGTATATGATAATTATGTGCCGGGAGGAACGCCTCGCTCAAAAGTGCTGATGAGTATCTCTGTTTTCTTCAGTAACATTCAATCACTGTAAAACGCTTATAGGAAGCTAATAAAAAGTTTTTGAACTTTCCAATTTTTAACTCAAGGGCATAAGCTTTGACTCACCTATCGAGCTGCCGAAGTTCCACTGTCCAATAGACGACGTGGACCTGTCGACCGAAGTGTGCGGCATCAAGTTTGAGAACCCGTTCGGTCTGGCCAGCGCCCCTCCCACCACCAGCTCCGCGATGATCCGGAGAGCC
This sequence comes from Esperia sulphurella, assembly GCA_947086405.1. NCBI lineage: Eukaryota > Metazoa > Arthropoda > Insecta > Lepidoptera > Oecophoridae > Esperia > Esperia sulphurella. The sequence goes on from OX352267.1 coordinate 12,314,240, forward strand.
TTCCAGCAGGGCTGGGGCTTCGTGGTTACCAAGACTTTTGGACTTGATAAGGTAGTTTGTTTTATCATTGCACCCGACTTTTAAATTTAGTTTCTTGTGTTTCATCATCAGCCGAAATACGTCGAATGCTGAACACAAGCCTACCCAATAGAATGCCACTTTTGGTGAGCTGTGATGGATTTGTGACCGCAGTAATGATCTTAATGTACACAGGTGACTGCTGCTGCCCGTCCCTGGAGCAATCTCTTAGTCATCTTAACATGCGTCTTCGATTTGTATGTAGTTTACTTTTTACGCAATTTAAACGAAGTGAAATTAAAAAAATTCAAAATAACAATGTTCCGTAATTTGTTAGTAAGGCTAACTTAAAAAAAACAAAATAGGTAATCATCAAAATCAATGTCCTTATAAAATTATCATATTTGTAATATCGTGCTACCTAGTCTCAATAAAGACCGTCTAGATATTAAACCTGTCGTAAATATTGAGAGATAGCCCCGGCACGGGCTGTATGGCCTATTGGGGCTTCTCTGGACATACACTGCCTGTCGTTCCATAACGCATGCTCGGCCCATACACTCGTATGAGTTGTGTTAGAATTAAAAAAGTGTGTAAATTGTCGTAATAATATGTAAACAATATAAACAATAAACAATGTATTGACACGTTCGTGGACCGTACTAAAGACGTCATACCAGCGGCTCCTACCGCAACAGTACGTCTATGGACGACGTATTTCGTATTGATTCGTCGTCTAGTACAGCATCACGAACTACTCACGTCACGGTGTCCACGAATGTGTTTACATTCTAAAGCACACCCCTCGGCGACAAATAGGTTAAGAGCTGCCACTGCATCACTGCCTGCTCTCCTCTCAGACACACACTTTAAAATACCTTGAATTAGCTAGTATGTCGGTAGGTAATCGTTTTATTAGTCCTCTGCCATAGACAACCTTTGTAAGTATCGTGTGTCATCCCCAGGACCTGGTGACCAACGTTTCCCCTCGCATCGTGCGCGGCGTCACCTCCGGAGAGACCTACGGGCCGGGACAGGGCTCCTTCCTCAACATAGAGCTGATTTCGGAGAAGTGTGAGGCCTACTGGTGCCAGAGCATAACGGAGCTCAAGAAAGACTTCCCTACTAAAGTAAGTTTCATATATATATTGCAACTACTGCCATTCAAATATTTCTACACGCTACTTCTTTGGTAACTTTCTCGTTATTATTCTAAAAGGAGGATTCAAAATTTCGCTTTTCTAAACAACGTGTATGAGACAGGTTATTAATCTGAAATAGGAAATCTCTTCCAGTCAACCTTATAGTAACCGAAAGGACTATATATAATGCGTTTAGTACCAAATAAGGACAGGATCCGAAATGAGGTAATCCGCCCGAGAACTAAAGTCTTCGAAATAGCTCAAAATGTTAGTACCTTACACTTCAAGTGAGTTGTCACATCTGTCGAAGAACCGATTACCGCTGGGGTAAACGAGTTCTTGAGTGGAGACCGCGATTGGGCAAGCATAGAGTGGGACGCCCCCTGGCTAGATGGAGCGACGACCGCTGGTGGAGCAGCGGCGCGCGCGCATAATGTCTTTTTACTATACACGCTCGCTACACATTATTTATTTATTAACTATATTTTAATTATATATTAGTTTAACAGGTGCAGTTCTTAGCCCTCCACTGTACCGATGTGAAATAAAAGTCTAACCAGAAACGTGAATTTTAGCTATTGCTTTATTTTCGCGAAAAACGAAGACCTGCTTATTTGTTTCTTAAATTGTCGCTCTATAGAGCTTACACAGATATTGGACTTGGCCTCTAACGGGTAATTATATAGTGCCTTGCCTCGTTCCGATAACGAAAAGGCCAACACATTATTACACCCTCTAACATCCAATAACATAGCCTAATACATGTCTCCTATGGGACTCATTGCGGACTTTGTGTATTAAAATCCTCAGGTAGTCATAGCATCAATAATGTGCTCGTACAACAAAGACGACTGGACGGAACTGGCGCAGAAGGCGGAGGCGGCGGGGGCAGACGCCCTGGAGCTCAACCTGTCGTGTCCCCACGGCATGGGGGAGTCCGGGATGGGGCTGGCTTGTGGACAGGTAAAGATAAATATGTTTTACTACCTTAAGGGCTAGTCCTCAATTTTACCTTTAACGACATAACAGGTTACAAATGCCCTGGGCAGGACTCCGTTAGAAAGTCTCGTATCTTGTAATAACGTGACGGTAAGTGACGATGAGGGCGAAGATGTGACGCGCTTATCCTAAAGATAAATAGAACTCTCCCTTAAAAGGAATCCAATTGTCTATGTTATCCGGTAGAGTGCACCAAGCAAGACCAGTCAGTATGGGGAAGTCAGAAGTTATAAGAAATAGAGTAGTTGGTTCTACGGAACCATGACGTCGATTTTAGATATAAGAAAATCTGCATTCACAGATTTTCATAATAACTCAACGAGACTCTGGAATCAAACCCGGACATTTAAAAAAAATGCAAATTTTATTATGAACTGTGTAAGGAACTTTGTGTCTATGATTAAAATAAAATTCTTCCCTTTATCTTTTTTATGTACACCTTATAAAACAGCTTCAAAGCCTACCAACTTAGTAGACAATGCGCAGTCAAGAACAGATTTTTGGTTTCAGGATCCTGTTCTCGTGAAAGGCATATCGGAGTGGGTCCGCAAAGCGATCAAGATACCTTTCTTCGTGAAACTCACACCTAATATTACCGATATCGTCAGCCTCGCTGTAGCTGCTCACGAAGGTTGTTACTTTCAGTATCTAATTTATAGACTGAGTCCTAGTGTTATGAGAAGGCTCAGCCTTGAACTTTAAAAGTTGAAGGCTCGAGGTTGTCGAGCCTTGAAGGTTCAAGCTTTGAAATGAAAGCCCTGAGTTAAACGCTTACAAGTTTAATTATACGAGCTTTAAACGCTTCAAGGCTCGGTAGTCGCGGCTGGAGCCTGATTAAGCTACAAGGCTTAAAAAATACAACACTGCTTATCCACTGCTGGATATAGGCCTTCCGCCATGTATGTCACCACACCCAGGTCCTCCACCCACCCAGTTGTCGGTCTAGCTGGCGGCGGGGCGTCCCGCCCTGCATTTACTTTTCCGCGGTCTCCACTTCAGAAGTCGTACAACTTACGCTAGATACTTACGTGAATAATTCATCATAAGAAGTGTCTATATAGAATCGATCGTGTAAACAATTCTATTTTTAAGGCTTAAAATTGTGTTGTATTTTTATGTGCATATCTTAAATAGCTTAGTGCAACTCTAGAAATACGTCCGTTTTTAACAGGTGGAGCCAGCGGAGTGTCGGCCATCAACACTGTGTCAGGCCTGATGTCAGTTCGCGCTGACGCCACGCCCTGGCCGTCTGTCGGTAAGTCTTCCAATTGATATAACTCAAATTGCACTAAATCAAAATCAAAATATTTATTTTCAAAATTGGAATACATTATTCTCTTTTTGACGTCAAATTCTGCCTAAAACTACTCCACTTCCACCTGTATAACCGAGGGGAAGAAGTGGCAACAAACCCAACGGCATAGGGCCCTACCTTTGATTTATCTTATTCATTACAATCATTAAGTCTACCTCTGCTGAGCCATCATGCACTCCAAAATTTGTACTATACACATACAGGCTGAATAACTGAGCTTATATTTCTACAGACAAGTAGAAAGAATGGGATACGTCTATTTCATTTCGTGGCACAAAAGTTATTTAAATATAAAAAAAAAGATTTATGTATACCTACTACTTATAAGTTAATGTGTTGGTTCTATTCTATTTGTCAAGGCGATGTTAGTAAATTAACTGATGTGATGTGGTGAAAACTATACTTCGTCCGGGGGGCAATGTTACAGTTTTGGACAACTCTATTTTCGCTCAAAAAGTGGAAGACCAAGTTCCGCTTATCCTCAGAGGTGACCTCGTAACGATCGTGTGTTTTATTGTTCCTAAATATGAATCTTGAAGCTTTGTAATAAAAATAATAATAATACTAACTTATTACCTGAGCACTGTTGTTACTAACACACTAACAAATCTATGGACTAGGTCTGAAAATCACCTCTCTATTTGAGGGTGATAACTCTCTCTTAGTATCGTTTCCATATATGAATGATTATCTGTCTCACTCAGTGTAATATGGTATGTATCATATTATTTATTTTATGTATATGTAAAGTTTAGCTATTAGTAATTATGAAGTCTACCTCTATTAGGCACTTAATCCCCCCCTCGCTCTTACTGCCTCGTCTCACACCCTGTAAGACTGGAAGAGATCTGTTTTAGCGATAAGCTCGCCTTTGTACACATAATTTGTAACTGTATTTGGTTTCAACATGTGCAATAAAGAAACCATATCTATATATATATCATACCAAATATATCATTAACCATATGGAATCTTCGTAGTTTTCCTTTGCACCTGCAAGATCATTATGTTCACATTTGCTCATGTCATTAACAATTAAACACCTCGTTGACATGGTTTGGACATTAGACTCGAGGGCCAGAGGTCGTGAGTTCGATTCCCACTATTTATTTGTATAACACTAGAATTACAAAAACTCCGATGATATGCTCTATTTCCACCAGGTCGCGAGAAGCGCACGACGTACGGCGGTGTATCCGGCAACGCGACGCGGCCGATGGGTCTGCGCGCCGTCTCCGCGATCGGCAACAAGCTGCCCGGTTTCCCAATCCTCGGCATCGGCGGCATCGACTCGGCTGAGTCCGCGCTGCAGTTCATCATGTGCGGGGCGCCCGTGGTCCAGGTTAGCCCATGCCGCCATGCTGATAATATGTGGATAACGCTTCGGATAGCGTAATTATTAATAAACTAGCTGTGCCCGCGGTTCCGCTCGCGTGGACTACAGGATCCGCTCCCGCCCCTACTCCCACCCCAACTCCCACTCCTACGAAATAAAATTCATCGCAATTCATCTGAATAGTACCGAATATTAAAATTATACTTCTTTGTTATATTGCGTACTAATCTACTAATGTATTTGGATACTAAAAATGTCCATAACTTTTGATTGAGTTAACCGATTTTGATGAAATAAAGCCTATATGTAACTCTGAGTTAAGCCCTATGTTTCTGTGAAAACTCTGTCAAAATCGGTTTAGTAGTTTTTAAGTGATGCGTACACAAAAACAGATAAATAGACAAAAATTTGAAAAAAGATTGAAATTGTTCTATTACTTATACATAGACCACCTCAATTTTTTTTTTGGAAACCCGCCTTACATATCATCTCTTTATCATTCACTATGACTCCTTGTCACCCGATCCCTCATTAGAAATATATCTAACTCTACATTACTATGTGGACTTATAAACTTTTTCGCCTAATCAGATATGCAGTGCAGTCCAGAACCAGGACTTCACGTTGGTTGAGGATTACATCGCGGGCCTAAAGGCGCTTCTGTATTTACGCTCGCGCGGCCTGGATGGCTGGACCGGCCAGTCGCCGCCCACCCTAAAACATCAGAAGGGGAAACCTGTGCAGACCTTGTACGATGAGAATGGCAAGGTAAGGTTAGACTTAGAAATTTCAACATTTAGCCAGTTGTGGAAATTAAAGTCTTTGCTTAAGCAAACAGGGATCACAGATACGTAATCAGCGATCTCCTTGGACTAGGGGTTTGGGGCGGGAGGTGTGGTGGGGTCCGCCCCAAAGGGGGAGGGTTGACGTCCCTCTCCTTTACAGCAGTAAGTGAATAAAATAACTTATTTTGTAAAAAGTTTTTACATGAATCAATTCATGATTTATAGCTACCATCCAATTTGTCAAGAAATAAAATGGAGAAATACATTCCGCATGCAGAAATACATTTTGACATACATTTTTTTATTAAAACAATTTATAGAGTGGCCAGTCTTTGTAGCGGCCAGTTTCTTTTTTTTAATAAAAAGTTTGTATGTGTGAACTTACTTGTATGTTTGTATGAAATGTATGGAAAAAGATTTCTACGATATAGGTACCTATGATATTTCGAGTACTGAATTTCTTCCCATAATGTATTTTGATCCTTATAAGAACAAAATCGATTGACGTGATAAAAACGTGAGAATTGCAATTTTTCTTGCTGGCTGTACTATTTTTAAAAAATCGGTGAATGTCATAACTCTCTTACGTATTTTTACATGTTTAATTCCAAAATGTACTATAGGAATTAAACTAGTATAGGACAATTCATAAGTATAAATTCTATACCGGGACTAATCGAACCTACAGCCTCTGGTGCTCCAGTCCAATGACCAATCATTGTAGCCACTTCCTTGACAAGCACACAATAATTACCTTATCTTTTAATTCCAGGTGTTAGCTCACTTCGGTCCGTACATGAAAAGACGTGAAGAGCTTCTCCATGCTACCAGGCTAAAATCCGACTTACTGGACGACAATAAAGTTGAGACTTATTTGCAAACAAATGGCACTATGAACGGTCACGCCGAAGTCCCAAAAATCAAGGACGTTCTCGGAGAGGCGCTTCCAAGGATTGGGACATACAAGCATTTGGATAATTCGAAGCAAGTCGTGGCTCTGATAGATGATGTAAGTCAACCACTTTATGTCGTACAAATAAGTAAATGTTTGTCCTAAATTATAAAGAAAAAAACTAGAACACTATCATAAAAAACAAACAAAAAGATTAAAGGTAAAAAATGGCACCTACAGGCTCCCCACCGCTGGGAGCGTGCCCAAAATGCTGGCAGCATTACCTCGCTGTATTGTGAGGCTTATCCTCTATGCGAGGTAATGCTCAGCCCTTTAGTCATTGGACGCCTCGATCAGGCGCTTAGATATCTCCCGAAAGAGACGGAGAGCTCTAGGTCCCCATGGCCCCAGCATCTCAAAGATAAAAATATATATCAAAGGAAACAAATTGTTGTTCTATCCAAATAGGATGTTTAGATAAAAATCTGTAAAATCCTATTTTGGCGCCTCAGCATATTTACCTTACCAGCGACGATATATATTTCTTGATAATTGTTAGCTAGGTGTAAAAAGTTCTCGATAGGAGCAAAGGTATTGTAGGACGCCCTGATCCACGGGCTCGGGCAAAATGGAACAACGACGACCTGCCCAGTGCAGTCCGACAATCAGCGTACACTGATATGGACTGATGATGATAATAAATGAAAAATGTGTTAAATAATAATAATAAGTATCTTCTTACAGGATATGTGCATAAACTGCGGAAAGTGCTACATGGCCTGCGCAGACTCGGGATACCAAGCTATTCAGTAAGTACGACACATATAGCAATAAAGAGTCTCTAAATTAACATTTTGTATACCTAACGCAAATGCAACGTCTGCATGTCAATTAAATATCCATAATTCAATAAAAATCAGTAACGATTTTAGCCCGAGCATTGATTTTAAACAAATCGGTTTTGGGGCACCGTTGGTGTGTGGCACAAAAGATCCTGAAGGGTCGAAGTGTCGCCAGGTATTTAGGGCTAACACGCACTGCGATTTATTCGCCGCAATTTTTTCCGCGCGGATTTTTTTACGCATCCGCGGCGCGGCGCGGTCAAATCTGCAGCAAACAATGATCTCTATGTACTACTTCGAGGGTCTATTTCGATGGCAGCTAAACACAGATTTGGTTGCGGATTTTTTTCCGCAGTGTGTGCAGCTTTATACAACTTCCATAGGTCACAGAATTCTGCGGAAAAAATCTCGGCGAATAAATTCGCAGTGCGTGTTAGCCCTAAGAAGAAAAGAAAACTGACGTCTGTATTGGTTCCCTAAAAACGAGGGGGAAATACCTACATCCGGTCTAAAGAAAAAAAATCTTTTAACTGCTCTAAAGACAATTTGACTATTTAATTTTGGGATTTTCTTTACTGTTTCCTAATAATTAGGAATCCTACTATTTGTTCTATATAGTTAAAGCAGGGTAAAAATCTAGTTTACCTACCTATAATATTGGTTATGATTATCACTGAGACGACTTTCTCTTTGCTTACAAATACGTTATAAGAGTGTTCTATTCCGCCACAGATTCGACCCAGAGACTCACATCCCGCATGTGACAGACGACTGCACGGGTTGCACGCTCTGTCTGTCCGTGTGTCCCATCATAGACTGCATTTCGTAAGTACACTGAAGTGTTTACATAACTCCAACACCCTAAGGCTGTATCTAAAACTATAGCTTACAAATTATTGTTACTTGTCCACTGTTGGGCACTAGGCCTTGGGCAAAAGTACCAATAATACTCAAGGGACGCGTACGAACCCAGGGTAGCTTCGGAAACATGACATACGCCTTAGTTCATATTTAGTACTAGCTGTTCCCGCGGCTCCGCTCGCGTGGACTACTCACCCTCAATCCGACTACGACTCTGTCCCCGACCCCGACACCTGCTCCCACTCCCACGCCCAGTACAGCATTAAATGTAGTCCTATCTCATCGCAAGCTGAATTGCAGCACACATTATAATTATACAGTAATATTTATCTTTAATTATAACTTCTTTGTTATAATTGCATAAGTTTGCGAATGGGGCGTTTCGTGAATATGACTTTTAGGCCAATGTCAAGAACATTTGAATTACAATCACAGATTCACTGTACTTATTCTTATTGCGACATTAGAATACGTATTTCTTTTTGGTAACCTTTTGCTTCGGTTTGTATAATCTTAGTTTTGTTTAATTTCCAGAATGGTCCCGAAGCAGATTCCGCACGTGATCAAAAGAGGCTTGCGCTACGAAGTGCACCCGGTGTCGCCTCTGGATGCAGTCTGTCAATAAATCTAGTAGCTAATGTTAAATATATACGGTGAACATTTATAAAGTCTATTCATTTCTACAGTTCTTGTTCTACAGAAACAACTTCTTACCGACGTTAAAAGTGTAAATTTCAGTTATCAAAATGTCGTGGGCTACAACATTTTTTACAATCTTTGTTTTGAAGTAAGTCGTAAGCTACCAATATACTTTTAACGTAGACGGGTAAAAAATTAACTCCCGCGCCCGCGCCCGCTACCGCCCCCGCCCACTCCCACTACTCCAAATGTAGTCCAAACTCATCGCAATCTGTATAGTATGGAACATTAAAATTATACTTCTTTGTTATATTGCATACTAACCTTACCTACTAATGTATTTCAAAACTAAAAATATCCATAACTTTTGACTGAGTAAACCAATTGCGACGAAATAAAACCTATATGTTACTCCCTATGTTAAGCCCTATGTTTTTGTGTAAAGTTCATCAAAATCGGTTCAGTAGTTATTAAATGATGCGTGCACAAACTAACAGACAAACAGGCAAACATTTCAAAAATGATTAAAATGTTTATTATTTATCCTAAGACCCCCAATTTTTTTTGTAAATATCTTCAATGTACAGACACGCGACGTTTAAGATTTTATATCTAAGTAATAAAGATTACTTCCGTCCGCAGCTTCTGGCGTGCGTTTACGTACATGTTAACCAGAATACTGAGATCTTTTTTAACATTCTGTTCTTTCGTTCTTATCGAGAATATTTATTTTTTACGATACTTTTTAACGTAGGCTGAGACGTGTGAATAAAAGAAACAAAAAAATTATTAATACAAAAATATTTATGTACTGGACTTTGTTGCATTCATAATTTTTCTATATAAATCATCTACATGGTTTTTTGAACTTTCCCACACCTGTACCCAAATACTCATTGGCATTACATCATTAGTTAACGCCGATATTGGCTTTGGACAATTATAGTGACTTTTCTTCACTATATTTATTTCCGTTTTCTCCTTCGTTTCATGCACTTTTCTACAAATAAAGCACTCAAACTCGTTTACAATTGCTGTGTCATCGATTTGATAAGGTCTCTCTGTTAGCTCATTCCTTATCTTTTCATTCGTAATTAATCCTTTAGTTTTATGTTCTAAGTATTCTTCATAAAGATTATCGTCGTGCATTAATTTATTTATATGTTCACTCAAGATTTTAGGCGAAGGAAAGTCATTTATCAATATGGCGGACTTGTTGTTCGGTAACCAATCTCTTATTAAACGAGATCCAAAATAAATGGGAACAGTGCCCACTTTAATCGCCCGCCAGAGTTTCTCCGTAACGTAATCATCACAAACTCCATTTTCAATTGTTATAATAAACTTGTACCTTGCGATGAATCTCAGATTTTCATCATTAAGTAAATTGTTTAAGTAGTCCCCCTTTAAACTCTCGGGCAAGTCTCTGTTCTTGAGGCAATGTCCGTAAGAGTCGACTTCAATAAACTCCATTAATTTTTCCACATACTCGTCCCTCTCAGTAGAAGTCTCACAATCTGATTGCATGTATAATATTGGCGAAATTTCATTCAAAAATGAGTTCTTTACAGATGTTTCTACGAAATATTTTTTCTCTGTTATACTCTCCCAAGAGGGTAGGGCGAATAACGGAAAGGGAACATCGCTGTGTCTGCTGAAAGTAGCTGAGAAATTGAAGAGACTCAATGCTTTCTCATGCAGTAGTTCGTCTACATTTCTGGGCGATTCTTCATGAAAGAGGCCCCAAATAATTTTCTCGGGCTGCCTTGGTAGGGGCAATTGGGAAAAATTGGTAGATGACGCGTAAAATAAGTAGGCACTGACATTGGCTGGTTTATATCTGTCGTCATACGTGAACATATCACAAGTTATGTCTTTAGGGCATGAAAGACTCTCAGTGTTGATCCGGACATTAGGTGTCCACCATACTATAACAGGATTTAGAGTTTGTACTTTTGTTACGATTTTATGATCAACTTCATAGGAATATGAAGAAACTTCTTGAACAGGATTCTGAGGAACGTATCTTGGTAATTTAGTACCATCAGACACTTTAGTGAAGTCATCGGAAGCTTTATCAATGAGCACAACGTAGAAAAATATAACGGTTAGTATCCACAATAACTTATACACAGTCAGACTGCACACGATTTTCATCAAACCTTTACATAATTTGGTTATGTAAAAGGTAGCAATATTTAGGTATAGCATTTTTTGTTCTAGTTCTTTGGCACAAGTTACTTCACTAACAATCACAGCTGCAAATTCTACAATTAAGGCTCTGCCTACACTCGACACCATTAGCATCGGCAGTTTCGACTGTATGTATCGATCTTGCGACTCTCGACGTTCGATCGCGGCATCACGATCGAGCGTTTTCACGTCGCTTCGCGACAGAATAAATGTGAGTTTTGGTAATAAATTATAATCTAATCTCCAAACTATTTAACATTGAAAGCAAAAAAGAAAGTTGTGAAAAACTTCGAGAATGATTTAAAATACTTTTATTCCGGTCCCAAAAATAGAAACTTAGAAATAAGCATGTCAATATAATAAAACAGCAGAAGCCGCGGGCAAAGCTAGCATTTGAGTGCCTTGCTCTATTTAAAGGTTTCAGAAGTTACTTATGAAACTTGATGTTTGAGTTCCTTTGTCAGACTAATTGTTCAGACTCGTAACCTACGAAAGTATAATTTACATGCAATGCGTCATACGCTTGACCTGTATTATCATCTGGCTGATCATAAGTGACGATGAGGCTGAAGACTAAACGTAGTAACCTAGAAGCTGCTTTTTCACTCTTATTTTAAAAAGTCGTTTTCGTACATTGTAACTGATATTTCATAATCATATCAGCTCTTAGACGTCCACTGATGGACATGGGCCTTTTTGATGTGACTAAATTAGTTAAAATCTACGACAATATTTAAGTACCGGCTGTATTTAAAATTCCCGGAATTACAAGCTCTCAAATAGCCCTTTGAATCGACCATAATCTCGATTTCACATCTATATATGCTTCTCAAATCCTTAATTGATGAATTGAGTAGCATCATGTCAATAAGTTACAATTTATTAACTTTAACTTGAGTAACGAAGTATGCAACAAATAAATCATTAATAATTCCTAACATTATCGAAACTTCCACTGTTACTGGTTTATTATTAATAATTATCGGGTTTTTTCTAGTGCTCATTATTACAAATAGAAAAACTGTGTACTGTATAAATTTAATAGGTTATTCAAAAATGTAAGCCTCTTTCTTTCTTAATATAGTAGAGATCCAGGGCAAATGCAATAATTAGATCAATATAGAAAAGTCCATATATGGCGCCTGTTGTTTTGCCAGCAAGACATACTAAAATTAAAGCCAGAATTGTAACTGTAAGCTCTATAACTATATAGAACAGCTCAGCCTCATTTTGTACCTGGTCCACGACATATAGCAGCATGATATAAAGGGACAGCATAAGGGTGGGCGCCGCTACCAGGCAGTGTGTGTAATCCACAGGCTCCACCACATGAGGTATAATACAGAGAAGGAGTGCCAATACCTAAAAGTAAATACTGACTTGTACTAATGTGCTGTAACATATTATTACCTATGCTGCGAGTAAGTCCAGTTTTTCTGGTCCGTAAAAGTTAGAATGAGGCTGACAGTCACAGGGATTCGTTTTTCAGTTAAAGAAGTAAGTATCTAAGTTAGTTTTTCAGTTTTAAACAAATACCAAAAAACTAACATAAATTAATTAATTAAATTCAGTTAAAAAAATATAACAAATCTATTAGTTTCTCTATTTAGGCCGAATCAGTAATCAAATTACATAATTCTTAATGTTTTATGTATTTACACTAAATAAGACTTGCACAAAGAAAATGCTCTAAATATCAAACTCTAGATAGTTTTGGGAGAAAAATTAAAGGAACTCAAACACAAGAAAACTGTATATCAGAATAAAAATTTCATGAAATAAATTATGGCAATTTACCAAGGACTGTCCATACAACTTTTACAGTCCTACCTATCTGAAGGATATGACAGTTACTGGCGTTTCCAGTCCCCAACTTCAAGATTAATGAGCTAAAGCGAAAGTTATGCCTGGTTGCTGGTCTAAACTAAACAGACAGGCTACACCATTTTTTATCGACTATGGACACCTAGGCAACATCCTGGCTTGCAACGAACATGATTTACTGCAGTAAATTACCTCTTTGACTTTAATTCCAATTCATGTATATTGCTTGATACACTGCAAATAAATCAACCTAAATGTGTATCAATAATGATTTTTGATAGATCAGACACATTTAATTACATAAAACATTATATTCTAGCTTAACAATGCATAGCCTCGCTCATTTATAACATAGAACAGGTCAACAGATAATGCTATAATTAGATGGCAATAGAAGAGTCCGTAAAGTGCTCCAGCTGGAGTGTGCGTTAAGAATGCAGCTATAAATGCTATGGAAGATAACAGAAGTTGCAACGTAAGGTAGAGTTGTTCAGCTAGATCATGCACTTGGTCCACTAGATAGAGTACGACGAACATGACTGACATCACGAGCGTAGGAGCAACGGCCAAGCAATGCATGATTGTGACCCCTTTGACAAGGAATGGCGATATCATGAGAAGCAGTGATATAACCTAAAAGTAATAACATGTGATAGTATTTGTTTACTGATTCTGCTGAGATTATATGTTCAGGCCGGGCCAGGCAGGCGGATCGGTTTGCATGGGGTAGAATGAAAGGAAAATACCCTCTTTCTCTATCTTACACATGCAAACCATACCGAACCTGATAAGCCCAGCCTAAGGGAATCTCTATTCTATACCTAATGCTACTAAATATTAGTCAATAACGTAAAGTTATTGCACTTAATTTTATAAATCCCACCGATACTAGTGTCCTGTCAATATTCCCCTATCTGTAAGTAACGTATAGGAACTCTTGACTGGATATTTGCCTATATTAATTTGTAATATATTATGAAACGAAACATAATTCGGTTAGAGTGTACAAAAGGGGGCGCTGAAGAATTTTTTTTCCCATCAATCAGTTATTTTTTCTATAGCGCCCCCTTTTGTACACTCTGGCCCATAATTCATATATTAAAATTTAATATCCGCTGATCATAAGGTATTATATTACAATTAGAATAATAGGTAGATTGAATCACACAGCACGGCACAATAACAAAACAATAACAACTAATCTAGCATCTATCATCAATCAAGTGTCACTGTCAACCCAACCAGTTTATTCTCGAGGCAAAGATTTGCCCCACCTAGGCAGCTCTCCAATCTGCAAGAGCGACCGGAAATCGAAACTTTTTCAGTAAGTACTAATTTGACAGTTCCAGCAGAAGTCTTCTCAAGCATCATGTGCATTCTCAATAAAGCGAGCGAGGGCGTAATCTTTGCGTTGTCCCCAAAATACATAAAAAGAAAAAGATATCCTAGACCATACAGCATTAATATTGCTGTAACAAAACAAAGCCGGCGCGGCGGGACCCGTTTTACTCAAATTTTAAATCAAACGACTTTTTAATTTAAAAATATAATAAAATGGTTAAATCTTGATATACATTAAAGTTCATAAATCTGAAAATCAAAATTCGTTGGGCATGAAACATCAATCACAAGTTATAAGCTAGTAAATTACCTCTTTGGCCTTTAAATTAGTAAAAGGTTATTGTACCAGTTACACATATAAGGCCCAACATAAATAAACAGGTACTTTTGTTGTATAGGTTTATTATTTAATACGTGCTCTACGAATTCCAATGAGCTTAATAACGATTGTGCCATAGAAAGCATATAACAACACTAATTGAAATTGACTACGCACAACTAAACGTACAACCTCTTTCATTGGCTATCAAAAATAAATCGAGAGAAAGAGCTGTTAACAAAGCAAAATAAAAAACACCGTAGATTAACCAAAGCCAAACTCGGACAAGATTTAATAAAAAACACTGGACGAAAGCGCCAAAAGTAAATAAAATTTGAAAAAACAAGTACATTTTTTCCATGAACAAGGGCACTCTTCTTCGTATGTACAATATGATGAATAAAAATGATATTATGAGAGTTGGGCCAGTAGATATGCAGTACATGTGTCCTTGCGGTTTTGCAATTATCAATGGTAATATAACTATTATTAGTGAAATACCCTAAAAATTAGGAATTGATCTATTTTAATATTGTTTAATAAAAATACAAATTTACTGCATCGTAATTATACTGTGCTCCATCAAAGAAGGCCGGTGGAGCATTCGGGACGAATTTAAAAAGTCTCAAATGCCCCACCTTTGGGGCTACTCGGTAGGGTAACTAAAATAACATCATTTTGATTTTAACAGAATAATTTTATTGATTAGTATGCCATCTAGTGAACCGTAAAACCCTTTTTTGTTTTGGTTTGGGCAATCGTTGTATTAGAATATAGGCTATATCAGGCTTTAAAATATACGTAGGTATTTGAAAATTTAAATCATGACCCCTTAAAATAACTTTACAGGTAGGAATGGTTCAATTTAATATGCTTGATTGATTACCTATATAAAGTCACAGTCAGTATAATAACGATGCAGTATATACATAAAAGAAATACTTACAAATTCTATCAGTTTCATTATAAAAATATTGTATTTTATTAATTCACTCCATTTTTTATCCACTGGCACAGAATCTGGAACAATATGATTATATAATTAGAATTACTTACTCGACAATTTTTGACTTTACTTGCATACCTACTTACTATAATTTGGACCGCTAGCAAGACAAATATTTTAAAATAGCGACGCAAAGATTACGCGCGGAGTGTAGAGATGATGCTTCTTGAGAATTTACAAGTGTGACGTTCTTGTACTAACTTCACTTTTATATTTCTCAGCAACGTGCTGTCAAATCAGTACTGAAAATGTTTCGATTTTCGGTCGCTTGGAGCGCTGCTTCGATGAATCTTTGCGTTGCTAATAAAGAATTTCTGAGTTCAAAGTTTTTGGAAATCCTTAGAATATTAGTTTATTTTCATATTTCATACTGAAACTGAATTTCTCTGCAACTGGTTTTCCGTTACGTACTTTGTGTAATTTCAAAATGTTACAATGTTATCATCATCGTCGTCAGTTTGTTGAAGCTCAGTGTCGGTGATTTAATATTTATCTACCTCAGTGTTCCACTGTTACTATTAGACTACCTAAATCCAAGCCTTCGTTCCTCTAAGTACCACAATATAGTACCAGAGTAATCGATACTAGTGTTGGTGGAAAGACTGTACCTTCATTGTCTTACGCTAGTAAACCTTTTTTTACTCTTTATTACTAGGTTTAGGATGAATGCAAAATATTATTTACCATTTATTATCATATCAGACATGTTGCGAAAAGTTATTTATTTGTTCCACCTTGAATTAAATATAATATACCATTTTCACCAATAGAGTCGTACTATATATTTATTGTACATAAATAGAATTAGAACGCTAGAAGGTATACGAATATAAAATTAGACAAGTCTCGAAAACTTTACTGTAGAAGACCGTTTGTCAATCTTGAGAAGACATTTAGAGCTGTTTTCTTCTATTTTGCAGTAGGTCATGTCAATTTAAGACTTGCCAGGATTGTTTGCTACATACATTTAGTTACGTTTTAGGTTTTAATTTGAGTATTCTAATAGTTTCGGTCAGCATACCGTTTGCAATATTGAGGTGAGAAGGATTATACCAAATACTTGGCTGTACATATTCACAGAAATCCTATCAAGATAAAACGGTTATAGCCATTTGTTTACTTCAGTTCCGCGCGTTACGATTTTCGAACACAGCGCGCCCCTCCCGCGCACCTATTATTCCTAGCGGTCACGTTTCTAGTGAGAAGTTGGTGAGAAGATACAGTTATGCAGTTAGAAACCGCGCAATATAGCAAATTGATGACACGCGTGTCGCGACTTCAACATTCTATCTTAATAGGATTTCTGTGGCTGTATTTATTATACTATCTTTGCTTTATTGCGCTTGCGTCATTTTGGCAGAGCCACCAATATACCCCTATAACTTTTAAACGGCTGAAGTACAAATTCCGTCACGTGACGTCACTACAGCAGGCCACGCTATATCTTGGAAACTACAAAAGATATCAAAATCCTGTACTAGTACAACATTTGTACTCGAATTTGTGATCCACATATCCAAAATTCAGAACTCTAACCCTTACCGTTTCCCAAATATTCGGGTTTGTTTGTGGCTCTGCCAAAATGACGTCATTACAGCAGAGCCACGGCTATATCTCGATAAATACAAAAGATATCAGAATTCTGTAAGGCCAGCGTGGGGAGTGTAGGCCAAATCCTCCGTCTGTCTCCGTCAGATGAGAAGACGGTTGTGCTCCTGCAGTGGAGACAAAAATAGTCTGATGATGATGACTGACAGTTTGTTACTTTGAGTTGAGGTTAAAGCAGTGTCGCAGAACGACAGCCGTTGGGGCAGACAAGTTCTTGAGTGGAGACCGCGGATCGTCACGCGCAGGTTGGAATGGGACGCTCCGCCGCCAGATGGACCGACCGACGACCTGAAGATGACCGGAATTGGCTGGTTGCGGAGGGCGGAGGACCAGCTATGGTAGCGTTTATTGGAGACGTTTTATGTCCAGCAGTGGACGTCTAAGGGCTGATATGATGTGATGATGATGATTGGCCTCATCTATCTATCCAGTAGCATATTATGTCTAACATGGGTGTGATACACCAAATTAGTTGCACATACCCACCCTTATCTTGAATCTCTAAGTCTAAAGTGTATACAGACTCGACCAAAAAGATGTGCCACTCCTAACTCCAGCGCCGCGAGGCGATTTTAGCGCACCCGCATTTAGTTACCGATGGGCGCACGCACCGCTAGTGTTCATCGATGCGCACCGATGTACAGACACTTCCTTCGTTTCGTCTATCTAACACATTCATTCAAGTCATTCACTCCAAGGAATTGTCGGCTCCGTATTGTGTTTTGTGCTGTAATTGTCAGCTTGGACATACTCTATCTAATTTGTGATTGTCAGTCGTCATTCGGTCAGTGTCGGTGTGTGTCACTTTTGGTTTGGTTTTGATATTTTTCATAGATTTTTGCGCATTTTAGTCATGTATTAGGTAGTGTATAAAAATAAAGTATTACAAAAATGGAAGACGATGACGACCCGATCGTGCAGGAGGTAAGCATTTTCATCAAAACGACCTGACAACGTGGTATTTCAAGGTTATGTTGTTGTGCTAAAAAATGCTTTTTGCTGTGGTTTAGAGCTTTCCTTCCATTGCAGATACCTGTATTCTTATCTCAGGCGTTATCAAAGAACCTCTACATTTACCAGTACCCCGTAAGAACTGCCGAGAAGGACTGGAAGGATGCTACAGTTAGGAATGCATCGATTAAGCCTAAAAACCAGATGGTTAGGCTGGAAGTCGGATTGGACCCTGATAGCGATACGTATTGCCCATCTAAAGGAGAACAAATTGTTTTGAATACTGATGGGAATCAGGTGGGTTGCATTACTTATATTTGCGCGTAAGCATGGGCTCAGCTGTACATGGCTCGACGCGACGTTATGTTAATAATATTAAAAATAGCTAGCAGCATGTTAGGTTTTGTTAGAGCACAGCGCAAGCTGAGGGTCGTACCGCGTCAGTAACGGGGAAGCACCAGAGACGGACTACGCTCGCTAAAATGTCATGAAAAATACCAATATTTCAATGAAATACTTTTGAGTTAAATTTGACGTCAGTTTTTGTACGGCCCTACTCAACCCAGTTCAGTTTCTAGTTTAAAGGTATACCAGTGTACTAGGGTTTATGTCCCAGGATTCTGTCGGGAAATCCCAGAAAAAACTAACATACAAGAAGGTAAATAAATACAATAAGGTTTGTTTAATACAAACACTTGATAGTGGTGGCACCCACACACACACATAGACACTAATTGTGTGTCTAGAGAGGAGAGCAATTGAGACTTTGTAACATGTTGAGAGTGCTTGATGATGTAATGAAAATTTTATGGTTAATGTGTGTTTTTAGGGAACTCAAAACACCTTTCATGCCAGTTATTAATAATTCATAATGAAGAAGAGACTAGACACTTTCTTTAAAGAATATGAACCAGTCGACTACTGAAATGGAAGCAAAAGCTATAAGTTGCCTTTCCATTTAAAAATAAATACTTTATCGTCATATCTAGATTAGTCATCAGACTTTCAAATACTGGTATCTCCAAATTATGTTTGGTGCAGATAATCAGTTTTAACAATAAGGGTATTAATAATACTAGTAATATTTTGTTGGTGATTTATTTTCTTTAATTTTCTTGTTTTCAATTATTGCCATTTTTCAGCAGTGCCATCAGCTATACAGTAACCAAAAGAACATTTAATAATTTGATTTAATGTGATGCTGATGATACAGGAGACTAATAATCATCCTTATCCATCAATATCCAGGATATCAAAATATTAGTTTAGAATATCACTGTAACTATTTTAAGTATTATTTCACAATGACTCTAAACTATATTATTTATATTTTAATCGCCTTTCTTTATTATCAGGTTATTATTAATTAAAACTTAATTATAATAATACTTATTAAAAGGTTTATGGGCACTATCGAAATGTAGGATGATTCCTTGGTACGCCCTCACCAGAGGCTCATTTACAATACTTATGTCTCCTATTTCTCACTAGCCACCACACCTAGGCTCTTCCAAAGTGTTCTGAAGCTAGAAGCTAGACTTGCAGTACCCAGTACCCAGTAGTAGTGCCCATAGTGATGATGACTCAATGACCATCCCAACAAATTTTGTATTATGTAAGATGATTTTTGTACTGTTATGGATTGTAACTGTTAAGGTGCAAACTGTATTGACCAATAAATACATAAGTTTCACTTGGTTGACTCATCAATAACATATTTTACTTATGTTTTTTTAAGTAATGCTACAGGGTTATATCCTGATTGAGTAATATGCCAGAATCTGTTGTATTAACAGTTTTTTAAAGGAAAAATATCTAATTTACTACTGATATGGAAGCACCAGGTATTACTGTCATTCCATGTAAAATAAAATAAATAAATAATATAGTTTTTACCTGGTACTTGACCTAATTTCCTCAACAATTTAATAAATCCATAATGCATAGTTTTTTTTACTTTTTTCCTAGGAAGCATCAAGACATGTCAAAGATAAAGAAAAGGAAAAAGGCCCATACTTCAGACATGGTGTTATGGATAAAATAGTGTATGAGAGCACTGCACCATGCATGGAGACGGAACACTATGCTGTTGGTATACTTCAGGATAAGGAGCTACATTGCACACCAATTCAAGGTATTTCCATAAGAATGAGTAAAATTACATATTAGAAACATTTTTATTATTAATAGAATAGGGTTAAAGAAAAATAAGGAACGAATTTCTTTTCTAAATTTCCCCTGTTATGCAGTACAATAATACTTAATATATAAATATGTCGTAATTTTAAGAAGCTAAAGTATAATTGGCAGTATTCACGCTTTAAGCAATTTCTTCCAGAAAACCTTTGTATTTGTGCCTACTAAGTATTTTACTAGCAAATATTTACAGATAATCTTATTGACAACACAACTAATTTCAATCAAGTTTATGAGAGGGCACTCTCATAAGGCGTAATTAATAAATCCCAATTAGAGAAACCCTTTATTATTTATTACATTATTTATTTTGTTGATCATTGCCAATCACTGTCTTGTGGTTTTTTCAATGTGAAAATATACAATAATGAAGTACAACTAATTTAATTTACTTTTTTCTCTAACCTAACAATATTGTTTTACAGGTATAGTTCAATTAAGGCCTACCTGCTCATACTATGACAAACAAGACAAGCGTAAACAGGACAAGACCAAACCGGACACTTCGGATGATGAAGAGAAGGAACCTGAGGCTCAACAGGTCACTGTGAAGTTTGCCCGCCAAGAAACTGAGGTAGCTAAGAAGGCGCGAGAGAAGTCGTATGAGACCATATCTCAGCGTGTCAGTGAGGAGCCCTGGTATGATGCCATGTGGCATAACTATGACACGGATCAGTCAGACGTAAGTTTAAACATTAAAATGTAGCTCGACTGTAATGAGACAGACTCACTGTCGGTCTAGTCTCATTGAAGTGTTGCTCTGTGCTAATAAGAAAGTAATCAGAAGTAAAGTTTCTATGTATCGTTGAAATAATATCTGTAACTACTCAACGGAATGCAAATATTCTTACCGGCTAACGCAGTACATTCGTAACAGCTGAACTAAAATCTGTAATAAATATCTCGTGTGTGAAACATAATCGTAATCTGTATCACAAAAATACTTTAGCACAACTGAAGTAAATATACCTGACCTATATGTTGGATTAGTGGCTTGGTCATTGG
The DNA here is from genome assembly GCA_947086405.1 of Esperia sulphurella. NCBI lineage: Eukaryota > Metazoa > Arthropoda > Insecta > Lepidoptera > Oecophoridae > Esperia > Esperia sulphurella. The sequence continues at coordinate 12,335,512 of OX352267.1, forward strand.
ACTCTGTACAAGTTAACTTTGTACAAATTTTTATTTTTATTTTATTGTTCTATCCTTGTTTAAAATACATTCAAAATAGAACTCTAGTTAGATGGTGGGATTCGTCAATGGATGTATGCCGAGCAAGACTCATATTCAATATCAAACATTTTAATAAATGTCCTTAACAGATTGTAATAAAAACCAAGGCAAAAAATTATTAAAAAACTCTGGAGAAAATCCTGGTTTAGACAAGTGTATGTATATATGCAATATTATTTATATTATATTTATAATATAAGGAAGGTCATTGATATAAACATTCAAATCATTATTATGCAGCGGACTGTTGGGAATGGAAGCAACATTTAAACACAAACTGACTCAAAACATCCCATAGAATCTGGGTGTCTGGTCCCCCTATAATAAGATCATAATGAACAACAGAAGGTTCTCACTTCTTATCTTAGTGATTGAAATGTTTCGAAGGGAGTGACAATTCCACTCTTCTCCAACTCTTGGCGGAGCAGTAATTGTTGGACCTTGACTTTTTTTCATGTATTGGTGGTTTCCAGCTGGAGCGTCTGAAGTTGTTCAGCGCCACGTCGGCCGACGGCTCGGCGCTGACGCTGCCGGCGCGCGATTATGTGCGCCTTCTGGTGCCGCCGCCGCCCGCTGACGAGGCCGACGTCGCTCCCGCCAAGCAGCCCTCCCCTGCCGACCAGCTACGGGATATACTTGTTAACGGTACCTATTATGTTTTTTCCATTACTTTATTGGCCATTGGTATCACAAGATGAGATGGTGAGCGCTGAAAGGCTTCTTTTTATCGATCATTGCTCTCACTATTTCAAATCTTTTGTCATAATTTGTTTTTTCTAGGATGGTTTCACGTTATGTATAATTTCTGGAGTTGTCTGTGAATTTAATTCAATAATTAGAAAGAGAACAAAACAAATTAGTTTTTGAGAATTATTTACAAATAAAAAAAAAACGTAAAGTATCTTAGTACACAATGAGCTAGTTCACTCATAAAACGGGTTATCCTCATTTTTCCATCACCGCCAAGTATTTTTTTTATGGTTTTTGTGATTTTTAGCTCATTTGGTCCAGTAATTTTTGACAGAATAGCGACAGACAGGCGGAAAATATAGCTAAGGGTGACCGTTTTGATTTGATTATGTTACGTAAGTCATAATATAATATTTAATAATAGATAATTTTATTTTTCTTTCTTTCAGCTAAGGTAGTGACGTTCAACGACCTGCGCACATTAGTTCGGACTGAAGATGGACCTATAACTGAGACCGCTCTGCTGTCTATCCTGAGTTCAGTCGCATGCTGCGTGCGTGGTCTGTGGACTGCGCGGTCCAGTGATCTTTATACGCATGCGTCGCCTGTGCCTCCGCGGCTGATGTGCGCCGCTAGGGATCACGTGGTACGTATCACTTTGGTCTGGATAAAAGATAGACCTATTAACGAGGCCGCTCTGCTGGCCACCTTGGGCTCGGTCACATGATGCGTGCGAGATCTTTTGACCTTGGTTTCGGCCACATTCGACGGATGCTTAATTTTGTACTATTTTTCTGACAAGCGTGGACGATTCCATCATTCCAAATTGGGCAGATGGTCCATTCCACGTTTGACAAAAGAAGACGACTTTATTTATTTATTTACATGTGGATCTTCGTTAAAGTCCACTTTCGCCGTATTCATGGAAGTTTAGGAAAGCCATAAGATATACTCTTTAGATTTTGTTTTTGTTTCTGTCGAATGTGGAGTAATTTGGTAAGTCCACTTTCGACAGATTTCTGTAAGGCCACATTCAACAGACAGTAACGAATAATTAGTTTATCTGTAAAAAGTGGACTGATATCGAACTCCTCTTTCGACTCTTTCTTTCTTTTTATGTTACTCAATATGCGAATGTGGCCAAAATCGTGATCTTTATACGCATGCGTCCCACACTACGCTTGTCCAGTCGCGGTCTCCACGCGAGAACCCGTTTACCCCAGGTTCTCCAACAGATGTGACCAGCCCCCCTATCCAGATGTAGCGACGATCTGGTAAGGCGGCTGGTAGTGACTGGATGAGAAAAACCGAGGATCTTGTTCAGTGGTGCACCTAGGGAGAGGCCTATGTCCAGCTATGGACTCTTTCAGGCTGATGATGATACGCATGCGTCGCCTGTGTTAAATTTTACTTTGGAGAACTACACGTCACTAATCTGACAATAATATTCATAATCATAACAAATGTTAACATTGTTACAGCTCTATCTTTTCACACAACACCCGTACGTGGACAGGCGGAAGGTCGCCGCTGCGGTCCGCCTACCGCCATTAGAAGTTCTCGAAATAATCCGCTCCGTTGCCAAATTCAACTCCCGAACCGGGTGGGAACTACTCATCCCCCCTGACACCGCCTTCGAAAACAAATACCCCGACGTTATACAACGGCAAAACATGTACTGGGAGGCAAGACAACGGTTATTCAACGACATGTTGATAGGAGAAAGTGTGCCAAAAAGACAACGGAAGAAATCTCAACGGGACTCTGTTAGCTCGGACACTATGTTGAGTCCAAAACCTAGGTGCAACAGTGTTAGTGAAGAAGACAGTGATAGGAAACGAATAAAAAATAAGTCTGGTGGTTTGGGAGGCAAAAGGACTAGGAATGTTAGTTCGAGCAGTGCTCAAGATGGTACGTGATCAGTGAATGACAGATAGGTTATCAAATTGTTGGCTGTGTTGCCATGATGTGAAAAATATAGTCTCATGTACAGTCCCTAGTAATGATTGTTGAGCCACTAGCTACTATTCGTAATTCGGCCGTTTTTGCAATTGATTGTCGGTTCCACATACGAAATTATACAGCTTTAACCGATTTTGCCTGATTGATATAACACAACTAAATTACGATAAGTGGCTCAAAAATCATTACTTGCGTCAATACATAAAAGTAAGTTCTCGCCGATTTTTTTAAAAATTAAAAATTACGTTATTATACTGTATGAACGGGAATATATATTTTTTTAAAGAGTCCCTAATTAATATTTTTTATTTACCTTTTATTAGTCAGCTCGTGATCACGGCAAGAGGTCGGGCAAAGGTAAATAAAAATGTGTACAAAGTCTAAAATGAATTAAGGATCTATAAATGTTAAAGACATCTTTAATAATGGAATGCCATGACATACCCGCTTAGCTCAGACGGTATAATGATTCTCTGCTGTGCAAGATGCATCTAGGTTCCCGTTCCGGCTGGGTATTACACAAAATGGTTTGAAATACATGTACAATAAGCTATTTTAATTTCTGATCCTTAATAATTTGGAAAAATTATCTAATTAATTATCGTTCACAATCTGTTAACTGTCAATTTTCAGAAACAATTACAGACAAAATACGACGCAATAAAAATGTATAATGCAACGCATACATTAATCGTGCGAAAATGTGGCATGACATTTGGATGGGTCAGGAAGTAATTTTGTCAGCTGTACCTATTTAACTTTACATATTCACTGTATGTTACCAGATTTGCAATAGCAAGTGATTCAATTGAATTTGATTCATTTTTCCTATACAGAGAGATTAGTATGTTAATTTGTATTGGAATTGCCTGTAGTTCCACAATTATAACATCCAGACCGGGTCCAACTTGTACAAATTGTACAAAGTTGTTTGTCCCCAGTTGGAATCGAACCCGCCACCTCTGGTGCTGGAAAATGACCAATCCACTAGGCCAACGAGGCGGTAAAATTGAAGAGTATAAATTTCTTTTACTGTTATGGTAATGAAACTCTGACATCTTTATCCAAAGTAAATGACAGTTTATAATTTTTGAAAGTTTTCTAAAACTATAAATTGCTTTGGGACTGTTGATGTTTGAAACTTTGTTAAAAGAGATTTAACATATCGATTCGATCGAAGTTAGTGATCATTAATTAGATCTTGTACTAGACCCCAAATGAGCCTTAAACTGTCAACACAAAAGCAAAAGGAATCGCAACTGCGCTTATTATTTTTAATTTAAACAATATTATAGTTTTTTTAATTTCCATTCGAATTAAGCTAAAATAACACCTGAAACGAAAAAAAAAATGGAATTTGACACATAGGAATTGACTAATAAAACTGGCAGGTATAATGGGTTAAGATGTAGTCTGCTGGCAGCCTATGCATGGAAAAAAAGCTTTTGGAAACTATGAGAAGGGATTTTCAGAATTCACAAACCCTATTGTAACAAAGTATTTCATGAGCTTTTGCAATTAAAGGCTCTCTAAAATCTACCAACACTACAGTTGATCAGTAGTTCCTTTCAGTTTAATAAGTGTTTTTCTATTATTTAATTTTATATTATACTTTCATTTTGTTAATAATGATGTTATGTTGGCGTGAGCGAGATAAAAGTTGAATAATAATACCAAATTATATTTTTTTTTTTACAAATATGATTTGAAGCTGTTTACCGGCCGTTCCAGGGCCCGCTTACTAACAGCTAAAACTATGCAATAGATTTATTTCAATTGTATACCATTTAGGGAATTCATAGTAAATAAGTAGGTAATCTTAGTATGATGTGATTTAAATTATATCTTTAATGGCTGTTATTTTTCTAAATGAAATAAAACCTTTAAGCTATGTATAATTGTGAGTCTTTTTTAGCTTCTAATAGGTTAAGCCATCCTCACACTGGAGCTGTGACGGCCTGCGGGCAAGGCACGGCCTAGGTACCATACAATATTGTACCACATACCTAGGTACCTTTACCACATAAACATATTTATTTCATCTATTTATAAGTGTACCTTTACCACATAAACATATTTATTTCATCTATTTATAAGTGTACCTTTACCACATAAACATATTTATTTCATCTATTTATAAGTGTACCTTTACCACATAAACATATTTATTTCATCTATTTATAAGTATGCATACTAAACACAAACAATATTGATCGTGTGATAGTTCCTGGCACGTCACAGGCGATTTTTTATTTCTTTTTATTTTTTTCACGGTACTAATTCTTCCTTTTAAATGTACTTACTGAATTGTATTGTGACTAGAAAATATATTCCGAGCTATAGCATATTCAATGTGGCATGCCAGAGTAGATGTTTTCTGGCACGACCAAAACCACATTAACTATTCTTACTAAATCCATACCTCTGGACTATAATCTTTGGAATTAATACGGGAACTTTGGTAGGTTAGGTAATGAAAAACTTTCTCGCTTATTAAAACAATTTAATCATCTACTTCATAGGTACTTCTATTTGGTGCGAGAGACAACAATTATAGAATATCGAAAACATTAACATTGCAGTTTAGTATCGTGTTTTTAGGAAGTTTAAACTACCGTTTCTGGTCTAACCATATAGTTAACATTTCTAATAAAATGATGTGGTAAAAATTGTGCTTAAAACCTATGTATTTATTGTAAAAAATAAAACAGGAACAAAAAAGATTGAATAAAAATTATCTAAATCCATTTTATTAGTAGGATAAAAGTATTTTTTATTATTACAGAATACAATACTTAACATTTTATATGTGCATATTCCAATTTTATATTATCTATTTTAAATGCATCACTTAATTTTGCTCCTTTAAAACTTTCATAAATACGTTTAAATACATTAATAACAGATCTATAACAGAGATACAAAGAGATATTTTTTTTTGTAAGTATAATATTTTCCACTGACCAAGCCATTATACCCAAATCTGATTGATCTTTTGAAGCAGTGTCTCTTATTTGATCATGGCTTCCTTTTAATTAATAATTAATATTACTTAATTGATTATATACTTCTATTAAACTTTATATTTGCGAATAAACAGGAATGAATGAGTCTGAATAAATTTTGTATTTGATTCGGCTAAAGAGATTATTAGATCTTATTTTTATCAACGCATTTGATATAAAGAAATATATTGATCTTATACCTCATATCATGAAGCAAAATAGTTTTCCGCAACTCTTAGGTCAACTCAAAGTTTTTACCTTCATGATTGACACTAATTGGTTATTAAATTAGATAACAGATGACTTTAAAATGTGCATCTGTTAACTAATTTAATAACCAAATAGTGTCAATCGTGAAGGTAAAAACTTTGAGGTGACTTATGAGGTGCGAAAAATTATTTTGTTTCGTGGTATGAGGTGTAGATATGTATAATGTTAAGCAGATCTAATCTTTTTGGTTCACTTCACATAATCATCATTATAAATAGTTGTGATTATTACTAAAGTAACTACGAGGGTTTATCAGAACATAATAAGTACCTACCAAAGGCCGCTATGTGTTTTGACAACCTTTTGGAAGATGACAAAAAAGGAGTCAAACTGGTTTTCTAGAAATGTATGAAAATTACTAGTAAAATTTGCCAACTGAAGAAATAGAATTCATCTATCATAGAATTCTAGAAAACAAGTATGACTCCTTTTATAACAATTTCTAAAAGATTACCAAAACACTTAGCGGCTTAGAATAACCGAATTCGGTATTGAACATGTTCGACTGTTTTTTGTTTGACATGCGTGTTTTTATTTGGCAACTAACTAAAGTAGGTATATCTCACGCTATATCCCTTACAGAATAAACATAAACTTTAAATATTACGCAACAGTAATAACGGAAGGAACGCTCAGAATCATGTCTCGGTAAATACTGACTTGCTACCCTTAGTATTGTTCATTACAGAGTTACAGTTGACTTGTTCAAATCACGATAATCCTACGATACTACTAACCTTGTAAAGAAAGCTACAAGAGCAAGACTTAGACCTACAAATCCGTTAAAGGCTGTTGCCCCGTTGCAGAATTTCAAGTCACAGTTGTTGACCTCAGCGAATTTGGTCTTCACAAGGGACCAGTCGCAAAGGCCCACTCGGCAGCCGTCCAAGCTCATCGCCTTCTCGTTCTCCAAGAATAGCACTTGGTATTGGTCGTTGACTTGGAAGTTGCCGTTTGGATTGCATCTGAAAAATAATGATCGGTAAGAATATTTGCACATATTTTTCAGGTCATCGGTCCATCTGGCAGGGGGGCGTAATAATGCCTATATATGTACGCGGTCTATCATCAGGTGTTGACGTGCGTAGGACATAATCCTTTTCGAAGGGCCCCTTCAGGGCAAAGAGGTTTATCACAATGCATATACGGGTGCGTGATCTCCACTCCAGTATTCTTCTGCCCCAACAGCTTTCGGATCTGTGACAGATGTGGCTTGCACATTGCGTGAATATACTAATTGCTATTTTTATCTACATTGCTATGACATATCGATCTGTCGGTTTCCACTGCTTCCTCAATGAACGCCACCACATCCGGTCTTCCGCATTAGCCGCTTTGACAACCTTTTTAAGTCGCCATCTATATAATTAAAAATTGACCACCTCACTGGCGTAATGGACTCAAGGGCCGGAGTTCGTGGATCGATTCTTATCTTAGTGGGCCAGGAAGACTTGGCGACACTTCGACCCTTCAGGATCTTTTGTGAAAAAAAAACTGTCCAACGGTGCCCCAAGCTAATTTGGTGGACTTCACACACGCCTTAGAATTTCTTTGTCGCATACCAGTTTCCTCGCGATGTCTTCTTTCACCGAAAAGCCTGTGTTATTAAAAATAAACCATAGGTACTTAAGTTTCGGTAAACTCATTGGTACGAGCGGGGTTTGAACCCTCACGTCCTCATGAACGTAAGGTGAGTGCACAACCAATAACGCTACCACGCCTTTGTGGATCGATTCTTACTGAAGGACTTACTGCAGGACTCTAATTGTACAAATTCTTAATCATAATCAACGTACTTATATAATGCAGCAGCCAAGTTGGCGTTGAAAGGTGCCATGCTGGAGGTCCTCCACTGCCGTCTCTGGACCTGGTTGGTGTGGTAGTTGTCGCCGGTGAGTGGGACTGAGTCGTGGTGCGACAGCATGGCGGCGAGCGTCATCAGAATCATGGGCGCTTCGGTGAAGTGGATCATCGCGCGCGGTTGTTGTGGTTCGTCTGTAAATAAATATTTTTATTAATTTTATTTTTCTTTAATGTACAAACTTGTGTTTTACTCAATTGTCAAATCATCATCAGGTTATATTTTTTTGTCTCTACTGCAGGAGCACAACCCTCTCTCATCTGCCGGAGACAGACGGAGGATTTGGCCTACACTCCCCGCGCTGGCCAGACGGGTTGGGGAGGCCTGATTGATGTTTTATAATGTATTCCCTTAGTCGCCTTGTACGACATCCACGGGAAGAGTTGGAGTGGTCCTATTCAACTCTACCGGAAACCACACGGCAATGTCATAATTGTCAAATAAACAGCCTATATCGAAGCAAAAAAGCGATAGCTAAACTGTAAGATCGCAAAAATACAAACTGTCCAGCTTTTTACTGAAATTAAATAGACATGCTCTTTCGCGATCATTTTAGGAAGATATTTTTCCTTACCACGTTCCACATGGTTAGAGAAGAAGTTCATCATATCCTTGACGAGAGTGCACCCGATTTTCTGGTTCATTGGTGACCCATAGCCATATTTGTAGTAGGTGTCCAGATCTTCTGCGTATTCTAGACGTTTTAAGTCTTCTTTCGTAAAAACCTGTATTAGAATGACCGAAAGTTGTAGTTTTTACGTGTGTTACGAAATACCTTTGTTTCTATATAAGACGATCGATAAAGCGAGTCAAACAGTCAAGACAATTGGGCTGTCGACCTTTGAAGAGAAATTAATTATTAACAAGTTTTCGTATTCAATATAAGAGTCTTATTTACATTGAAGTTCAATGCCAACTGTAAGTACATGTGTACTTGGACGCAAAAAAGCGGAAACGCAGTAACCCACGCCGATTTCAACCCTCTTTTGTAGCAAATTCGGAATCAGGGCAGGAATCTACGTCGAATGATCTGGGTCCCGTGGCTTTAATATTAGCTGTATAGACGTGGGATATGGACTATTCGACGTAGATTTTGTTTCTGATACCGAATTTCCAACAAAAGGGGATGGATATCGGTGAGGGCTACAGCGTTTTCGCTTTTCTCATCGTTCATGGCTTTTATGCATTGATATTTAAACCTGTAGTTTTTGTAGGCATAGATCGCTCGCTAGATATGCCTACATATAAGCGAGATATAGTGATTTAATTTCCAGTTTAGCTTGCTGAGCTTTTCCGAACTATTACATTATACTACTTTGGTATATTTGGGAGTAAACAGGGGAAAATTCAGAGGTACACTTACAGCGCACCAAGGAGAGATGTGTGAAACGTCCCACGCCTTGTTGTAGCGACATATTTGGTACATTTGGAGGACTATCTCCTTCTGCATATCCCAGCTGAAGCCCAGACGGCGGGAGATGTTGGAGATCATCTGTTAATAAATAATTAAGAAACTTTAGTTCATGAGCTAATATTGTTAAAAGGAATCCGACTGACATGCAGTAGTTTCGTAGTAAAAGGTTAGCAGTTAAATGTTGTCTGGAAGAAATCGTTTAAAGCGACAAGACCGCCTAAATCGTACCTACTATTGTTAACTTTTAAAACTTGTAATTATAAAGTGTATTTATTGTATTTCCGCCAGTATTACAGTCATACATATAGAAATATGGTTGAGCTTTTCTGTACGGAAAACTCAACTTTAGATTGATGTCGTATGTACAAAAATGTTTACGAGTATCTATCAATATTTTTGTCCGTGAGTATATTTTTAAGACATATGGTTCCAGTCTTACCTCTTTATATTCCCTTTTTGACTCGAAGATGTGCAGTTGGGATAGTGTGTCATTGTTTTCTTCAACGTCTTTCGTCCACGCTGGGCAGAATTTGTACGGCTGGAATAAGCAGAAATTTTAGCAATACTAAGATACCGATGGGACCGGGTGTGGTGGCGTTGATTGGGTACTGGTCATATCCAGCATTGCAAGTCTATAAGGCCCATAAGGCGCAGAGTGGGACGCCCCGCCGCCAGATGGACCGACGACCTGAAGAAGGTGGCTGGAGGCGGCTGGATGCGGATGGCGTGGTGGCGTTCATTGGGGGCCTATGTCCAGCAGTGGACCTAGGGCTGATGTGATAAAGACACTGACTCCTGATATTAGCTTTCAAATGGTGTTCACCACGTTATGATAGGTATAAACCTAAACTTATTTGCTCGTTAAGCCAGCTTGGCGATTGTACAGTGCGTCTTTTCTTCAAGCCAAAGGAAATTAGACTTTATCCTGCTTTTCTAAGATTGCTTCATTTGGGTCATAGTTCTATTAATCCACAACTAGGTAAATAATATCAAACAAGATGAGCACTTACCCTGAGCAGTTTCTCGTCATTCTCCTTCGGAATGTCTAAGCCTTCAGCTTGGGCTCTGAACAAGCCTTCAGTGAAAGCTCTATAAGTGGTACTCGATCGCTGGTCGTTTACGAACTTGAACTGAAATCGCATAAAGAATTATTGAACTGGGAAGATATTGTCGATCAATTATAATTTTTTAAAAGAGTTTGTCCTATAATTTGCAGATAGAATAGCATAGGTAACTTCCTTTCGATACATGGTTGTTGACTTGATGTTTTATACATACATAATGCTCACGCCCTGATCCCAGAGGGGCAGGCAGAGTCGATTTATCGCCATTTTGCGCGATCCAACGTCGCAAAGAGACTTCTTCGGCCGCTTTTCTCCGTGATACCACTTGTCGTGGTGTGTGGCGAACAACATCGCCTCCGAACCTCCGGGTTGAGACACACTGTGGTACCACGATTAGATAGGGAAATACTTGTCTACCTCATCAGCCCCGTATGATTCGGTAAGGCTAATATACGTAGTGTTCGGAGTTCACCCAGCTCCGGGATGTCGGCACGCTTACTTGATGTTTTGTGTAAAGAAAAGCAACAGATACAGGAAGGAAAGTATGTATGTATGTATGTAAACGCTTTATTGTGCCAAAAATAACAACAACAACAATAATAAAATAGGATTAAACTGTGTACAAAGGCGGACTTATCCCATTTAGGGATCTCTTCCAGTCAACCTTAGAGTAACTTAGTAATCTGTATCAATTCTAAACACGCATATTTTTTACTTCTGTTTGGCTTAGCTAGAAGCATTTAAGACCTCTTTTGACGAGCCAAGTTCATTATACCAAAGGGTAGAGTCTCACCAGGTAGTCATGCCGGTTCTCCGTGAGGAGTCCAGGGAACTTCTGCCTCCAGGCCTGCGCGAGCTGCTGGGTGGTGATGTAGCCGTCGCTGGTCAAATCCCCCGCAAAGGTCAGGTTGTGGCGCGAGCTCCATTCCCATCGGCCCAGTAGGTCGACGTCCGATGTGCACATTTTTTCCTGAAATACGTACAAGGCTGTTATAACTAAAGCTGGAAGTTAGTTTTTCCAAGTTCAGCTCGATCGATTTCTATTTTATTAGCCGTGTCGTTCCCGGGCTAAAATAGGGCCACCTCTAAACTTCCCGTGGGTGTCTTCAAGGCGACTAAGGGATTACATCAGGGACGGGCGATCGGTAATCCATCAAACGTTGGTATATGGCCAATACCCAAATAGCCCACCAAAAGAGGCAAATTAGGGAGGCTTATATGTTCATCAGTGGACGCATTTCGGCTGATGATGATGATTTCTGTTTAGCCTCATCATTTCTACACATATGTCATTGATATAGAGTCATTTATCAAAGAAACATCATAAAATATCTTGTATTGTTAATTCCGTATCAGTTCATATCACACTACTGAGATTATATCGCATGCAAGCCATGGCTACTTTATATCGTTTTAAATAGTTAGATGCCAAACGCTTATCAGAATGTGGCACGTAACTCGTGGAAAGAACGAGTTATAAATATCCTCGCATATAAATTCGCATAACTTTTGATTGAGTAAGCCGATTGCAATGAAATAAAGACTAAATGCTGTGAAAACTCCATCAAAATCGGTTCAGTTGTTTTAACGTGGTGCGTGCACAAACTAACAGACAAACATACAAAAGTTTCAATAATTATCTTAATGTGTTCTGTTACTTATACTTAAACATATATTTTTTGCAAATATTTCACGGGAATTAACGTTATTACGCCGTGTGGTTTCCGGTAGAGTAGAATAGGACCACTCCAACTCTTCCCGTGGATGTCGTACAAGGCGACTAAGGGAATACATTATAAAACATCAATCAGCCCTCCTCAACCCGTCTGGCCAGCGCGGGGAGTGTAGGCCAAATCCTCCGTCTGTCTCCGGCAGATGAGAGAGGGTTGTGCTCCTGCAGTGGAGACAAAAAATAACCTGATGATGAACGTTATTCTGCTTGTGACGTGAGCAAACGCAAGTCAGAAGTGATTTAGCTATATCTACTTACGTTGAAGTTCCTGAAGTTGCCTTGTCTATAGTTGTTTATGATGTTGCTTTTAAGATCGCTCAGCTTCTGCAGGCTGATGATCTCATTGGCTTCGGGGTTGTGGGAGCCGTGGCGGTTCAGAAGCCAGAGTGCGATGGGCTGGCAACCTGGAAGGATCCAAGAGTATTTTTTTAAAGCTGATAATGGAAAGAGGGTATTTAAATATACATGTGTACTTGTACATAAATTACTGTAGAGAACTTTAAAACTGTGTCAAAATACAATAGAGTCATCAGCGCAGGAATTGGAATTAGTAGTGTCATTTATGTCATTATCATCATCATCCTGTCGGCCCCTAGACGTCCACTGTTGAACATAGGCCTTCCCCAATGAACGCCACCACACCCGGTCCCCCGCCCTCCGCATCCAGCCGCTGCCGCCCACCTTATTCAGGTCGTCGGTGGCGTCGGAGCGGCGGGGCGTCCCACCAAAGAACTCGTTTGCCGCAACGGCCTTCATTTCTGCAATAGATGGGGCCCGCCCACTGCTACTTCAGCTTTGTAATCCTTTCGGCTATGTCGGTGACTTTCGTTCTTCGTCGGATCTCCTCATTACGAACATCGATATGGAAAATTACGAATCATATCCTTTAAAGACACCCCGAGCATAGCCCTCTCCATAGCTCGCTGAGCGACTTGAAACTTGTGGATCAGGCCCACTGTCAGTGTCCAGGTTTCTGCACCGTACTTGCGACGAAATGTTTATGTTAGTATCGATATTCCAGGATTTTTCCGAGATATAGGTGAGGTTGGGTTTGGGTGTTCAAAGGGGCACTGAGGATTTTATGAAATATCCTAGAAATGGTTTTTACTCTTAACGTTGGTTGAGGTGGGGAAAAAATAATTTTTTGGACTTTGAACTTTTTCCGTTTAAAATGCTTAAGACATAATAATTAAGTATTACCAAAGATAATATAAACTAGAGTGTATTACCAAAGATAATATAGGTATTACTTCTGATTAAAGGGTCCCGGAATTTTCGTTAAGAAAATTAAAAATTATTATTAACATCAAGTAAACAGGTAATTTGCGATAGTATATAGGTAGATTAGGTAGTACATAAATTATACTACCTAATTCCGATTCCTGGTCATCAGTCTGTACGGTCATCATCAGCCGAAATACGTCCACTGCTGAAACCTCCCCAATAGAAATGCCACTTTGATGAGCTGTCCATTGGAGGATTTGCCATAATCACCACGCGTGGCAGGCGGATTGGTGATAGTAATGACCTTATTATACACAGGAGACCGCTGTTGCTCGTCCCTGGTGCAGTCCCTTAGTGGCCCGCGGACACCCACGGAAAGATTTTGGGTGGCTATTCTCAGCCAGGAACCACACGACAATCGTTCGGTACGGAATAAAGCTAAACTACCGATTGAGTTACAATTAGAATATACATGCTTTTCTTATAAATAACTCTTTTATTAGATCCATCGTTTGTATTTCCTCATCATACCTATATGATACCTATCATAGTAGTAATCATAGTAGGTATGATACCTATCTTCTACCAAGAGTTTTACGTAGCCCTATTCCTATTACTGAGACAACCTCTCTGTCAAAACTAGAGGGTAGTTCGGGAACGTGAACACTTGCCATTTTCGCTATAAGTATATAATAATTACAACTAAGTAGGTATCTATTGCTTTGACCCACAAAATAATTATGAAATTTTATTATTATCTTAATACCAAGACCAAATTAATAAAAAAATCTAAACATACGTATTATACCCATGTAGTGATTTCATATTGGCAGTCACCTATAAAATCTATACTTATAATAAAACTGTAACTGGTCTATGTCTGTATATGAGAGACATTTAAAAAAAATTGTATGAGGGGTCTTTATAGGGCCAATAGAAGCTAAAACAATTTTTTTAGAATTTTTGTCTGTCTTTCAGTCTGTCTGTCTGTTTCTGTATGTATGTTTGTTACCGCATCACGCAAAAACTACTGAATGAAATTTGATGCAGTTTTCACAGTTGTCTTGCTGGTGATCTAACTTAAAATCTGGTGCATGTTTCATCACTTAGAACCTGAGATATTAATAAAGTAATTTGTTCTAGAAGCCATTATATCGGATGATAATAAAACGACTGTTAATATTTCTTCCTGTAACTCAGTTGATAAAAAATGCAATATTTCTCGAACGTACGAGTATGTTCATCATATGGGCGAGGTCAACGGCCGCGGCGCGGCGAACGGCGCAGCGCGTATGGGATTGAGTGAAATTTAGTTTTTGGGGATAGGGATGGGGTTGAGGTTTTTTTTTTTTTGGGGTTAGCTTTACTTTATCGCCGCTATTTATTTTGTGGCGTTTTACCCTGTTATTGATTTATACTGTGTTGCATTTGTACTGTGTTTTTTATTCCTTTTTTTTTATATTAGATAATCCTATGCTGCTTACTGTTCCTGCTTTGCGCGACTCTATAACCGCTTCCTAGTGTTTTAGCTGAGAAGAAGAAACGGCTCAACAAACTTTCCAGCAACACGTCTACCCTATCTACGACGGTGTCACGGGGGGTTTCGCCATGACTGCTGAGCGGCAGTAAGTGCCTCTGAGCCCGCCCTTGCTTCATCCACTGTGCCCTCTGCTGATCAGAGGGACACCCGGAGAAACGCTTGTGTTTTTTTTTTTTTTTTTTTTTTTGGTAGTATGGGATAGGATGTGTTAGGTGAATTAAATAATTGACACATTTATTTATTTATTATATTCTGAGTAACCCTATGCTACTGCTTTTTATGGTTTGCGCGACTCTATAACCGCTTCCTAGTGTTGTAGCTGAGAAGAAGAAACGGCTCAACAAACTTCCCAGCAACACGACTACCATGGCCTCTACAACGGTGTCACGGGGGGTTTCGCCGTGACTGCTAAGCGGCAGTAAGTGTCGCAGAGCCCGCTCTTGCTTCATCCACTGTGCCCTCTGCTGATCAGAGGGACACGCGGAGAAACGCCTGGGTTTGTAGGTCACCGGCGACATATCTCCGGTAACACGATGTGTAGTCAGTGGCATGCAACCGGCGACCCATCACCAGCAGCACACGAATATCTCTGATGACATTCAAATGTCACCAGAGACAGAGAATGCCACCTGCGACACCCATATCCACTGCCATCTCCAGCGACTCTATTCTGTAACATAACGACATATAATAATTAATATTTAAGCTAGTCTACCTACTCGCGGTGAAACGTTAACCGGCGACATTTTTGCCTACTATGCTATGTATAGTGTGTTTTCTTATGTGTAATTTATATGTATCGTGGATGACTGAGTGAGTAAGGGATACTGCTGACAAAAGTTCGGTGTGTGTGTGTGTTGCCTTTTTTGTGGAATATTGATGCTTCTCAGGTGTTATGTACTGGATTGTGTGGGCTGGTTTGCTCTGTTTGTGAATTTGGTTATATGTTGGGGTTGAGGTTGGGGCTGGGATTGGGCTCCCCCATGGTGTCAGCCTTGTCGTGGCGGGGGGGCTCATTAGCTCCGGGCAATCCAGCCCGTGGGTGAAGCTAATGACACCGAGGTGGGTCTCTCCAAGTCCCTTCGGGGAGGCGGAGAGACGCGTGCCTCCACGTGTCCCTCTGAGTAGCAGAGGGCACAGTGGATGGGGCAAGGGCGGGCTCAGCGCGCACTTTCGTGCCGCTGAGCAGGCACCGGGGTTATCCCCGGTGCCACCGTTGAGGGAGGCTTGCCCGTCCAGTCGCGAGACCGGCGGGCAACCCACCAGTGAGGGAGGCGGGCCCGTCCGGTCGCGAGACTGGCGGGCAAGGCTTCGGCCACCGCCGTCGGAGGGAGCGGCAGGAGGCGGGCGCAGTTCGTCCGCCTCCTGCCGTGGTGTGGAGTCAGTGGGTTAGGGGCCCACATTGCACGGCTCCACACGGGTGGGCAGGGGAGGGTCGTGAGCGTTTCGCGACCCTCCTCCATTGGCGAGGGTGCACCGGCGTTTGTCGGTGCCGCCGGGGGGTACAGTGGATTGAATTCCTTGGGACCACACTATACCCCTACCACGGCAGAGCGGGTGAAGCGCCGGAGTGTTTTTAGTGGGTATGCCCTCAATGAGGGAGGGAAAGTCCCACATACCCCCTGGTCTCCCTAACCGGGGGGATGAGTCAACTCATTTTCACTCCAATAAAAAAAAACAATGGGGCTGGGATTGGGATATTGAGTTTCGAGTCTAAATGGGAGTGGAAGTAGAAGTGGGAAGAGAACGGGAGCGGAAGTGGGAACGGGGGCGGATTCTGTAGTTCACGCGAGCGGAGCCGCGGGCAAAGTAAATAATAAATAATAAAATAAAAATAATTTATTTCAGGTGTTAATAACTTGATAAACTAAAAACACTAAAAATGCGCGAGTCCAGTGCTTCATAATAGCATTGTCCAAATCCAGTCTCGCCGCCACAATCTGTGGCGTATAGTGAAGTAACCTATGCACCCCTATATTTTTTTTTTGTAACGGATGGAGCACAAACTGATATTTGCGCTACTTAAACATTAGACCTTTTTCTGTGCAGTCAGATTTCAAATGCAAGGGCGTGGCTCAGCCAAAACGACGGACAAATGGGAAGGAAGTTTCTACAATGAACAATATTCGATTGCTAGTATAAAATGCCCATGGAACATCGTAAATTATCGTGAACGGTGCTAAATGGTGACCTCACAAGTCGGGTGCGGCGATTGACAGAACTGTTGGTAATTGGGCCATCTGTCAATTGCTTGCTGTAGATCTGTATCGATCGGCACGCCATGCGCCAGTCGCTACACGTGCGAAGTGACAAGATCTAAATCACTAATTATAACTACTGTTTCCCCATTCGACGTCCACTGCTGGACACAGGTATTTCCCTATGTGAAAGTGGCCCTGCAGCCTGTCATGATCTGTTGCATTTACTGTTCTTCAGGCTTGCGTCATTTTAGCAGAGCCACAGTCTCTTGATTTGAAATCTGATTATGCAGAAATTTTCTTTTTAGAAATTTGTGCATTTATTGTGTGGAGATAAGTGCAGCAATCGCAGATCGAAGCGATCGACTTCGACCGACCCTTACATTCAATAATCTAAATTAATAATTATGGAACAAAGAGTAAAATGAGCAACCATTATACATTTTAAGTGTTTTATTTAATACTCTTTTTTATATTTTACATAACAATTTACACAACGACTATCACCCCCTTCGAACATGAAGGATGTGCTTAAAATAAAAGATAAAGGCATTTTGTAGCAAGAAGCATGCAAATATAATCTATGATGACATGTAGATGAATTTTATTCACAAACACAGATGGAATTATGTCCCAACTGAACCAGAGTTGCAAGCAGGCAGTATAAGTTTCACGGGCATAATTGGCCTTTACTTCCATTTCATAACTGTCACTGGTAACCAGTTGCGAGATGGGAACACAGAATTTGACAATAAGCCAGTGTTAATTTTTTTAAAGAGTTTAATGGCCCTGAAAACAGTTCTTTAATGCCTGTCTTTAACATGTAGTCTGCAATGAGTAAACTGGAAATTACAGTTACAACATGGCTTTTAAAGTATTCATTTATTTTTATTAAAATTTATGAAAACCAACAGCTAATAATTATACATGTTTACAAAAACAAAAAGCCAATAATACACAGGTCTTCCTAGTTTGTAAAGAAAAAAATGAAAATGTATAAATTTTTAAAATCCTATTCTGTGCTGGCAAAACCCACCTTTACCAGTTTAGCTCCCTAGTGAGTTTGAACCAGAGTATTGGCTTTAGCCAGGGAACAATATATCAACTCTTGATTAAAAAACCACTTTGCTTCCTTGTCAACACTTAATAACTATATGTACTTTTAAGTGGCTTTGTTAAGAAGGATAGTCTGTAATAAATATTGCCAACTGATTCTTATGCATGGGTAGCGACAACTTTCCCCCGCTTATTATCAATAGAATTACTAATTTCATCATACCACTGTCCTATATCAGAATGCCCTCTCAAGTCCTGGAAAGCACGACAGCCTTCAATGCTGCTAAGGACACCATATACTGCTATGTCAGCTAAGTTTGGGTTCTCTCCGCCTAAAAATGGTGTTCCTTTTTGTTTGACAGCTGACATCCATTTGTTAGCAGCATCATAAAGTGCCTGCCGAGCATCATCAATGTTGTGCCTGGTTTTTAGCCTTTTAGATATGAAATACATTGCAGTCGCCCCACCATAGACCATTAATGCACATTCCCAGCTTGGGAACGCCTCTCGCCAGCCTCCAGCCTTTTCAAACCATTTGAAAGTCTCCAGTGCTTCATCTACTGTTCGATATACATTGGGGGATAAGGTATGGACGAGTACCCGATCAGCCCATTGTCTCCATTCTCGCTCTTCTGTTTCAGCGGCCCGCTCGCGTTCATCAGGCACCACAGCATTGTGCATTAGAAAGTACTTGTTAGTTATATCCGTTGTGGTCTTTCCCTCTTGATCCGTATGTTTCGTGCCTGGATAATATTTTATAATCTCCTGTATTTGACTGGATTTGTCCCGCATATATGTTTCTAACACAGATATAATTGCCGAGCTGTCGAGCAGTTGTTGGTATCCACCATCTACCTTTGCAAGCAATATCGGCACTTTCTTGTAACCTGACCATTTGATGGCTTGACGAAGGACGGCATCGACTTCTACAATCTCGTAACTCATGCCCCGGGAGTCAAGGTACGCCCGCACTTTGCAGCAGAAAGGGCATGTACGATATTGGAATAGAACCAACTGCAAGTTACTTGTGTCTGCATCGTTGATGATCTTGTATTGGGGGTTATAATCTGGAGGTTCTTTCAGGAACGCATAGTCTTGGTTTTCTACTGGTAAGGTCTTCTTGGCGTTTATTTTGTAGTGTGTGTAGCCTCCATAGCCGGCTCCGATGAGAACACCGACACTGGCACTGACGAGAGTCAGCTTTGCGGTCGACCTTGGCAACCGGCGTTTTGTAGAATATAGAATTTTAGACAATGTAACATTTTCTTTTAGAGATGGTATTATCACCTTCCGCACTGTTGTGAACGTCTGACGCCACATTTTGTAGTAAAACAACAAATAAGTCTACGAGTTTCACATAATAATCAGCGATGGTAGAACATATTGAATGAACAAAATGAACGAATGATAGTAAGCGAGAAATACAGAACTGTCAGTTTAAAAGGGTTGCCAGATGAAATTTTCAATTTCCTCTAAAATATTAAGAATATCATTAAAATACTTTTATCTTTAGTTTTGTGGAATTTAAGGAAAATATAATTTTCCGTATTATGTCATGCCGATTTTCGCTTCTGTTTATATTTTTATTGAAAGGTTTTAGGGAGTTTTTGGTTGGTGTTAGGGATCCGCCAAAATGGATATCTATATAGCAATTTTTTTTGTTCTTCTGTCTATCTGTTCGGCGCATAACTCGAAAACTGCTGGACCGATTGAGCTGAAATGTTGAACATACATGAAGGATTGCCTAGTAATTATGAAAAACTCATGATCGATCCTATATTCTCTTGGTATTTCAATTTTATCATACCGTTTTTATTGTGCGCAGTCTCTTTGGATATAATGTCCTTGAGCTGAGCATTAGAATGAACGAAATTATAAAAGAATTTTATTTATTTTCCAACAAGATAAATAAGTTCGATTAGTTTTTTGATTTTCAATTTAAATTGTAGGTCAATAACAACTTTAATTTTATTTTAGTGATCAATTATTATAATTGCATTTTCGTATCTTCGCGAAGTCGCGGGAATATAGGGTCACTTGATGTGATGTGATGAGAAGACGATGTAACTCTCACGTGTATGATTCTCAAACCGGTTTCAAGAATGTACTCAATCATGAACTCAGCAGCACAGTTGCATGTGGTTGAGTTTGTTAGAAGATACTATAACTCTTCCATATTGCTCAGCGAAGATCGAAAACTTTCAATTTTAAAATTTATCCACAACCAATAAATTGAGCGCTAACAACGCCACGGACAAATTTTCACGCCATAAAGATATTTTTTTCCATAGTGCCGCCTTTTCTACGCTCTGACCCTCCAACTGGAAATAGAATACGCGATGATAATACGTATTTCTGTGACTCTTAATTAATTTAATTAAATTCACACAGCACGAAACCTGCCTAGTTTATATTAATTAATAACTTATATTTTAGTTATACATGGTGGAAAAATATATGAAAAAGTTATTTGAACTTGGCCTAGAGTTAGTGATTTCAATACTGTTGTCATCCCAACTATATAATGTACTCGTACATTATATATTTGCGTTTCATCATCATAATTATCAGCCGAAATAAGTCCACTGCCTCCCCAATAGAATGCCACTTTTGTGGGCTGGGGGATTTGCGATAATCACCACACTTGGCAGGCGGATTGAGGATCACAGTAATGATCGGGAGAACGCTGCTTCCCGTCCTTGGTGCAATCCTTTAGTCGCCGTGACTACACGTACAGGAAGATTGGGGGATGGATGCATGACCCATTCTAAAGCGGCCAATATGCGTTATATTTAGAAATATATCACCGCTATTTACTGTACCTACGTATTTATTGCAAACTGGCAGAATTTGGAGCGTGTCCAACAATTCATTGTCGTATCGACGACGGTAAATAAAGATTGACGGGGGCCTTTGAAAGTTAATATTGTGGAAATATTGCCTCACACCATAACCACGTGACGGCATGTGGTGGACGGTGGGCGTGGGATAATGCGTGCTAATTATAAAAAAGATGGGTAGAAGGTAGGTTGCACGCGATACGTATAAACTGTGTCAATATTTTTACAGATTTTGCCTAATTAATTATACCATACAACTCCCCGGTATACTCGTCTCGTACGAGTATATACCAATAAATGGTATTACGTATATAGTTTGGGTTAACGGGTCGAGCCTTTTGGACATATGTCCTGTTTTGAGAGTTTGGGATGCAGAAATGTAGAAAGACCAAGAGTCAGGAAGTGCCGTAACTAGGGCGGTGCCAGTGGTGCCCAGGCAAAGGGCGCAGACCTTGGGGGGGGCGTAAAAATGATTTGGGTGGGTATTTTTAAGGGCGCAGTTATTAAAGCTCGCACCGGGCGGATAAAAGGTTAGTTACGCCACTGCCAGGTGAACTGGACGATAATAAAAAAGGCCTCAGACACAGCCTGGATACAATTAGCCCAGACAAAAATGGAAACAATATCTGAACTGATTATGTTCCACAGTCGACAAATAGTATAGCGTGATGCTACTGGAAACCTTTATAGGGGCAGCGCCGCCAGAAAAAAGGTTGAATTCGGACTGTATAGTATTTATAAAAGTTGCAGACTGGCAGAAGTCTCTCTCTTTCCTAGCCACAATGATCGTCAAGTTAGTTTTTCGGCAAATTTCTTTTTCGTCCAATAATTATTCCATGTCTGCTCGCATTCAGGGCTCGCACCCGTCTTTCCAGCGCTTTAAGTATCAAAATACCTCGTTTCGTTCTTCTTAAGTCCAAGGATTAGAAAAAGAAGCGATCTTATTGGAGAAATATTTCTTAGCTCGCGGCGGCCTTGCACACAGCTTAACTAGCCACTGAAGGTAGTTTATTGCATCCTGAATAACCCTCGCACCCAGTGATGACGTAACTGCACTACACCCTTAAATTGTGAAGTCGCACGCAATAGGCAGTTTCTGAACGAACAGTGTGAACAAAATGTGCATCCTGCGCTGTTGTTGGGCAAGTCTATGTAAATGGTAGTAACAAGATATTTGGGACATGATTTGTGTTCATGCCAGACATAAAGATAACAAAACAGCAATGATATATTATGTTCATTAGATAATGAAGCGTAGGTTAAATATAATTCACACAAATGGAATCAGCTTCATTATTTTTAATGACTTTGCTGGTGGTAAACCAAGGTTGTATTCGTATACATAATATACGTAGAATTTACTGCCCTAAAAAAAAGATTCTGTTAATTTTTATCGGATCACTGAGTAACAGTTGGAAATGCTAATGTTGTGTCCTCTAATCCTTTTACGAAGTGCTTGAGCGTTGAGCGTTCGCTCGTGTAGATACACTGGTCTAGATATACCTACGTGGTCCGTTTATCTACATTCGGTAGGTACGCCAATGTGTATTTCCACCATAGACGTAATAACTATTTAGTAATCTGTGCTATTCGTGAGGCTTGCTTGGCCGTGTGGCGTTCATCTCCGCCCCAATGAATCTGCCGCCCCGATGAAATGCCATTTTTGCTGTACTAACCGTACAGCAAAAATGGCATTTCATCAGTCAAAAGTCAGTGTCAGCTGTGACATCCCTTGCTTACGAATTAAACATTTACATAGAGATTTTGCCATAACTACTGTATAGTCGTTAGTTCGCATCCACAACCTAAGTAGTGACTACTAGCATTCGCATCCCTAGTTTGGCAAATCAATTGTGAAAGTACCTATTTCGTCACTAATAGATTAACATACAATGTACGTAGTTGAGTGAGACGCAGTTTGAGTGCCTCTGATTCATAAGCAATCAGCTTGTCCTAAGTTCTATTCCGATATTGAAAAACGTAATATTAGTATTCAAAGCACCCATCTAAAAACCATGACCACATTAGTTAGATAAATAGCTTATTTGTCTGAGGATAATAGCATGAATGACAATCAAAAGTCATCAGATTTCGACTTTGATTTCGAATTCCAAAATTAGCATGAATGACAATCAAAAGTCATCAGATTTCGACTTTGATTTCGAATTCCAAAATTATATAGGATTTCTTGCAAGAGTTGGCAACAATCAATCATGCATCACTTAGGCCTTTTGCACATTATAAGAAATTTTCTTGTGTCTTATGAGAAATGTCTTAGCCAGTCACATTGGTTGTTATATGAGTCCATACATATTACAAGAATTTTTTTCTTATGTCGGATCAGACAAGAGCATAGAAATGTTTCTTGTCTGGTGTCTTATAATGTGCAAAAGGCCTTACGATTAAAAACTAAGAAATAAATAACATTTAGTCGCGATACGACTGACGATTGGTATTTTCAATTTTTGTAACAATAGGTAATGTTCACTAATTATAAAATTGACACATTGATTGAAACAATAAATCGTCAATCGTATCGTATCTTATCGTATTACGACTAAATATTATACCGCAAGCCTTGATTGTTTTTCTGTCAAATTTGGAAATATGGATGATTTTGATATTCCAGAAAAATTAAAAAGAAACCGAGTCGAACTCCTTTAAAACTTCGCAAATATATACTTATTTTTAAATTCTATCATTCAGAATAAGGTTGGGTAAGCATTATTTAAAACTATTCCAAAAGTCGACAGCATTAGTAGTTCCTGAGATAATCTACTGTGACTGTGGTGTGGATGGAGTCGCACCATAAGAGTTAAAGTTTCCACTATTTTGATACGGAACCCGTAAAACGACACGTACACTATTGGAAAAGAACTTGTGCAAACAGCATTATTTTCTTGGAAGATATTAAGAAGATTACATAGCCCAAGGCACTAAAATTATTCTCAGCGTAACAGTTTCAGGTACCTATTGATTTTACGGCGAACGACCGACATCATGCTAGAGTTGCATGCAAATGACGCAGCTTTAGTACGGTCGACTGCACCGGAACATTTTGTTATTTCATCAGGATAAAGTTGACATTCGTTTAATGTAGTCTGTGTAGTCCGTGGTTTCGAAATATATATGAGTAGTTATTATCTAGGTATTATCACATCTTCCAGTCCGTGAAACCGTCGTAGGTATAATCTAGTTGTTTCTTACAGTCAATGAGCACAATTAGGTGTTGGTTCGCACTATTTTATTCAAATTCAAATATATTATATGTATGTAATTAACACCTATGTTTACAGCTTAATTTTATAAATATTATTACAAAAAAAACTATTGTTCTTACAGGGTTCATGTTAGCGCCTATGATTATATGTAAGACCCTATTAACTAACAATAAATTATATGAATATGTACAATCCGTCAATTTAATTTCTGACCAATAAAAATCATGCTATCTCTTTGCTCTCTCACACAAGCAACTAGTGACGTTTTTGTTATCTTATTATATATTTTACCAATATATTAAGATTCTGGAAAATTAACAGATTAATTAATTGACGTACAGTCTGTCACTGAAAAATTTCAGAATAAAAACAGATACCTACATAAAATGCCATAAAAAATTATACTGCAACTGGTGAACAGACGTTTACATTCACGTCGCGCAAAAACGGGACTAAACACTTGGATGGGTCAGAAGTTAAATTTGTGGACTGTAATATTATACTTCTTTATTTTGAACTAGGTAAGTACTAAAAAAATTTAATAATTTATACATATATTTTATTTTATTACCATTGTAAGTTGCGATAGTGTTTGGTAGAGCGGTCTCACCACGCATTCGTGAGGTAGAGGATTCAAATTCGGACCCGTACCTACCTATGAGGATTTCAGAACTACGAAAGAATAATCATAGATGCTTCGCGTAAAGGAAGATCATCGAGTGGAGAAACTTGCATACGCTGCCTGGAGCAAAGTCGTTTGAATGGTATGTGATTTTGATATTGTGAGGTTATGCAACCCGTATACTGGTACCTCAACACCAAAGCCCACGTGGTAGACCTTTGCCCAAAATTGTATATTGTTTTTGATATTATTTGTTAGCAATGTTTACTTTATAACAACACGAGTGAAGGAAGAATTGTAATCGTGCGAAAATAATTCGATTATAAGTTTTTGATAAAAACGATTGTATTACACTTAGGTCTACATTATTTTTATCTTACTAGACATTATTTACTAATCTTGAATTTGTGTAGAGTATTTTGATTAACCAGGGCCAGATGAAGGCTTTCAGATGCCATTGGCTGTAACCCAGTGTTTTCCGGCTAAAGCTTATATTTCCAAGTCCATATTTACCTATGTAGGTACTTAGAACGAATTATCATTCAACAGTGAAGATTCGGTTTTTGCACTTTTGGTTTAGTAGATTGTCTTACTTTGCGTAGCACTTACTCGTACTATCAAATATTTAGTGTAACATCTTCTCATAATGATACCTCGTTGGTAGTTTTTTTTAAAGCCTTTGATTACGAATTCGTGAATTCGTGACGAATGTGACGCGGTTGGCTTCTCTTTTGAATGTTGAGGGGAATGACCTTTTATTGTAATTAGATAGACGATAGACATAATATCTGTAATGTGTATCTGTGATGCATTATTTGCGGGAGGTATCCAAAACATAACCTTGCAAAAAAGGTAGGTAGGTAATAATATAACTTTAAAAGCAGCAGACATTATATACATGTAGATCGGTGTGATAGATAAAAGTAACAGTCATCTAGCCGAATAATGTTAAAAAATGATAATCATGCCTCAGTCATGAGGGTGGCCATCCGTCCGGGTTTCCCCGGATTATTTCTAGTTTACGGGGGGCGTCCGGGCGGGGCGTTCTTTCTTTCTTTCTAATAATTCTAAGCACCTAATTGTAGTACGTTTACTTTTATGATTTCACAATTATGTTGCTGCAGTTACTAATTTGTTTCATGTAGGTGTACAGATGGGCAATCAGTTGGGTTAAAACCCAATAAAGACCGTAAATTCTTACCTGATATGTGTTTAAACAGGTGTTTATTTAATAACAAAAAACACGTTATACTGATGGCCCTAATAATAATAAATATTTTAAAGACAGTAGCAGCATAAAGGCTAACACACTTTTGTGTTTATTTAGCAAGTAATTTTCTTGCATGCCTATTTTGACATTTGACAATTCAGTCAGACCCTGTCTATTGAGGTCAATTGAGGATTCATAACTCGTATTTAAAAAAAAAATGCTAATTGGCTAGTTATAAATAAACACTTTTGGGCTTTGTTTATTTAATCTAACTTATAATAAATATTAGACTGGACTGTAAGAGTCGATCTGCGTACCTACATTAGGAAACGGAAATGACTGGAATATAACGTGACCGAACTGGGATGGTGTAGTTCGAGCCTTACGTGTAGGACTTAAGGGAAAATTAATTTATGTGGTCACACCTTTAGAAAAACTCGGTAAGGCCACAGGGATCAGCCCGAACCAACACTAGCATAACCTGTATAACTTCTGTTCGACTCACCTGGGACATCATGTGCTCTCTTGCTAGGAATCTCCCTGTTAGCGAATATGTAGGCAGTTTTGGTGCCAAAGAGCAGGTAAGGGTCCTCTTCAACGGAGAGGCAGGTCTCCTGCTGACCATGGACGATGGTGACCAGCGTAAGTAACGCGAACAACGACCAACCCATCTCTGACTGGAAATGAGATCATAGATAAAGTGGTTTTTAACTTACTAGCTCTAATCTGTTTAAACATAGGTTTTCCTTCGTGTGTACGTGCCAACAGTTTATTCAGCCAATTCGGTCCGTCTGGTAAGAGGGCGTTTCACGCTATTCCTACCGGTGCACAATCTCCACTCCAGAGTTTCTAACGGCCATCGGTTCTGTGACAGACGTGGAGTTAGGCTAGACAGTGAGCTATTCTTCCTACTTCCACACTATCATTTCTCTGGGTCCCAAGTCGTTCCTCCCTAGGGACCTGTCAACCTCTACTGATCGTGTAGTATCGATTCCTCGCACTATTTCTACTCGTCACAGATTTGCCGTCACTGGGAAAATGGAAAAAAGTTGCATGCGGTGCCACTCTGGGTGGAAATGGCACTGATTTAGTCCCAGTTTATTTTAATTTAATTGTAGGGAATAAGTATTTTTAATATAGGTACCTACTCAGTACCTATTTTGTGTTCATAAATCTAGAGGGGGAAAATATACCACACGCTTAGAATCGTTGTTTGTGTTAGCTTACAGGGGTTGTAGTAGAAATTGGGATATTAAAATGTACCTAGGTGGGAAATAATGTTTGGCTATATTTCTTAAACAATTATTTGCTTGCTTTTACAACAAGGTAGATAGTCTATTTCTTTTTATCTCCAGCTTCCGCCTTAAAGTTGTTGAGAATATTTAGATTTTTGAATATCGGCTTCCATTTTCACACTAGTCTATGGTCCTACTTTAAGAAATTTCTCTTAGAAGGTTTGAGAACAAACGCATTGACTCAAAGCTCCAAGAATCGAGTTCATTGGGTGCATACGCACTAGGAGTACCTACGCTTTGAGGGACCCACAATCAACTCACGGACTCGGTAAAAAAGTTGAATAACTGGATAGGTAGTCTCTTTCTTTCTTACCTAATTATACCTACGCTACGATGTCTAGAGAAACCAAATTATACAGTTGAACAAAATACTCGTACTAAAAATGTCTTTGATTTTCGATGAATTTACATGTTACAATGAACGAAAGTACTCAATAGACTCAATGAATGACTCAGTGTTAGCTCAACTTTTGGAAATGCATACGAGGTAAGTACAATAATTATGTCATTACAAGAAGCTTCTGCCAGAAGATTGTAAAATACTTAATGTAACAAGTATTACAAATAAGTAGTTATCTATCAAACATTAAGATACCTAAAGTTACAATCTGTAGTCGGTAATTATGCTACTTTTAGCGAATGTGAAGCAAAAAGGAAACGTGTGACTATTCAACTTTAAACCAAACAATAACAAAGAGGCATTTAGGCCGAATGTTAGCACGTTCTGTGTTTCATACCTAAAGCACTCACATGAAATGATTTAAAAACACTTAAAACACAAGGGTAGTAGCCGGGAAATACCTTTACGCGGGAAGATTCGGGATAACTGTGTCCAATTTGTCTATGGTTCGAATGCGCGGGAAACGCGGCGTCTCTCGGACGCAATGGCAGGCATACTGGTTTTACCGGCTGTGCCGCTGTGGTGAGGCGGGTCACATACGAGAACAAACGCGCAAGTTACCTAGTCTAATAGCACCTCAAGAACCTAGCCGGATGGATGAGCACGCCTATCCTATAGGGATGACGTTATACTACGACATCGTAGTTACTACTTACTGACACTGTATTTCATCGAAGTCGTAATTTACCTACTGATAAACATTAAAAAATTTAATTTAGTAGTCATCAAACAAATTTAAATACATTAGCATTTTGGTGCGTTTATTAACTCTATTTATACAGCTGAGTTAACTCACATAATGTTGAGAATTTGCGCCTAACAGACAAGGTCAATGATGGATGACTAGAATGACTAAGTCCATAGGTACATTGGCTCAATGGCTAAATTAATTTGTTGTGTACGGTTCACTTACCACAGTTTCGGCAGAAACAAACTAATGATAATAATTAGCTAAAACCACAATATTAATTTAGATCAGGCATGTTATATCTAAACGCAGAGGAGGCCACGGGGCGGGGTTTAGGATCCAACAGCATAATTAATGTATTGATGACCTTGAAGAACACGGTTTACGGGAGGCATTAAATTATTAATTCTTTTTCCGACATTTAACTGATAGGTACTGGGAGTGTAGGCTTGTTTTCCGATAACTATCCTATCAACAAGCTCATGTAAAAAGTTAATAAAACTATTTTCAGGCGCCAGGTTCCAAAATGCACAATAGACGGGGCCACTTTGCCAGTATATTTGACACGCTTAATTAGTTGCCAACATGAGGATTGAGAACGCATGAAACTTAGTTGCCTTGTCAAAAACTTTCTAAAATGATTTGTCTCACATACCTACTAACTTTAATTGTTGTATTTTAAGGTAATGGTTTGAATACTAAGTCTAAGTTCATATGAAAAAGAACTATGAGCAAGATAGATAGATAGATAGATAGATAGATACTCTTTATTGCACACAAATTAAGGACAACAATAAAATAGGTACAGATTTTTGGAAAGTGTACAAAGGCTTATCGCTTAAAGCGATCTCTTCCAGGCAACCTTTCTGAAGGAAAATAAGAAAGACATAGCGACAGAGTTGCAGGTGAAACAAGAGAAATTTATAATTTTAGAACATGGTAAATACTTAGTAACAATATTACACAATTGAATTTACATACAAATATACTTAAATACATACATATGCAAGCAATTTTATTTATCCGCAAAATTGGATAAACGTTTTAAATAAAAGAATATGTGGTCTATTAAAACATGCTATAGACAATAAAGTGCATAACATACCTATTTAATAGTCATTATCGTTCCCTTATAAACGATGACATCATTTTCCACCGCCAAGAAAAATAGTGCGTGAGGTAATCATATAAAGGTATCCATAGCTACCACATAGAGTATGAACAGAACCTTTTCTAAGTAAATTATATAAAGATTTCGAGATGTTAGGTAGATATGATACTTTAGTTATACCTCAAGATTCAAGGTTCACACTTCGCTTAAGTTGTATTCAACAAATTAGCCTGGAGTTCTCAATAACCCAAAAGGTTGAAATAAATGAGTATGAGTAGGTATTCTACTATAACGATAAAGTTAAATAACTAGCTAAATTGCTTTATTAAACAGAAACATAAAAGACTTGTAAATTAGCAATGTTATGTTATTAGGTGTTTCTATGGTCCCATCATCGCTTAGCTCTGCCGCTGAACTTAAATTGAAATAATCACTTAAAGGATTCTGACCATTTTCAGCGAGATCCGTAAGATACCTACGTAATCGTATTTACAAATCCTTACGCAATATCCCTCACAGGTAGGTAGTCGGAAAGAACAGAGCTCCAAGTATCACATATCTACACAATCACTGATCTCCTGTATTTTTGTTGTTTGTAATGTGGACAAGAATATTTTTAATACACTGTCCTGAAGACAAATTATTATTATTAAAGTAGGTATATCAGTAGATACTCGTATATAACATTTCAGAACAATCCCTAGACTTCGTGGTCAGAAGAAAACAGCTATAAACAATGACGTAAACGCTTGCCCTATTTTCCTTGTACTGGTAGTTATTTCTATTTGTCTTGCTTGTTATTACCATCATTCTGTTCGATGGAACGTGAGAATATTCTCAATTTCTCTTCAATATCAGTAACTACGCCAAGCTGAGCATTCGATGAGACACTTCCAATGACGTCTCATTACTCCACTGTGAGTGTTTTACTTTTGTGATAGTTTGCACAAGTTTGATGTTGCAGTTCCTAATTTGTTTCATAATTATAAGTAATGAACTTTTTGTTGGTTGTTTGCTGGACAGAATGTTGAATACAGAGTTCTCGTTTTTTAAAAGTCATGATTAAAGAATATATTTTGATGCAGAATCTGATTTCATTTCTGCCCATCATCGCGATAATAGTTTGTGTAGAATATTTGTTACGGTTCTGGGTATTCCTTTCTCGTCAGATTGTTATCCGACAAAGACAATAGATTATCTGGGTAGTTTTCCCAGGCATAATATTTTCGCGGCGTGGCTGAAAACGGTAGTGCTGGACTCTGAAATGTTGTTGTTATATTTTTTTTTGGACAGAACATGTACTTATCTACTCTGGGCAACAAATAACATTAAGCTAGGAATCTAATAAATAACTTAAAAAAATAATTAAAGGCCTAGTTTTTCATCGCGGTGGGGTGTCCGCAATCCAGTTTTGATGGTAAAATGCCTTATAACACGAGTATTATTTTTCATTGAGATTAACGTCTGCCTTTATTTAATTGACATAAAGTTACAGTATCCGTGGCAAACATTACTGTTTATGTAACTACCCTGCACAAGCTCTGATAGGTAAGAATATAAGTGTCCGGCGAAAATAATTCATTTCCGCGGACATATACTTGTATCTAGATATCGTTGCACAGAATGCTTTGTGTGTGTCCCACTCCCGCTTACCTCTTCGCTTAGTCACGCTCCTGAGTTCGGTGCAACACTACACGTCGTAACTTGCTGCGTGTTCCCGCCAAAAACGTAAGTAGTTCATTACGGTGACATGAAGACAAAAAATTATTGATTTCGGTGACTTAGATATCTTGTCTATCGTTTATTCTTATGGTTTTAAATTTGTATATTGTATGGAGTTTAAGTTGATGTTCACTTGACTAGTGTTAATTTTATACTAAACAATTACCTTTTTTTTAATTGTTTTTTTTTTCCTTCATTTTTTCATTTCGGTGGATTCATTTCGGAGGATTCGGTGGACTAAAATACCCCACCGAAATGAAAAGTCCCACCGAAATGAAGCGAACACGGCTAATTTCTCAGAATTTTAAGAAAAAATAATTGATTTGAGTTAGGATATTTGTTTTCGTTTGTGTTATTTTTGAAATTTGATTTTAGAATGCCAAATCCGAGAACAGAAGAAGAGAGACAAAAAAGGAGAATATACGAAAGAAGAAGAAAAGAAAGAATAAAAAGTAATCCAATATTACGCGAAGAGTTGCTTAGAAAAGATAGGGAAAGATATGCCAGAAAGAAAGCAGCTGGATTGATTCTTTCAAGAAGTCAAATGACCCCTCGCAGTCTCCGGATTTTACGAAAAAAAAACAAAATTAGTGTCCTCGCTTATCAGAGAAAAAAACGCAATGTAGCGGCAGCCTCGAATGATTCTTTAAATAATAAAAATCAGGGGGATTTAGCATCACAATCCAATATTCAAGAAAATGAATCTGTAGAGCCACCATCAAATATTGATGAAAATTACGGGTTACTTAATCTTCCAAACAACAGCCTAGATCCAAGAACTTTATGTAACGATAAGGACACATTAAACAGCAATACTCCCGTCATCAACCCTAGATCAAGTGTTGCCCGGCGTAGGTTGCGATTTTACAGCCAGTCAAGTGAACGCATCCTCCGATCTAGTAGTCAAAATTTACGTATT
The DNA here is from genome assembly GCA_947086405.1 of Esperia sulphurella. Lineage (NCBI taxonomy): Eukaryota > Metazoa > Arthropoda > Insecta > Lepidoptera > Oecophoridae > Esperia > Esperia sulphurella. The sequence goes on from OX352267.1 coordinate 12,367,637, forward strand.
GGTGCCATAGTAGCAAACAGCTCTCATTATATATGTACAAGCACTCCACAGCAAACACCACCAGGATCGCTTCAAACTACACCAAGTGTCGACAGCATAAATTCAGCAGAGTCAACATTATGCCCTAACAGTCCTCAATCAGATTCATCTATTGCATCTGTAGAATTCAAACGAGATTTTAAAGTGAAATTCAGGAAATATCAAAAAACAAAATCTAAGCAATTAACTGACTTACAAAAGAAATTGAATGAAGCTAGTAAGGAAAAAGAAATGTATAGAAAAAAGTATGACAGACTACGCAAGCAATATTTGAATACCACAGAACGAGAAATCTCAAAAGTACAGAAAAAACCAATCTTAAGAACAATAATTGATCCGAAACAAAAACGTATTCGCACAACGGTTATACAATTTTATGAAGACGACGAAAACTCTAGTCTTTGCCCTGGCAAAAAAGACACTGTGACTAAAAATGGTGTGAAGAAACAAAAAAGATTAATGACAGATACACTACAAAATTTACACAAGAAATATTTGAATTCAGGTTATCCTCCGATTAGTTATGTAACATTTTCACGAATGAAACCTTTTTGGGTCACACAACCAAATTTGAATGCGCGAAACACATGTCTTTGTGAAAAACATGAAAATATGGATCTTTTGACTAATTCCTTGAAAAAGAACCACATCATTAAAGAAAATACAACATCTGCAGTTTTGAGCAGCATATGCTGTGATAAAGATAACGTTGATTGTCTACAGAGAACATGTCCCAATTGTGGAAGCAGATACCTGGATTATCAGGAATTTGATAATGCAGTACACGTAGTATATTGGGCTTGGGAAAAGAAAAAAGGTACGTACCTCAAAAATGGTGTCGAAAAAACAGCGTTTACAGTTGAAAAAGTGAGACACTTTGTAAAGCCATTGGACCTTATCAAGAAATTTGAGAATGATCTGAAACCATTTTTAAAGCATTGTGCTAACATTAAAAATCAAAGTCAGGCTATTAAAAATTTAAAACAAAATATGACTGAGAAAGATTGCGTGATACATATTGATTTTAGTGAAAACTATAACTCTAAATATAACTCTGAAATTCAATCAGTTCATTTTGGCGGTAGTAGAAAACAGTTCACGTTACATACTTCTGTGCTTTATTTTAAACTAGACGGGTGGATGACGAAAACTCAGGCTTTTTGTACTGTTAGCACATCTGTAAGACATGATGCTGCCGCAGTTTGGGCTCATCTCATTCCCATTTTGCGTGAAATAGAGACAACAGCCCCTCTGGTTTGCAATCTTTATATTGTTTCGGACTCTCCATCTGCACAGTACCGAAATAAAAAGATTTTATACATAATGTCACAATTGACTAACTATTGCCCTACGATGACCCACGTTGTTTGGAACTATTGTGAATGTGGGCACGGAAAGGGTGCGCCTGACGGAGTAGGTGGACTATTGAAGAGAACAGCGGATAAATTGGTATCATACGGAAATGACATCCCCGATTTCGATACGCTGGTGAAATGTTTAAAGTCTTCTATTAAGGGTGTAAAGATTGAAACAGTTGAAGACTATGAAGTGACAGAAAAAGACTGGCTCTTGCCCAATAACTTGAAGGCTTTCCCGGGAACTATGCAGGTTCACCAAGTTGTGTGGACCAAAGAATCAGGAAACCGCTTGGCACTACGTCGCCAATCCTGTACTAAAACAGAGTGCCTAAATGAAGCTATCAGATGCCCTCACGGCAAACATTTGGGCTTTCATGACTTGTCCACAATTTTTCAGATTGCTCCCCAAAAAGATAATGCAGTGAAAAATGCAAACAGCAATGTAATCTGCCGTAAAATGCCGTCAGCTACAGCAAATATAGGTACAAAATCAAAAAATCTGCCAATTAAAAAACAAAACATAAAAATTACCGAAAATCGTGTAGTTCAAATGCCAAATACATTAATTCTCTCAACATCAAAAACAACAACTACATCGACGATTTCAGGAAAAAAAATGGCTGCGCAAAAACCATCAACACTATCTGTGAAATCAAATTCCCTACAAATTCATAAAAATACCAAAAATAAAGCAATAGTTCATGAAGGTACAGAGGCATTGTCTCCGATGCCCTCGACATCTCAATCGACTGCTGCATCCAATACTATGAGGAAAAAAACACAAAGGCAGGAACTAACTACATCGTTGCTTGCAGATTATGTAGACTGGAATGAAGCTATTCCTACGTATTCATTTTTTGAAAATGTCAATACTTCGGTATTTTCTGAATATGAAAAGTCATGGAACTCCGAAAATCTAAAAGACGTTGAGAGCGTAGAAGGAAACAAACCAAACAAAAAGAATAGAGAAGAAGATGAGAAAGAAGACGAGGAAGAAGATTCTGATTTCGACATATTTTAATTCAAAAATAACGTGAACTTCTGACTGATTTTATTTTATAGTTTCTTTAAATTATACAAAATACGTGATATACTCAGTTAAATGTGATACAACCTAAGTCTTAATTTTATTCGTATTTAAAGTACTTATGATAGTTACGAGTATGTCTGGTTAGTCATTTACGTGCAATCTAAGATCAAAGATCTTGGCTATATTAGAGGACTACAATATTCCATCTAGCTTTATTATAATTTCGGTGCTGTATACATAAAACTGAGCTAAGTGAGACTGAATAATTGTTAAGTAAGTTGTTAATTGTTGTTAAATAATATTCTATTTGGTAAGTGTAACGAAGACAAGTCATCTATTTAAAATACAACAGTTTTTGATATCGTGACTAACGAATTTGTAGAGATATAAGTACGTAATTTAAATAAATAACCTACTGTTTTACTACAATTGATGATTTTCTATCAAATGGGTGATGTAAACAGTTTTTTTTAATTAAATATCTGCAAGTATTCAAGTAGTTTTTCACGGATTGAAAAGTCATCAGAGAGGTTTTGTGACAAAGACCCAGTAAAAGATTTTTAAAATTTTCTTAAAGTTGATTATTTTACGAAGAAGCATGGAGATTGTCAATTTGTTCTAATCTTTTTAGCCTATCAAGTATTTTTGCTTTTTCTGTTTTGATTATTTGCCTTTCACACTAACTAGGTATGCTTGAGAATTTAACTTGTTTTGTTTTAGTAGACTGCTGCTGTTGCAATATTAATAAATACATACGTTGGAAAAGTTCTTTGTTTTCCCTCGCCAGATCACTTCTTTTGAGATTTTAAGTTTTGAGACAGTTCCCGTATTGACAATACACAATGATAAAGAAATATTTACCTTTTGTTGAAATATCCACTAATTACTATAAACTTTCACTTTTAATTTATTTAAAAACATACATACATACATAATGCTCACGCCTTGGTCCCATTGGGGTAGGCAGAGACGATGGATCGCCACTTTGCGCGATCCTGACACACCTCACTAGCCTCACTCACGTTCATCAACCTTTTCATGCACCTCCTTTTATTCATCTCACTGCGGACCCCAGCCTTTTTGAGGACATTACTAATTTGATCCTTGAATGTCCTCCTAGGCCGACCTCTAGCTGTAGTTCCTTCCACATTCGCACTGTATATGACTTTTGTCACTCTTCTTTCACTTATACGCTCTACATGTCCAAACCAACGCAACATACCCTTCTCTACCTTCGTTACTACATCTTCTTTTAAACCACACTTCTCACGTATCACTGCATTCCTCATTCTGTCACATAATTTCACTCCACATATTTTTCGTAAAGACCGCATCTCAACTGCATTTATCCTGCTTTCATGATTCTTCTGCCATACCCAACATTCACTACCATACGTCAGCATAGGAACCAGAACAGCATTATGCACAGCCATCCTTGCCTTTTGAGACATGATCTGGCTGGACACAAGGCTATTGATAGCTCCATTCACTGCATTTCCTTTCTTTACTCTCCTTTCAATATCTTCTTCACACTTTCCATCCCTTGTGAACAAGCTCCCCAGGTACACAAAATCTTTCACTTGCTCAAGTTCTTCGCCACAAATAATCAACTCACAGGCTGTCATACTTTCGTCTCTTTCAAAAATCATTACTTTGGTCTTTCCGACATTCACTTTCATACCCTTCTTCTCAAACGCTACATTCATAATATCCACCATCTTCTGCAGCTCCCCCGCCGACGACGCAAGGATTACTTGGTCATCAGCGTATACGAGACATTTGATGATGCTCTCACTCATTTTCAATCCACAGTCACTCTCTCGCACATCAGTCAGGCAACTATCCATGAATAGGTTGAAGAGCCACGGCGATGCAACACAACCCTGTCTAACGCCCCTTGAGATGCTAAACCATTCCGTGTATGCGCCGTTAAGTCTGACACATGCACTGGAATTCTCGTAAAGTGACTCCAGCGCTAGTATCAATTTGCTCCCCACCCCAAACTTGGACAGCACATCCCACAATTCATTCCTATTCACTCTATCATATGCTTTCTCCAGGTCTACGAAGGCGCAAAACACCTTCAGGTGTTTGGCGAGGTGTTTTTCAGTGATGCACCTTAGGGAGAAAATTTGATCCATACATCCCATTCCCTTTCTGAATCCCGCTTGTACGTCCCATATTTTCTCATCCGTTTCTCGCACTATCCTTTCAATCAAGACTTTCGCATACAATTTGCCGACAATACTGAGTAAACTGATTCCGCGGTAGTTTTTGGCTTCCTGTTGTGACCCTTTCCCTTTGAACCCGTTCCCTGTTGTTTAAAAAACATGTATAAAATAGAAAATTATCGTTTTAGTAAGTTATTTAAAAAAGTTAAATATACAAATTCATTTCGGTGGACTATTTTTCATTTTGGTGGATATTTTTTCATTTCGGTGGGTGCATTTCATTTCGGTGGTATTCAATCTCATATTTCTCAATAACTATTCATGAGATTTAGTGCCCGCTAACACACATTGTATAAAATAGGAAAAAGTATACTTTGACGTTAAAAAAGCTGAGATAGGTCTTAAAATAAAAAATCCCACCGAAATGAACATAAAAATCGCTCTGTTGAAATTGACCCATCTATTTTTAGCCGGTCAGTCGGGTGACAGGACATCGATTGCAAACAAAAGGGTGTTAACCAAGGTCGTGGGCCACCCAGCTCAAATAAGAATAAAATAGACCCTTACTTCGGTTATAAAATAACTACCTACTTAAATCTTTTCCCAGTTTTGTGTTGTGAGTCTGATGTATTACATGTTGAGGGGAACAAGATTTTGAATGCTGGTAATTTTTTAAATATTAGTTTTAAAATATTTCACGTAATTTTTTTCCTCAATAAGCTGCTAAATACGACCATAGCGACTAACATCTTTTTCAAAAACAAAGTGGTGTCTAAAGTAAGGGCTGTACAAAAAAGACGGAGGTGTACATTCACACAAAACAAAGTGACATCATAGCTTTTTCTTAGGTTTTCAATCTTAGAAAGCTTATTTTAAAATACCGTAGTGTTGTTGTTGATGGGAGTGAATGTTGACTTCGTTTAGAAGACCAACATGCTAAATCTGACTGAAATTCAAATCATACGTTGATTTTCGCCTCAACTGCATTTATGTATTTAAAAGTTTTTCTTTTTAACAGATGAATGAGGAATAAAATTAGATTCCTAGATTATGAAATTGCTGTAAGATAAAAAGAAATTCTATCATGAACAACATTCTACCATAGAATACCTAATATGATTCTACGGTCGATTAGGGCAGTTTCCGTTTAATCTTACAACAGCGAGGCAATGTAAATATATTGTGTGAGTCGTAAAACAGGTTGTAATCTATTCCAGGGTCCCATACCTTATAGGTACCTGTGTTAAATGCTCGTCATTGTTTATGTCTTCCTTATGTATAGTTTATAAAGTATATAGTTGTAACTGATGTACGAATAATAAAAAAACATTAAGGAATAGCGGAGTCACACTTTGACGACTACCTGTAGTAACCATGTAACCTATTCTTTGCAAATAAATATAAAATTTTACTTCATTATCTAACGTCGATAGATGTCTGCTTCCTAAAATTTAATTCCATAGCATAGTTTATTATTCAATGAGTAAAAGTTCTCATTAATTTTAAAACCAACCAGTGGAACCCGGAGGGAGGTCCTTATTAACATGTACGTTTGAGGTAATTGACTGGAAATCGCTCTACCTACTCCGACCAATGATAATAAGACATTGAAATTAAGTATTTTCATTTTCATCATCATCATCAGCTTGGCCGATGTCAGATGTACTCAAGCTTTTCCTAGAGTTTGCCTCCACATGGTCCTTATAAAGAAATTAAGTACTTTTAGGTACTATATATATATATACTTTCCAAAAAAATATCAGAGGCTACTGCTATACTACTTCCTACTGCTGTGCCCGAGTCTCTGGTCGCGTGGACTACTCACTCTCAATCCGACTTCGATCTCGACTCCGACCCAAACCCCAACGTCTACTACCGCTCCCGCTCCCGCTCCCCCTCCCGTTTCCGCTTGTGCTTCCGCTCCAGCTCTCGCACCCACGCCCACTGCAGCTTCAAATGTAGTTCTGTATGTTCTCACACATTGCAATACGAATCGTTATATGAAGATCATATTAATGCAGTGTATGCGAGTTTTCGAAAACTATAAATCCGCATAACTTTTGATTGATTGGGCCGATTGCAATTAAATAATGCCTATATATTAAACCGAATTATACACTGTTTCTGTGAAAATCCATCACAATCAGTTCAGTAGTTTTTAAGTGATTCGTGCACAAACAAACAGATAAACAGACAAAAATTCCAAAAATTATCGAAATGTATTAGGTACTTATCCTTATACCCCCATTTTTTTGCAAATATCTTCAATGTACAGACATGCAAAGTTTACGTTTTTATTTTTTAAAGGATAGTATAGAACTTTAAGAAAACGGCCGCTGCCGGCTCGATCTGGCGGAGGGCTGTCACCAGAGCGATTTCTTTCGATGTCGAATATTCAGTCATTTCTCTACGAAGTAACAAAAGAACACACATATCGATATCGCGCATGACCACATGGTCTAGTGCCTTCGGCATAGAGGAGCGCTAAAGTATGGCTCGTCCTCTCCGGGTATAGAAACAGGAAAGGCACTACCAACCAACAAGCGCGGTCACTGCACCCGCGTTGTGACGAAATACGTAGTAAAAACCTGAGTCTCAGCGTACTAACATTATAACCACGTGACCCATTTTTTTTATCTTTGACTTTTATATAGAAGCTCTGGCAGGAGGTGGATGTTGGTAGATGGGTATTAATATATTTAGAAAAGTATTAGCAAACAGTAGCTTTATTCAGTTGAGTAACAAGAATTCGAAATGCTAAGGAATTGAACTCCCTGCCACCTTTGGTAGGTATCTCCTATCTCTCTCTTCTATGGTATTTCCGGACAAGTACAACTTCGATCTTTTTAAAGGAAGAGTAAATAGACATCTTCTGGGTAAGCGAGCTCCGTCTTAGTCCTCATCGTCATACCATCGATGAGATTGAGGTCAATCGTAAACCCTTCAGGCATAAAAAATAATGATATAATATCAGGAAGAGGTACACATAAGAATACAGGGGCTTACGTTTTGGTTGGTGGAATCTCGTGGATTAGTCTGTTTGGAAAAAGAACTCGGGGCCATAACAGGTCGTAATCCGACCCTATATTCACCTATTTTTAGGAACTTTCAGACATGACATTATTGAATCTATTTTTTAGAGAAACTTTCCGCAGATCAATACAGGTTTTCTTATTAAAATAAATCAAGGTCAGATGTGATAAGTCGTTACTCATAACATAACATAAATAACAATGGATTGTCAAAGAAGTCGCAATATTCTTAATAACTCACAAAATTACGTGCTTACTGTAAAGCTGTTAACTCACGTATAGAAAAGGTGTCGAAGTGGCAATGCTTTATAGTAGTTAGATTTGAAAAATTAAACCTAGTGAGCTTAGAAATAAGTGTTATAAATAGTAAGATACTGATATGACATAATGTGGTCGCTCCCTGCCTGCGTCGGAATGCACATTGCGTTGCGACCTCAATTTTCATGTGCACTGACCCGACACCGTCCATAAATGCCCACCTCATCAAAGGCACAGATGCGTGTATTCCGCAAATAAAAACCTATACTCGGGCTTAGAATAGAAAATTGTACTTATCCATCATATAGGTACATATGTTTAAAATAGCTGTAATGGAGATGGAGATATTTCACTCAAAGTTGGTGGCACTTTAGATAAATTTTAATTCATCCATTAATTGGCTATATGTACGTTACAGGTTACGTACCGGTCAGTGGATACAAAAGAGGGTACTGTAAAAAGACTAAGGAATTTTTTTTTTTGTGTGATTTGTACGGGTCGCTTTTTTTTAAATTTTACACCGTTACTAAGTTACATTGTATACCTACTATTACCGTTCATAATGTTACAGAATCAGCACAGACAAGGTGCACTGAAAGATGTCTTTATAATACTTGATTTAAGCATAAACGGCCAACACATCTCACACCTTTCTTCGCAGACGACGTACTTGAGATGGCAGAGGCACTGCAGGTTCTGGAGGAAATGCTGAACAGCCTGAAGTGTTATTTCAGACGAAGTAGGTCTTAGAAGAATGTGGACAAAAGTCAGGTCCAATTCACATGTTGTCCTGAGTGAGATTCGTGATCGCTGGTGTTCAGGTCTTCAGGAGTAGGTACGCCTACTAAGGTCAGACAATCCAGTTGGGAACTTCAATAATGTGGCTGAGGAATCCCATTAGGCTAGGTAGCATTTGAAAAATTACCACATATCCCAGGGGTGCTTAAAAACAGAAGTCTTTAATTTGTATCCTGCCTGTGGATCCGCAAGTTTGAGGTTGTAAAGCGAATTATCGAGGAGCTATGTTTCTCCTCAATGTGGAGATCCGATGAAGATCTGAGGAACGTATCAGAGAAAATAAGTGTGCGGCTGAAGTAGCAGTGAGCGAGTTTTTTTTTTATTTTTATTAATGGGTTTGCGCTTGACCTCTATCTCACCTGATTTATCGCAGAATTGAAGTCTGTTGGGACACGAGTTCTGGACTGGAGACCGCGGCTGGTATGCGCAGCGTGGGACGCCTCACTTCCAGACGCATCGATGACGTAAACGTGGTCGAAAGCTGCTGTGGGGTCCGCGGCAGGGTGTGGCGACGTTCATTAGGAAAGATTCATGTGCAGCAGTGAACGTCGACAGGATATCACGTATACATACTTAAAAGGCGGTGAATCAGTGAATTACAGCCTTAAACAATTGCATTAATAATATACTTAAAATACCATATATGCCAACCTTGGCCCTGGGTCACGCCTCAGAAATATTAGGAAAGCGTGTACTTAAAAAATCAGAATGATTTTCCTTCACCGATAAGCTGGTGGTATTCAGAAAGAAAGACACGATTCGTTAGTTAGTTTCTTAGAACCTAAGTTTTTTGTATTTCCCGCCCAGAATTTTAGATTTGTCTATGGCACACAGTACCGAAAGCGTTTGGTTCACTTCACCATAAATTTAGATTTACACATCAATAACATTCTGTTTTCATTGAGATAGATATTTACAATATAACATTGAAAAGATACAAGATATAAATATAACTTAAAAATATGTAACAAGAAATTTTTAATTTAACCCGGGAAGTATTCAAAAATTTCATTACTGCGAAAACGACACTCATTGCAGCAGAAAAATATGTTTGTCTCATTCCCACTTTTGTACTGTGTTCACGGATATGTCAGTGATTCATCAACTGTAAAGAAAGAAAAAGACAGCATTACCTCTTTTAAGGTACCCTCTTGTATTGGAAGGCTTCAAATAAATCAGTGGTTCCCAAAGTGGTCCAGGTGAACCACCAGAGTTCCATGTGAGACTCGACGGGGGTCTACGTTGGCGTGACATAAAAATGGGGGTTCACAATTCGTAAGCGGGGTCCACGAAAATTTATCTGCTTTCGGTAGTGAAGAACTAAAATATTGGCTGGACTTTTCCTATCAATGTAGGCAGATAATATTTTAAGAAGCTCAGCGACTGTTACTTGTAAAAACTTGAATGGGAGTTTTTCTAAATGAAATAACTGACAATTGATTGGTTCCTTGTGCTGTGAGTAGATGTCAAAAAAGTAAAGTTGGATGGAATCACTTTTTTGATTGGCCATCTTTACTTTTTTGACATCATACTCACAGCACAATCAATTAATTAATTAACCAATCAATTCTCACTTATTTCATTTAGAAAACTCCCCATTCGGAGTGGTAAAAATAAAAAGCACGACACGTATTGAATATGGAATATGCAACTCAACCGCAACGCAAATTTCTATAGTTAGATCTAATCTTCACATTTTTTGTCGAGTTTTGGAATATGGTAGAATGCAGCTGCAGCCTCAACTGCTCTTCCAGACGAGTAATCTTAGGATGAACGTAGACAAGACGAAAGTCATGTCCAACTCACACGGCGACCTAAGCTCGGTGATCATCGATAATGTCAATATCGAAGTTATTCAGGAGTACGTCTACCTAGGACAGACAATACAGTTGGGTAGGACCAATTTTGATAGGGAAGCTGACAGAAGAATCCAGTTGGGCTGGGCAGCATTTGAAAAATTGAGTCAAGTTTTTCTTCTTCGCCTATTTTACAATGTTTAAAGACAAAAGTCTTTAATCAGTGCGTCCTGCCTGTCATGACCTACGGAGCAGAAACGTGGACACTGATGGTGGGCCTGATCCACAAGTTTCAAGTCGCTCAGCGAGCTATGGAGAGGGCTATGCTCGGGGTTTCTTTGAAGGATATGATTCGTAATGAAGAGATCCGACGAAGAACGAAGGTGACCGACATAGCCGAAAGGATTAGCAAGCTGAAGTGGCAGTGGAGGGGCCACATCTGTCGCAGAACTGACGGCCGTTGTGGCAGACGAGTTCTGGAGTAGAGACCACGGATTGGCACGCGCAGGGTGGGACGCCCCGCCGGCAGATGGACCGACGACCTAAAGAAGGTGGCCGGAGGCGGCTGGATACTCAGGGTGGAGGACCGGGTGTGGTGGCGTTCAATGGGGAAGGTCTATGTCCAGCAGTGGACGTCTAAAAGCTGACATGATGCAATGGGTTCCACCGGAACTAGTTTAATTTTGAAAGTGGTCTATGAGTAAAAAAGTTTGGGAACCTCTGATTATTTCGATTAATGTCAATGTTGTTATTATTGTAGACATTACTACTTTATAATAAAAGGTGTTCTCCATAGTGGATGTGATAGAACGATGAAGCAAAGATTCTATATCCTAGGTCTGACATTCAACATTCTGAAGAAAATTTTCAATCAAAATACGTTCTTATTCGTTCTGAGCTCTGAAATAAATAGAGTATGTTCTTTATATACAAATAAACTTAGATATGTATACTGAACAATAGAATTCGTTACCCAGTCAGATGTGGATTTATTTATAAATCTTCCAAAACTTTGGCAAATTCTATATCTTTTCAAATTCTAATATTCTATATTGTGCACCAATACAATACACGTTATATAAAATTTTATAAAAAACAAATAATTATCTTTATATATAAGGTGGATGGATTGACCTAATCGCGTATTGAATAGTCATAAATTATGTTCATTTTTAAGTTTAGTATATGAAAATAATATTTATTTTATTGATTTATTATTAGGCAACTCTGATTATTATTGCCTTTATTTTATTTTATTTTATTATTTCTTTATTAAATACTTTTATTTAAATGTTTGTGATCAAAACGCAAACTTGAAATGAAAGTAAAATATTATGCTCTATGGTTTAGTCCACTAATGGCGTGTCTTCCGGTACCACACATTCTAACGTCAAAATGGCTAAGAAAAAAGGCGATGAAAAAGTGAACCAAACTCCTCAAAGTGACAATGAGGAGCAAAATTTTGACGAGGAGCCCGACTTCGAGGATCCGGAAGGATTCGTCGATGACGTCCCCGACGAAGGTACGAGTGTTTCGGTGGCTAGGTTTGGCCGGCCATATGCGTCACCCACGCATATTCCCGCTTTTCTCAGTGTTTGTACTATTTTTATCGCATCTATCGGCATTGCGCAGTGCCAGGGAGCTTAAATATTTCTACACAAGTCATGTATTTACTGTTACATACCAGAAAAAGGCCAGTCTTAAAACATAACCTAACTTTGACGTTGCAGAATTGCTGGCTGACCTTTTAGAGAATAAACCGAAGGAATCTGATGGTTATGAGAATGTCATTGTGGTGGACGGGTGCCCGCAGGTCGGGCCAGAGCGTCTGGAGAAGCTCCAGAGCGTTATAACCAAGATTTTCGGCAAGTTTGGGAAAATAGTTAATGAATATTACCCTACCACTGAGACTGGAGTGACTGCAGGTTACATTTTCCTCGAGTACAGCAACCCTCAGAATGCCGCCGAAGCCGTGAAGGCGACGAATAATTGTAAATTAGATAAGCAGCATACGTTTTTAGTGAATTTGTTCACCGATTTCAAGAAGTAAGTACAACTTATTCAGCTAAGATTTAGAAAGTGAATATTTAAATTTAACATATGACCATCATGTAAATGATTCCTAAGTGTATTGAAAATTCAAATTCAAATCATTTAATCGTAAACACAGGTAATTTTAAGCTGGTCGAATACATTTAGGTACTCTATGATTTGCCCATAGGCGTACAACATTTAATGTTTCACAAATTAAACATTTTTTTCATTACATATTAAAATTAAAGCAAATAATTAAGTACAATATACAGATGTCAATAATGGAATATATACATGTCAAAAGTGATTTATTAAAATAATATAGAAATGTCAATTTAAATATAAGTTACAAAGTTAATTCATATTAAATTAATAAAAATTAAAAAAAAAATTGTAAATAAGTAAATAGTATTGTTTTGTTACAATAGGTGCAACTCACTTTACTGCACAAACACAGTTACAAGTTTTAAAAGTTAAAATACAATTTAGGTCTTATTGCAGACCATCTTTGGGTATAAAATATTATGCCATAGAATAAGGTAGGTTGCGCTGATTAGGAAATTTAAATGTTAAATGGGTACTTATTCAACGTTAACTTTATGTAATACTAGCTGTGCCCGCGGCTCCACTCGTGTGAACTACAGAATACACTCCCGTTCCCACTCTCCCTATCCCACTCCCAATCCCGAGAGATCCCGATCTTGCTTAGACCTCCAGCAAGACAACTGTGGCAACTGCATTAAATTTCATTCAGTAGTTTTGGTGTGATGAGGTAACACACATACATACAGACAAACAGAAATAGAGAAAGACAGACAGACAAAAATTCTAAAAACAATTGTTTTGGTTTCTATTGGCCCTATAAAGACCCTTCATACAAATCCTCATACAAATTTTGTCAATTTTGTCAATCCCATGTACAGACATAGACCAGTTACAGTTTTATTATATGCATAGATTGTATTTAAGATGAACAAATATAATAAACAATGTTACTCTTGTAAGTAAAGTCTATACGAACTCACCCTAAAAGAGCTCAACAATTCATGAACACTGAGTTTCGGATAGGCCGAAGTTTCGGCTGTTTTTTGGCTGAAACCGAAACTATGGCCGAAACTCGCTTTTAAGCCGAAACTGGCCATAACTGAAACTAAATCTTCGGTCGGACACTAGTTTATTTCACGCTAAGTGCACAAACACAACAAATTTGATTACCATCAACAGGTCATTTACTATTATCCCTTATATTATCATTTAGAGAAAAGTTCTAATCATATAATTAGCTTTCTGTTTGAGCTGATAGTTAGTTAATGATGTTCATAGGCTGCCCTGTAAAGTTAGGCCAATGTGGCTTATGAGACATTGCAGGTTACCCATCATGTTTTACCTTTAAAAATGAGGATTTATATTTATTTTAAACTTCAGGTATCATAAAATATACAGGTCTGCTTTCTGCAACTTGTTGATTTTTACATTTAAATGTTATACTAAAGGCAAACCGATGAACTGAATCTAAATTGTAGTGTAGAACTATTTAAAAGAAATTGTTTCAATTTTTAGATATTCAGATATTCCAAAAGAATGGGATCCACCGGCACCACAGCCGTTCAAGGTGCAATCGGACCTGCAGTGGTACCTGATGGACCCAGATGCATATGATCAGTTCTTGATTGGTGTTGGAACTGGAGTTGCTCTGCAGGTGTGGCAGAATGCCCTGCCTGAGCCTATCCTGTTGCAGGAGAGACCGGTATGTTCTTAAAATCTATCTATTACATTTCTATTATTACCATTAACTACTATAATATCAATAGGTTATTGCCATTTAAATGGACACAGCTTACTATGTAATACACATGTTTCAGGGTACATTATAGATATACTAGCAGCTATGGTCCACTTCTAGCTTTCCATAATTAAAAGGCATGGTCCCAAAGGTAGTTTATATAAGGAAACATTGAAATGGCTAAACTAATGGTGAATATCATGGTCCATACAGTAGTTTGTAACATCATCCCAAACACAAAGGCAGCAGAGGAGCTTTGTTTTATATACTAGGTATTATTGATGGTTGATGATGATGTGAATTTAGTCTTATCATTAAAAAGAAATGTTCAAATATGCAATTTTAATTGGAAATGTAAATGTTGTGTTAGATATTTTTTAGCTGTTTCGATAATTGCATTATTTTTAACTTCCAAAAATTATAACTATTTATTCGGTCAACAAAGTGTATTGTATAATTATTATAAATATTATGTTCTTCCCTACAGTCTAGATTACTAGATAGGTTACCCTATTGTGAAAGATTTCAATAGATTACCTAACCTGTCTCTTAATTGTTCCATTAACTGTTATTTATCATTTCAATTTAAACTTTTGTTTATCAAAGTGTGTTGAATGTTGTTAATGTTTTATTTAATGTTTACAGAACTGGACGGAAACCTACGCTATTTGGTCTCCTCTTGGGACATACCTGGCCACCTTCCACTGGCGCGGTGTTGCCCTATGGGCTGGCCCAAAGTTCTCCCAGTTCCAGAAGTTCTTCCACCCAGAGGCCAGGTTTATCTCATTTTCACCATGCGAGAACTATCTTGTCACATTTTCACCGACTACAACAGCAGAAAGAGGAGATGATAAGAAGCTGATTATTTGGGATATAAGGTATTTATTTCATCACAGTTATGAAATATAAAACGAAGCATGCTTTTTGTTATTGTTAATTTATGAAAAATGAAAGTGTAATAAGTGAATTCTATTCTATCAAATTTGAAGAGCCCTACTTGCTCAGATAAGTGGGTATATGCTCATTTTAAATTTTAATGTGAAGTTCGCGGACCAGGACAATGAGTTTTCAGAATCAAAGTATTTAATTATCATACAGCATGATTTTCTGTTTTGGAGACCTTGGAAGTATGGAAGTGTAGCCAGATCACCAGCCAGATAGACTATATTAAAAAGACCGCCAGCACAACCTAGATCCACTGGCAACAATATGTAGAGCCTTATGTATGTCTAACAGTGGACGAAAGAAACTGCTAGAGAAGTAGATGACGAACTTTTCAGTAAAGGAAATTATCACTGTAAAACTTGATAATACTGTTGGAGATCTAAGTTGTATGTGAGCCTATATAAATATAATGTAACAATGATCATGATCTATGTTCATGAAAACTAAAAGCTTCCATTCCCCAGGACTGGGCAGGAGAAGCGCACGTTCCCACCGCCTGACGATTACGTCACGTGGCCGATATTTCGCTGGAGCAAGGACGATAGGTTCTTCGCGAGACTCGGTGCCGACATGCTGTCGGTGTACGAGACTCCGGGTTTCGGATTGTTGGATAAGAAGTCAATAAAAATACCAGGCATCAGGTAAGTTACTTGTTTATAGCTCTTCAACTGCGACTTTGCCTTAATGAGAAAGAACTGTCATTAAAGAAAATAACTTTAATTCAGATCAACATCTTTATACCATTTAGCATTATTTAAAATGAAATAAATAAATAAATATCACAGACATTCACACCAATTATCCAGTCCCAAACTAGGCAGAGCCTGTGCTATGGTTACTAGATAACACGGATACACATACTTAAATAAATATATACTCGTATTTAAGAATTTACATACATTTACAAAAGAGTGGTGTATTTTAAATTATGTAGGTCCCTAGATTACCTCAAGCCAACTTATCTTAGGGAGCCAGGAAGTACTGGCGACACTTCAAACCTTCAGCATCTTTTGTGCCAAGACCCTGACTACCAACGGTGCCCCAAGCCCGATTTGGTGGACTTCACATACGCCTTAGAATTTCTTCTTTGGCATATGCAGGTTTCCTTACGATGTTTTCCTTCACCGAAAAGCCTGTGGTATTATAAACAAACCGTACTTAAGTTTCGAAAAACCCATTGGTATGGGCGGAGTTTGAACCCACGAACTTATGAACGTGAGGCGAGTGCACAACCAACCAGGCTACCACGGCTCCTTTCAAGCCAACTTACTTCCTTATCGTTATCACGGAGATTACTGTCTAAGCAAGTTTTTTTTTCTACAGAGACTTCAGCTGGTCACCAACAGACAACACCCTCGCTTACTGGGTCGCCGAGGACAAAGACGTCCCAGCCCGCGTCACGCTGCTAGAAATCCCCAATCGCACCGAGACCCGCTCCAAAAACTTGTTCTCCGTCGCCGACTGCAAGATACATTGGCAGAAGAGCGGCGATTACCTCTGCGTTAAAGTCGACCGCTATTCCAAAGTGAAGAAAGACAAGAACGAAATCAAATACTCTGGAATGTATTACAACTTTGAAATTTTCCACATGAGAGAAAAGGAAATTCCGGTCGATTCAGTTGAAATCAAGGAGCCTATACAAGCGTTCGCTTGGGAGCCGATTGGTTCTAAATTTTCCATTATCCACGGAGATCCTGCTAATATTTGCATTAGCTTCTACCAAGTGAATACGGGTCAGGCTCCGACGTTGCTCAAGAAGTTTGAAAGGAAACCCTTCAACCATCTGTTCTGGTGTCCATCTGGACAGTTCATAGTGTTGGCGAACTTGGGACTGACTGGTGGTGCTCTGGAATTCTTGGACACTAATGATTTTACGATCATGAATGTGTCTGATCATTATCAGGTGTGTATAATTTTGGGCGCGACTTTTACTCCCAATCTGCAGTGTAACCAGTTAGAAAAATGTGTATTGCTTTGCCAAAAGTCATCGCGAAAAATGGCAAGAAATCACAATTTTTCCCAGTTAAATAATTTTCAACGACTGAAATCTTTATGGTGGTATACAGATTGACACTGCAGTTTAACATGTAAATTCTTTGATTATAAATTAGCTGTTGTGTTATAAATTTTTACCATAACTCAACTATGTCTTATAAATGTTGATAAAACCTTTCATATTTACGATTATTCATTTCCATTGAAATTTTACTTTTAAATTTTTTTGTTGTAATTACATTTATATTGTAAATAGATGTCTGGAATCGAATGGGACCCCACCGGTCGCTACGTGGTAACTGGCGTGTCGTCGCTCAAATGCAAGATGGACTGTGGATACTACATCTGGTCCTTCCAGGGCAAGATACTTAGGAGGTTGGTCCAAATTTCAATATTAAAATAACTTTTTATGACATTCGATGTGGCATTTAGTGAATGGTTCTTTCTAGATTTTGTAGTAATTTCGCGAATTAGGGATTTGTCGACTAAACGATATGTTCTAGTTTAAATGATAAGAGACCTAGGAACATAAGGCATTCCATCTCAGCCCTTGAATCAGCCTTTGAATTCATCATCGTCATAATGTCAGCCTTTGACGTCCACTCCTGCATATAACGGCCTTCCCCAATAAACGCCACTACACCCTGTCCTTCGCCCTCCGCATCCATCCGCTTCCGGCCACCTTCTTCAGGTCGTCGGTCCATCTGGCGGCGGGGCGTCCCACCCTGCGCGTGCCATAGTCTCCACTCCAGAACTCGTCTGCCCCAACCAACGGCTGTCGGTTCTGCGACAGATGTGGCCCGCCCACTGCCACTGCCTTTGAATTGCGCACAGCAAATTTACAGTTAGGTCTTACTATCTCCATATCCGGAAATCGTTTGTGTGAGTTTCTATTCCTGCTCACAGCGTGGTTACATGTAAACTACGATACTAGTAAGCACCAGATCCATTCCGTCCTGTAGCGAGCGCTGAAGTAGCTTTCCTAAGCAAATACTTTCAAAATAAATTTTCGTAGTTTTAGTAACTTTTCGTATTTATTTCTGTTTGACTCCTACCAGGTGTGGTGGCGTTCATTAGGGAAGGCCTATATCGAACAGTGGACATTTCAGGGCTGACATGATGATGATGTTAATCTACCAGCTTGGTCGCCAGACTCGAGTGCTAGAGTTTGTGAGTTCGATTCCCACCAAGGACAGACAACATTGTACAATTGTACAAGTTGCTCCCG
Organism: Esperia sulphurella; assembly: GCA_947086405.1. Classification (NCBI taxonomy): domain Eukaryota; kingdom Metazoa; phylum Arthropoda; class Insecta; order Lepidoptera; family Oecophoridae; genus Esperia; species Esperia sulphurella. Next base: position 12,386,104 of record OX352267.1, read on the forward strand.
TTCTGGATGTTGGACTGTGAATTGTTATATCATCGTGGCCTTTACATCTTTATTAAACTCTCGAAAGTGTTTGGAATGGTAATCGTCAATTTTAAATCATTTTTTTATCTACAGAGTGATGAAGGAAGGCTTCGCCCAGTTCCACTGGCGGCCTCGCCCGCCGACGCTGCTGACCGATAAGCAGCAGAAGGACATTAAAAAGAACCTCAAGAAATATTACTCTCAGTTCGAATCTAAGGACCGCATGCGCAGCAATAAGGCTAGCAAGGTAAGTGCATATATTTTACTTTGCAGAATACAGATTTATCACATGATATCATCATCATCAGCCCGAAATACGTCCACTGCTGAACATAGCCCTCCCCAATAGAATGCCACTTTTGGTGGGCTGTCTACTGGGGGATATAGCGTGACAGAATAATTGTTGTTGACAGGAACTGGTGGCGAAACGTACGGAGCAAATGAAGAAACATGTGGAATATCGGGAGGCGAAGGTGCAGGAATGGACCGAGCAGAAGTCGCGCCGACTGGAGCTCAGGGATTGTACGTATAATATTTTTATCATCATGCCTCTTAACGACGTTCACTGGTAATTATAGACTTTCCTCGAAAATCTGGCATCCACTGTTGAACTTAGACGTTCCCACCCGACGCAGTCCTCCGCCCTCCGCATCCCGGCGCAGTCCTCCGCCCTCCGCATCCCGGCGCTTTCACCCATCTTTCACTAGATAGCGCTAGCAGTCGAAACTTTTTCCTGACTTATTTGGCCACTATTTTACAGCATATGAATGAGCTGTGGTAGCCTAGTTAGTTGTGAACTCGCCTCACGTTCGTGAGGTAGTGGGTTCAGACACCGCCTATACCAATGAGTTTTTCTTCGAAATTTTAAGTACGGATTATTTATAACTAGCTTTTGCCCGTGACTTCGTCCGCGTATGTTTCGATATTTACACCTCTTGAATTAGAAAAAAACAATACAAGTTTTGTATTAACCACGTTAGCTTCGGAACACCATACATTGTTGTTTTCTTATGCCATTTGTGTTGGATGTTAGTCAGTTTACAACTAATAAAAAAACACAAGTGTTAGATTTTTTTTATTATCAAAAAAGTTAAAGCATTAAAAGTTAGTCTCTACACATAAACCTTCATGGTTTATTCATGGACGGGGGAGTTCGAAATTAAATTAGTCTGTTCAAATTATTCGTCAGCTCTCTGCTAATGTTTATAATAATTATCTTTTTCCCCAACAGACGTGGATACGGACGGTCTAGACACAGATCAAGGGAACACAGTGGAGGAAGTTGTTGAATTTTTCGTGAAAGAGGAACAAACCGTCATCGAGTAGTCGCCATACCCCACCAACGTTAGAGGTCGGGGCTACTTCGACCTCCTTGCTAAAACCGGTTCGTACCGGAAAGAACCGGCTCGTACCGGTAACACAACTCACGAGTATCAATTTCTTTGCTAAACATAAATTATCAATAGTTTTTTTAGCCTTCATACCAATTTTAATATTTTGTCACAAATAACGTTTCTTAAGCAATAGCTCTGTTATGTTTTTCAGTGTAAGATTTCGGTGTTTTAATTATACAATAGGTAATGTTTGTAGAAATCTTATTAAATTGATACGTTTCAAATGGACTGTGGACTTTTAATACCTGTTTAGTAATATGTATTATTTTTATTGTTTTTTTTTTAGTTATCAGGATTGTAAGATGATGGTATGAAATAAACTTTGATAAAATGGCAGGAGAATAGGAATACATGTCTACTTTTATTTACTTTGTTGTAAATTATTTTACAATGACCCAAAACGAAAACGTCCTAATTTGGTTTAAGTTTTAAAACAAATTAGGGTGAGCAATGGTCCTTCGAACCGGATTTAAGTTCATTGAACAGTTTATCTCAAAATAGTTTTTCGTTGTAGAATAAAGTAACTTGAGTACGGAGTGCTGACTTCCGAACAACCCCCAAGGCGCTTAGAGCTTTTAGAGAGAAGTCCATTTTCTAGAGAAACTGTGAAAAGCATTAAAATCGCTGGAAAACATTCATTCAGACAGCGGTGAGCGCGCAAGCGTCGACTGCCGTCCATTGAGACGCGCCACCCTTCAGTTCGACTGAAAAACCGCTGTGGACGCACGCTCGGGCGTTTTCCCGCGCTTGAATACGAACTACGAACTAATTTCAATCTTTAATCGTTACTTTTCAAAAGTAACCAGTTTGTGTTGCTAATAAGTGTCGCAAGTGAAAAGAGGTTGAATTAAGTTTTTCTGTGGTTTTAGCAGTTTTTTGTGTTTTGTTTATTTCTTTTTTAATCCATAAAAGTGTTATTAATTTACGGTAAGTTGAATTTATCTATAGTATTTATAAGGAACTTAACTGTTTTGCAGTACGTAAGTTTTAATCACTATCGTTACTAAAAGTTACTACTAAAACTTCGGGCTAGACGATTTTAAGAAAGAAAACCAATATTTTTATACATAGAATTTATTATTATATTGTTTTCTAATCATAAACTTATCCTCGCTTTAGTTTTGTAATTTTTTATTTATTTAATTGGATAGCAATTAATTGGTTAAAAACACTAATTGGTGTGTATTATCTGCTTTTTTCGGCGTATTAACTAGTACTTATGTTTGACATTGAGGATACCTACGTATGACTTTCATATCATGTTTAACATTGGTAGTTATCTAGTGCCGAAATTACATATTAATGTTATATGTGGAGTTAAGAATTTTTTATATTCTTGTTTATATTATAATAGAGTGGTATAGGAATGTCTTCAGCCTTTAATGGGTTTATCTAAACAGCATTTAAAGGTTTACTGGAAGAAAACTCTTACAGAGTTGAGTGCGCCTTTGTACATCTTGTGTTTAAATTAGTTGTGTGACTTATATTTGTGTACATTAAAGTATAAATAATTAATAAATGGTGTAACTCAGTGCCGGTGCAATAACTTGGTACGGGGACTTGGAAATTAAAAGATAATGTTTTTACTTTTTTGTGTAATAAAAATTATTTATTTCGGAAGAGTTGATCCATAATTTGTAACTAAGCAAACGATGTCAAAATATTAAAATTCTAGCAAGTTTAATATTGTTTGATAAGCACCTCCACCTCATAACGTGCGAAGGAGCTATTCAAATCTTCAGCTGATCTCTCCTGGGGCACTCCGTAAGCATTTAAGGTAAATATCCGTCGGAACTAAAAAGTTACATGTGACATATTCGGATAAGATTTGGCGTCTAACTACGATAGACGCCAAATGATTATCCGTATATGTTAAACGTCCCGTTAGAGAGTACAAATAGCTTTTTATTTCAATGGATATTAGCTTAAATGCTTATGGAGTATCCCTTTAGGATGCTGGTAAAGACGCGCATTGTCTTCATTAAAAATAAAATAAAAAATTTAAATTGTTTATATTCAGATAATTTAAAATCCATATTTGTTAGTCCAGACTTATTCTATGTTAGTAAGTTTAAAAAAATAAAATAATTATAACAATGGTAATAATGGAGGTTCATCGAGTCACGCCTTTTGCATGTAACTCGTTAAACCTCCCAAGTATGACACTGTCACACCTCTCTTGCCGAAAATGTATTACTAAAAGTAATCGTAAACAAAATTGATTAGTATGACGCCTCTACTCTTATTTTACATACGTCCTGTAAAAGCTTTTAAAAGTGAATTTAACAACCGAGGTATTTGCCTGTTATGTAATATTAAACTTTCTTGTAAGACCGCAGATTTCAAAGAAAACTTCTAATTCTAAAAGTCTGTATTTAGCTGGGTTTTATTAAACTTGTTATATATTTTATTTATTTTTTCAAAAATCCACAGTGCTTAAAAAACTGTATTTTTCTAATTTATAGTTCTGAAGGCCAATAACTTATTTTTAGGTAGGTATGTGTAAATAATTGCTTAATATACCGTGGCCGATAGACAAAATGCATCGTAAATTCTTATCTTGATCGAAATTATTCAATATGTTTTAATATCTGCAAAAATAATTCTTTCCATTTAAATAATTTTGTTAGAATTATATATAAGTACAGAATTGCCGGAAAGCTTTCATTAAGACTAATGACGACCTCAATTTGAGCGAAGGCCAACATAAAAACAGCTAAATTAGAAGCAAGATTTAGCTCTTGAAGTTGAGGAAGACGATGTCTCGTCTGAAGCCGAGGGTTTACCGAGTCACAGGTGACAATGGAAGGCCAACGCCTTGTAAAGACATAGACAATGCCGTAACTAGGCTGGTGCCATCAGTGCCTAGACACAGGGCGCAGACCTTGGAGGGGCGCAAACATTATCTGGGTAGGTATTTTTCAAGGGCGCACTTATAGAAGCTCGCACCGGGCGTATAAAAGGTTAATTACGGCACTGGACATAGACATACTTTATTGATAACTTCCGTTACAGGTCAAATAAAAATTATACACAAGTTAAATAAAATCAAATTATAAAGGCAAATTAAACACAATCAAATATAAAAACATTAATAACTAACATAAATATATAAATGTCAAATAAAATTCTTAAAACTAAATAAATTAAGTTAATGCGTTCTGAAAGAACTCTTAATAGCAATAAAATGCCTGCTTGACAAACCAGGCGCACAGTCTTGTTAGTCCAGGGTCCTCCGCGGAGTCGCAACTGCCCCGTCCCGCGGTTTAAGACATTTCTGATGAGCTTTTGGCGTCAGTTAGACGGTACGATAGTTTAGTGATGCCAAACGTTGTCCAAGTATGTTACATGAAAATTCGTATTACATGGAAATGTCATTCGTAAAAAAATGTTTTGTAGTTCGACAAGAACTTGTTTCTGGCTCTTCTGAACTCTGTGCCTAAATACAGAAAAAAATTGTTTCATGGTAGGTAACGTATTGAATAATAATATTCTGACTTTGAAAAGGCCTATATCTATGTCCAGTATAGTGGACACGGACTTGATGGGCTCGATAAGGCTGGGCCGATGATGGGGTGACGTGGGTAGGACGAGGATATTTAAGCGAAAGGGTTCGATCTAGCTGATTATGATCTACATCACTATCATGAGATACTTATGTAGGCATATAATATAGAAAAAGACAATTCTGAAAACTCATACGAACTTTATTTCGCCACACATCTGAATATGGACCACAGAATTTATCTGTTTTAAAACTTCATCAAATCAAACATATTTTTTTAACGTTTCTAAAATATCTCGGAAAAATCAAATTTTTCATAACTTTCATATCATTGCCAGGCATGTATGTAATTTCAGCTCAATTGTTGAGTAGTTTTTAAGATAGGCAGGCAGATAGTCTCCCAAAAATGTTTCGCTATAAAGGTATCCGTTTTGACGGTCCCTATAAATGTGGTCTACGTCACTATGCATGGAAGTAAAAATCGATTTAAGGTGATCACAAAAGGCGCTAGTAGGTAGCCGAAAAAATTGTTCTGAATTTTTTCTGAATTTATTTGACCACAATTTTCAATAAAAACATTTTCGCCAGCTTCTAGACTAGCACTCAAAGTATCCAAACATTTCTGAACAAACTTTTTGAATGATAAAATATTTCACTCTCAAAGTTGGTGCACAAGATGTAGTCTAAAATCCCCGTTATGTCAGTAGTACCATTGATGGTACAAGTCACACAGCTTTGTATCCTTAGTATCATTAAAGAAATAATAAAGATATTCCCCATAATTGTAACTGATAATGATGGTACAAGTGACACAACAGACCGGCGAATTGACTTGCATCGAAAATTGTGTGGCCAAAACAATTCAGGAAAGATTAAAAACTGTTTTTTCGGTTACGGACTTCATTTAATTCAGTCTTTCCTTCCATTTCACTTTAATTTTTGATTGCTCCGACATCAAAGATTATGGTCTCATAGTTCGTTGCCTACAAAAATATTACCCAAGTCTGATTTTGTTACTATTTTCTGTTCTTTATTATGTTCAGGATCTCGTTTTTTCCCCTAACATTCATTATACGCCCCATTGTTAGGTAGGTACACGCCTATCCTCAAGGCCGTAGTCCTACCACGTGCGTTATTTTTTCATTGACATGGTCCAGTACCCACCGAGTTCCAGCTAAATAGGTCACGAACTCCCGTCGAGTAGATGCGATGTTTTTCTCGTCGCAAGAGGCTATATTACCCCGTTTTTTTCTCATTTTCCACCGACGCACCGCCGCATACGTCTTCATTAGCCGGAGATTAAGGATGGAGAGATTTTTTGTCATTTATCTGCGTTAGCTTCTTTCGGGCTGAAGAAAGTACCTATACCTATTCAGTCAGTTAAATTATTGATCATTTCAGTTTAGTTTCGCATTAGTGGTGTTAGGTTTTAAAAAAATAGGTAATCCTGTATTTATGCCTGCACTAATGCGGGTGCATTTAAATACAAGCGAACAGATTTAAATACCTACTACTTTTACAGGCGCAGTCTGGCCACTGAAACGTATATATGTAGAAGGGGTATATCACTTTTTTACTTCAGTCTCGCGCGTGTCGATTTTCGGACACAGCGCGCCCCGGGCACTCTTTATGCCTCGCGATCACGTTTCTAGTAAGTGATGCAGTTAAAAACCGCTAAGTATGGCACTTTTGCAGATCATTTGTCGATGTTAACCCGACCTTGACTCGGCGTGAAACGAGTAAGCCTTTGATAGTTTTTCAAAATATTGCACATTGTTAGCACGCGTGCGCCCCTACATCACAATTGTCTCTTGATAGGATTTTTTTATACATTATTTGTACACAAATACAAGTTGCACAATTCATTTAAAAATAAGATGTACAAAGGCGCACTTAACTTTGTAAGAGTTTTCTTCCAGTAAACCTTTGGGTGAAAGAGACAAGTCAAAGCAGATAGGCAGACAGCAGTGCACATTTCTATGAATGTTGCTAAAAGAGGAGTGCGCTGCCACGCGAACTACAGTAGGACCTTCGGCTCTCAAACTTTTTCAGCTTGTGTTCCCACACCGAGTAAATATATTTCCTATATATTTTTATATGTATAACGTGCGATAAAGGTACGTATTTAAATTTAGATAAACTCTTAATTGCACACAGATAAAAAATAGCGTTTTACCTACCAATAAAACGCATATTAAACCTTATTCGAAGCTTATAGCTTTATGAGATGAGATAGGTGTCTACTTCGGGAAGAAGTGACACCTATTTCATATCATAAAGCTATAAGCTTCGAATAACGGTAAGTCAATTAATAAAAAGTTACAGATTTATGGAAAATATACAAAGGCGGCCTTATCACTTCCAGGCAACCTCTGGAAAGGAATATAAGAAAAGCATAGCGACAGAGTATTGCAGGTATTAAATTGAATGGTCATTCTACTCCATTTTTTATATACTTGATCAAGTTGGTATCATGTACGAAGAAGGTACCTAATGTCCCTGCAAGGGTGTCGCAATATCTTATATATAACGTAATACTATTTATTATTCTACCACATTGCTCATCACACTACCCTAACATATTGCGTCGTTTCATAGTATACGAGGGGCGTTCAAAATATTCTCGGTATTCGAATGAAGACAAACAAGTACGAAAAGTTTGATATTTTTATTTTTCAATATACTCCCCCCCTATGTTAATAGACTTAAAAGATCGATCAATTATTTTTTTTAATCCCTCATAATAATATTTTTTATCCTTGGTGTAAAAATTCTCGTCCACTGCCGCCTTCAACGCTTCATCGTCAGAAAATCGATTTCCACGCAGATCCTTTTTGAGATTGGGGAACAAAAAGAAGTCGCTGGGGGCTAAGTCCGGACTATACGGTGGATGAGTTATAGTTCCAAAACCACATTCAGCAATAGCTGCCTTGGCAATATGAGCAGTATGGACAGGGGCGTTGTCATGCAGAAGCAGAACACCTTTGGTTAACTTTCCTCGCCTCTTTTCTTTGATTGCATCCCTTAATTGACGTAGAATGTTTGCGTTGTACTGTCCTGTGATATTTACACCTTTTTCTTTATAATCGATTAACTATACTCCTTCACAATCCCAAAATATTGTTGCCATAACCTTGCCAGCGGAAGGGACGACCTTGAAATTCTTGGGATGAGCTGAACCCTTAATGTGCCACTGCATGGACTCCTGTTTACTCTCTGGGTCATAATGATGAACCCAGGTTTCATCTCCAGTAACTATCTTTGCAGCACCTCATCAGGATTTTCGCCACACAGGTCAATAAAATCGGAACAACAAGTTGCACGCATATCTTTTTGAAGCCGAGTCAGCATTCGCGGAACCCATCTTGCACTCACTTTTGACATATTAAGATGGTCATGGATAATATCATGTACGGTACCAATAGAAAGATTGGTTACTTGAGCTATTGATTTTATCTTCACTCGACCATCTTCCAATATAAGGTTTTCCACCTGATCAATATTTTCTTGTGAAGTAGCTACTACAGACCGGCCAGGTCTAGGGTCATCTTTAATACTCTCCCTGCCACGTTTGAATTCGCTTGACCACTTTTGAATAGTAGATAAAGAAGGAGCAGACTCACGGTAAACACAATCCATTTCCTCTTTTATGGTTTTTTGATTTTTACCCTGTTTTGTCAAGAATTTTATGACGGAACGATGTTCTAATTTCGTTAACATTGTTAATTCACTCATAGTGTTAATGTTTGTTCAGAAATTGCAGAAAAACAAAAGAACATCTCGGTTTGAATTATACTTTTTTTTTTAGTTAACGAATGAACCTTAGCAGCCAGTAACAAAACAAATTCAAAAAGAGGTTGCAAGATATCAATACCGAGAATATTTTGAACGCCCCTCGTACGTATAAAAGTTAATCTGTGCAAGAAAGCCTACTAAATAAGTTAGATGACTACTTAAATGATAAAATTCCATGGAGTGCTTGATGGCTCAGCATAGGTAGATTGTAATGAATAAGATAAATCAAAGGTAGGGCCCTGTGCCGTTGGGTTTGTTGCCACTTCTTCCCCTCGGTTATACAGGTGGAAGTGGAGTAGTTTTAGGCAGAATTTGACGTCAAAAAGAGAATAATGTATTCCAATTTTGAAAATAAATATTTTGATTTTGATTTTTGATACTATATAACATTTTATTATATTAAAAGCTATGTACTTATATTTAGTTGTAACTTATTTACCTTTTCACTATTTTAATAGTCAAAAAATTCTTGTACTTAAATTATAAAAAAACAGTGTTACTAAAAAAAAATTGTTATTTTTTTAAATAAATGTGGAGTATTTTTCAATTAGCTTTATGTGTTTCGGTAAATGATTGTATATTGTCATAGCCATTTGCTATGTGCCTGATCTTACAATATGTAGCTTGGTAAATGGTGCTATCAGCTGGTACTAACACATCTAGCGGATGATCTGCAGAGGATTGTCCGTTTCACATAATATGATTTTGTATGGACCTATGCACATTGCACATGCAACAGCGGGTCGTCCGCCGAATGGAGCGGCCGCGGCGGACAGCGGAAGCTCCGCTCTGCTGAAGTTATTTTAGCCTTTACTATTTTGAGTGTGATTTTTATTTTGATTTTGAGTCTGCCGCGCTTTCGCGAGTTATACCGCTGTCGATTGGAATAAAGAAATTATATAGGTAATAACAAGTTGTAGGTACCTATAATATTTTACAAATTAATAATGATAAATGGGTCCACGATGGTCTGTATTTAATTATGTAAACATTGTGGAATGCAATAAATTACTGAATTACTGAATCGCTGCGCGGCGTGCCCGCTGCCGCTTTGAATAGATTTTGATTCCGGATTCCGCCACGGTTATGTCCGCTAGATGTGCACAGAGCCTTAAGTCTTTAAAACAACATTATAAATTATAATGTTTTAACTAGTATTGAAATATTGATACAGATTACAGAAAAACCCCACAAAACTGATTTCTTAGTTTGAATAAGGGAAGCAGTACACCCACAAACATTTGTAATATTATCAATCAATACAAAACTTAGTTTTATGCCCTGGACAGATTATTCCACGAGATAGATGACAAGCCCAAGTCAATTTCAACATTAGTGTGATTGTATGAGAGGTTAAAATCATCCAGTCAAAGTCAATTTCTTGATATATGCCGTTCTTCTTGCAGAAGTTTTACATGATGGATCCATTTTCTGTTTTCTTATACCTTATCTAATAAGTTAAAACGTCTGTTAGTTTGTGCACGCACCACGTAAAAACTACTGAACCGATTCTGTTGGAGCTTTTAGAAAAACATAGGGCTTAATTTGGAGTAACATTTAGCTTTTAATTTATCGCTATCAGTAAAAGTTATTCGATTTTATAGTTTTCAAAAACTTACTCAAAGAAATGCTCTGTTGTGGAATTCAAATTGCGAAGAGTTAGGACTACGGTGGCGGTGGCAGTGGCAGTTGAAGTTAGGGGTGGGGAACGGAGGGGTTAGGGGGGAGTCGAGTGCGGGAGCGGGAGCTGGGAGGAAAGGGAGAAGGGGATTGACACTAAGTAAATTTATTCTTTTAAAAAAAATTGTAGTTCGCGCGAGCGGAGCCGCGGGCACAGCTAGTACTTTTTATAATAATGGTCAGAGATATCTCATTTCAACCTAGTAACTCAACTTGCAGCTGCGGTTCAGCTTCGATTACCCACCCGCATGTATCTTGTCCAGATGAACATCTCAAAATCATTTCTAATACCAAGAATCGCATGATTTATTTAGAGAACATATCGTTGGCACTTCTGTTGATTTTTAGTGTTTGATTTTTCAATAACATCTATGATATATTAGCTGAAAATGCCTACCTACGTAAAATGTATATTAGATTTAAAGTGATATTTTTAACTATCAGTTGTGGCAAATGGACAGACATCCCGCTTGAGTAGAGTAAGAGTAAGAAAGAGTAGGAAGTAGAGAGTAGGTCACTGTTGCCCATAAACATGTAGCCCTACAAGTGCGTCGCCCTCCTGAGGACTATATGTTATAATAACAGCTCGTATGCCTGTTGCACTGTCTCCTATAACCTTCAAACCGGAATACAACATTGCAAAAAAATAATCATAATGAATAAATACAATGTAATCAGAAAGTTTCAGAAGTATAATTGTAGGTAGGTCACAAGATTTTTAGTATTCCCGAAACAATAAAGTTACTCATACTTATTACTTATAACTGCATTATTATAATTCTCTTGAAGACAATAGCGTGTTTGTTCATTGTTCATTTGATGTATAAACATATAATGTTAAATACAATGCTTAAACAGAATGCAGGCATTTGTACGTTCTTTTCAAAAACTGAAAAGTAAGCGTACGTCACGCTTCGCGCGCAGCCACAACGTTTAATTTAAAAAAAAAACTCATCCACTGCTGAACACAAGCCTCCCCAAAAGAATGCAATTTTTGATGGGCTGTCCATTGGGGGATTTACCATAATCACCACGCTTGGCAGGCGGATTGGTGATTGCGGTAATGATCTTAATATACAGAGGAGAATCTGCTTCTCGTCCCTGGATTGCATTAGCCGCCTTGACGACACCCACGGGAAGATTGGGGGTAGCCCTATTCTAATTCGGGACCTACACGGCTCTTCCTATGTACATACATACATAATGTTCACGCCTTGTTCCCAGAGGGGTAGGCAGAGGCGATGTATCGCCACTTTGCGTAATCCAATGTCGCAAAGCGGGTTTCCTATGTACATTTCAGCTAAATAGTTTAGGTAGTTTTTGAATTACCCCAGAGAGGATTTTTTTGCGAAAGGCAGACAGACGACAAGAGGGAATAAAAAAGTAGTGACAATAAAATTAATTCCACATTTCTTATTGTCGCTTCGAACTATGGCCCTCGGCTCCAAAGATATTGATATATAAATACCTATAAGTATTATATATACTGCTTGCATATCATGGCAGCCTAGTAAGAAGAGCGCTAGCCTGTCGTTCGTAGTGTTGAGAGTTCATAGCCGGCGCCATACCAATGAGTTTTTCACAAGACCACATTTAAGTACAGTTTTTGTCTCACATCTTCACGAGATAGATTTTTTTCGAATTTGTTACTGCAAACATTTACACAACTAGACAATGAGTTCTGAACAAAATAGGAAATGTCCAAAGTTCTGCACGTGTAAATATAAAAGTAATCAATTCTTAGATAATTTGGGAGAATTTGGAGGCATTTTGAAGGCACCCTGCAGTGGTCTCCCGACTGATTACTAGATGCGACCGAGCGCATTTTCTTACCTCTATTATTACTGTTAATAGAGGTAAGAAAATGTATACAAGCCTTTGAGGCTCACGAGTTCTGGAGTGGAGACCGGGAATCGGCACGCGCAGTTAGGGACGCCCCGCCGGCCGCCAGATGGACTGACGACGACGACCTTGTAAAAGGTGGCCGGAAGCGTCTGGATGCCCGGCTGCTGGGCGGAGTACCGGGTTTGGTGCGAATTGGGGAAAGCATATGTCCAACAGTGGATTATTACGTCAGGAAATGCTCAAAAAATGCTGGCGTATATGCTTTTTTATAGCGAATCGGTGTACGAACGACTGTGTTAGATTGGAGAAAAACTAAAAAAAAGGGCGCCATGGAAAATAACAACTTCCGGTGAACCTGCCCGGTTAGATGACACGATGCCGCGTACAGTTTCGTCGATTTATGTTAGCATAGGTCGTAGATCTATACTTATAATAAAACTGTAACTGGTCTATGTCTGTATATGAGAGATATTTGAAAAAAAAAATGTATGAGGGGTCTTTATAGGGCCAATAGAAGCTAAAACAATTTTTTTTTTTATTTTTGTCTGTCTATCTGTCTTTCTCTCTATCTGTCTGTATGTATGTTTGTTACCGCATCACCCAAAAACTACTGAATGAAATGCGAACGGCGCGGCGCGTATGGAATTGAGTGAAATTTAGTTTTTGGGGATAGGGATAGGGTTGAGGTTGGGATTGGGATATTGAGAGTCTCGAGTCTGAGTGGGAGTGGAAGTAGAAGTGGGAAGAGAATGGGAGTGGAAGTGGGAACGGGGGCGGATTCTGTAGATCACGCGAGCGGAGCCGCGGGCACAGCTAGTCATAAATAAAGCAAATAATGGGGCAGAATGTGTGGAGACTGCCGCCAGTTTTTTAACCTGAATACGTCGTGTGAATAGTACTTGAGAAAAGGGGTGATTGCAGGGGGACATTTATACATATACGTGTAATGTATATTTATATGTGCACGGAGACAACTGCCAATTTATATTGTTTTTCCCCATTTGTGGTCGGTTTCCCTTTTTAAAAGGAAAGGGTTTTCGCCTGTCTGTTCGCCTTATAACTCAAAAACTACTGGACCGATTGAGCTGAAATTTTGAACATTATATGAAATTGAAAAAATAATTATAAAATTTTGGAAACTAGGAATTTGTTGTCTGAGATATCTGCATTTTGTGTAAGACTATGGCATATTTTAATAGATTAACTTGTAAATATTTTTACCCATAAATATAATTATGATTAACCATACTAGGTACATGGTTACAGGTAGAAAAATGGGATTGGTAGTTAGTAAATTGGCAGTTGGTAGTTCAGATCGATAATTTCAAATGTGTATCAGGGATTCCCAAACTATTTTGGGAAATAGACCTCTTTTCCAAAATGAACTGATATCTCAGACAAACTACTTTAAAAATCCTATATCTAGTTATTTTTCTATTGATACAAAATACTTACCAATTTAAAAACTTTTCGGTTGGTTAAGTGAGTAAACTTGACAACATTTTCTTATAAAAAATTAACAAATTAAATAGAAATAAAATTCAGTAAATATCAAGTGTAATTAATAATTATTAATACAAATTACATAAAAATACTCAAGTAGGTAATTATTTTTTGGAAAAAAATCCATTGAAATCGCAAAGTAAATATAAAAAATTAAAAATTGATTAATTCGTTGATTTTCAAATGGTTTCTCTGTTTAGTTTAGAAATATTAGTCATTCTTATAACAAGTTGGTACACGTAAAACAACTTATAACAGTGTCTTGAGTTTCAAATAAGAACTTATGTTAATTAATATAAAATAAATAAATAAAATATGAAATAAAATAAAATAAAATAAATAAATAATAGGGGTCGATTTTAAGACCTCGTCGACCCCCAAAATTAGTTTTCGTCTATGTCGACCCCTGGGAAACAGATTTCGAACCCACGGGGTCAGTATCAACCACTTTGCGAATCCCTGGAGTAAATGGAACCTCCCTCCCTCTCTCTCCTTTAAATTCATATATCTTCTGAGCCGATTGCGATGAAATGAAGACTAAACATTACTACAAGTTTAGTACTGTTGTCTTAAAAAACCTCTATCATAATTTGAGCTATAGTTTGTATGTTATGCATGGTCAAACAAAGAGAAAAAATCCAAAAATGGATTTTAATGCAGAATGTGTCTTTTAATGATTTATTACTTCATTCCCTCAATTATTATTTTTTACAAATATTTCCAATGTACATACAAGTCCAATTTATAGTTTTATTGTATGTAGGTATATACATAGATTAAATGTCTTTACAAGTCTATCTGAAACCGGCTCCCTGCACTGTAACATAGTCAGGGTTATCCGCAAAACCGCAACGTCGTCGAATGTATTGTATTAGACGTTGCTAAATTACGTATTGTATCGAATCGAACATTTCCCGGGGAACAAATCGTCCTTTCGTGGCGCCCGACCCGCAGGCCGCAACGACCAGGGGCGATTCCAGGTATTTTACTTGGGGGGCATTAGTGTCAGGTAGGTACGAGAAGAGTGTGACAAAGAACGTCGGTGGTGCAGTAAAAAAAACGATATACTGCAATATCATTGTCAGTCTGTTACTGATGGTGTCGGTTCCCGTCATGAGTCATCAACATACACATCTAAAGTCGTTACGAAGTAGTGAAATTGTTATTAGATTAAGTCAAAGTCTTGGTTCTTCGATGGCTTGGTTAAACGAAATAAATCGGAAGTAATTTAATGTACATAGTTTGTAGTACAGCGTAGCCACGCAAAGCAGATGTGTTGACCATCGATCGCAGTACTAAATAGGCAAATAAAATAAGCGCGATGGCGCTCTTGTTTACTGCCAGCCTCCAGTCTGTGATATTTATGGACCAACTGCTTTGAGTTGTTATACCGACTAGGACGGACTCTTAAGGGTTTACAAAATATCTTTCATCTTTTTGAATATTGTAAACACTTTCGTCATCCTAGTTTAATAAATAATCTCGTCATGACTTTTTTTATCTCGATTTTTAAATATTTATCAAATAGGGGTCATGATTCTTCTAGCCCCCCTTAATCTGTCACTGGACGCGACTAATTTGTCCCTCCCACACGTAATTTCTGTCCTTGACAGGTACTACGACATGGGTGTGTAGACTGATTTATTTTTGGCCCTTTGTGTTTTATAATTTAAATGTAATGGAGTGTAAGTTAAATATGGGGTTTTAAGTCGCTCATTAATATTTTAGACAGACATAATATAGTTTATTAGGATAAAATGCCATGACAGAAACTTTATAAACTAGTTGATTATGTTGTTAATACATGAGAACTTTAATTGATAATATAATAATAATATTTAGCCTACAATAATAAAAAAAAATTAAAGTTACTTAATTTCTAATCGAAAAGTAGATATATATTCATAATAATTTATAGGGCAAATACGTTGTCTAATGATGTACGCGGCTTCAACCACAACATGCTGGCGCCAGTGCCGCGTTGAATGGCGAGACTTACCCTCTGGGAAGCTACTGCTCAGCACTCAGTATGTACCAGTATAGTATTGAAGTGCTTTGCCAGTTTCTTGGTATCGGACGACCATGGACCCAGGGTCTCCATTGCGAAAGCCGCAAACTCGTGGTGTGCAGTCAGAGTCGAGTACTTTCGCCGCTTGACCGTTTGAACCTCTAGCCGCGGTGCCCTGAATGTAGGAAGGCGCCAGGGTGTCCACGCATGTCTACTCTACTATACTAGCGTCCGCCCAGGACAACAGATTAGCTCCATCTGGCCTGTTGAAGAGTGGCAGGGATGTTGGCTTTCCGTCTTTCTGTAATTGTCGTTAAACTTTATCTGCGATTTCCAACTCGTCAGCCATGTCTGGGCATCAATCTCCCATTATTTTGAGAGATGATACTATAGCTAAAACATACTCTTGGCGTCATAATGTAACTAGAACAAAAAACTCTTAGTTCAACATCAGATACCAAGATATCATAGCTTATAGCAATTCCTTTGATAAGATAAACTGTCATTCTAATGAAGACAATGCCATATGATTTTGATTTGATGTTTTACATCGGATCAAAACACAGTGACGAAAATGTACTTAGGATTAAATTTAAAAGCAGGATCTAGCCATATGATAAGGTGTTCAAGGCTGATGAATCTATACATATGAACAAAATTGAAGTGGCCGTCTGTGGTTGCAAAATAAATGCCATAAAGGAAAACTACAACTGTTCGTTAACTCAAAATTTGCTGGAGCGGTTGAGATGCAATTTTTGATATACTTACATGTAGAATTTACTGGCAATATTAGAGTAAATATGTAAATTTCATTAAAATATTTTTTTTTTCGGTGGGATAACTAAATAATTAATTGACAAAAACCGCACAATGCGATTTCGCGAATGTCGTCCGTGAGGAGGGCCGCAGATTCTGCCAACAACAGCGTAAGAGTACCAAGTCCAAAATCTCTAGCGAGACTCTGGATCTTATGAGGCAGAGACGGGAGATGCCTACGTCTTCGCCAGATTGGCATACTCTGAACAAGCGCGTCAAAAAGCAAATACGTTTCGATCTCCGCCGCTCTAATACACGCTCCATAGAGGAAGCGATCGAGAAAAACAAGGGATCGAAAGTATTTGCCAAGCGACTTGGGAGGAGCCACATGACGAGGCTGAGGACATCTGATGGTAGGACCGTTGCCTCTAAGCCAGAGATACTTGCCGAAATGGAAGAGTTTTATGGACAACTGTACTCGACACACGCGCCAAAGCCTGCGGCCCAAGTCACGGGCTATAGTCGCGCACCCTTGATCCGCCACTATACTGAGGACATCCCGGACGTTGACGTGGGCGAGATTAGAATAGCCCTCGAGCAGCTCAAGAACAACAAGGCGCCAGGTGACGACGGTATCACAGCGGAGCTTCTTAAGGCCGGAGGGACTCCAGTCCTAACGCGACTACAGGAGCTCTTCAATACCGTCATGCACAACGGAACAACGCCAGAGGCATGGAGTAGGAGTATAGTGGTATTATTCTTTAAGAAAGGAAACATCACACTCCTCAAGAATTATAGGCCGATCTCACTCCTAAGCCATGTCTATAAGCTGTTCTCGAGGGTTATTACGAACCGTCTCGCCCGAAGACTTGACGACTTTCAGTCTCCGGAACAGGCTGGGTTTCGAAAAGGCTACAGCACCGTAGACCACATCCACACATTGCGTCAGGTTATACAGAAGACCGAAGAGTATAACCAGCCCTTGTGTCTTGCATTTGTGGACTACGAGAAAGCCTTCGACTCCATCGAGACATGGGCTGTTCTGGAATCCCTGCAGCGATGCCGATTGCGATATATCGAGGTGTTGAGATGCCTGTATAACACTGCCACCATGACCGTTCAACTCCAGAATCAGCAAACAAGGCCAATCCAGTTGCAAAGGGGGGTTAGACAGGGGGAAGTTATATCCCCGAAACTGTTTACCAGCGCACTGGAGGATGTCTTTAAAACGCTGAACTGGGGAGGACGGGGCATAAGTGTAAACGGCGAGCACATCTCACACCTTCGATTTGCAGACGACATAGTTGTAATGGCAGAGTCGCTGCAGGATCATGAGGATATGTTGACCAGCCTCAACTGCTCTTCCAGACGAGTAGGTCTTAGGATGAACGTAGACAAGACAAAAGTCATGTCCAACTCACACGTTGACCTAAGACCGGTGATCGTCGAAAATGTCAATATTGAAGTTGTTCAGGAGTACGTCTACCTAGGACAGATAATACAGCTGGGTAGGAACAATTTCGATAGAGAAGCTGACAGAAGAATCCAGTTGGGCTGGGCAGCATTTGGAAAACTGCGTCAAGTCTTCACGTCGCCTATTCCACAATGTGTAAAGACAAAAGTCTTTAATCAGTGCGTCCTGCCTGTCATGACCTACGGTGCAGAAACGTGGACACTGACAGTGGGCCTGATCCACAGGTTCCAAGTCGCTCAGCGAGCTATGGAGAGGGCTATCCTCGGGGTTTCTTTGAAGGATATGATTCGTAACGAGGAGATCCGACGAAGAACGAAAGTCACCGACATAGCCGAAATGATTAGCAAGCTGAAGTGGCAGTGGGCGGGCCACATATGCCGCAGAACCGACGGCCGTTGGGGCAGACGAGTTCTGGAGTGGAGACCGCGGATCGGCACTCGCAGGGTGGGACGCCCCGCCGCCAGGTGGACCGACGACCTGAAGAAGGTGGCCGGTAGCGGCTGGATGCGGAGGGCAGAGGACCGGGTGTGCTGGCGTTCATTGGGGAAGGCCTATGTCCAGCAGTGGACTTCTAGGGGCTGATATGATGATGATGCACATTGTGTGGTACGACCTACGCATTCCTTTTTATTTTATCGATGCACCAGCCGCAGCCAGAACAGAAGTATACCTATACGTATTATATTTTGTATATTAATTTATTTTGTGACGATCCCTTTAACCATATTAGACTGACATGTTTAAAATTAAAATTTATATTTGAATTTATGTGATGTAAAGTGAAATAAATTAATCTCATATATAACCAACTAATTTCTTTGTAGCGTACGGGGTTAAAATACTTAACTGGCGGTGACAAGGGGTTTATCATAAACAAAATAGTTTAACCGACGGCCGTTGGGACAGACGAGTTCTGGAGTGGAGGCCACGGATTGGCACGCGCTGGGTGGGACGCTCCGTCCGCCAGATGGACCGACGACCTAAAGAAGGTCCTAAAGGCCGGAAGCGGCTGGCGGAGGGCGGAGGACCGGATGTGGTGGCGTTCGTTGGGGAAGGCCTATGTCCAGCAGTGAACGACTAAAGGCTGACATGATGATGATGATGATTAAACAAAATAGTAGTACAAATAGCCTAATGTTGGCCAGGGATCGGAATTAGGTAGTCATTAATGTACTTGCAACGAAATATGGCCGGAAAGATTTATATGGATATTCCTTTCTATGGGATTTTCTTAAAGAACTGTTTTAATAAAAATCATGTGTCTTAGTAGTAATAATTAAAAAGTATACCTTTATTATATCCAATTAAAGAAAACATATTAGTTGTATTTTATTTTACTAGTTGTACTGGATTATTTAAGGAGCTATGTGGAATGTCCATATTCATATTACTATAAGAATTTTTAAACAAATGATAAACAAATTTTTAAATAAATCTGTTAGGGTCTGCAGCTGAGTGGACTATTGTTTTTAATTAATAATTGCAAAATTGTATATAGAAACTTTTATTAAGCACTTGTCGGTACAGAGAGAGCGGTGGGAAGGAGGGAACTTAGTGGTAAGGTTTTGACACCTCTTATTTTGGTGTTGCCATTAAAAATATTTAGTAGGTATTAATGTTGCCAACAGAATCTCGCTAAAAATCCCGGAATTTCCATATTAACATAATCATTTCGTCGCAAGTACCTACATAATTGATACTATCTAATTCCGACCCCTGATAATAAGTCACTTACCTCAAAGGTATATTGAACCCATAAGGCTAGACTATGCTAAACCCAACGGTCGGGCCTTTCAGTTTAGAGAACACATTTACAAGAAGATATTGCTTTTGTTGTATCAGTTATATTAGAAAAGTTTAGCAATGAAAATGAATAGCTATGTAAACGTTTTATTGTACCAAAATTAAGAACAACAAAAATAAATAAAAGAATAAAATTGTGTACAAGGGCGGACTTATCCCACTTAGGGAGCGTTTAATACGAAATTTTGAGAACAGAAACGGACTATAGTATACGTACTTAGAAGTATTGCATAAAATAAACCCATATACATAGAATTAGTATTTTAGTATATATATGTATATATATATTGATCGGCAAGGTTCAGAATATTCATAGCGAAAAGTAAAATGCTTATAGAGATTGATCGTTGTAGTCTATCGACGTCCAAAGGTATAGATGTTCTCCCACTATGTACTAAGTATATAAATTTAACCTTTAATATTGCAACACAAAATACTTTTCCATTATTGGTGTTGTTGCCAATTAAATCTAAACAAAAAATCAAAATAATAAAACTAATTTACATATTTCACTTGTAAATACAATTTCACTCGTTCAAAGGTATCGATGTTGTCCCACTATGTACTGAGTAAGTATACAAAACGACAATAAAATATAAATTAATAATATATTTAACTTTTAATATTACAACACAAAAACCTTTTCTATTATTGGTGTTGTTGCCAATTAAATGTAAACAAGAAACCAAAATAACAAAACTAATTTACAATTTCACTTGAAGCTTTGTCAATTTTGTCTTTAAAAAAAGTTTCTACTCTACAGTTTTAGTATGTGTAGTAAAGAATATCATAATTTTCTCAAGTAACTAATCAACAACATACCTGCCTTCGATAATCTACGACGTTCCATAAGCAATTACTGTTCGCTATGAAAATTCCGGACCTTGTTGATTGATTGAGCACGAAGTTAGTTTTTAAATGAAATATGTTCCTCGGCTAATAGAAACTATGTAAATAGATTTTTTTGGCTTGTACCAGCTATTTCTTCATGAATAATAACATGATATCGATTTGAACTATGTGATGGAAATTACAGCAATTATTTACCTACTACTAACTTGTCCGGATATCGTATACCAGATACGTATGATGTAAATAAGAAGGTTGTGAAACACATTACAAACATAAAATAGAGCCAAATTGTTGGGCTGATATCTCATAACGCTATGCCAAGTTTAGAAAACTTGTTCATATGTAATAAATAAAAACGTAAACTTCGCGTGTCTGTACATTGAAAGTATTTGCAAAAATAATAATTGGGGGGGGGGGGGGGGGGGGGGTCTAAGAAGGGCTTAGGTCTAAGAAGGGCTTAT
The DNA here is from genome assembly GCA_947086405.1 of Esperia sulphurella. Taxonomy (NCBI): domain Eukaryota; kingdom Metazoa; phylum Arthropoda; class Insecta; order Lepidoptera; family Oecophoridae; genus Esperia; species Esperia sulphurella. The sequence goes on from OX352267.1 coordinate 12,407,201, forward strand.
TCCAATAATCTCTGGTTTTTGGAAATTTTGTCCAGAAATCCCCTACTGTTTGTATGTTAGTTTGTGCACGCATCACGTAAAAACTACTGCACCGATTTTGATGGAATTTTCACTGAAACATAGGGCGTAACTCAGAATAACATTTAATTTTTATTTCTTCGCAATCGGCTTACTCAATCAAAAGTTATGGTAATTTTTAGTTTTCTAATAAATTTGTAGGTATGCAGTATAAATAGAATGAAGTATAATTATAATGTTCGGTGCAATTTAGATTTCGATGAGTTAGGACTACATTTGGAGCTGTACTGGGTGTGGGGTAGTGAGAGTGGGCGTGGGCTTGGGCTTGGGCTTGGGCTTGGGCTTGGGCTTGGGCTTGGGCTTGGGCGTGGGCTGGGGTTGGGCGTCGGGGTCGGAATCGTAGTCGAAGTTGGATTGAGAGTGACTAGTCCACGCGAGCGGAGCCGCGGGCAAAGCTAGTAGGAACTATATTTAGACCAAGTAGTCCATATATTTAGGCCATAACACACTCAACAACTGAGTCGTGAGCACATGGAAAAAGATACCACAATACGATACCGATGCCCCCTCAGTGAAAACTTTTAAAAACATACTCGACAAGTTCTTCAAAAACATAAAAAGTGACAATTCAAAGACTAAATACAAAAGTTCAGATATAGTCATACCAGTAATTTGCTGCTCGCCCATTTTCCCCATAATAATAATATTTTTTTCGCAATGTGCCCACTATAAGCATCGAACATATATATTTGCGCCACGGCAAACGTGCCAGAGGCAAAGGCATTAGGTACTCTAATGTTAGTATGACAACCCATTGACAAGACCATGGCGTGATGTCGTGTTGATAATCTGTATTTGTGTGCTTTTTAACAGACTTCAAAAAATAAGGAGGTTCTCAATTTGACACATTCGTGACAGTCCCATAATAAGATCGTTTAAACTGAGATGCAAAGAGCACTTCCTATCTAACTTGCCGTGATATAGTATATATTATGTATATGTATGGTATGTTATATATTTGTATATCTCTTATAGAGATAAGTCCACCTTTGTACACTTTTATGTTACGTCCTTTTTTTTGTAAAATTTATGTGCAATAAAGAATATAATTCGATTTTTTTTTTATTAAAATAACATTTTCTTAGCCTTAGGCTGCCCCGATAGTGCAGCGCATCAGGATTGTTCGCAGAAGTTCGTACATATGAATTTGTTGCAATAATGCGTAGTAAGAAAGCGAGCTCCCTGATGCGCAGGCTGCGAGGCGGCTCTAGACGGGATCCTGAATATGAAACATAAAAGTAGAAGTGACCTAAGAATTATAAATAAATAGGCAGAGCCTGTATAATATGGGTATCAGGCAGCTGATATATATACATACATACATAAATAACATCCAGTCACAAGGCAAACAAAAGGGCTCATCAAACGAATGTTTGCCCTGGGCGGGGTTCGAACCCGCGACCCCGAGTTTACAGGCAGGTGTACTACCGACTAGGCTACGGGGCCAACATACATGCACTGTAATGCATGCAATGTTATTACAGTGCATGTAATTCGATTATATGCACTGTAATAGAACTACAGTGGTGCTATTCTGTAAAATATAAACTCACGTGCGAGTCAATGTTTACAGCATTATACTTGTCCTTTCGGTTACTCTAAGGTTGACTGGAAGAGATCCCTAAGTGGGATAAGTCCGCCTTTGTACACAGTTTAATTCCTTTTTTATTATTGTTGTTGTTGTTATTTTTGGTACAATAAAGCGTTTACATACATACATACAGAATTACCAAAGGATTAGGTTTCAAAGTCACTCGAGTGAGACTCGCACGTGAGTTTGTATTTTACGGAATAGCAACTGTTAGTTAGTGCCAAGATTCGCTGTTTTGTCAAGCTCATAACTTTGGATCTATTAAAGCTAGTTTTGAAATTTAGAACTATGCATAAGATCTTGGATATTAGGTATTACGTGTGTAAAAGTTTATCTGCAGATCTCGAATAGGTACTGAGTTAGGCCTCCCTAATAGATGTACTCTCACTCTAGATATGAGTCTGACCGCACACATCTAAGTATAATCTCTCGGGATTGCGGCCACAAGTTAATGCAGCTCATGAACTAGTTGGTAATTAATTTAATTACACAGGCCTCATTACTAAGATTACCTCGTAAATGGTTGGTGCTGAATGAGGGAAAATTAACCTCAGTGGATAGAACGTGCCGGTGCGGTCCGATTGTTCAGCGGTAGAGACGTGATCACGTGGCCTCTAGGCGGTCTTATCGCTACTAGCGATTTCGTCCATCATGTCATAATTTTTTTATTATTAATGGGTTTGCGCTTGACCTCAATCTCACCTGATGGTAAGTGACGATGAGGCCTAAGATGGAGCGCGTTTACCCAGAAGATGCCTATTCACTCTTCCTTAAAAATAATATAAGTAAACATTAAAGTAAAAATAATAAACCTTTTTACGATTTAGAGTAACAGACGGACAGACGACCCGCGTCACCTATAAAGGTTCATTCGGACCTATTAGTACCGCCTCAGTCCTGAGCAACGATCTCTGATTCACGCAACTGCGGCTCCGGAAACCGCAACTCGTTCACATTCACTTTGACACTTGTGCAGTTACTACGCAGAACATTTAATCATTTACTAAATATTGACGCTACTGTTAAATAATTTCAATATTGAGTTAATAACCCGTAGCGTAAATATTTAGTAATAATTAAATGTTCTGCTTAGTACCTGCTCAAGTGTCAAAGTGAATGTGAACGGGGTGCGGCTCCCGGAGCCGTTATTGCAAAGAACAAATCGATTGTTTGGTTCGCCCCATCTAGTAAGTACATAGAGATCGTTGATTCTAAGTCAGTCTTTTCAGTTAGGTTAAAGAATAATGTGTCATATTTAAAATGAAATAAAGGCTATCATCAGGTAACTTATAGAAATAGACTAGTTTATCTACAGGAGGTGATAAATACTCGAGTAATGTAGGTACGTACCTTTCAGTTTGAAAAGTAAACAAGAACTCATTTCCCTGAAGACCTACTAGTGTCTTTGATTTGGTAGATATCAGCTTTATAACGTCAGTGAAATTTTCATTAGTCTTATTCTGCGACTTTGAGTGCCCGGATTTGATTAGATTAGATTTCTTTATTTCACATTACAAATTTTAATACATAGGTTAACTTACGTAAAAGGTCAGAGTTAATGTGATCGTCAAAAAATAATAAAAAATAGTATACAAAATGTCAACTCTACATAACTCGTGTATGAAATTTATAATAATGTCATAACTTAATGTACATAATAATAACAATGTATATTAAAAAAAAATCTATTTTCATAAACTATGTCGCAGCTTAAATTCAGAATTGTATGTCCATAAATTCTTTGACAGAGTATAATTCTTTATCCAATGAAAGGTTTTTCAGTCGGCGACTAAACGTTTCATCATTCGTTTCGTTCTGTAGGTCACCAGAGAGATGTTGGTAGTAGTGGGCCCTATGACGCGCGGGTTGGTCTCTGCTTATTTATTGTTACCGCGTTTATTTACCTTCCTTGAGGCCTTTTTTTAACATGGTTCGCTGTCAATCGACGAACATCCCTCGATTGATACTTGGTATTCCGCTCAACTGCGCTATTTGCGATTTTTCCGCATAAACTTTATTTTTCCTGTGGGAAAACGTAGCCCGTAGCCTGCCCAAATTATATGGCTGCAGTAAACATTCTTTCAGCGACATTCGCGAGTTAAAATTGTTCTAACAGGTAAAATACGAGAGACGAAATCCGTCCATCGTTCTAGAGTTATAAACGAAATACATTACTGTACTTACGTATATACAGGCAAACATTTTTGGTTCGATCAACGTATTACCCTTAGTGAAGTTTTTTCTGTTTATCTGTTTGTCTGTGCACCTAACAAATCGAAAGCTACTCAATCGATTGAGAAGAAATTTAGAACATACAGAAATGCTGAATTGTCCCGCAATTTTTTTATGTATTTCCAAGATATTAAAAGAAAACTGAAACTATTTGCGGAAACTGCGGCACGGCTTGGCTTGGCTCGTATTTTTTAAATATTTAAATATTACATACCTAATATGCTTAATCCTATTTTTTTCCGGTGCTATTGGAATTAAATAAGGATTGTTTTAGCTTTTCCCACAGTGAAGGTTGGCTGGAAGAGATCTGTTATAGAGATAAGTCCACCTTTGTACCCTTTTATGTTATGCCTTTTTTTAGTAAAATTTATGTGCAATAAAGAATATAATTGGATAATTTACAAATACAACATCCAAACCGGGACCAACTTGTACAAAATGTACAAAGCTGTCTGTCCCAGTGGAAATTGAACAGACGACTGTTGTTCGAGTCCAAATCACTAACCCACTAGGGCAACGAGGCGGTCGATGGATGGATGAAAATGGCCCGCTAATAATGGGAAAATTATGAAAATAAAAAAAAAAACATTACGGTCCTTATATATATATATAAAAATATACGTTATCCGCGCATTGTGTAGTACAATGTACACTTTGCAAATTTTTTTTGTTATATATAAGGAGTTACGTGACCCACCCCTATAAATAAACGTTGTTTACACTGCGAAGACAAATCGGGCTGCTTCAGCAAATTAACTGTAGAAAGGAGACTGAGAGTTACGTCGTGTTGTTATTGTTACTAGAATTACGTGAATTCTGTTCTTTTTTTTTACATTATTTATTGTAGGTACAATATATGCAGCAGAAAGTGGATCATCAGGCGAAATACATCAATTGCTGAACATAAGCCTTTCCAATTCCAATTTTAGATTCACATTAAAAAACAACTTTGTAAGAAAGCCTATTATAAAATAAACGATTATTTGAATGACAAAGATGCCTGGTACTAATGTTAATTCAACTTCGCAAAATCTTTATTAATTGTATGCAAACTTGATTTTTAAAAGATGTGTTGCGTGAAGTTTGTTGCGCCGTTTCTTATTCACAGCGCTAACATCTAGAAAGCGGTAGTCGATAAAAAAAATGACGTGTATAAATGTACCAAGTGTACTCATATGCAATAAATGATTTTGACTTTGACAATAGATAGCCACTTAGACTCCCCGCAGACTGCAAACTTTATATCGGCCGATAATTTAGTCAGGCTCTTAAACAGTATAAAGATGTATGCAAGTGCGCACACTATGACGATTTGTTGGCCCAGTGTGCGCCTAGCAGCTCAATCCGACTAAATTATCGGCCGATATAAAGTTTGCAGTCTGCGGGGACTCTTAATCACCACGCTTGGCACGAGGGCTGCAGCCTCTGGTGTAATCCCTTAGTCGCCTCGATGACACACACTGGAAGATTGGATGTGGCCGGGGACGACAAGGTTAGAAAGATAATAATTAAATCTTATTTTTTAAAGCCTCACTTATCTACATGTTTAAAATAAATGAGTGCTAAATAATAGGTAAGTATATTTGTAGTAACTCCCAAGCCTACAGAAGAAAAGGGCAAAAAAAACTCGCAAAGAGCCTATAAAGGAGAGTAATCAAAGGCGCGGCTCGTTTGAATAAAGCTGAAGGTGCTGCCGACCTTACGGGGCAACCCGTGTGCGGTAGTGTCCAACCGACATTTCGGCTTCAGCTTTCGGCTTTATTTTTTCCTAGTTTCAGTTGAAAATCAAAGGTTTCCTGAAATGAAATGATTTATTGCTTACATGTTGGTACAATTTATGGTCTTAAATTTATGTGAGCTTGGAACATGATGATACCTCTCTGGGCATTGCAATATATAGGTACTTATATTACTATTTTTCGGAGATTCATTGGATTTAGTATGATTTCAGGCTTGTCGCAGTCAGTTAGTTATGGCGGAGAATCAGTGCTCACAACCGGCGCGGTCGATCACCAAACGACAAGTGACATCGACAGTTGGGTGACCGAGCTACTGACTCAGGGAAATGTCTATCTATGAACGCCACCACACCAGGCCCTCCGCCCTCCGCATCCAGCCATTTCGGCTTTCGGCCAAACTGAAGTGTCGATTTCGGCCTTATAAACACTGAGGAAACTAGTGTGTTGCATATATGAATAAACTTTTTTACCTACATCGTTGTCAAGGCAAGAAAAAGGCTTTTAGGAGGCTATATCATCTATGTCTAATTTTCATATGTGTGTGTGTGATAGTGTGTGCAACTTTTCTGTGGTTCCATGAAAACGGAAACCTTTACACCGAAGATATTATGTCTGTCTGTCTGCTGGATAACGCAGTACCTTCTGAACATACTCGTAATGTTAAATGTCCGGCAATTAAGTAAATTTTAATCTCCATGACATTGCAGGGAAATTAAATACGGTTATTCGCATCAAGTGGGGTCCGCTTATTATAACTGGCCGCCCCTGCCACCGCTTCAGTGTTAGGGACTTAACATTAGGCAATTGACAAGGCGCGGACTGCGGTACAGATCTGTATGGAGCCTAGGCCGCCAATACCACCAGGCTTTAGTTGAATTTCCTATTGTAGTACTAGACTTTTCTGGTGTAAAAAATACCACATGTCTATCTAGACAAATCAAAATACCAACATGCAACGATCTCTATGTACTACTAGATGGAACGTTCCAAACAATCGCTCTGTTCCACGCAAGTAGCCACAACTCTTTCACATTCACTTTGAAACTTGTGCAGTTACTACTCAGAACATTTAATTATTTACTCAATATTGACATTATTTAACCGTAGCGTCAATATTTAGTGCGTATTTGGAACGCTCCATCTAGTAGTACATAGAGATCGTTAGAGATCGTTGCCAACATGGATTTTTTTTAGTAGTTAGAATCGATATTCTGAAGATATGCCTGAGCAAAATCACAATTGAGTGACAGTTTCATTAGTGAATGTTCAAAATCATTAGTTTTAATTTAAAAAATGAGGTTATTGACCGATGTTTGAATTTCTAAGCATATTTGAAACGACTGAAAAAGAAAAATTATAATATAGAATCCAATTTTTATAGAAAATCTTTAGAATTTCTTTTGTGGAAAAAACAATACCGCTAAGTAAATTGGATACTAAAAACTTCTTAACCTCAAAGCAAGGCAATTTATTGTATTTGACAGTTTGTTGAACGAAATGTCAAACACTGCAGTAACTACAAAAGTGCTTTTTCTAATATTTTTAAATAGTAAAACTCACTAAACATTATTAAATAAAAAAACCACTATTTAATAACCTCTATAGATATAAAACAGTTTCGGTATTATCTGTTTGTATCAATTTCTTGAGAAAAACAGAAGATTGTAAATGCAATTTTCTTTGTTACCTATTTAGGATGTCTTCCTAGGAAGAATTCGTATACGAATCATAAAACGACGATAAAAGAGAGCTAGACAATAACGATTTAAAATCGACATGGGCAAATCACTTCGCATATTCCACAATGTTCAAAGTTAATCAGTGCGTCCTGCCTGTCATGACGTACGGCGCAGAAACGTGGTCACTGACGGGGGCCTGATCCACAAGTTTCAAGTCGCTCAGCGAGCTATGGAGAGCGCTATGCTCGGGATTTCTTTATAGGATATGATTCGTAATAAAGAGATCTAACGAAGAACGAAGGTGACGGACATAGCCGAAAGGATTAGTAAGATGAAGTGGCAGTGGGCGGGTCACATCTGTCGCAGAACGGTCGGTCGTTGGGGCAGACCAGTTTAGGAGTGGAGACGACCTGAAGACCGCGGATCGAAACGCGCTTGGGAGCCCCGCCGCCAGATGGACCGACGACATGAAGAAGGTGGCCGGAAGCGGCTGAATTTTCGTTGAAAGGAGTGAGAGTGGAGAATCGGGTGTGGTGGCGTTCATTGGGGAAGGCCTATGACCAGCAGTGGACGTCTATGATGATGATACTGTATATACACGCAAGTGTTTGGGATCTAATGGCCGTGTGTGACATGTCGCCAATTTTTTTACAATAAAACAAAGTTAAACAAAATTCAATTTCTTCCTAGGATCAAGTAACCTATATTGGTTCTTCTTCCGAATCCTTTATATATTCTACAAACAGAAGATGTCAGGCCAATTGTATTTTAAACTATAAAAAAAAAACAATAAATATAATTTATAGCGGCGTCTGTTTTAAATTTATCTAATTTCGTAACACCAAAGGGACAGAAGTTTAAAATAGTCATCTAGTTTTATGGTTATCGTAAAATTTGTCTGTCATTCCTTTTTAATAACTTGATAACGTGACAGTTGGCATTATTATTGTACAGTAAGCCACACGTTCAGCCAAACATTTTCACATTCACCGGCACGGCACTTTGTTTAGCGGTAATAATAGTTACATTGCAATAGTTTTGAATACCTGAGCTGTGACTGTATGTACCTATACCATACCAATCATAATAACACGATCACGCTCTCATGAATATATTCCCAAAGTTATGAACAGTGCTCTTGCATGATTATTATACGGGCTGAAGGTAAAATAAAAGATTGTTCCGTGTTCCTTGGGGAGTCATAAATAAAACATTTAAAAAGATAGCAAAGGTGAATTATAGGAGACGAATTTATAGCGTTACTTAGTAAAACATTCTTTTACTTCAAAACTATTAAATTTTTACATTTAAGCAATGCTTAGTAGAAGAATAGCTCATGCCGATTTTATGATTTTTTTTTGTTTTGGTCAATAAGGAATATTTGATGTCTTTTGACAAATATTATTTAACTTGCTTTGTTTTAATTTCATTTTTCGGGTTAATATTATTTTCCTGGGGTAAAAAGTAACCAGATTGTTTGTTGAATTGTTTAAATCGTTTTTAAAATATCACGATATTTTATCACAATATAAATAAAATAGGGAATACATTATAAAACATCAATCGGACCTTCCCAACCCGTCTAGCCAGAACGGGGAGTGTAGGCCAAATCCTCCGTCTGTCTCCGGCAGGTTGTGCTCCTGCAGTGGAGACAAAATTAACCTGATGATGATGAAATAAAATCACGAGCAGACGAACCTAACCTTGTGTTTAAATGAATATTATTTTTAAAACAATGGTAAATCACCGATGTTTATAGGTATTTAAAACATAACACACACACCACACACATCACTCACATAATTATCTAAGTCTTAACTATTTTCTTTATTATTCACACAATGAAAATCTTAATTAACTAATAATATATATAATATATATATTATTAGTAAATTACGATTTTCATTACACCCCGACATTATTACATTTATATATATATAAAAATGTAATAATGTCGGGGGAAAGAAAACCGTTACAGGTAAAAGATCTCCTCCAGCTCTACGGAATTGCGTATTGTGCCTAAAACGCTAAGTCTTAACTAGTTTGTATATGGTGTATGTTTCAATGTTTGTTTCGATTGTACCATATTATTTAATTTATTATTTGTGTACCTGTATATTTGTTTTATTTCCTAACTAGCTGTTGCCCGCGACTTCATTCGCGTGGACAACTTAACATCACAAATGATTATGTATTTCCCGTAGGAATTAGATGTTTTTCCTGATGAAAAAGTGATAGTTTCGATATGTGTGCCAAGTTTCATTCCGATTCATCCGGTTGAAGCGTGATTGAGGAACAAACATACAAACTTTCGCATTTATAATATTAGTAAGATTTTTGTAATTTAAATTTCGTTATTGGCATTAACAAAAAGATCTTGAATCTTGTGAATGTAAATTGTGATATGCTGGGAAATAAAATAAATATAGTTATAAGGACATCTCGGAACCAAGTAGAGAACTCCACACCCTGTATTGTACGGCACGGTGCAACACTTTAGGTGTCATTGGCAAGGTGCCAGGATTATGATATCTAAATACGGGTGTCGCGGTGTCATCCGCAACTCAAAACCGCAGTCTCGCAAAACCTAATATTGCTTTAGTTACGTAATTTTATACAACTAACAAGGGAGAAGTGACGTCACTCGCCGATTTTAGTGAAACTTGGTAGAAATGTAGTTTTAGTAAATTCATTAATTTTGGTCGAAACTCTCCAGTCGGTAGCTTCACAATCCTTTGTACTCCTCGCCGATTTTGATGAACTTCGGTAATAGATTTGCTCTGGTAAATTCATTCATTCATTTGACATTCATCATTCAATAAATATAAATATATAAATTCTCTAAACCTAATCATAATCATCATCTGCTGAAATACGTCTACTGCTGAACACAAGCCTCCCCAATAGAATGCCTCCTTTGGCGGGCTGACCGTTGGGGGAATTGCCATAATCACCACGCTTGGCAGGCGCATTGGTGATTGCTGTAACGATCTCAATGTACACAGGTGAACGCTGCTTCCTACCCTGGTGCAATCCCTTAGTCAGATTGACGAAGGGTAGATTGAGGGTGGCCCTATTCTAAGCCGGGAACAATACGGCAAGATACATTGTGCTTGAATAAATTACTACCCATTCTAAATTATTTTACTGGCTTTTATTATTTTAATGAAAGTATCCATTAGAGTTTTTAATAACCCCACGCTTTATCAGGATATCAGTAAACTTGTTGTAATTACTGTTTTATCCACTGGGATTGGTTACTACCCTAATAGGGTTGCCGAGTATTTTTAAAAACAAGGTTTTAAAGATGTTTTATTTTTTGAATTAAACGAACGATAATAACTTAGAGCAACATGGGGCCGCCAGCTCGACCCGGAGGGGAGATTTGTGCGCCAGGTATGCTGGCAGAAGCTGGAGTTGATAGCTTCTCTAGCATTGTTAGAAGGTGCATCGGTTCCCTGATCCAAAGGGTGAGGAGCAGCTCCAACAGTCTTCTGCAGACTGTGGCGGCGAGACTGAGCGTGGACAGTGCCATTATGCAGCACTGGATGCGCGTCCACCTCGTCAAAGTAACCAAAACTTCATTTTTATTGTTCTGATATTGCCAAGTTACTAACCCCGTTCCAGCTCCCGTTCCCGCTCCCAATGGATTAGGTTTCAAAGTGAGTGAAGTCACTTGTGTGAGACTCGCACATGAATTTGTATTGTAGAGAAATGTATGTAAACGCTTTATTGTACCAAAAATCACAACATCAACAATAATAAAATAGGAATTAAACTGTGTACAAAGGCGGACTTATCCCATTAAGGGATCTCTTCCAGTCAACTTTAGAGTAACCGAAAGGACAAGTATAATGCGTTTAGTACCAAATTATTAGAAAATTTATTAGAAATAACACTACAGATTTATAAACTATTATACAACACGTCGTTACATTCCTATACCGCGCATGACCAGTGGTCATGTACCTGAGGGAAGCGTCTGAATTTGGCGACTTCCCTTAGGTGTTGCTTTAAGGATAATAAGGGCTATCTGAAAAATAACAGGAAACAATTATAAGGAAAGGTCAGGTTTCTTAAACTTCACAAAGTATAAGTATATGGGTTATTATTACAAGTCCTTATGAGTCCCACTATTGGGATAGGTATAGGCTAACCTTCATAATGAAACTTCATCATCATTATGTCAGCCCTTAAACGTCTACTGTTGGACATAGGCCTTCCTCAATGAACGCCACTACACCCGGTCCTCCGCATCCAACCTTCTTCAGGTCTTCGGTCCATCTGGCGGCGAGGCGTTCCACGCTTCGCCTGCCGATCCGCGGTCTCCACTGCAGAACTTGTCTGCCCCAACGGCCATCGGTTCTGCAACAGATAACTTTTTTTTTATATTGTTCCGCAGTTTTTTATCCTCTGACATATTGGTAAGAGATATTTACTATGCGGTGTTTGCTCTTTAAACTAGATTCTTCGAGCTCGTATAGCATGAGAATACACAGATAACCAGCACCCGCCCACTGCCACTTTAGCCTGCTAATCTTTTGGCTATGTCGGCCATGTTGGTTTTTCATCGAATCTCCTCATTACGAATCATAATCCTTCAAAAACACTCCGAGCATGGCCCTCTCCATAGCTCGCTGAGCGACTTGAAATTTGTGGATCAGGCGCAAAGTCAGTGTTCACGTTTCAGCGCCGTATTTATTGCAGTGCATCGGTAAAAACTTAAAAATATATTCACGTTTTAGTGCGACCCTAAACGTATATCAACAGCGATATGTTATCTAGATATGTACGAGGTGTCGATAACTATCATTATCACAAATTTTTAACATTTTAGAAAACTGTCCGTGATTTATTTTGAACATAATTACCTTACTTCTCCCAGCGTTCCTGTGAATGTCGTATGAAGAATCTTCATGCTAAATCCGGTGGTTAGTCCAACTAGATCTCTTCTTAGTTCAATGATAGAACGGAATCCGGTGATGTGCAGAAGCATCGTCTGTTTGCGATTACCAATAGCCCATCATCTTCACGATAAGCGGCGAGGGCATCATCGATTAATTTAAAGAATACTAAACCCAACCATCACCTCTCTTGATTTTGAAATCTCTCGCTCAAATAGATCACGGCTGGTAGTACGCACTTCTGCGCTGCCTATAAGGTAGAAAGAGAAGAACTTATGTTGTTGACGTGTAACGTCCTTCTCTAGGTCGACTATGTTCACGCGCTGGGTGCAGCAGCCCTACAATAATTTACGCACACATACGCAAACATAAACGGATAAGCTCCTGTAGTAGTAGAAGGTGATTAAATCTGTTAGCTTGTATTTGGTGCCGGGGGTATGATGCGACTAGCTTGTTCCAAGTAGTCAACAGCCCGAGGGGAGGTATTTCCTTTTCCTTTACACTTCCATTAATTTGGTGGAGACCTGACAGAGCAGCGGACTAGTAGGATGTTGAGTAAAGAACAGTGTGAGAAATTAATGTACTCGTATATCGAATGTTGTACGTGGCACAGCATATCACCTTCTTTTTCAGCTCCCTGGCTGCTATTATAAATTGTCAACGTTTCAACTCCAGTGTGAGTGAAAAATTGTCCGTGTCCCCAAGTTAGTTCCCCCGGGATATAACCCATATTTTCCAGTTATGAAGAATGTCAGATGAAGTCGTAAAAAAGCAAAATAGAACATTTTCTTCTGAAATTGCTTTTATTTGTATACTTTTGTAGTTTGAGTGGGTATACATGAAGTATAAGGTACCTAAGTAAGTAATCTAATATTGAACTATGTTCTAGGGAACATACGAGTAGATTTGCTGGATACTATACTGCTTAGTAGCTACGTAGACCGTGAAGTGTTTTGGCAACCTTTTGGATTTTGCCAAAAAAGGGGTCAAACTGGTTTGCGATAAAACTATAACTGATCAATTCTAATTCTTCAGTTGGCGAAGAAACTCTAGTAATTTTCATAGAATTATAAAAAACTAGTTTGACCCCTTTTTGACAATTGCCAAACACTTTCCACACACAGGCACTAGACTTCACAAAAATAATTTGTAGAGTAAATAAGGAAATGTATGTACTGTATTGTATTGCAATGAAATAAAGCCTAAATGTTACAACGAATTTAAAAAAAAAAACTTTACGGTCTCTAAGACTAGCAGGGCAGAATAGATTTCGAAATTCACGAGTCTTGCATCGGTCTAACAAATGCCGTGTTAACCTCTGTTTTGTGATGCACATCCTTCGGCGATTTTTTACTCTGTAATGTATTTTATAACAATGTTTGGTACAAAGTATAAAGATGGTAACACCGTTAAATTTATACGTACACATAAATGTCGATAATAGCCAGTGGGATCATAACTTGACAATGTAGACAACAAGGAAGTTCCATGAGCGTACCTTTTATAGGCTTGTGCGGTTTGTATATATTCTTATTTAGGAAGCCGTTGAGAAACTTTTTGCCCGATAAGTTAAATATGTCTAACAAGACCGATTAAGCTGAATTATGAACTACTTATGTAAGAAATGTAGATCGAGAATTCAGGAAAATTTTTATTTTCCGAATTATTAAAAAACAGTAATACATACTTTTTTTTTGCCGTGTGGTTTACGGTATAGTAGAATAGGACCACTCCAACTCTTCCTGTGGATGTCGTACAAGGCGACTAAGGGAATACATTATAAAACATCAATCAGGCCTCCCCAACCCGTCTGGCCAGCGCGGGGAGTGTAGGTCAAATCCTCCGTCTGTCTCCGGCAGATGAGAGAGGGTTGTGCTCCTGCAGTGGAGACAAAAACCTGATGATGATGAATTTTCCTTTATTTTATTAACAGTCTTCTGCAGACTGTGGCGGCGAGACTGGACGTGGACAGTGCTATTATGTAGCACTGGATCGGCGTCCACCTCGTCAAAGAAACCAAAATTTATTTTTTATTGTTCTAATATTATGGGCAATGCCTGAAATATTTTTTTTATTTTTATTAAAATAATTCACAGTAATGCAGACTCCCGGAGAAGGGCAAACTCCGGGCACTTTAGCATCACCGAATCATGAGGTGGACAATTATTTCCCTAGCTAATCGTGGTACCTCAACAAGGCGGCGATGTTGTTCGTAACACATCACGTCAAGGGGTATCACGGGGCGAAAAGCGGACGAAGGAAAGTCACTTTGCAATATAACATTGCGCAAAATGGCGATAAATCGTCTCTGCCTACCCCTCTGGGACCAAGGCGTGGTCATTATGTATGTTATGTATGCAGACTTTTTGTAATTTGTGCTGGGGTAAAAACTGTCCACCTGCAAGTGAGACTAGTGGTAGCATTATAAAAGTTTGAAGTACGTTGTTACCATGATACAAGGAACCTTTACCCCACGTAAGTAATTAACAGGATTGGCGGCCCGAAATACAGGGTTTCCCTAAGTCCAAGCTCCACAACAATCTTCTTTGTTATTGACGTAATTTAAGCCATTAGTAAATTTATAAAGATTGTTAGCTTGGAGAAATATATGTCGTAGGTTCCTGGTTCCACCGAAAATGTGGGCTCCCAAATTAAGTTTAACGCCGTTACAAAGTTAACACGTTTACTGGCTTAAATGACAACATTAAATTACACTACATCATTAAGTAACGATTTTAGAAGGCAGACGATCCGTCCGTGTAGTGCCTGCGCACCGCACGCGTATCGAGCGAACCCTGTCTCGAGTCTGCGCCTGCGCCAGTCCTACCCGACGTTCCGTCAGCGCGTGCTCGCGACGATCGCCGAACCAAGCCGAACAGCGCGCCGAACACACACTGTGCCTCCAAATCAGCTCCTCTTTTATTATTTCGCCGACATATAAATAAATATCCGAACTTTCGCATTTATGATATTAGTGCGATGAGATGAGATTTTGTCACACAATTTTTGTGTATGGGGCCCCAACTAGCACACTGGCGATATATTCAGCTATGTCATAGCTTATAGCTTAATAGGTCCATAGTGGGGGTATATCAGTGTTAGGTGCACTAACACCGGTTTACCTACCTCCACTATGGACGTATTTTAAAGCTGATGGCTTAAAATTTTGCCAGTGTGCTACTTGGGACAGTCTATATTATGAACTACCTACCAGAAGACTATTTAATCTTGTCCTAACAATATTGTAAATGCGAAAGTTTGGATATTTGATACGATAACGCCATTACCGCGTTCGATGCGAGATTCGATGGGAAAAGTAGGCGCTAGTCTGAGGTGACAAGAAGCGTGCACCATTGTAGTAGCGACGTCCCTTGATAGTTTCTTGATGTCGGACGACCATGGACTCAGGGTCTCCACTGCGAAAGCAGCAAACTCGTGGTCCACGCGGTCAGCGCCGAGGTTCCATGATTGTCATTGTTAATTCTGCTGTTACTATATCATGGAACTACTACTAGAGCCGTGGTAGCCGGTTGGTTGTGCACTCGCCTCACGTTCATGAGGTCGTGGGTTCAAACCCCGCCCGTACCAATGCGTTTTACGAAACTTAAGTACGGTTTATTTATAATACCACAGGCTTATCGGTGAAGGAAAACATCGTAAGGAAACCTGCATATGCCAAAGAAGAAATTATGTCCACCAAATCGGCTTGGGGCACCGTTGGTGCTCAGGGGTTAGGCACAAAAGATCCTGAAGGGTCGAAGTGTCGCCAGGTCTTCCTGGCCCCCTAAGAAGATAAGATATCATGGAATCTTTGTAAACGTGTTAGGTATATCGTCATAAGTTTTTAAGCCGTCTCGGAAAAGTATGTTTTTATTACCCGCTTTACAACCTTCATTTTATCGTCATACCTAACCTAACCTAGTTGTTTCTTTTATTACCTAGTGCCTGTTTGAATCTGGCTGTAAGGGCAGAGTACACCAATAAAACTTTGAGGCTTTTATGGAGTGTAAAATTATAATTTACATGTGTGGAGCTCAGGTGTTGCCTCATGTGTGGGTGTATATATGTTTTGGATACATTTTCTTTATTGTAACCATGAATTCATATAATAAAATTTAAAACAATAATAAATGTACCAACCTTTTTTTTCTCACCAGAAACAATAAAATCAGTTCAGTCATATTCCAAACTAACTGACCAGCCGAGCACCTTATTCAATGACGATTAAGGTAAAATTAGAATGATTTGAATCGGTTTACTAGTAAATACAATTTGTTGTTAGACACTGGTGCGTGTTAGTAGTGTTAGACCTGTGCTTTGAGTCATCAGACTATTCATCATCATCATCAGCCCGAAAGAGTCCACTATTGGACATAGGCCTCTCCCAAGGTGCGCCACTGAACCCGATCCTCGGTTCTTCTCATCCAGTCACTGCCAGCCGCCTTACGCAGATCGTCGCTCCATCTAGCCAGGGGGCGTCCCACACTACGCTTGCTCAGTCGCGGTCTCCACTCGTGAACTCGTTTACCCGGACATGTAACATATTTGAATAAAAAAAACTGTAAAAAATGGGTCACGTAGTTTGGGTACGTTCCTTAATATACTTTTACGTAGGAATGTTTTATCCCAAACTAGGAATAAATTTACAATGATGGGATTTGTATTTTCGAAACGAACTTCGTAAATACAATCAATAAAATAGTGAAGGCACAATCAAACTATTAAATCCGGATTTCTAGTTAATGACAGTAAAATTCTGTGGGGAATTAGATTGGATTCCGAACTGAACAAACGACTTTCAACTTTAATCACTATCAAAGTTGATGAAGGAAAAGGTAACGCTACATTATCGGAGACAAGGCGATGATAAATTAAAGCGGACACGTAAATGCAATGGATGTTTATAGCTGAACAAATTTCGAAAAAACTTGGTAACAATGACAGCTAATATATCTTGGATTAAGCATTCGATACTTTCACGACGGTAAACACAATCATCATATCAGCCCGTAGACGTCCACTATTGGACATAGGCCTTCCCCAATGTACGCCACCATCCTCCGCCCTCCGCATCCAGCCGCTTCCGGCCACCTTCTTCAGGTCGTCGGTCCACCTGGCGGCGGGGCGTCCCACCCTGCGCGTGCCGGACTAATTATTATGTACTAGCTGTGCCCGCAGCTCCGCTTGCGTGAACTACAGAATTAAATATATTTGAATATTACTTAGTGTTAATTCCCTTCCCTCCCCCCTTCCGCCGCCCCCTCCCACTTCCGCTCCAGTTCCAGCTCCCGCTCGTATGTGAGTTTTTGAAGACTATAAATTCGCATAACTTTTGATTGAGTTACGTGATGCGACACGTAGCGCCATCTATTGAGAATTTTGGACATCAAATGCAATGTAAACACAAATAGCGTGGTAAAATTAATAGTAAATAAAAAATAGTTTTCATAAGAATGTTATAGAGTTATGCAGTTACTTTCTCTTCTTTAAATTCAGCAGTCCATTTTTCAGTAGCTGAATATATTTAAATGTCGTAAAATAATTATTACTTCTTCTATGTATTATTACTTCTCTATTCCGCGACATTATATATACATATCATCATAGCCTGCAAGAGGCCCCTGCTGGACATGGGCCTCTTCCAAGACGTGCCACTGAACCCGGTTCTCGGTTCTTCTAATATAGTTACTGCCAGCAGCTGTGCAGATCGTCGCTCCATCTAGCCAGGGGGCGTCCTACACTACGCTCGCCCAACTCCATCTACCTATCTACGCTTCCTAATGCTCACTTTCAAAATGTACCTTATCGTAGATAGCCTATTTTTCTTTCTCATTGCATTTCTATTCCCCCTGCAGAATAATTTCGTTCCCCTAAATCGCTAGCAGTGGCACTCCGCCTCGAACCGATCGGTGGGGTTTGCGGATACCAGATTTCTCAAATTGATTTCGACCGAATTCATGTCATTAGCGGACTGAAAACCGCTTTGCCACATACGCTTTTAGTTATTTATTCCGTACTTGATGACATTTTATTTGAGACTGCTATGGACAAATCTGCTTGGGGGTATAAGGGGTTATGCTTATAATTTTTGCTGTTATGTCTACATATAACAATTCTACAATCATTAGTAGGAACTAAATGATTAAATTATAGGTTGAAGTTTGCCGTGTGATTTCCGGTAGAGTAGAATAGGACCACTCCAACTCTTCCCGTGGATGTCGTACAAGGCGATTAATGGAATACATTATAAAACATCAATCAGGCCTCCCCAACCCGTCTGGCCAGCGCGGGTAGTGTAGGCCAAATCCTCCTGTCTCCGGCAGATGAGAGAGGGTTGTGCTCCTGCAGTGAGGACAAAAATAACCTCATTATGATGAAGTGAGATTGTGCTAGTGTTCTGTCCATCGAATATATAATAAAAAATTTATTACAATTAAAATTTAGGTTCTGTCGTATTTTTTTTATTATTCGCCGAGACGGAAAAAAGCTACGTATCCATTTGCCGGAACCCTAAAAAGAAATTTGTAAAAAAAGCCTGTCATTTCATTTAAGTATTTGTTTATTTGTTTTTTTTAGAAGAGACATGCAGAATCTCTTTGATTACTATATAGTAGTAGGTTCTGGTATTTAATCAAATTCGACGGCGAAGTGGTACCAGACAGAGAACTATTCGACGTGATCCTGGAAATTCCCATTCTTTCCTTTTTAATTTCCTGCACGAGTTGCGTTTAGGAATGCTTTTGTCGAGTTCTTTTTTACAAGTCCTGAATCCGAAGGGGTTATGAGGGATTTTGTTAGTCCGTGCGTCGTAAGGGCCACGGCGTTGATCTTTCAAACGTTTTAATTTAATTAATTTTTTTTATCTTATTTTATTTTTTATTTTATTTATTAATTCTGAAACCTACAGCTAATTTACAAAAATATATAATACAGTATAATATAAATTAAACATTAGCCATTAACAGATTTCTAATATATAAACATAAACATTATTGCATAGGGTAATAAAAAAAGTAGACAAAAGTAGGAGGGTACAGAAGAAAAAAAATTAGATAGAAATTTACAATCAAATAGGAATAAATAAATTATCTACAATCTACGTCGTCGAAAAATAGCAAGCTCACGCCGTGGCCTGTTAGTTTTGCTAGTCTACGGCGAATCAGAAGGAAGGTTATGGTTTTAGCAGTATATTTCGGTGGTGTCTGGGAAATTGTGATAGATCCACTACTTTTCAGTAAAAGCATTTTAACTTTTAAATTCACTTTTCAATTTTTTTTAGTCATTTGACAAGTTATTACAAACATATTCGTATCATTAAAGTCCACAGAAATTGAATTGTATGTAAACTGGCAGCGCTCACGTGATCCATACATTAATCCACAGCCATAGAGAGAAAATGCTTCTGGAGTTCTTGTTTTAGTCGTTTACTCTATTTATTAGATTATCATTCTTATTCCCTGCCTATGTGTCCATCGCTGTGTATGTATGTAAGTATATCATAATAAAATTCGAACCAAGCAAAATTCGAACATTACACATGACTGCTCTCAAATGGAGAACATCTTGAGGAAATTCTTATATCTGAGATAACAATGAGTATAATCACGGGGCCAATGTTACCCCAGCTCCCTTACACATGGCCCCAGAGTGGTGATAATATTTAGCAGCCGTAGTACCGGTTTCCCGGCTCGTAAATAAATGCCGCACGATAAATAATTCCAGTGAATCCGATACCTCTTTAGTAACACTCCTAAAAATAACAAAGAATAGAAAGCAAAGCTTCGCCATTATTCATATTCCTGACAGCACAGGATTTAATATTGTTCTGTTCAACATTCGTGACAACAGGATTACGAATAAGGGTGTCACGACAACATGAAGGTAAGTAGGTATATTCTGCTCAGCTGCTAAAGAAGGCCGCTGAGTGTTTTGTCAACCTTACGGAAATGGTTAAAAAGGGGTCAAAAAGGGGAGTCTAGTAGTTTTCATAGAATTCCAGAAAATCAGTTTGTCCTCTTTTTGTCAATTTCCAAAAGGTTGTCGCAAAATAGGATTGTTATTTATTTGAAATATTGTTTAATGAAACGAGGGCGGACCTAGGGCGGTCCGAACGGTGACTAAACCCTACGGAATCCTTATCTTTGATGTTTAGCAGTCTTTAACAAAAGTAATTTTGTAACATAAGTAGTCTAAGAAAACAAAATGTCAGTATTCAGAGCATTCATCCTAAATGGATTAAGTCTAGACTTTATCTAGGACAATAATTAGAGACTTAGGGCCTGACATTGTACTTGTCTCTACAATACCGTCTGCGAACCTTGTTTTTCCTGCTATATCAGGAAAATTAGGGTAAAGGCATATCAAGTTTTGCAAATACCAACATCAAATTTGCGTAAAAGCCCCGTTTCCATCGACCTTTCATACACTGGGTCATCAATACAAACCCTAAATTAACAATAAAGGAAATGTGCAATAAAGGATTTTGACTGATGATGTCGTTCGCCATTTTCATAATAATATCATTAATATTTATCTATTATTCCTTCCTATATCAACTTCTTATTTTCATGCATTTATTTAGTACCAGGTTTTATATTATTTTGAATTGATTTTACCGGTCACGGGCAGCAGCCCACAGTTGCATGATCTAGAGTGGGGATGGCCAACAGATTTTTCCAGGGCGGCCATTATGCTGCCTGATACGTCCCTCGCATGACTAAGTGTCGTAAGTAGCAAAAAAGCAAATGTTGCAGGGCAAGGCATTTTCGGTTTTACTCTTCACATTCTATTGTCTTGGAAGATACGATACTTGTTAATGTCCAATAAATCCATTACAGCAACTGATACAGATACGACGGTTAGCGGAGTTTGATCACCATACACATTTAAATGGGTCCGTGTTTGTAACTCATTTAGACAAAAAAACAATGTAAGGCACATTTTATTGGAGCTTATATCGGGAGAAATAACAGTCGGATATGCACTTGAAAAATTGCGTTAAAGTACACACGTACATTAACGTGTATTTTTATCTCTCGTTCCTAGGACTTAGTTAATAATTTTTGTGTAAAAAAAAAGAAATTAATATTTGTTTTTTCGCTAATTCGTTTTAGCGGCATTCATTTGTTTTTCGATGTTTAAAAAAAAGGCAGGAAGGTACAATATGTACTTAAAAGACCTAAAGAATGTAAGTGTACCATCGGTAAAAAAAAACTTCCCGTGGTACTACTGGATCGCTTGGTAGTTCTACGGGTTGTTTTTTTACCCGTGGTACTACTGGTAGTAATACTGGTAGTACCACGGGCAACAAACGAAAATTACAGTTACGACAGTTAGTCATGCGAGGGACGATATAAGCCACCATCATTAAAATTTTGAGTAAATGGCAAAAAGGTACTATTGTTTCCTGTGTCCAGCCATGGACGTTAACAGTTTCATGATTAGCAGAAGTCTGTAAAAAAATTAAACCATATTACGCGGGAAGAAATCAGAAATCTAATTTCCAGAGTTGAAACAACATTTCTTCCCTGACAGAAGTCAAGCTTCATGTTGAAAGTTGTTACACGATTCTAATTCTACTTACTCTGCGGGTAAAAAGGAAGAGAGATTATACGGGAACTAACTACCTTTGCTTCGTACAATCTTTTTAATATCACATAAGTACAAACTTGAAGTTGAAAATTGTGTTGCTGGAAGTTCGTTGCGCCGCTTCTTCTTCACAGCGGTAACTTCTATAAGTAAGCGGTTTGATAAAAAAAATTACTTATATAATAAACTTGGTAACCATCATTTCTGACACATTGTCGGCCCCGTAGCCTAGTCGGTAGTACACCTGCCTGCGAATCTCGGGGTCGCGGTTTCGAATCCCGCCTAGGGCAAACATTCGTGTGATGAGCACTTATGTTTGCCTTGTGACTGGATGTTATTTATATATTATATTATGTATATATATCAGCTGTCTGATACCCATATTACAGGCTCTGCTTAGTTTGGGATCAGGTGGCCGTGTGTGAAATGTCCCCACATATTTTTTTTATTATTTATAAGTTGATGAGACAATATCAGTTCATCGATTTGTTTAAACAAAAAATTGCTTGTTTGCATAGATTCTGTACTAGTGAAATATAACATTTTATTTATTTTTTCTACAAATTTTATTGATTACAGTAATGACGGCGGTTTAAACGCTCCAGTATTTACATATACTAAAAGGTAGGCTAAAACTGCTGAAAGTATTGAATTCGCACCTCCGCCCTGTCCGGAACTACCCCAAACAAATATTTATTTAGATTGCAAACACCCTCGGGTCAGACGTACTCCAGATTCCCTACTATTCGGCAAATCTTGTTTACATATTTATTTATGTACACACGCCCTTTGGAGGAATCGGGAAAATATTTATTTATATCTTCAGTTTATCGCAAAAATACCTGGGTAAAAGACAGAGTTCAAAAGAGGTGATGTTATATTTATTATTGTATTTAATATAGGTAGGTTTTTACTTTGAGGCAAATACCTTTTTGTTTGTAATGTGGAGGAGGGAAGGGAAAAGTAAAAGCCGAGGAGACGAGGAGGGAGCATTAGCTGCGTAGTTTTTTCCACTTAGAATAGCGCGGAAGGCTTATATATACGTCGTAAATAGTAAATTTAATATCAGTGTCAAGGTTGACTGGTCCACGCCATGACATTATAATTTGTTTTTCCGCTTATCTTATCTCCTTGGTATCCTAGTGAAGGAGCTTAGATAAGCCTTCCTCCTCTCTCTCCTCCGCTTGGCTTTTGCTTTGGGGTCAAGTGGGCGAGTCCAACCCATTAAAAGGGCCACGTGGTTTATAAAAGGCCCCTAATTTAGGTATTAGCATAGAACGCCAAAGGTCATCAAATTCAATATACTATATTTCTTGAAAATACATCCATTATTTGTAATTTTGCCAATGTCGAGTGTACATCTATATATACACTTGACATTGGCAAAATTACAAAATATGGATGTATTTTCAAGAAATATAGTATAGCACGAATACAAACAGAGATCACGCTTTAACAGAGTAAAGCTGCGGGTTGCGTCACTAAAGTACAGAGGGAGCATGGCTTAGATCAAAGGATATCACAATTAATTAGCTTCGAACTGTCCACGTGAATTACCGTAGATGAGCCCCACAGCTCTGCAGTAGAAGTGAAATTATAGGAAGTAGATTTAATTATCGATAAATTTGTTCTATTCACAAATATTAATGAGTACTGTGGTGATCATTAAACACTAAATGTCGCTAAAACTGAACAAATCAAATTTGCAATTAACATAGCACTGCTTCCGTAAAGGCCTGCGCAGACGAGGGGTTTTTGTCGGCGGAGGATAAAAATCTCCGAACCGTGTAAAACCGTACTTTTAGTCCCTCGTGTGCGTAATTTATGCAGTTATATAATCTATTTGCGGACAATAAAAGTACTCAGAGGACTGTCCCTTGTCTGCGCAGGCCTTAATCGCTGCATGGATTCGTCGTTTTTATTATGCACCCGACCTAATACTAACAACCTGACCAAGTCCAAAACTGAATGAATCCGACCTAAAGTTGTGCACTTCATATCAAAACCGCGGCTTCATTTTCAATATATCTGCTTATACTACAAAGCAAATGCAAATCTTTAGACGTCATAATAATGCAATCGAATGCATTTAGCTCGCAGTTGCAAATAAATCTTTTATGGCGCACTTTAAGTTCGATCCGATTTTATTACAATAATTCGAGACGTCAGCACTTTTATTATTAATGTAGATATAATAAAAAGTCAGCAAAGTGTAATACAGATTCTGTCAATTAGTTTTTATTATAACACATTTATGCATACATTATAACACATGACATTCCTATTGAGAACAATATGCCAATCCAAATTTTAATTTATTTACTTTTGACATATCATTATGATTTTCTTATTATTTGAATTTTACATTTTGACACTGTAATCCAGTCTAATATTTTACTTGCATTGACATTTAATCTAATGATTTTTTAACTTCACAATGCTGTATAATTAATACAAATAAATGATTATGAATATAGTTTTCCTGAAACATGTCAAAAAATCCTGAAATTACGATATTTTTTAAATTATTTTCCATGCTATTCTACATATATTTCAATTATTTTAAAGTTTCAGCTCAACTCATCCACCTATATATAGCTTTCTCGTTACCCGGGGGACTAACAGACAGACGTACTTGTACAAAAAATAAGGTAATCGTTTTGACTAATTTCAATTTTTTTTGTTATTATTGCTTGAAAAATGCTAATCGCTCAATGTACATGTATATCTTTACTTGTATAAAATAATTACGTCATTAATGAAGTAAATACCCATATTAATAATATTTGTGAAAGGCATTTTTTACACCAAGCGAAAAACATGTGGGGAAATTCAACAATTTGCTACACATAAAAGATTAATTATGTGCCAACTTTTGAGTATAGTAAAAGATATTATTTATTAATCTAGAAAACGTTATTTTTATACAATATGTTATAAAATATTTATAACTACGATAGACAGTTTTCAAATAAATCTGCAACGCGATCCTTCATATCAATAAACAGAACAACACTACCAGGCATCGACGTACAATATAACTACCAGAACCTTTGTTGCAAGTCGACTAATGACGTCTGCTCACATAATCCTCCCTACACTGACAGTTCTAAACTACAGTTGTGTTTCGTTTCACGCAAAAAAAGGAAAGCTAGGCGTGATGTATATTGTGTCAAGTCCGCGGGGCTTCGCGCTGGTCAATATTTTTTTGTGCTCTGTATATATTTTTTTAAGCAGAACGGGCTAGTGAGGGTTGAGCCAGCAAGGGAAACAAGCTAGTAGTAACGAAAAGAGTTACTTTAATGCTACCACAAGACTTTTCAATTCCATTCCTAAAATACGAAAAAGGAAAGTACGCTCGCGGCTTGCTTTTATTGACCGCAGTCGCTACAGTGCTGTCATCTATAATTATTTCATGATATATATACATACATACATACAGTATCTCAGCTTATAATAATAGATACAGTAACTAACAGTATATATGTCGGGATGACCAGATTAAAAAAAAAAATCCTTTAATTATATCAACATAATCTTTTGTGCATTTAAATGCTGTTTATTTAGAGTTTTCTTTCTTATAAAAATTTTTTCATTACTTAAATACGTTTTTTTAAATTCCTGATGGTTTACGCTGACCTCAATAGCACCTAATGGTAAGTGACGATGAGGTGGAGCGCGCTTACCCAGAAGATGCCTATTCACTCTTCCTTTAAGAAGATTCAAGTTGTACTTTTCCATTTACGTTATATTTTTTATAATAATGAGTTTTAGCGAGTTTAGAGATATGAAAAAAGGAAGTACGTAAGCGTAGTACTATCGCTTACTATCCAATAAGCCAACGTTGGAATAGAATATAATATTTCGTAGAATATCAATACCCATATGTTTTTTATTGACGGTCTAATTTTGACGCACTGAAACCCTGAATTAGGCCCTGGGTCCCAGAAGCCAATATTGTACAACCACATTCCTTTCCCATTTACCCACACGAAGAATAATTAATGTAGTTGGTCATTTGTATCCGCTACGGAAGTCTACGCGTCGTAGCCTTCCGTAGCACTCATTAATCAAAACCTACTCAGTGATAGTCTCTCTCTTTCTTTCTTTAATAACTTTGTGGATCGTTATACTTTTGTTTCAATCGCTTTGCGACGACGCAATGCCGCATGCGCCTGCGCATGGTTGGCATACCTCAGGCACTCCATAAAGCGAACAGATTTAATTACCTACTACTAAAATAGGCGCACTGGCCTGTCCGTACACTTTTGTATGTGTGCGTAAATTATTGTAGGGCTCCTACACCCAGCGCCACGTTATACGGTAACTACAAAAGTGATTTTTTCTAACTTAAGCGTAGGCTCTGTTCGATGGCGCGTAGCTGTAGTAACTTTGTACAAGCGGGTGGTGAGTACTGCCAGCCGTGCTCTAGTTTATTTGGGGAGGAGAGTGTCACTTCTTTAGATAGTAATATTTGGTGACGAATCTATCTATCCTACTCACTCTCTTAAATATGGCGCGATAACGATAATTAGAAATATAAATTAAAACTGGACGAGTGCCGGAGAGATGTACTTCTAATTCGTACTTAAAATTTTGCCCTCATCTCAAATGGGAACGCCGCAAGTAAGTGACTCTGAAGGTCAAATAGGGTAGGCTGTAACCCGTGGCCCCAGTTATCGGGCCCAGGCGTACCCTCTGATAAATTGCACCAATTAATTTACACGTCGCCGGTCGACAGGTTGAAACACATTAGTGAATTGTTTACTTTAATGGTGGAGTGGTACGGAGGGTTATCGAATTACATTTGCAACTATGACAAAGAGTTGACGAAATTCTTAAAACAATATATCAGGATGTTCGATTACGATTTGTCATATGAACGCTAAAAATTCAGCATAATGTAACTATATATTCTATTTTTTTTATATCTCGTATATTAGTAAGTAGTAATATATTTTTAATTGGTCCATCATTGCTAAACGGGCAGTTATGTTCCAAATTTTACTACAAACTGTCCATTTTTTTCATTCCTGATGGGTTTACGCTTGACCTCAATCTCACCTGATGTTAAGTGATGCTGAGGCCTAAGGTGGAGCGCGCTTACCCAGAAGATGCCTATACACTGCACTTGCCCGGAAATACCGAAGTTGGCAGGGAGTTTCATTCATTAGCACTTCGCATTATGAAAGAGGAAGCAAAACGCTTCGTGCGCGAGCGTGGTATGTCTACTACATAAGGATGAAGTCCCTCCCCACGCCTGGTAGTCCGGTGATAGATCTGGGATTGGGGAATCAAATCGTGCAATTCCTGGGCACACTCTCCAAAATGTAACCTGTGGAAAACCAAAAGACATACCACACAGCGATTATGTTTAAGGCTCTGTAATTTGATATTTACCAGAGCATTGTCGCCAATGAGCCTTCGGGCACGACGTAAACAGACACACCAAATCAAATTAATTAGTTTTTTAGAGGACATAGGTAGAACCTTTTCACTTACAAGGAGCACCTATCTGCCACAAGCATCTGTAGAATCACAAATAATTTTTCTAGAAGCTTTAGACGCAGCGATGCTTAAAACGTATCTGACATCACATGTAACCGCTTATTTAACGCGACGCCATGTTTACCATCGTATTTTGTGGCTCACTGAATTCCTGTTATGGCAGTAATGTGAATATAATGTCTGTGTAAAATGCCATAGACATATCGACGGGTAGTGTTGTCATGCCGGGTATAGACGATAGAGAATTAAATATCTGCAATAATATAAAAATGAGATAAGGTTTCCGAGTTTGCTGGATGTTATTTTACTAAGCGATTTAAGAAAAAAAAATAGCAATGTGCATCGTACACAAAGTTCTAATTTAACACATATCATAAAAAATCTACAATTTAAATGTATCTATTATTTATATAAATATTCAAAAATTCAACTGAATCAAACTTAATGATCACATAAAAAGCTTTCTGATTTTTTTAAAGATTAATATAAGGTAAACCTATGGGTAGTATAACATACTAGGTTCCCAGGGGAATATTAGCTTTACCGAGAGGCGAATATTTGTATAAAAAAAGAAAATATATTATTTTTAAATATACTTATTTCTATACAGAGAAGAAAATAGTTACCATGTAGGTTTATGAAATTCCTGTATTTTTATTATAGCCCTCCTTTAGTTTAATTATATCATTTGAAGAATTTGTCACTACACTAATATTAGTTTGTATATAAATTAATTATAGTTCATTGCATATCATTTTTGTTACTAATTAATATTAATATTAGTAATGTTTTCATTTTCAGGTAAGTCCTTCGTCACTACAGATAATACCATTTTTTGGCAAAGGCCTCCCCCAGCCTCCTTCAGGTAAGTTTTTCAGCAGTTATTTAGGATTCCTAGATTAGATAAGTTATTAATTGAATAAGAGGCATCTAACGCACTGCAGGCTCAGCTGCTGAAACAGCGGCTGGTCTAAAGCATGTGAAATATGCCTGGAATCGGCGACTTCGTGCCGATTTCTGTCGACACGGCGGGGACTTGGGGCTCTAAAGCTAAAAGCTTCATCCGCGAAGTGGGGCGATGGCTGAGGGAGCGAGGCTGCGACCCGCGTGCCGGTTATTTTCTCAAGCAGCACATGTCCCTCGCCATTCTGCGGGGAAATGCTGCCGGTGTTATGGGGACGCTTGGGCGGGTGTCTTGGGGGGGGGGGGGGGGTGTTTAAGCTACCTATTAAGCTATTTAAAATTGTATTGCACGTAATTGTACAAAAACCTTACATGCTATTCTCTACCTTGATCTTCGGGTGGTATACTATAATAAGGGGAAGGAGCATATCGCAAGTCTAAGATATTGTTTAAAAAACAATATAATTTTTTTAATGTTATTTACCGTCAAACGAGACGAATTTATACATTTTTGACTATCAAGTATAAATTTCTACGTATGGTATGTTAGAAATTAAGGGTACAGGCGAAAAACGGGGAATGCCACCAATCCAGTGTTTAATTTACAAAATTCAATATCAAAGAACTTCAAATACACTTGTGAAGATCTCCGTCATTTTAATATGAACTGTTGGGTTAAGGACTTTCATCGTTATTCCCCTGTATCCTTCAAGTGTCATCTTTATTTTCCCACTGTTTTCTATAAAAAATAAAACAAAATAAATAGTTCGATATTCAGTTTGAAAATGGAATAACGTTACTGCGACAGACGCTCAAATTTTCAAAATTTAAGTCTGTCGCTGTCGCGCGCATTTGGCTCTAAACTACCGAGCGATAGCGTCCGAGCCCGGATCGAAAGTTGTTGACACACTTCCCCACCGCTAGAGATTCCAATACCGGTTTTCTGTACTGAAAATAAAATAAAATCGAATCAAATATAGCTCTAGGTCGTCTAACTAAAATTATAAATGCGAAAGTGTAGATTATTGTTTCTTTGGCATGATCATGACTTATTAGATAAACCGATTATGATAAAACGTTGAAGTCAAAGTGACAGCTTTTTATATCTTGGGATAATGTACCTAACACACAGTTTTTAACACACTTTTTACCATGGCAAAATTAAATTGATAAACTGCCGGTAAAACCAAAAAGTAATTTAGATAATTGAGTAGCCTTTGGTCCTAAAATATCAACATTTACTCTATATCGATTAAATGTTTATTCGTCAATTACGGTAAAGGTTTTTATTCAAAGAGAGATAGAAAGGTCGATTACGTTGCTATTAGCATTGTAAATATTGACTTTCATAGACACATTTCCAAACAAGGAAATGTATCAAACTAATTATAATTACCTACTTGTAAAGCACGATTCTACTTCGTTATTTTTCCGCCTCATTAATTTGGAAACTATCAGACCATTTATCAGAATCTACCATTTAGAAGTAATCTAAGTACCTCTTATATATATCATTCTAGTAGTAGAAATCAAAGGTTATAATATTATTATTATATTTATGTGCCCATATTGGCCTGCTTGGTATTGGTTTCGCTTATTAATGATTCCAGTATGAGATTAAAAATAATCAAGAGAATAATTGACAGTTTAAAACCATAACCGATGCATTAGAATACCGGTTATTTCTGCCCAATATGGAAACACAACGCCGCGCAGCCCTATCCCATATATCTAATATTAAAACCCGCTTGAGAAATGAAATTTATCGTCTCCTAAAATAATACTGTCTATTTTCACAGCCATAAGAAATGTTAGGTAATTCGGAGTCGTTTTACATTCCATTAATATTGGTGCCCTATTTGTTATTTCAACAGAAACTAAGTAATAAATCTAAGATTATTACACCGTGAGAATTGACAAAACTCCTCCCTTATTGCTACTTTACATTTATTTTAATTTTATGACTGTCATCACTTCTTAAATCACTTTTAAAAACAAAACATTAACTCAGACAACTTTATTCGTGCGTTAAAAATAAATAAGATATTCACTGCTTTCTTTTTGCCCAATATTATAACAGTTTGCATAAGCTTTGGTGCTGTTAGGAATCATTATGTATTCTTTGGCTTTGCTAAAAATACGGTATTGCTCTTTGGATTTTGTACCTTTGGTACCTCTAGTTGTATATTTCATAATAAATATCTGTATATTTCATTCCAGATTAATAGTCCTATGAAAACCAACGCTATTTACGTCTCGGTAACATATACATGAAAGGGTCACCAGCAGCAAAAACAGGTTTGTATTACCATGTAAACTTTGCAGTCCACTTAGGAACACCATCTATTGTGTATTTTGTTTTCGAGACGCAAATGCGTTTGTTTTCATAGGACTATTAATCTGGAATGAAATATATATGAGTGTTGCACTGCATCAGTTTGTGATAGAACACAGTCCGTAATGTATGTGTGTACATATATATAGAATTATATATATGTATAATGTCAATATACGCATACTTAACTAACACTTGCATCTACCTAATATTTCTTTGAACTGAAGTGGACAATAATATTTTAAAAGACGTCCGGGATTCGAACCCTAATAAATTACTCCCAAAGAGTTTGTCAAGTAGTGTAGAACCAAATGTGGAACAAATGTGAACAGTGTGCAAAAACAACTAACTCAAAGTTGATTTATAAAAACCTTGACTGATTTGACGCATCGCAGAAACCATAAATAACAACTTCTTTTAAAAATATAATTCTAAGAGTTATTCAATTGGTAAAAACGACACCATGGAACATCCTGTGGTAATAAATTAAAGACAATAGAAAAATAAAAGGTTTAACTCACAATGCAACCAAAAATACGCAACTAAAATATTCGAATAGATGTAGATATTGCCTATTAAGACAAAATGAGCTGTACGAATGGGGTAATTGTTCAAATAACTTTTACGAAACCTAAAAGAAGTAATTCTAAACAATGATACATTTACAAAGGCAAGCAGTCGGGACAAAATACTCTGCACTGAGAAAAAGTATAACATATGGCACGGTTAAATAGACGAAATATTACAACAACCATTTAAACTGCTTTATTGAATGAGCCGGCCTTTTGACAATAAGAATTATATAGCGTCAAGCCGATTTATGTCGTTCCCAAATGTCTGATTTATGCAATGATTTGTGTCGTGGTGCAAGTGTAAATTATATCAATTTGATCTGGTCTAATCAAAAGTCTAATCACTGTTATTGGATTGATTGTATGGAGCGGTGTGTTTGTAAATACTACTATGCAAATAAGGCGTAACATAATAAGATTGCGTAACGACCGAGGCCTCGATGTTTTATACAAATAAATATCTAAGACATTTCGTTCACACAACACACATAACATACACAAAAGAGAACTTATTATCTGATCAATAATAAGTTGTATCTTGACACATCTAGGATTACGATACTAATTATAAATACAATTTATATTCCGCATGATTTAATTAGAATAAGAACTATTTCTTTGAATAAGATGTGTGAACATTATATGAAATATTCCTGAATTTCAGTTGAACCTCCAAGTATTTTAAGCATTAAATAAATCTTGTTTAGGATCAAATTTGAATAGCTGCTGATTGTTCAAGGATACTAAGTACATGTGATTGGTCTCTCGTAACATAAACTTTACTTTTAGCCAATGATATAACAGGGGCGTCGCTTCATTAATGTCTTAAGGGATGAAAGGTTCATTTGTGCGCAGACGCAACCAACGGGAGAACAGAAGGAGTGGCTTATGCATCTCAAGGGTGGTGTCTTACGATGCGCGGGCGCAGAGGGGTGAAAGGGGATTTTCCACCCTGATGCGAGACAGTCGATTTCAGAGAGCCGGCGCGTGAAGTTTCAGATCGAGCTTTTGGTCTTTCGAGTATTGTGTGTGATCTTGTCTGTCGATAATTTGGCTGTAAATATTAAGCAAAGCGTAAAGTGTGCATATTTTGAGTGTTGCTATTTAGTTGCAAATATTAAGCAAAGCGTAGAAAGTGTGTAAAGATTCAATTGTAGAATCATAAATAGAAAGTTGTGCGCGAGTGACCGCACAGAGAGAGCCAGGGAAACGAGAGGTCCCAGCTCTAGAGGGCCGGAACGGAGATACGTTGCAGAAAGCTGAAATCCGGAGCTAAGTTTTAGAATAATTACTAATCTTGCCTAAGTGTCTTTTCTAGCTATTGTGAACTGAAGTTATTAACGTGAAGCTGCATAAACATTTAGTATTGGGGTTGCTTTCCTCTTAATTTGCTTCCCCTTGACTGACCAAGACTTTGACGGACCTATTGGCCACAAACTAACAGATCGTTGGTTTGGTTAAACTTAACAGACATATTAGTATACCTTGCGGGCGGGTAAACTCTTCGGCAGGGATGCGACCAGTCTGGGACGGACATCATGGGTGACGCGGAAAAACTGAATTGAAGTGAGTCTTGATTCTCTTCATTTCAGGGCGGGGCGTCACCTTTACCGATACACTTATTAGTGTCGGTAAACCGAATACTAGAGCATAGGTATATACTTAAACGTGAATTTATATAATAACCTTTCTTCCACTTGCTCACACCAGGTACTACCTATCCTATGAACATTATTAACTTATTACTTGACTAACCTAGCGACCCAATAACGGTGCGCGTTATCATATTCTTGTACTTCTATATAATATTGTTGGCTAAGAAAAAAAAATATAGTATTGAGAAAGGTTAGGACCTTACTAGGGTCTTGAACCGTCACAAGTTCTTGCAATAAATGTGTAGACAAATAATCTACAAATAAAATTGGTCCTGTTAATTTTGATCAGTGTTCTAGAGTATTTCATAGATACTTTATACCTACAAGATAAGATTTTGTATATTCTTGATTATGTTTACATATGAAATACCTAAACCAAACACTTCTTCCATCTTGACAGCCCCCTTAGACTTAATAATGTCAGGGAAATAACAAGCTGCAATCGTAAATTTAACTTAGGATTAATAATTCCTTTATTTCAGTACATTCGTGTTTGATTAATGTCTTTGTTATTAAAAGTTGAACGTTGTTTGGGCTTTCATTTTTCGCGGGGAACGCGAAACCAGTTTATCTGGAACTCTTCATGACTTGATAATGTTAAATTTGAGAGGCCAATCTGCAATGGTAATGACCAAAGTTTCTCAAGTGGGCAATTTTATGGAATAGCATGTGATATTTTTTCCGGGCATGGTAATGGTGGAAAGAGAGGTCAGTGATAAATAGACATAGAAGTTTTGAGATCACGAACAAATATTTCTAGTGATTTCATGTCGACACATATCGATAACTTGTAAAAAAGCCTTCGTAATTGCGTTAATGCGAGTTTTTTTAATATGAGAAAAGCAGTATGATCTTTTCGTTATCAATTCATCATCATCATAATGTCAGCCCCTAGATGTCCACTGCTGGATATAGGCCTTCCCCAATGAACTCCACCCCACCCGGTCCTCGGCATCATCCAGCCGCTTCCGGCCACCTTATTCAGGTTGTCGGTCCATCTGGAGGCAGGGCGTCATATCTTGCGCTAAGATTATGATTATTGTGTTAAAATTGTATAGGAACTAAATTAATAACAAAAATACGTACAATTGAAATATGTACATACTAATTCTATATTTAAAGTATAAAAGGACAACTTGTAGAAATTGTACAAAGTTGTCTCTTCCCAGTGGGAATCAAACCCACGACCTCTGGCGGTCGAGCCCAATAACAAAGCCAAAAGTGGTCAAAGGCTTTTTTCATTTTAAAGCTATCAACTGTTTAAAGTAGAGTCAAAACTGACTCCAGAGTGTATATTGACTGAAGAGCCAATATATTTCAAAGGACTTTCTTTTTTAGCGAACCCAAGAAAAGTCATCGTCCATTAGTGACGAGATAACAGAGCAATGTTCTGATTTAACTTGATTAGGAAAAAACGGAAACTGCCAATCTCGTCTCCTCTCCTTTCTCAGCAATTTACTCTTGAAGCAAATTGATTCAATTTTCCAGGAAGACTCGAAACAAGATTTTAATGTAGTCCTAACTTGCTGAAGTATACCTTATTACGATTGTGGTAAGAGTTTCGGTAATGAATATACAATACTAAAGACGCAACATCTATTTTTGCTGGTGATCAGAGACCTGCGATTCGCTTAATTCGTCTTCATTTTAAACATGCTCAAATAAATTCACTTTGACATTTCTAACCTTTAATTTTGGAGAAGAAAATAGGAAGTTATCAGTATCACTATCTATTATATATATAAAAGTAAACTGTGTGTATGTATGTCCAACCTTTTCTCCATAACCACCCACTGCCACCCACTCATGGTTGCAGTGGTAGATAGCTCTTGGTCTGCACTTGCAAGTAAGGGAGTTTGGTTATGATGGGTCGAAGTGGGTGGCAAAAATGTATGATGAGATACTTCTATCCTTTTATAACACATTGTACAGCTCATATTAACTCGAGATTGTGCTGAATGGCGTTAAGTGCGTTTGTGAGTGACAATATTGAGAATTTTTCTAGAACATTCCAGTTTTTTTCAGAATGTTCTAGAATATTCTATTTAGTAAGTATACATATGTATATAAAAGGATAGTATGTGTACATACACACACTTTTCTTTTAAATACTTACACATGTCCAGCCTTTTATACATAACCACCCAGTCATGGTTGCAGTGGTAGATAGCCCTTGGTCTTCACTTGAAATTAAGGTAGTTTGGTTTTGTTGGGGGAAAGTGGGTGGTAAAATGTATGATAGGATACTTAGCTGTCAATTGTCATGTCGGCTATCTGCGGGACCTTAAAATTCGCACCATACGTAACTTATCCACGCGAACGAAATCGTGGGTAAGAGCTAGTTACATATAATGAAGAATGCTAGAAGTTCTTTTTCACTATATATTTAATGGACTTAGTTATAATAGCTGTAAGTTTTCTTAAAATAAATAAATAAATAATAGTAAGATACATATGCTTGTA
Organism: Esperia sulphurella; assembly: GCA_947086405.1. NCBI lineage: Eukaryota > Metazoa > Arthropoda > Insecta > Lepidoptera > Oecophoridae > Esperia > Esperia sulphurella. The sequence continues at coordinate 12,442,448 of OX352267.1, forward strand.
CAGTTCTCAAGAAGTTCTCGGCGTTAGGGTTAGGTCTTAGACTCTAGTATATATTATCTTTGGTCTTAGGTATCGAAAGAGAAGAGAAGACACTTCAGGTACTGACATTCAGAACGTCGGCTGAAATACTTGCGATATCTTTGTTTAACTTTTATAAGTACACACAAAAAAAAAATTACATACACATTTACAAACACTTGTCTAATCCCAAACTACGATTTTCTCCTGTGAAATTAAACAAGGATGAGACAATACACAAATGTAACATTCAGGTGAGAATCGAACCCTTCACCGCTCGAGTCCAAAGATCAAACAACTAGGCCAACGAGGCAGTTACGATTTTATTCGACACATGAAGTTATTTCTCTAGCACAGCATGTAGCAAATTGCAAACAGTGATCATCATATGATTAACTATGATCATCATCATCATTAGCCTGTAAGAGCCCACTGCTGGACATAGGCCTCTCCCAAGGCGCGCCACTGAACCCGATCCTCGGTTCTTCTCATCCAGTCTCTACCAGCCGCCCTACGCAGATCGTCACTCCACCTAGCCAGGGGGCGTCCCACACTACGCTTGCCGAGTCGCGGTCTCCACTCGAGAACTCGTTTACCCCAACGGTTATCGGTTCTCCGGCAGATGTGACCAGCCCACTGCCACTTCAACGTACTAACTTTTTAAGCTATGTCGAAAACTTTAGTTCTCTGGCGGATTACCTCGTTTCGGATCCTGTCCCTTAGAGAAACTCCGAGCATAGCTCTTTCCATAGCTCGCTGAGCGACTGAGTTTTCGGACTAGTCCCACTTTTAATAAATTATGATAATGCGATAAAATTGTCGGACCCACTAGGAATGAACTCACGACCTCTAACATTCGAGACACTTCCAAACCACAGGCCACCGCCGCAGCGAAATCATACTGTCAGTATTGAAACATTAAATTAGTAGAAGGGCTAATTAAAATTCGCGTGTTTTCACACATAACATGAAATAGGTGGGGCGGCGCTTAAGATAAATGACCGAGTGTGAATCAGGCATTCTGTTTTATACAAACATACTGTATACCACGCATACAGGCCGTTCTAGAAACATGTTTGATGTATAAACATATTAACGCGTGGTGGGGCTAAGTCGTGGGCTTGATTATTTATTTAATTAATTAGTCTGAAAGTGTTGTTGAAATAAAATTTGTTTAATCAAATAACTTTAAAATCGAGCTATTTTCACGCTAGGGTCCGCGCGTGCGTGTCATACAGTTTTTAGCACGCACGGAGATAATGTCTACTAGCGTCGCTGGAAAGGCAAAATTGCAGAAGCGACATACATACATATTGCTAACGCCTTGGTCCCAGAGGGGTAGGCAGATACGATGGATCGCCACTTTGCACGATCCTGAAACACTTCACTAGCCTCACATTCAAATAAAAATAAAAATGTCAAAGTAAAAATACGTGATACACATATGTGTATTAATCGGCGTAAAGAAATATGGCTTATCATAAAATGTGTTTATTTTTAATGTACTCGTGTCAATTTGTTTTATTAAAATCGGATGTTTAGTTAAAGAAATATGATATTTATTTATAAATATTTTTAATTCATATTTTTGTATAAAATCCTATTTTGGATCTTCAGCAATGCTGCCTTTCTTTGTAAATTGAACCACTGAACCCGATCCTCGGTTCTTCTCATCCAGTCTCTACCAGCCGCCCTACGCAGATCGTCACTCCACCTAGCCAGGGGGCGTCCCACACTACGCTTGCCGAGTCGCGGTCTCCACTCGAGAACTCGTTTACCCCAACGGTTATCGGTTCTCCGGCAGATGTGACCAGCCCACTGCCACTTCAACGTACTAACTTTTTAAGCTATGTCGAAAACTTTAGTTCTCTGGCGGATTACCTCGTTTCGGATCCTGTCCCTTAGAGAAACTCCGAGCATAGCTCTTTCCATAGCTCGCTGAGCGACTGAGTTTTCGGACTAGTCCCACTTTTAATAAATTATGATAATGCGATAAAATTGTCGGACCCACTAGGAATGAACTCACGACCTCTAACATTCGAGACACTTCCAAACCACAGGCCACCGCCGCAGCGAAATCATACTGTCAGTATTGAAACATTAAATTAGTAGAAGGGCTAATTAAAATTCGCGTGTTTTCACACATAACATGAAATAGGTGGGGCGGCGCTTAAGATAAATGACCGAGTGTGAATCAGGCATTCTGTTTTATACAAACATACTGTATACCACGCATACAGGCCGTTCTAGAAACATGTTTGATGTATAAACATATTAACGCGTGGTGGGGCTAAGTCGTGGGCTTGATTATTTATTTAATTAATTAGTCTGAAAGTGTTGTTGAAATAAAATTTGTTTAATCAAATAACTTTAAAATCGAGCTATTTTCACGCTAGGGTCCGCGCGTGCGTGTCATACAGTTTTTAGCACGCACGGAGATAATGTCTACTAGCGTCGCTGGAAAGGCAAAATTGCAGAAGCGACATACATACATATTGCTAACGCCTTGGTCCCAGAGGGGTAGGCAGATACGATGGATCGCCACTTTGCACGATCCTGAAACACTTCACTAGCCTCACATTCAAATAAAAATAAAAATGTCAAAGTAAAAATACGTGATACACATATGTGTATTAATCGGCGTAAAGAAATATGGCTTATCATAAAATGTGTTTATTTTTAATGTACTCGTGTCAATTTGTTTTATTAAAATCGGATGTTTAGTTAAAGAAATATGATATTTATTTATAAATATTTTTAATTCATATTTTTGTATAAAATCCTATTTTGGATCTTCAGCAATGCTGCCTTTCTTTGTAAATTCAATGAACAGTCTGAAAAATAGGTACCAGGTGTACGAAAAATTTTTTTAGTCAGTTCATCTGTCCAAATATTTTTACACCAATGGTATAATAAACACTAGGAACGGGCAGCAACATTCTCATGTGTATATTAAGTTCATTACTGCGATCAACCGATCCACCTGACAATCGTGATGATTATGCAAATCCCCAATGGACAGCCCACCAAAAGTGACATTCTATTGGGGAGGCTTATGTTCAGCACTCGATGTATTTCGGCTGATTACGAATGGTATAATCATTACATACGACGGCATTCATAAAATTTATTCGTTTCCAATTAGTATTTATCATACTAAGCAGTATAACTGTTTTTTTTTGCATATTATGTTCTATCGTAGAACTAACAATGTAACTAGTTGGACTTGTTAATTCCTATAAAAGTTATATTTGGAATTAATCGATAATGTCTTAAAAGCAATGTATGCTGAATTGTTAACAGCAATGTACTACGTACAACTAGCTTTATGACTTTCATTCTATAACTCTGTATTATCTCTGGTCTCTCTGAATAAAAAATTAAACGACGACACACGTATTATTTTACTACTAAAATATCTTCAGGACTAACCCGAACTCTAGACACCCGATAGTTTCCTTATGGCGGCTCCACATTAGTGCCGTGAATTCACGCGCGAATTCACGCCGTGAATTCACGGCACAAGTCGTGCCCTCCACATTCACGGGATGCTCACAATCGTTCGTGAAACCTGCCGCGGAATGGACGTAGAAGTTGCTGCTGCAATTACTTTGACAGTACATTTTCATAATGGTAATGTTCTAAAAAAGACCATTTCAGTTTCGTTATTCCAAACGTTCACGCGCGACTATATTTAGCGACTGCACACGTCCGTACGCCTTTGCAGTTCGGAGTAAACTAGCACGGGGCCGTGAATGTGGATGTGTACGCGTGAACGCCGCGCGAAAGGGGCGCGAACCCTTTGTCGCGGGACAAAATACCGACTCTGATCGGGGAACAGGCGTGAACACGCGTGAACCCCGTGAAAACCGTCCACATTCTCGTTCACGCCTGTTTACGGAGCTTCACGGCACTAATGTGGAGCCGCCATTATAAGGTAAAATGATTGACAATTCCATGACAGACAAAAAAATCACGTCAAATTCACTGTGAACGAAATAGCTTACGGAACAAAAAGTATTATGCAAAAAGTTTAGCAAAGCTCTTTTTCGAAAATCGTCAAGGTAATTTTCAGTTAATTGAGGAAAAGAAGGGCGACGGCGGTCGGATTTCAGATGGTTTTCACCAAACAAATTGTAAATCAGCGCTCTAAACTTGCGCAAAGTAATTTAATTCAAGGGGATACCTGATTTGCTGTATTTGCTGAGGCTTGTATTAGGTAAGCTAAGGAGATCGGTTTTAAATGTTGAAACCTGCGTTTCTTTTTTCATTTTTAGGTTCCATACCTCGAAATAAAACGAAAATCACTTTGTTGTCCGTCTGTCTGTTGGTCCTTCAATACCCTTTATACACTGAGAAAAAAATAAGTAGCCCTCCTACTTACATAAGGATAATAATATACCACTCTTACGTAAGTAGCCAGTAGTATTAGTAGTTAGTATTAGTAGTAAATAATACGTAGTGTGGTTACTTAGTAATGTGGCCAGCTACTGAATCAGTTGTAGGCGACACCATTTATAATGGGGGCGGCTACTTACGTAATAGTGGTATATTTTTATCCTTATGTAAGTAGGAGGGCTACTTATTTTTTTCTCAGTGTATGCATGCTGTCAATATGCTGAATTTTTGCTGAAATGTCGATGGTCTAGGCCAGTGAAAATAACGCTTTTGAAAGCCTACTGCCAGATTTTCTACGCGAGCAGTCTGTGGACCACATACCTACACCAAGCGTGCCTACAGGGCACTGCGCGTATAATATAATATCATTTTTCAGGGCCCTATTAGGGCTGCCCCGATACTGAAGCGCAACAGGGATGTTCGGAGAAGCTCGCTCGTGTATTGCTGCAATAATGCGCAACAAAGCGAGCTCCCTGATGCGCAGGCTGCGGGGCGCCGCTGACGGGATCCTGAAGATGATAGATGAGAGGTTCGACGGCCGACCCCATCGTCAAACACTACTTTATTCCGATATAAATAAATAATAATAATACCCTTTTTCTAAATAAATGAATTCTACAGCCTCATAAATAGTCCCTAAGTAATCAAGTTTCTATTTGAATATAATAAACGATATATGGCATTTCAAATTGTACTTTCATACTGATAGATTCACTGACTTAACACATTAAAAATAATCTAAACCTATACTTGTATGGTACTTCCTGTTGACCCAGAATCTAGCATGAAGGTCTCACATTTAGCACAAGTAAAAGAAAAGAAATGAAAATTATTAATCATATAAATAGAGGAGCTGATACAAAAAAAAAACCGTAAGGTTCAGTGTCCGTACGTGTCCAGTCGCCAGGTACCTGGCTTCCTATAACAAGATAAGATATTAGGCTCGATTCTGAAGATACTCGTACATACGTTAATATTAGACGCACTGAGATCTGAACTGTTTCTTTTTTTTAAACAATAAAAAGAAGGTGTGAAAGATAATGACGAAACTAATTTTGATTTTTGAACGATTATTTTTATACTCTCTAGTTTTGACACGCATGCTCTGAAAAAAAAAAACAAAAGTTTATTTAAACAAAATTATTTAACAGACATTCGAGCGCAACAAGATCTTGTTCCCTTGAACTATATTCCGTTTAAGGAACGAAAAAAATATTTACCAACAAATAGCATTGAGGATGGAGGCGCCGTAATGCGACCGAATTTAATTTGATATTTTTAGTGGACTGTATAGCGGTAATTATTAAAGTAATGAGTGTTTCACGACAAAAGAAATGGTAATTGAGGAGACAAGGAAATAGGAGGTGGTCGCCGAAACCAACCTTAATGGTCGCCGAAAGTCCAATAGTGACTGCGTTCTCACTGAACAGCAAGTCCTGCAGATTCGACACTCACGCACAATCCTACAGGAGCTCCTGTCTTAGTCTAAAACACTAGCGAATATAGGTATAGGTCAATCACGACGTTTCTCAAGCAAGAACCGAATAATATTACGTCCATATGTACGGTGGGGCGAGCTGATGATACTTGTCCCCGTGCTTGAACTTCACTTCAATGGAGTCTTCATTAGTTCAATTACAATACGACGCGCCACTACTGGGTTGCGGGTGGCGCTAGACGCTGCAAAATTAGTGCACAAGGAAGGGTAGAAAAAAGGTGGTCGTTAAACAGTTCCAACGTTTAATTAATGTCTAAAAACTCTAATAGATGGCGCCTATAACGAATACTACAATAATCACGAGTACTACAATAATACCATAGAATACTTAATAATACTACGTAATAATACGTTGTAATGTGGATTAATAGTGAAGTAAAGACGTTAGTTTTGTAATGGATCTTGGAAATGTTGCTAACCCTAAAGCTCCTGTCAAATGGGTTTGTTAGTTACTATTATATTCGTTCCTGGTAATAATATTATAAACTAGCTGTGCCCGCGGCTCCGCTCGCGTGGACTACAGGATCCGCTCCAATTCCCACTTCCGCTCCCTATCCCACTTCCACTCAGACTTTAAATCCAGGTCCAGGTCTAGGGCCCGGCCAAGGCCAGGTCCAGGTCCAGGTCCAATTCCAGGCCCAGACCTAGGTCCGGGTCCAGATCCTCAACTCTCCCCTCAACCCTCCCCTCACCCTACATTCTTCGCAGTGTATCGTCCAGGTCCAGGTCTAGGTCCAGGTGATCTCGGCTCGCGTGAACTACAGAATCGCTCCCATTCCCACTCCCGCTCCCACTTCAGCTTCCGCTCCCGCTTCCGCTCCGGTCCCGGTACCCTCCCGCTCCCGCTTCCGCTCCCACACCCACTCCCTTTTCCCACGCCCACGCCCACACCCGAGCCCACGCCCACTCCAATTCTCACCCGCAGCTCCAAATGTAATCCAAACTCATCGCAATCTGAATAGTACGGAAATACTATTATGTGTAAGATATTGCATACTAACCTTACCTACTAATGTATTTGAAAACTAAAAATGTCTATAACTTTTGATTGAGTTAGCCGATTGCAATGAAATAAAGCCTATATGTTACACCAAATTAAGCCCCATGTTTCTGTGAATAGTTCATCAAAGTCCGATCAGTCGTTATTAAGTGATGCGTGCACAAACTCACAGACAAACAGATAAACAGACAAACAGACAAAAATTTCAAAAATGATCGAAATGTGTTCTGTTGCTTATCCTTAGACCCCCCCCAATTTTTTTTTTGCAAATATCTTCAATGTACAGACACGCCAAGTTTACGATTTTATTCATTAGATGTGAAAGTTTAGTTGTTTGGATATTTGGATGCTTGTTAATCACGCTTCAACCACTGGACGGATCGTGATGAAACTCGGTACATATATAAGTTAGGTCCTGGATTTGGATATAGGATAGTTTTTATCCCGAAAAAATATCTCATTCCTCCGGGAAATACATCATAATATGTGATTGTTAAGTTGTCCAAGCAGCAACAGCTAGTAGAATATAACTCTTGTTCTCATGCGCTAACTCAATTTGTTTACTTGATCACGACCTTGTTTCAAACGACTATAAAAATGATTACTTATACAGGAATTAAGACAAAATGCTGCTTAGGTCACATGTTCATGACTCCAGTACAAAAAACCTTCAAGGCACGATGATGACCAATATATAACAATGGCGCCCTGGTAATATACTTGGTCTAGGTATTTCATGGATTCTTTAAAACTTACACTATTTGCAGTTATTCGAAGTAACATTGTATTCGTAATAATAAAACACTGAATCATTTAACTCGTGAGTTCGTGGTTTTATGTAAGTTAAGTTATGCTTTCTACCGGAGGGAAATCATTTTGCTTTAATTTAAAATACATTAAGTTGTAGACTTTATTAAAAGGTAAAAAGAAAAATGTGTAAAGTTACGGTAGCTCCGATGAACTTAGTTTTATTGAGCTTTCTTTGTCTGCGGCTTTGCTCGTTCTCTTCATTGTCCATAAATTACTTAATTTAACTTGACCTGTCACAAAAATGAACAAGCGTACCTACCACTGAACCCATTTTTATATAAAGTATCCTATTGCTGACTCTAGTCTTTGATAAGAGTATCTAACAGTAAAAAATCAAGCAAATAGAAATATACTAAGATAGGTATATTTGTGTGCACACAAAGTAGTTTGATCCTATATACTTCCTACTAATATTATAAATGCGAAAGTTTGGATATTTGGATGTTTGGTTGTTTGTTACTCAATCACGCTTCAACCACTGGATAGATCGTGATGAAACTTGGCACACATATTAGGTTAGGTCCTGGAATAGGACATAGGATAGTTTTTATCCCGAAAAAATATTCCAATCCTGCTGGAAATACATAATAATTTGTGATGTTAAGTTGTCCACGAGGACGAAGTCACGGGAAACAGCTAGTGGTATATAATGTTATGTTAGAAAATATGATAGCTTAACTATTTAAGCTATAGCTATAATATTTATGGAAAATCTAGACGCTGTCTGACTTTCCACGTCTATATATATATGATCTGGGACTTATTGATGTTAGACAATACCTATCCCAGGCTTTGTATTATATTTGTCCTGTTGGGGCTGCCACGTTTCTGCAGCGCATCGGGAATGTTCGCGGAGGCGCGCACTGACGATTTTTTTGCAATTATTCGCAAAAGAACCGCGTCCCTGACGCGCCGTGTGAGGAGCAGCTCAAACAGTCTCCTGTGCGTTGTTATAAATAAAATTGAGAGTCCTATTATGAGACACTGGAATCAAACACACGTGTTCGCTTCCGGTGTCTCATATAGAAAATAAGTGTTGTTCTGTCTTTTTATGTACCATTGATTTATTACTAACATAGATTAAGTTTTATTTTATTTTTTTGTATTCTTTGTATTACTAACAAATTATGGACTTTGTCTGAAATAAATGATTATTATTATTATGTGAGAAATCTAAGTTTTTGTCTCGCCTGGCCAGCAAAATCAAAATGGCCAGACGGACTTCCTCCGGCTGAGGAGTCCAAGCGGCCGGAGGTCAGGGCGCTAGAGAGAGAAACCGACGGACAATCCGGGCGGTGTCCAGCAGCACCGCCTTCTGCATCACCGCCGGAAGCGAGCCCACGCGGAGTTCCAACCGCCTCAGGTGGTCAGCGAGGCTGGTTGGAATTAGCCCGTTCGCAGACAGGACTATAGGGACGATTTCGGTAGACGTCACACCCCACATGTCGGTAATCTCGTGCGCCAGGTCCAGATACTTCGTTTTTTTATCTGTTTCGGCCTTAACGAGATTCTCGTCATACGGGATTGTGACGTCAACCAAAAAGACCCTATTCTGCGTCCGGTCCATCACCACAATATCAGGTCTATTCGCGAGAATAGTTCTGTCTGTGATGATGGGCCGGTCCCAGTAGAGCTTGACGAGGTGGTTCTCGAGCACGGCCTCCGGTGTGTACTTGTAGTACGGCAGCCTCTGATCGACGAGGCCATATTTCAGGGCAAGTGCCTGATGTAATATTCTGGCTACTTGGTTGTGCCTGTGCAGATACTCAGTGTTAGCAAGCGCCGAACAACCAGAGATAACATGCCTGAGTGACTCTCCGGGATGGCGACACGCCCGACAAATGTCAACAGTACCATCCTTCAGGATGTATCTCCGATAGTTGTTGGTCTTGATAACCTGATCCTGTATTGCACAGGCAAAACCCTCGGTTTCCCCGAACAGGTCACCGAAACGCAGCCAGTGCATAGAGGCCTTCTGATCCACGTGGGGCTCGTGTAGAGCCTTGAAGAACCTCCCATGCAGCTCCTTGCCCTGCCATATGGCCTCGCGTTGAGAGACGCTCTGCACCACCGGGTCTTGCCATTGCTCGTTGGCTAATGCCAGAGGAGTGAGCCCTTTATCACATGCTATGACATCTCTATGCATCGGACTTTCCGACTTCGCCAGGAAGTAGTTACGGAGGTTGCACACTTCGCGATTATGCATGGTCTGAGCGCTTATAAGTCCTCGGCCCCCATGCTTTCGCGGTAAGTACAACCTCATCACTGACGATTTCGGATGATGCATTCTATGGAGAGTCATAGTTGTGCGGACTTTTCTATCCAGGGCTTGCAGTTCGGTCTGAGTCCACCTGAGTACGCCAAATGTGTACATGAGGGTGGGCATGACCCAGCCATTATAAGCGCGTGCCTTGTTCACGCCGGACAAATAGCTGTTAAGCACTTTTGTCAGACGTGAAAAGAACACATCGCACACAGACTGTTTCATGTCCGCCTCCACGACACAGATGTTCTGTGACATACCCAGGTATCGGTATGTTTCAGCTTCGGAGAGGGTTCTCAGGTTGACGGGCATAGACGGATCTATGCCCTCTGAATGAACAACCCTTCCTCTTTCCACATGCAAAACCGCACACTTATCAACCCCCAGCTCCATCCTGATGGACCTACTAAAATCACAAGTGATTCTGAGTAGGTCCATCAGGCGTACTCGTGTTGGGGCAAAAAGCTTGAGATCATCCATGTAGAAAAGGTGAGGGGTTTTTGTACCTCCTCTCCCAAACTGAAAGCCAGTCCCTGATTTCTCCAGCAGTGTGCTTAGAGGATTCAGAGACAGACAAAACCACAATGGACTCAGGCAATCACCCTGGAATATACCCCTCTGGATCATTATTCGGTCATCAGCGGCCGTCAACCGCTCACCCAATAGACTAAGAATCGTACTCCATTGTCCCATACAGGTCTCGAGGAAGTCTCTTACTGTACGGTCTATTTTGTACAGTTCGAGGACCCTCTTTAACCATGTATGAGGCACTGAGTCGAATGCCTTTCTGTAGTCTATCCAAGCAGCGTTGAAGTTCCGACGGTTCCGCTTGACCCGTTGCACGAGGTTCAGGCTGCTCCAATGATCTGTAGAACCTCTTCTGATCACTTTGGAAGAGGCGGTTCTGGTTATACCGTTTCGACCTCTCGGTATACCTTCGAATTCGCTTTCCCCACGCAGCGACTTTCTGCTTCAGGTCGTCAATGCGCTCTACCAGTTTTTGGACAAAATCAGGCTGGGATAGATCAATATTTGTCCCTGCGAACGCCATTCTGACAGAGCGCACAATCCTTGGCCTGGTGTGGCCCGACCTGTAGCTAATCAGTCTGCCAATAATGGCCCTGGCCTTTGCGATACGGTCTTCAATCCTCTTTTTCCAGGCTGGGATAGCACTACCCTGACGAGCGGTAGCGCGTCCAGATGCTGGAGTTTTGATACCTAAAAAGCGACAGGTAGCCGCTGCGGCCCCAAAGAGAATTGAATCCGTATCGCTGAGGTCCCGGCTGGCCTCCAAGTATGGAGCCAGCATCTGGTCCAGAGCCATCACGACATCCCGATTTCGTCTGCTGAGTGGGATGCGGGAGAGTCGCGGTCTGTCCTCGATAGGTAGTTCGCGAAACTCCAAAACCGCCTCCTCCAGTAACCTCCTCATTCGCTCTAAGTCCTGGGCGACTATATCTTCATCAACCCCACCTGTTGCTTGTGAAACAATTGCGGCTGCCTCGTTATCCCTTAATTGGTCTGGAAGGAATGAGGCAGCTTCATCAGAAGCAACGACAGGCAGAATCGATGAAGACATAGCCTCGCGTCTTAGTCCTTCGAGTTCGGTATCATTAAAAAGTCTTGATCTCAGAATGTACCGAACTCTGTCTGCAAGGTTTTGCTCCGTGAGGGCTATCGATGGTTCTAGCTCTGAAAATTCACGGTGCATGATAGCCCGGCTACCTAAACCCCTGGTTTCTCTCTCTGTCGCTCTGTAATACGCTCGCAATGCGTTTTTATTCATAACGATTGACCAACGCATTCGGCGCATTCCACCAGCGGCGGGTCTCGATTGCTGGGTCCGCGAGGACCCTGCCGACACCAAGCCATCTGGTGGGGATGGTGGTACTGTAGACTGGCCAGGTGGTCGGGCCAGTCTGCGGGTGTGGCTGACGTCCCGCATGCTGCCGCGTCCAGCGCCAACTCCAGACGCGCCCTGGCGATTGCCCCCAGGCAGCGGCCCTGTACTCATTCTATTGCTTTCCATCCATACAATTGGGCTCATACGACGGGGTGCGCCCACTTCCCCGAAGGGACCGTTGAATAAATTAGCACACAAGTTGGAGTGGCTGCAGGCACGGTACCTAACACCTACAACCTGTGTGATATCCCTTAGTCGCCTTGCAAACGACACCCTCGGGAAGAGATGGGGTGGCGCTATTCTACTCTGCCGACGCCACACGGCATCACGTTACACGTTACACGTTCTCACTGAACAGCAAGTCCTGCAGATTCGACACTCACGCACAATCCTACAGGAGCTCCTGTCTTAGTCTAAAACACTAGCGAATATAGGTATAGGTCAATCACGACGTTTCTCAAGCAAGAACCGAATAATATTACGTCCATATGTACGGTGGGGCGAGCTGATGATACTTGTCCCCGTGCTTGAACTTCACTTCAATGGAGTCTTCATTAGTTCAATTATAATACGACGCGCCACTACTGGGTTGCGGGTGGCGCTAGACGCTGCAAAATTAGTGCACAAGGAAGGGTAGAAAAAAGGTGGTCGTTAAACAGTTCCAACGTTTAATTAATGTCTAAAAACTCTAATAGATGGCGCCTATAACGAATACTACAATAATCACGAGTACTACAATAATACCATAGAATACTTAATAATACTACGTAATAATACGTTGTAATGTGGATTAATAGTGAAGTAAAGACGTTAGTTTTGTAATGGATCTTGGAAATGTTGCTAACCCTAAAGCTCCTGTCAAATGGGTTTGTTAGTTACTATTATATTCGTTCCTGGTAATAATATTATAAACTAGCTGTGCCCGCGGCTCCGCTCGCGTGGACTACAGGATCCGCTCCAATTCCCACTTCCGCTCCCTATCCCACTTCCACTCAGACTTTAAATCCAGGTCCAGGTCTAGGGCCCGGCCAAGGCCAGGTCCAGGTCCAGGTCCAGGTCCAATTCCAGGCCCAGACCTAGGTCCGGGTCCAGATCCTCAACTCTCCCCTCAACCCTCCCCTCACCCTACATTCTTCGCAGTGTATCGTCCAGGTCCAGGTCTAGGTCCAGGTGATCTCGGCTCGCGTGAACTACAGAATCGCTCCCATTCCCACTCCCGCTCCCGCTTCAGCTTCCGCTCCCGCTTCCGCTCCGGTCCCGGTACCCTCCCGCTCCCGCTTCCGCTCCCACACCCACTCCCTTTTCCCACGCCCACGCCCACACCCGAGCCCACGCCCACTCCAATTCTCACCCGCAGCTCCAAATGTAATCCAAACTCATCGCAATCTGAATAGTACGGAAATACTATTATGTGTAAGATATTGCATACTAACCTTACCTACTAATGTATTTGAAAACTAAAAATGTCTATAACTTTTGATTGAGTTAGCCGATTGCAATGAAATAAAGCCTATATGTTACACCAAATTAAGCCCCATGTTTCTGTGAATAGTTCATCAAAGTCCGATCAGTCGTTATTAAGTGATGCGTGCACAAACTCACAGACAAACAGATAAACAGACAAACAGACAAAAATTTCAAAAATGATCGAAATGTGTTCTGTTGCTTATCCTTAGACCCCCCCCAATTTTTTTTTTGCAAATATCTTCAATGTACAGACACGCCAAGTTTACGATTTTATTCATTAGATGTGAAAGTTTAGTTGTTTGGATATTTGGATGCTTGTTAATCACGCTTCAACCACTGGACGGATCGTGATGAAACTCGGTACATATATAAGTTAGGTCCTGGATTTGGATATAGGATAGTTTTTATCCCGAAAAAATATCTCATTCCTCCGGGAAATACATCATAATGTGTGATTGTTAAGTTGTCCAAGCAGCAACAGCTAGTAGAATATAACTCTTGTTCTCATGCGCTAACTCAATTTGTTTACTTGATCACGACCTTGTTTCAAACGACTATAAAAATGATTACTTATACAGGAATTAAGACAAAATGCTGCTTAGGTCACATGTTCATGACTCCAGTACAAAAAAAGTTCAAGGCACGATGATGACCAATATATAACAATGGCGCCCTGGTAATATACTTGGTCTAGGTATTTCATGGATTCTTTAAAACTTACACTATTTGCAGTTATTCGAAGTAACATTGTATTCGTAATAATAAAACACTGAATCATTTAACTCGTGAGTTCGTGGTTTTATGTAAGTTAAGTTATGCTTTCTACCGGAGGGAAATCATTTTGCTTTAATTTAAAATACATTAAGTTGTAGACTTTATTAAAAGGTAAAAAGAAAAATGTGTAAAGTTACGGTAGCTCCGATGAACTTAGTTTTATTGAGCTTTCTTTGTCTGCGGCTTTGCTCGTTCTCTTCATTGTCCATAAATTACTTAATTTAACTTGACCTGTCACAAAAATGAACAAGCGTACCTACCACTGAACCCATTTTTATATAAAGTATCCTATTGCTGACTCTAGTCTTTGATAAGAGTATCTAACAGTAAAAAATCAAGCAAATAGAAATATACTAAGATAGGTATATTTGTGTGCACACAAAGTAGTTTGATCCTATATACTTCCTACTAATATTATAAATGCGAAAGTTTGGATATTTGGATGTTTGGTTGTTTGTTACTCAATCACGCTTCAACCACTGGATAGATCGTGATGAAACTTGGCACACATATTAGGTTAGGTCCTGGAATAGGACATAGGATAGTTTTTATCCCGAAAAAATATTCCAATCCTGCTGGAAATACATAATAATTTGTGATGTTAAGTTGTCCACGAGGACGAAGTCACGGGAAACAGCTAGTGGTATATAATGTTATGTTAGAAAATATGATAGCTTAACTATTTAAGCTATAGCTATAATATTTATGGAAAATCTAGACGCTGTCTGACTTTCCACGTCTATATATATATGATCTGGGACTTATTGATGTTAGACAATACCTATCCCAGGCTTTGTATTATATTTGTCCTGTTGGGGCTGCCACGTTTCTGCAGCGCATCGGGAATGTTCGCGGAGGCGCGCACTGACGATTTTTTTGCAATTATTCGCAAAAGAACCGCGTCCCTGACGCGCCGTGTGAGGAGCAGTTCAAACAGTCTCCTGTGCGTTGTTATAAATAAAATTGAGAGTCCTATTATGAGACACTGGAATCAAACACACGTGTTCGCTTCCGGTGTCTCATATAGAAAATAAGTGTTGTTCTGTCTTTTTATGTACCATTGATTTATTACTAACATAGATTAAGTTTTATTTTATTTTTTTGTATTCTTTGTATTACTAACAAATTATGGACTTTGTCTGAAATAAATGATTATTATTATTATTATTATTATTATACTCTTGTCGTATATGTACCCCTCCCTGGGTGTACGTCGTAAGCATTTCGTATAATATCCGTTGAAGAAATAAGCCATTTTGTACTTTATAACATATCATATGACATGTAAGGGTTCTATGCTAGTTAAACTCTAAACGCTTGTCAGAATCTCTCGTGAGCCGGTAAACAGAACAAAATGGCTTTTTAATCCAAAGGATATTACTGGTCGGTATCACGAGGCGGTTCTACTCCCGATTTGTCGGATACGTTTCCCGCATTGTAAGCTCACTCGTGTATTGCAAGTGTTATATTTAATTAACATCCGACTAGCCGGGTGACGTGATCTGGCGTGTGCACCCGACTTTTATTTCGAGTTTAATATTGTCTGTTTGTATGTAATGTTACATTATTTGTGTTGTGTTTCAGCCAATAAATGAATATTCTATTCTATCGTATATATTGACTACGTTATTGGTAAGACTACAATAAAGTGATTATTTTCTCACGTCACCCATAAAAAAAACATTGCGTCGCAGAGACATTGTAAAACACCCTTGTTCGTAAATGACATGAATATAAAATTATAGTTTTTGAACGGTGTTTGTGAACGGAACCACATTTGTGGTACACACAGTGATTAAGTTTGGTTGTGTGATAAAACTGGAAGGTACATATAGATGCGTGTATATTAATTTTATGATACAACATGCACATTTTATTATTTTGTGAAACAAACGTGGAATAACTGTTCAAAAACTATAATAAGATGGTAACAATATCTACTTCACAGATTATTTAATTTCATTTAATTTAGATTATTGTTATAATTTGCACCCTAACAGAACCATCCATAAAGCACAAAGTCAAATAACTATACAAACATGAAAATAAATAAAGAATATTATGGTATACAGTATGGAACTCCGGGCACTATTAGCCTTACCGAATCATGCGGGGCTCTGATGAAGTGGACAATTATTTCCCTAGCTAATCGTGGTACCTCAACAAGGCGGCGATATTGTTCTCAACACATCACGTCAAGGGGTATCACGGGGCGAAAAGCGGACAAAGGAAATCCACTTTGCGACATTAGATTGCGCAAAGTAGCGATACATCGTCTCTGCCTACCCCTCTGGGATCAAGGCGTGAGCATTATTTATGTATGTATACAGTATACATTATATCCAATTATAAAAACATCACAAAGTAAAATAATATTTCAATATTGTTATGTCAGTAATAATATTATTTTATGGATTCAGTTTATTTGACAGTATCTACTCTCAGGCACCCTCCGTTCTACAACTCTTACACTCATTCATCAAGCATCCCATCCCATTCAAATAGGTCACACTGTGGTGCTGCGTCCAGAATGGAGTTGAGCATCAGCATTATTGTCAATTGATTACAAACCATAGCAACAAGCAGTACTGGCAGTGGGTAGGCCACATCTGAACTGACATCCGTTGGGGCAGACGGGCTGTGTACATGAAGGCAGTTACATATATTCAGCTCTAGTGTCCTTAGTGTGGTGTGTGTTCATCATCAGCTGAAATACGTTCACTGCTGAAAATAGGCCTTCCTAACAGAATGCCCCTTTTGGTAGACTGTTTATTGGGGGATTTGCCATAATCACCACGCTTGGCAGGCGGATTGGTAATCGCAGTAATGGTCTTAATATACATAGAAGAATGCTACTGCCCGTCCTGGTGCAATCCCTTAGTCACCTTAACGACACTCACGGGAAGATATGTGGTGGCCCTATTCTAAGCCGGGAGCCCCACAGCGTGGTGTGTGTATGTGCCTGAGTAAGACTGAGAGGGAATTGCCCCTAAAGGCATCGCGTTATTAAATCTTTAGTTTAGAATATCATTGTCTCTAAATTCAAAGGTCAAAATGACAGAGACGATGTGGTGTTACTGAACCCATCAATGTCTATATTGTTTTATCTCTAATCTGTAGTGGCATTTATGATATTAACACGCTTCACTTGCTACTTAATATGTATCGATAGTGTAGCGATCAATTAGATAAAAGTTGGACGATACAATTAAAAATGAATTAGTAATACATATATCAAGGAAATAATACTTCAAAAGTTAGGAATACGTCGTCATACACAATTATAAAGTATTGATCATTATTTAAAGTTATTTTTTTAATACCAAAAGTGCTGTGCTAACTTAAGTTAATTACACAAGGGACACAAGGAGTTGCCTCTTGAGGAATATTATTATTAGAGTTGGGGCTATTCCAAGGTTTCAGTCTAGACCTTGTATCACTGCGACCATTTCTGGTCTATTGTGATCGCCGTTCTATAGTTCCGTGTTAAGCTTTGCATCAGTTAGAAACTGCACAATGCTTTTAGCACTGAGTTGTATTACTTCGTCAGGGCGAAGCAAGTTGTGTATTTCTTTATACGCATCATTGGGCCAAACTCGCACAGGAGGTGGTTTCCTCTGCTTTCTCACAGAGCCTGAGGACTATGTTAATATGCCTCGTTTGTCTGAATTAATACTTACCCATCAAATTGAACACAGCAATGCTTGCTTAGCAACAGAAGTATCTAAGATGGCGGTGACAATTTTGACGGATCCGGTTCACCGGAAAAGCAGGCGTGCGGAAATCATGTTAGGACACTGTTTTTTTTTTAAATAATATATTAATAGTATTAATTAGATTTAGAAATTCTAAAAAGTTCTGTCTTCTCTAAAACACACCTCGTGTATAGAGGTGTGTTTTAGAGGAGATAGAAATTTCACGATCTTTCTTAAATTTAAGATGTTTATTGAAGAGTTTTGCTCCTTATTATTATTATTCGAGTTGGGGCTATTTCAAGATTATGTCTAGACCTTGTATCACTGCGACCATTTCGGTCTATTGTGATCGCCACCATACTATAGTTCCGTGTTAAGCCTTGCAGCAGTTAGAAACTGCACTATGCTTTTAGCACTGAGTTGTTTCACTTCGTCAGGGTGAAGCAAGTAGTTACCTAGGTATGTATTTCTTTTACGCATCAGTGGTCCACACTCGCACAGGAGGTGCATGGGGGTTTCCTCTGCTTCCTCACAGAGCCTGCACTCTCCTGTGGTTCGGAGCTTGAGGTTGAACATGTGTTTGTTCAGGCCACAATGTCCTGTGAGAGCTCTCACTACTATGCGTAAGTTGTTCCTGCTAAGCGCTAGCGCTTCTGGCGTGCAATTCCAGTGATTGATGGATTGCTCTAGGCAAAGGTTTCTGAGCGTTAGGCGTGCCAGGCTTGTTGGAATGCCACAACATGGTTCTGGACCGCATAGCGGTCCTCTGGCTCCCGCCTTTACAAGTTCGTCGGCATTTTCATTGCCCTCGATTCCTGCGTGCCCCGGGACCCAGCGCAGAATCACCCTGTTCTTTTCGCCCAGGGAATTCAATACTGTCACGCAGTTCTGCACCAACTTAGAGCTTATTGTCTCTGAAGCTAGTGCCATGAGAGCTGCTTGACTATCCGAATGGATATATATGTGATGGTTGACGTAGTTTTTACGGAGGTTTATATCCGCACATTCAATAATGGCGTATACCTCCGCTTGGAAAATGGAGGCGTGTTGCCCCAAAGTTACACTTCTTCCGAAGTTTGGGCGCTCTATGTAGACTCCACATCCTACGTCATGGCCTGACTTGGACCCATCGGTAAACCATTTCAGGCTACCGGCCTCCCAGTGAATTTGGCTGTTCAACCATTCATCTCTGGACGGCAGTTCCACTCTAAAAAGTTTTTCAAACTTGAACAGTGGAAGCATGGTATCCGATACCATGTTTAGGATTGGAATTTCTAATACCGAGTCTAGGACAGAACTCAGCGTCTTCGAAATCCAGTTTGCCTTCTCTAGGGCAGATAGTCTGTACATGCTGGATCTCGCGACTTGTTCAACATGTAGATGAAGAGGCGGTATATTCAGCAGTGCATTTAGAGCTGCTCCAGGTGAGGAGGACATTTCCCCAGTGGTAATGAGGCAGGCAGTCCTTTGTAGGCTGCTTAGTTTGTTGATTACAGTTATCTGGTTGGCTTTGTTACTCCAGACCACAGAGGCGTATGTAATTATCGGCCTCACAATGGCTGTGTAGAGCCAGTGGAATATCTTGGGGTTAAGACCCTACTGTTTCCCTGCCAGTCTGTAGCTTATACCTTTTGTTCCTTATGATTGGATCTATCGATTGGAGCCATCAAAGTACAGGATATTATTTTTTAGCATTTAGCCGTGTGGTTCCCAGGGTAGAATAGGGCCATCCCCAATCTTCCCGTGATGACGTCATGGCAACTAGGGGATTGCATCAGGAACAGTCAGAAGCGTTCTCCTGTGTATATTAAGATTACTGCGATCACCAATCCGCCTGCCAAGCGTGGTGATTATGGCAAATCCCCCAATGGACAGCCCACCAAAAGTGAAATTCTTAATTTCTCACCAGTGGCGTTCGATATTTCCACCTGTATACTAATTATGTGTCAAGGGACATTTGCAGAAAAAACAAGTTTCTATTACCACGTAAACTTTCCAGTCCACTTCAGAACACCATCTATTGTTTATTTTGTATCCGAGACGCAACTGGCCGTGGTTTTCGTTTGCAACATCTGTTGGCACAACTAATGAGTGAGTACCTACAGATGACAATATCACAACACTACATGTTGACCCGGCCAATAATTCACAGCAAATTGTCGGAAATGAAGCCTCCGGGTCATTGATACCAGCTGTGCTGATCCCACACTACGTGCGAGCTCGTGCCTCACTCGGCCAAAGCCTATACAGGGTGGAATCGATAAATGTTGACAGGCGATAACTCCGTAACTATGGAAGATAACCAAGAACTACTATTAGGTGAAAATTTCAGTTGATAATTCGAAATACTTAAACCAACAATATGTATTATCCATCCAAAGCTTCCATTGTTTTGCCATTAGTTCAAGCATAAATACTGTTTAATCAACAATACCGCTTCATTAAGTCGACGACATTAAGATTCTTTCAATAACCTTTTTCTTATAGTTAATACAAGTATATAACTGTTTTAATCTAAGATAATTTACTTGATTCAAGAAAACAGCTTGCTAATTTGATTTTTTGTATTCAATAAAGCTGAAATTGTTAAGTGAACTATATATTGTTCATCTAAGCATATTTTTACTTGGGATGCCTAACAATATTCGTAATCTTGGTTTGAGAAATGTTTTCTTTTTAGGGTTCCGTAGCCAAATGGCAAAAACGGAACCCTTATGGATTCGTCATGTCTGTCTGTCTGTCTGTCTGTCCGTCCGTATGTCACAGCCACTTTATTCCGAAACTATAAGAACTAAACTGTTGAAACTTGGTAAGTAGATGTATTCTGTGAACCGCATTAAGATTTTCATACAAAAATAGAAAAAAAAAAACAAAAATTTTGGGGGTTCCCCATACTTAGAACTGAAACTCAAAAATTTTTTTTTCATCAAACCCATACGTGTGGGGTATCTGGATGGATAGGTCTTCAAAAATGATATTAAGGTTTCTAATATAATTTTTTTCTAAACTGAATAGTTTGCGCGAGAGATACTTCCAAAGTTGTAAAATGTGTGTCCCCCCCCCCCTGTAACTTCTAAAATAAGAGAATGATAAAACTAAAAAAAATATATAATGTACATTGCCATGCAAACTTCCACTTAAAATAGGTTTGAACGAGATCTAGTAAGTAGTTTTTTTTTAATACGTCATAAATCGTAAACCACAATACTATTATTAAAACATCGATCAAAGTTACAACGAACTACTATAACTTTTATATTATGTTACTTGCTGCTACGGAACCCTTCATGGGCGAGTCCGACTCGCACTTGGCCGCTTTTTTCTGTGTTGCCACACAGCAACCCAATAGCACTGGGGATAGTGCAAAATGTTGTACAGATTGTTTTTTAGGTACCCATACGACAAATGAAAAAAAAAACGGAAAATAAGCATATTTAAAAAAGATTTTTGATTTCATATATAAAAAAAACAATATACCTTTTTTTTATTCCTGATGGGTTTGCGCTTGATCTCAATCACACCTGATGGTAAGTGACGATGAGACCTAAGGTGGAGCGCGCTTGCCCAGAAGATGCCTATTCACTCTTCCTTTAAAAAGATCCAAGTTAAGGGATTAAGAAAATTATAAAAAAAAACTATCAATCTAGTAGTAATATCTTGGATTGGATTCCAACCTATATATTTACTGACTGACGTAGAGGTATTTAGTTTGTGTTTGGACGAAAATCGTGATTAAAAATTAAAGTATTTTAATCTAAACAAAAAGTCACATTACAATGCAAATATGTTTATTAAAGTCATGTAAACGCGTGTAAAATCGACCATTTATTATTATTAATGTTTATGCAGACCATATTATAATTTTTTGATCATTTTAACTGCCATCTTATTTATATGATTACACTCATGTATGCAAATGTAAGGATATAGCCTTACCCACCTTGGCTCCAATTTCTAACTAACTATATCTCTTGAGCCAAATCGCTCTCTGATAGCAGATCAGAGAGCGATTTGGTTCAGGAGATTCGCAGATTCTAAACTTGCTCGATTTTACAAAGTAATTAAACCTAAAAATAAAAATGACTCAAATACACAAAAATAACTTCAGTTGAGAACAGTGAAGAACAAAATTTATTCTTGAGTAAGAACTGAAGTTATTAGACTATGACGTCTACATTTTACATCGCAGTCAAAGATATTTTTGAGTCTAATTTACTCAGAGAACATAAGAAACTCATACATATGGAACTGATTTTATTCCTTTCAAATTATTATCATTGTAACTTGAACTTGAAAGTCAGAGAGAATAAATAATACCTACATTCTAATTAGTACCCACATTAAACGTAAGGCTTTGATATATATACAGGTTGTAGGCATTAATTGTCTTTAGGCAATTATTTCGTAAATATAAGAGATGTCTAAAATCTTTAAACTGATATCGAAACTATATTGCCTAATGAGTATAATGACATTAACATTTTTTTAAAGAAACGCGATATATCCAAAATGTTGACTTTAAAGGCATTCATATATTTCCTAAGGGACTTAAAGAGAAACTTTCATTTCATTATGTTAAACCATTTGAAACTGATGACTTTTATCCCTCCCATCTCCCTTTTTTAGTACTAGTATATAACCTATCTATTATATTTCTATCGACTCTGTTTCTCTTAATAAAAATAATAATTTAATAAATAAAAAAACTGATAACGAATTCCAACGATCTCTATGTACTACTTACTAGATGGAGCGTTCCAAACAATCCCTCTGTTCCACGCAAGTCTCTTTCACATTCACTTTGAAACTTGTTCAGTTACTACTCAGAACATTTAATTATTTACTAAATATTGACATTATTTAACCGTAGCGTCAATATTTAGTAATAATTAAACGTTCTGCGTAGAACTGCACAAGTTTCATTGTGAATGTGAAAGAGTTGTGGCTACTTGGATGGAACAGAGCGATTGTTTGGAACGCTCCATCTAGTAGTACATAGAAATCGTTGACGAATTCATTTACTCACTAGGCAACATAGTTTCGGTATAACTTTAAAGTTTTTTGATATCTGTTATATTTACAAAATGATTGCCTGGCGACACTTAACAATTACAGCCTGTATACCTACATACAGGTACATATCTCTAGGGGCAATGGCGAAAGGCCAACCTTGCACGCTTCGGTTTAATTAATTTTAAGTAATGTAATATTATGTTTTAGCAAATAAATGCCGTTATTGCGCAAAATAGAGTCTGATTTAGCTACATAAAAGTGCGTCCCCTGCGAGATATCACCTGAGTTCTCAATGGGGCAATGTACATTATAAATGTTTGGTCTTTTTTGGATACCAAAAGAAATAGCATATTACTAATCAATTATTGACGTAGAGCTTTTCGTAATCATTTATTGATGTACAGTATATTTATCCATAAATTATACTTAAACTCCTACATAATTTTCGTAAAATCATTAAAATTCTTTTTATTTTAACCCTCCGCGCGGCGGTCAACTCTGTTCGCGCCTGGGTCGTCAAGACCCGTGTCAACCGTGACATATCAAATTAGAATGTGTTGGAAACATTTAGATGGTAATTAGTAGCTTAAAGACATAAAACAAAGTCGTATTATATTGTAAAAAAATTGATGAATCAAACATTATGTATATTCAGAGCTTATTGCGAAGAGAAAAGAATGAGGGTACGTGAATATGGATGACCTTTAATTGGACTGTACATTGACGATTAAGATGTATTTAATATTTGGTTTGGTTTCAATATGGTATTATGAGTGCTTTTTATTAAATGCTTATTAGCATTGATATAAGTGATCCTGGTAAATGATTCTACTTTTCTTTTATTTTTATTACTAGGTATTACCATGCTAAGTTATTACAAATTTTGATTAAAAAAATAAAACGATTGGACGTTCAATTATCTCTCATAATGCTTAGCCTCTGGAAAGGTACTCTTTTGTTTCCTACTTTCTTATATTTACAATTAATAAAACATAACTACACAAACTACTTACCGCATAGAGACTATCGATTTCCACTGTTGTTGTTGCTTTCGCTAATAAACCTTAATTTATCATGGTGTGATGTATTTTCACCACAAAAATAGTGTTTATCGACGAGAAAAGCGGAAACGCTGTAACTCACACCGATGTCAAACACCGTTCTGTTGCAAATTCGGAATCAGAGAAGGAATCTACGTCGAATGACCTGGGTTCCGTGTCTTTTGTATTAGCCGTAGATACACGAGACCTCGACTATTCGACAAAGATTTTTTATTCTGATTCCAAATTTCCGTTAATAAACGATTGACTTCTACTATATTGATTCGATATTCAGATAGACAATCGTATATTCTAACCTATTAATGTAGTTATATATGTAAAGGTTGACGTTTGACACCTTTTTTCTAACAATTCCTAACGAGATGTGCAGTATGACTGGTATGCGCAACTTGATATCATTTTTCTGAATAGAGTCATAAGTATGGTTATGTAACCACTTACCGGAATCGAAGGTTAACAAAAGAGTGAATCGGAACAGACTCAACGAGGGCTATCGTAATTTCTTTTCCACAAGAGTCCGGTCGGAAGCAATATTCTCTATCTCGGGTCTAAGTGGCCCTCCACGCGGCGGAAGGGTTGGGTCGCAATCGCGATTGGTCGAGAAAATAAGGGGTTATTTATAGCATACGAGTTTTGGTTTATTTTGGCGATTTTATTGAGATGATACTTGAGTATTTGTCGATAGATTATTTATATACTTTCCAAATTTCCCAAAACTTTTACCACGAATTCCATAAATGGACATGTCATGTTATGCCCTTTATTCTAAACAGTTGACAAACGGAAAAAGGTCATCTTCCAATAAACTTTTATGAAGTTTGGGAGAAATATGATATAGGTATCGTACACTCGGTTTAAGTATCTCTGCAAAATAAAAATAAGTTTAAAAAAATACCAAAGAAATAGGTTTACATTTAATAATAAAACATATTTAGAACAATATATTTCATTTATAATAAAATAATTGTGAACTGATGTGACAAATATTATTTTATTTAGAGAGATATTTAAACGCACAACAAATAAATACTGAATACTGATGGCAACATCAAAGTGCGTATTTGGCGTGCTAATCAGAATTATTTGATACTAGCTATGCCCGCGGCTCCGCTCGCGGGAACTACAGATCCGCTCCCATTTCCGCTCCCGCTCCCGCTTGCTGCCTCCGCCTCCGCCTCCGCCTCCGCCTCCGCCTCCGCCTCCGCCTCCGCCACCGCCTAGCCATACTAATCTATTTGAAAACTAAAAATGTCCATAACTTTGATTGAGTAAACCGAATGCGATGAAATAAAGACTAAATGTCAAGTTAAGTTAAGCCCCAAGTTTCTGTGAAAAGTCAATCAAAATCCGTTCAGTAGTTTTTAAGTGATACGTGCACAAACTCACAGACAGATAAAAAGACAGAAAAAAAATCAAAAATGCTCGATATGTGTTCTGTTGCTTATCGTTAGACGCCCCAAATTTTTTTTATGCAAATAATTTAATGTACAGACACGCGAAGTTTACGATTTTATTTATTAGATATTAGAAGATGGGTTTAGGTTAAGTTAGATGTTCATTTATATATATGCATACGAATGATTAACTGATTATTAACTCCTTCAATTGCTGTGACAAGGTACTATGGTGGCCTACATTTTAAATTGGTTGACCGTCCATTATACTATAGGACACACTGTAGGTAGTATTATTAAGTATTCTATGCTGCAGGACAGTATTCGTTTCTGAGGTATTTGTGTATATTTCTTGGTGTCTGTTCTAGTACGATAGTACATTTTAGTTTAATTTAGGTCGCCTATAACCTGGTTGGCGAGCTGGAGCAGGACCGAAAAGGGTTACACAAAAATAAGAGGCTTTTAGGTAGCCTGTAGTGAGGTAACAAAGACTAACGAATTGACCTACTTTTCTAGAAAACTGTGTGCTAACAATATCTCTAGGACTTGTGTACTGGTTATATCCGTGAATGTAAAACAATATTCGTTGCTGCTTATATGGGTACACGTGTTAATTTACTTCATATAAATAAAAACCTTTTTTAAATTAAGCTTTATTTATCACCATCGTTATGTCAGCCTTTAGACGTCCACTACTGGACATAGGCCTTCCCCAATGAACGCCACCACACCGGGTCCTCCCCCCTCCGCATACAGCCGCTTCCGGCCACCTTCTTCAGGTCGTTGGTCCACCTGGCGTACTTAAGCATAATAAAACTTATTCGTTTTAGTACATGGCTTAAATATATTTTTAATATATCTACTATATTGTCACCAGAACCAAAGGTGTTTGCCAAATTTCATTCGGTTGGGGGAAATGGTTTAAAATTCAATTGCAAGATTGACTCAAATATACCAACATACATAGATAATGCTCACGCCCTGATCCCAGAGGGGTAGGCAGGACGATGCATCGCCACTTTGCGAGATCAAACATTGGAAAGCGACTCTCCTTCGTCCACTTTTCGATCCGTGATACCACTTGGCGTGGTGTGTGGCAAACAACAATAAACCAACAGCTTATATAAAAGTAACTTCGTATAATATCATTATCATATCAGCCCTTAGACGTTCATTTAGACATAGGCCCTACCCCAATAAACGCCACCCCACCCGTTTCTCCACTCTCACTTCTTTCCATGAAAATCCAGCCGCTTCCGGCCACCTTCTCTAGGTCGTCGGTCCATCTGGCGGCGGGGCTCCCAAGCGCGTTTCGATCCGCGGTCTCCACTCCAGAACTCGTCTGAACGGCCGTCGGTCCTGCGACAGATGTGGCCCACCCACCGCTGTACAGCAGTGGTCGGTATATAATGTTTATAAAATGACCTGATTATTCATACGATCTGTTTTGATTATGAAATTTTTATATGTACATTGACATTTGAAGTTAATTTATATCCAATACATACACTGAAAGTGAAATGAATTACACTTATACCTAGAAAATACTCTTAAAATAATCTAGTTGAAAACTTTTATGAGTACACCCTATCTTAGCTTTAAATTAATTAGGTAGGTGCCTACCTGTAGTTTTAATCAGTTGCTAAGCATCAAAGCCTAATTAAAGAGATTAAAGCGTTGGAGTAATACACAAACAAAACTGGCTCCTAATTCCGTTAATTGCGTTAATTCTGCTTTCAACTGTTTCAATTAGTAAATGATATTAGAATATTACTAAGTTTGACGTTAATCCTTAAGAGAAACTTGTAGCGACGTCGCTGACTTTGTTTAGCCATCGTTTACATTAATTATGTATTTGTGGATCGTCGTCAATGTCACATCTCTAGGGATTATAGACTTATGAAAATTTGACCGAAATTTTACCTTTTTATTAATCGTTTTTATTTTATACATAATTTATATATAATTCGTGATTTATTCAAGTCAATATCACCTTATTTACAAATCCTATAGCGCTTTATTATTTTTTTATTATTATTTATTTATTAATTATTAACATAATTTACATTTTTCCGGTGCAACAAAAACTAGATTTAGATTGTGTACCGCGACGACTTACAAACAAAATTTAACAGTCATATGTGCTAAGTTACATGCATACATACATATTGATCACGCCTTGGTCCCAGAGGGGTAGGCAGAGACGATGTATCGCCACTTAGCACAATTCAATTTTCCTTCGCCCGCTTTTACTCCGTGATACCCCTTGACGTGATGTGTTGCGAACAACATCGCCGCCTCCGTGTTGATTATCACTACCACGATTATCTAGGCTAGGGAAATAATTGTCCACTTCGTCAGAGCCCCGAATGACTCGGTAAGGCTAATAGTGCCCAGAGTTCGCAAAGATCCTGGATTCGGCTCACTTACGACCAGGCTAAACCTTGCGGAAAACGGCAGACCTTGGATTGGCGGACGGGACAGTGATCAGGGCGAGAAAGACAGAAGAACCTAGATATGGGTAACGAGTATAGATTAGGAATAGGATATCGCTATTACGGAAGGATACTGGGATTGTAGTAGCGAAAACTACCCGAGTTACCCATACCCCGATCTTCTGTCTTTCTCGCCCTGATCACTGTCCCGTCCGTCATTCCAAGGTCTGCCGTGCCGATGGATGCATGTCGAAGGGCCTTACCGAGTCATGCGGGGATCTGACAAGGTGGACAATTATTTGCATAGCCTAGATAATCGTGGTAGTGAAAATCAACACGGAGGCATGTTGTTCGCAACAGCCGGGACAGCATACCCGTGACTCGTCTGTATAGCACCGGACAGGCAACTACCAGGAACCTGACTGTATGTACAAACAGAGCAAAAGCCGTATGGTTAAGATAAAGCAGTTGCAATCACGGTCGAATTGCAAAACGTGGCTTATGGCTGAACAATAATTATTTGGGACGGTACATAGCCAATTTTAGATTTCTACGAATACCTAAGCTAACAGATGCCTACAATTCTTTTCAAACAAATGATCTTAATTCAATTCAAGGCATCAATTTGGCAAACAAATTGCTTCTCATACGTCGATAACGAAGGTATGTCTGGTAGGTTATCTATATTGATGGGTTCCGTGTCGGATTAAATAAGGTGCTCTTATGTCGACGCGATTTATACATTTTTTTATTCAGTACTAGCTGTTGCCCGCGACTCCGTCCGCGTGGACTTAACATTACAAATTATTATGTAAGATAAATTTCCATACAAAGTGGCGCCACGTTCTGATAAAATTCACTGCTTTTAACGATTAATTTGGTTTCCCGTAGGAATGAGATGGTTTTTCGAGATAAAAACTGTCCTATGTTCTATTCCAGGATCTAACATTAAATAGGCATGAGCCAAGTTTCATCCCGAGCCATCCAATGGTTGAAGCGTGATAGAGTAACAAACATTCAAACTTTCGCATTTATAATATTTGTGGGATGGGATTTTTTCAACAACAAAACTTATTGAGGTGGAATGTGCTCATTGAATAACCTCCTTAACCTGGATTTTCGGCTAAATTGTTTTTTATTTAGGGAGAAGGTTAATTTGCTCATAAAAGGCTCTAATTTATGTTAAAAGTTGTTTAATTAAATGTTTTTAATGGAGAGAAGGGACTCAGTTTAAGAACTTGTAGTAATTATTTTGATTTAGGCAAGATAAACATGCTTTTTTAATTTACGACTGCAAACGATACGGCCTATGTGGCAAAGAATAAGTCACAATCAGCAACACCAAGAGAGATGAATATAAATAGACTACATAATCAATCGTAGTACTAACTTTTTGAGCTATGTCGAGGACTTCAGTTCTCTGGCGGATCACCTCATTTTGGATCCTGTCCCTTAGTTAAGTTAGTACGTTGAAGTGGCAATGGGCTGGTCACATCTGTCAGAGAACCGATTACCGCTGGGGTAAACGAGTTATCGAGTGGAGACCGCGGCTGGGCAAGCGTAGTGTGGAACGCCCTCTGTCTAAATGGAACGAGGATCTTCGTAAGGCGGCGAGCAGTGACTGGATGAGAAGAACCGAAGATCGGGTTCAGTGGCGCACCTTGACAGAGGCATATGTCCAGCAGTGGACTCTTTCAGGCTGATGATGAATCCCTGTGGACCATTCGGTTATACCTGTGAACAAGCTGAATGTGTATTTCAAGTAGATTTCAACAAATCTGCAGACAGTTTCAGACCTCAAATGGAAAACCTCTTCGTGAAGTTGGTTTAAAAAGGGGTGCAAAATCCGTAAGTACCTCCCGTCGACTCCACACGCCCTCGCACGTTCACACATTATTTATTATCCGCCGTTTTCATTTCCTTCAGGAAACGTGGCTTTTTGCGCCGCCTTGCTTCAAACACAAGATTGATTAAAGGAAAATGAAGGCATGAAGTCCCACGTATCACGGAGGGGAGCAAATGAGGTAATCAGCAGATTTGAGTTGTCGTCGCAAACTTATTGCTCAGTTAACACGTATGCGTAGACGCCAAATCAGTGTTCTACTCGCTTAGGCAAAGAAATCCTATCAAGAAGAACGGTTATAGCCATTTGTTTACTTCAATCTCGCGCGTGCCGATTTTCGGATACAGCGCGCCCCTCTTGCGCACCATTTATGCCGCGCGCTCACGTTTCTAGTGAGCATATACAGGTATGCAGTTAGAAATCGCGCAAAATTGCACATCTGAACAAATACCATAACTGGAGTGGGAATATGAATGGGAATGGGCGTGGACGTGGACGTGGGCGTGGGCGTGGGAAAAGGGGAGTGGGAGCGAGAGAGGGAGCGGGAGCGGGATATTGAGAGTCTGAGTGGGAGTGGCGGTGGCGGAGGCGGAGGCGAGCGGATTCTGTAGTTCACGCGAGCGAAGCTACGGGCACAGCTAGTGTATTAATGAATGTGTATGATAGCACACCGCGGACGTGTCCCTGTGTCATGATCAGATAGAACTAGTGCACCCAGACGGACATGTGAAGAGCACTCGTGCCTCACGGCGAGTATGAACAAAGTTATTGTTATCGGCACGTAACTTGAGCCCTGACTTGTACCGGCGCTCATATAAATCAGTTACGTGCCACCAGCTATACTTACTCTATTACTTAGTTAATCTTCTAATATACATATTACTAGATGCTGCCCGCGACTTCGTCGGCGTGGACAACTTGACTTCATAAATAATAATGTATTTTCCGTGGGAATAAGATGTTTTTTGGAATAAAAACTACCCTATGTCCTATTCCAGGACCTAACCTATATGTGTGCCAATTTTCATCACGATCCGTTCAGTGGTTGAAGCGTGATTGAGTAACAAAGATCCAAATATCCAAGCTTTCGCATTTATAATATTAGTAGGAAGTAGGATTAACTCTTCTGCCATTGATTTATAAGTTTAGAAACTATCCCACTTCTAATCGTAACAATTTATAGATTTTATCACATACATTCAATTTCAAATTTAACTTCTGTCTTGCTATATATAAATATTAACATGTCTAATTCTCTAATTAAATACTTATTTTTATTAACATAAAAATTAATTTATATGATTAATGTAAACTTGTATATAAGTATAATATTAGACATATCACCATCAACGCATGCTGACATTCCCCTTAATTAGGGTGACATCTAGGCAGTCGACTTTTATAAGTTCCTCCTTAGGCAAGAACTGGTGCACTCTGTTGGGGACCTAATAAACATCTAATAAATATAATTTGGGCGTTTAAGGATAAGCAACAGAACACATTTCGATCATTTTAGAAATTTTTGTCTGTTTATCTGTTTGTCTGTGAGTTTGTGCACGCATCACTTAAAAACTACTGAACGGATTGTGATTGACTTTTCATAGAAACATGGGGCTTAACCTAATTTAACATTTAGTTTTTATTTCATCGCAATCGGTTTACTCAATCAAAAATTATGGACATTTATAGTTTTCAAATACATAAGTAGGTAAGTTAGTATGCAATATATTGTACATAATAGTATTTCCGTTATATTCAGATTGCGATGAGTTTGGATTACATTTGGAACTGGTAGTGGGAATGGGAGTGGAAGTGGGAGATCCGCGGGCACAGCTAGTGTAAAATAAAAATTCTCACTGGTCTGTCAGTACGGACCACGCCACGCTTACCCAGTGTCGGTTGGTGGATTTCACATACCTCTTAGAATGTCTTCTTTGGCCAGATGTAAGTATTAGACCTCATGAACATAAGGTGAGCGTAAGACCAATTAGGTAACCATTTTATATAGTATACTAGCTGTTGCCCGCGACTTCGTCCGCGTGGACAACTTAACATCACAAATTATTATGTATTTCCCGTAGGAATGAGATGTTTCTTCGGGATAAAAACTATCTTATGTCCTATTCCAGGACCTAACCTATACGTGTGCCAAGTTTCATCCCGATCCGTCCAGTGGTTGAAGCGTGATTGAGTAACAAACATCCAAATATCCAAATATCTAAACTTTCGCATTTATAATATTAGTAGGATGTGTAACTCTAGCGGTTTTGGCAGCGCACGCCAGAATAGCTCGCAGGTGGTCGATTTTTTCCTACTTACTTGATATTTTGGACAATTCACACAATATCTTTATAAATTGTAGCCTATGTGTTATTCTGATGTAAAAGCTATATTATTGTAAAGTTTCATTAAAATCCATTCAGTAGTTTTTACGTGAAAGAGTAACAAACATCCATCCATACATACAAACTTTCGCGTTTATAATATTAGTAGGATAGGATTTAAGTTATAAGATTGACCGCGGTAATATTAATAAACCGTGAGTAGCACCGCAGGGCAACAGAATAAACCACAGTTCAAAAATACGAATCGATGGAGGCCTAACAAAGTTTGAAAGTTAGGTCAAATTATAAGATTGTTATTCGTTCCTTCTCAAAGTTTTGTTTCGAGTTGTAAAGCAATTTGCATTTTGAGAATGACTTTGATACTTTTGTTTGTTAATCGCAGGGACGGACCTAGTAAGTTTTTTTTAATGGTGCGAGATATCATAGTACCCCCCCCCCCCCACACATACATACACACATAGAGACAGAAAATAATCTGTATATTTAGTAAGAAGGCGCTCGGATTAATTTTTTTGCGCAGACGATCTATCGCCGCCCCTGGTCATTCTCATTCATTTATAGATTGATAGGCTTTTTGGGGCTCTCCTTGGTTTGACAATAGGCAGGACTGCTACTGCTTTCAGTCTTCGTTCCACTAAACAAATTCGCATTCATGATGCGTAAAGTGCCCTCACCGAATTGCAGTGAGTGTAGGGTGATAGAAGGGCCTATTCCACATATCCCTACTGGTCTGTCCCTACTACTAGTAGGGAAGAACGGAATTTTTTTCCACTCTTTTCTACTAGGGGGGATACTTTTCCATTTATCTCCACTGTTCTAATAATTCAGGAAATCGTTATCATCACATTGAAAATGTATAAATGTTTTTGTACCTATGTCACACTAGTGGAATGTATTTGGAATGAAGTAGAAGACAGATAAATAACTAGGATTTGTTCACTCCGTTGGTGGGTGTAATAGTGGTTTGGCATAACCCTGGCCCAATTTGTACCAAGTTATTTGTCCTTCTTCTTCTCTGTCGTTCCCTCACTGCTGAGGATCGCAACTGTATAAATGCGCCCCCACGCATAGAGCGGTCATTGGCCAGCCGCACCGCTTCATATGAGGATCCGCCAGCCACCCTCCTCACCGGGTCTGAACTCCTCGTCGCAACTCGTCCTCCTGGACGTGGAACCTACGACCTCTGGAGCGTGAGTCTAAGAGCAAGGCGGTCATATAGTAATACAGAATAAGCATAGGTATTCTATATTATTTGGTGCTTTCCTTAACTGATTTCGGTAAAACTGGTAGTAACCTTAGAGACCACATTGAAGTTTAGACGTTTACCTGGCAGAGAACCAGATTGTTCAAACAAAGATGAAACAACGTATGCTCTCAGTAAACGAGTGAGCACGTTTCAGAGCACAACCTTTGGTGTTAAACCAAGTTCCTCTTATGCGATTAACATGCTAAGTAAGTTCTTGTTTGACCCTCGTTATATGTTAATCACAAAGACTGGGTTCCACTTCTAACGATATCTGCTAGGTTCTGTCTTGAACCTTTTAGTTGAGTAACACATATGAGCGTTAAGTCGTGTGGATAATAGTAACTTAATTGTAACTTATTAGTTAAGTTACTTAAACATTAGTTTAAGAACTTACTCTTACATACAATTCCTTCTCTGTGCTCATTACACGTAAATAAATGAGGTAAAATTATTCAGTTATAGAAAAAAGTAGTTAGACGTCACATGACATGTTATATACATACATAATACTCACGCCTTGGTCCCAGAGGGGTAGGCAGAGACGATGGATCGCCACTTTGCGCGATCCTGACACACCTCACTAGCCTCACTCACATTCATCAACCTTTTCATGCACCTCCTTTTATTCTTCTCACTGACCCCAGCCTTTTTGACATGTTAGAAAGTAAAAAAATTATTTTAAGTTCGACGGATATTATCCGAAATGCTTAAGGGACCGGGGTAGGCCCCAGAATACGACGGGCTTTTCTGTGGAATAATGAAACTTCAGAAAACCTAATACCATTAACTGGACAATACATTTCTGAGGCTTACGTCAAGTAGAGTCAGCTTATCCGCTTTCTTTCATTCTCATTACCATTGAAATCCGTAATATGGTACATTTAGGTACGTAATAAAGACTGGACGTCCAAAGAATAATCAAGCAGTAATTAAAAATACGACTAAGAGAGAACTACCAACACTAATCGACTTAACAAAAAGCCATGAGCTTCATTTGTATGTAAACCGTGTGCCGACCAACTTCAGTATTCAGAATAATAAAAAACAACCCTTTTTTCTACTTCTATACGTGATTATAAGTTAAATTAAGTTCAGTACACATTGGTGAAAAAAAAACCTTTGTTGCACACAAAATTAGTGCTTTTTTATGAAAGATTTTCATTTGTGTAAGTTAATTAAACACAACACTGTTAATTCTCACACACACAATTGAAAGTAAAGAGATATACTAATCTATGAAGTTAATAGGAAAAAATAATTTAAAAAAATAAAATAAAAACCGACTTCAAGGCTATACCTACACGTCCAAACTTAAACTAAAAAGTAGAAAATAATATTTTAATTACTTCAAAGCAAAGAAAAGAGCATTAAGGGACAATCAACGAAATTATTGATACTTATATACCTATTTACAATTTATAATAAGTTATTTCTGGTGTCGGTGCCAGCCAAGAAGGACAGTTTAATTAACAATTTAAGCAACACGGGGGGATATGCCTGAGTGAAGTGAGGTATCCATTAAGCATATTTTTGCTTTGGCTGGCACCGACTCTAAAAATAACTTATTATAAATTGTAAATAGGTATATAAGTATCAATAATTTCGTTGATTGTCCCTTAATGCTCTTTGCTTTGAAGTAATAAAAATATTATTTTCTACTTTTTAGTTTAAGTTTGGACGTGTAGGTATAGCCTTGAAGTCGGTTTTTGTTTTTTTCTAAAAAATAATTTTATTTTTTACTTTTTAGTGGGAAGTAAGTGTATTTTGTTTATTTAAAATGCGCTGCTCAAATGAGACAGCGCCGTTAGGAAGACAGTAGTGATGAGAAGAAAGATTGTTTAACGAAAAGTAGGGAAAGAAATGCTATAAATATTTCAAATGAGAGTTTTGAGTAGCGGGCCTATAGACTTTCTCAGATACACGAACTTATCAAGGCTTAATGAAAGTCCAGAAAGTCATGCTCAACGACTCAGTTTGATTCACAACGTTTATCAATCGAAACCGAAGAGCAATGTTTTCATCGTCTTGGCAACACGAGCATTTATCAAATGAATCCAGATCGACTCGGTTAGCTTGTATGCGGCAAGCTTTTAAATCGACCCCACGATGAGAAAACTTTAACAAAAATGACACGCTTGTGTAATCTTTTCATCAAATAGGTAGTTTTCTTTAAGAACAGATATTAATTTATAATTATTATGAAGGCTCCTTACAAATACATACAATCTTCTTTGTTCTTAGCAATGACAGTTAAAAAAATATTGAAATTCCTCATCACAACTTTTGCTGAAGGCAAGGATCAAGCATTAAAACCATGGATGACTCATTATAAGTTGAAACTTGAAATAAATACTTCATACTTGTCATATATATGGCAGCATTTACTGAGAAAAAAAGAGATAACAATTGGCACGCGCGTCATCTTGAAAGCCGGCGGGCCACCAGTTTTGACGTCTGAAAGCTTTTGGTATACAGCTGAATACAATTTGGTTGCGTTAGTTTTTAGTAAATTTCGTGATTAATTCGTTATTTATTGTGTTCTGTGTAACCTGCTTTTACAATAACTATGGCATGTGCTGCTGTGGGCTGTCGAAGCCGAATTGGTGTCTTAACAGAAAACAATTACAAATTATCTTTTCATCGGTAAGTTGATCTAGACAAATATGTCCATAATTTGTTCCAATAAATACTAGAAAGTTATTAAATGCACTGAAAATGAAGCCTGATGGCGTCTGTTAACGTGGAATCGTGGAAAAGTGGAGACATTTTACTATTTAAACAATACAGATTAAATATACCTATCTCTTTTGTACAATGACCATAATTAAATGTGTGAAGGAGTCGATTACACTTTTTACTTTCAACTTAATATGATGGATCCATGGTTTTAATGCTTCATCCTTGGCTGAAGGGAACACCAAACTAGCATGTCGTCTATGTAGGTATATACTAAGACTATATTTGTGTCTTTGTTGATTTTTCAAAAAGCGCTGAATGAATTTCGATAAAATTTATATGGGACTACCTTTGAAGTATGACCTACCATACAAAATATGAACTAACAAAATCCATTCAGAATTGGCGGAGTAATCGCGTAACAAACATACAAAAAAAAACATACCGTCGAATTGAGAACCTCCTCCTTTTTTGAAGTCGGTTGAAAAGAGCTATAAGAGAGGTAAAACTCTCTCTTCAGTTTTCTTCTCACACCCTTTCCAGGGTGTGGGGAGTCTGTGTCAAATCCAGGCTCTCTTACAGAGGTTACAAGTCGCTGCCCGTTACACACACACTAGGTAGCTCTAGCCGGAGGCGGCGGCAGCAGTCTGTGAGTCGCCCCCCCCCCCCCCCCCCCGGCGAGCACACACTAGGTATCTCTAGCCGGAGGCGGCGGCAGCAGTCTGTGAGTCGGGGCCGCCCTCCGAAGAGCACACACTAGGTAGCTCTAGCCGGAGGCGGCGGCAGCAGTCTGTGAGTCGGGGCCGCCCTCCGGCGAGCACACACTAGGTAGCTCTAGCCGGAGGCGGCGGCAGCAGTCTGTGAGTCGGGGCTGCCCCTCGGTGAGCATACACTATTCTGATATAGTTAGATGTTCTGTTACATAGAGATTACATAGGCCTATGCAGTCTCTACTATACATAACTATTCTGACACAAAGGGCATCAGTTCTACGACAATTGTGTCCACTGCCACTCAACTTACTAATTCTCTATGCTATGTTCGTGATTCCGTGAGTTTAGCTCTACGTCACTGTCTTGCTTAGCCATTTTGACTGATTAAATCTACCTACACATACTTAATTATTTTATTGCCTATCCAAGTCAGGGACACTAATAAAGTTGGAATGTCCAATGGCCAGTTAGCATGTCCAAACTAATATCCTATAGTGTGCGTCTATAAAAAGATAGTAAAATTGCGGGTACTTCAGAAATTTAACGACTTTAATATAAGTTAAATAATTGGATTGGTTTACGACAAATTGACTTGTTGCTTTACCTCTCTCTGATCTTACAGTGTTTACTAGCGTTTACTTTGTTTGCGTGGAAATAGAAACGTCATAATAACAAGATATATAACCTACGACGTGGAAATATGGACACTGACGGTGAGCCTGATCCACAACTTTCAAGTCGCTCAGCGAGCTATGGAGAGGGCTATGCTCGGGGTTTCTTTGAAGGATATGATTCGTAATGAGGGGATCCGACGAAGAACGAAGGTCACCAACATAGTCGAAAGGATTAGCAACCTGAAGTGGCAGCCGGCGGGCCACATCTATCGCAGAACCAGCCGGCCGGCGACAGCTGTTGGGGTAGACAAGTTCTAGAGTGGAGACCGCGGGTCGACACGCGCAGGTTTGAACGCCCTGCTGCCAGATGGACCGACAACCTGAAGAAGAGTCGGAAGCGGCTCGTTGTGGAAGGAGGAGGACCTAGTGTGGTTTTGTTCATTGGGGTAGGCCCATGTCTAGCATCTGGACGTCTAAGGACTGATATGAACAAGATATATTAGAAGCAAGACGTATTTAAAAATAATAATTAAACCGAGTGCAAGTTGGGCTCGCACATGGAGGGTTCCGTATCAAGTCGTACAAAAATGCTAGTCCTGAGTTTTGTATTTGATGATTGACTACACTCGTATAATCCTCGTAAGAGTTTTGAGGAAAAAAAATCGTGTCTATAAGTATTACCGTTTTCAAACTTTTACAGCAACAATTTTAAAACAAATCTATTGTTTATTACATTTTATTAACATGTTTGTAACAAGTGTGGCTATATATTTATTATATATTTACAAAGGATCCTTTTCGTAAACTCTCTTCTAGCTAAAATAGCTTAAATGAATTGTACAAATTGGTAAAGAGTGGCGCAATATTAAACTCATATATATAATATTAGGTGTATAACTTAGCTGTTAACTCTTATATATATCATCATCATCAGCCTGCAAGAGTCCACTGTTGGACATAGGCCTCTCCCAAGGCGCGCTACTGAACCCGATCCTCGGTTCTTCTCATCCAGTTACTGCCAGCCGCCTTACGCTAACCGTCGTTCCATCTAGCCAGGGGGCGTCCCACACTACGCTTGCCCAGAGAACTTGTATACCCTGCTAGCTGTAATCGGTTTTCCGACAGATGTGAACAGCCTTATAAATATATTTCGCTATCATGTATTTATGTTCCCGCGGACGACGTCGCGGGCGAAAGCCAGTTGCATAAAAAGGGGGAAACACAAGTAACTTACTTTGTATAATCTTAAAGCATTGAACTTTCTTGTCATAAAAGTTGATAACCCGACCCGATGTTGGAAGTCATTCCCAAACCCATAACAACAAAGAGTCGAGTGGGCTCTCAAATTTATACGGTTCATACGTCAGATACCTCAATTACGGTAAAGTCTGTTACTTCCTTTACTTTATTGTTGTCGGTTTATTATCCTCTATGTAGGTTAAAAACAGAGTAAAGCTCAGCACAAACGATGCGATTGATCGGCCGACCGATACGAACAAATCCTATATGTGTGTAGTAGTATGACAGACGGAGTATGGTACGACAGACGTGGAAGTAGAGTCTGACAGATGTGGTATGGTATAAAGACTCGGTATGGTATGTCAGATGTGAAGACCTTACTCAACTGTCACTCAATATCGAGATAAAATTATTCTTTTAGAGGAATACGACCGCCGTCTCTACCTGAACGGGGAGATACAGTGTTTTTTTATTTACACAACAGCCCCCCCCCCCCCCCTGGTCTACTACGCAACATGCACACTTGTACGCTAAAACTAACAAACATACATATAATAACTCGAATAACCAGTAGATACCGCTCAATGCAGTCGGGAACGCCTGAGCTTGTTGACTTCCCTCCATGTTACTTTATATATAATTTAAACTGTGCAATCCCTGGATTTTTCTGAGTAGCTGAGTAAAAAAAATCCAACTTAAATAGTTGTTATTTCAGGACATAAGCTATCTTACCGCTATACCAAGAGCGACTGCCATACCAAATCTTGGCGTGTATAGTCATCTAAAGCGGTGCTGTTGGAATTTTAAGAAAAAACACCAAAAAAACGTTTTGATATATTTTTTAGAGTTTTGAGATTTTAATGACTCTATTTTTTTTAAAACCAAATTAACCAACTTTTTGTTGCTGTCGTTTACCTTGTAGGTATCGAAATCTGCTCGCCTTGCATCCGTAAGGGCGAAATTTCACACTCGGTTTACTCGTTCCCATTTAAATTAGATCAAATACCGAGTAGGGGACCGAGTAGAGACAGACCGACCGTACGAGGAATGAGACAGTTACATGCTGTTGCACTGCAATTGGAAGTTAAACGTTCCCTTCAATCTCCCCACACCTCATTCCCCGAAGACTATGGGTACGACTATACCGGGTGTCAAACCTCGTCTTTACTGATACAAGGGCTGCGCATTTGCAACTAGACACATTCAATAAAACTTCTCGATTCGACTCGGTTAGTTTTTCTTTTATTAGCAAGCCAAGAAAATTATTGGACTGGTCTGTCGTATATTTACATTGAAATTGGAATCACAATATTCATAGAGCAATAACAATACGTTTGCATTTTGCGAACGAAGTGTTTAGACGTCTAGACAACGTTGTTATGTCAAAAGTCTACATTTAAGTCACATCTTTGTCTAGTCTTGTTTAAAGTTAGCTTCTCTCCTCTCAGTTACTCTGCTAAATATACAAGTTTCCTGTAGTAACTTATGATTTCCCGTGGTAACAAGGAGTTTATTATATCCCGGCTTCCAAAATAAATTAGCAGGTGATCTTATCTTCTTAGGGGGCCAGGAAGACCTGGCGACACTTCGACCCTTCAGGATCTTTTGTGCCAAACCCCTGTCCAACAACGGTGCCCCAAGTCGATTTGGTGGACTTCACATACGCCTCAGAATTTCTTCTTTGGCATATGCAGGTTTCCTTACGATGTTTTCCTTGACCGAAAAGCCTGTGGTATTATAAATAAACCGTACTTAGGTTTCGTGTTAGAAACAGGTGATACCAATTGTTTCTAAAATAGCGAATTTAAGATCAGGTTTTCAGTTCTTCGTAAACTAGGAAATAGCCAAATCTTGGATACCTAGATATCCTATTTCAACGAAAGAAAACTAAACGACCGCTTAAATCATCATCATCATCAGCCTGAAAGAGTCCACTGTTGGACATAGGCCTTTCCCAAGGTGCGCCACTGAACCCGATCTTCGGTTCTTCTCATCCAGTCACTGCCAGCCGCCTTACGCAGATCGTCGCTCCATCTAGCCAAAGAACTAAAGTCTTCGACATAGCTAAAAAAGTTAGTACGCTGAAGTGGCAATGGGCTGGTCACATCTGTCGGAGAACCGATTACCACTGGGGTAAACGAGTTCTCGAGTGGAGACAGCGACTGGGCAAGCGTAGTGTGGGACGCCCCCTGGCTAGATGGACCGCTTAAATAGCACTATTTAACAGAGTATTACTTAACTCGACGAGTTGAATTTTGAATGAGGTCCCAACTGACTGTTTCTAACACGAAGGCTTTCATCGTCCCCACTATTATATTTCCGCACTTCCACTCTGCTACCAACCGAAAGTTGGTTGTCAATTGCAAGTACAGTGCTGCCAACTGGCAAATATTGCAGAAATACTCGTAATCGCCGGAAGTTATGTTTGGAAGTGCTGCAATTCAGTAAAAGCGACAATATATTCTATGTAAGTGAACGGAGAGATCCGACGGAGAACGAAGGTGACCGACATAGCCGAAAGGATTTGCAAGCTGAAGTGGTAGCGGGCGGGCCACATCTGTCTCAGAACTGACAGCCGTTGGGGCAGACGAGTTCTGGAGTGGAGACCATGGATTGGCACGCGTAGGGTGGGACGCCCCGCCACCAGATGGACCGACGACCTGAAGAAGGTGGCTGGAAGCGGCTGGATGCGGAGGGCGGATGACCGGGTGTGGACGGCTAAGGGCTGACATGATGATGATGATGAACGGAGAAAACGTCCTAAGAAAGAATTTTGAAAATCAATCTGTAATATATTCATTTCCGCATGCCCATGTGCTTATTATTAAGTAATGTATGTGTATGCCGTATGGCTGAGCATAGATTGCCACACTACCCTTTGTTAACACCATATTTTTACCTATGTTCGCAAATAAATATATGATTGATTGATTGAAGTAGTTTCTAAGATCACCTCGAACAAAATAACAAACCTTGCGTAAACTTACATTAATTAAAATAATTTATCAATATAAAAATACTAATAGATTTCTTTCGCTTTGTTTCAGATATTTGTAATCCGGAAAGTGATCTTTCAGTGATACCAAAGTGATACATAGTTAAATTAATCTTTAAGTGCATTTTTGAATCGTGGTAATATTAAATTCAACCTCTTCGCGTTATAATTATTATATGACCTAAGCTAGCGCGGTTTATACCTCATTTTGACACGTGCGCTCCCGACGCCGGCACAACGAGGACTGCGACCAAACAGCGATGGCTAGGCCTGAGGTTGTGCGATGAGGTTCAGGACGACGAGGAGGGGATGGACGAGCCCAGCTCCGCCAAGCGGCCCTCCGTGCTAACTATAGACAGAGCTGCTTTCCTCCTTCTGAGAGTTAAGAGGGCATTCAAAAAGAAGAGGCAGCAGAGAAAGGAGAAACAGTAAGTAGTAGCCTAGATTCCTATAGTAATTGTAATTCCTAGATTAATTTAGTTTAGAATTATGACCGTACCTATTACATATGTAAGTGGGAAACCGAGAATATGTGCTGCAGCGATCAGATACTACACAAAATAAACATCAAATAGGTTCTTATCTCTGTGATGGATGAGTCTTGAGACTCATCGTCGTCATCATTTATGAGACTAGTGCGTGAGTGAGAGAAACTTTCAATTTAGAGATCCTATTGAAATATTTAATTGATCCCAATGGGATTATGTACCCTCAAATCAAAGTGAAAGCAATTTGGAAGTATTAATCTAATTGCTTCCTGCTTGGGCTACATTATTATGTAGGTATGATAGTGAAGAAGACCGGCCCAAAGTCTAAATAGACTTTTATCTCCAATTTCCCAACATCTCATAAGGTATAATTTCCTGAACTGCCCTGAACATAATTCCTCTCACAAATGTAGGTAATACCTGCTGCGGTATGCAGATGAGCGTAGTCAGTATTCGCATCACGTAATGGAGAGCCCACGTAGAAGCTCTTCCACTTACATTCAGACCTCATTCTGTGAATACATTGATGTGCTCGACGTTCATTGCTGTTTTATTACGTAGATGATTTCTAAATCCTCAATTGAGACAGAAATGTACAGTGATGACTGTCAAAATACAGTTAAAAATATAGGTGAATAAATATGCAGTGACACGCAACTGCTTCATTAAGCTCGAATCACTCGAGCGGAGCAGACGTGCGCCCAGTTCGTGAAAATTTAACTCTTGACTCTCTGATTCTAATGCTTCCGCTTGCAAATTTGCCTTACGTTGCTAAAATAAAATAAAAGTTTTAGTAATTCCAAAAAAAAATTTCTATTTAAATAGCATTAGGATTGCTTATATTGACTTTGGTAGTTTCTTCAACAATTTCTTTAGTTTTCTTATCAACCTTGTCATTATTTTCAGAAATCAAGTCCTTCTTCCCTAAAGACGTTATAACGGTAACAGAAGGTCGAAATTTAAATGTGTTTAAATCATTTTTTAATTCTTTGTCTCCAACGAATTGTATCTCGGATTTCTTCGCAGCTTCCTTCT
The DNA here is from genome assembly GCA_947086405.1 of Esperia sulphurella. Taxonomy (NCBI): domain Eukaryota; kingdom Metazoa; phylum Arthropoda; class Insecta; order Lepidoptera; family Oecophoridae; genus Esperia; species Esperia sulphurella. Next base: position 12,485,371 of record OX352267.1, read on the forward strand.
TCTTTTGTGATACTTTTCCAAAATCAAAAGAGGTCTCCTTCTCCTTTGGTAAAAAAAAGATTTCTATTGCTTTTGGTTTTATTGGTACTGTAGGTAACCTTGGGCGGCTTGGGAGTAAGTTATCGAATATGAACGGAAGGTTGGGCATAGAATTTGATTGTCCGGCATTTACTTGATTATTTTGACTTTGTTTAGGGCTTAACTCAAAAAATACTGTATCTTCTTGTACATGTTCGTGGGAATCACAGCAAGTGGCATCGCTTATTGGTTCTTTATTATAAGAGAATAAGTCATTGCTCATAAGGAGTTTGTTAAGTATCTCAGACGGGTTGGATATAAAGGTATTTTTTGGTCTCCTCACGTTGGAACAATCGCATGGTTCCTCCGATATTGGTTCTGTTTTAGAGAACAGGAAAGAACTGGATGGCTGAATGAAGGGTTCCGATTTTACTTCAGAAATCGGTACTGGAGGTACTTCTGAAAAATTTAATTGGATTAATTTTTTAATCTACATAAAAAAATTGGTTCTTTTTCGTTTTAATTTAGGTTAGGTAGGCATTGCATGCTAATAAATGGATTTAGTATGCATTTTCGAGTTGTGGGTTACCCTAAAAGTTTCAACCGGATAGCTAATCGAGAAATGCTCGAAATAAAGACATCTAAATACTTATTTTCTAAAGTAGGACTGTATAATACTTTAAACCTTTTACTTTAGTTTTTTTAAAATTCGTGATAGGTTTACGCTTGACGTCAGTCTCACCTGAAGGTAAGTAACGATGAGGCCTAAAGTGGAGCGCGCTTACCCAGAAGATGCCTATTCACTCTTCCTTTAAATAGATCCAAATTGCACTTGTCCGGAAATACCAAAGCTGGTAGGGAGTTCCACTTCTGAATATATACAACAATATCTTACCAGGTAGCTTAGTGTTGAAGTGAAATGTGATGTCCATCTTGCCAAGATTGACAAGGGAGTTGCTGATGGCTGGCAGGGATTTGAAACCCCTGGCATTGTCTCGGGCGTTAGCCACTCCCAGGTACACCAAAAATGTGATGAGCCTACTGAAGATTATCTGCAAGCAGTCATTTTTCATAAATCATTGAATCCTCAAGTCCCATAAAGGATTTTTGAGCAATGATAGAAGAAAGTAAAAGTGGTAAAGTAATCCATTCACCTTGTAGGAATGGTGTAGCTCACTGTTAAAAGTAATTGGATTACTTACTTACAAATTACTAAGAGGCTCCAACAAGAAATTCCATAAAGACAGAGTAAAAAGTTATTCAAAATACCTAATCCAGCGTTCAAGATAAAAAGTTAAAAATATTTGGAGCTCACCGATTTCATGTCGAATACAAGCAGGAATAAAAGTTTGATTGAAATTCTGAGCAAATCAAATTCAGAACATTACGAAACTTCGATTTCGCCTTTTATTGGATTACTATTTTATGATCACGCTTGCGAAATGTAAATTGAGTACATATTTCGGTCGTGCCATGAATTTGTATCAGGTTTTACACGTTTTGATGTTGTTTTAGGAGATACTTTAACTTTAAAAGCTTTGTCTTCAAAACAAACTTTTTATCATTTGTACTACCTACTAAATAAAAAACTTCATAAGAGTTACCTTCCATAAAGGAGAATGCCCAAAATTGGATGGGAGTTTGCCCTTGAACTTTGAACCTTGCGTCTGGATCAAATTGCCATCAAAATACTAAGGATTATTATAAAAAGAAAATCGTTTAACTATTTAGTGGGAAAATTTAACTTACTTGGAATGAAATGTTCGTTGCCGCATAGTTTTTACAACAACGTGGGTATATGGCCACGATTAACCGTTCCCGATCTTGATGTCATAGTTTGGTTAATAGTCGGCGACGGTATATTGCGTTCGACACTACATTAGACTCGTTAAAATAGTTTTTTTCACTCAAATACATAATGTAAACAAACGAAGACAAAACAGGTGTTGACATAATATCGGATATGACGTCACAGTACGAAACCATAGTGCATATGGGCATTTCTACGGGAAGAGTCGATTGATCAACTGGAGCGAAAAATGTACTTTTAATATCTAACTACGTTTTTAAAAAAAATCACACGTATTTATAGAACTATTGACCTGATGGAGAGCATATCTAGAAGACCATCAGATTTTATATAGCGCCAAGAAAAATTCCTAAAGTTTAAAAACGGGCAGAATTTGGCTTAAAATTGCGTGTCCGGATTCCAGAATTGACTCGTTATCGCGTCGTAACTTTAAAAGAAATAACTTGCTTATTATAATTCCAACATTCACAGAACAAGGGATAGATAATAAAGCCATACAGTAATTATATTTATTGTGAATCCTTGGGTTTTAATAGAATAACACATTTTAATTTTGTCCGAAGTGTGTGCCTCAATTCGGTGTAATTTAGTTTTGTTAAACCTACATCACTAACTACGCGCAGTACAAACGTCACTAGCTAGTTCCCGCATCCCGCCGGTTGGGCCCGAGCGGCTGAGCAGTATGGATGGGTGGATTGCTGCATATAGGAGCATTTTTCTAAGGTCCGAAATTATTCGGTGCATTTGGGGTCGGGTCATTTCTCAAATCGGGGGACGACATTAATTTTGTATATGAAGTATTTAATGAGATTTGTGCTAAATTATGTTTATATTTAAGTGATATCTGCCAGTATGTTTTGTAGAAATTCCTCTAATTTATAATATTTTCAAGTTATTTGATGAAATGTGTTATTTTCTCAATTCGGTGGATCTCAATTCCTTGGAAAATGGTGCACCGAATTGAGAGAACTTACGCCGAATTGAGATTTCATAATAATATTAAACGAATTCAGCTGTAAGGATTCAACGAAAATCAGTTGTATGATGTCTTATTAAGATTTCAGAATATATTTTTTTTGAGATCAAATGTGAGAAATGAAACTACACTGGCGGTTTTATTTCAATGTTTTTTTTCAGATGGGCTAACTGAGTGAAACTGAAGCTCGCCGTTTATACTTATGCCCCGTCCGTCCAGTTCAGTGTTTTAAAGACATCCTCCAGTGCGCTGGTAAACAGTTTCGGAGGTTTAACATACCCTTGTCTAACCCCCATCTGCAACTGGATTGGCTTTGTCTGCTGATACTGGAGTTGAACGTTTATTGTGGCAGCGTTATACAGGCGTCTCAACACCTCGATATATCGCTAATCGACTTGGCATCGCTGCAGGGATTCCAGAACAGCCCATGTTTCGATGGAGTCGAAGGCTTTCTCGCAGTTCACAAATGCAGGACACGAGGGCTGGTTATACTCTTCAGTCTTCTGTATAATCTGCCGCAATGTGTGGATGTGTGGACATGTGTGGATGTGATGTCTAATAAAAATATCACTCAATAGATTACGGCACGGTCGCGGTTCCATACCCATGTCGTATTATCTCTTTAACCATTCGACCAAATTACATGCAGTAAAAAGGAAAAGTCTTTTGTTTTAGACACTTGAGACGACCAATTTACTTATTTTGATAAGAATTCATAATTGTTGATAATATGACCAAAAAACATGACATAACGATTTAAATTATTTTTTTTATACAAAAAACTACTTTTTGTGACTTAAATATAAAAGTAAGACATATTATGCTGTTGCTGACTTTTTGTAGACATTATCAAGCTCTACAACTTTTCTCTAGAACTCAATCATATATCTCTCATCGGTAAGGCAGCGTTCGTAAGAAACATTTTCGTTCGACCGTTTTTTCTCCGACTTACTTTGCAAATCCGACTACCACTATTCATTTTCATTAACCATCTGACTAATATACCATCAGTTAGTAATCAAAAACGTTTAAGGTATTTGTAATTTTGGCCATTCATTACATTATTTCTATATTAGGTAACTCGTTTCTAAAATCGCTGGGCTATTTCTAAATTCGGTGATTAATTTTCTAAATTCGCTGGGCTATTTCTCAATTCGGTGCTTTCTCAATTCGGTAATTAATTTTTCTCATAAACCACTTCACAATATCTGGTCCCATTGTCATTAATAGATTCAAAATGGAAATACTTTAACCTTTGTTATTAAACTATTCATAAAAAACCAAATATTAATTCAACCACCGAATTGAGAAAAAAATGACGCTTCCTTAGAAATGCCCATATCAATAGTGACGTTCTACTAAATCGATTTAACAAATTGAATAACCGATATTTCGGTTACGTAACAATATTTTCATAAATATCTTCTAGGAACGTGTATATTACTTTAAATCAGTATAAATACCGTATTTCCAGTCAGTAAATGAAAAAAGTGATGGGTGGATTATCGCACCAGTAACTGAAAGGCAGTATCAACTATGGTTGACGAATATCGATTATAAATATATATCGATTTTAATTCTGCTTTCACTACTCTAGTTGAAAAGATGCCGGTCGGCCGGCGGAAATCAATCCACGTTTTTATTGTATGTTATTTTTAAACTCCCTATTCCATTAGCTTTAAAAAAAATTTGAGGGATTCATAATTCAGACCAATATTTTTGGTACATGAATGGTAAAGACGCATGTTAGGACCACGTTTGGGCATTCTCCTTTAAGATGTGCAATGTTTTTTTATGACTGACTCTATCGATTGGTGCTATAACAGTTCATCATGTCAGCCCCTAGAAGTCCACTGCTGGACATAGGCCTTCCCCAATGAACGCCACCACACCGATCCTCCGCCCTCCGCATCCAGCCGCTTCCGGCCACCTTCTTCAGGTCGCGGGGCCACCTGGCGGCGGGGCGTCCCACCCTGCGAGTGCCGATCCGCGGTCTCCACTCCAGAACTCGTCCAGAGTGTTATTTTTCGCATTTCTGTCAGTGCAGTTCCCGGCTGAGGCAAGCGAGTTTTCTATAATATTTTAATGCACTTTTACTTACTTTTAAAGTAAGTAATTCTTTATTTGCCTACATAAAATGTGGTAAAAATAAAGGAATGTTTCCTTTGAATAAATGTTGCTACTTATAATATTTAGGATACTTCCCTCCAGGTGGCGTTGTATATTTCCTCTTATATAAAGCAGACAACTGGTTGCTAACGAAGAATAAAACTAGAGAACTGGCTGTCTAATGGGATTTTTTTATTCCATAATATAACTGGGTATTTTGTAGTTATGATATAACTATCCTGTATGTTATGAAAATAATGTTTATTTAGTACACAAGTATAGACATACTTTATTAATATTTCCGTTACAGGTAAAATCACACAAATAATATAAAATCAAATTAAACATCAATAACCAATTAATAAAAATTGTCAAATAAAATTCTTAAAATTGAAGTCAATGAATTCTGAAAGAACTCTTCATAGCAATAGAATAACTGCTTGACAAGTCAGGCGCACAGTCTCTTTTTGAGAGTAGGTAGGCTCGGAGAGCTGGTGACCTCAGTGGGAAGCCGGTTGTACACCATGGGACCCATTACTCTTATCATCTTCGTGCACTTCACTAGGGTGTGGGTAACAGGGCGATTAGAACACTGAGGTTTAGATAAGTCGTTGACTTGTCTGACTCATCATATTATACCTATTACACAGACATGGACCAGGTGGACCGACGACCTGAAGAAGGTGGCCGGAAGCCTCTGGATGCGGAGGGCGGAGGACCGGGTGTGATGACATTCACTGGTGAAGGCCTATGTCCAACAGTTGATGTCTTAGGGCTGATATGACGATGATGACACAGACATTGTAGAAAATATAAAGCCCCAAGCAAAACATAAACCAACATATTACGTATGAGATTTACGAGATAAGAAACCTACATCCCTGATTTGCCTTTACCAGAGCAGTTCAGCGTTGACTGCTACATTGAAGTGTCGCTCTGCAATTTACTATTTTCGTCTAAATGCATTTCGCATACTCAAACCAAGCTGTTGTGCTTATATGCAAGCCGTAAACCGCGCTGCCTAAATTGTATTTATTTATAAGCATCGACTTCTGAAACGGGTCGTAAAATGTGCAGTATAGGTAATCCAATTGCTGAGTGTACCACGAGAAATTGTGACGCACTAATGGCACTTCGGAATTTAGCTTTGTTATTTATGGTACAATTTATACTTATACTTTTATAATATTTTAGTTTAATCGGCACACTCACAGTGAACCCACCTAATGTAAATGTAATTTAAAGTTCATTTCGCCTAAATTTATATCCGTTGTACGATTGATGCACGCAAATTGTGATCACGTTAAATTAACCTTTTGAACGCCACAGTCATCCAGTCGTGACAGCCAAATCTAAGCAAAATTTATAAACTTAATCTGTTAGGTTACTTGACCTGGTGCTGATAGAATACCAGCGCTGGAGTTCGCGTAGCGTGCTGCAGCATTATGCTGAGTCAGCGCTTTTTTGTTTCTGCGACACATACCTAGATTATTTTTAATTTGTAGTCTATAATCCTGTTCTGTATATTTCTATATATGTGTGGGTCGTAGCTATGAATAAATGACCTATTCTATTCTAAAAAACTCTCATGCCAACGTTATCAATATATGACCAACATTCAAATCGAAATGAATATTTATACAATGGTATTTAATTTAATTAGAACGTTAATTAATTGAGGATATTTTCTTCTATATTTAAGATATACAAGTACCTGCCCATCATTATATTTGCGCAGATAAATTGTTTGAGGTTGTTTAAAATTGACGATATGTTCCGTGGCGTATAAAGGATAATCACTTCATTCGTCAAAAGGCTAAACCATTTAATTCTAATATCCTAATAGAAGCTATACTGTATTTGTCCGGGTAAAGTTTTATTTACAACAGTTTTTTTTTACCTGTACCTTTGATAACAATATATTTTGTCTATGATCTTGTGATAATAGAACTACTGGATAAATTTGTAGGTACGAGTATCAAAATTTACATCCCATTTAGGACAAGCTAACGTAAGGGGTAATAATTAAATATTTTAAGTAAAAGATAAACAAAGACTTTACCTTCGATATGGTGCTGTCAGTGGGATATGATAAATGACCAAAAACATTCTAATTTTAACTCGATTATTATTGGATAAGGTGCCAGGGCTGGTCATTTAATTCGTAATGTGACTGTACGTGGGTGATCATATATTTCTTTTTATTTAACAGGCATTTGGTGTAAACTCGGATAACGTATATTTCATTTCAAATCAACAGACATCTGAAAACAAACGCATTTGCGTCTCGAAAACAAAATAAATAATAGATGGTGTTCCTAAGTGGACCGCAAAGTTTACATGGTAATACAAAGCTGTTTTTTCTGCCGGTGACCCTTTCATGTACCCTTGTACGTTACCGAGACGCAAATACCGTTGGTTTTCTCTAGTAGTAGTAGACGGAAGATTTATGGATCAGAAAGCGTTGGTGCTGTGTTACAACCAAATGGTACAACCATACCACTATACAATTTATAGGCAGTTTACCAAGTTATAATAATTAAAAATAACTTGGCTTAAACTTGAACTTTTAAACAAGAGATAGGATTTTTTACGGAATCCTCTATGCAGGCGGTGAGCAGCAGTTATTCAGCAGTCTGTGCATTAAACTCCATAAGCTGACCAACCCCCCAACTCAGAGTAGTAATTACTTAACCTTCAATTACTTTGACCTAGTTTAAAGATCAAATGCTCACCTGAACGCGCAAAGAAATTTTATAAGCAACAGGGTTGTATCCAGATGGAACAAGTTGCCAGAATCTGCCAGAATCTGAATCTGCTACATCAATAAACATGTTTAAGAACAGACTAGATAATTTCTTAAAGGAAAATAATCAAATCGACTAAAGGTATAGAAGCACCAGCTATAAGCTGCCTTTCCATTTAAAATAAAATAATAGTACAACAGTGGACAATTATAAAATGTTGTTATTAAACGTATGTTTTTTGTATTGGCTTTTGCTCCTAGACAGGATGTTACGCTGTTGGGTAGGTATACTAATAACACTTTGTTTTAGTTAGGATCTAAATTGAAGGAAGTGGTAGTTAAAAGGCAAACGAAAACCGATAATAACCATTCTGAAGACGCTAAAAGTGAAAATTTAGACCCGAGGTTAAAATAAAATGGCCTCGCCGTCGTCAGTAAAGCTAATATTGCACTTAAATATGGATACTCTGGTAAATACAATCACAACTATCAACTAACTTACGAAAATATACAGCATAAGGGAAATATCCTTGTCGTCTTTAAATAATGTGACTTAAAATTATGAGATGCGACGTACAAAAGTTCATCGACATAACCTAAAGGATAAGTAATTTGAAATGGGCAGGCCACATGTATTATAGAACTTATGACCATTAGAGAAGACGAGATATGGAGTAGAGACAGCGCACTAGTAAGTGCAGCGTGGGAAACTACCAGATGGAACGAAAAAAAAGACAGCAGCGCCTACGTGTCGAGAACAGACGGCGTATCCAGCAGTGGACGACAACATGCCGATGACAGTGAATATTCTTGAGGTAAATCTGTTGGTCTTTGGATTACAAACTACATTTTTAGGGTAGAAAAACAGAACCCTAGGTTCACTTTGTTGTCCGTCTATCTGTCAGTCCCCTCTTCGTCAGGAACTGACATATAGATTTTATGTAATATTAATGTTATTCAAGATAATATTAATACTACATAAAATCTATAGATTCATACTTCTGTAAAAGTCAAGTTTCCAACTCAATCAAATAAAAAGATACCTACGACATTTTAAAGTGTATTTACAACAAAACGAATAAAAAATTTGTACCTGTACCTTTGATGACAATATGTTTTGTCTATGATCTTATGAAAGGCTATGAGCGTGTCTAATAATAATAGAACTCCTAGATAAATAGACTAACTCACTGACTGATCCATCAAAACCTATAGGGTTACTTTTTGTTGACGTAGAATCTTGAAGTTTGTCACGAGAGGGATGGTTTCATAGCACAAGTAAATGAAAAAAATCCGAAAATCATGATAATTGTAAGTACTAAACAAATATATATGTAGCTTCTGAGATTTTCATTGTAGGGGGGAAAATTCTGGCAAAAAGGGGCCGGCGTGGGTGGAAGTAAGGGGTACGTCAGGGAGAGTTGTGGAAGAAGACTAGAAACATTAAAAAGTACTTAGGGGGAGGTGATATATCTGAATTTGTCGGTATTTTTTTAAAGAAAATGTGTTCGAGATGCACGAAAGGGTAATTTAGCGCATACGCCACTATGTTATGATGCCCTTATTATGAAATTGTAAAAATCATAAGATAATTTTTTTACACAGTATGGTAATAACGATGCAGACCATTACGACGATGTTATTTATAAATATTGTTTTTTAAGCAAAACCACTATAAATCTGCATTCAAAGGAATAACCAACGTCAGTAAAGTTAATCCGGAATTAGGCGTTGCATATGGAAATACGATAAATACCTCTACAAATGGATTAAACTAATTGTTTACTGGTAAAGGCTAGTGGCCGATCGACAGTATGTTGTTTGAAACCGAAAACAAAATGAATCTCTGTATTTTTCTCCAGAAAAGCAAAACTAAAGCACATATTGATTTCAATTAATTGTAGTTTAAAAATCAATATTGGGATATTAACAAAACAACTTTCAATCTATCAAAAGTAATCTCTATCCTAGCTCTCATCTCCTCCCCTAACCTAACCCTCTTCTCCTACCTCTTACTTCGCTCTTTCTCTCCCGTCGTTGTTATGCCGACTTGTCCCTAGGGACTTATTGTTATCGCACGATAACAGGAAGGTCATCTCATACATCAACCTCTACTTCATATACATTTTATCATTCTGGTATCGGTTTTAGTTTGAGAGAGAGAGAGAGATAAGACACAACATCATTACCTCATTATAGAGCTCTTTTTTTGAACTTATCGACTGCCACTGAATAGCTATTTTAAAGATGTATTCACATAAAAACTTTGATTTTCAAGGTCTGAAACTTAAACAATCAAGTGAACACGAAAATGTTATCACAAATACTGGACCAGATGACCAATTACCATCTAAACCAATCAAAACAAGAAAATGGCGGCGAAAAAGAGGTGCAGAGATTACTTCATGTAGTAATTATAAATACAGAAGACCGAAGTCAAAGTCAAACCCAAACTCGATGTCAAAGAAAAGGAGAAGAAGAGTGTCGATTTCAAAGCCAACGTCGATCAAAAAGTTAAGGTCTAATTCAGTATCAATGACACAAACACCACCGTCTAATAAAAAATCTACATATAACCCAGATATTTATATTAGAATATCTGAAGAAACTATCCAAAATAATACAAAGAAAGAAAGTAGGACTTCAAGCACAGCAATTTTTTTTTGCTTAATTAACTCTTACTTTTACTCCTACTTCAACTCCTGCAAATTAATCACTACAACTTAACATAATCGTATCATCTACTACTATACTTCAACCTTACCTTTTTGATGAGTACAAGCCATATTCATCAGCAGGTTATTTTTGTCTCCACTGCAGGAGCACAACCCTCTCTCATCTGCCGGAGACAGACGGAGGATTTGGCCTACACTCCCCGCGCTGGCCAGACGGGTTGGGGAGGCCTGCTTGAGGTTTTATAATGTATTCCCTTAGTCGCCGTATACGACATCCACGGGAAGAATTGGAGTGGTCCTGTATACTCTACCGGAAACCACACGGCATCAAACCATATAGTGTTTTTAATATTAAGCAAATTCGAATCTGACATCCTTCCTTTTGGCAGTTCTTCTCTTGGCTTTTATACATTTAAGATTTTTTTCTACAGTTTATATAAATAAGGCCCTATTGTCAAGAAGTGTCTTCTCTAAATGCCCACGCTCTACACTTTTAATGGCTATTCTTACTCCAAACCTCCAAACTACATAATGTTAGAGGAAGACTCAACTTCAATATACCTACCCAAGTAGCAAACGAATGTCTTAAATGGGTATTGTAGATATCTTGAAGGCAAGTAGACGTATTACAGGTCTTGTCTTGGTTAAAACTATTACATCCCTCAAGATATCCCTCAAGATACAGTTAAGTAAATATTGGCACAGAATTTAGGACAAGACAGAGTTTTAAGACAAGAAAGATTTTAAGACAGAGTTAAGACTACTGTTTAGACAAACTTTAACCCTACTTAAGAGAGTGGTTGTGCAGAGCCCTATAAATACGGATTTCAAAATATCTTGTAGGTTGACTTTAGACCAAGAAATATACTTGAAGATATCTACAATACCTAGTTAAAATATCGTGTTATTTACGAATACGAGTTCCACCGTGGCACCCGGCGCGCAACGCTGCAGAAACAGCTCGAACGATTATTGATGTGTATGGGGAAGCTAATGTAAAAGAAAACACTGAACGTATTTGGTGCCAACCTTTTTGTTCTGGAAATTTTGACTTACAGAACAAACCCCGTGGACGGCCAGAGACCTTAGTTGACAACGAAGAATTGAAGGTGATCGTGGAGGCAGATTCATCGCAAACTACGTCAGGGTTAGCGGCAGGGTTCAGTGTGAGTGACAAACTAATTTTAATTCTCTTGAAACAAATTGGAAAAGTGAAAAAGCTTGAGAAATGGGTACCGGATAAATTGAGTGAAGCACACCAACAAACATTCATTGAGTGTGGCGTTACATTACTCAACCGTCACAATAACGAGGGAATTTTGAATCGTATTGTTACTTGTGATGAAAAATATCCCTTACGACAATCGGTTGAACCCAAGCGAACCAACTAAATCCTGTCCCAAGCGAAAGTTGACTCAGAAAAAGGTACTGGTGAGTGTTTGGTGGACCAGTGCTGGTGTCATACATTACAACGTTTTAAGATCTGGCCAGACGATTACGGCAGGTCTGTATTTTCAACAATTGCAAACCATGATGGAAAAGCTCGCTATTCAACAACCGAGACTGGTCAATTGCTCTAGCCCGCAGCTCCTCTAATTTAGAGACCGTATGTCGTGCAGTGTAAAGTCTAGAGTTGTCCTGAAGCAGCAGTCTGCTTCAGGACAACGCTAGACCTCACACTGCACGACATACGGTCTCTAAATTAGAGGAGCTGCGATTGGAATGTCTTCGACACCCACCATGCTCCTGGGGTTACCTTGCTCCAACAGATTACCACTTTTTTTCGCAATTTTGACACTTTCTTGAAAGGAAATAAATTCAATTCGGATGGGGCAGTCCAAATATTTTATTGATTCTCGCTCCCACAATATTTCCAGCAAATGGAATCAATACCTATAAAATGACTAAAGTGCATAGATAATAGTGGTGCATACCATTTCATATATATTTTACTTTTTCCATATAAAACGCCAATTTCATATCATCATCAGCCTATATACTTCCACTGCTGAACATAAGCCTCCCCAATAGAATGCCTCTTTTGGTGGGCTTTCCATTAGGAGATTTGCCATAATCACCACGCTTGGCAGATGGATTGGTGATCGCACTAATGATCTTAATATATACATGAGAATGCTGCTGCCCATCCCTGGTGCAATCCCTTAGTCGCCTTGACGACACCCACGTGAAGATTTGGGGTGGCCCTATTCTAATCCGGGAACCACACCAATTTCGTATGTCAGGACCTAATATTTCTATTTCTTATCGTACCTATGACATTTTAATTTATGAACTGGGCGTAACCTACGGAAAGAACGGCTACCTTTGTTCCATTGCGTTAATAAGTATGTACCTAATTTGAATTATGATGTAACGTGGTATATCACGGCATGTTTAATGAAATACAAACCGTGACGAGAGCCCAGCAACAGATGGCTCGTTACAACTATTTGTAACTGCCTGGAGTACCATAAATCCGTCGCGGTAACGATTCTAACAACTCCTTAGCGTAGATAATACGACTGTGAGCCCATTATCTACGGTGTCGAGTTACACTGCTGTCGCATCGTGTGGCTTTTGCTTTAACTGAATCTCAAGCTATTGTTAAGAAACTAGGCTAAGAACAATGTAATTGATGAACAAGGAAGAATATACACATATTTACCTACATGCTCAGCTCACGAAATATTCATATAAATAAATTACGCCACAGAGTTGGCCCACAGGCCACAACGACCCCTATACTTGTCTAAATCAATAAGAATTTTCATATAAATAATTAATAAATGAGAATAGTAATCTCATACCAAAACTCCCAGTATTAAAAGCGTAATTAAATCAATGCCATTTATAATGAAATTATCTATACTTCTCAATAATATGTAAAGGTTTAAAAATACAGTAATTATAAGAAAATTAATTATTGACAACAGATCTAACCCCTCGTGGTGAGGCATAGTCTCTAGGACGCTGGCGCTACTACCTCGCTGGATTGCCAGGCTTATAATTAGAAACAAAAAACAGTGGTATTGTTTTAGGCGCGGGAGCGATCAATTTGCAAAAAAACTTTATTATGTTGGCATCCTCTGTTCCAAGAAGTTCTACTGAGTGTTCTACTAATATAACTATTTGGGAATATTATCCAAACTGTTCTACTATTACTCCTATCGATAGAACTGTTTGGAAAATATAATAGTGTAGATAGAAGGTTGGCATAAATGTGAAATGGATACAGCTGTCAATTTGACTGATCTACAACTGTTATTCTGGCCTTCTAGTTTTGGTTGGATATGCGGTTACCTGAACATCACCTACCCACCGCGCTGGTCTGCCAAGCCTTAGCCTTTCTTTCTCTAGCAGAAAACTCTCCTACTTCACATTCTTTGTCGTTTAGATGCCATACGCGTCTTGCTCAATTATGTATCAAGAAAGATATTTCTGAACTATCTGTAATGCTAATCTCAAAGCTTTTTGGACACATTATGCAGTCTCTTAAGCATGAAGCTCATCATCCTGGGTTAAGTAGCCATACTTTATACGAATCGGTGTGGTTGACTTGGAGACGATTTAAACACGGTCGCAATCCTCAGCAGTGGACGGCGAAGAAGAAGTGTTCCAGATAGTTTCAATACCGAATATGTGATGATGTGATCTCATAGTCGTATACTAACCTAAGAATGATTTTCTTAAAGGAATTCGACTCACAAATCCAGGAGTCGTCTGCTGCATGTGTTGCGGTTTTATGCTAGCCTTATTATAGACTGCCTTCATTTTTATATGAACGGACTTCTATCAAACTGAAACCCTACTCCTATAAGTAAAAAGCCGTTTTGTATTCTATAACGGGTCACAGGGCACATTCTGATAAGCTTTTGGTGTCTAATTATCGTAGTGACACGTCAAATGCTTATAAGAATATATCATTTAAACCCGTAACTACCAAACTGGCAAAATATGCAGCCATAAGCTGTAAAATAGGTCCATAGCAGAGACAGTGCCGTAACTAGGGTGGTGCCAGCGGTGCCCAGGCACATAGCAACCCTTGGAGGGGGGGGGGGGGGCGAGTAAAGGTATATCGCTGTTAGTACACCTAACAGTATGCTAGTGGTCGTTAGAGAGTTAAAATGACTCTGCCTCGGAATATACCTCCAAGTCTTGAAACCACGTGGCCCAATCCCGTCGAATCTTCTGAGCAATATAATTCTCGACAGGTATCCTGCAGGTCTCCTACATGGCTGGCATGCTGAGTGTGATATATCGAGCACGAGCGTTCCATTGTTCTTTGTTACTGTTAATTTATGTATCAACCCGACAGTGGAATCCATGTTTCGTAAGCGTGAGTCAACTCATTAGTAATGAATGACTCACTGTTAGAACACACTGACTACCCGTGTCTTGAGTGTTTGAGCGGAAAACGTTGTCGAGTTCCCAAAAGGTTCCAAGCCTATCGTACTTATAAGTTTAGTGCGCGAATAAAACTGACAGAACATTGATCTCACTTGACTTCGTTCTTTTTTTAGGATTTCGCCAAAACGAGTGGCCAAGAAAAAGTGCGAAAGAAAATACCTTTATTAGTTCCAGGGCACACATACTCGTACATACAAATATATAAAAATAAATAAAGATAAGTTAATATACAGGGTTACTTGCAATTCGACGAATTGTTCTTAAGGGACAATAGTACAGGAAAGGAGAATGACCAAAATTGTATGGGAGTTTGCCCTTAAACTTTGAACCTTGCGTCTGGATCAAGTTGTCGTCAAAATACAGGCAAAATACTAAGGATTATTGTAAAAAGAAAATCGTTAAACTATATAGTGGGAAAATTGAATAATCTTACTTTGAATGAAATCTTCGTTGGCGCACAGTTTTCACAACACCGTGGGTATATGGCCACGATTAACCGTTCCCAATCTTGATGTCATAGTTTGGTGCGACGGTATATTGCGTTCGACACTACATTAGACTCGTTAAAATAGATTTTTTCACCCAAATACATAATGTAAACCAAAGGAGACAAAACAGCTGTTGACACCATATGGGATACGACGTCACAGTAAGAAACCATAGTGCTAATCAATAGTGAGGTTCTACTAAATCGATTTAACCAATTGAATAATCGATATTTCTGTTACGTAACAATATTTTCATAAATATCTTTTAAGAACGTGTGTATTACTAGAAATCAGTTTAAATACCGAGTTTCCAGTCAGTAAATGAAAAACATAATGGATATATTGTGTGAACCAATTAACCACTAGACCTGGATATGTTACCTATATCCCCTTTGCTACGAACCAGTATATTAGTAAATACGCAGTAAAGTGATGAAAATCTTATGATGGCAAAACGTGCAATGTTTCTTTTCACTTGTAAGCATAATTTCAATACATTTACATCGCTACTTTTAACAATTGTCAAATTATTGAAAAATATAAACAATGTAATCCGTCTATGTTGATTACCTTGATTATCTATACACAGTGTAACCAAAAAGTTACCTACCTTATTCAGCAGGATTATCTGTCATTCATTCATTCGCGACTGTTGACAGATCTGAATATGAATATAGAAGGCGGTGCCGCGTAACCACAGAGTACCATACAGAGTGCAAGCGTTCAAAATTAATACCTATTTTGGTAGGGTTGTCACATGAAGATAAAATAAGTACTTGTTTATCTGTTTTTTTTTTAAATGTAAGATAAATTACGTTTGTTTTTAATCTAACACTTACTACGACTTTTTCCGGTTTGGAACTCCCGTAATTGGGTTCAAATCCAAAGTGGCATCACACCAATAGACTATTTATGGGATTTCGGTGAAGCAGCTGGGAATCGAGTGCCGAGAATATCCAGAAAGTGCTAGAAGATTCCAAAATGTTCATATCAACCCTTAGACGTCCACTGCTGGATATAAGCCAATGAACGACACCACAGCCGGTGCTCTGCCTTCTGCAAATGAAAAACGTGATGAGTGGATTATCGCGCAACTATGATTGACAAATATCGATTATAAATATATATCGATTTTAATTCTGCTTTCACTATTCTAGTTGAAAAGATGCCGGTCGCTGGCGGAAATCAATCAATGTTTTTATTTTATGTTATTTTTAAACTCCCTATTCCATTAGCTTTAAAAAAAAATGGAGGGGATTCATAATTCAGACCAATATTTATGGTACATGAATGATAAAGACGCCTCTTAGGCCCACTTTTGGTCATTCTCCTTTGTAGTTATCATCTTAGGGGGCCAGGAGGATTTGGCGACACATACTAATATGTCATTGTCGATTATGACTAGTTTTCGAGTTATTTAACATTTTTGTTATTTTTTTAAATTAAAATGGAATTATCATTTAATATAATAAAAGGACAGATGAAATAACTGCTATTACTTATTATTTGAATAAAATGAGATACTTTAAATCGATTTGAAAACTGGAACATACATAAAAAACCGGCAACGATGGGTAACCGGAAATTATGGAAATGTCAGTTTATTTATATTATCTTCCGAGATACGTATATAGAAAATCAAAGAAATAATTGATTGATGGTAATATATAGGAAGTTGTGGCGTCACTAGTAAATGTCTGTATGATATATATATATATCACTGATATGGAAATGTTTTTCGGCAGTGCGGCAGCGGCGGCGGCGGCGGCGGCGGAAGCTCTGGGCGGTGGGGGCGGCGGGGGGTGCGGCCGGCGCGTGCCGCCCCCGCTGCTGCGCTCGCGCACTCTCCCCGCTATCGTCGTGCCCGGCTTCTCCATACTGCAGGCGCAGATCGACCCACAACGGTGCAATGGTAAGTTTGCCTTTAATCTTAACCACATTTTGGCGTTCACAAGATGTGACAAGAATAACTGCTTGCACAAACAAATACACCGTCTCGTGCGCTCATGATATGACGAAAGTGTACATTTGCTTGCGTGCGTGAGTGCTGCCGTGTTAATAATTATACCTAGTACACACTTGTGGTAATTACCAAAGCTACCTAAACTATTTTCTTGGCATGCTCTACTGTCATAAAGCTTCAAAGGCGGTAGCGACAAAAAAGCAATATCCGTTCAATTAAAAACTTCTACAATGTAGTTTAATATGGTAAAGTTTTAGAAATGTAAGCCACGACATCAGTTTAGTACTTTTCATTTTTCACTGAAATTGTTACCAAAGTGGAACGCTTGAGAAGGAATTAGAAACCGGTTAAAATTCCGAACAGATTTCGTTCAATTAACCGGTTAATAAAAAGATAAGGGGGACCTACTCGGGGCCATCTTACTATCTTAGTTAGGCGACAAACGCTTATCAGAATTTTTCATCAGTACAAAATTGCTTTTTAGATATTATACAAAACGATTAAGGAGTAGGCCCCATCTTATCTATAAGGAAAACCATAACACAAGTTACGCAGCTTACCGACCTTTGATGGCGAGTTAACCGGTTTATTTAGGCTTCAGCGGGTTTCAAAATTTCTTTATCCGTGAAAACTGTTAACCCAAATGAATTCGGTAAGGTTGAAACCGTTCAATCAAGCCTGTTAATCACTGAATTATATTTGACCGGTGTCATGAAAAATATCAACTGCTGTTTCAAAAGGTGCCACTACAGATAGCGGCATCATCATCAGGTTATTTCTGTCTCCACTGCAGGAGCACAACCCTCTCTCATCTGCCGGAGACAGACGGAGGATTTGGCCTACACTCCTCGCGCTGGCCAGACGGGTTGGGGAGGCCTGATTGATGTTTTATAATGTATTCACTTAGTCGCCTTGTACGACATCCACGGGAAGAGTTGGAGCGGTCCTATTCTACTCTACCGGAAACCACACCATTGAGCACTAATATACCTCTACAATCTTCCCGTGAGTGTCGTCAAGGCGACTAAGGGATTGCACCAGGGATGGGCAGCAGCATTCTCATGTGCATATTAAGATCATTACTGCGATCACTAATCCGTCTGCCAAGCGAGTTGATTATGGCAAAATCTCCGAATGGAAAGCCCACCAAATGAGGCATTCTATTGGGGAGGCTTATGTTCAGCAGTGGATGTATATAGGCTACCTCTACATTACGAAAACTGTAAGACGGTATACTATTTCCGTTTTTAATGAAAGTAATGTCATTTATTCATACGCGTGTTTATCCAAAATAGATCCGATCCTATCACGACTTAATATCGTTTGAATTAATTAGATTCGGAGCTTCTGAAAATATTATTTTATTACATTATCGAGATCGTCCAAGTATTTAGAAATGGGTTTTATTATTTTCTAGCTGTGCTCGCGACTCCACTCGCGTGGACTACTCAATTATTTACCAATTCCGACGCCCGCGCACACTCCCACTCTCACGCCCACTCCCACGTGCACGCCCAATTCCACTCCCACACCTACACCCAACAGCCTAACAGACAAGAATGATTTGAATGTGTTCTATTACTTATCCTTGGACCCTAATTTTTTTTAAATATCTACAATGTGCAGACACTCGAAGTTTACGTTTTCATCTATTAGATTTAGCCTAAATATTATCCAACTATTGGGAAAACGTCTCTCCCTTGAAAGAAATGGGTTTGACAGAATACCAGCGCTGGAATTCGCGTAGCGTGCTGCAGCATTATGCTGAGTCAGCGCCATTTTGTTGCTGCGACACATAGGTACCTTGATTATTTTTAAATTGTAATTTATTAATTCCGTTCTGTGTATTTCTCATGTATGTGTGTGTCGTAGCTATGAATAAATGACCTATTCTATTCTATTCTTTAGTTTATACAAACATAAAACAAAGACATGCAGCGATATGACGTCATTCAGATGCAGTCGGATGGCGTGTGAGATGCCCATTCAAGGTCAGTCAGCCGCAAACCTTGCACTATCACGTTATTGCTTCAAGGGGGGTCGACTGGAAGCCCGCCATTGCTGATATGTCCGTATACACAAGTGCCTAGTACTGCACAAAGATGTTTTTGTGTTGAGCAAAATCAATGTTGAATGGAGCTACTAAGAAATTTGACGCGAGACAAACGGCAACCTCAAATGTTGTATAACTAACTATAAGTAAATAAATAATCGTGCTTTAATAATTAATAATAATAATAAATATCTCAGACATTCACATCAATTATCTAGTCCCAAACTAGGCAGAGCCTGTGGTATTGGTTACTAAATAAATATAAAAACATCCAAGACTTGGGTACAAACATGCATATTCATCATACGACATTTGCCCCTAGCGGGATTCGGACCTGCAACCTCCGGTGTTAATAATTTTCAGGATTGTAATTTTTTTCCACAATTGGCATTGTTTTAAGGTAGGTTTAGTAGATTTTATATATTTTTTCTTTTATAAAAAGACAACCCAAATATTGATTAAAGGTAATCGATTTAAGGCTGTTAATTAAAAAACGGGTTTAGCCGTTACGGCATGAAACTAAGTAAAAACATCGCATTTAATATTAGTAATTAAAGCAATGGACATGGGCCAGCCAGCCTGGTAGACTATACGTCGACAATTCCCAACAGTAGTGCGACAATCTGTAAAGTTAATAACTCCACGTTTACTGCTGATAGACTGGAGGGTTTAAAATACTGCATTACAGCCAACATCGCGTGTTTTCTAGACGTTTTTCCTGTGTCGTTACTTGCACCGGGCATTTCCGCTGCACGCTACTTGTACGTCGTCGAGTTTCTGTAAGTAAGAATGATACTGATATACTTATACTTGAAATTCTATGAACTAGAGAACTAAGCACCCGTTGTCTTTCTACTGTGACGTAAGGTCAGGGTTATTCAAGATGCTAAATATAAGTAAATAGAAGATGCATTTTCAGATATAAGTAAATAATTCGTTATGGCATACACAAATATGATTGAGTATAAAAACATATCTATAGACGACCTCCGTGGCGGAACGGGTAGCTCTCGGACTGCCACGCCGGAGGTTGTGGGTTCGAATCCCGCTAGGGGCAAATGTTCGTATGATAAATATGAATGTTTGTACCCAAGTCTTGGATGTTTATATATTTATTTAAGTATGTTTATCCGTTATCTAGTAACCATACCACAGGCTCTGCCTAGTTGGGGACTGGATAATTGGTGTGAATGACTGAGATATTTATATTTATTATATCAAAAAAAATTTAGTGCAAATGTTATGTGCGCGCGCATTGCACCTGTTCGGCTCTCTGCTCGCCGATGCACCGCACTGTGGCGTGTTCGTGGACGGCATAGGACGGCTGATGACGGAATGTAAGGGAACGCTACAGAGAGGAATGCCTGTTTCATCTATACCCTAAAAGTTATTGTAACGCAATGGAATAATAATCTGTAATGTTTCAACATTTTAAATAAATGTCTAAATGTATAGGGTTGCCATCCGGCCGACTTTCCCCGGATTTGTCCTAGTTTACAGGGCGTCGGGAAGCTAAGTTTACATTAATAGATTGCTGCTGAAAGAAGTTATAAGGTCCACATAGGATAGTGTAGTTATAAGATAGTTACATCATCATCATTATCATCAGTTTGTTTTTGTCTCCACTGCAGGAGCACAACCCTCTCGCATCTGCCGGAGATAGACGGAGGATTTGACCTACACTCCCCACGCTGGCCAGACGGGTTGGGGAGGCCTGATTGATGTTTTATAATATATTCCCTTAGTCGCCTTGTACGACATCCACGGAAATAGTTGGAGTGGTCCTGTTCTGAGACCACACGGCAAAAGATAGGTACTTTAGTATATAACAGTTTTCCGTGGGATAGGAGAGTTTTCTTATTTTTTACTATAGTCTAAAATCCATGAAGAAAAAAGAATTCACCTCCAGGGCGGAGGCGCCCACCAAATAGTTTTACCTTAATGCAAAAATGAAAAAAGTAGCTAAGTACGTTTCATGCATTTGCTATTCGTTCTATATCCTAACAATGAATAGGAACGTAATTTTATTTCCAAATAACTTTATATCCAAGGTAACTCAATTAGCAGGTACTTAAAACATTTCGGGGAAAGCTAACGTGGAGGACTATATATAGGAGCAGTACCTAATAAGATCATTTATCGAATTGGCATCCAATCAAATGGCTCTTGTTGGAGGAACAGAGGCGGATTTAGGATACCTTGACCCCTCAAATATTTATTCGGATTTGGTTCGAACCTATTTATAAAAACTATATAATTCAACAAGAGTCTTAAATATACTCAATAGGTCATGAAATTTTAGCTAACATTACAAGAATATCTTGGAAAATATATGCAAATTACCATTCATGTACTTAAATTTATCTTAACGAATCATGTAAACGGTCTCTTGTATTTCTAATCCTAATAAAATACGTATTTCTGGCGATTATATTTTCTTGCCATTTGGATTCGGGAAAATGTACATTTACATACCAAAGAGATTCAGTTTTCAACCCGGCATCAATATTTTGAATAGGTTTCCTATTTCTAAACTGGGACGGAGTTTTACTGTGGTTTTCTTGCCGCTTCTCGACCAAACTCTTCTAAAGTGATGATAGGTGTTTCTTCATCTCTCGCATGTATTAATGACTAACATTTCCAATACACAACTGCCAGATTGCAGTCAAATTAAATATTTAGTCATTAAAGTGTACGTCGTAAACAATCTATGAATTCCGTCAATTAAGTTATTTCAGTTTTACTCGAATATCTCGGAATTTTTTTTTTATTTCAATTATACGTAATTTTCCCAATTTTCCCAGGTCGTTCTAAACAGCTTAATCAGTTCAGTGGTAATTGATTTATCCGGTGGAGAGACAGAGGGACAAAAAGCTCCGTTATAAAGGTATCTGTTTTGACGGAACTCTAAAACGTCTAATATTGTATGGTTGACGCACTGCAGACGGAATCGACACTAACTGAGCAATACAACACCAATCCCCTTCGCCCGTGTACGAAACCCGTGCTACGTAACCAGTTACGCAACTAGAAAAAAGCGGCCAAGTGCGAGTCGGACTCGCCCATGAAGAGTTCCGTAGCAACAAGTAACATAATATAAAAGTTATTGTAGTTCGTTGTAACTTTGATCGATGTTTTAATCACCACAATATTATTTATTGTGGTTTACGATTTATGACGTATTAAAAAAAAACTACTTACTAGATCTCGTTCAAACCAATTTTCGTTGGAAGTTTGCATGGCAATGTACATCATATATTTTTTTTAGTATTATCATTCCCTTATTTTAGAAGTTACAGGGGGGGGGACACACATTTTACCACTTTGGAAGTGTCTCTCGCGCAAATTATTCAGTTTAGAAAAAAATGATATAAGAAACCTCAATATAATTTTTGAAGACCTATCCATAGATAACCCCACACGTATGGGTTTGATGAAATTTTTTTTTTGAGTTTTATTTCTAAGTATGGGGAATCCCATAAATTTATTGTTATTTTTTCTATTTTTGTGTGAAAATCTTGATGCGGTTCACAGAATACATCTACTTACCAAGTTTCAACAGTATAGTTCTTATAGTTTCGGAATAAAGTGGCTGTGACATACGGACGGACAGACAGACAGACAGACAGACAGACATGACGAATCCATAAGGGTTCCGTTTTTTGCCATTTGACTACGGAACCCTAAAAAGGCGTATATATTAAGTAGTCAAACGTAACGGCGACTTCATTCCTGTAGAGAGAGACAGCGGGAACTGGAGAGTGATAGATATAAAAACTATCATTAAATCATCAAAAATTCGCAGAATAAATTAATTGTATGACAATTTCTAACGAGCTCAGGGACGTAGTCAAGTTAATATCAAGGGGGCTGACCTGCGTAGAGGCAAAATATTACTGTCTCATAATAATATGCGTTCTTTAGGAGACTGGCAGTTATTCATAATACCAATGGTTAAAACCTTTGAAGGATTTGATACATTTAAAGGGTATGTGTCACAAATCTATAAAGTTTAGTTTATACAGGCACAAAATATTAAACCCAATGGAGTTTAAGAACACTAGCAAGATCTCCATGATTTTAATATGGACCTTATTGTTATTGTACTTTCCTCGTTACGCCCCGAGACCCTTAATTTTTGCTGACGCATTTGTTATATATATTATAAATTAAAATATTAAAATTTAAATGTTATGACTAAAATCTATACAAAAATACCTGCTTAAAATGTACAAAATTTCTAATTGATTTTTCAACCCTCCTCCCCTGCGGTAAACCGCCTCTCCCCTTCTATCTCCTAATTACGAGCCTAACAGGCTACTTAGGTACCAAGGAAACAGAAAATACAGAGCGTCTGTTTGCAAGTCTAAGTGGCTGGCTGTGGTCCAAGGCTATTATAGCGATCACCGTCATAGAGTCTAAATTCCCTTTTTATACTTTCATGGTAGAATGGAAATGGCATTTTCACAGTGGATTGGTTATTAGGATAATTTCAAGCTTTACGTTATTGCTGATGGGTGAAGATAGTTCTGAATATTTACCACTTTTTATAGCTTTTAATAGACAACTCGAGCATTCTCAAAGTTCATATTCGGTTTACCAATCTGCTATACAGGGGCTTAGTATGGTTCTGTTACTTTCTTTTTAAATTATTCGGTGACTTTTTATATTTAAAGAAAATAAAGAGAGATTCTGATTAGTTAATTGTTATCGTGTTTTAATCCCGAAACTGGATAAACTCCAGGCACTATTAGCCTTACCAAATCATCTGAGTCGAGTCTCTGACGAAGTGTACAAATTTTTCCCTTGTACTTCAATACGAAGGCGGCGATGTTGTTCGCAACATATCTAGTCAAGGTGTTGTACCACGGAGCGAAAAACGGGCGAATGAAAGTAGCTTTGCAATTGGTTACGCAAAGTGGCGATACATCGTCTCTGCCTACCCCTCTGGGACCAAGGCGTGAGCATTATGTATGTATGTGTTTTATACATATAAAAGTGCAACTTTGAGTTTGACACTCAAAATAAAATGGAGCAGTATCGTGAAACCGTGTTTGGTGTCATAAAAAAACCGCTATCAAGCCTTTGTCAGTTACGAACTTGCTGAAGACTTGTCTGAACATTTCCTTTAAATCGCGTTGGCAAGTACCTACGTATACAGTTTATGTAACTGCCTTATCGAAGTATGCCAGTTGCAGACCGCGCAACGGAGCAGAGGTTCTGGCGTATTATTTACTCGTACATTTAATATATTTGTTAAATTTTTACTGTTCTACAGCTTCCCTAATGATAGCTACCTATTGGTTAGCGACCACTGTCACTAGTAAAGATACTTATCCGCTTCGCAAACTTTAGATTGCTGTCCAAAGACTTAAAATAAATGTGTTCACTTGTTTAATAAGTCAGCAAATTGTATGTCATATGTAATCATACGTTATACGAGTATGTAGTTATTTTCAGTTTTTTTTTTATAGCTATATTGAAATGAAATGAAATGAAATTTATTGTGTATGGAATTCAGGTGCCATAGATTCTTAAAAAAAATTTATCACTAAACCCTACCTACCTTTTCAGGCGTATACACAGAAATAATATAAAGCTAATAGTAAAGATTAAAAACAGTTCATTCATTATACATTCAGATGATCAGCCGTTAAATTAAATATTATTTAAAATTTTGACTCAATTAATCCAGTAGTTTTCAAATTTTCAGACGGACAGACAAATGAATATGCCGTTTTGACGCAAACCTGCAACTTATTACTAAAACATTTTGTAGAATATCTTACTGACCTGACGATCTTTCGTTTCGACCACAGATCTGTAGACCAACAGACGTGCCCGAGTTACCTGGTTTACATTGTAATTTTATTATGTTAAAGCGAAACAAATTAATCTTATCTACGAACTCTGTTGTTCTAGCTCCGTGTTGTTATGCAGAGCCTCTGCGGAAAGATTTGCTGTCGTGACTGAGGTTACATTACATTTGAAAA
This sequence comes from Esperia sulphurella, assembly GCA_947086405.1. Classification (NCBI taxonomy): domain Eukaryota; kingdom Metazoa; phylum Arthropoda; class Insecta; order Lepidoptera; family Oecophoridae; genus Esperia; species Esperia sulphurella. The sequence continues at coordinate 12,510,609 of OX352267.1, forward strand.
CAGCTTTTAATAGCGCAAATTTCTGACTAGATAACAACGTTGCTTGTGCCAAATCTAGTTTCAGACAGTTTTTAATCATGTTTCCGTCAGTGAGTGTTCCCGTCTAGCGATTAAAATGATCCATTTTAGGTTTTTGTTAAAATGAAGCTTATATAGTAGGGTTAAATAAAGGTGTTAGGTAATGGATACCTAACGTTAATGAGTGTTTCCGAATGCGTACCCTGAGCCATAATTAAAGACTTATTAATAATTAAGTACCAAGATAATTAGGGGGCACTTATTTATAAAGGTTGTATACACAACACACAATACGTAATGTAGTAAATATTTTACATGTAAAGTTACGAACCTGGACCGCAAACGAAACAAAGTTTTTACAAAACTTGAATACAAATTATTACCACAAGCATTTCTGGGAGGGTCCTGAAGTTTACTACGGCGCGCCGTATCTTCTTCACAGCGCTAACACCTATAGGAAGCGGTAGTCTGTAAAAAAAAGAGTGTATAATGTACCAAGTACACTCATGGGCAATAAATGATTTTGACTTTGCCTTTGAGTAAACTTGCATCATTGCTGAATATCCTATTCGACCACCCATCATTATTGCTTTCGTCCTATTCCGATAATGTCCACAACATTTTAAATATCGGTGATCTATCGTAATTTGTATATTTTTCCTAATTTCTTACTACGCGACTGCACCTCGCTTTGTGATAGAGCTAAGTACGGCCTCGTTAACCCTAACCAATAGAGTTAGTATGAAATGTTCCGTTACTTCACATGAAAACATTACTTAAAACTTTAACGAAAAGCTCGATAACAAAGAACTCATTAAAACATTTTGCCTTCTTTATTCTTACCCAGTCGGTCCCAGGGTACGGACAGAACTTTAGTCAAACTTGTTTACTCGACACGACGACGGACTAGAGTCGGAGGCTCTAAGTTGCCCGGTGGAGTATTTACATAAACCTGCCTATCTGAATTTTAATGAGTACCGTCTGGTGACCCTTAGTATCCGTTTGCTTTGACTAATTCTAGAAGCACGTGTTATCTTTTACGTGTACAATAGATACACATACAATGTAAGTAAAGTATGTAAAATATGTATGGCAAGTATTAAAAAAAACTATTCTAGCTATTAGTCACTGAAATTAATACTACCAAAGATAATATATACTAGACTACTACGCAGCGCAATTTATATATATTATAGTTACTAGGTGTGAAATAAAAAATGAATGAAACTGAATACTGATGCCATTTTATTTGTGGTATTATATAAGTTTATTTGTGGTCATGCTCAAATTTATTTTGGGTATGTAGTAGTCTTTGGTAGTAGTCAGAACTAAAAACTAGTCTTCCCCTCACCGCCTTTAAACCCCCTTTCTTCTCCCTCTCCCCTTCGATCTTACTTTCGATTTACAAATGCAAAGTTTTATTTATTAGACTGTTATAATAATTTATTTGGTAAAGATGTCAATGTACTTTTATGCAGATATAACTGGCACGTAAAATGTCTAATTATAGTCTAACGTATTCCCACCCTAGACCTCTAGAATGTTAAGCGCATACAATCCTCCAGATTAGCACTTCGTCACGCGCCATGCAAAATTTATGTGGGCACGACTCCGAGGAAATTTACCTAAATTCACCGCAGAACGAAGTAAGAGTAAAGGTTACCTTTTAAATATTCAGTCCAATTTCTTATAGTTGACCGAACACCGTCCCTTAACCCTTAAACGGAGTTTTGCTCATTATTTTACGCCTTTATAGGACGAGGGAGCAATACTTTCCGCTTTATCTAACTTATTATGGGATGCTAAAATACTGTGGTTAGTTTTTTCTTTTTAAATCTAAATTTTTTTGTTATAATATAAATCTGCCACTTCGTTTTGCATAGTGACTTGGAATCGAGCGCCAGAGGGTGTGGGTTCGATTCCCACTGGGGACAGACAACTTTGTATAATTTGTAAAAATCTGAATGTCATATTTGTGAACTATCTTGTATAATTCCCATAGTACTGGAGACAGTCCTAGTTTGGTCATACAAATGTATGTATATGATACGTAATACGTTACGAATATACGACTGAAACTATTTTTACGGTCTCTTTCGGACTATTTTTACGGTGTCTTTGCTCTGTCCTGGCAAATCGTCTATGTGTCACCGCTAACGATGTCATTATCATGTTTTTCCGCTCTAGTACTGTAATTTGCTTATAACAAAACCAAAAACAGTGCATAATAGCATACACAAAGTATCAAGGTACAAGGGTGTTCATTAATACGGATTTTCTGTGTGACAATGAAATTTAAATTCAAATAGCTATTCATTATGAATTGTAAATAAATGTTTACATGTTTGGGACATTTCCCACACGGCCACCTGATCCCAAACTAGGCAGAGCCTGTAATATGGGTATCAGACAGCTGATATACATACATAAATACATTATATGTAAATAACATCCAGTCACAAGGCAAGGAATTGGAATGCACTTTCGCGAGGATTCTTTGGCGCAACGGTCCGTTAACCAAATAGTAGATTATAAGTTGATTTGATGCCATTGAATTCTAGTTAAATTATATTTCTCAATAATTTATTGTTAAATTGATTAATAATTTATTATTGCAGCACTGATAACAATACAGACATAAATTTGACGCCGCCTGATTCCTGAAATACCTGAAGTACTTGAAATGGCTGCAGAAGTGACCTATAAACTTCAATAATTTGCAAAATATAAGCAATAATTACCTAATAAATGATAATGTGCCTTTCAATTTTTTTAATTTTATTTTTAGGTTACCAACATATGTATACATCAATTGTTGCGTAACGGAACCTTACAAATATACATAGGCTGCCACCCTAATTATAGGTACGACAGCATGTGTTGTTTGTGTTAGGTTAATTATAATTATGATTATACATACTAGTCTAATATTATACTTACTTATATATAAGTTAAGTTAAAATTTGTATTTTTAAAATGTTAATAAATATATTCGACGAAATACATTGTAAATTTAAAAGAAACATTCAAATTTAACAACAATAAACATTGAAAGAAAATATTAATTAAGAAATTAAATACGTGGAAATTCTACCAATTGTTGCGATTGAAAGTTAGTGTTGTTTTATAAACTTATTAATGCGATATGAATTGATGTCAATCTCTGAACATTTGCTTAGTGTATTGTACTGCCTCATTATCATATTTTATCTTTATTTTAAACTATTGTATGGTCGTAGAAAAAGTTGATATTAACATTAAAATCGTGTCACGACTTATGCTATTGCGGCACTCGTGTTTTATTACCCTTCATTGAGACAGTTGCTTAAACAACTATTTCGCATCCTTCATTACGAGACAGTTGTATAACTATTTCGCTGCCATAAAAAGTATGAACATATTGACGTGATAATAATGAACGCATAAAATAAGCTTGTTTTCTAACAATACCGTTTTTAATTGAGTACAGTTCTTGAGCACTTCACTATTGTGTTTTATTGGTTTTGGATGTAATCGATAGACGTCGAGCGGAAAATACTTATCTTTTCGGCTATGATGGTGACCTTCGTTCTTCGTTGGATCTCCTCATTATGAATCATATCCTTCAAAGAACACCCTAACACAGCCTTCTTCGTGACTTACTGAGCGATTTTTAACTTGTGGAGCAGTTCCATTCCTTTGCCACATTTCTGCATTGTAGGACAGGCAAATACTTTTTAAATTAGCTTATTATGTAATAGACAATGCTGCCCAATTTGAAGCCTTTTATATATTTTTTTAAGTTGCATATCTGTTATCGATTTATTAGCCCTTTTAATATAATAATAAATTGCATGCATATTATAAGAAATGTAATTAATTAATGCGTGTACACTTCCAAAGGTAGAGTTTGATGAAACCAAAATATGCAAACAAAACTGCTTATTGTAAATAATTGTAAAATAATAAAAGATTTCATTTCACTGTGCCTACGCATCAAAACTAGCATAGGTAGCGCCTTAAAGGGCAACACACATCTATCTGTCAATGTCATTCACTTGACGCAATTCACCTACAAATTACATCTATGCAATTTTATACTGTTTGATATAACCAAATATAATATATACTAGAGTATATAACTTAACCAGAAATTCATTAAGATTTCACAATCAAGAGATTCTTTCTTATATGACTCCCACTTGACACCCTATTTTTTTTCTGTCAATACCTAACCGGTTTCCGCTCACAACTTCGCCCATCCCACAACAGTGCACATTATAGCATTTCGTCGCATTCCCGCTGTTGTTTACTACTGCACGGTTGCAGTCCCAACAATAACTGCGACGTGCATACTCGTAGAGCGAGCGACATGGGTTTAATGTTCTAGCTATTTACATCTCATGGGCGTTGTGGTGATTGCTTTGCACTCTACTAGGCTGCTTTATGAATTATGATAAACATAGTGTTTAAGGGTCTTGTAAGAGGCAGAGATACACGTAGTTCTACATTTAGGACTAGTTGTAAAAATAATCTTATCTAGTTCTGAAAGTATATATTACTATTTGGACTTATTAAATACTAGCTGTGCTCGCGGCTCCGCTCGCGTTTACTATACAATTATTTTAAATCTACTTCAATCCGACTCCGACCCTGACCCTACGCCCACGCCCGCGTCCGCGCCCGCGCTCACTTCCACGTTCACTCCCACTGTACCACGCCTACGCATACTACAGCTCCAGATGTAGTCCTAAAGCTCATCGCCATCTGAATTGCACTTAACGTTATAATTATACTTCTTTGTTAAATGTATATATATATTCTTTATTGCACATAAATTTTACAAAAAATAGGGCATAATATAAAAGTGTACAAAGGTGGACTTATTATATCGTATACTTACTAATGTATTTGAAAACTAAACATTCCCATAACTTTTGATTGAGTAAGCCGGCTGCGATGAAATAAAGACTAAATGTTACGCCGAGTAAAGTCCTATGTTTCTGGGAAAATGCCATCAAAATCGGTTTAGTAGTTGTACGTGATGCGTGCACAAACGGACAGATAAACAGACAAAATTTCCATAAATGATCTTAATGTGTTCTGTTATTGAATCCTTAGACTCTTAAATATATATTTTTTCCAAATATTTTCAATGTACAGACACGCGAAGTTTCCGTTTTTATTTATTAGACCAAGATTAGCCCGTACATACATACAGACAGACACGTAATTTTTTAATTATATTTTTGGACTCTACTGGTCTTTAGTAATGTCCGGGCAGTGACATTTTTTTTGTTTTATTTCTTTTGTTTTTTCTACTCTTTTATTATATGTATAGATTACATTTTTGTTCTCAGTACTTGTAAACGTTAATAATAACATAGCTGCAATAGTTTGAATGCCAAAGCTAGGTGTTTTTTTTTTGGTAAGGAAACATCTTGAATTTGCTCTTTGCTTGCCTAAGAATTTGTCATTTAGTCGCAATATACTGTAAATCTCTTCTATGTAGTTAAATTCATCAATTTCCTAAGCCCCCGCCGGTTCCGGAAATTCGAAATTTAGCACAAAAGACTGCTTTTAGCTCCTAAATAGAGATAAGACAAGATTTAGTCGGAGTTCCCTTTCAGCTTTTAGGCAAGGGTTAGGTCGAGTTATTATAAAATACCAGGGTGGCAGTGAATACAAAAATGTTCCCGGCGTAATAGAAGTTCATGGGAAGCTTCTAAGGCTAGTACTGCGATACCAGGGTCAACAAATAAATATATTAAAATGGAAATCGCGTTCATACTACCTTATCTTCTTAAGGGCCAGGAGACCTGACATCAGTTCGACCCTTAAGTATCTTTTATGCCAAACTCCTGTCCACCAACGGTGCCTAAATCGATTTACTGGACTTCCCATACGCCTTAGACTTTCTTGCATTCCTTACAAAGTTTTCCTTCCAAAGCCTGTGGTATTATAATTAAATCACACTTAAGTTTTGAAAAACTCATTGGTACGGGCGAGGTTTGAACCCATGACCTTATGAACGTGAAACGAGTGCACGACCAACTAGGCTACCACGGCTCTTCACGACGTTCATGCTAATAGCCTTCTTTATCAAAATGACAGATTTTCAAAATCACAGATCCTTAAGATAGGTACAATTTCTGTGCTTTACTGATATAAGTAATAATTTAACCTATATTTCATTCCAGATTAATAGTCCTATGAAAACCAACGCTATTTACGTCTCGGTAACATATACATGAAAGGGTCACCAGCAGCAAAAACAGGTTTGTATTACCATGTAAACTTTGCAGTCCACTTAGGAACACCATCTATTGTGTATTTTGTTTTCGAGACGCAAATGCGTTTGTTTTCATAGGACTATTAATCTGGAATGAAATATAAGCATATACCACAAAATGTTAAGAATAAACAAAAATAAAAATTTCATTTATACACATGTTTAATCCCAAAGTTGGAGTTTCTTCTGTACATCATCAGCCTAAATACGTCCACTGCTGGACATAGGCCTCCCCAATAGAATAACACTTTTGGTAAGTTGTCCATTGGAGGATTTGCCATAATCACCACGCTTGGCAGGCGGATTGGTGATCGCAGTAATGATCATAACATACACATACAGGAGAACGCTGCTGCCCGTCCCTGGTGCAATCCCTTAGTCGCCTGACGACACCCACGGCAAAGATAGGTATGGCCCTATTCTAAGCCGGAAACCACTGTTCTTTCTGTTCTATACAATAAATAAAAAAAAAATATCTAAATAAATAAATATCTCAGACATTCACATCAATTATCCAGTCCCAAACTAGGCAGAGCCTGTGGTATGGTTACTGGATAACGGATAGACATACTTAAATAAATATTATATAAACAATAGGAATTAAACAAGGACAGGACTATTCACAACTATAACATCCAGATCAGGAACAACTTGTACAACTACAAGTTTGTATGACCTTAGTGGAAATCGAATCCACGACCGACGTGCTCGAGTCTGACGACCAAGTTACCAGGCTAACGAGGCGGTCCAGTTGATAATAAAGCCGCCTGCTACTGCTGTCTTTAAAACGAATGCGGAACAAGTGGCTTATCGAATTATTAATTACAATAATACATTAATAAATCGTATTCTGTAAGTATTGTTATGTTTTTATTTCTAGAATATAACAAACTGCAATTGAAAATCGATTCGAGACCATTTTTTATAGTTTCGATAAGTTCGTCGAACAAAAATGATAATTTTATTATACCTATTGTTTCGTTAATTATTTTAATGCAATGTCTACCTATTCAGTAGAGAAAAAAAAAGGTCGCCAGGAAACTTTAAGCGATAAAGCCGCCTTTGTACACTATCCATAAATATATACTACGAGCACCATAAAAACGCGCCACAGCAAGAACACGTCGTCCAGCTCACCTATGTACGGAATGGTTCCCAGGACACTGGCGGCGTTACCTCGCTGGATCGTTAGGCTAAGCCTTTCTGCGAGGTACGCGCCAGGCCTGAGGTGAGGTCTCCAGAGGCGAGGACCAGTCGCGTCGAAATATCACGTAGGTACTACTTAATTTGTCTGTACTATGTATGTACTTAATTTGTTATTCCTAATATGTGTGCAACAAAGAATTCATCTATTCAGTTTAATCTGTGTCTTTTATTACTATCTCTAGTCTACAGAAAAGATACAGAAAACATTTCGTCGGGAATGGACATCAGCTAGGCGGAAATTACCTTGAATGTACTACCGGAAATGAAGAAATTGTCACCAAAGTAACCTTGCGAGAATCGTGTTCGTTTCATTATAGCGAGGATAGACAATTTTTATACAATCAAAGTGCTACCGTTCGTTCCAATACCATGCATCACTGTATTAGAATTTGATAACGGTAGATATTTCTATTGGAATTGGGTCGTAAATATGACGATTTGAAAGTTTGAGTCCTAGCTGTTGGCTATTGGAAAACACATTGGAATAAAACCTTCAGCAGAAAGTGATCTACTTCCTCAAAATATCTACTTTCTCAAAAGTGATTTTTTTATTACATTTGAGCCATTTAATGAAAGGAATATTTCACTTTCTAAAATGTTCGTGGGAAAGTAGTCATTTTGGAATGTAGTCGTTTTAGGAAAAATAAGTGGCATTTTAGGAAAATGGACATGGAAAGTAGATCACGTGCTCCTGAAGGGAATAAAACTGAAAATCCCATAAAATTCTTCATTTCATTTTATTTCCGGAAATGAGGTGCGGTGAGGTAGGAGGTAAAGTCAAATCATAAAATAAGTACCTAATGTCAAACTTCCCATTGCAATAACTGTGACATGGTCCTTTAGTCTGGTTCACCACTATACGAACAGACAGACAATAAATTCTAAACTATTTCATTTTTCGTCAACTGGTATATATACTGGTGTATTCTTTATTGCACATCTTTAAACTAAATACAGTAATAAATGGTGTGTACAAAGGCGAGCTTATCTCTAAAAGAGATCTCTTCCAGCCAACCTTACAAGTTGTGAGAAAAGGCAGTAAGAGTGACGTGACGTGAAAAATAAGTGTATAATAGACTACATAATAACTAAATACCTGAACTATTTATATATAAAATAAATATAATCAATATTAATAACTATAATAAACATACATAAATACATACACACCATATTATACTGAGTCAGACAGATACTCTTTTAGTTTAGTTTTAAAGAATGTCACCGACTTACTATCTCGAATTTCGAGGATCTTGTAAAGAAGGGACAGGATGTGCACATTTCGGCGAAGACGGATAGGGAGCCATTTTAACTGCGAGCGGAATTCAGATACGTGATCTAATTTCCGTAGACCGAAAATAAAGCGAATGGATAGATTTTGTAGACGCTCGAGTTTATTTAGTAGCTCCTCAATCGCAACCAGGTAGCACACGTCAGCATTGTCGAGAATGGTTACTTGTTATTGTTTTAAAATCAATGTACATAAACGACTTTTGACCGCTAATAGTAGATTAGTAGCCAAGGGCTGTAAGGCATCAATTGCAGCCCGAGATATTTAGGCGCACGAGCGCAGCGAGGGCGCCTATAGTTCGAGGGTGCAATTGATGCTTACACCCGAGCTAACTACTCTGCTTTACATCTCGATTGTGAGGTAAGTAGAAAAAAATCCCAAAAACATACAATATTTAAAGTAAAAGATTTCTTTTCCCGCCTTTTTTCATCTTTTTTTTAATTATTTTTTTCAAGAACGAAATTGAGCTTCGCCGTTTGATATTTAAAATTGATGACTATTATACTCATACGAAGACAAGGCTGAATAGCAAAGCGACCTCTTTTGTCATTGGGCTGAATGCATGATGTCTATTGCCAGTATGATGGTTAGATGTACGCGAAGTTTTTGAAGAGTGAAGAGTTTTTTTTTAATTACTTACCGCCCTAGGGCTTTTCTAGCTACATTATTACCCTAGAGCGCTAATTGGTCACCTACAAGCCCCATTTGGGGGTAATAAGGACCTACTTACCGAATATGAGAGATGTAAAATATATTTGTTTATTCTAGTATCTACAACTCCAACAGGTAGAGGAAGAGTTAAATAAATAGTCAAGAAACAATGATTTGTTAATCAGCGCTACGGCGTAGCCCGCGTAGCGCCATAACCAATATATAGCTACACCCCGCTTCGTCCAAAAATATTTTTAGATCGTAACTGACGGTATTCATTGTAACGTCTCGCATACGATTTCGTATCGTCGGTGTTTTGACTAATAAACATAATTGAAAAGGCAATTTCTATGCGGTTCCGTTCTGTACACTTTCTATAGAAGCGCAATGAAATTTAATCGCAGAATACATTAAATAAGCACTAAAAAACTCAAATTAATTGAAGTTGAAGTACGAGTATATAGAAACCTAAAAATGTCCCTGCGTAATATTAAGTGTGCCTTAAACTAGAGAATCCTATCCTACTAATATTATAAATGCGAAAGTTTGGATATTTGGATGTTTGCTACTCAATCACGCTTCAACCAATGGACGGATCGTGATGAAACTTGCCACATATATAGGTTAGGTCCTGGAATAAGACATAGGATAGTTTTAAACCCGATAAAATATCCAATTCCTACGGGAAATATATAATAATTTGTGATGTTAAGTTGTACACGAGAACAAAGTTGCGGGCAACAGCTAGTACTAAATATTACTACGTAAAGAAGCAACACTAATCTCCCCCCGCCAGTTTAACGTCGCCCGCAAAGTAGAGCACGGCTGGCAGTACGCACTACTGGGCTGCCGCCCGCTGTTCGGCTCGCACCGGGGTTCCCTCTGGTATAAAGTTATTACGCCAGCGCGCTATCGACCGGCGCCGAGAGGTCGAGGCTATAAGTTAGAAAGAGAAGCAGTTATGTTTTGACGTAAACGTTATCCCCCTCTCGATCGACTATGTTCTCGCGCTGGGTGCAGCAGCCCTACAATAATTTACGCACACATATAAACGTATACTGACTGACTGGTACATCTATAGTATTAGTAAGTAAATCTGTTCGCTTGTATGGTGTAGCGTATAGTAAGTTTTTAACACGTAAATTTTGGAAATCCACGCAATACTTCAGCCGCTACGTCATAGCAATCTTCTGCAGTAAGCATGTGTGTAAACAATTGCTTTATTATATACAGTGGGAGGAAACGTCAAACGTACGTATCGCAAAGTACTATTGGATAACTGTCACATACCTCTGACGGTCCTTTAATACGTCAATAGACGTTATACCGGTAGCTACTATCATTACAGCACGTCTATGGACGTTGTATTTCGTAATGTTTCGTCGTATAGTCCCACATCACACACTCACGTCACGTGGGCTGTGACCACGAACGTGTTAACGCCGTCCCCCGTTGGCTTCGTAATGTGTAAACAAAATACGAAACCGACTATAATGTGGATCGGAAATGCCATTGTTACTAATCCCCGCACATTATACATGTGACATCACAATTGTTTGCCCGTGTAGCGTCCACAAAAGCGGTTTATTAGCGTTCTAAGACTTTACGACGGACGTGACAGTCTTTTAATGAAAACTTTTCGGGTCGTACGAACAGCTCTATTAGCTTACTTAACACGTAGTGAAGCTACCTAGAACAGAAGACAATGTAGGTGTTCCAACTTGGAGAAATAGGGCAGAGAGACGTCCTAGTGGGAATTAACAGGATCTTTAGGGCACGTGAAAACTTTTTGTGTGGAAGAAATTTCTAAGTAGGTAAACAGAAATTTAGATGAAGCAAACTTATCTTGCTTGGGGAAATGTACAAAACTCCCACGTTCCTTAGAGCAACTGCCTGTGGGATAAAAGGCAACACATAATAAAATTATTTACCACTCACAAATTTCCTCGTACCACCAGCAAACTTTCTACCACTCCCTTAAAAATCTCTGTCGGTTGCGTCGCCAAATAAATAACTCCCAAAAAGGACCATTATAGCTACTAGATGGAGCGTTCCAAACAATCGCTCTGTTCCACACAAGTAGCCACAACTCTTTCACATTCACTTTGAAACTTGTGCAGTTACTACGCAGAATATTTAATTATTACTAAATATTTACGCTACGGTTAAATAATGTCCATATTTAGTAGATAATGAAATGTTCTGAGTAGTAACTGCACATGTTTCAAAGTGAATGTGAAAGAGTTGTGACTACTTGCGTGGAACAGAGCGATTGTTTGGAACGCTCCATCTGGTAGTACATAGAGATCGTTGCATTACAGCCTTTTTCCATCAAAAGCTAAGGTTTTTCACTACGCGCGTCAGAGTTTTGGATTATGTGAAGTGTAAAATTTGCCGTGTGGTTTCCGGTAGAGTAGAATAGGACCACTCCAACTCTTCCCGTGGATGTCATACAAGGCGACTAAGGAAATACATTATAAAACATCAATCAGGCCTCCCCAACCCATTTGGCCAGCGCGGGGAGTGTAGGCCAAAATATACTCCGTCGGTCTGCGGCAGATGAGAGAGGGTTGTGCTCCTGCAGTGGAGACAAAATAACCTGATGATGATGATGTCAATAAAAAAAAATTAAGTGAGAAAATTTTAGCTAAGGCAAGCTTAAAAGGATTGATTGATTGAATATACTTCATTGCACACAAATTACAGAAAGTATGTAGAAGGAAAATACAGTAAATGTACAAGTGGCGGCCTTATCGCTTCTAGCGATTTCGACCAGGCAACCATATACTAGTGGGAAATAGTAAAATTAAGATGCGGGTGCAAAAATATAACTTAAGTTACTTAAGGACTTCGCTTCCAGAGTCGTAAAACACAGTAGGTATTAAAAAATATATCATGTAATTGAATAGAAATACATGTATACTACTTAAACTAGAGATATAAATTAAATTAAGTATATAGATAATAGAATAGGACCTCTATCTTCCCTTGGGTCAAGGCGACTAAGGGATTGCATCAGGGACGGACAGCAGCGTTCTCCTGTGTATATTAAGATCATTACTGCGATCACCAGTCCCTGTGCCAATATAGGTGATTGTGTCAAATACTGCAATGGACAGCCATCAAAAGTGGGATTCTATGGGGGATTGTGTTCAGTAGTGGACGTATTTCGGTTGATGGTAATGAAGACGGGTACAGATAAGCAAACAGGTAAATATTTTTCTTTTTGTAATACGTTTAACATCTAAAACATTTTTAATATCCCAGTCTCCTGTGCGTTGTTGTAAATAAAATTGAGAGTCCTATATATGAGACACTGGAATCACACACATATGTTCTTTTCCATATAGAAAATAAGTACTGTTCTCGTCTGTAAATGTATCATTGATTTATTACTAACATAGATTAAGTTTTATTTTTTGTATTAATAACAAATTATGGACTTTGTCTGAAATAAATTTTAAATTAAATATATTATTAACATTAGTATTAAGTAGTAACCTATTAATAGATTTATAATTGTTTTAATATTTAATATCAAGGAACGCCTTTCATTAGAAAAATCTGCTTGTTGCCATGAGAAGGGAAAAGACTTACGAAATTAAATAAAAATACATAAAGCAAATATTTCGAGGAAGTTCCTGTTTTGCTTGATTACACGGAGGCGTTAAATACGGAAGTATTTTTTTTATTAAAAAACATACAGTCGAACTAGTTTTGCAGACCGCGACGATAAGCGCTTTAAACGCACATTCGACCAAAAATATTGCGCTGTGAACTGCTTTATAATATTGACAATCTGAACAGCAAAGTTTTCAACGAGATGACAAACCAAAGTGTAAGTAAGTGATGATCAGGGTTCCTAAAATTATATGAACTTATCGTTCTAGAGCTTGTTTCATAGTACGTAAGATTTTTCTAAAACGCCAATTAAAAAGAAATAGAGTCTTTAGAGTTATAGTCTATCTAGGCTCTAAACATAATTTACTGTTGATGACTCTAACAATGTTTTTAACATCCCACTATCCCACTAATATTATAAATGCGCAAGTTTGGATGTTTATTACTCAGTCACGGTTCAACCACTGGACGGATCGGTATGAAACTTGGCATATGTTAGGTCCTAGAATAGGACATAGGAAAGTTTTATCCCGAAAAACTGTCTCAGACTCGGACGAAGTCGCGGGCAAAAGCATTTTACGATAAACAGCAGTAAAATCAAATTGATGCCATCAGCATAGCATACTCACTATGGAAATTGCTGTAATTTTGGCGGTTTTTTGAGATGAGTTTGCCGTGTGTTTACAACGGTTTTCTCATCAGGAACGGAGATCGGAAATCCCCATGATCCCGTGTCCAGCTGGAAGGAGAAGGGGGGCACTTGATTACTTGGATACTAAGTCAACGAGACGGTTGTTTCTGTTCAATAAAGTTTTATTTTTATTTTTATACCTCACTGATGGTCTAGAGCGGGTTCCGTTTAAAGAAGTTTAAGACCGCCGAAGAAATGTGAATATGTCCGTTTTAAGCACCCTCCCATCTCACCTCACCTTCACTCCGAGAATCCCTTTAACTACATCCGCCACTGCAGTATTTAAGTGCTACTCTTCCCTGTTTCTTCCGCTTAACAGCAATGCATGTTTGCGTCACGGATTGCAAGGTGAAAGAGACAGTTTAATTTTATACTAGCGAGGCAACGCAGTTGTTGCTGTTGGAGTATAAATTCACATAGCAATCCAAATCTTAAGAGTACTCCTAGGTGACAGAAACCGCTTCTGTCTTAATAAAAGTTTCAGTAAAATAAAAAGCAAAGAAACGGTTCCTTTTAAACCAGTTGAAAGGAAAGGATATTACGAAAAACCAGTCAAGTGAGAATCTAACTCGCTCTTTTAGTGTTCAGATTATCGTTTACTTCTTTATGTGGAACTAGATCCATGCGGTGCTAGGCAATATATTTTTCCCGTCGTAATATATGTTTCCCCACAAAAGAAAAAACTACATACTTACATAAATAGTGCTCCTCCTTATATAAGAATAAAAATATACCACTATTACGTAAGTAATCGCCCCCATTATAAATGGTCATTGGTACATAAGCTCCGGTTAGCTACTTATAAGTAGCAATTTTTTCACAGTGCACTATAACATTACTTTGGAAGTATTTTTACTCTCCGCCTTTTGAACCAGAGCATAGGTACCCGTAGTTGAGAGCTTGTTAGAGGGCTTCGGGGACTGAAGTGTGGTGAGGTAGGGGGAACTTTAAACTTCAAATTGCAGTACTGTGCAACAGGATTTTGACAACTTACACATTCCTCTGATGACGGTCCTTTAACTTGATTTTCCTCTGTACGTATTAAAAAGCCAAGTTTCGCGAGTCAATTCGTCCACCTCCTTGCCTCTGGAACTGCCTCAGAGCGGACTACTAGACGTGGAGAGGGACTTCATCCTTATGTAGTAGACATACCACATGCTCGCACGAAGCGTTTTGCTTCCTCTTTCATAATGCGAACTGCTAAGGAATTGAACTCACTGCCAGCTTTGGTATTTCCGGACAAGTATAATTTGGATCTTTTTAAAGGAATAGGCATCTTTTGGGTAAGCGCGCTCCACCTTAGGTCTCATCGTCACGTACCATCAGTTGAGATTGAGGTCAAGTATAAACCCATCAGGAATAAAGAATAATATTATATTAATTTAATGCAAGGAACCCTAAAAATAAACGAATTTGCGGCGTTGCGCTTGGTTGGCAGATCATTGATTTCCTCGCAAAACTCTAGAACAGCCGTCCATTGGAACGCCCTCGGAAAAGGGGCTCTCAAAATATTCCCTTTTGGTTTGGCCCATAGCACTTTGTAATTTTTTTAATTTTTAATTGATCCATGGATTCGGATACAACTTTAACAGTTTTTAATGGAATGCTATTAAGGTACTCTCTTCTTTGTTAGGAAAGAAAATTATTTACAAAATGTGTCAAATATTTTGTTTAAGTTATTTATCATTGTAGTGACTTTCCATCAGGAACTATATCATGCTCTCAAACGTCCAATGCCCAAACCGATAAGCCAACGAGGCATGTATGGGTGTGGTAATGTATAGAATTTAAAAGAAGTACCACGGACAAAATAAAATGCGGTGGTAGAATAGAATAGAATAGAATAGAATAGGTCATTTATTCATAGCTACGACACACACATACATTAGAAATAAACAGACCAGAAATTAATAAATTACAATTTAAAAATAATCATGGTACCTATGTGTCGCAGCAATAAAATGGCGCTGACTCAGCATAATGCTGCAGCACGCTACGCGAACTCCAGCGCTGTACTGCTGCTACCAGGCCGGTAGTACCACGGGTAAGGTCGGGTTAATTAAATAGTTATGTTTCTGATATTAAACATTCAATTTAAACTGACTGCACTTTAAATTGAACTCTATTGCAAAAAATTCAATATATAAAGGTGCCCAGACTGCTAACTGGTCTATATTAATGTACGGCCCAAACCTTGAAATTTTGCCTACACTATAAAAATGTTTCGTTTTTAAACGAAGTTTTGTCTATAAGTTACATAAAAAAGTGACTACCCAACCAATGTCTAACGTCCCTAAAATATTTATGTATAACCAGTAAACGATTTTGCAGATTCAAATGAAATTTTATAATAACTAAACAATGAGCCCGATTCTGAAGGCACACATTTAAAATTTGACAGCGCAAAAATTGGTTTCGTCTTTATCTTCATAATACTATGTGACAAGGATAGCAACAGTTTTAGTGCTGTCATATTTTTACGTTGTGCCTTCAGAATCGAGCCCACTGTTTGCTTTTTACTTTAGTTCTAATATTTCTTATTTTCAGTGAATAAACGACGTAAATGAAACTAAACTAAGAAATGATTTTTAAAAATTCAACCGGAATGAAGTCGCTATACAGTCGCTATACTAGTCAATATGCTGAGCTGGGGCATGTTGCTGCTACAGCACACATACTGTGTCTACTACACAGTGTTGCTACACTGTATACTGTTGCCCCCTCCCTGCAGGTCGGTCGCACGCCTTGGTCTACTCCCGGTTTGTCGGATAAGTTCCTCGCGTTGTTTTCGCTCCTCGTGCAAGCGAGTGTAATATTAAATTATCGTCCGACAAGCCGTGTGACGCGATCCCGGCGTGTGCACCCGACCTTTAGATTTAGTGTTGTATTGTTTCTGCTTGAATGTAATGTTGCACTATATGTGTTTTGTTGCAGCCAATAAATGATTATTCTATTCTATTCTAGTCATCGTTTAAAATATCTATAAAGCGAATCATGTATCTATGGTAACCTTTCATTCTAACCATGAATAGAGATTACGAACGATAAAATCAGTAAAATGTTATTCAGATGTTGGACCGTCCTCGGCCTTCAGTCAATCGGATACGATTTGATAGAGGAATAGAATATGAAAATGTTACAGATATCAAAGATAATATATAACTAGGTACAGATACAAGACCGTTCTTTATGAACAACTCAGAAACGAGTCAGAACTCTCTTCGATTTAAAGGGACCAAAAACTGCATTCATAAATTTTCAGAATACTCAACGCAACTACGGAATCGAAAACAGACCTTTAAAATTGACAGTGTTTGAATAAATGTTGCTACGGAGCCTTGTGTCTACAATTAAATAACATACTGATTTAAAAAAATCTTATCATTAAAATGTTTATCATGTTTCCATAAAACAACAACATACTGTGTCACTTATAGTTTCTGACTTTTTCATACAGTCCGATCTTGATGATACACCCTGTTTGTCGAAGAAATATGTAGGTCAAAAGCGGTGTATATATTTTAAGTTTACCTCTGTGACGGGATAATAAACATTTATTTTATTAATATGATAAGCTTAAGGACAACATTACCGACTGGTAAATGATCGCACAGTGTGGGGCTAGAACAATATTTGTAGAGTGTATTGTGTACTATACGTTACTATACATATAGCTTTATGTATAGAAGTTGTAAACTTTTTGATTTGTCTATATAATATACTTCGAATTATTGGATTAAATAACACTAAAAGCATGTTGTTAGACGATGATTTCTCGAGTCCTTTGACCTCAGTAATACGAAAAACAACTTTAACTTCCTCCTCACTTTCTGATTACTTTCGAAAAGCATCTCATTTGCCAATTCAAGTCGTACAAATTACTGAATCGACGGAGTTCCATCAAATGTTATGCTCATTTCAAACGTCTAACTAACCGTGACGGAGTTTTCTTCGGAACGGTAAAGTTTCCCGTAAACTTTGGGAAATTTTCCGAAGTTTTCCCGGAGTTTCGGACACTTCGGAAAGCCGAGATTGATATCAGAGCGTGCAATAACAAAGTGTCTTTTTCATAACTGTCTACTTGAACATTTTTCTTTTATTTAGTTTGCCTATTTACCTAATTATGCAATTTTAGAACTTATTAAGTCTGTATTGATGTATTTAGTCTCGTTTTTAGGTAAACGAGATATCTGTGTGATGTTATGACGTGAATATCTCACACGCACACACATAAATAATCATCATCATATAATGTCCACTGCTGAACGTAGTCCTCTCCCAAGGCACGCCACTGAACCCGATCCTTGGTTCTTCTCATCCAGTCACTGCTAGCCGCCTTACGCAGTTTGTCGTTCGATCTAGCCAGAGGGTGTCCCACACTATGCTTGCCGAGTCGCGGTCTTCACACGAGAACTCGGTTACCCCAACGGTAATTGTTGGGGTTGATTCTTCGACAGAGTGACCAGCCCAATGCCACTTTAAAACTTTTTGACTAGGCCAACTCCGAACACCGTATACTGTTTATTTTGTTTCTGAGACGCAAATACGTTTGTTTTGGCAAACCATTCGTATTTAAACAGAGGTAACTATTTTTTTTTAATAAATCTGAACAAACTGTCTCTACCTATTCTTTAGATGAGATAGATGCGTTAATTTAATATAAAGTTACCGGGCTTAGTTCAGGATTGATTAAGTAAATATCTCCTAATGAACTTGATTCAGGTTATCTAATTGGATGACGTCAGAGGTATTTACTAAAACAAAGAGAATGTGCTGCTCATAGTGGAAAAATATTCAAAAATTACGTGGTAACCTTAACCTTAAAAGAAATAGGACACACTAGTGGCTTAATTACGACCGCCTTGTGATCTTAGTGGTCATTAGAATTGACCCAGAGGTCGTGGGTTCGATTCCTGGGCAGACAACTTTGTACAGCATGTACAAGTTGGTCTCTGTCTGGATGTTATATTTGTGGTTTGTCCTTTCGTTTTTAAATTCCCATAGCACAGGAGAAATCCTAGTTTGGGATTAGTCAAGTGTATATATATTTGTATATATGTAATATTTATTTAATTTATTTTATTAAAATAATGTCGAAATGAAATTCAGGAAGTTGCAGTGTAAATTACGGTTAATTATTTTTAACAATAATTTAAATAAATATTTATGTTTCTTTATCTTTGGTCCTAGATTAATTGTTAAGTAAAAGGTTGGTCAGTACTTTTCCCACATTAACGTATAAATATTAACATAAAAGAGAATCCTTGAATACGCCATAATCCTGGTCGCTCGCTCTCCAGCTATTCTCATACTCGTATGTGTAACAAATTCAAAGTTTCAACTCTTGAATCCCGCAGAAAACAAAATGATTTAATGTGCCTCCATAAAATTCTACTTTCGTCTATAGATTCCCCTGCATTACTATCCTCATTGAACATGAACATAATGTATAAACAACATGTCCATAAAACTTTTGCACTACACGTTTACAAAAACAATACCTCATACTATAACCTTGTATCGAGAATGCAATACAATGACCTAGCACTTGATGACAAAGACATTGATATATTTGATTCCAGGCTCACCACGTATAAAAGATGTGTTACGGAAGTCCTACATTCTACTGGACACCACAAGTAAATCCTTTTTAAATGTTGCATTTAATCTTCGGAGAAAAAAATTAAAAAAATTTAAAAAATTAGGATTTAATTTTTTAAATCGGAGGTTGCGGGTTCGAATCCCGCTAGGGGCAAATGTTCGTATGATGAATATGAATGTTTGTACCCAAGTCTTGGATGTTTATATATTTACTTAATTATGTTTATCCGTCATCTAGTAACCATAACACAGGCTCCGCCTAATTTGGGACTGGATAATTGGTGTGAATGTCGGCCCCGTAGCCTAGTTGGTAGTACACCTGCCTGCGAAGCTCGGGGTCGCGGGTTCGAACCCCGCCCAGGGCAAACATTCGTGTGATGAACACTTGTGTTTGCCTTGTGACTGGATGTTATTTATATATTATATTATGTATTTATGTATGTATATCAGCTGTCTGATACCCATATTACAGGCTCTGCCTAGTTTGGGATCAGGTGGCCGTGTGTGAAATGTCCCCATACATTTATTTATTTATTTATTTATTATTATTATTATTATTAATCTGTTATGTGTTTGTTTGCTTTTTCTGTTATTGTTTTACCAAAAACACACCCTTGATTTTTATCTTCATTTATGTTTTATCGACTTAAGATACATGTAACAATAGTCTTCGATACTGATCATGCTGTGTATACATAGTTTGGGTTGGCGTCCAGAATCAAAGCTTTGTTGAAATTTATGTACATTATTTATTATTAATACATATCTATTGATATTTATAATTATTTTATCTTGTATATTTGACAATGCCATCTACCGCAGCTTAATGTTTATAACGTAGAAACTGGTCGCTCATTGCCATGTATTCATAAGTCGCGTTAACACCAGCCATGCATAAATGTGAAACAAAATGTAAAATTGTCAACAAAACAATGTCGACTTAGCCTAGAGTTCTCAATGTCCCAAAAGGTTGAAATAAATGAGTATGGGTATGACTGTTATCTGTTTTGTATACCTAATAAACAAAAAAAAAAACGGCCCTGGAGTGACGAGTACCGGAAGAGTCCGAACTCAGCTCATGCATGATTATTAGTGATATCATTATCTCAGTAAAAGAAATGCTGAACTCGTAAAGCTCTTATATTACCTCTAATCGAATATGAGAATTGTACCTACATATTTTTCTCGCTTATTTTAAAACTAGCTGTGCCCGCGGCTCCGCTCGCGTGGACTACAGGATCCGCTCCCATTCCCACTTCCGCTCCCTATCCCACTTCCACTCAGACTATAAATCCAGGTCCAGGTCCAGGTCCAGGTCCAGGTCCAGGTCCAGGTCCAGGTCCAGGTCCAGGTCCAGGTCCAGGTCCAGGTCCAGGTCCAGGTCCAGGTCCAGGTCCAGGTCCAGGTCCAGGTCCAGGTCCAGGTCCAGGTCCAGGTCCAGGTCCAGGTCCAGGTCCAGGTCCAGGTCCAGGTCCAGGTCCGAGTCCGGGTCCGGGTCCGGGTCCGGGTCCAGATCTAGCTAAAGTTCCGGCTCCAGATCCAGCTCCAGATACAGCTCTAGATCTAGATCCAGCTCCAGCTCCAGATTTTTCATCGTAATCAACTAACTCAGTCAAAAGTTATGCGAATTTATAGTTTTCAAAATCTCACATTACATTGATACGATACCCGCTCCCGCTACCGCTCACGAATTCAATCGAGCATTTACACCCTATACTCAGTTTTCGGAAACTATAAATTCGCATAACTTTTGAATGACTGCACCGATTGCAATGAAATAAAGCCTATATGTTACACCAAATTAAGCCCCATGTTTCTGTGAAAAGTCCATCAAAGTCCGATCAGTAGTTTTTAAGTGATGCGTGCACAAACTCACAGACAAACAGACAAACAGATAAACAGACAAACAGACAAAAATTTCAAAAATGATCGAAATGTGTTCTGTTGCTTATCCTTAGACCCCCCAATTTTTTTTTTTGCAAATATCTTCAATGTACAGACACGCGATGTTTACGATTTTATTTATAAGATTATCAGCTATTCTAGGAAAATTCGCATCAATATTCCATTACCGATGTGACGTCGCTGACAGACACGCATATATTTGAATATTACATATCAAGCAAGCCTGTATATAAATTTTTACGTTCGGCTTTTAAAATACCACTCCACCTCGTTCCTAAGAGATTTTATATCACAGCTTACGACGCGGGAAATTCGGTGGCTTTGCGAATGATCTAATAATAACCCCCATTCAGTATTCACAGCTACCCTTCTCCGTTAGAATATTCGATGACAGTCCTCTGTTCTGGATGTTTGTTCTTGGCTTGTCAATATTGAACGTAGAACTAATATTTTGGATGCTAAAGCTGTACAAAGTAGTTTTAGGGTAGATTGGGGTCCATAAGGTTACTAAACTCTCTGGGAACCGATTAACATAAAATAATCGACCTACCTTTCTTTAGATCTACCAAAGACACTTAGTGCACTGTAATGTATTAAATAGTTATTTATGAACAAGTCATAATCATAATTATCAGCCGAAATCCCCAATAGAATGCCACTTTTTGGGGGATTTGAAATAATCACCACGCTTGGCAGGCGGATTGGTGATCGCTGTAATGATATTAATGTACACAGGTGAACGCTGTCCCTGGTGCAATCCCTTGGTTGACGACACCCACGGAAAGATTGGGGGTGTCCCTATTTTAAGCCGGGAACTACACGGCTAATAAATTAGTAAAATTTAGTAAAAAAAAAAAATTAAGCTGTTTTGTGAAAAACTATTTCGATTCGTATTTTTGTATTTCTTTAGAACAATTTCCTTTTATAATATCTATTAATTACCCAATCTTTTTCCAAGTCTTGGACGTTTATAGATTTATTTAAGTATGTGTATCCGTGTTATCTAGTAACCATAGCACAGGCTCTGCCTAGTTTGGGACTGGATAATTGGTGTGAATGTCTGAGATATTTATTTATTTAATTCTCATACCTAGTACAGAAGAAAATCTTAGATTGGGATTAGACAAGTGTATTGTGTAACTTTTTACAGGGTATTCGGTAGACAGTTGCCCTAACGGGTAGTGTGGATAAGTGGGACCATTTGGAAGATATTTGGTCCTCATGACCTCTATCCTAAATCTTAAATACGAGAAGCTCTATAAAACTTCCCAAATATTAAATGCCTAATACCCTTCGATTTTCTTCACTTTGCTGGAAAAAATAAACGTCGTATATAAATTTATTCGTCAGTTTTGTTGTAAAAACGGTCTCGTGTCCTTTATTTTTATAGTATAATGTCATCCCTGTTATTTCCCCTGAGGCTCAGTGAAACTAGTAAAACATGTGGACAGTAACTTAGGACCGGATAATATGTTTGTATCCTTTTATCTTCTTAGAATTTGCTCATTATATTATACAGAAACCCGGTTATGTTACAGTATTCATGGACAGGTATTGTAGTTTTAGCGGTGACCCCCCGGATCTTTCGCAATGCGCTCCTGGCTACAGTCCTGCATGGACGGTTAGCCTTTTACCATCAGAGCATCAGGAGAATGTCCGCCCGTTTGCCTCTTTAGACCGTAATAATACTAAGACGAAAAACAAAAGCCTATTTGTTTAAAACAGAATACAAAATGTAACTGAAATACTCATTGTACTAAAAGGAGTTGTGCCGTGTGGTTTCCGGTAGAGTAGAATAGGACCACTCCAACTCTTCCCGTGGATGTCGTACAAGGCGACTAAGGGAATACATTATAAAACGTCAATCAGGCCTCCCCAACCCGTCTGGCCAGCGCGGGGAGTGTAGGCCAAATACTCCGTCTGTCTCCGGCAGATGAGAGAGGGTTGTGCTCCTGCAGTGGAGATAAAAATAACCTGATGATGATGATGACTGTGAATTAAATATATGGTATTTGGATGATGGTACCTTGGGAGGAAGCCCGGAAAAGGTATTAAATGATTGCAAGCTCCTAATTGATGGCTTTAAGTCCATTGGTTTACAATTTAACTATAATAAATGCGAGCTTTGCTTCCTCTCAAATCATTTAGATCAACATGTTTATTCTAGTTTTGAAAAACTACTACCAAGTCTGCGCATAACATCCCGCCAAGATTTGGAACTTTTAGGAGCCCCACTCTGTTTAGAAGCAACTATGAATTTTCTAAATAAAAAGCAGGACAGTTTGGAGGTGCTGCTCTCCCGTCTACCATCGTTACTGTCCCATGTTGGTTACGTTTTGTTGAAAACCTGCCTTGCGTTGCCCAAGTTGATGTATCTCGTAAGAAAACGCCCACCTGGCATCATCGGGAAAAAATTCAACATTTTGACTCTTTATTTAAATCAACATTAGAAAATTTTTTAAACATTAAAGTCAATCATGAAGAGTGGTTACAAGCCTCACTTCCTATCCGATGTGGTGGTCTCGGTATACGTCGCATAGAGGACGTTGGTATTCCAGCCTTTTTGGTCTCGGCCTTTGGCGTCACAGAACTCGTCACTTCAATTTTATCCCAAACTGGTGTCGACCCTGTGATCAGCTTCTTGGACGAGGCCCTATTGGCCTGGACAGCCCTGTGCCCAGGCACCGATCAACCGTTTGCCAAAGATCGTCAGAAAGCATGGGACCAAGTGGTGGTAAATATGAAACACGATGAACTGTTGTCTTCTGCTCCTTGTGCTGAGCAAGCTAGAATAAGAGCGGTCTCAGTTCCTGAGTCCGGCTGTTGGCTACACGCTATCCCTTCCCCGCATACGGGCACTCTTTTGGACAACAATTCTCTGCGAATCGCCATCTCCCTCCGCTTAGGCTGTGACATGTGCCAAGTGGAAGCGGTGTGGAAGTTAACTACAAAGGTCGCCACGGGCTAAGCTGCTCTAAATGTGCTGGTAGATTCTCGCGTCACTCAACTCTAAACAACATCTTGAAAAGGGCATTAAACTCCGCGAACTATCCTTCTATTTTAGAGCCAGTGGGTCTGAGCAGAGATGACGGGAAAAGACCGGACGGGATGACTCTTACTCCTTGGTCCAGAGGCCGAGCCTTGGTATGGGACGCGACGTGCGTAGATACGTTGGCAGCATCTTACGTCACCTCCACGTCTCGCGTTGCTGGCGCCGCTGCCGAAATGAAGGCACGGTCTAAACACCTCAAGTACTCGAGTATAAAGTCATCGTACGCTTTCGTAGCGTTTGCAGTCGAGACTCTAGGCCCTTGGGGTAAAGAAGCGCGCGATCTAGTGCACCTATTAGGTTTAAAATTAATAGATATTTCTGGGGAGAAAAATAGCGGGAGGTATCTTCAACAGCGCGTAGCCCTAGCCGTCCAGCGGGGAAACGTAGCGAGTGTCCTAGGCACGTTGCAGCACCATTCGCTGGACAAATTAGGCGAAATTTTTTATTTAAATTAGATGTGTTTCATATTTGTTAATTTTCAGCTTGTATTTTATACTCATATTCAATAAATTATGTACCTACTTCTGATGATGACTAAAAGGAGTTGTAGCTTTGATATAATCTAATAAACATACGCAACTAATAATTTGATAAAAATCTACTTTAGAGCCGGACTATTGCTACAGTGGCGTAGCAGCGCGTAGCATTGACTACGCAGGTTTGTCAACGTATACAATGAATATAATGCTTTCTCTAATGATGAAGTATTGGGCAAAAATACTTTAACACCGTATGGTTAACGTATTAAGGTATATTTTTCAGAAATAAATAAAAGGACCACTGTTGAATATACCTATACCTTCCTTAACGATGGCCAATATATTTGCCGAATTCTCCAGTGTTTGGAAAATAAATATGTTGGCCATTTTGGCAGTACTATAGACCTTAGATAAACTATCAAAAGGAAAATGCGACAATAGTTTTATAAGTTTCCAGGTTTTACCTTAAATATCGACTGTTTTTACTCGAAACAGGTGCTGTGTTTAGCTCCACACCCTATATTTCCGCCCCAACATTAACCGACACCTGGGTCCTAGCAAAAATAAACCACCCTTTTATCGATACCCAGGGTAGAAGTCAGAGTATACTTTGGGGGCCGAAGCACATGTCAATTAATACTTCATTTATTTAAAAAATATATATTGGAAACACTATTAAACGAGATGTACGTATATCATTTTTAAAATTGAAAGAAAAGATAATAATTATAATACTATGGTTTTATCTTCAACCTGTAGACATCCACTGCTGAACATAGGCTTTCCCAAACCAAGGCGTGCCACACCCGGCCTCCCATCCAGTAGCTTCCGGACACATTTATCGGTTTAAATGGAAGGAGACGTGATCTGCGTATATTCGTTATTTGTAAAATAATTTTTGTTTTGTTTTTTTAACACCATTTATTGCTTTCAAGAAGAAAAAATCTACAAAATGGTTTTAAATATCAGTAAAAAAAATGCCACTTAGGAGGTATTTAAAAATATATATATGTGGGGACATTTCAGACACGGCCACCTGACAAACTGTGATATTTTTTTCAAGGTAAATGGAGAAGTTTCAAGTAAACAAGTTGATGATAATCGCCCCATGACGTTCCTGTAACCCCCCCTGCCTGTAACCCTCTGGAGGTAGTTCGCGGCAAGCAATTCATAACAATCTGTCATAGTGAATTTTTCAACTGAATGTTTTGCTAAGTGAATGCCCTGTAGGTGATCTTTCATATTAACATAAAAAATATTTTCGAGATCCAATTGGGTGTTCGTCGTTTCAATTTTATAAAGGCATTTTTATAAGTATAGAGCACTCTTTTATTGTATTGTAGTACAGTCGTTCAATAAAAATGTAAATTGCTTTTTGACAGCGTATAAACCATCATACCCTAAGTATTTATTTATATTTTGTTTTACAGTTGCCCACACTAAAAAATATTGTTTTCAACAAGACCTTGTTAACATCTTAACTCCTTACAAACGCACCAATATCTTGTTTCCTTGAACTAACTAAACTTGTTAATTTGATCATGGTTAGATTTTAAATAATTATAACAATGCCACTTAGTTTTGCTAAATCTTTTTTTCAGTACACTAATTTATGAAACTAATAGTACACAAGTAATCCTATTTTTAAATTATGAATTGGTATTGATTTATATGTTTGTTTGTTTGTTTGTTTGTTTGTTTGTTTGTTTGTTTGTTTGTTTGTTTGTTTGTTTGTTTGTTTGTTTGTTTGTTTGTTTGTTTGTTTGTTTGTTTGTTTGTTTGTTTGTTTGTTTGTTTGTTAATATCTAATGCTGTTATATAATGAAATGAATCTGTGTATG
The DNA here is from genome assembly GCA_947086405.1 of Esperia sulphurella. Classification (NCBI taxonomy): domain Eukaryota; kingdom Metazoa; phylum Arthropoda; class Insecta; order Lepidoptera; family Oecophoridae; genus Esperia; species Esperia sulphurella. Next base: position 12,537,236 of record OX352267.1, read on the forward strand.
TGACGCAGGTTTGAGTATATTTTATTCCAAACAAATAGTCATACCAAAACCAACGCTATTTGCGTCTCGGTAACATATACATGAGAGGGTCACCAGCAGCAAAAACAGGTTTGTATTACCATTTAAACTTTGCGGTCCACTTAGGAACACCTCTATTATTTATTTTGTTTTCCAGACCCAAATGCATTTGTTTTCATATGCAGGTTTGGAATGAAATACATAGAGAATTATTCGCCTTTTATAGATAAAAATGCACTTCTATATAATAAACAACTGCTTTATACACTACAAGCTTATTTGTAACAAAAAAAGAGAATCAGGTTTTTCTCTCAAAGGAGCCACATAGAAAATACTGTCTTATTTAAACATCTCAAGCAATTTGCTTTGCATTTTCTTCGCTGGAAATCTGCTGTTTTTGTGTTTAGCTTAGCTTAGCTTCAGGGAAGATATAAGTTGTGAGATAGTAAAGGCTCTCCATATCTTATACGAGTTTAATGGGAAGTGCGCTTGCCAGGTCGAGGGTTATAAACCAGGTGCATTACAATTCTTTTTTCAGTACGAACCAATAGGCTTTTCACGAAGAAAGCTTCATAGACAAAACAATCTAAGACTGTATAAAGTATGCTAATTCGCACTTGATCAGTGCAGTTGCAGTTGTCCACGCCTTGTGTATTCCCACCAATTTCCACAGGTGGGGCGTATAAAAAGACTGTTAATTTGATAAATTGCTGGTGCCAGAAGACTGACGTATAACCTTATTTATAACACTGTTATTAGAAGAACGTTATTATTTTTATATCTACCATTTCATAGAAATAAATAAATAATTCATATAGCTATACATACACAATACACATGTCTATTCCCAAACTAGGATTTTCTCCTGTATGATAGAAATTAGACAAAGATAGGACAATTCACTTATATAACAACCAGACGCAGACCACCTTGTATAATTCGTACAAAGTTGTCTATCTCTAGTGGGAAGCAAATCCACTATTAAAGAAACATTTGTTGCTATTAACCCAGGTTAAAAGGTATTTTTATATTTCTCAGCATGAATCAATAAATTAAATTAACTATAATAATATTTATTACATATACCTATATACACTTGTCTAATTCCAAACCAGGATTTTCTCCAGTGCTATTCTAATTAAAGAAGGATAGGATAATTCACACATATGCCATCCAAACCGGGACCAACTTGAAAAATTGTAAGAAGTTGTCTGTCCCCAGTGAGAATCGAACCTATGACCAAGCCAATAAATAGGCGGTCGTAAAAGATTAATTTAGACATCGACGGACATTTTTAACCGACTTCAAAAAAGGAGGAGGTTCTCAATTCGACGGTATGTTTTTTTTTTTTTTGTATGTTTGTTACGCGATTACTCCGCCAATTCTGAATGGATTTTGATGGTTCATATCTTATATGGTAGGTCATACTTCAGAGGTGGTCCCATATAAATTTTATCGAAATTCATTCAGCGCTTATTGAAAAATCAACAAAGACACAAATATAGTCTTAGTATATACCTACATAGACGACCTGCTAGTTTGGTGTTCCCTTCAGCCAAGGATGATGCATTAAAACTATGGATCCATCATATTAAGTTGAAAGTAAAAAGTGTAATCGACTCCTTCACACATTTAATAATGGTCATTGTACAAAAGAGATAGGTATATTGAATCTGTATTGTTTAAATAGTAGAATGTCTCCACTTTTCCACGATTCCACGTGAACAGACGCCATCAGGCTTCATTTTCAGTGCATTAAATAACTTTTTAGTATTTACTGGAACAAATTATGGACATATTTGTTTAAATCAACTTACCGATGAAAAGATAATTTGTAATTGTTTTCCGTTAAAACACCAATTCGGCTTCGACAGCCCACAGCAGCACATGCCATAGTTATTATAAAAGCAGGTTACACAGAACATAATAACTAACGAATTAATCACGAAATTTACGAAAAACTAACGCAACCAAAATGGTATTCAGCTGTATACCAAAAGCTTTCAGACGTCAAAACTGGTGGCCCTCCGGCTTTCAAGATGACGCGCGTGCCAATTTTTATCTCTTTTTTTCTCAGTAAATGCTGCCATATATATGACAAGTATGAAGTATTTATTTCAGGTTTCAACTTATAATGAGTCATCCATGGTTTTAATGCTTGATCCTTGCATTTAACAAAAGTTGTGATGAGGAATTTCAATATTTTTTTAACTGTCATTAGCTAAGAACAAAGAAGATTGTATGTATTTGTAAGGAGCCTTCATAATAATTATACATTAATAATATCTGTTCTTAAAGAAAACGACCTATTTGTTGAAAAGATTACACAAGCGTATCATTTTTGTTAAAGGTTTCTCATTGTATATATGCTCGTGTTGCAAGCCAAGACATTGTGAATCAAACTGAGTCGTTGAGCATGACTTTCTGGACTTTCATTAAGCCTTGATAAGTTCTTGTGTCTAAGAAAGTCTATAGGCCCGCTGTTCAATACTCTCATTTGAAATATTTATAGCATTTCTTTCCCTACTTTTCTTTAAACAATTTTTCTTCTCGTCACTACTGTCTTCCTAACGGCGCTGTCTCATTTGAGCAGCGCGTTTTAAATAAACAAAATACACTTACTTCCCACTAAAAAGTAAAAAATAAAATTATTTTTTAGAAAAAAACAAAAACCGACTTCAAGGCTATACCTACACGTCCAAACTTAAACTAAAAAGTAGAAAATAATATTTTAATTACTTCAAAGCAAAGAGCATTAAGGGACAATCAACGAAATTATTGATACTTATATACCTATTTACAATTTATAATAAGTTATTTTTGGAGTCGGTGCCAGCCAAAGCAAAAATAAGCTTAATGGATACCTCACTTCATTCAGGCATATCCCCCCGTGTTGCTTAAATTGTTAATTAAACTGTCCTTCTTGGCTGGCACCGACTACAGAAATAACTTATTATAAATTGTAAATAGGTATATAAGTATCAATAATTTCGTTGATTGTCCCTTAATGCTCTTTGCTTTGAAGTAATTAAAATATTATTTTCTACTTTTTAGTTTAAGTTTGGACGTGTAGGTATAGCCTTGAAGTCGGTTTTTGTTTTTTTCTAAAAAATAATTTTATCACATATTCATTGTCATAACATTGTAAGATATTCCTCACTGACAAGTTACTGATGTAGAAGTGAGAAAGAAAAAAGGTCTGCAAAGATGTAGATGAGTGTTATGTTTGTGCGTTTTTGCGTAAAACCAAAGAATTCTATCGTAAGACATAAAAGGAAGGGATGTTTTTCGTTGAGAGCTCGACGCTCTCTTTATTACATATAAAAGGAAATATAAAAAAATATATTTTGTTACATCTTTATACGGTTAGCAACAAGTCGCAAGGGTTTCGTAAGGGTCTGTCACCTGACGAGAAAATAGGAATCAGTTGATTCAGATGTAAGTAAAACGCTGTATAAGCGGTATAGAGAATTTTTTAGTCTGGAATAAAGTTGTAAAAGTAAAAAACACCTTTATACTTTCCTACCATTTTGTCTCCGTCAATTCAATTCAATTAATCTTTATTGCACGATAAAAGTAAACAGATACAATATTAAAGTATCTTACATTTGAACGTCTTATAGCTAAAAGAGCCTTCTTCCAGATAACCTTCGTCCTGTCTTCTATAAATTAAAGCGTCTCAGCAGTCCAAGTGTATTACAATACACAGCAACTAATTAGTTTAATCACCGGAAATCGAGAGTACATAACTTCAATTGATATGATCAGACAACTTAGTACATAGAGTTTGGATAAGTAGATTCTGAACTAGGTGTTTTATTTTCCATAGTGTGGCGAATTTGTGCACGGTACTCTCATAGGCTACTCGAAAGTTACTGCCCTCTAACCTATAGTTATACTCAAGGTTAATTATCTTTCGTCCCATTTAGTTGTCCTTTATTTACAAAATAGGATGAATTAGTCACATTTTGTAACTAGCTTCGAACAGGGAAATTTCTTTTTTAATTTTTTAGTTCCTAAATGGGATGAAGGAGTGCCATTTTGTAACTGGCCTTAAACAGGGGAATTACATTTCTCATTTTCAGTTACTAAATGGGATGAAGGAGAGACATTTTGTAACTGGCTTCGAACAGGGAAATTACTTTTCTGATTTTATACCCAGTTACGAAACAAAGGCAGTATCGTTATCGGCAGCAGTTATCGTACCAGCTATCGTTAGCTTTTAATATTGGCTAGACATAAAATAAACACACTTCCTATATAACTTTTCAAATAGACCTTAAGTTAATTAAACCAAAGATAATATATACTAGAGTATTAAACGTAGGAAAACGTCTTTAGGAATTTCATACATAAGGAATGTTGATTTTCGATTTATACATATATAAGTAGGTTTTCTGCGTTATCAAACTGCCCTGTCTTTTGATTGTTATAAATATGTATTCAGGGCTTTGACGTACCTGAGTTTCTACTAAAAGAACTGGAATGTTACCTTTTAATTCTCACGTCTGTAATTAAATTACGAATTCCTTGCCAAGACTTGTGGAATGCCGTGATGAGTCATTCATTAAATTCTGCCGCTCTATTGAGCCAGGAAATATATCTCAGTACTTTCAGAGCTCTCCATCATAGTGTATTGTCCACCCCGTATTGAAAGTAGTTGTTCGGTCAACAATGCAATATTTTGATCAATGGACAAATACAACGGAGCATACCATTCTGCAAAAGAATGGGCAGCAAAGTTTACGACATAGGTACATAATGTGTTTTTTTTTCCAAATATTTGGAGGAATATCCGATGATTCGTAATTTCCCAGTATTAAGGCAGTTTTATCTAAGAAGACGTGAAAAGCATTCAGATCCCATTGCGAGTATATAGAAAGGAATCATCATCAGCCGAAATACGTCCACTACTGAACATACCTAAGCCTCCCTAATAGAATGCCGCTTTTGGTGGGCTGTCCATTGGGGGATTTGCCATAACCACCACGCTTGTAACGTCCATGGTCAAGAAAAAAACTACTTTGGATGTTTGTTACTCAATCACGCTTCAACCACTGGAAGGATCGTGATGAAACACTTGGCACACATATAGGTTAGGTCCTGGATTAGGACATAGGATGTTTTTATCCCCAGAAAACATCCCATTCCTACGGGAAATACATAATAATTTGTGATGTTATGTATCCACGCGGGCGAAGTCGCGGGCAACAGCTGGTATAAAATTTTTTTGAAACATATTTTAAGGATATTGTTTGTTTTATTGAAAACTTAAGGCAATAACTTACATGTTTTATAACAGTATAGATTAGTCCCATACCCTACGTCTAAACAATTTATTTAACATCATGTAATATTACAGCGAGTTATTGAGTTAGACGGAAAGCAATCCATTAACGCAACCCACCTAGACTGACGTTTTTCTTTCCTTATTTTTTGTTTCACGCCCCGGAGAAGGTTGCTTTTAGAGCTTAGTACCTTAATACCTTCCTTTCCTTTCCGGATGGTTTCATTATCATTTACTAGCGGGACTACGAACACATATACTATTGAAATGCATAGTATGCCTTTTCTCCTAGCCATGGACATGCTGAAAATAAAATGAAAAAAGATAATAAAAAAATTGTCAAGTTAGACAGAGTTACAACCTCTGACAGGTAAGTGATAAAGTCCTCCGCTATTCCTTTCTCCCCAACCCTCCCTCCGCCCTTCCATCTCTCCTTCCCCCTATCTTATCCAAAGTTTATTGTGTTTAAAATTGAAATGAGTCGCAGCTATGTATTTCATCAATAGCCTATATACGTCCACTGCTGAACATAAGCCTCCCCAATAGAATGCCTATTTTGGTGGGCTTTCCAATATGAGACTTATGTATTTATCGTAGATAAATTTCGTTTATATTTTAGTCAAGCTAATTGGCACCCTATTGTTAATAAATTTAAAGCATGGAATTTGTATGGGTATCTTTAAAGCTTGATTTCAGACTGCGGAATTGTTAGCGTTATCTTTTATCAAAACTAATACAGTACAAAAAAAATTACAAGGCGTTCACCCCACATTTTTGTATCAATGACTTTTCGCTTGCATCGCTTGTGCCGTTTATATTATGCAACCTTTTCAAATACTCCCAGTTTCTTCTCATTTCTTAAACGAGCATTCCGACTTATGAGACGAAAGTAGATTTTTCTTTTTATTTTCTCCGTAGACGATTATCTCCATGTCATTAAGTCCTGACTTATTAATTATTTACTAAAGCAACACTTGTCGTTACTCTGCCGGCAGAGTGACACAATCTGCGACATCCACTTTGAAGATATCTATCTACCCATTAATCCTGTAATGGCTGGCAGGGAATTTAACAAGATTGGTCTTATGTACGGAATTAATGTATCTTGAGTGACAAATTAATTTGCCGTATAATGTTGCCTCACTGATGTGATGTGACTAGTTATTATGATGTCAATGTAACATCAAACCGAATGCTCATTTATCATCTGCATATTAATTAAACTTTCCTCACTTAGTTCAAAATTAAAAAATTTAACTTTACTAATCACATGATAATAATTAAGTGATAAATATGGGCCAGTCTAGTACATGGTTTGTGGCCATACGTAAGACGGAGTTTTTAAGTATTCAATTGCGTACGCCGCTTTATTTGATGATGAAAAGATTAATCTAGTAATTTACTAAATATTAAATTTATAGATAGTTTACGGGACACTGTGCAACAGCTACTTATAAGTAGCTAACCGGAGCCTAAATATGTACCAATTAGCCCGCAACTTACTACGTAAGTAATTTAGATGTCACCTACTGAATAATGTGGCCGGCTACTGAATCACTTGTAGGCAACTCCATTTATTATTTGTTATTTTGTATTATTGGTTACTTACGTAATAGTGGTATATTTTTGTCGTTATATAAAGAGGAGCGCTACTTATTTAAGTAAATTTTTTAAATTTATTTATTGACAAATTGTATATTTTTTCTATCACCACTGTTTCTCTTAATATATAAAATATTTAAAAATATTTTTTTAGTATTTATTTACTTAACAATTTATTGCACACACGAAATAAAAAGAAACATACAAAACAATAAAAGTAACGAAAAAAAATAACATGTACAAATTGTAATGCTTTTTTCTCAGTTTTTTCATCTGGCAAGATGGCGTCAGACTTTGCGCCATCATCAGTTTATTCTTTTTATTCACTTACTTGTATCCCACTTAATATTCCAGGTACTAACCTTGACAAAGAGGCAACCATATTATCATTTGCCCATACGAGTATATGAAGTGATCCCATGACAATAAAACAGATCACCTCTTTAAGTCCGGGTCGGGACGAAAACTTTATTATCTTTGCGACGTTTGGTCCAAGTCATGAAAGTTAAATATTGTTTGGGTATACGAGTAGTACTTACTACTCTTAATACAATACGTAGGGCAGTCATCATAGTCAAGCGTGCTGTAGTACAAGACCATCTGACTTGAGCAAGTCAGCGTTTATAGAGTTTTCTTCCGATTCGATACATGCTGTCCTTTTTCGGGATTCACACGCACATACACAACTTGTACGCTGTCGCTATGAAACACACACGTAATAAATAGAATACATATTTATAACGTATCGTTCCTATCGCACGAACATGCTATATAGAGTTTAGTCATAAAGCAACGCGAAAGGCAGTCGCCAAAGTCAGGTGATTCCCTCTGCCACAGATTCAAGCCCACTGACTATTGGCGGTATCGGCTAGTAATACATTTTTAAGTACAGTAAAAATAAAATGTTCAGCTGCCCTATATAAAGCTTATATAGCACTGGGGAGAATCTTTGCTTCGCCAGTAAAAACCGTTTGATTTATTTAGTTATTATATGTTGATGTGGGTTTAATTCCCACTGATACTGGAGACTGATAACATTGCAATTCTACAAGTATGTGCTGATCTTTGACGACGTCATCTTAAATAAATCTCAAGATTGATTGCTGTAGCGTTATTTATTTTATTACGATCGCTTGTGACTTGCATCCCAATCCTTCTCCTTAAAAAGATCCCTCGCTCTCGGCTCTCGCCCCCAGGCGCTTCTGACCTCTTCCAGTGGATGGGCACACATAACGTACTTGTCACGAGGGAGAAATAATGTACTTTGGCTCCTTCTCCTCAAATGTAAATGGCAATCTGATTGCAAGTCGACCCCTATGCGTCAAGGTCGGGATACTGAATGAATTTGAAATGTGAAACAGATTTCGTTGGTTTCCATCAATCGTAAGCTTTTAGCGTCCATTGTAAGTTGGGCATAGGTATACGTGTAATTGAGCGACGATCTGCGTAAGGCGGCTGGTAATTACTGGATGAGAAGAACCGAGGATCGGGTTGGTACGTCTTGGGAGAGATCTGTGTCCAGCCGACTCTGTGGACTGTTGCGAGGAATGCAGCTACGGTATCTCCTCCCTATCGTACAAGCCGACTAAACGGGGTGATCGGGGATATACATTTTATCGAAATTCATTCAGCTGATTGCTGACACATAAGCTTGATAGATACCTCGCTTTACTCAGGCAAATCCCCCCGTGTTGCTTAAATTGTTAATTAAACCGTCCTTCTTGGCTGGCACAGACACAACTTATTATGACAATAACTTATTATAAATTGTAAATGGGTATATAAGTATCAATAATTTCGTTGATTGTCCTTTAATGCTCTTTGCTTCGAAGTAATTAAAATATTATTTTCTATTTTTTAGTTTAAGTTTGTACATGTACGAGTAGTCTTGAAGTCGGTTTTTGTATTTTTTTTCTAATTTATGTTACGCGTCAGAACAAATTGTACGACCTTTACTGTACATGCGCGGCCTACCCACTGTGCACTGCCACATATAATTTGGCACTGGTTGGGGTGTTATAAGGGTGGTTATTGTCATACCACATACTGTTCAGTGAAGGAAAACACCCTGAGGAAACTTGCATAATGCCAAAGAATAAATAATAATGTACATTAGAAGGCAATGGGGGGCAGCGTGGTTGACTATATAGCCTATAAATATCGAAACCTACGTGGACGAAGTTGCGGGCAAAAGCTAGAAACATATTATGGTGAGACAGGAAACATACGCTGTACGATTGATGCGCTTTAAATTACGACAATTTCGATAATTGCGAAGTTCATTTGACATGCAGAAGCATACCTAACTCACAACTTACAGATATGTCGTGTTTAGAATCGTATATTGGACACGTGCGGTCCCGTATTGTTCGCACCCGAACTTGGTAAATAGCAGAAATGCGCACTGAGTAAATATTAATGAAGGCGATGGGACTGCGCCATACGTCAGGCGGCTGATTTATGAATGAATTTGTCTCCATTGTCACTGAACTTTTTACCAATACTCGTTTCGTTGTTATTTTTCTTACCATAGTACATACATAGATAATGCTCATGCCTTGGTGCCGGCGGGTAGGTAGGCAGAGATTATGGATCGCCATTTTGCGCAATCCTGAAACACCTCAGAAGCCTCACTCACATTAATCAACCTTTTCATGCACTTCCTTTTATTCTTCTCACTTCGGACCCCAGCCTTTTTGAGGACGTTACTAATTTTATCCTTGAGGACGAGTTTTGTAAATTTTTCTATCCCGTTGTAAAAAATAGGTTGTCTTTGTTAATTTGCGATTACCAAAATTTTTATGGTGTATTGTCGGCCCCGTAGCCTAGTCGGTAGTACACCTGCCTGCGAAGCTTGGGGTCGCAGGTTCGAATCCCGCCGAGGGCAAACATTCGTGTGATGAACACTTGTGTTTGCCCTGTGACTGGATGTTATTTATATATTAAATTATGTATGCACATCAGCTGTCTGATACCCATATTACAGGCTCTGCCTAGTTTGGGATCAGGTGGCCGTGTGTGAAATGTCCCCATATATTTATTTATTTATTTATCTTTTATATTGTTTTTCTGTAGGAAATACCTAAAGCTAATCGTGAAACTCTAGCACTGTAACTTCGTATTTTTGATTTGTGTAATGAAGAATGTTGTATTGTATTGTTTTTATGCAATGGCATTGTAATTGGTCTGTGATTTAGTTGCCAATCGTCTAAAACTGCGGGCGCTCTTCGTTTTTTATTTTTAGTGATTTCAGTGGTGCTTATTACAGTTTTGAAATTTACAAGAACATACTTATATTAATATGTGTAAAATCGTATTAGCGAGTAGCTGGAAACAGATCGTGTAAATAGTTGCTACAGTTTTTATTTTTTATTAATTTTTGAGATCAAGGACTGGACTAGCATTGCCAGATCTGATTTGCTAAAATTATCGGCGGAAAATCAAAATAATCGGCAAAACCAAAATAAAACAAATAATTAACGTCTATTTTTGTACTTTGAATTCGCCAGGGATAATTTACATGTCTATCATCTAATAGGAATTAATAAACTAGTTATTATCAATTTAAAAAATCTGTACCACCCAAAACACTTTTTTTGTAGATACCAGTTTTTAACATTAAAGTTTGGATCAGATTCCAAAATTTCATCGCTTTAGAAAATTTACTTTGCAAATCCGTTGGACATAGACTGGATAATATCTATTATTATAAAGCGATTCTTTTACAAGGCGTTAGCCCTACATGTTCTTTCTTAGAAGAAAAATAATTATTTCTTTAGAAATTACCATTACAAGAAAAATTTCTTTTTGTTATTATTTATTTGAATCAGATAAATAATTTTATTAATTTTCTTTAAACTGTCACCCTGATCTGATTTTCTTTGAAAATCTCGAACACTGACAAGAAAATTAATAATCTTGCAAGGAAATTGATAAACTTGTTTCTATGTTACCGAAACTTAAGCCTGGAACTGATTAATCGTAAATTTTAACGTCTTCGCTGTGCCTTTGATCAAAATAATTGGCATAATTGGAAAGGATTATTTGTTGGTAAATTTTTGACGGTTTCCATTTTATCTTATTTCTCTTGCAGATACCTATTGATTTTTAAAATTACCATATGAGATTGTGAACTCGTCGAGAAGGTAAATAATACTTCCACTCAAACAGTTCACTGGTTTAGCATAAATAAACTTGCATTAAATTCAAAGAAAACTAAATGTGTCAAAAATCTCCCTGCCTAAGAAAAATATAAAATAATATGCCTGATACATTAGAATTTATTAAAAGTACGGAGACTGGCGACTTGGTAACTTTTTTGGGCACGTAATTAGCCCTGGAGATATTAGCTGTGCTCCTGGAGCCGGTGAATCAAATGAGCCCTTCTCCGGGAAAATCCCGGAATTCCGGGAGATTTTGGCATCCAACTGACAACACGTAACTTGAGGTCTCATTCTGACTGAGCTCTCAGACAGCTCGAGTTACGTACCGCCAATATATATAAATACTTAAATGTCTCAGGCATAATAGATGCTGATTTTCATGAGTTTCTCTCCTGAGTCCCTTTATTATACTGCGTTGTTCGCTTTATTTTGCTGGGTAAGATTTTGACGCCCTCGCCAAACATTTACCGAATACCTAAGGGAAAAGGCGGAAACATAGAGCCGAATTCCTTTATTGCCTTTTGGATATTGGGTATTGGTCAGCTATATTGAGTTTGACCGATTTAGTTTGTAGTTTCCGTTAAATTGTTGATGCGGTTTTGTTTGAAATAGTTTGTGGTTTCTTGTTAACTCCGATATTAGGTACTTTGAAGTGTATTCTAAAACAAGTATCAAGGGAAATATAATTTTAATGCACTAAATTCTTAATTGATTGTAGTGTTATTCAACAAAATCACATGAATGACCTCTTTATTGGATTGTCTACTCCTATAAATTTTTCTTAATTTCCGCCATTTTAGCGCTGTAAGGCGACTAGAAGTAGTATCCATGGAAGTAAAGATTATGGCGCCGAAGGCTTTTTAGTGAAACAAGTTAAATAACTAAAAAAGAGTTACCGCTTTGCTTCGATTTTATTTTATGTTATTAGAGATACAAAAACCTAAATGAAACTCGCCGAAACCATATTTTAAATGTAGTTTATAAAGTTACTCTTTTAGTAATTGGCTGGTTCCGCTCGCTACAGTACTAGTAGAACTAACAACCAGTGTTTCATGAACTACACTTTAAATCGGTATCAAATCAGCACACACAATTAGCTGTTATTTGTATGGGACAGCTAAATCAGTATTAATATACATGGGAAAGAATGAACGGTACCTGAAGGATACGTAACATTCCTTTATTTTTAAAAGTAACTTAAACTACATACTTTTAGCCACCAATAGATATAGGCAATAAGGATCGAATTTCTCTAATTAACATTGCATCTGTAATTTAAGGAAGATCGTTAAATCTAACTTGGACAAGGGATATATAATAAATTTTTTTTTGAGTTCCCGCAGGAATATATAGGTATATTTAAAAAAACATATTTCTTTATCAAAACTTTTTGTTGCAGACCTAACCCAAAGCCAGCTTCTCTGCCGAGGCGTATCAGCGCACAAGGTATGCGGCCTCCGTGCGCACGCGCCGCGCATCTCGTTCACCAGTAAAGACGAGTCGGATCTACATGAACAGCGTCGGAAGTCCGCGAGCAGTCGCCTGGGCAGCTCGCCGAGGACGAGCATAGCCAGTGAGGAGAGGGTCGATGGCATTGCGTTGAGGTAAGAAGCTTTGCTTCCCCCATAACAGTGAAGTATACGAGTTTATGCGGAAATCCATCTTGGCTTGTCGCGAATTTCTAATATTCAAGCGACAAGGTTTCACAGAATTATAAGCCTAATTATCACAGTCTAGGCCACGGGCACACATAGGCGGCTCCAGACTCTGCGCCCTCGCTGGATCCCAATCTAGACAAGACAACAATAGAACTTACATAGGTATTGTATCTCGTTGGGTTTTTGTTTAAGAGATTTATGTGCTTTTATTTTTTGTGTTGTGTCAGTGAATAAATGTCAGAAGGTAAGAAGCTTTTTCCCAAATGTACAGCAGTTCGCCAACTAGCATAGCTAGCTACTCGTAGTGAGAATAGGTTGAATGCATTGCGTTGAGATGAGAATAAAGAAATGTTGTTACCGCATCTTGGGATACATACAATAGTCTCATAGTGGTATAGCTAAATCGCTTCGGACTTGCGTTTGCTTACGTGTATGTAAGCATGTACAAATAGATGACGACTGCCATTTACATTTAACATATGATATGATCTGCATAAACATTAACACATAATTAATTGTCAATTTAACACGTGTCGACATGATATTAATAATCATATTTTAGCCAGTACTACACCCAAAGACGGAACCTTCAAGTGACTGACTTACCTATAGGTGTGTATATTTGAAACAAAGTTGAGAACTTAGAAGAATTTCACAGTCTAATAAACTCATGAGTTATCTTCCCATGTCTATGAGCTAAAGATATTGTTGTATCATCATAACCATAGAAATGAATGAGATAGAATGGTGAAGTAAGCGCGACACGTTTGGCAACAATTTGCAATATATTGCAAAATCTGTCAAACGCTTACTCGTTCCGCGCCAAGTCAAAGTCGTGTAAATACGACAAAAATCTGCAAAAGTGCCATATTGCCCGTTATCAAACCAGATAAAGCCAGATAAATTCTCCTAAGCTGATATAGTCTCCATTCCTAAGCATCCTACGAGTACGTCGCAGTGTTGAAATGTTCTCGCAGAGGTAATTACGAGTCTTGGGATGTCGACCAGTCTGCGTGTTGGATCGACGCACAATTCTCATTAAATGGAAGAATGTTTCTTCCATGTGAGAGGAGAGGTTTCTTGCTTTTGTACAATCCGGAAAAGGTAGGCATTTTCTTCTATGTAGTACAGCTAATAGAAAATACCTATAGGTTTCAACTTCGTGGAAGGTATCTTGATAAAAACAAATGACATCAGATGTACGAAAAAGGTGAGCCTGATATTGGGCTCAGGTTCAGAGAAATAAATAGGATAAATAAATTCTTGTTAGCGCACAAATTTGAGCAGGGGATGAACTAACAGCCTGAAGAAGGTGGCTGGAAGCAGTTGGATGAGGATCAAGTGTGATGGCGTTCATTGGGGAAGGCCTGTGTCCAGCAGTGGACATCTAGGGCTGATACAATGATGACACTAATCAGCACCAAGAAAAGAAAAAGATGAGTCTGTGTAGGTACTATAGTATATTACTTACTGCTCATATTTTGAGTTAAAAATATAGTTATATACACTTTTAAGCTAGTCTTACTTATTACGATAGCAATCATACCCATTTATAAAGTTGTCAAAATTAATTGGCATTAATATCTCTACCACGGTCTGCTCCCGTACATTTTAATTTGTAAAATTGAATATCTGATAGTTATCTCCCGTCTTGGTGTGAAATAATTCATCAAAGTGTAGTAGCAGCGCCTCGTTCTAATTGAAGCTTAATGGTATTAGTTGCCCTCCTAATAGGTCTACGTATAACGTAATAGGTATAAGGTAACAGGTATACCTATCACGTGACGGACGTTAGTCTAGCCAGGTTTAATCCCAGCTGGGTATACCGGTAATATGCGGAGGTTGGCAAGGCTGCGCGAGATTTACAGAGACCATGTCAGGTGAAATGTCTGTTTTCATTAGTGTAACCACGGGAGACCTGGTTGAGGTTTTATTTTGTTTGAAAAGAAAAACTTTTCAAGTACACTTTAAAGTAAAATCTTGAAAACTGATCCGCGTGTTTAAGAATATAGACATACTAGCTATGCCCGTGGCTCCGTCCGCGTGGATTACAGAATCCGCACCTCTTCCCACTTCCGCTCCCACTCCCACTACAGCTCCAAATGTAATCCAAACTCATTACAATCTGATTAGTACCGAACATTAAAATTATACTTCTTTGTTATTACACCTTGGGTTACATTAGTGAAGTTTTATTAGGGATAACTATTTTTTTATAGTAATAAATATAGCCTATGTTACTCAGGGATAATGTAGCATTCTAATGGTGAAAGAATTTTCGAAATCGATCCAGTAGTTTTTGAGTTTATTCGGTACAAACATAAGTACAAATCTTTCGTCTTTATAATATTAGTATAGATTTAGGTCTGTACCAGTATGTCATTAGAACGTGATATGCGATGTCCACCTGGATCTTTTCTCTAACGAATTACTGGCCCAGTTTCACACCGGCACTGCCATGTTTCACTACCATTTTAAAGCCATTTTATCCAGTTTCCTTGCCCCATATCGATACTCATGTTACGAAAGCCGTTTCACCGAAGACCTTCAATCGAATTTACATTAAGTCGCAGCTTGATTCCTCGAATTTCGCTGATAGTCCGTTTCACCCAAACCCGTATTTCTAATTTTATTTCATCTTTAGTTATGAAGGTATTTTATCTGTAGGTTGTTATTATAACTTGATTAAACATAGTTAGTAATTTTAGTCTTGCACATAAACGTTAGGTTCCCGAGGGTTTTCGCCAGGATGTGCCCAAAAGCAACATTCACCGGAATCATATGGTTTTAATATCAAATGGAGCGAGCTTTAAGAGATTCACTGCTGGTGAATTTATTTGTAGATATTCTACGGAGATTCCATAAAACTAACATTTAAACTAGTATTCAGAGTTCCCAGTAATCCAGGTGGGATTCAACTCTTCTACGAACAATTAGCATATTAACCTACATTATGGATATAGTGAAAACCAACAAATGGTTTTATCTATTCAAGATTATTACACTAAACATTCTTTAAGTAGATGCTTATTGCACATTTTAGAAACTAAATACGATTAGGAAATTCTGTGAACAAAGACGACCCTATTTCTAAAAGAGATTTCTTCCAGCCAACCTAACAGGGTATGAGACAAGATAACAAAGACTGCTAAATATTAATATGATTCTGAAGAAATATGTGATGTCTTCACATATTTTTGCTTTTAATATTTATAATGAAATTCAGTAATATTGATAATAAAAATAATATAAGCAATATTCTCTTGATGTTTGTGCATACTATGTATCTACATAAAAATATTTCATGCATCAAATACTTATATAATTTGCATTATTTAGAAGCCAAAATAACCGTTTTTGTTGTTGTTAAATACTGTGTTTGTCTGACTTTTTTTCAATCCCGACGCGGTACTAAAATAAAAATAGTTAAATTGTTACATCTCAACACACAAATCTGATTCTCTCTTAAAAATGTCTTAAAATGTCTGCGACCTTTGTCCTTTGTGGATATAAAAAGGGCAAATTAAACGTTACCTATATAGGAGGAGGTCTATTAGATGAGAACACTCTGGCTACCGTAAAGCTGTTTAACGGCCGTATATAAAGTCCTCGTAAAGTTTAGTGTTTATTTGTACTAGGAATAAATCGAGCGATATTGGCAAGAACTCCAATAAGTGCGTCAGGGATTTCTTATTCTTATACTTCGGAAAGCATTCCGTGTTATATCCGGAACAGAATAAATAGTTAATTTTAGCAAATTCAAATAAAAATAAAATAAATAGGTATTTATTTTCTCTCCATAAAGGATACAGATAAAAAGAAAAAATCAATAGCTAAATACAGTCATGAAATCGTAAAAACAATGGAGAGATATTGGTGTCTGTACTAGGTAGAAGCCTGTATGACATATCACCAGGATCTCATCAGGATGAAAGGCAGCGGCATCGTCAGTTCATTTACACTTGCAAAAAACAATTGATGATGAAATGAAATGATGTGATTTATTGCTTTCATGTTGGTATATTTTATGGTCTTAAGTTTAGATTTTATTTTATTTATTTATTTTATGACGACCTCCATGGCGGAACGGGTAACTCTCGGACTCCAACGCCGGAGGTTGCGGGTTCGAATCCCGCTAGGGGCAAATGTTCGTATGATGAATATGAATATTTGTACCCAAGTCTTGGATGTTTATATATTTATTTAAGTATGTCTATTCGTTATCTAGTAACCATACCACAGGCTCTGCCTAGTTTTGGGCTGGATAATTGGTGTGAATGTCTGAGATATTTATTTATTTATTTAGATGAGCCTGGAACATGATACCTCTCTGGGCATTGCAATATGTAAGTAGGTACATTACTATTACATTAATATCAAAATAAAACGTCAAATTACACTCTCAAATTACAATCAATGTCAAATTGCTATGTCAAATTATGGTTTGAACAAAATCTTGTTAACCGTGAACAACTATCTTAACTCCATACGATTGCAATAAGATCTTGTTCTCTTGCACTAACTTGTTAACTTGATCACGATCTTGTTCCAAACGATCATAAAAATGATTTCTTTAGCTAACATACAACAACCAAGTGAAAATGACGGTTATATTTTCATTGTAAATACTGTGACAGAATTCGCTTGCCAAAAGAACTTATTAGGGCATCAAATCAAATCAAAGGCCTATTAATGTGTCCCCACCGTTGGAGCACAGCCTACCCCTCTCAATTAAAATACGAGCTTGGTGGACGGACTTCGACTGCCTATGCGCCTAAGAATTTCTTCTTGGTCATATGCAGGTTTCAATTCAACTCAGTTACTCTTTATTCCACTTTAATACATACACAGATGCAGTGATAAAGTAGGTTACGATCTTTTCCTTATCGAGAGCCTGATCAAATGGAATGGAAGCTCATAAACGTTAGGCGATCGCACTGCAAACTAAAATACTAGAAATGAGTATATTTTATTAGTTTTTTTTATTGTGCACAATAGGTAGCTACAAGTTACACATAATCACATAAATCCTAGAAGTCTACTTACTGCTGGACATAGGCCTTCCCCAATGAACGCCACCACACCCGGTCCTCTGCCCTCCGCATCCAGCCGCTTCCGGCCACCTTCTTCAGCTCGTCGGTCCACCTGGCGGCGGGGCATCCCACCCTGCGAGTGCCGATCCTGCTTATATTCCTTACTTACAATTTTTTTCTTCTCTATATATATATATCTATATAGAAATTTTTATGTAATATTAGACTTTTGGTTGCGCTACGTCTACTGAACATATGTCACCCAGAAAGAAATTTTTCAGCCCAAAAGTACGACCACTCTGGGCTATGGAGATTATGATCATAAGATATTATTTCAATAATAACTGATTTCAGTGTTAACTGAATCCAGGCATTTATCAGCAGGCTCGATCAGGCGATATTATTTATGAATATTTACGGCACGTGTGACAAATTATTTTGTAACTGTGTAACAACGCCAACCACGATAAATTGCTAACGGAAAACAAAAGCCGATCGATAGGCCTCCCCTAACATAAATGAATAATTTATCTCCATTGCGAGTTCACAGGACTTAAGGTGTTCCACATTATCAAACATTTAATTCTGGATTTATAGGTATTTGGAAATTCTCCAATAAATGTCTTATAATAAACACATTAAATTACATTAAATTAGTAGACCCCGGACACTTGAGCTAAATGTATTTCCGGAGCGAAGTTAACTACCTACGCTTATTTACACAAATGAGCGCTTGCATCTGTGTGGGTAAATCAGTATCACCCCCGACACTCCATAGTTCACACAAGCCAACAGATTTCATCATCATCATCAGGTTATTTTTGTCTCCACTGCAGGAGCACAACCCTCTCTCATCTCCCGGAGACAGACGGAGGATTTGGCCTACACTCCCCGCGCTGGCCAGACGGGTTGGGGAGGCCTGATTGATGTTTTATAATGTATTCCCTCAGTCGCCTTGTACGACATCCACGGTAAGAGTTGGAGTGGTCCTGTTCTACTCTACCGGAAACCACACGGCAAACCAAGCGAACAGATTTAATTACTTAATACTACTACATGCGCACCAACCTGTCCGTATACGTATGTGTGTCTGCGTAAATTTGAGTAGGGCTACTGCACCCAGCGCGCGAACATAGTCGATCGAGAGAGGGACAACGTTATACGACAACAACATAAGTGATTCTCTTTCTAACCGGCGGGCAGCCGCAGTCCAGTAGTGCGTACTGCCTGACAGAAACTGGCCAACTGTACATACTGCGCATTACTATATCAAATACTTAGTATTTTAACTGCACTGTGTGTAGAGCTCTACGCCGTAGCGCTCGTAGCAATAAATATGTAGTTTTGTTGGATTAGTGCTTAGGGACGTCCCACGACATACAACTTTGTACAAAATCTAAGTTTGTCCTAACTTAGGTATTATTTTTGTAAATTTTCCTGTCCTTGTTTAATTCCTATAGTCAGGGAATCCTAGTTTGGGATTAGACTGGTATATATACATATTAATGATCCAAGAAATATGTCAGTAAACAAATTATTCCATTCCTTTATCCGCATAATATTAACTAATATTATAAATGCGAAAGTCAGTTTGTTTGTTATGTATATTATATATTCATCATCATCATCAGCCTGAAAGAGTCCACTGTTGGACATAGGCCTCTCCCAAGGTGCGCCACTGAACCCGATCCTCGGTTCTTCTCATCCAATCACTGCCAGCCGCCTTACGCAGATCGTCGCTCTATCTAGCCAGGGGGCGTCCCACACTACGCTTGCCCAGTCGCGGTCTCCGCTCGAGAACTTGTTTACCCCAGCGGTAATCGGTTCTCCGACAGATTTGACCAGCTCACTGCCACTTCAGCGTACTAACTTTTTGACCTGTATGCTGTTATGTATTCACGGATTGACTATTCAATCTACATGAAATTTTGCATACACATAGCCGAATAAAGATGAATAAATTTTTTTATAAAAATATAATCTTATATTACTTTACCATGTGGTTTCCGGTAGAGTAGAATAGGACCACTCCAATTCTTCCCGTGGATGTCGTACAAGGCGACTAAGGGAATACATTATAAAACATCAATCAGGCCTCCCCAACCCGTCTGGCCAGCGCGGGGAGTGTAGGCTAAATCCTCCGTCTGTCTCCGGCAGAGGAGAGAGGGTTGTGCTCCTGCAGTGGAGACAAAATAACCTGATGATGATATTACTTTAGTTTATGATTTGGATAAGTGTATGTTTATATATATTTGAAATATCTTATTATAAAAAAGTTAATTTATGCACAATTATTCCAAACGTATATATTCGCTCCACTATTATTCAATGTCGCTTTTTCCCTGATAAATCTCTCGCAAAACCCCGTAACTATAAATTGGACATTTCAATATCGCACCTCGAATAACATTAAAGTGGCGAAATTCAATTTTGCAGCCAATAGGTTTGCATTTTACATAATCGGGGTTTACGCCGTTTCTATCACCGCCCGCGGCATGCCGGGGGATTTTAGTTTTCCAGCAGTTTACTATTAATATTATAACTTTTCTAGGGTTCTGGAAATATTAGAACCTTATTTAGTTCAGTCAATTTAATGTTGTATACATACATACAAAATGCTCACGCATTGGTCCCAGAGGGGTAGACAGTGACGATGTATCGCCACTTCGCACAATCTAATGTCGCAAAGTGGCTTTCCTTCGCTCGCTTTTCGCCCCGTACCCCTTGACGTGATGTGTTGCGGACAACATCACCGCCAATAATTTTGTAAATCGATTGTTAATATCCTTGTATACTATGCATATATTGGTCGATATTTTTATTTTAGCTCGCAAATGATCCTTCGAAACGAATTTGAACTGTAACCTATCACGTCTGTGATGTGCGGAATTATTATGTTAAATGGCGACACTGTCAGTCTATTGAAAAAAACTCTTCACATTTATTAACATTTCAACAACGTCCGACTGGCGCATAAATTTAAAACACATTATGTAAAATTGCCTTAAAAGTAATACGTTAAAACTTCACGTTTGTGTAAATAATTATAAATGTTAACATTTTGTTACAATTGTAGCAGAATGTCTACAGAGAAAATATAAGGAGTCACGAACGTACTATGTAAGCACTAACCAGATGAAGTCATGTCAAATATGACATGACAGTATCTTAATAGTCAACATACATACATACGTACATAATGCTCACGTCTCGGTCCCAGAGGGGTAAGGCAGAGACGATATATCGCCACTTTGCGCAATCTAATGTCGCAAAGTGGATATCCTTCGCCCGCTTTTCACCCCGTGATATCCCTTGACGTGATGTGTTGCCAACAACATCGCCGCCTTGTTGAGGTACCACGTTTAGCTAGGGAAATAATAGACAAACACGTTCATGATCCTAGTACTGGGTCCACGTTGCACTATTGAAGTTTTCAGTAACTTGTGTATAACAACATCTGACGAAACAAAGTAGCTCCACGGTCCCTAGCATACCATCTGAGCATACATTCAGATATAATAAATAGTTCGTTATTTAACTGATCGCATTCCTTGGCAGAACCCATTCGCCGTGTACGATGACGCACACTTCGCCACATTCGTAGAACTTTAATGACTTGTATAAACCAAATCATTTGTTTATTAAAAGTCAGTCGTAAGGCAGAGTTCTCTGTATAAAACTAACTTGACCTTGCTTTTTTTTAAAATATCTTCGCTTTTTGTTCTTCTAAAAATAGAAGATGAATTTTAAGTTCATGCAGACTTTTAAGTACTAAATAAAGTTCATTTACACCTTAAAAATAACACAAGAGATTCCAGACTCAAAGGACAAAAAGCACTTTGTATTCCAGTGGTATTTTTAACTCAAATAAATGCTTCGTTATACTTTTCTTATCACACCCTGTGAAGATCTTAACATTCTCAGTTGAAAGTCGTTTACATTTTTCGTTAGCTCCATACCGTGACAAATAACAGCTTTAAGATCTTAGAGTAAAGATTTATTTTCTTCTTTCATTGTTCATGGTTCTAAATAAAATTGCCTTAGTTTTTGCAAATATGTATTTACAAAAGTTTCTTGCGTACAATATTTTTTATTAACTTTTATAAGAAAATATTTACTTGGCTAACTATATGTTGCTTTATTGAAATATAAATTTTACAACCATTGATACAAAGATTTATCGAGCAGTTAAATTTGAATGGGCATTCAAAATTATTATTTAAATATTTTCGAACATAAAATACAGGTTTAGTGATCGATAGAGCACATATTTGTAAGAGGTGTTCATCTTATATATGAATATAACATTCGATTAGTATGTACGAGTATATACAAGTGAATGTATATAATTATACGTAACATCACTTTCACTGCAAATAAACAACACTCTGTAAACCAGATAAGTCTTAAGGTTAAAGTTTAATTCGCCTACGACAGAGTTGTATATAAAAGTTGCAAGCAAGAGATAAAATTTACTACCGTGTAAAGCAGTGGGTACACAGAGGCGCCGAGGCGTTTGATTTGAGGCGAAGTTGTTCACTGCTGAGTTGTAAAGTTCTCTTACAATGTTTTAAAGTGAGTATCTGTTTCTTTCCCTTCGAGTCTGGAGTGTACATAAATTTTTTCCTGTACATTTTTATCCTCTGACAATTAGTTAGAGACTTTGTTTGTGTGAGGTATTTGCTCTTATTTGCTCTACACAGCTAGGTATGCCAGGTTATACATTATGACTTGACATTGTAATGAGGTTTTGTGAGTGGATTTTTATTTCCTTTCTTTATTATTTTCTTTTTGTTTAGTTCTCTCTCTAATTTCTATATGTATAACCATACATTTTTAAAGACATACTTTTGGACTGGATTAAATTTCTAGATATTTAATACAATTAGGTGGGTATTCCTTATTGCACGATTAAAAATAAACTGATACAATATCCGTCACCTCACTAATCTTACTTTGTTACTCCTCTGAAGAATCAACAGTGGTAGCTATGAAAAGCACGCAATTCAGAAAGCATTTTTCAGGTTACATTTTGGGGAGCGTGCCTAGGAATTACACGATTTGATTTCCCCATCCCCCTACCAGGCGTGGTGAGGGCCTTCATCCTTATGTAGTAGACATACCACGCTCTCGCACGAAGCGTTTTGCTTCCTCATTGATAATGCGAACTGCTAAGGAGTGGAACTCCCTGCCAGCTTGGGTATTTCCAGACAAGTATAATTTGGATCCTTTTAAAGGAAAAGTTAATAGGAATCTTCTGGGTAAGCGCGCTCCACCTTAGGCCTCATCATCACTTACCATCAGGTAAGATTGAGGTCAAGCGCAAACCCATCAAAAATAAAAATAAAAAATTCCATGCTACCTGGCGTAGCGAGAAGTTTGCCCAAAGACAATCAATTCTAGAACCGAGAATAGACGTGGAAGGAGGACGAAAAGGTCTCACTACATTTATAGGCCTTTGGTGTTTCATAACATCGAGAACAATACATCCCACTGCTGGACATAGAACTTCCCAAATGAACGCTATCACACCCGGTCCTCCGCTCTCCGCATCCAGCCGCTTCCGGCCTCCTTCATGTCGTCGGTATATCCGGCGGCGGGGCGTCCCACACTGCGCGTGCCGAACTGCAGTCTCCACTCCAGAATTCGTCTGCCCCAACAACTGTTCTTAGCACACCCCCATCCTCTCTCCCCACCTTACCGTAGCCAGCAATAACCTTTGGAATTTCATAAACTGCTCGCCTACATCAAAGTAAACCCTGTGCCTATGAACTCTACAACCCCTTAAATGTAATACAGGAAATAACCCACACTTTACAATTGTATAGGCACCCCTGAGGACTCTGATGTTACTCACGAGGCTCTCGATAGACGCCATCAATATTGTGTAAGGATCTAAAACTAATCTCAAGTGAAACGGAGTTGCGCAAGCAAATTGGAGTTCCCTGGAGTCACGGGGCCAACTTTGTTTAGTTTACCGTGAAGCGTGTAATATATGTACGAGATCCGCAGAACTTTTAGTTCGTTTCGTAGGTAGTTTTTGTGAGATGTGACTCACTAACTATCTAAAGAAGTATTGATTTCTGCTTTAGACAAAGCTCCTTCGGCTTCTTCGACCATTCTTACTTTGTCTGCCCCTAAACTGAATTGTTGTCAAACAATAATATAGCCTCTTTGATCAATTAATGAAAATTTCAAAATTAAATTACATTTAATATAAGTACATACAGTTTAATTAAATAAGGCATCTCGTCAAATAATGGCCTCTATGTCTTATCTGGCTTTAGTTTAGTTTGTCTATCTCGAATGTCTAGTGTTCTCCTGATATTTTTCTGCCTTCTAGCAGTTCCTATTCTGTCGCGATCTTGATCCATCTGTGAACGTTAGGACGTTGCACATGTCTTTAAATGTATATTTTATTATGTTTCGGTTTAAATGGTAAGAAAGACAGTGCAGTTAACGCCATTAGGCGGTGATGTCACCACTGCAACATGTATATATTCCAAATCCATAAACTAACAACATAACAGTTTGTTGTCTTTGGGATCTTGCAAGTTGGAATCCATGTGGTTACCGGCTTAGAAGAGGGCCAACCCCAAAGCTTTTGCGTTGGTGTCCTCGAGGCAACTAACGGATTGTACCAGGGACTGCATCATTACTGCGATCACCAATTCGCTTGCCAAGCGTGGTGATTATACCAAATCCGCCAATGGACGGTCCAACAAAGTGAGCTTCTATTGGAGAGGCTTGCGTTCAATATTGGACGTATATAAGCTGATGATGAAATAGGGATCCTGAGGATGTAAAAGTCTATCGGCCATAGTGGCCGCTTGCCATCAGGTGGGTTGTTGCCCAATTTGGCCACTCCAATAATAAGCTACGTACATTACTGACTTCGCACGCATGAATGTTTTAATAGAATCTCGCGGTGGATAAATACATTTTTCCCAGCACAATGCAGAAAAGATCCGCGCGCTGGCAATTAACTTTTAAATTTTAATTTTCAAGTTTCTGAGAGTTATTATACCCAAACCTTTGAATTCATTACGCAGCGCTTACCTTTTCTGATTTTATGTTAATTTACATACAAAATTGTAAAATTCTGCTGCCAATTTAAATTTAATTTAGTATGTTAATTTCACATTTTAGAAACAATAGGTAGGTACTTGTAAAGTCGACGTTGTATTAGTAACTTTTTATTAGGTGCTTAAATTTCATTATTTATTTCGTCAAATAACCAGTCACTGATTTTACCTACATTCTTTTACACATTAACTATTTTTATTCCTTTTTTTATTTTGAACTGTTTTGAGTAATAACTATAGATCGTTATCGGAGGCTCAAATCGAAAGCATCTAGAGGGTCAGCATATCAGGTTTTATTATTTTTTAATAAAATTAAATTAAAAAAGTTTTATGGTGAGACACTTTATTTATTTAAAAATACTGCAAGTATTCTATTCTATTCCGTGTGGTTCCCGGCTTAGAATAGGACCACCCCAAATCTTCCCGTGGGTGTCGTCAAGGCGACCAAGCGATTGCACCAGAGATAGGCAGCAGCAGCAGCGTCTGCCAAGGGTGGTGATTATGGCAAATCCCCAATGGACAGCCCACCAAAAGTCGCATTCTTTTGGGGAGGCTTATTTTCAGCAGTGGACGTATATAGGCTGATGATGTTGACGATTCTATTACTGATCTCGTCATTTGATACCATTTTGATGTAGGATTTGATAAATTAACGCCTTGGATAAAGTTATCAATATAACTTACTTTATTATTGAATCTGTGTAATTTTATTGTGCAATTAAAAGTAATTGAACTGAATTAATAAATCTCACATATGTATTATTTATGACACAGCGTCATATTTTATTCCATTTGTTTATGCTAATTGTACAACGCTACCGAAATAAGCGAAAAATAACGATCTCTAGTAATAAGTACCGTACTTTTGTTTTTCTGACCGTCTACTGATTGTCTTTTGTGGACACTATGGAGTTGAATTAATAAAATAAAAACGACATCACTTTTTAAATGATTGTAAAAAATATATAAATTATGCCAAAATCATGATTAGCCAAAATTGAAGAGAAAGAATTGAATGAAGACCTCAGGTGAAGACAGTAAGTAATAGTGTCATAGAGAATGGAGTGAAGTGTGACACTTTTAAAACAGGCAAAGATCTAATACGCTATACAGCTCTTTCGGCGGTATATTCCGAACACTGTTACTAGCCTACTAACCTACTTTTTTAACGAAGATTTGTTCCACGAAACGTAATAACGCCGTCAAAACACTATTATTGAGATGTTTTCCTCACTAGGCTACAAACAATAGTTCGTTGACCTCCCCAACATTTTATTGCAAGTCCGAATGCGATATATGTCCTTTATCCTTTTCTCTTTGATGGACAGTCATCTAGATGGGATTAAACAGATAAGAACGTATTTCTTTCTGGCCAATGCCTACGATCCTTCAACGATCGCTTGGTATTTTATGTGTTAGTGCAAGGGAGGAATCTTTTTCAGAAATAACAAGTTTTCTCTGCAATTTATTTTAAGTACCAAATCTATCTACTATTAGATATCTTCTATGTAGTATCAGAAATAGGAAAATCGATTTGTAAGTTTATTCCTTTTCTCTTAGCTCTCTCTCTATCTCTCTCGAGTTAGGTATACTCCCTGCAATAAGTATGGAGGGGGGGGGGGGGGGGGGGCTTTTTTCATACATTCGATTTATTTTGAGTCATTTTGATTCCTTGGATCTCCGCCGAGGATCCATTTGGGTGTCATGTGATGCTAGCTGTTATGAGTATGAATGGAGTGCAGTAGAGTGCTCCAGAGCCCTAAACAAATTGAGAGTTAACATCAATATTATCCATTAATCTAATCTAAATCTAATTTAAATTTAGAAAAGAAATTATTTCACTGTTGAACCAGGCATAGTCAGGCATTTAATATTATTAAGATTTTTTGTTTGTTTGTTTTTTCCTTTTTTTTTTCGTTTCTCCTAACTTCTATCTTTGCTGGATGTAGATTACTTACATACAATTTGGGTACCAGCTACCCTATAATATCATGTATGGCTCATACATATGTTCTTTTTTTTTTGTAAAGTAGAATAACAATGTAATGAGTTACTTAGCATGTTTGTCAGCTCTGCGGTAGCCGACTTATTTGATGTTACATACATGTGGAACATGTTGTTGGAATGTATAAAGCTATCTATAATACAAATATTTGATAACACTTTTTGTACATTACCGTTTATGTTCTTGTGAATTTATAAAAATAAAATAAAATAAAATAAAATCTAAAAACGTATAAAATGATGTCATCAAAATGTATGTAAATGCAAACACCTAGAATAGTAACAAAAAGTAATTTCTATAATAAGGAATAATGATACATCTACATTATATCTATTGCAGTCTCCACTAGTTGAGATTTCAATAATTGACCATTCCCTTTATTTGCACGCCCGTCAATAACAGTAGATTTTTATAACTTGACCAGATGTCGCCTTTCTATAAAGTTGGGTACTTGTAGCTGGTTACATAATAAATACGATAATTTAGAGAAAGTTTACTATGTACAATAACTTATTTTACTGCGTCTTTAAATGTCCTTTTTAGGGTTCCGTCAAAACGGATCTTATAGGGAAGCTTTTGTAGTACCTCGACAACTACTAGATGAATAAAGCTTTTGGAACATACAATACATACAATCGTAATATGTTATTTAGATTTTATTGTCCTTTTTGTCATTATTATTTTTATTATTCTATAATGATATACGTGTATAGCCTTCATAATGTAACTGAAAGCTTTGCAATTTGTTTACACATTTATAATTGGAGTATAATAATCTTAAGTTACAATTGAAGTGTGTTCTGTAGTCAATAATTATATTATGCTTGTGGATCTAAAAAATAAAATAAAATACCTACAAAAGGGTATGATGAAAAGTTAAGACCATTTTAGGTTTTTTTCTCTCCAAAGCACAAACGAGCAAATCTCCTATCTGATGGTAATGCTGGTGACATTAACAGTCACCCATGCCTACCTTACGAGAAGAAAGATAGATAGATAAATTTTTTATTGCACACAAATTAAGAATATCAATAATAAATAGGTACAGATTATTGGAGGAATATGCTCGGAGTTTCGTAGAACGATATGATCCGCAATAAGATATGACGAAGAACTGAAGTCACAGAATTAGCAGACTGAAGTGGAAATTGGGCGGGCCACGTCTATCGGAGAAGTGACATCCGTTGGGGCAGACGAGTTCTGGAGTGGACACCGCGTGCCGGCAGGCGTAGCAAGGGACACCCCGCCGCGGCCCGTCCACTATCAGTTCAGCCTGCTAATTCTGTGACTTCAGTAGCGGGCTCCCCGCCATGAAATGGACCGACGCCCTGAAGACGAAAGTTGAACAAGGCTGGATGCGGAGGGTGGAGGACCGGCGGATGTGGTGGAGTTCACTGCGAGAGCAGTCACTAAATGAAAGCGTTCAGATTGCTGATACGGTGATGTTAATTCCTGATTACGATTAACATAGTTATGTAACGACAATACCTATGTGAATATTCTAACATGTCCAGTGAATACCAATACGTACTCTGGTAAATAATAAGTCGTAAGGTTCAACGTGACTTACTTAATGTGAATATAAAATCCGCTGCGCTTACGTTCGACGTCACTCGACCTTACCCTTTCCTAAATGCCTGGATTTCCTCTCTTTAGAATTCACATCCGATAATTTTGTATGCTCACGAGTTAGTAATAGCCAATTATTGTAAATTCATCCGTCGAAGAACGGAATTTAATGTATGTATTTGACAATTTAGCTTATTAAGGGAAGTAATTTTGACAAATTTAGAGCACCTTTGTACTCCAAAAGTATCATAATTAATTCATTTATCAAGTAATCATATATTCTTGTCAGCAAAATGCCCTTCAGGGTCTCAAGTTTATCATCAAGTTTAATTAAAAAATTCAATCTAGGAAATAAAATGCGTAGTCATAATAATGATATCAACCCTCTTCTGGAGATAGGCCTTCCCCATCATATCCGGTCCTCCGCCCTCCGCATTTAACTGCTTCTAAAATGCTTCGTCTAAGGATAATTAGACAGCTAGGACAACTAGGAAGCGGTAGACGCAAAAAAAATTACGTGTATAAATGTACCAAGTGTACTCATGTGCAATAAATGATTTTGATTCTGACTTTAGATTAATAAACTAAAATGTTTTTTGTATCTCAGCTGTTAGACTCAAAACAATATAAACACGAAAAAATAAAAATGTCCATAACTTTTGTTCGAGTACGACGATTGCGATGAATTAAAGACTAAATGTTACTCCGAGTTAGGCCCAAGTTTCTGTGAAAAATCTATCAAAATCTGTTTAGTAATTTTTACTTGATGCGTGCACAAACTAACAGACAAACAGACAAAAATTCCAAAAGTGATGGAAGTGTGTTCTTATCCTTAGGCTCCCATTATTTTTTTGCAAATATTTTTTATGCACAGACACGCGAAGTTTACGTTCTTATTTACTAGATAGATATCAAGTATTTGTTAGTATTAATAATGTTTTCTTTTATTATTCACAGAGTACCAACACCCCGAGGCTCTGTTTCAAGCACGAGCAGTTCGAGCGCCGGCTCCCGATTGGCTCGGCTTCTCACGCAGGGGGTGCGGGGAGGGCCAGAGGATGTCGCTATTGATGCACCACGACGGCTCAGTTGGGAGAGGTGAGTGTTGGGAGAATCACTGCGTCTACAAATAGATGCTACGAATTCGTAGCACAATTGCTACGAACGTGTTATCGCTTATCGTACCGCGATACCTTTGTTACACTTTTAACGGATTTGAATCTAACATCTTATGATGCTCTCACACAGGTGTTTCAAACACAGTTGAAATCTGTTGGAAACTGTTGCAAACAATTTTGTTTTGTAGCAAAATGTTGCACAATGTTTTGTTGTAATGGTTTCAATATTAATTTTTATATGTTAGAGAATGTATTTGAAATGTTTGCAAACGTTTCCACATATTGTTAAATGTTGAGAAACGTTTTACAACTCCGGAGTGGGAGCATCGTTACGTTTAAAAAAATTACGTAACTTGTCCATCACTGTTTGTATGTAAACCTTTATTGTGCCAAAATTAACAACAACAATAATAAATGGAAAATAATTTGTGTACATACGCGGACTTTTTACATTGAGGTATCTCTATTAGTCAACTTTAAACTAATTGAAAGGACTAGTATAAAGCGTTTAATACCAAGTTTTTATAATAGTCGTACAAACAAAGTCGTATATGTAAATATTGTTATAAATTAACTAAAATCAGCGTTGCATAAAGTCAAAGTCAACATTATTTATTGCATATGTAATACTTGGTACATTTATACACGTAAATTTTTTTACCGACTACCGCACATAAACACAAACTTTGTACAATTTGTTACAAGCTGGTCCCTTCCAGGCTTGGTTGTTATATTTGTGAATTGTCCTATCCTTGTTTACCTAATTCTTATAGCACAGGAGAAAATCCTAGTTTGGGATTAGACAAGCGTATGTATATAAATAATGTAATTAATATTTGTATAATACATGATCAATACATAGACCATACACACTGTGTCTGTACTGTGTATATTAAAATCATAACTGCGATCACCAATCCGCCTGCCAAGCGTGGTGGCTATTATGGCAAATCCCCTACGGCTGATGATGAACTATAAATAGAAATACTAAGTAGTTCTAACATTATCACATGTATTTCCAACTACTGAAACATTATCTTTCCCATTTCCCACACTAAATTAGATCTAAGCTCACCTTCACACGGCCTACTTACCGTAGGGGTCTGGCGTGATAATCTGGATAAAGCTATTTGCCGACTCAAGATAAACTAAATCCCAAAGAGACTCGGTAGAACTTTGTATGAAGAGGTAAATTGTGTTTAGAGAGAGGATTTTTGCCGCTCAAAGTACAGGTTAGAGGTAAAAGGTCTGAGCGGGGACTAAAGGTATTAAATGCAAGGATACCGATCATGAACCCATGAATAGAGCTACCTATCTATCAGTTTACGGATCTGGTCTTCTCAATATTTTTGTAAGGCTTTGAAACCTGGTGCGTTGAAAGTCGTGATCGTTCCAAAATTGATACCTCTGAGATGTGTTGGATAAGATTACTTGCTATACCATGAACAGCCATGAGAACTAATGCCTCCATTCTCAAAGACCTCGAAAAGAAATGGTTCTCCATTATCTGCAATGGAAAGACCCTAAGCTACCACGGTCACATTATGCGGTCTCCCAAGCACAGCCTGGAGAAAATCATTCCCGGACAAGAGGAGGGCAGACGTGCCTGAGGACGAGGTACTCCGATGAGATGGTCAGACCCGGTGAAGATGGCGGATCTTTGTGTGAAGCGGTGCGGCTGGCGAACGACCGCAATGCGCGGAGACGTATTTTGTACGGTCTAATCTTATCTTATCTTCTTAGGAAAACCTGGCAACACTTCGACCCTTGAGAATTTTTGTATCAAACCCCTGACCATCAACGGTGCCATAAGTCGAGTTGCTGGATTAACATAAGCCTTCGAAATTCTATTTGGCATATGCAGGTTTCCTTACGATGTTATTATTAAGCCTGTGGTTTATAAATAATCCGTACTTAAGTTTCGAAAAACTCATTGGTACGAGCAGAGTTGAACGTGAGGCGAGTGTTCAAGCAACCAGGCTACCACTGCTCTTAACAACCGTCACGATGCTCAGCTCACTGCTGAACGACTGAGAAGAAGAATCAATTAGTTGAAGACTGTCGGTGGTCGTGACTAAAACTAAGAATAGTTAAACAATACGTTTTTTAAAGAGTAATATTTACCGACCTCTAAACATATGGCATTGAAGGCCTGTGGAAAAGGGCAGATAGAAATAAAATTACATACCTACGAGTATGTATATAAAATTATAATCATTATTAATACATATAATTGGAAAATTATAAGACACAGTAATAGTAGGCAAGCTTTAACAAAATTTCGCTGTCATGGTTTTGATAAAAAAAGACCTAACAATAAAATAATTTGAATTATTATGTTAAACTAGCTGTGCCCGCGGCTCCGCTCGCGCGGAGTACAGAATTAATGGCTTTTAGTTTTCCCGCCCGCGCTCCAACTGCCACCACCACCTTGCTCCAAACTCCGAAGTGGTAATTCACAATTTCGATTTTTCAGCTGTTCCTTTAGTTTTTTTTTTTCTAAATCATCCCAGTATTGAGGCAATGAAAACAAACAAAAAAATACTCAAATCGGTTAAGTCATTTTCGAGATTTTGCGAAACTAACGCATGGCAATTGATTTTACTATAAATAGAGATGAGACAATGGCTATTTTTTTAAATTCTGTAATAAAAAAAAATACATGGCAATAGCACTCGAAAGTTTGCATTGGTAACAGAAGATTGAAGGGAATACATGTCTAGACAACAACTGATTCATCATTTACTACGCTTGATACACCAGCTAGTGCGAACCCAGGGCAAAGTAGAGAAACAAATACAGTCGACGTCTGATACACTGGAGTGTCGAGAACATGGGAAGGGTTTCAAATAATAGCGATATTGTACTCCAATCATTGCTGTCTGGAAATACACTCATGCATACGATCCCCGTAATACTACTGTTGACCCTATTAGAGATCTGCAGATACAATTTTACACAGATACGTTTATGTTTTTGACTATAGTGATAAATTTCAAAACTGTACCTTTAATAGATCCAAAGTTACTGTAGTATAGGCTTGACAAACTCACTGACTTACTAACAGGTAATGAAAACCTTAAGGCCATTTGTACTAAATCCAGTAATGTGAAATTTGTCACATATGGAGTGTATATGAGATTAAAAACATAATTATTAAATTATTTAAGAGCGAATTAGGAAAGCCGCTCCTCCATAAAACGTATGTCTATGTTAATGCAATCTAGTTCCAGTAGCACAGTTCAGTAATGAGTACTACATACAGTATTGAAGTACTCATTGCATTCCCTCCCCCCCCCCCCCCCTCCCTCGGCTTTTCCCGCACACCGGTAAGGGGCGCACGTGACGAGTTTAAAAAGCTTACGGGAGTAAAATTAGTATTTGTTGTGCAACATACGGATATTTAAACTAAAAGCTTTAACAAATTCTGTACAAAAGTGTGAGGACAGCAGTTTTTTTTTATTAAAATGTTAACGAGTACATTCCATTTCCAATGGTGTCTATAAACCAAAACAATGATAAAAGCTAACAATTTATTTTATCTACACTAATATTATGAATAGGAAAGATTAGTATGTTTGTAACGAATAAACTCAAAAACTACTAGAATGATTTCAAAAATTCTTTCACCATTAGAATGCTACATTATCCCTGAGTAACATAGACTATATTTGGGATTGGAAGTCTGAGTGGGAATGGAAGTGAGATAGGGAGCGGAAGTGGGATCGGGAGTGGATCCTGTAGTCCACGCGGATCTAGGCACAGCTAGTATTTAATAAACAGTATGTATGTAATAAACAGAAAAAAGGTTAAACCATATTGCTATAGATACTTTTTAATGGGTTTTTAATTATGATCACATCTAATTATTAATAATTAGATGTGATCCTCATACAATTTGTTCTACTTATTAATGGAGAAGAAAATTATGTTTTAGCGGATCTTACTATCTTTTGGCAATGTATGTGGATCATTATTCTTACATTTGAGCTACATACAAATGCATATATTATGGCGGTTGACGCCAGATAGATCCTGTGAGTCACGAAAAAACCAATACGAAATGTCGATGCAGTTAAGCGCGACAGCGGCCCTAGCGCACGCGGACGCGCTATCCCTGACAATACGCTATTTGTATAAGCTAAGTACAGCGCGACGTGCTATAGTGGAGTTCAACCCTAGTATCTTTGCTCCTTCAAGCGATTTATGGAGCGATAACTTAGTTCTAACCGAACGTTATTTGGGGTCGTTTTACGCTCCATAAACTTGCAATAGCTTGAAAACTAGTTTGAATTGTTGTATAGTGGTAATTAAAGTTGATTTATTCGACTTTAATATTCTTTTATTGCATGTGGATAATCAAGTTTAATTAATATACTCCATCGTCAGCCGGAATACGTCCACTGCTGAACATAAGCCTCACCAACCGATTGGCTTTTTATGGGGGCTGTCCACTGGAAGATTTGCCATAATCAACACGCTTGGCAGTCAGATTGGTAATCGCAGTAATGATATTAATATACATAGGAGAACACGGCGTCCCTAGTGCAATCCCTTAGTCGCATTGTCGACACCCACGTGAAGATGGGGGTGGCCCTAGGTTAAGCCAACGGATATAATTATAATTATAAATACAATCAATAAAATTGCTATTTATTCCTGTATTCTAATAATACAATACTGGTTATAAATACGAAAACAATTTTCATTTCACTGCACACAATAACTAGGGGAGGGTAGATGACTGACAGTAATTTTCATAAATATGTAGAAAATAATTATTTTGAGTATATAGGTAAAACATAAATCCTGTACTTTATAAATATGTTAAATTCTTTTGTGT
Organism: Esperia sulphurella; assembly: GCA_947086405.1. Lineage (NCBI taxonomy): Eukaryota > Metazoa > Arthropoda > Insecta > Lepidoptera > Oecophoridae > Esperia > Esperia sulphurella. Next base: position 12,571,617 of record OX352267.1, read on the forward strand.
AGTCGCGTCGAATATATTAGAATTATCCTAATATTGTTTTTGTTTGTTACGCTTTCACGACTCTGTTATTCAATCGAAATACATAAAATTTTTGCACTCCCATAGCCTGTGGTCATAAACTTCTTCCATGCGGGAGAAGTCGCGAGCAACACCTAGTCAATATACACTAAATCGGTTATACTGATACTTTTTTACTATCTAAAGCGCACAACGGGTAGTTGGTAAACCCTACTGTAGCCAGTACCTTGCAACCAAAGGTTAACAAGTGCGTTGCTACCCTAAGGACTCGGTTGGTATATCTCATATTCCTATAGTTTTAACCCGGTACACAGCAATATAAACATTGCTGTTTAACGGCAGCAATAGATAAGAGAACACCCGCTCAGGCTGACTAGTGAGTACTAGAGTTACCACCACAGAAAGTATGAAAAACTGTGCTAGTAGACTCTACTTCTATTAATTAAAAGAACAACAGTTATCAAATTGTTTATCCAATAAAAGTATAAAATGAAAGTAGACTTCGCGGTTATACACATATTACTGGCTACAAAACGTAACATTCGCAATTCTGAACTGTATTCGTAGCTATCCACATGGAACGCAGAATTCGTACTTCGTAGCTCGTCATCGTAGCTCGTAGCCATTCGTAGAGTGCTGAACAAATGTACCGCATTTGTCACTATGGCAGTCTCGTAAGCATTTGTGAAGGCTTCGTACTCAGTTTTAAGACTCTGAATTAATTGAATTCAAACAAATAAGTATACCTACCACTTACTGGTAAAAATAGTACTAAATATAGTTCTGTCTAATTGCTAAATATTCGTAAGAGTAGAAGGGGCTAAAGGGCCAAAATACTATAATGAAAATTATAATATAGATAACTCAGTTTTGAGTACATATGAGTACGCATTGATAACGGATATGACATAAAACATATACTTTTCATCACCACATCGTCGGTGGAAAGGCAAATTGCTGAGGCGCCAAAATATGATTTTGCAGTAGACAATTGTAAAAAAATCATATCTTTTACAATTAATTCAACAATACAATTTAATTCAAATAACAGTTAGTTTTACCAAAAATCGGATAATTAGAAAAAAAAATTATTCACTAACCTTTAAAGCCTATTTTGCCGCTTTAGCAATATTGATTTTTCAGGAACGATATTACTACATTATACTTCATTACTTTACTCTTTCTAATTAATCAAACTAATATTATTAATGTGAAAGTGTGGATGTCTGTTTAGGTGTTCGTGACTAAATTACGCCATAACAGCTATACTGATTTTAATAATATTTGGTACCGAAAAATCTTATATTCTAGATTAACATATATTACACTTTTATTATAGGAAAATAATATTTACCACGGGAAAATAGAGAAACCACGGATTGAAGCTAACGATGGAGTGTAGCAGAAAACATAAACCCACACTGGGGCGGTGGCGGTGTCGGCCAATTGTCATATATGGGATTGTACGGAAGACCTGACGCGAACAAGGTGCTCTTGCAGTACAAATTTCAATAGAGCCTAGGCCGAACCTTGCCCGCCACCGCCTCAGTATGGAGGTGACATCATACGCTTTGATTGCGTCAGGTCATGTCAAATAAGTTTACCAAACTTACAAAGTTTGCGTCAACCACAGGGCCACAACTTGCAGTAATTAAGTCAATATTAGTTTAGAGTAGTTACAATGAAGTGTTGATTTATTGTTTAACTTCAGACCGTTTTTCAATTCGAAGGTTATCTGAATTATATCGATTATGTATTAGGAATAGAATTAGGATTAAAATAGGTGATATATTCATAACTACGACACATACATACATGAGAAACAAACATACAAAACAGGTTTACAAACTACAATAAAAAAATATCTAGATATGTGTCACAGTAACAAAATGGCGCTGACTCAGCATAATGCTACAGCACGCTACCCGAACTATCTGAGACCTCCAAGAGAACTTTGTAAAATCATAGATAATATATGGTAGAACTGTTTCTGGCAATGTAGGTACTATATATATATTTTAATTACTAAGGCCTCACGCACCTCACGCACAAAGGCAGTGGGACTAGCCACTTTGCAAAGAAATCCAAAGGGAACTGCTAGATTCCTGTAATAGTCCCAGTGAGCGCGCCCGTCTGTTAGCAGTCTCTGCTAAGAAGTCAGGCTCTTGGTTGCAGGCTCTTCCCTCGGCTAACATTGGCACCTTACTTGACAGAAATACTCTGTGCTTAGCCGTCTGCCTACGTTTGGGTGCCAGGGCTGTGCATCCACATCGCTGCATATGTGGCGAGTCTGTCGGCGAGCTAGGCCACCACAGCCTTTCATGCGCCCGAAGCGCTGGCCGCCCTTAATAACATCATCCGAAGGGCCCTTGCCTCCGCGTTCCAGCCAGCCATGTTAGAGCCTTGTGGCATTCTGCGTAGCGATGGAAAGAGGTCCGTCGGTATGACAATCAGACCCTGGAAACTCTTTGGCTCCGTCACACATTCAGTTAACATCTATCAATGCTGGAGCCGCGGCAGGAACGGCTGAAAACTCAAAGCACCGAAAATACGAGAATATCGGCTCCAGCTACCTTTTTGTACCCGTCGAGGTGGAGACACTGGGTCCCTGGGGCCCGGAGGCGAAAAACTTAATTGCGGCAATTTTCGCACACCTCATAGAGGCTTCCGGTGACCAGAGGGCTGGCCAGTACCTCAGCCAGCGCATTAGCCTGGCCATACAGCGAGGGAACGTTGCCAGCCTTCTGGGCACAACGCCTCAGTGTGACCACCTCGACGGATTTTTTTATTTGTAAATTCCTGTTTTTATTTGGTTCTTTGGTTGTTATTAGTATTATTATAAATGATTGATTATTACTAAGTTTCCTGAAAGTTAATAAAATAAAAACTCCACATTTATAAAGAATTAATTTTTAGTGCATTAAAAAATATTGTTTTTTTTTCTATTTCTAAATCTAAGCAGTTTATATGCCACTCAGACTACAGACCTACAGCCACAACTCCTCTACAGTCTCTAGCTATCTCTTAACAACGTTTAACAGAGTCCCTGCCTCGTCCAACAACAGACAGACTAGAACCTCGTTCATCATTATCATGTCGGCCCTTAGACGTACACTGCCTTTCCTGATGAACTCCACCGCACCAAGTCCTCCGCATTCCGCATCCAACAGTTAATTTAATATAAGGGAGCGCTCGTGTCTTTGCATCGACAATAAAGTCTTACCACGGTAAAAACCAAGCCTACCTCAATTCCATCAATCGTCACTCAATAAAGCGATTTAAGATCTCATTACAATCCAAATTACAAAACAATGAAACGCTTTAAAGGAAGACTTACATGCGAAATATCAGTATAATTAAATGCTGGTGGTAACAGAGTGGAATGAATTCCGTGTTTCAGTGAACACGTCACGCAAGCAGCGAACTGTAACGCTATACGTGATACTCGCGTATACGTGACACCAAATTGAAACGTAAAATACCTACCAGTATTATTATGTCTAAATTTACAATGTGGTATATTAACGTTCTTTCCTGTGCTAAAAAATGTCTCAGTCTGTCCACCAGACTAGTCGAAAATTAGTTACTAAATGGGACGAAGGAGTCCCATTCCGTAACTGGCTTCGAACTGGGAAATTACATTTCCCATTTCGTAGCCAGTTACGAAATCTGGTTACGAAATGGGACGAAAGGGAAACTACTAGAATACAGAAGTTTGCATTAAATATGTTCACAAAGATCAAGTTCATTAAAATGTATACACTTCATTGTCGGCCCCGTAGCCTAGTCGGTAGTACACCTGCTTGCGAAGCTCGGGGTCGCGGGTTCGAACCCCGCCCAGGGCAAACATTCTTGTGATGAGCACTTGTGTTTGCCTTGTGACTGGATGTTATTTATATATTATATTATGTATTTATGTATGTATATCAGCTGTCTGATACCCATATTACAGGCTCTGCCTAGTTTGGGATCAGGTGGCCGTGTGTGAAATGTCCCCACATATTTATTATTATTATTATTATTATACACTTCATAACCCTAAATCAGTGTGACAAGGTACTTAATTGTATACTAAAGAATCCCACTAATATTATAAATGCGAAATTTTGGATATTTTGATGTTTGTTACTCAATCACGCTTCAACCACTGGACGGATCGGGATGAAACTTTCACACATATAGGTTAGGTCCTGGAATAGGACATAGGATAGTTTTTATCCCGAAAAAACGTCCCATTCCTACGGGAAATACATAATAATTTATGATGTTAAGTTGTCCACGCGGACGAAGTCGCGGGCAGCAGCTAGTATTTTATAAACGTTGCATACACATCGACGCAAAAATGCGGAAACGCTGTAATCCACACCGATGTCAAACCACTTTTACAATTCGGAATCAGTAATTGGGAATATAAATTAATTAGGTCAGTATTATTCTCCTCACAATATCCTGCAATCACAAGAAAAGACAAAACTTTATCATCTTGTCACACGCGTTACGGTTGGCGTTGTTTATCCGGGCCACGTTGACCGGACACCGGATATCCAGAGCTCCGGTTACAACTTTAAGACAGGGTTGTACTTAGATGTGAAGGGGCGGTCAAGTGGCAGCGGAGAGACTGCGACCTGCCAAGTGCTGTTATATCCCATGTATATTACTACATTTTGTGTTAAAACTACCAAATTGTTATCATCAGCATTCACCGTCCACTCCTGGATACAGTCCTCCATCGAATATAACCCTGCAGAGTTAGTCAAAATGTAAGCGCAATTATTTTTCTATTACTTTCCTAATTGAAGGTTGTTTTAGAAAAACAACAAGAGAAAGAAAAATCTGAGTTAGCATAATGTTTCGTTATTTTTATTATTGTTATTTTTCAATTTAATTTCTTTATATTTCTAATTCGTAATTCAGTATCACATAACTAAAAAGGAAAGTGAGAAATATTATTACTGAATAGGCTTATACTACTTATACAACTAACTAATAAATAAATATCGTTTGACATTTTTTAAAGGTCATTAAGGTGCGGGAGGACAGATACGGCTGCCAAATTTGTTGCACTTTAATTACCACCCGGGGGCGCCACGTATAACGTAGTTAATACTTGATTAACACATTAATTATCTCAGAGGTTTCCTCACGATGTTCTTTTCTTCGCCGTTTGAAGACAGTCAGTAAATATATGTATGTTTCCAAAAGCCCATTGGTACAATGGCATGACTGGGAATCGAATTCGGACCTCTCAACGTGATAAGCCACGTCTTCCCCAATGCAGCACCGACTACTATATCTGCATATTTGTAGTAGGCGTATAATGTGTTCGTGGCCGATAGTGAAACATGGTACTTAATATAAGATAGACTGTTAAAGATGAATTGGCAATGATCTAACTAAACCTATAATGTTATATTTTTTGTAAAATTATATGTAGATAATGGATGATTTGATTAGAAACTCGTAAACAGGGTTTTTGTTTTGATTTAACGCGCCTCTCTGTAAACGGACTGTTTACAAAGAGGCATAAAATCATCTGCGGTCAGGGGCGCAAATTTACTAAGTACGTATCTGATTATGATACAATACACACAACAATACATCATAGGTCTTAAAGTAAACATCATTGTTTAGACGGAATTAGGTGAATTTGATAATGTTGCGATGTTGAACAGACAAGAGGGCTTGAGCTCGGGTTATTTATTTATATTTAAAACTATATTACGGCCCCATTTTTTACTTAGTGGCTTTGGAGGTCGTGAGTTCGATTGCCACAGAGACAGACTACTTTCTACAAGTTAGTTCCAGTCTTGATGTTTCATTTATAATTTTTTGTTATCCTTCTCTATATTGAAAAGAGGAAATGCTAGTTTTGGATTAGACCAGTGTCATCATCATCAGCCGAAATACGTCCACTGCTGGACATAAGCCTCCCCAATAGAATGCCACTTTTGGTGGGCTGTCCATTGGGGGATTTGCCATAATCACCACGCTTGGCAAGCGGATTTGTGGTCGCAGTAATGATCTCAATATACACACAGGATAACGCTGCTGCCCGCCCCTGGTGCAAACCCTTAGTCGCCTTGAACCCACGGGAAGATTGGTGGTGGTCCTATTCTAAGCCGGGAACGACACAGATATAGACCAGTGTGTATATGATATATTACTGCATGCACTTGCGATGGCAAACGGCGATCTTAACCAATCACAGAATTGCTCGGCCGAGTTTAACCCTTAGCGCATGTAAAAAAGGTTAAAAGTTCTTTAGAAAAGTTTCTCTTACGTTCTTTAATAAAGTTTCTCTTATATCGGAAACCGGATAGAAACTGTTGGCGAGCGGTAACTGAAGTAAGACATCCCAATTTAATATTCTCGCGTGTCGGAAACTTTACCAATCTCAACTTGGTCGGCATTAATGTGCCGCCACAAGCATGCTGTTCCAGACAAAGGCGCCGAAAGCGCCATTTCAGATGTTTGAGTAAACTTTTAATTTCGTTACTTACTTGAAATATTAAATTTATATTTACGTTTAATGTAAATTACTTAAATAACTTAGACACTAAAACATTGCATTTAAGACTTGTTCAGAATTACATGTTTTGTTTTGTATGTCACAAAATATCTGTAGTGATCCATTATAGGAGTATTCAGTATACACCATCATCATATCAGTCTTTAGACGTCCAATCTGGACATAGATCTTCCTCTATGAACTCCACCACACTCGGTCCTCCGCCTTACGCCCTCCGCATCCAACTGCTTCCGGCCACCTTCTTCGTCGGTCCATCTGGTGGCGCGGCGGCCCACCAGGATGCCAATCCGCGGTCTCCACTCCAAAACTCTTCTGCCCCAACGGCCGTCGGTTCTGCGACAAATGTGGTCCGCCCACTGCCACTTCCCATATGTGATTATGGTAAATCCCACACTTGGCAGGCGGATTGATGACCGCAGTATTGTACAATAAAAATACACCGATTCAATAATAAAGTAAGTTATATTGATAACTTTATCCAAGGTGTTAATTTATCAAATCCTACATCAAAATGGTATCAACTGAGGCTTAGCTAATTGATGACGAGATCAGTAATAGAATCATCATCGACATCATCAGCCTATATACGTCCACTGCTGAAAATAAGCCTCCCCAAAAGAATGCGACTTTTGGTGGGCTGTCCATTGGGGGATTTGCCATAATCACCACGCTTGGCAGACGGATTGGTGATCGCAGTAATGATCTTAATATACACAGCAGAACGCTGCTTCCCATCCCTGGTGCCATTCCATTAGTCGTCTTGACGAAAAGCACGGGAAGATAGGGCCCTATTCTTATTCGGGAACCACACAGCATAAAGGCGGTTAATCGCTTTATTTATACGCAAATTGAAAATCATGCTAAAGTATGACGATCCTTCACAATGAGGGAAGTGTTTTTTTGTTGGCACGGCTTACGGGCAATTTTGTGAACACTCTACATACAGAATCCATTCGCATATCCACGAGACCAATTTACGAAGAACTCTCTAACAAACTTAAATGTTACCATTTGAAGTTCTAGTTATACAAGACAGTGGAAACGTGGAAATTCAGACAGCCAGTTTTAAAAGATCTCCCGTGGAATTGTATTTATGTAGAAAGATGTTGTAAAAATCGTAAAGGTGAAAGTATAATCGTGCTCTATAATTAGGGTTGCTACGTGTTTCACACATGCATCATCAACCGAAATACGTCCACTGCTGTTCACTACGCCACTGAAAAAGTCTTATTACGAAAAACAATAGTTACTATGGCAGCAAACCATCATCATCATCAGATTATTTTTGTCTCCACTGTGGAGCACAACCCTCTCTCATCTGCCGGAGACAGACGGAGGATTTGGCCGACACTCCCCGCGCTGGCCAGACGGGTTGGGGAGGCCTGATTGATGTTTTATAATGTATTCCCTTAGTCGCCTTGTACGACATCCACGGGAAGAGTTGGAGTAGTCCTATTAGACTTTACCGGAAACCACACGGCAAACTATGGCAATTAACCAATTATAATAAGTACGGCTAACTGAGAATTACCGCCATAGTAACTATTGTTCTACTTCAATCATCAATCAATCATCAGCCTAAATACGTCCACTGCTGGACATAGGCCTCCCTAATAGTATACCACTTTTGGTTATATGTCCATTGGGGGATTTGCCATAATCACCACGTTGGCAGGCGGATTGGTGATCGCAGTAATGATCTTAACATATACACACAGGAGAACGCTGCTGCCCGTCCCTGGTGTAATCCCTTAGTCGCCTTGATGACACCCACGGCAAAGATAGGTGTGGCCCTATTCTAAGCCGGGAACCACACGGCAAACTTTACTTAATAAGACCTTTTCATTAGCGTATTACTTATTATTGGTAGCTATTATTGGTGGGTATGTATTTCATACAAAATTGCCCACCATACTTTATACCAATATCATCATCATATCAGCCCTTAGACGTCCACTGCTGGACATAGGCCTTCCCCAATGAACACCAGGTTCTCTGCCCTCCGCATCCAGCCGCTTCCGGCTACATTCTTCAGGTCGTCGGTTCACCTGGCGGCGAGACGTCCCACCCTGCGCGTGCCGATCCGCGATCTCCACTCCAGAACCATAGTTATTTAAATATATGTGGTTTATACCAATAATATATGCAAATAGATGTCATCCTTACAAAATAAACGTGACGGATACTCCAGTAGTACCGTAGCACAATAGATTTTTTACCTTCATTGTAGAAATGGGCGTAGCTCTTGTTACAGCGGCTGTAAGGGTATTGTATTCAAAGCACGTTCCGGGACATTGTCGAGAGGGATGTGTTTCATTATAACTTATGAGTACTTCCCAGTGATCCATGTTGTGTGAGGAGATGGAAATTGGGCAACTTATTATCATTATTACCTTTAAACGAGATGACTTGGGGGGGAGGGGGATATTGATCTGCTGGAAATGTCTCTGAACGTTGACAGAGATTGCCGTGTTGTTCCCGGCTTAGAAAAGGCCATCGCAATCTTACCGTGTGTGTCGTTAAGGCGACTAAGGGATTGGATGGGCAGCAGCGTTATCCTGTGTATATTAAGATCATTACTGTGATCACCAATCCGCTTGCCAAGCATGGTGATTATGGCAAATCCCCCAATGGACAGGCCAACAAAAGCGGCATTCTATTGAGCAGGCTTATGTTCAGCAGTGAACGTATTTCGGCTGATGATAAGGACTGAGATTTTATAGACGTAGGGAATCAATCTTAGTTTTCTGGGAACAGCATAGCTTCCAAAAATGACAAAAATTGTATGGAGTGGTATTGTGATGCTGAAAATTTTCTGATCGTTCCTGTTTTTTCTGAAATTTAACAGATACATACATACATAATGCTCACGCTTAGGTCCCAAAAGGGTAGACAGAAACGATGGATCGCCACTTTGCGCGATCCTGACACATCTCACTCAACCATTACCCCCTACAAAAGGGGGTGTTATGGAAAAAAATCTCTGATTGACGTGAAAATTTTTACGTGGCATGAGATATTTAAAAAAAAAAATTTTTGTATATACACCCTAACCACCTTTTCATGCACCTCCTTTTATTCTTCTCAGTGCGGATTCCAGCCTTTTTGAGGACGTTATTAATTTGATACTTGAACGTCCTCCTACGACAGATAATTTAAGTAATTGGCTAATTAGTATTTAACACCCATTTAGAGAACTTCTGTTTCTTCTTAGCCTTTTGCAGTTGTTTAGCACTAATTAGTTAACTAACAATTAAGTTTTTTAAGTGTTTCTTATTTTGTAAATATAGCTTAAATAAATTTTGTTTTAACCTACTGTTTATATTTTTATTTAGAAAATGTTATGCTAAGTTTTACTCACTGCTATAAATCTAATTAATTTACGTTACTCAAGATAATAAAAATTCACACTACTAATTATATTCTTTATCTGTATTTTAGATGATTTTAATTTTAATAAATAATAAAATTAAATCAACGATATCTATGTATTACCAGATGGAGCGTTCCAAACAATCGCTCTGTTCAGCTCAGTTCAACTGCGGCTCCGGGAGCCGCAACTCGGTTACATTCACAATGAAACTTGTGCAGTTGATTCGCGCGCGGGTTGTCTTACAGTCAACTTCGTAGTTTCGTGTTACAACATTAATAATGTTTCAATATTGTTTTAATTTATGTTTTTTGCCTTATGTTGACATTTAAATGTGATAAACGTTTAAAAGATTCGGAGGTCGTAAAAAGCCAATAATTATAGTACAGTTTTATAGTCCAAAACAGTGTTTATTGTGGTAGCTGTTGCAGTGCATATTAATCTACCCTCAATAAAGTGACAATTGGTTACATTGTGTTTGTTTACATGCTGAGTGGAGATGGCCGAGAGTTCGAATCCATCGGACGATGACGATAATTCACGCACGAATGTGATGGAGAAACAAAATGGAAAAAGCAGTGGCGCAGAGATAGAATGGAATAATAATAATGATATAGAAATAGAGGGAGAAGTGCGAAATGAGCTCGAGAAGTCTTCTAATAAGAGATCTTGGGAAGGTAGTGGAAATGATGGAGAAATTGATGAATTTATTGAGATTGGAAAAGGTGGAAAAAGGCTTAATCTGAGGCGATCACCGTCTCATAATTCTGAAGTACTAAATGAACGCTATATCGAGGTATCAGTTACATCAAAAGAAGTGCTACCTAAACAAATAGGATTTGCTAAAGTTCTTAAAGTCGAGAATATTACACAAGTAATGAGAGTAATCTATAAGAGTCCGTATAAATTACTTATTCGTTTTAAAAATGAGAGTTCCGCAGAAGAATTTATGAAGTGTGAGAAATTCAAGACAAATGGTTGGAATTGTAGGAAAACAGGAGATGTCAATTATTCATATGGATTAATTAAAGAAATAGATTTGGAATTAGAGGAGGCAGATATTAAAGAAGCATTGGAGAGTGAATTGGAAATAATTCAAATTAAACGTCTTTTAAAAAAAGATAAGGATGGTAAATGGATTAAGAGTGAAACTGTTCGTCTCTGTTTTAAGGGCCCTACTTTACCCCCATATGTACGTACATATGGTACGAGGATGAAGGTGGAGCCTTTCACTTTCCCAGTGACTCAATGTTCCAATTGTTGGAAGTATGGGCACGTAAAGAATTTCTGCCCATTGAAAAAACCTATATGCCCCAAATGCGCTGGAGAACACGACAATTGTGAAACACAGAAATATAAATGTGTCAACTGTAAAGGAAATCACATGTCAATGGTGAAAAGTAAGTGTCCAGCATTTGAGAGAGAAAAGAAAGTTAGAGATGTTATGTCTGCATTCAATTGCTCGTATAAGGGCGCACTAAATATCTTAAGTAAGGGGAAAAAAAGAGCAGACACAAATATTCAGGTTGAGATTCCAACTACTGATAGAGTTTTTCCCATTTCTGAAGAAAATTTAATAAGAAAGCCGTACGCTGCAGTGGTTAGTGCGCCTAGTACATCCATGGAGAACAATAGAAACAAGGGTGTTTATTCTGAACAGGAAGAAACTCTATCTGAAGAGGAATCTAAGAAAAATAAAACCAAAAGTGGAAAGAAAAAGAAGAAATCTTACAATAGAAGGTTGGATGATGATCTCACTTCAAGAAGTGACGAAGAAAATATACGTCCTTGTGAGCAAACTTTGAAAAACAAGAAGGACAGAAGATTCTCAATAAAATCATTTTTGGAAAAGATGCAAAAAATTATGTTTACAAATAATGACTTTAAAACTAAGATTAATATGATGTTCATGTATTTTATAGACCAAATTTTAGTGTATTTGGAAGGCTATATTAATACAGATATGTTGCGGGGTCTATTGGGAATAAATATCAATGGATAACGTAAGTAGAAACAAAATTATAAATATGTACCAGTGGAATGCGCATAGTCTTAATAATAAATTAAAAGACCTTGAGTTATTATTGTGTCACGAAAGAATACATTTAGCATTTATTAGTGAAACTTGGTTTGATCCAGAAAGCATTGTAAGAGTTAGTAATTATAATATTTTTAGAGATGATAGAGATGACTCATATGGAGGAATTTGTATTTTGGCACATCGATCGATTAAAATGGTTCAAGTTAGATATAGTTTGCCTAATCCAGACATCCAAATTCTGGTGATAAAAGTAATTAATATTCCTGGAATCAGAAACATAGTTTTTATTTATTGTCCTCCTTCAGTAGTGACTAACCAATCGGATTGGGATTATATCTTTAACCTTTTTAATAATGAAACTATTATCATAGGAGATTTTAATGCTCATCATATTTCATGGTCATACAAAACCGATGGCAGAGGTACCTTGGTTTATAATGCAATGTTTGAATATGACTATATATGTTTAAATGACGGTAATCCAACCAGGATTCAGTTAGTAGATGGCGTTATACAACGATCGTCTCCAGACCTATCATTTGTTTCTGTGGATATTGCTGTAAAATTTAATTGGAAAGTGACCAATGAGTCGTTAGGTAGTGATCATCTGTTGATAAAAATGAGTTATGAATATGGGAGTTCATGTACATACTACAAGAAACGTAACTTAAAAGAAGCCCGGTGGGATGAATATAAGAGAAAGTTGGAGAGCGTTTTTAAAGAACTGAGAATGGATTCCGACGTTCAAAAAAGCTATGATCTACTTATGGAGAAAATCGATCTAGCATCGGAAGAGACGATTCCGTGGCTTAAGTTTTGTCGCGACCCTATTTCTAAATTTATTCCAAAATCTTACTGGAACGCTAATATATCTAAAGCAATTGCTGAAAGACGGCAGGCTCTAGCTAGATTGAGACGAAACCCAACTCCTGATAATTATACAATTTACACTAACAAAATTTCTCAAGCACGTAATCTCATGCAAACAGCTCGATTTAAGGGATGGAAAGAATTTTGTTCAAGTATTGAGAGTGAAACTTCACCTGCTGTGATGTGGCGGAAGATGAGGTGGATGAAAGGAATTAAGACGTCGAACCCTTGTGTGGATCCTATAAAAGCCAAAGATTTACTTCATAGCCTTACTCCAGATACAGTTGGAGAACCTCCACCTTCATTTCGTGACATGCCCGAATGTGTTTTAGAAAAAGAAATATCCCTAGCGGAACTACATAATTCATTAAAACGTAAGGATACCACCCCTGGTGCGGATGAAGTTTCATACTCGATGCTGTTTAACCTACCTAACTCTGCAAAACTTTATTTATTGTATATATATAATCTTATTTTAAAAACCGGAATAGTCCCAAAGCAATGGCGTTGCATTAGGGTTTTGCCTATCCCAAAACCGGGTCGTGACTTCAACTTATTATCTTCCCTGCGACCAATTTCATTAATATCATGCCCTTGTAAGATTTTTCACTGGATACTTATGAAGAGAATTGAATGGTCTGTAGAAAGCAGAGAACTATTTTCCTCGTCTACTGTGGGATTCAGGCGAGCCCAATCCTGTCTAGATAATTTGTCGAGACTAGTGACTCGTATTCAAATAGGGTTTTCCAAAAATCAGTCCACTTTGGCATGTTTTATTGATATTGACAGTGCTTATAATAATGTTAGTGTAAGTTCACTTGTCACTACATTGAGGCAAATTGGAGTAGGAGGTAAAATTTGCAGTTATTTGTGGAACTTTTTGTCAAACAGACAACTTCAAATTCAGACAGTTAATGGTGAAGTTATAACAAGGCAGACAAACAGAGGACTGGCTCAAGGAGATCCACTATCACCTTTGCTTTTCAATATCGTTACTATAAGAATTTGTGAAAGTATTTGTAATGTTAGTATCTCACAGTACGCTGACGATTTTGTTATTTATAAGGTTCTAGATAATAATAAAAATAGGAACACCATAGTTAATACTTTCCAAGATGCCATCTGTCTGTTAGTAAAACTACTAGAGGATATCGGTTTAAGCGTATCTGAAGCCAAAAGTAATGTATGTATATTTAGTCGATCTAGGCAAAATCAAAGTTTTCAAATAGCGATAAATGGCAAACAGTTACAATGTTTAAACAAAATTAAATATCTAGGACTTTGGTTGGATACAAAATTACTATGGAGTGCCCACATAAAGCAAATGTGTCAAAAGGTTTATAAATATATTAATATACTCAAGGTTCTAGCTGGCAGTAGCTGGGGCGTACATCCGAAACATTTACGTAGACTCTATATCTCTCTCATTAGAAGCCGCATTGATTATGGTAGTTATTTGTATGGTAGCTGTGCGAAGACACACCTTAACAAATTAAATGTACTACAAAATAGAGCGATGCGGATTTGTGGAGGATTTATACGCACTACTCCAATTCATGTAATGGAGAGTGAACTTTGCGTCCCGCCATTATCTGTCCGTAGACATTGGTTGGCGTGCAAGTATTGGCTGGGGGCAGCGTCATTCTCCAATAGCCCAACTATTACTTTAGTGAACGAGCTGGCACTACTATGTCAGAATAGTTATTGGCGCAATAAGAAAAAACCTATGTTAGTAGAAGTTAACAATAAGCTTAAGGAAACAGATATGTATCAGAGATCGATTTTGGAAATGTATACAATGGGCACATGGGTTTCATCTATTGATATCAAAAGATGTATTCATGATGTTATTGACGAATTTCATCTACCTAAACGAGAAATGAATGTGGCTGTCTTGAAACGAGTTGTAGCAAATATGATTTATCGCTGTTATGATGGCTATTACATGATTTTTACTGACGCTTCTAAGGTCGCTACGGGTGTAGGAGCAGCTTTCTTCGATCCGCAGGAAAATGTTTCTATGCAATTTCAGCTGACTAATAGTATATGCATTATGAGGGCTGAATTAACAGCTGTCACAGAGGGACTGTCCTATGCTAAATCTTTAACAACAAATAAAATTGTTATACTGACGGATTCGAGGAGTGCACTCCAACATCTGGCTCGGTGTGTCTCGGGATACCGAGGTATGCCGATAGCCTACGAGGCTTTAAAATTGATATCGGCCTTGCACTCTAAAAACATTGATATTAAATTACAATGGGTCCCATCCCATATAGGACTTATCGGTAATGAGGTGGCGGATCGTTTGGCTGGTAGCGCTGTGGCAACAGGTGTAGAACTGGCTTGTAAACCGACTACTACTGAACTCACTCCTTTGGTAAGAGAAATGTGTATGGAAATATGGAAAAACATGTTTAAGGAGAGTTCAGTAGTAAAAGGTATCTGGTACAACACAGTACAGGCACGACCCCCTAGAAAACCTTGGTTTGACAATGCTGGTCTTCCTAGGGAAATTCTCTGGTTTTGGCGTTTCGATTAAGGTCTGGCCACATTCCATCAAATAAATTTTATCATCTGATAGGTAGAGCAGAATCACCACTCTGTAGCTATTGCCAACAACTTGACGATGTTTATCATCTACTGGTGGAGTGTGGTCGGACGGCGACTGAGAGACAGCGTTTATTTGGCGACAATTTTGGACATAATGCTGACATAAACATGAAACTAAATGACCCAAGTTCTAATGAAGCGAGAGAAATTTATTATTTCGCTAAGCGCTGTCTGACGTCTAGGTAACGCTGAATATTATGTGTTTCCCTATGAGGCTGGCATGGACATGAATAGTCCAAAGCCTCGATAAAATAACAGAAAAAAAAAAAAAAAAAAAAAAAAAAACTTGTGCAGTTACTAAGCAGAACATTTAATTATTACTCAATATTGACGCTACGGGTAAATAGCGTAAATATTTAGTAATTAATTAAATGTTCTGCATAGTGACTGCACAAGTTTCAAAGTTAATGTGAACGAGTTGCGGCTCCTTGCGTGGAATAGAGCGATTGTTTGGAACTCTCCATCTAGTAGTATATAGAGATCGTTGAATAAAATCGATTAATTTCAGATAACAGAGATCCATACACAAAATTAACAAATTAATCATGTCACATGTAAAAATAAATATAATATACAGTAATAGTAACAAAATAGTAATAATAAAATGTCAATAAAAAATAACAATATAAACTCCTGCATGGAGCTAGCTAGCTCACCAACACTGTTGTCTAGGCTAGCAATGGGACACTCGAACTTACCCATATCACTTTCTTTCTATTAATTTCTTGATCAATGTAAAAAATATGCCGACGGATATTTTACAGATGAGTAAGTATGTTGCGTTTCGTCACAACAAAATATAGGCTGGTTTTAATTATAATAAGTGGACTGTATATAGGTGTAAATTGAATAAGTAAAAGGTATGAAGAATCCTTGCCCAAATTGGTAAGTAAGAGAGCACCACTAACCTTGACAGTGTACCATCTATCTGGATGGTAGACTGCAGCTCCAGGATCACGCACGGCGGGAAGAAGCTGGGCGTGGCACGAGTATGGCACGGCACATAACAGTCTCTCACAATTGGACAAGTCTTATAGTTCTTCAAGTTGAGGACAACACGAAAGCACGGCTCCCGGGAGATATCCACGTTTAATTAGGTGCTAAATACGAAACGTTCGTATAGCTAGGTGGGCGCAGGACGAGCGACTGGCGCGTCACACACATCCAAGCAAGATCGCAACCGAACAAAATTAGCGGTGCGAAAAAATATACAATTACCTACCAATTATATTTTAGTAAGAATTAAACATACCCCCTACCGAAATCAGTGTGATGATTTCCCCTAAATGAATGTGAAAGAGGTATGAAAATAAATATATAAAATTTAATAAACTTACGAAGCTTATTATAAACATGTAGAGTGTGTTCTACTGGAAGTGTTAAGTAAGTATAGCAAAATGTGATCTAATTCTAAATATACTTAAGTAATATTATTAAAAAAAAAATTATAAAGTATTTAATTTGCATAAGGTAAAGGGCAAATTTTGTTTACAGGCCTCTTGTAGAGTCCATTTTGCGTGCGTACAGTAACTACACGTACTATTTTATCAACACCGGGATGAATTTCTTCTATTCGACCAAGCGGCCATTGTAGAGATCGCGTGAGATTAGATTTTAGTAAAACTAAGTCTCCGATATTTATATTAGGAGGAGATGAAAACCACTTCGCTCTCTGTTGTAGAGTGTGAAGGTAGTCATCCGACCAGCGTCTCCAAAAGCTTTGAGATACCTTCTGGATGAATTGCCAACGTGACAATCTATTCATAGGTACATTTTCAACGTCATACTCTGGAACAGATAGAAGACTCTGACCTACCAAAAAATGACCGGCGGTCAAAACATCAAACTCGTTCGGATTATCCGAAAGTGAACACAGTGGGCGCGAGTTCATGATCGCCTCTATTTTACAAAAGACTGTGGTTAACTCTTCGAACGTAAGAGCTCTGTCACCAGCAGCACGATATAGATGGTGCTTTGCAGATTTTATTCCGGCCTCCCATAGTCCACCCATGGATGCGGCGTTGGGAGGGTTTGTACGCCAGTCGACGCGACGTGACGTCAAACCATCAAGGATTTGATCTTGATTGTCTTTATTGTTAAAGAAGTTACAAACTTCTTTCAAATGTTTAGCGGCAGCTATAAAATTTGTCCCGCAGTCTGAAAAAAGACAGCTACAGAGTCCGCGGCGAGCTACAAAACGATCAAATGTAGCTAAAAAACATTCGCATGTAAGGTCAGTTAGCACTTCAAAATGCACTGCCTTCGTAGAAAAACACACAAAAATGCATAAATAGGCCTTATGCACCTTTGCATTACGCCGTAAACTTTCCTTCACATAGAAGGGACCACCTAAGTCACAACCAACGTGGTTGAATATTTTGTCAAGTTTCAGTCGAGGCGCGGGTAACGTACCCATAACAGGCTGTGAAATCAGAGGTCGACACTTAAAGCAGTTTGCACATTTTGACAGAACTGATCGGATAATGCTACGAGCATTAATAATCCAAAAGTTTTTACACAAGATGCCTTGCAACGTGCGAGGACCTGCATGTAAATAAAGTCTGTGAAAATAGTCAATAATCAATTTTGTCGTGTGACATTTCTTGGGAAGTAAAACAGGATGTTTTGTATTGTATGGAAGGTCAGATTGTACAATCCTACCCCCCACCCTGAGGAAACCATCGGTATCAACGAAGGGTGAAAGTTTACGTAGAGAGGCTACGTAACTTGTTTTATTTAAACTTTTAATTTCAGAATCAAAATGATTCGACTGAATAACACGAATAATAGTGTTATGACTTGTTTTCAGTTCTGAAGTTTTCAGAGGTCCAGACAGGCGTTCTGAACCTTTCAGTTTCAAATTATTAATGAAACGATGACACCATGCCATCACTCGCTGCAATTTATTGAACGAAGAAAATTTATTAAATGTTTCTTCTAGGTCATTATTAAAACCTTTATTGTCACACGAGTTAAAATTAAAAGTGTCAACATTGGATTTCAACTCTGGAATTTTGTTTTCATCATTGATAAAAAATGTACTCGTGGGCCAGGTTTGAGGGTCTTCATACAGCCACACGGGACCGTTAAACCACTCAGTAGCCACGTCAGTGAACTGACTGGGCAGCGCACCGCGTGAGCAGATGTCGGCTGCGTTATTTTCACTATTTATGTGAAACCAGCAGTTCGGCGGCACTGTGTCAGTTATTTTACTAACACGATTCGCCACATATGTTTTTAATTTATATGGTGGCGTTTGAAGCCAAGATAGGACAATACTCGAGTCGCTGAATGCGAATATCGTGTACTTTATGTCCTGTAGGGTTTGTACGACAAAACCAACCAGTTTAGATAGCAACACGGCTGCTAGAAGCTCTAGCCTGGGTATTGAAAGCAGGGGTTGAATAGGCGCGACCTTAGATTTGCTGGCCAGCAACCTAACTTTGACATTGCCTTCACGATCGACACTACGAAGGTACAGACAACAAGCATAGCCACGGGATGACCCGTCACAAAAAGCTATAAGTTGTATGTCAGTAAACTCTGGTATCAATAGATGACGTTCGATACGTACATTTGACAAAGTCGGCAAATCTTTAATAAATTTGTCCCACTTATGGCACAGGTCTGGTGGCAAATGATCATCCCATCCGAGACTTAATTTCCACAAGTCTTGCATGATGCACTTCGCGACAAATGTACATGGCGATATGAAACCCACGGGGTCAAATATGCTTGCCAGTAATTTTAGTACCGATCGTTTTGTGCCTTTCCCGTCCGTCATGTTATAATTGAATGAAAAACAATCACATGAGGGCAACCAGGTCAAACCTAAGACCTTTAAAGATGACGATAACGTATCGTCCTGAAAATTGATTGCAGAAACTTGATCTTCTTGCATTCTGGTGAGTAACTCAGGTCGATTACTCGCCCACTTACGTAGGTCAAATCCACCTCTTTTGAGAAGTGACATCATTTCATCTTGCAATTTGCAAGCTTCTGAAATTGACTGACACGACCACATCAGGTCATCAACGAAAAAACCTTGCAGAAGCACATCAGAAGCTTTAGAGTCAGGATAATCTTGAGCCAGCTGGTGCAACGTGCGAACAGCTATGTATGGCGCGCTACGGAGGCCGTACGTATTTGTTTTTAATTCGTATATGCGCACTGGTTGCTGTGGACTGTCACGCCATAGAATGTGCTGATAACTCCTTTCAGAAGGATCTATCAACACATTCCTGTACATTTTAGAGACGTCAGCTGTAAGGCATACGTCGTACAGACGAAATCGAGATATAATTTTAAGTACATCTTGGTGAAGGTTTCGTCCAGTCAACAGCGCATCATTTAGCGACACTCCAGTGCTCGTCTTTGCCGAGCCATCATATACTACACGTAAAGGTGTTGTAGTAGAAGAAGGACGCAGCACGCAGTGATGCGGAATTAAATATTTTGAAGGCTCGGTGCCCTGATAAAGCTCCATGTGTCCTAACGACTCGTACTCCTTCATAAATTCACAATACGCCCTTTGAAGGTCTGGTGAGCGAGCGAGGCGCCGCTCGACTTGAGTGAGTCGTCGAAGAGCTAGCTCATACGATTGACCCAGCGGTTCGTGGTCAGGATTTAATAAAATCGGTGAAACATAACGACCAGTTTCATCGCGATAATGTTTTTCAATAAACATTTTTTCTGCAATCTCCTCTTGTGGACTTAATAGTGGAATTTCGCACGGCAAAGATTCCACTTCCCAAAAACGTTTGAGAATGTCATTGAGAAGATTGTTTTCAGTAGTGTACGACACTAAAGATGTTGTAGACGCTACAACATTAACATCTGTGACGTCACTCGAAGATTGCATCGCCAACCTCCCAGTGACCACATAACCAAACACACTACTCAACGCGAGCGGCATGTCGAGATTAAATATGAATTTTTTCCCATCATAAATATGTGGAAAAATGTCACCAGCTAAAATAATATCGATCGGTGACTTTTTATAAAAGTGTGGATCGGCTAAATATAAATTTTTATATTCATTAATAACTTCTTCCGAAAGTTTTACAGTCGGTAGATCAGAAGTTATCTTCGGTAAAACAACTGCATCAATGGTGAATGCAGGATCACTACCTTGCCGCGGCTTAATAACGCATGACGTCATGCCGTGATTGTTTATGCTTTCGCCAGCGAGTCCGTAAATATTAAAAGGACATGTACGCTGAGATAATCCTAAACGTTGTAAACAGTTAGTTGAAATAAAATTTGATTGAGCACCAGAATCAATTAATACTCTGCAACTTTGATAGGAATTAGTCGCATCTAAAACATGCACAACAGCTGTTCCCAATATCACTGCATAGTTATTGTTATGCACAGATGACGCATGGCAACTATTCACAGTAGCTGTCGGTTCGGCCGGCAGCGCGGGCGCAGTACCTACGGGCGAAATAGGTTTCATATCAGTGTAACCTGCCGACGGCGGCGGCGCCTGGTCTTGATGCAGCAGCACGTTATGAGGAAACCCACATATCACGCATTTAAATAAACTGGGACAGTCAGCTATTGAGTGATTGGCCCTTTTAAGGCAATTATGGCACAGCTTGAGGGCGTTAGCACGGCTAACCCGCTGAGCGCTGGTCAATTTACGAAATTGATCGCAACGGAAAATCATGTGATTTTCTCCACAATGCAAACACGATAATTTATTCGAACGTGCAGCAGATGCATGCGAATAATTTTTTGTTGTATTAATTTTGTCCGACTTAGTAGTCTGCCTACTATCAGGCGACTGTCGTTTGATTTGTTGCACATTTGATGCACTAGAATATGATGCCGAATGATCAATAACCTTCACTTGGTTATGTACGAATGACATAAGTTGCAAAAAAGTAGGTATTGATTTTTGGTTAATATTTTGTTCGAACGATTTTCGAGTAAGCGGATCCAACGCTCTTAACGCAATGTGACAGAGTACATAACTACTCAAATCTTCTATTTTTAATGCTTGGATCGCCTTGTATGAGTGGTCAAAAGTTTCTATAAACAAATTTAAGTGAGTGGACGACTCTTTATTAAGTGGCAAAAAATTTAACATTTTGTCTAAATATCTACCGACTAACATCCGATTATCTTGATACTTATCAAGCAAACTTTGCCATACAAGATCATAATTGTTGGCTGAAATTGGAATACTTTTCACGATATTCAAGGCTGAGCCCTTAGTACAGGACAATAAATAGTGAAATTTATCAATCTGCGGAATATTCGGTTGGTCATGTACCAATGAACAGAACATCTCGTAAAAGGTAGTAAAATTTTCAATATTACCATCAAAACAATAAAGTTCTAACTTAGGAAGACGCGGTCGAGATACCGACGTATGCGAGGGAATGTCTCCCTTAACGCCAACGCTATTAGGTTGTAGTTTCTTTGCATATAATTTTGTACGAAAGAATAATTCATCAAAACACTTTAACTCTTGACTTTTAAGAATGGAATTTGGATCAGTCTTTAGTTCCAAATTAAAAATATCAAAAATAATGCTCTCAAAAGATTGACGTAAATTATCAGCCTCAGTAAAATGTAACAGAAATAATTCCCTTGAATCGAAATCGGAAATATCCTTGGTCATATCATAAAGATTTTGCATTTGTTCATAAATTCTTTCTTTCCTGTTGATTAACACGGTTAACTCAGGTGATATGACTACTGGATCTTTTTTAGGAGGCATGATTATCAGGTAGTTGATAAAATATTACTACTAGTTATTTCGTAAACGTATGCAAATTAGCTACAAAATAGATAAAATATATATTTGTACGACAAGTATATATGTGTAAATGTGTAGTGAATATAATATTGTTATAAGAAATAACTAAATGACACTACAAATTTAAAAACTGTATAAAGAACGTCTTTATACGTTTATTGTAAGAATATTGGTTTATTTTGTCACGGACTAAAATGTAAACCAAATAAATAAATAATTTAACCAGATATGGAAGGTCTATTGATCAAAACAGTCGTTTGGAACCAAGATGGACTAACCAAATGCTAGAATGTGAGATTTATGGACCAAAATATTGGTTAACTGGAATTGATGGACCAAAATAACTGGATTAATTTAACTGGATCCATAGGTCGCTGGTTCAAATCCGGCTCGAAGGACCAAAAAAATTGTTGCGTTTCGTCACAACAAAATATAGGCTGGTTTTAATTATAATAAGTGGACTGTATATAGGTGTAAATTGAATAAGTAAAAGGTATGAAGAATCCTTGCCCAAATTGGTAAGTAAGAGAGCACCACTAACCTTGACAGTGTACCATCTATCTGGATGGTAGACTGCAGCTCCAGGATCACGCACGGCGGGAAGAAGCTGGGCGTGGCACGAGTATGGCACGGCACATAACAGTCTCTCACAATTGGACAAGTCTTATAGTTCTTCAAGTTGAGGACAACACGAAAGCACGGCTCCCGGGAGATATCCACGTTTAATTAGGTGCTAAATACGAAACGTTCGTATAGCTAGGTGGGCGCAGGACGAGCGACTGGCGCGTCACACACATCCAAGCAAGATCGCAACCGAACAAAATTAGCGGTGCGAAAAAATATACAATTACCTACCAATTATATTTTAGTAAGAATTAAACAAAGTACTTCAGTATCTTACAAAGAAAATTGTTTTTTTTTTATTATAGGGTCCTTTACTTAGAAAAATGAATATATCCAATAGAAGGATTTATAAGGGTCCAAGAACGTGAAGGAAACCAACCCTTTTCACTCTTATGGTAATTTTGCTGTTGCTAAAGTGAGAGAATGCTACTTTTAACAGGACGTCAGATAACATGTCCGTACACTGTTTCAGAAATCTAGAGATGAGGCGGACGTGCAAAACATGGATATCGATAATTATCGGATATCGATAATCAATAAAAATATATTACATAGTCTAAAAATTATCATTATATTATTTAGTAAAAATTTGAAATTATGTTAACATGAAAATTTAATTTAATTCTGAAGGCACGCACTTAATTTGAAGGCACTAAACTAGCTAATATTGTCATCTTATAGTGAAATAATTTTATTTCATTTTAGAGCTGTCAAATTTAAATCTGTGGCAACTAATTGCGTTATTATATCTAACAGTTGCCAGTGGAAAGTGAAACAGTATTCTATGTAAAAAATTAATCAGTTTATTTACTTACAACTATTTTATAAAACTACATTTTTTTTTAAATAAAATTTAAATTTACTTAGTGTTAATCAATCAATAAATATAATTATAAAAGATTATAAAACAATAAAAAAATAAAAAACATATTTTTATCATTAGTCATTGCCTGATGTCGATGGTATATGTATCGGTCGATTAGAAATCGATATCCAAGGATATTTGTAAGTCTGGAGATGATAACGTTTGCATTCCAAAAGCTGCAGGGCCTGATAATGACGTGGTACGCGATGTTACTGACGGATCCAAAGCTGCCGGGCCTGATGATGATGACATAGAGCGCGCCGTTTACCGATGCCAAAGCTGCAGAGCCTAATGATTACATTGGGTACGAGAACGTCTGAGGCCCCAAAATTTAAGGACCTGAGACGGAGAACACTACCGTGCCCGAAGTTAATGGAGCTGAAGTTGTAGAAATGCACTGAAAAGAAAATTAATATTTATTGGTCAAGAATAACAAAAAGAGTGTAAAATGAATCTGGCATTAAACATTTTTAATTTACGATTAATTATATAAAAAAAAAATTGGGTGTCAGTAATCCGAGCTAAGAACTATTTTATGTACTAATGAGTTTTTATTATTGTATATTTACTTTTCGCTCACGACGGTGAAGAAAATCAAGATAAAACCTGCTAGCCTGAGGAGAATTGACAAATTCGAAGACAACTGAATAGGCTTGCCCCTATTAAATACGTTTACTTTTAAAAACTACTTACTCTTCCTGGCGACATAAATAATGTAGGCACAGCATTATCCTTCAGTATTCGATATTTATCATCGGTAATAATACAACACAATAATTTAAAATGTCTGGAGCACACTCTATGGTGTTTTTTTTTTTGCCGTCCAATCAGCTTCGATGGACACCGCATTAATCCACTTTTCACATTAAATTTTTTTTTCATTAGGAAATCTAAATTGAAAAAATACGTGTGTGCACGTAAAAAATACGTGTATACTCATGTGCACAACACATCCAAAACACAAAAAACACTTTTTATACTTTTATCGATAAATTTTTGTCCAGCTCTATTTAAACATTTCTGTAAAATTACAAAACTAACAAAATATATGAAAGTACACTTATACATGCTCAATTAATATAAATATAATAAAAAGAAATTAATTTCCCTTACTTTTAAGCATAAATTTATCTCTTTAACATGGAAAATGGATAGGTAAACACAAAAAGAATGTTTACCTGTGAAAGTTTATAGTTTCGGATTGATTTTCTTTTCTCCCCATGCGAAATTTGCAGCGCCTTATCACACATACCATAGCTTACACCTTCACAAAATATTATCCTGCACTCTTATCACAAATCTGAAAGGATTTTAAATTAAAATAGTATTTCAAACTCGACTAGCACGCAAACCGTTGCATCAATCATTAATGCAACTAAATTCAAGATGCATTTGTCACTTGACAGCAGCGACCAAAGAGAATACAACAGCGACTATATTAGGGAACATTTTAATCAGCAGGGTAAAGTGGAGCCAAGAGCTACAGTTTTGACAAGTGGCTATGTACGCTTGATTAGTATTATGGCGGGTTCTATTGGATATATTCATTTTTCTAAGGTCCTTTAGTTCCCTGTGCAATACCATAAATTGTTTTTTTTTTTCGCAAGAGAACTAACCTACATACATTTTACTACGATATTAATCTTTTATTACTTGCGTTTGGGACAATCCAATGTATTTTGTTGTGTAATGTAATTTTTTTCCAAGTAAATTCAACTGCTCTGCAATTTCTTTCATCATTTTTTATCTTCTCACAAACATGTAGAATCATAATATTAGTAAGAATGAGGATAACGTAATGTTTGTAAACATTAGAAGCTAAATAAAAAGCGAGCGTGCCCAATAAGTGCTATCCACCAGGGCCGACGTACGTACGTACGTAATGAATAAATAAATATACGGAACCCTTCTGGAAATCTATTACAGGAAAAATGGGGGACATTTGATGGATTGAACTGCGTACTTCTTCAGTTATATTGTATATTATTATACAATATTACCTATACGTGTCGTCGCTCAAATTAGGTTACTGGAGTATACGAATATGTAGGTGTTGAACACATAAGAATGCCACGACGTAACGATTTTTTTTGTAGTTTAAATAGGACAGGGGTAATTTATGTAATCATCTAATAGGAACTTATGACTTTATAAATTCGCTACAAGCAAAGTTGTCTTTAATTTGTACCTCTGCTTTATCATGCTCGAGCTACAATCGGTTTCGTCTCTCAGACCAAATTATGGGTATTAGCCTGGGAAAATACCCTTTCGATGCCGCAATCGAAACGGGACGTCCCGCGCAAATCGGGACACATGGTAACGCTATCTATAACTCACCTCGGTGGTAGAAACACCTCTCAGCACCCTCTCCTCAGCTCACCCTCATTCGCCCCCTTCTCTTCTCTCTTCATTTCCTTCCTTTACAATATGGTCTATAAAAAACTCAATTCCGTCTTATATACGCAGATTATCAACGCCTTACGTAATAATAGTAGTAACTGCATCAGGGGCGGATCCAGTCCTACAATTTAAGAGGGGGGTCACATTTACGAGTATTAGTATAAACTATCTGTGTCCGCGGCTCCACTCGCGTGGACTACAGGATTAGTGTTTTTTCTTTATTATTATCCGCTCCCGTTCCCGCTTTCGGTCCAACTGCCACCTCTTACCGTCGCTCTAAACGTAGTCCTAACTCATTGCAATCTGAATTTCGCCGCGCATTAGACCTCTTTGTTGTATAGTGTATACCTACTAATGTAATGTATGTGAGTTTCTAAAAAACTACGAGGGGCGTTCAAAATATTCTCGGTATTCGAATGAAGACAAACAAGTACGAAAAGTTTGATATTTTTATTTTTCAATATACTCCCCCCCTATGTTGATACACTTAAAAGATCGATCAATTATTTTTTTTAATCCCTCATAATAATATTTTTTATCCTTGGTGTAAAAATGCTCGTCCACTGCCGCCTTCAACGCTTCATCGTCAGAAAATCGATTTCCACGCAGATCCTTTTTGAGATTGGGGAACAAAAAGAAGTCGCTGGGGGCTAAGTCCGGACTATACGGTGGATGAGTTATAGTTCCAAACCCACATTCAGCAATAGCTGCCTTGGTAATATGAGCAGTATGGACAGGGGCGTTGTCATGCAGAAGCAGAACACCTTTGGTTAACTTTCCTCGCCTCTTTTCTTTGATTGCATCCCTTAATTGACGTAGAATGATTGCGTAGTACTGTCCTGTGATATTTACACCTTTTTCTTTATAATCGATTAACAATACTCCTTCACAATCCCAAAATATTGTTGCCATAACCTTGCCAGCGGAAGGGACGACCTTGAACTTCTTGGGATGAGCTGAACCCTTAATGTGCCACTGCATGGACTCCTGTTTACTCTCTGGGTCATAATGATGAACCCAGGTTTCATCTCCAGTAACTATCTTTTGCAGCACCTCATCAGGATTTTCGCCACACAGGTCAATAAAATCGGAACAACAAGCTGCACGCATATCTTTTTGAAGCCGAGTCAGAATTCGCGGAACTCATCTTGCACTCACTTTTGACATATTATGATGGTCATGGATAATATCATGTACGGTACCAATAGAAAGATTGGTTACTTGAGCTATTGATTTTATCTTCACTCGACCATCTTCCAATATAAGGTTTTCCACCTGATCAATATTTTCTTGTGAAGTAGCTACTACAGGCCGGCCAGGTCTAGGGTCATCTTTAATACTCTCCCTGCCACGTTTGAATTCGCTTGACCACTTTTGAATGGTAGATAAAGAAGGAGCAGACTCACGGTAAACACAATCCATTTCCTCTTTTATGGTTTTTTGATTTTTACCCTGTTTTGTCAAGAATTTTATGACGGAACGATGTTCTAATTTCGTTAACATTGTTAATTCACTCATAGTGTTCATGTTTGTTCAGAAATTGCAGAAAAACAAAAGAACATCTCGGTTTGAATCATACTTTTTTTTTTAGTCAACGAATGAACCTTAGCAGCCAGTAACAAAACAAATTCAAAAAGAGGTTGTAAGATATCAATACCGAGAATATTTTGAACGCCCCTCGTATAATATCGCATAACTTTTGGTTGAGTAAGCCAATCGTTATAAAAAAACTAAATTTTACTCTGAATTAAGCCCTATGTGTTTTTGATAGTCCATCAGAGTTTGTTATTATTATTATTATTTATTATTTAATAGTTTATTGTACACACAAATATACAAAGAACAAAGAAAAGAAAATTATACAAAAGGATAAGCTTATTTCTAAAGAAATTTCTTCCAGCTAACCTGCGGTGAAGACAAGGGATTATGGAGAGGCAGTAGTCGCGTGTACCTACTATATATTAAATAATCATAGAACATATAATACAATAAGCATAAACTAATAAACTATAAATATCAATACAGATACATAAATATATATGTATATATAATAGAGTATAATATGATATAATAAGATATGTATATATATATATATATATTAAAATTTCACTTAATAATTTAAAATTTATAATT
Source organism: Esperia sulphurella (assembly GCA_947086405.1). Taxonomy (NCBI): domain Eukaryota; kingdom Metazoa; phylum Arthropoda; class Insecta; order Lepidoptera; family Oecophoridae; genus Esperia; species Esperia sulphurella. The sequence goes on from OX352267.1 coordinate 12,599,849, forward strand.
ATTTAATATAATATTAATTAATTACTAATTCAATTTAATTCAATTTTTGTATAACCGCAACTGCTTCAGTAGTTTTGTTCAGTAGTTTTTCCGTGATGCATGTACGAACAAACAGATAAACAGACAAACATACCAAAAATGATCCCCCAAATATATTTGCACATATTTTTAATGTTAAAAAGACACGTCAAGTTTACATTCTTATTTATAAAAAGACTAAAATTATCAAGGGGCGGAATAAATAAAAGATATTTAAGTTAAAAAAAAAATACGTTGGGCATAGATAATATATTACTAAACTATGGGTTTTTATTGAACTCTTGATCTCATGAACGTAAGACGCGCGTATTGACACTTAACTAGATACGACTACACCCCCGACACTCCATACAAACGAGCAGATTTAATTACCTACTACTACTACGGGCGCACCAGCCGACCGTGCACGTTTGTGTCTGTGCGTAAGGGCGCCAGCCCAGTAGTACGTACTGCCAGCTATGCTTTATTTTGCGGGTGACGTTAAACGGTCGGGGGGCGGTAAGTGTCGTTCTATTTACGTAGTGATATTTAATGCTTAATTCGTCCGTAGGTTTCGTTATTTACACATCTTTACTGCTTTTAACGATTAATTTTATTTCCCGTAGGAATGAGATGTTTTTTCGGGATAAATACTATATTATGTCCTATTCCAGGACCTAACCTATATGTGTGCCAAGTTTCATCACGATCCGTCCAGTAGTTGAAGCGTGATTGAGTAACAAACATCCAAACATCCAACATCAAAATTTATTTGCATTTATAATATTAGTGGGATTACCTGCTACAGCTGTTTTTGTTGGTCAAATAAAAATACAGGGTGACAATTATTATATACCTAAGCGGTCTTATGACTATAAGAAATTTCTTCCTTGTAACCATTCAATTTGCAACGAAAAAGCACTCAGTCCGCGCACATCCGCATTCGTCGTGATAAGGTGTTAATATCCGGTCTGTATTCATTTGAAATTATATTATTCCAATGATGTTTTTTCAGGACTATGGGTGTATTTTTAGACGGGCATTTTGTACAGTATACTAATTTTAATAATAAAATAAATTTAATAAACTAATTAAATGCCATTTCCTTTTTAGCTAAGTAAATAAAGCATTTTATTTTTCATAAATACTACCTGTTTTTTATATATCGGTATTTTTGTTATTCAGTTTTTAAAGTTCCGTCAAAAAGAAATATTGAAACGGAACAGTCTGTTATAGCTGTATTCCAAGTGTTAGTTCAATCGGTTCTGTAGTTTATGAGTTATCCGAGGAAAAAAAAGCTTCTATATACCCAACCCTCAAAAGGTACCCGTTGATAAATATTTAAAACGATAAAAAAAGAAAAAGAAATTAAAATAACCTGTTAGATAATATAATTCTAGGTACTTACTTGTATTTAATATTTTTGATCCTACACATAACCCTTCCAGTATTTATGTTTTCCTTCTACTCACTGTTTGAGAACGGTCAGTAACTGAACATTAAGAGCTTTCATTCCCATTTTTTTCCTGTTTTTCTTTTTACTTAATAAAATCATTATATAGCTACATAGTCACACAGCTCTTAAAAAAAATTTCCCAAAAATGAAATACAAGGAAAAACATTTGGGAAAAAATATGAATCGAACATAAAATGCTACGAAATAATAATTTCAGGAAAAAGCTTAAAGACTGTGACTAGTTTACCACGACTGTTTTCCAGCCAGTGACAAAAAATATTTTTTTTTCTTTATTTAACAAAAATACAATATATAATTTACAGTAACATTCACAGAAATGGAAGCCCATTTGTATGTAAACAGAGCGCTGACGTAATCAGTACATTAGTCTACACCCATCATCCGCCTATATACGACCACTGCTGAACATAAGCCTCTTTTGGTGGGCTTTCCATTAGGAAATTTGCCATAATCACCACGCTTGGCAGCCGGATTGGGGATCGCAGTAATGATCTTAATATACACAGGAGAATGCTACTGCCCATCCCTGGTGCCATTCCGTTAGTCGCTTTGACACCCTCGGGAATATTTGGGGTGGCCCTATTCTAAGCCGGGAACCACACGGCTTTACCCAGTCTACACCCATCGACAAGAAATGCTTGTGCATATTCATATAGATCGTAAAGTTCACGACGGCACGCCCCACACTTTCTCTGAATCGCTTAATTTTCACTGTATGCATTATATTGTCAAAGTGTTAGTTCTATCGTTACGCACTAATCATCAATGTGTGCGTATTGACGTTCTGATTAGCTGTCGCTTCCGGCGCTCATCTCTTGCGAAAAGTAATCAGGCGTGAACTGACCGATCTATACACCGCTATCTATATTAATACAAAACTCAAAACGTGTCGCTTATAGCGATAAGACCGCCTCATAAATTTAGGAATTCATTTGTCTAAGGACCGCCTAGTCCGTGTATTACAACCTTAGAAGAACGAATTTGTTATTCTTCTAAGATTACAACGTTGTATAAGTTTATTATTTTTCAACTGAATGTTTGCATAGGGTTGTCATCCATCCGTGTTTCTCCAAATTGTCCTAGTTTACGGGGCATTCTGAGAGCGTCCGGCCGGGTTTCATTTGTAGTCCGGGTGTTAAAGTTTTCAATAACAAGGTGATTTATAACAATTAAAACTATTTTTATTTTCCTGAGTAACATAAAAAAATACTCTGTTGACACACAACAAAATTCTGGGTTTCAAAAAAAGTTTCAGAATCCGGGGTTCTCATGCTTCTTGTCCTGGTTGGCAAATTTTAGAGGTGGCAACCCTGTGTTTGCATAGCATTTTCAGAAGAGGGACACAAGACAAAATGATAAATGCATCATTCGTATCAAACAGAACCATAATAAAAGGAAATTAGTCGATCTCCAACATTCAAACACCACTTTTCAAAAGTTTTTATCTCGGTTCGAAATGTGATTTGCTTAGCAGAATGATACGCGTACTGGGCATTGAGCGAAATTACAACTTTTTTTTAAATAAAAGTTTCGGCTCCCAAGTGCTTGAGTTTGATAAAAATTGTCTGTACAAAGTTATGTTACTTATTTAGTCTGAATCTTGGAAGTTGGTTTCTTTTTTATACATTAGAAACGTGGAGGAACTTCAGCATTCAAGTTCTAACCAAAATAGGGTGACCAAATAAATTGATATATGTCACGTTTTTGGCCTATAGTAATTTGATTAATCTTTTGAGCTATGGTATACCAAGGAGTATTGTTAAAAACGTTAACTGCTTTCTTTGGAAATCTTTCTGTGATATCAAAATCGTACGCTGAGTCCAATGTTTAATTACGAGTATAAGCTCAGTGAAGTATTTGGACAAGTCACTTGGGTATTTCTCCAACATTGCACTGTACCAAACAGGCATTTCTCACGAAACAATGGTTAGTTTACGACTGTTGATTGGCTCCCGCTGAGACAATAGCGAATTTCTAGTTTGCTTAAATTGTAAAATTAAACTACACTATAAATTTGAGTTTTGAATTTGAATATGAAACTATTTGTCTGCATATTTTTAAGTTTATCGAATATAAATTTAGAAAATGACTTTAAGTGTCTTATCGACTCTTCGTTAACTGTATGTAACGTAAAATCTAATCATCATCATCGGATGATGGATGTCGTACAAGGCGACTAAGGGAATACATTATAAAACTTCAATCAGGCCTCCCCAACCCGTCTGGCCAGCGCGGGGAGTATAGGCCAAATCATCCGTCTGTCTCCGGCAGATGAGAGAGGGTTGTGCTCCTGCAGTGGAGACAAAAACAACCTGATGATGATGAAATTTATTTCAAGGTCCATAATTTGTTAGTAATACAAAAAAAATACATGAACAAAGAAGACTTTCTATATGAAACGCCGGAAGCGAATACATATGTTTTTTATTCCAGTGTCTCGTAATAGAATTCTCAATTTTATTTATAGTTATATTATTTATTTATATATTATAACTGTAAACTTTTCGTATCTGTACATTGGAAATATTAATAAATAAATAGGAATGTAGATCGATAAAAGTGATTGAATTCAGAATATTTTGTCTGTATATTTGCGCACGCATCACTTAAAACTACTGACCTAACTCCAATGAAGTTTACATAAAACATAGAGCTTAATTTGAAGTTTAGTTTTTATATCTCGAAATCAGCTCACTCATGAATGAATGAACAAATTATTTATTTCGGAGAAATCTACAGTGAATGTACAAGTGGTGACCCTATCGCCTACTCATCTGAAGATATGCGAATGTTGCATGTCATACAAATACGTATATGTATAGCAAAATATCTTTTAATATTATTTATAGATTATATAGACGGAATGAGTTAGCGTAGCTTAAGTTAGTTAGCGAAGTGCCGAGTGAACGAAGTAATCAAAGTGTCAGAAGTTCGTTAGTGCGATTCAAGTTAGGTCAAGGATAAATTAACCTGTTGTTGCTAGATTGCTTGGTAATTTGTGGTTATAAACCTGCTAGTATTTGTCTAGATGAGACACCAGTAACTGGCTACTCTAACGCACTTTTACCTTGTATTTTAGATAATATAAAGAAAGAATATCGAAGTTAGTATATTGGGAGCCCTTTAAAATGGCTCACACGTATTCACTCACCCTGTATACATTGAATCCTGGTAAACCGTGACAAGGGTTATTCGGTTACATTTTATTCGCTACAAAACCCCGCAAATTCCACTAGACATTTCGGTCCGGCTCCCACTATGCGTAGAGTGAACATAATTTGCGGGAATTTCCAGGACACGTTAGGAATCCAGATGAGATGTGAAAGTTCTCGCGCGTCCGAGAAAACTATGCGATGCAACACCCCGTACTCTTGCGCTAAAATGTATGTGGCCCGAGCGAAGTAAATCTGCCCACACAGCATTTTTTTGCGTAAACAAACGGATGCTGCCGTGTGCGGGTCAGTCGCTCGCGCTCCATACAAATCGGTAACTGTAGTGCGGGTAAAGGCTAATCGGCGGGGGCTGGGAGTGGCCATACAGTGCGCAGTACTATTACTATACTGTGACGATGCTCTACGTCTTAGAGCTAGCACGCACTGCGATTTTATTCGCACGATTTCTTCCGCGCGGATACATTTCCGCATTCGCGGCGCGGCGCTGTGAAATCTGCAGCAAACAACGATCTCTATGTACTACGTCGATGGTCTATTTCGATGGCAGAAAAACACAGATTTGGTTGCGGAATTTTTCCGCAAGTGCGTGCAGCTTCATGCAATTTCCATATGTAACAGATTCTGCGGAAAAAATCGCGGCGAATAAATTCGCAATGCGTGTTAGCCCTTACAGTAAGATCTGGCGCAATCACTACTTACACAGATAGAATGTTGGTACCTGTGTACACGTTCGTACGAGACAGAAGTTAGCTGTACTTCACGCCAGCATAGCTTCTCCATTTATATAAGTGCATGGAGCACTGCAATCCCATCTGGGAATGTAACAGCTGGTCGCCTTGGACGTAGAACTTAATAGCATGTCTAAATTGGAAAAAAATACGATACAAAATAATACATAATAAAGTTCGTAATTTTACATAAATGGTAAGTTTGAGAAAGGGGGAAGAAAGCTACAAAGAATCATTAATAGATAAAGTTTAAATAATTTATAATGAGATAGATGTAGATTTAAGTGTTTGAGATGTAGTGTTTATGTAAATGAGTGTCGATGTGTAAGTTTATAACGTAGCCTTTACCTAGTCGGTTATGACATACTGGTGTATGACATATTGATGTATGACATACTGGTGTATGACAATGCTCTGTTGAACACCAAGTTTCAGAGCCTTTATCACCGTCGAAGCGTAGCCTGTAATTCAGTTTTTTATAGGATACATTCAGGAGAGATTGCACAAGAATTACACAAATTAACTCCTCCATTCCTTTTCACCACCGGACTACCCGGCGCAGTGCGGGAATGCATGCCTTTATTTGCACGAAGTGTTTTGCTTCCTCGTTCATTATGCGGACTACCAAGGAACGGAATTATGCTAGCTTCTGTTTTGTTATATACTCGTATGCAACTGGGTTAAAGTGAAATGAGACGCGAAACAATATGCATGTCCTGACTTTGTTATTGAAATCTGTTTTGAAGAATTTAGTAGTTTTTAATAACTATAACTAGTTATGACGCCGGACAGCAGACATTCCCACCTCCTCACCATTCTCCCCCCGCAACTCCTCTAAGCGAGGATCAACGGAGGTAACTGCAAAGACACCTACCAGTGAAGGTAGGGCAAGTCCCAAGTCATGAATTTACGCTACCTTGGGCCCCAGACAAATTTAATTAAAGAAGTAAAGAGCAAAAGTAGGAAGAGAGGACAGCAGACAGACGAAATTAAAGTGTCCAACAGAAACCCTATCCGTTTTGAAGAATCCCTTAAACATACGTACCTACATCATCATTATTTTAGCAGACGTCATGACGAACTTCGTATTTATTTGCAAACAAAATGCTGGTGATAAGTTCGTTGTGCTTGTCTTAAGAGAATCAAAAAAATTAAATAATGTTTTTTTTTTATGTAACTTAACAGGTAATGAAGGGTAAGTGCTGGTTTGGGTAGTGTTTTAATACCTATCTAATCAGTATCACGTGCAGTTGAACTGAAGTTTATCAATCACTTCTGGAGCCATTTAAAGTTTGTCAGATGGCGTAAAATTTTCGTTTGCATCGCTATGAATGCTGCTATCACACATTTTTTTAACCCATCAAGGATAAAAAGAAAAACAATTTAATAATGAGTTATGAGAATTTTTGCCATGTGGTTTTCGGTAGAGTAGAATAGGACCACTCCAACTCTTCCCGTGGATGTCGTACAAGGCGACTAAGGGAATACAATAAAGATCATCAATCAGGCCTCCACAACCTATCTGGCCAGCGCGGGGAGTGTAGGCCAAATCCTCCGTCTGTCTCCGGCAGATGAGAGAGGGTTGTGCTCCTGCAGTGGAGACAAAAATAACCTGATAATGATCATGATGAGAAATATAATCGAATAAATAAATATCAGTCCGCAAATCAGTAGAGCGCGAGGACAGATTTTTATCGCCGACCAACCCCTGAGCACAGCGGCGCGCTGTGTTTCAATTCATGACGAAAATTTTAATTTAAAATTTGTTATCATACGGAAAACCCAAATAACAATAATACAGTGTTTTGGGTTTTGTAGTAAACAAAAAAACAGTACGGGAGTACGGAAAATATATATTATTTGCTCATTTATAATATAAGTTAGGATTTATCCAACTGTTGTTGAATACATGGTCACCTTCTCTGTGCGTCCTCCAATACTATCCGACGGCTGTGAACGACACGGAATCCGCTGAAAACAGAAAGCCCGCTACGTGAATGTGACGGAAACTGGCTGAATCATTGCTTTGCTTTCGTATTTTAAACTGCACTCCATTCTGAATCTGAAATAGTTTTGTATCAAACATTTGTTTGGTACTTTACTGCAGGGTCAGACTGATTGGGTAATGTTTTACAGAGCCTGAATCATAAGTAGTTGGTTAGTCAGGGGTGTTCATAGACGTCAATGAGGATTAGGTATACATTTTTGAGTCTTTCAACTTGGTTTATACTTTCTAGTTTTCTATGAGCCTGCCCTACTTAATCTATTGCAAATACATGCATACTGCTGTATTCTGGTCAGTTCGAAAAGTAACCAGAAACCCCAAAACCATCCCATTGTCTGTCATAAAGATTTCTGTCGCACATTCCATAAGAGTCTTTAGTGGGGAAAAGCACTTGCACATTTCCAAGAGCGGTGTTAAGGAAGTTCATAATGACTAGACACACTTATCATCAACATCAGTCTATCAGTGATGACTGATAGACTGATGTTGATGATGAGTGACGATGGTCCACTGCTGGACATTTTCAGTTCTCCGCCCTCCTTATCGACAAAATTTCCTTTGATGGGCAGGGGTCTCCACTCCAAAAATAGTTTGCCCAGCGGCCATCGGTTATGCTACAAATGTAGCAAACTTCTCTTCAGCCCACTCATCCTAACATATCATGCTATCGATGTCCACTGCTAGAAGTAGGTCTTCCCCAATGAACGCCACCACACCCGATCCTCCACCCTCCGCATCCCACCACTGTCGGCCATCTTTTTTAGGACGTCGGTCCATCTGGCGGCGAGGCGTCCCGGTCTCTCCACTCCAGAACTCGCCTGCCCCAACAGCGGTCAGTTCGCAACAGTGAACCGCCCACGCCACTGATCTCGCCATTGTAGATCATATCGTATAAAGAAATCACGCTGAGCACGTTTAGATCAAGCTTGTGGATCAGACCCAACGTCAGCGTCTACGTTTCTGCACCTTAGGTCATCATGAACTCATTACATGACGCACACTAATTAAAAACTTCACCTCACTAATATCATAATACATGGTAAATCTAAATTATCGTCTACTGAAGTTCTTGTCCTTCACTTATTTCTCCACTACAAACTCCCAGTGGTTATTAGAAAGATTTTAGTTCAATTAAAATGCAAATGGGCGGTAAACAGCGCACAGACGCCGCGGCGACGCCGACGCCCCGGCGCCGGCAGATTGTAGTGAAAGTATTATAATTACTTTAATTAATTCATCAGCCGCTATTATTTTATACGATACTTTAGTGCGGACGGCTTCCGACTGATATTTACAGGAAATTCATCGTTCGTAGTTAGTTGGGTTAATTCCGCCACTAAACTACATACTATCTTACTGAAAATCTGCTACATAAATCACCATAAATCGATAATTAATCAGCACAGTTACTTCAGCTTCGCACAATCTTGATAACATTGTATACAAGCTTGATTTCAAATATGTGTTGCTGTAAGTTTGTTGTAGGCGAGTTCTTTTTCACAACGCAACGCTAACACCTAGGAAACGGTAGTCGAATCGATAAAAAAATTACTTTAGAGAGTACAACATGACTTTGTAGTTCGACCGACGCAGTAGGCACCCAGATCAGATTATGATTCTAAGTTGTGAGTTTCATATAATCTTTATTTCAACGGAATATGAAGCCGTATGACGATGTTCTTAACTACATTCCATTGAGATAATGATCGTCGATAAGTTTAGTGAAACCCTAATAGTAACAGTTCATCTTACACGAAAACCCCTCATTTTTAACACAGACTGTTATGTTTATGCTAATCTAAGAATATTTGAATTAGACACATGACAATAAAAAGAGTATATAAGAGGTTTTATTCAAATTATTCCAAAAAAATAGTATCTCTATATTTGCAACCTTTTTTTTCAGACGCGAGTCATCAGGCCAGCTCCCCCGCTCAGCCAGCATAGATTCGGTAGTCGAAGCTGCGATCTGCGCTCGCCACTCCGAGCCTAGCCATCCGATTACCTTGCAGCTACCCGCCAGAGCGGACCGGGCGCTGAGCCTTGTGTCTCCAGCTGTTGGGAGGAGAGCGAAGTCGCAGAGAGGGCTTACTGGTAAGTGGGAAAAATCTACTAGATACATAACCTTTCCCCACAGATTTTGGCACATCCACTATTCCACAGGCTATCAACAAGGTCTGTTCTAACGTATTTCCAATGACCGTCGGTACTGCTTTTTAATGTATAATGAGCGTAGCATTGATCTCAACTGCCATTTTCACTAGAAACTCCAAAACTTCAAGGATAAAATCAAATTCGGTCAGTAGATGTTTACATTTGATGACACGGTCAGTGCCATCCGGAGTATTAATAACTAGGGTAAACCTTTGCTAATCGACCATATATTAATCAAAAAAATTGTCAATTTGACACGTATTAACATGAGATTAATAAACATATTTGCCTGTACTGTGACTTTTGTTCACTTTATCTACATCCAAAGATCGCAACCTTCAAGTGATTTTTGAACCAATTGTACTCTGAAAGTTGGTGCAGTAAGGAAAAATCTCTTACCTTGTAGATAAAGAAACGCATACAGTGACATCTACTAGTTGACTGAGTCAGCTCTTGGCTTGACCAGTTTGAATACTCAACAGTTGACAAACAAATAAGACTACCTTCAGCACTTTACAAACTTTCTTTCAAAATATAATAACTCAGCAAACGTCGTTATGACAACAAGAGTCTGTTTTGGGAAAATGTATTTTTTGTAGTAAAGTAAAAACGAAGACGGTCGAATTGATAAGTGGAAACACTTCACCTTTTTACGTGACACTCAAGTGGAAACGATGACGACATTTGCTTTTGACATCGGTAGCTTTTACAGTTCTTTCAGCTACATGCTAGTTTGCTTAGGAAGGCCGTAGAAGGAGAAAGGGGAGAAAATTGGGGGCATGCTCGGTTCTAGGGAATTCTCGGTTCATAAATATCTCTGGCAAACAAGAAGTTAAATGACAGCAGTTTCTAAATGACAAAAGATTTCTCGTCTTATTCCACAGTACCCTTTAGCAAATTGCTGAGGGCACATTTTATTCCAAAATGGCGGGGTATTTTCACATTACGGGACAAGAAAGTGTGCCTATCGCACTCAAAATCAGTATCTAGGAGTTTAAGGAGCTCCTGATCACAGTATTCCTTATTTTTGAGAGGGTCTAATTTATTTCGGTTTTGCTACTAGAACGCCAGTTTCATTTCCCTTGTAACAGAGTAAAAAAGTTACTCCCCACTACTACTTATTTTCTTCCAACCGCCATCGCACAGCTCTGCCTGTGTTATTCTTTTTATTTTATATTAATTATATCTCCGCAAACATACACTCGCTTCTGACCACCTTCTTTAGGTCGTCGGTCCACCTGGCGGCGGGGAGTCCCACCCTGCGCGTGCCAATCCGTGGTCTCCAACAAGAAGGTGGCCGGAAGCGGCTGGATGCGGAGGGCGGAGGACCGGGTGTGGTGGCGTTCATTGGGGAAGGCCTATGTCCAGCAGTGGACGTCTAAAGGCTGACATGATGATGATGATGAAACATACACTCACAGTACACACATATACTCATCCCTACTACACTACACTACAATAGGTGCTACACCAGATGCAACCGGAGATTGGATTGGTGCTTAACTATTTTATTACCTATTATATTATTCTAAATTATTCACCCGCCTGAACTGGCATAACGGCCACGGAGTGATGTCCATGCCCGGCCCGTTTCGCAACAAAAGAACATTTCCCGGGAAAAACAAAGTATTTAAGCAGGAACGCCTTGCAAAGGTGCGATTTCTAAGATAATAATTGGGACCATCTTGTCGAAAAACCGTTTCGTCTACGTCTGGTCAAACTAAGTAGTCAAACTAAAACTATTCGCCCACATTACTTATTTCGACCACTGCTCATTCATTTTCGCCAGTAAATTTAATCCCTCTGGCTTTTAGAAATATAATATATTTTTACCCAGTAAATATATTTCAAATTCATAAACGGTACGAGTGCATCGCAAATTGCACTCAGTTGAATGCATGAAAATAAAAAGTTAAAATGTACGTTTCGCAAAAAATTTGTGACTTAAAAAGGAAAAGTTTACAGTCAGAAGGCGTACCATGCGTGAATTTACGAGTGCCACCGAAAATCTGACGTTTTTATTTAAATATTCTGCATGCAAAAGAAATACAAGTAAATGAGTGTATAGATAGGCTGCTTATGCGTCTACATTTGCAAATACCCAACCAAACGCAACAACCATTTTGGTTGAAAGTGAAGAAAACTTGTGGATGTCAATTTGTTTTTTTTGCTTGTTTTACTAAACTCTTCTACTCATCCCCCTTTGATGGTACCTTGCTTGGGAAATAATCATTATCAGCCAAAATGTTTACTCATATTCGCAAATAAAAATTATTGTCTATAGTATATACGTCCACTTCTGAACATAAGCCTCCCAAATTGAATGCCACTTTTGTCCACGCTGTCCATTGGGGAATTTGCCATAATCACCACGCTTGGCAGGCGGATTTGTGATCGCAGTAATGATCTTATACACAGGAGAAAGCTGGTGCCTATGCAAGCCATTAGTCGCCTTGATGACACCCACGGGCAGATTGTGGGGGTCCTATTCTATGCCGGTAGTGTGGCACAAACTATTAAATAAAAAATTACGTCACCACATTATTATAACCCCAAACTAGTGTCCGAATCTATGATCTCTGACATTCATAGCGAGGCAAACGGCTGAACTACTGGGTTAACGATCGATTTAAACTTCTTTTTTTATCATTTTAATCACGCGATGTCATAAAACTTGTCCATTTACAAATCAAACATCAAACGGGATCCAGCCCCTCGTAAATAGAAAACTGATAAAAACCTTCGCAAACTTTGTAAAGCTGAAAAACTGAAGCCACTCAAATGGGGGCCCACTTCTTTGACATGATAATGAGGCTCCGACCAGACATCGCCCGCTTGTGGCCTACTTTACATTAATTGAACAAGCTAGATTTGTTTTTTTCCTCGTTGTGAAAAACGTAATAAAAACCGTGATCCGTAGATTGTTTTTCCACACTGTTTACGAACAGTCTGCGACCGCAACGATCAAAAACTTTTATTAATTAAGCATATTGTTTGTTTGTTTATACATTTATTAGCTTTTGCATGTCGCTGCGTAACTAAAGAAAATGTCCGGACGTCCGTTTTTCTTGGCATTATTTTTTATTTACAAACAAAAAAGTTAGGTACATTTTCTTGTTGTCAAAAATTTGAAAAACATTTTTCAATTATACATTTATCTTGGTCGCACGGCCCCATGGCAATAGTGAATAGTCTACCTATATTTATTTATTTAGATAATGGTATTTCTAGTAATCGTTATTAACCACCAAATCTCTTAGTAAGAATCATCGAAGTACTGGTATAGTTTTTTTCTTTATTAGGAGTGGTAGGGGACTATGTCATCCCTATAGGAAAACATCACATCAGATTTTTTTCTTCTCATTAACTTATACAAAATTTATCGAGTTTGCACAGCATTCCGGCTTCCTCAGAAGAGGGGTTGGCCACGATGCTGTTGCAAACCCCAATATTGTTATAATTAGGTAGAGGCAGCATCATATTTCTTATGGCCTCGATTCGGACACATTCCATCAATACATGCCATCACATTCAGGACAATATGGTGATTCAGATTTCCTTATAAGAAAAGCAAACTTTTTAGATTGCCCTAAAGTAGTAACTACTCGCCATCTGTTTAGGTATTTCTCATCGAACCATGGGCAATGAGGCTGTCTCGACACGAGGCGATCCGAGTGTCACAACAACATGAAACGGTTGATGAATGTGAGTGAGGCTAGTGAGGTGTGTCAGGATCGCGCAAACTGGCGATACATCGTCTTTGCCAACCCCTCTGGGACTAAGGCGTGAGCATTATCTTATAAATAAAATCGTAAACTTCGCGTGTCTGTACATTGAAGATATTTCAAAAAAAAAGAATTGGGGGGTCTAAGGATAAGCAACAGAACACATTTCGATCATTTTTGAAATTTTTGTCTGTTTGTCTGTTTGTCTGTGAGTTTGTGCACGCATCACTTAAAAACTACTGAACGGATTTTGATGGACTTTTCACAAAAACATGGTGCTTAACTTAACTTAACATTTAGTCTTTATTTCATCGCAATCGGCTAACTCAATCAAAAGTTATAGACATTTTTAGTTTTCAAATACATTAGTTAGGTAAGGTTATTATGCAATATATTGCTTAAAGTAGTATTTCCGTACCTACTATTCAGATTGCGATGAGTTTGGATTACATTTGGAGCTGCGAGTAGGAATCGGAGTGGGAGTGGGAGTGGGAGTGGGAGTGGGAGTGGGAGTGGGAGTGGGAGTGGGAGTGGGAGTGGGAGTGGTAGTGGGAGTGGGAGTGGGAGTGGGAGTGGGAGAGCGGGAGAGGGCGCGAGAGCGGGAGAGGGCGCAATAGCGGGAGCGGGAGAGGGCGCAATAGCGGGAGGGGAACGGGAGCATAACCGGAGCTGGACTGGAGCGGGAGCGGGTATGGTACCAGTGTAATTTGAGTGTTTGAAAATTCGCATATTTTTTGACTGAGTTACCCGATTACGATGAATTTGTGGTATACGTATGCAACAAAGTAATGTTGGTCGAAATTTGGACTGCGATGGATTAGTTACGAGGACTACATTTGGAGAGACGATGGAAAGAGGTTTGAGGGGAGGGTTGAGGGGAGAGCTGAGGGGAGGGTTGAGAGGAGTGTAGGGGGGAGGGTTGAGGGGAGGGTTGAGGGGAGGGTTGAAGGGACCTGGACCTGGACCTGGACCTGGACCTGGACCTGGACCTGGACCTGGACCTGGACCTGGACCTGGATTTTAAGTCTGAGTGGAAGTGGGATAGGGAGCGGAAGTGGGAATGGGAGCGGATCGTGTAGTCCACGCGAGCGGAGCCGCGGGCACAGCTAGTGTATGCATAAAAGTTTTTCTGTATGTGTTAGAGATACTTCATTCTTCGTATTGTATTTGTGTCAATAGGATCAAAGTTCTTTAATAAAGCAACGTAAAAAAATTCTCATGGTTTGTGCAGGCGCGAAACCGGGGTGATTCGATAGTACAAATTATAATTTGAAAAGATAATTAAAACATCCCCTCTGATCACTGAATTGATAAATTTGTTAGTTTAGGTACAAGGTTTTCTTAGAAGTGTCTTAATTATACCTCAACTTCTTCTCAAAATAACTTTTCTCATTATACTATGAAATAATAAATAATAATTAACGGATTCAACCAACCTTGAACCTTTCAACAAATAGGTGAATTTTCGGAATTATGAGTTTGAATGAATTTTCATCAATATGAAAATTTGGGAACGAGAATAATAGACCATCGGATACGATTCACAATAAAATTATTATCATAAATCTATCTATTATATATATATAAAAGGAAAGTGTGTGTATGTATGTCCAGCCTTTTCTCCATAACCACCCACTGCCACCCACTCGTGGTTGCAATGGTAGATAGCCCTTGGTCTGGACTTGCATGTAAGTAAGGGAGTTTGGTTACGGTGGGTGGATCTGGGTGGTAAAAATGTGTGATGCGACACTTCTATCCTTTTCTAACACATTGTACGGCTCATATAAAGATATTGTGCTGAATGGCGTTTAATGCGTTAGTGAGTAACAATAATGAAAACTTTAACTTGAGAGCCGCGTCAAATTTTCATCTATTTCAGTTGTCACATTTATAATCGCTCAAATAAGGTTAGACTACTTTTAGTGTTTTAGGTCAGCGGTTAAGTTAAAAGGGTTAGTTAAATTATTCCAACGCTTACTCGGTGGCTGCATTTGACTAATATATGGAATAATTTATAAAGGTGACTACGGGCGGAGGGTTACTTACGTATGCCAGTTGATGGAAACTTAAAGATCTAGGAATTCGAACACTTAAAATAATGCATAATTTATCTGCAAAGTTTATGAAAAGTGTTGCATAACGTTCGGCATGATATTATTAGCCGTGTGGTTCCCGGCTTAGAATAGGGCCACCCGCAATCTTCCCATGAGTGTCGTCAAGGCGACTAAGGGATTGCACCAGGGACGGGAAACAGCATTCTCCTGTGTACCTATATTAAAACCATAACTGTTTGGTGGTTCTCGGCCCGCCAGTACGCAGTAATAACAATGCTAAGTCAAGCACCTTAGACACATTTATGCCCGCTGCGAGGCACATCGAACGCTGCCCACAACGCGCGCTGTCTACGGAGTAATAACAACACTAAGTCTAGCGCCTTAGACACATTTTTGCGTGTATTGTCTGACAATGGTTATTAAAAGCGTGAGTATTTTAGTTTTACTCGGGAGTGATGTTAGTAGTAAGTATTAAGTAACCTGTGCCTCGGGGCTTAAAGGGTGTAAATGACATTAGGGCATAAAATCACTCCTTACATAATATTATACACTCTTTTATTCTCTATAAATCTGTTTCTTTTACTACCTTTGACATGGGTAGAATCTAATAACGTCGAATTCCCAGAGAACACGAAATCCTACTTTGGGATCAGACAAGTGTAAATCTTATTGTGACGTTTAATTTAGTGTTATTAGGCGGGAGTTTTAATTAAGATAAATGACCTTTCATTAATCTTTAATCACTAATCCGTCAAAAGGGTCTTCTGCCGAATCATAGGGATGACTCAGTATATTTTAATGTTGAATTTCTAACCAAAGTAGGTGTATTATATTAAAAAAATTAATTATAGACATGTTTTACAGCCTTAGCAGTTATTTATTTAGTCTAGAAACTCTTTTTGGTAATTTCAAAAATAACAAAAACTTTTTATTTGCTTTGTTATTCACCATATTTATATGGTAAGAGAGCAATTTCTGCTAACCAATTGTCTTATACAATGCAACGGAATTATATCTATGTAGGTACCTATATATTTTTTCAGAGATGAATAAATGGTTTTTCTTCCCGTTCAGACTTTTTTGGAAAATGTGTATCCAGTTGACGTCTTGCCTGGCGTTTCTGCTGACATCATTGCCGCACATGGGATTTCCTTATGTCACTATCAATACTACGTGACATTTTGACTCCCTTCCTTCCACATGTGACCACCTGTAGTATATGTCAAGAACCCCCCCTGTTTTCATATTATATTTTACGCTCGAAAAAGCCCTAGATTCAAACAGTCCAACATTTAAAAAGTGACTTAAGCACTACTAGGAAGGTTTAAAATGGATTTGAAATTTATAGCTCCCGTAAAAACTACGTAACGAAAACCTAAAACCCCGCGTGTGTCCAAGTGTGGTATTTGGTATTTGCGTGATGCTTTTCAGTATCCTTTTCAAGTAAAATGGGAGTTTAGTAGTGGTATTTGTGACCTTTATAGAGCTGCCGGCTGACATGCTCTACACTAGTCGGATTAATATACTGTATCTGAATAAAGCCACTTTCGTAGTTAAATAAATATATAGCTACAATGCTGATATTATGCGGAAGGAAATTAGAAATTTGATTAAAGCTTTGATTGCGTTTAGTGAAACGGAAAAATCAGAATTCAATTTAGATTTATCATTGTCCATAGATTAGAGAACCAATTGTTTGAGTGGAATTAATTTTATTTAACATTTACCTGCGTTTCTATCATGGAAGTAGGTAGGTATAAAATTTCATATTTTTTTTTCATACTGACCGCCTCATTTCGTCGATTCGATTCTCGCTAGGGACAGACAACTTTATATTGGGTCAAGTAGATACTGGTCTGGATGTTATATTTGTGAATGTCCAATCCTTGTCTAATGCCCATAATATAGGAGAAAATCCTAATATGTATTCGATTTGTTATTTGTACTCTGAGGTTACATACTCATTTCAATAGAATATTGAATTGAATTGTACTAAAATATTATCAGGCCCACATGTTAGTATTATATGTATTCATTGACCTAGCTAGCGTGTTGTATTAACGCTTCGTGTACATATTATTAATGTAGAGTGGCATCATTGACGCTAATGGACCCTGATAACGCCTGTGAGCCTGTTAATAGCAAACAAGATACGACAGAAGTTATTGCTAATTCCAACGATTTAGGCGTTCGTCGTTGTATATTAGTAATTGTGTAGTTCTGCATTTGATTGCAATTAAATTGTATATCTATCTAAATATATAATTAATATAGTATACCTAGATGTTATATCATCTTCAATATATACTCATAATAAAGAGGTAAAGTTTCTATGGATGGACGTAGGTACCTATGTGTATTTGGAACAATCTTTGTAACTACTGAACTGATTTCAATAATTGTTTCGCTGTTAGATAGGAGGTGATACTCTCTGTTTGAACATATGCTGTTTGTTATTACGTTTCAGGGAAGTATAATTAAAAACATTATTAAACAGGTTTCATCCAATAAAATTGCTGAAGTAAGCGTTTAGAGACATTTGGTAACATCATCATCATCAGGTTATTTTGTCTCCACTGCAGGAGCACAACCTTCTCTCATCTGTCGGAGACAGACGGAGGATTTGGCCTACACTCCCCGCGCTGGCCAGATGGATTGGGGAGGCCTGATTGATGTTTTATAATGTATTCCCTTAGTTGCCTTGTACGACATCCACGAGAAGATTTGGAGTGGTCCTATTCTACTCTACTGGAAACCACAGGGTATACATTTGGTAACAAATATGCACAATTCGATACCCTGTATGAACACTACGCCAACTAAAATTTGGGTCAATTTTGTTTTTATCAAAATCGAGTCATCATATACCAATTATTGTTATTACCTGTGCTCCCTGAATTTTTTTTAGAGTTTTTTTTAGAGTTTTGAGATATGAGAACTCGATTTTGATAAAACAAAATTGTTCTAAATTTTAGTTGGTGTGTACTGTGCATTGGAGATATCGAATTGTTATTCAACAACTCTTTATAACATTTTGTAAGTTTTAACTCTTTTTTTCTCGAAAAAGTGATAGATGAGTTGTTCAGTATTAGATAGTATTAATCTGCCTTTGTAACCACTCCGGTATACAAGTAACTTCAAACAACCAGAATCGTATTCAAGGATATAATTTGAATGAGCAAACAACATACAATAGAATTGCTTATCTAAGGCACGTGTACAACCGTACCTAATTTGATTTCTTGTGCCAAGATAATTAATTGTAAATACTCTTTAAATTAGCTAAAGGGCTTGGCCTGAGTAGGTACTTTTCTGATCCACAATGCATATTGTATTAAACAGTGGTGGATATAAAAACAAATAATATAAATGTACTCATCTAAAAACGTAAACTTGGCGTGTTTGTGCATTGAAAATAATTGCAAAAAAAATCTATCAAGGGGGTCTAAGGATAAGTAATAGAACACATTTCGATCATATTTGAAATTTCTGTCTGATTGTCTGTTAGTGTGTGCACGCATCACGTAAAAACTATTGCACCGATTTTGATGGACTTTTCAGAAACACATAGGGCTTGACTCGGAGTAACATTTAGTATTTCTTTGATCGCAAACGGTTTACTAAATCGAAAGTTATAGGCATTTTTAGTTTTCAAATACATTAGTACTGTATGCAATATAACAATGAGGTATAATTATAATATTAGGTGCATTTAAGATTGCGGTTAGTTAGTATAATCCTAACTTTTTAGGGTTCCGTAGCCAAATGGCAAAAAACGGAACGGAACGGAAAACGGAACGGATCTATGGATAGGTCTTCAAATATGATATTGAGGTTTCTTATATAATAGTTTATTATAGAATAGTTTCCGCGAGAGACACTTCCAAAGTTGTAAAATGTATGTCCCCCCCTGTAACTTCTAAAATAAGAGAATGATAAAACTAAAAAATATATATGATGTACATTGCCATGCAAACTTCCACCGAAAATTGGTTCGAACGAGATCTAGTAAGTAGTTTTTTTTTAATACGTCCTAAATCATAAACCACAATACTATTATTAAAACATCGATCAAAGTTACAACGAACTTCAATAACTTTTATATTATGTTACTTGCTGCTACGGAACCCTTCATGGGCGAGTCCGACTCGCACTTGACCGCTTTTTAGCTGTATACGCGTGTGAGTGGGAGCCGGATCGGGAGCGGGAGCGGGAGCGGGAGCGGACGTGGGAGCTGTAGCTGGAGTGCTGGGCGGGGTGTATGGATTAAGGTCGGATTGAAAGTGAGTATAGTCCACGCGAGCGGAGCCGCGGGCACAATTAGTGTGCAATAAAGGTTTTGACTTTAACGAGATACAAACATGACGATACAGCAACTGGCATACCAAAATCCTTTTTTGGACATCATTCGGTTCAATCAACACCGTCGTTTAGCTGAGACCGCAATAGTTACAAATGAACTCCCTGATGTATGCACACGTACAGCGCAAACTAGGCGGAAGCGACATGCACGGCGTAAACGCCGCAATTAGCTTGGCAATTCCTATGTGAATTTCTGTGACGTAACTACTCTGACTAACATTGAATGATGATATATCTACCTAATAATGTAAATAATAAACAGAGGCGAATTTTGTAAGTTCGTTCAAAGTAATTTCTACCTGTGATTTACCGTGTGGTTTCCGGTAGAGTAGAATAGGACCACTCCAACTCTTCCCGTGGATGTCGTACAAGGCGACTAAGGGAATACATTTTAAACATCAATCAAGCCTCCCCAACTCGTCTGGCCAGCGCGGGGAGTGTAGGCCAAATCCTCCGTCTGTCTCCGGCAGATGAGAGAGGGTTGGGCTCCTGCAGTGGAGACAAAAATAACCTGATGATGATGATGAAGAATTTCTAACCAGTTTAACTCAATCACTTTTTATTGCACGGTAAAAGTACACAGATACAATAATAAAGTAGCTTACACTCGTACATTTAGGCGGTCTTATCGCTAAAAGCGATTTCTTTCAGACAATCCAACCGATTTATTTTTCAATTAATTCACTCTTTAAATGCTGTTTTTTTTCGAAACAATCCCTGTGGAAAACGAAACCAATAATATAAGCAAAACTGTCTAATCTATTGTCTTTACATGAGTAAAATAAAATTATATACTTATGTTAAAATCTACTGGAGTGGGTAAAATCTACACTTTTGCAAAAAAAAACTCTTTTGGTACTTCATAACGAATTATGAATTTTGAATACTAACTTCGCAAACCGCAAAATTTTATTAAAAATGGACCAATAAAATCAAGATTGTGACAAATCCCGTTAGAAATAAATAATGTTTAAAATTAACTGCATATCTGTCTGAAGAAATAACTCTAATAAATAACCTAACTCGCTCTTACTGCCTTGTCTCACACCCTATAAGGTAAGCTGGAAAAGATCTCTTTTAGAGATAAGCTCAACTTTGTACACACCATTTATTACTGTATTTAGTATTAAGATGTGCAATAAAGAATATATACAGAAATGACAAAACGAATATTTTCAAGGAGCTACTTAGGAATGGTGTGAGATATCCGGAACTACTGTCTCAGCGCCGAACATAATTCGATTCGGCAATTGCAAATGGACGGAATCGAGTTACCACCATAGTTGCCATTTGCCATGGATATGGCGTAACTGACGATGACGCAATTCACAAAGTTTCAACAACGTGAACATCTATCTATCTTCTACTTCTTACTAAGCCTTTTCTACTGAACCGTTATAGCCTAGTTGGTTGTGCACTCGCCTCACGTTCATGAAGTCGTTGATTCAAACCCCGCCCGTACCAATGAGTTTTTCGAAACTTAAGTACGGTTTATTTATCCTCAAGCTTTTTTGTGAAAGAAAACATCGTAAGGAAATGCCAAAGAAGATGTTGTAAGGCGTATGTAACATAACATAATGCTCACGCTTTGGTCCCAGAGGGGTAGGCGGAGACGATGTATCGCCACTTTGCCTTATCCAATGTCGCAAAGCGACTTTCCTTCGTCCGCTTTTCGCTCCGTGATACCTCTTGAAGTGATTCGTTGCGAACAACATCGTCGCCCCCGTGTTGAGGTACGACGATTTCTAGAGAAAAAATTGTCCGCCTCGTCAGAGCCCCGCATGACTCGATAAGGCTAATAGTGCCCGGAGTTCGCCCAGTTCCGGGATGTCTAGGAGGCTTACGACTGTGATGTATAAATAATAATGATAGTAACAGGTAGTCTAAGAAAATGTCACGTGCTGCGCCGCGTGCAATAAAGCATTCAGTCTGAACGGTATCTCGGCGTTTGATTGTCCCATACATAACACTGGCGACTTCGGGTGTGGTTTTTTTTTGTAAAAGTATACTCACGCGTTGATATTTTCGGTTTGTACTATGCCTATAGGCAAGGTGGAAAGTTTTCATGTCGGATCGCAAAGCTGGGACGCTTATATTCGTCGCGTAAAACAATTTATCACATTAAATAAAATCGACAATGATTTACACGTGGCCACTCTGGTTACTTTGGTTGGTAGTGAGTGCTATGCGCTTATGTGTGATTTGTGCGCGCCGGATCCGCCGGAAAATAAAACTTTCGCGAATCTAATTACCCTGATGAAGGATCACTTGGAACCGGACAGATCAGAAATCGCAGAGAGACACGTATAAACCGCTGATGATATTTGTATTACGGGCAAGGATAGGGCGACACATATAGCTAATTTGAGAGCCGTTTTAAAAAGATTATCAGAAAACGGATTGAGAATAAATGGAGCAAAATGTAAATTTTTTAAAGAAAGTGTAACGTACCTAGGTTACAAAATAGATAAGTACGGTTTGCATACCGATGAAAAGAAAATTGAAGCCATCGTAGCTGCTCCGACTCCCACTAATATTACACAACTTAAAAGTTTCATGGGACTTGTGAATTTCTATTCTAAATTCTGCCGGAACATGAGTGACATTCTGAAACCTTTATATAATTTATTAAAAAAAAGTGTGAAATGGCAGTGGGACGACGGGTGCGCTAAGGCCTTTGTTAAGATAAAAAAAGTGTTAAGCAGCTCTCCGGTACTGGCGCATTACGATCCGAGTCTACCACTGGTCCTGTCCGTGGACAGCAGCCCGTACGGCCTGGGGGCGGTGCTCAGCCAGCGGTACGGGGACGGCAGCGAGCGGCCGGTATGCTGCTCGTCACGGACGCTCAACGCGGCGGAGGGGAACTACTCGCAACTAGATAAGGAGGCCCTGGCGATAGTATTTGGTGTATCGAAACACCATCAGTACCTGTACGGGAGGCGATTTGTTTTGCGTAGTGATCATCAGGCGCTCAGTTATATCTTCGGTAAAAATAAGGGCATTCCTGTAACGGCCGCGAGTCGATTACAACGTTACGCCGTCAAACTGGCCGCGTACGATTTCGAAATTGAATTTGTAAGATCCACTCAAAACTGTCCTGCAGATGCACTCTCTCGACTTCCACTCAGCTCGACATCGGGTCGACCTAGTAGTGAATATGACGAATGTAGCTATCTAAATTTCATACAAGATAATTTTCCCATCAGTTTTAAACATGTGAAAACTGAAGTCGCGAAGGATATCGTATTGAGTAAAATATATGGTTACGTTATGTTCGGTTGGCCGACGACTGTCAACGACGAGTGCGAAAAACCATTTCATAATAGAAAAGACAGTTTACATATAGATCACGGATGTTTGATTTGGGGTTATAGGATTGTTATACCGAAATCGTTGCGCGAGGTGATATTGAAAGAAATACACGACGGCCATCCGGGCATCGTAAAAATGAAACAGATAGCACGTAATTACGTGTGGTGGGAGACGCTCGACGCGGACATCGAACGCACGGCCCGCGAGTGCGCAGCGTGCGTGTCGCAGCGCGCCGCGCCGCCCGCCGCGCCCCTGCACTCGTGGCCGTGGCCCTCGGAGCCCTGGGCGAGGTTAAATTTGGATTTTTTGGGACCGTTCAACAATAAGTATTACTTAGTTATAGTGGACGCGCATTCGAAATGGATCGAAGTAGAAAAAGTTAATAGTATCGCTGCCACTACAGTGATACAGCATTTGAGGCAATTATTTGCACGATTTGGCCTCCCGAAACGTATCGTAAGCGACAATGGACCCCCGTTCTCATCTGCGGAGTTCGGTACATATTTCGAGCGGAACGGAATTAAACACACACTGGTGGCGCCGTATCACCCGGCTAGTAACGGCGCGGCGGAGAACGCGGTACGTACCGTTAAGAGTGTTTTAAAGAAGGCATTGATCGAGAAAGAAGATGACGGTCGGGCGCTCAGTAGATTTTTGTTCGCATACCGGAACACTGAGCACGGCACGACGGCGCGCGAGCCGGCCGTGGCGCTGCTGGGGCGGCGGCTGCGCGGGCGCCTCGACCTGCTGCGGCCCGACACCGGCGAGCGCGTGCGCGCCGCGCAGCTCGCCGCGCACCAGCGCCGCGCGCGCACCGGGCCCGCCCTGCGCGGGGCGCGCCCGGGCGAGCGCGTGCTGATGCGGGACTACTCCAAGTACGGAAAGAAATGGGCGGAGGGCGAGGTAGTAGACCGTTCGGGGCCCGTGTCGTATGCGGTGCGGACGGAGGATGGCCGTGTCCATAAACGACATATCGATCAAATCTTGGTAGAAAAGTCGCGTAAGTCGAGACATTCGCTCGCTCGACTTCCTCATGACGTAGAACGGGTATTGCAAGAACAGCCCGATGGTGACGTCCCACCACACACTCGTAGGAGCGAGGACGGCGAAGACGCCGAACAGTGGAAGGACTGTCAGACGGATTTGCCTGTGGAGAATGTAGACACAGAGCAACAGCCGCCTCCCGTGTCTCCCGCGCCCCCCGCCGCGTCTCCCTCGCCTCCTGCGGTTCACGTGCGCCCGCGCCGTATAGCTGCTGAACGTTGCATTGAAAAGATAAATAAAAGAAGATAATAGATAATGTTAACGTGTTTAAATACTTATGGTCAAGAAATACAAATTTGTTTAGTTATAATAATTGCTACAAAACGTTGTTTTACACAAGTATATGGATTAGATTGTGATGAGATTCCACATACTTGTTGTTCTTAGTTAGTTTCATTTAGAGAGAGGACAATGTGATGTATAAATAATAATGATAGTAACAGGTAGTCTAAGAAAATGTCACGTGCTGCGCCGCGTGCAATAAAGCATTCAGTCTGAACGGTATCTCGGCGTTTGATTGTCCCATACATAACAACGACCAAGCTAGCCACTGAATACGCATCCATCGGCACGGCTGATCTTGGGTTGGCGGACGGGACAGGGACTGGGACGAGAAAGACAGGAAATGGGTTAGGAATGGGATACCCCTACTACGGAAGGATAGTGGGATTGTATTAGTGATGACTCGGGAAGCCGGGACTCGGGACTCGAGAAGGCGTATGTGAAGTCCACTAAATCTGCTTGGGGCATCATTGGTGGACAGGGGTTATCGGCACAAAATATACCAATGGGTCGAAGTCTCGAGGTCTTCCTGTCCTAAGAAGATTAGATAATCCTTTCGGCTATGTCGGTCGTTGATCTTAGTTCGCCATCGGTTCTCCTCATTGCGTATCATATTCTTCAAAAAACTCCAAGCAATCCCTGTCAATGAATGATTGATGATACCTATAATTTTTCTCTCTATTCCCTACAGTTAGATAACATGCATTTCATACTATGAAGACAGTGACCTCGATAGAAATAACCTCCTTTACATATCAAAAGCAATTCTTACTCCGAAAAATTCCTTTGAGCGATTTCAGACACATCTACATCGTATGAAAAGATCTCTTAGATTAGGGTTACGCTGTGAAATAAGATTCTTTTTTGGCTGTTTCCTGATTTTTTTATGAAGCTGCAAACATGGAAATAGACCTGAAAGTGAGATAGTGATGGATGACGTTTCCCATGAAAACCTGCACAGCCTTTGTATTCTTGCGTGGTTGCAGTAGCCCATATTATAAATGCGAAAGTTTAAATGTTTTGTTTTTTACTCAATCACGCTTCAACCACTGGACGGATCGTGATGAACTTGCACACATATAGGTTAGGTCCTGGAATAAGACATAGGATAGTTTTTATCCCGAAAAACATCCCATTCCTACGGAAAATACATAATAATTTGTGAAATTATTGTCCACGCGGACGAACTCGCGGGCAACAGCTAGTAGTAGTCCATAAGCTAAAATGAGCAAAATTCAAGTAGTTCTTTAGAAAAATAAATAGTTCTATAAATAAGTATCTCGATTGGTATCACTGACTGTCACCAAATATGAAAGTACGCGAAAATATTTGCAAAAGCCCATGAGGCAATGCCATGCAATTATTTTAAAAAAATCTTACATTCTTTATGTAATTATTTATTCATCTAAACATGTCAATTATGTGAGTGAGTGTATTCATTCACTAGTTGTACTAAAGACTGCATATGACAGTTTTACAACTATCATAAACTCATGAACAGCCCTCAGCATACCAGGAAAAAACTAGGGAATTTTTTACCCTCAATTTGTTTTTCGATATTGCATTATAAATAAATATTACATACTTGTCCAACTCAAACTAGGATTTTTTCATGTGCTCTTAGGAATCAAACAAGGATATGAAAATTCACAAATATACTAGAACAAGACTAATTTTTACAAATAGTACAAAGTTGTCAGTCCTCAGTGGAAATCGAACCCTCTGGCGCTTAATGCTTCTAGGCCAACAAGGTTACCAATAAGAGAACTAGGCCGACAATTGTATTAATTGTCCATCACATTGCCATCACATGTGTAATTTATTAATTAGTGTAATGAGATGTTATCTATATATTATATTTGTCTATAATCATCATCAGGTTATTTTTGTCTCCGCTGCAGGAGCACAACCCTCTCTCATCTGCCGGAGACAGACAGAGGATTTGGCCTACACTCCCCGCGCTGGCCAGACGGGTTGGGGAGGCCTGATTGATGTTTTATAATGTATTCCCTTAGTCGCCTTGTACGACATCCACGGGAAGAGTTGGAGTGGTCCTATTCTACTCTACCGGAAACCACACGGCATTTGTCTATAATAAATAAAATAAAACTTAATGAATCTATTATTATCTGTGTACGTTTGTTACGAACATCGATGAGCACTATAATCACAGCTATAATAAACTGGGGTATTGTAACACGAGTTTCCATATTAACATGCAACGCCCTCGCGCAGTCATCGTCGCGCAATTTGGTTGCGTATGCGCAGTCTTTAAAAAGTAATCAGTTATTACGACAACCGCAATTATGGTTAAATTTAAAGTGAATTCTTTAGTTAGCCCTCAGAAAGAGTTGTTGTCAATTTTGATATGTAATTTAAAACAACGTATGCATTTTTGAGTTGCGATAGGAAAACTTTATAGTGTTTTTACGTTGTAATCAGATTTACTGGAAAAATTGATATAATCATTTTCCATTTCTTTCCTAAAACATTATTCAAAGACTAGCTTTAGCCCGCAGCTTTGTTCACATGATAGTACAAAGTACCTACAATACAGATACTAAATATTATTTACTAGCTGTTGTCCGCGACGTCGTCCACGTGGAAAACTTAACATCACAAATTATTATGTAGGAATGGGATGTTTTTACGGGATATAAACTATCCTATGTACTATTCCAGAACCTAACTTATATACGAGTATGTGCCAAGTTTTATCACGATCCGTCCAGTGGTTGAAGCGTGATTGAGTAACAAACATCTGATTGAGTGTATGGAACATTTCAACATTAAGGCTCTTCACGTTTCTAAACTAGAGGCCTCTGACAGACGGACAAACCGAGTTCAGTTCTGCTCAGTAATATACCTCGTTGGACCCTTCCGTTACGCAACCCTAAAAAGATCTGAAAGGAGAATACTAATTTAATTAATAGCAGACAGTGAATCAATGCACTTAATATACTCACTCGTATATAATAATTAATTCAATATTCTTAGCTATATTAAAAATGCGTTTTTTATTCAACAATGTTTATTTCCATTGCCATATTTTTGGATTAGAACCAAATAATATTAATCCAAATAATACTGACCACCGCTTACCGACTGTTGGCCTAAAGATTGATAATGTAAATATATGGATTTAAACATATGACACCTCTATACATTTCCGTGGTTTCGCGAATGGCAGGATGGACCATTAACTGCAACCAGTTTCGCTAATATACAGTTACATCATGATGACCGATACGACAGGGTTGTCACACACACCATGTCTAATATTGACCGTCTCATTAGCTTAGTGGCTCGGGTCGTGTGGGTTCAATTCCCACTGAAACAGACGCTTTGTACAATTTGACAACTGGGCCCTGTCTGGATGTGTTTCAAATGTTAATATCCTAATCTAATTCCCACAGTGCAGTGAATCCTAGTTTGAGATGGGACAAGTTTGTATGTAACTATTAATACGAAATATTTTATCAATTATTTTTTGTTTATTAATTTATTTTAATTTAACTCATTAAAATATGAATCAAATCAATTTATAATAATGCGTATGAATAATAATAATGTAAACCTTTTTATTATATGTATAAATTGTCTTTTATTCGAAATTTACTAATGTGGAGAGCAGGGGACCGGGTGTGGTGGCGTTCATTGGGGAGGGCCTATGTCTAGCTGTGGACGTCTATGATGGGATGGAAGTGCTGATATGATGAACCTCCGACCACACAATCGTTAAAGCACATACTGCCATACTCCCAACCAAACCACAAGCAATATTAAATCGTGTGTTAATATTTTTAAAACAGGTAAAATAGATATGTAAACTCGTAACAGCCCTAGCCGATGGGCACAATTCATTCCTATAAGGTAATTCGTTGGGATAGTGCAGTTATGTGATAAAGTTCCGTTTTGTGATAGCCTGCCCTGCCCCTAGCCAGATAGCAGATACTATAAAGTATAGAGTCATTCATTTACAGATAAGACTCATTTACTAGTAAACCCTACCGGGTGGACCCATAACCTGAAAAACAGTTGCCAAAAAAAGGCTGTGACAGCGAAGAACCGGGTGTGGTAGCGTGAGCGGATGGGCCTTTGTCCATCAGTGGGCATCGAGAGTCTCATAATGATGCTGGTATGTAGAGTTATTTTATTGTTAATAATTATAAGCAAAATATTCAGTTTAGACATAAAGATAGGTAGAATAGTAGGATTTATAGAAACTTTGTTTATTATAAAAGTTTTTATACAAAACAATAGTGATCTAGTGAGAATTATGAACGAGTTAATGGCGCCAGATGGACCGACGATGTAAGGAAGGTGGTCGGAAGCGGCAGGATGTGGAGGGCTGAGGACCGGGTGTTGTAGCGTTCATTGGGCAAGGCCTATGTCCAGCAATGCACATCTCAGGGCTGACATGATATGACGCCTTACGCTAGAGATAACGAATGTTCAATTCCTAGCTACTATTTTTGTAAGACACAGTGATATTCTGTATATTTTATGATGAAGTTACAGAAAAAAGCGATAACTCTTACTAACAATTCAATATGTACACTTTCGATTATACCAATCCACTACGAACAACTGAACTACAAACATATATAACAACTTCTCGTGTAGTTAAGTAGAACAAAAGCCTGATTCATACAACCACAACAAAGGCAAAGTAAACCATCACACCTACATGCAAAATGCATAATTTTCGAATCAAACCGGGCGGAGGCTTGGCAGGTCAGGTTACGAGAGCTTTTAAGGCTGTATTATTTTCCGCCCCTCTTACACTTACACGGATAGGGTAATTCTGTCTCGTTCTAGCGATCTGCGCGCCAACTAGCGATTGTTTTTAGTACTAATTGACAGCAGCGTTTGCGCATGGTCTTTGTATCATTTGAGTTCACCGTGCTTTGCCACAATGTTTTATGAATATAATAAACTTGATTGGTAATATTGATAGGAATATAATGGTTTTTGTAGTAAAATAGTAGATATGTTAGTGTGTGATAAAATAACATGTGGTTGTGTGATTAGATGAGTGTGAGAGGTATTGTTGATATAGGATTGTTTTCTACTTGGAGTCCGAAGAACACTATCAAGATAAAGCTCAAACGTAAGTTACTTTACTTTATATACTGTTAAAAATGATATTTTGGCGAAATTGAATCCAACATTGAATCTAAAATGCTGCTACATAATTAGGTAAAATATTTCGACCGTATTATGACAATTTATAAAATGTTAGATAAATTTCGTGTTTGTATTCATTGTTCATACCTAGGTTTAATTCTTTCATGTTATGTTCAGATTCTGTAAATATACAGACTCTGATCAAACCAAAAACCAAATAAATCTAGAGACAGAGATTGTTTCTAGATTTTTTTTTATTTTAGTTAACTTAAAATGGGAATTTATTTATGCTTATTTAGTCCCAAAAAAACCCGAGTAGGTATTTAATTTTTCTGTGCAAGTCTGTTACAATGCAGGCACAGAAAATGGTTAACTTACCTTCTTATAAACACTCAAAAGGTATTATTTAAAATTTACTGTGATTTTAGGCACAACAAAATTAAAATAATGTTTCTTGCAAAGTTACTTATACATGAAATAAATAATATACGTACTGTACTAAGTATGTTGTCTGCTTTCGTACGAAAAACCAAACTGCTTGACATGTCGGGTTATTGCTCTTCTGCGTGAAGTTTTTTTATTGCCCGCATATCGAGTGGAATGCATAAGTAAATGTGCAATTATGCCGTAATACTACTACGTGATTCAATGCTGCATTTGAAACTAAAGTAACTGTATACAGAATGCAGTATAGTTTTTCTCTTATAAATAATTATTTTTGTAATAACAATCTATGAAGAAAATGGAGCCCTGCAAAACTGCATTTAAAATTATATTTAATTTTATTTATTAGATATACAAAACAGATTCCATTCATAACAGTAATATACATTAATTAACAACGTTTTGATTCTAGACGGTAACCCAAACACAGCATTCAGAAGTTGTTACAAATATTTTAAAAGTCTATAAAAATAAATATAATAATCAAAGTTGCCGTGTGGTTTCCCGTAGAGTAGAATAGGACCACTCCAATTCTTCCCGTGGATGTCGTACAAGGCGACTGAGGGAATACATTATAAAACATCAATCAGGCCTCCCCAACCCGTCCGGCCAGGGTCGTGCTCCTGCAGTGGAGACATAAATAACCTGATGATGAATCAAAGATATGTTTTAAGTTAAGAAAAAGAACGTAAAAATCAAATAAATAGATTATATATAACATTAACGAAGATTGTGGTGTCGAGTAACACATCTTTTGTAAGTAGTGATCCAGGAATTTGGATATATCAATGTCTTTCTCATTTTTACCAAGTACTAATTATATACTTAAGTAATAATATTATAAGTACACTAAATTAATTTGTACCTTACTTTAAAATACACAAGTGTGCGCTTTACAAAGTAAGCAGTAATAACGGAGCGTCAAATATCGCGATTCTGTGACACCTCTTTCGCTTCATACTATACGGTCGTTCTCATTATGCTCGCTATGCTATATCCCACTGCTGGACAAAGGGCCTAATCGACCCAGTATTTTTTGAGTTATTCAGTGGGTAACAGAGATATAGGCGGTGTACAATATACCTTGGTACAGGCAGGGTATCCGTTTGAAATGTAACCATATTTACCAGTGCCATATAATTTATAAGTTTCACGATTGAAATAAATCCTTATCACTAATAGCCGTGTAGTTCCCGGCTTAGAATAAGACCACCCCCAATTATCCCGCCAAGTCGACTAAGGAATTGCACCAGAGACGGGATCCAGCGTTCTGCTGTGTATATTAAAATCATTACTGCGCTGACCAATCCGCTTGCCAAGCGTGATGAAAAGTGGAATTCTATTGGAGAGGCTTAATTATGTATTTCAGCTGATGAAAACCATATAACTTCACATATACAGCGGTAAAACAAGCGAATGACTAATGAAACATTGCATGTCGAAATTCAGTTCAGTTTTATTTTTCGCTTCTACCACTATAGTTGTTTATAGTGTTTAATTGAAATTTTGCGAGCGTGCCACTCCGCCTGGCGAGATATACGAGCCGTGAATATCAAATACTGCAGTCGTTAGTGGATTCTTTACGCTGTATAAGGTTTTGTTTAGTTTAATAACTGGTTGCTGGT
Source organism: Esperia sulphurella (assembly GCA_947086405.1). Classification (NCBI taxonomy): domain Eukaryota; kingdom Metazoa; phylum Arthropoda; class Insecta; order Lepidoptera; family Oecophoridae; genus Esperia; species Esperia sulphurella. The sequence continues at coordinate 12,631,382 of OX352267.1, forward strand.
GGGCGAGTTAAGCGAATTTGAGTTCCTCGTAATAGATTGGATACCTACGAAGTATAGGTTGTGTCTATGTAATCGGAATAAATTTCCTCGGTGGCGTAGTGGGGAAGAGAGAAGAATCATGACGAGTGGTCCGAGTTCGAGTTTCGGTCATGTCATATATTACCAACGGGTTTATGGAAACCTACGGTTCTACCGTTTCGTCGTATAATGGGTTCTGTTTCTAAGGTTCCGTAGGCAAATAGCAAAAACGGACCATTTAATGTAATTTCCTCAATTCTGTAGGACATAACATTTTGTAAAGTGGTAATTTTAAGAAATGGTCATGCACTTTAAGAAAAATTTCATTTTTTTTTCTTTTTGATTTTTCTTTCGCATAAAAAGAGATGTTATCTTTTGTCTAAAAATCCTTTATAAGCCTGTACTAGTCTTGCTTCAAAGTACGATGATCAAAGAAAACCTGTCTTGGCCGCCACAACGGTTTTAGCGATGAGTCCCTAGCTAGAAGGTAACCGGAAGCGGCTGGATGCGGAGGCCAGAGAACCGGATGTGGTGGTGTTCATTGGGTATGGCCTATCTCCAGCAGTGGACGTCTAAGGGCTGATATGAAGATGATTCCTATGTTGGGTACTTCTAGCTAGGGATTCGTCGCTAAACCTACTCCCATAGAAATGAATGGACCGCTGCGGCGACCGAGACGGACATTATCCGAAATTCTTACAGAGTAGGCCCAGTACTAGGACTTTGTCTCGTACATATGTACCTTCAGGTCATACCATGAAGGTCATACATTGACTGATGACTCACCTGTAATCTAATTTAATAACCAACTAGTGTCAATCATGAAGGTAAAAACTTTGAGGTGACTTATGAGGTGCGACTATATACTGTGCCCCTATGCAGCAAAACCTCTACTTTCGCCGCGTGCGCACCGATTTCGGGTCGCGTAACGGACGACACCGAACGTTATGGCGTGTACGTGTGGTTATGGTATATGCTATGGCATTGAAAATATACAGTTATAATGTCCCCTTTCATTTGAAGGATGAATTTTGCACGCAAAAGATGCACTCGGGGTTTGAGTTTATGTCCCGCAATATACCAAAAAATATACACTTGTTTAATCCCAAACTAGGATTTTCTCCTATACGATGGGAATTAAACAAGGATTTTTTATTATATTATATTGTCCACAATATATCTTATCTTATCTTCTTAGGGGGCCAGGAAGACCTGGCGACACTTCGACCCTTCAGAATCTTTTGTGCCAAACCCCTGACCACCAACGGTGACCCCAAGCCGATTTGGTGGACTTCACATACGCCTCAGAATTTCTTCTTTGGCATATGCAGGTTTCCATACGATATTTTCCTTCACCGAAAAGCATGTGGTATTATAAATAAACCGTACTTAAGTTTCGTAAAACTCATTGGTACGGGACATTGGTATGGACAATATAACATCCAGACCGGGACCAGCTTGTACAAAGTTAACTGTTCCCAGTGGAAATCGAACCCAGACCTCTGGCGCTCGAGTCGAAACCAAACTACTAGGCCAACGATGCGGTTCTCGGTGTGAAATATTCTCCTAAATTCAATTTCGTCGTGATAAAAAGTAGCTTGTACTCCACCACCCCATTTCTGTGGAATTAGAGAAAACTCCATAGCCATAATATTTTGGATTTTAGAGGACGTCGCTCTCTGACATCCCACTAATATTATAAATGCGAAAGTTTGGATGTTTGGACGTTTGATACTCAATCACGCTTCAACCACTGGACGGATCGGGATGAAACTTGGCACACATATAGGTTAGGTCCTAGGTCCTATAGGACATAGGATTGTTTTATCTCGAAAAAACATCTCATTCCTACGGGAAACCAAAAAAATCGTTAAAAGCTATTAATGTATAGTTTACGAGCTATATACAACAAACTACTAGAGAAAATCTTAAATATTAAACAGAAAATTTAAGAAGCACATTAAAAAACAACTTTGTAAAAAAACCTATTATAAAATAAACGATTATTTGAATGACAAAGATGCTCGGTACTAATGTTGTTTCAGCTTCGCAGTCTTTGTATAATTGTACTAAACTTGATTTAAAAGATGTGTGGCGTGAAGTTTGTTACGACGTTTCTTCTTCACAGCGCTAACACTTAGGAAGCAGTAGTAGATAAAAAAAAATTACGTGTATGAATGACTCATATGCGATAAATGACTTTGACCTAACCATGATTGTTCGCTATTATGCGTTCCCTACTATCTAACCGATATTAATTGTGGGAACGCAAAACGACAAAAATTCCCATACATCCCTCGAAACTGTCTGTTGTCTTACTACCCCTTGGATTCGGGTGAGTGCCTAAACGTCAGTTACGTGACCACATGGCTTCCAATAACATATGCACCGTACCGTGAACACCATAAGGTGATGTTCACAATATTTCTGTTTAGTATGCGATTTGTAGACTTTAAAGTTGAAGTGCCTCAATTAAAGTGATGTGACGATTCATTTGTATGTTAAATATTAATAGTTTGCAATTAAAAATTAATATTTTAATAATAATTTAAATAACACGGACCGCAGATGGACACTCGTAGGGTGGGACGCCCCGCCGCCTGGTGGACGGACGACCTGAAGAAGGTGGCCGGTAGCGGCTGGATGCGGAGGGCAGAGGACCGGGTGTGGTGGCGTTCATTGAGGAAGGCCTATGTCCAGCAGTTGACATGAATGAAAATATAAATAAAAAAAGAAAAACGGAAGAAGAACAATATACTTACCCATATACGCAGAGGTTTGATTGCATAGAATATTTTTTTTATCAATTAGATATGCTGTTAAGTTTGCATGAAATAAAAAATAAAATAAAAAATAAATAAGTTACCTGCTTTATGTTTTGTAAAAAACTATAAAAGAAAAAGTTACATAGACTATTT